>JAUDYJ010000005.1:89618839-90818839 GCA_030761175.1 Masticophis lateralis
AGAAAGAAAGAAGAGAGAGAGAAAGAAGAAAGAAGAGAAAAAGAAAGAAGAAAGAAGAGAGGAAGAAAGAAAGAAAGAAAGAAAGGAAGGAAGGAAGGAAGGAAGGAAGGAAGGAAGGAAGGAAGGAAGGAAGGAAGGAAGGTGTTTTTATCAACTGAATTCCATTTCTCTCTTGTATCGAGTCATTTAACAGGTATGAAGTTTCTGCATAGCCCATAGCCCTTTTTATTTCTCCTCTTCCATTCAGGGTAGGATGTGTGTGAAGATTTGTGTGGGGGGGGGGGGTTGACAATATCAAGATGGCCCCACACAACTGAAGTTCCGCCTTTTTTTTTTACATGCATAACATCTACATCCCAGTCATTATTTTGACTTTTAAGACACACTTGCATCTATTTCTACTGTAGGATGATATCATATACCCCCTGATAATTAATAAATGTATACCAGTATTTGAATGCAGGTAGTCCTCAACTTATGACTACAATTGAAACTGGAAATCTGGTTGTAAGTCATTACAATTGAGGCACCTATGTTACTGGAAGTAATTTTTTTTTGGCCACTTTCCTGGCAGCCATTAAGCCAACATTGCAGACATTAAGCAAATCCATTCATTCGAACGGGTGATGGGTTTTTTTTTCCAGAAACCAATACAAAGCATTGAAAATCACAATCATGGGAGCACAAAATACCACTAGCAGTCATAAAAATTACCCACTACACATGCAGTTGTGTGATCGCAGCAGATGATGGTGTGACCACTTACGATAGCCGCGTTGCTTTTGGTATCACAGAGCACCTGTTCCATAGCTGTTGTAACTTCAACCAGTTGTGAAATGAACTGGTTGTAAGTTTAGTAAGGCCACACCTGGAATTCTGCTTCCAGTTTTGGCCACTGCATTACAAAAAAGATGTTGAGACTTTGGAAAAAATTCAGAGAAATGCAACTAAGATGATTAAAGGCCTGAAGACTAAAACATATGAAGAATGGTTGCAGGATATGGCCAGTCTAGAGAAAAGATGGACTGGGAGGACATGATAGCAGTCTTCCAGTATTTGAGGGGCTGTCACAAAGAAGAGGGGGTCAACTTATTCTCCAAAGCACCAGAAGACAAGACAAAAAACAATGGATGGAAACTAATCAAGGAGAGAAGCAACCTGGAATTAAGGAGAAACAGAGAGAAACAATTGCCCAGTGGAACAGCTTGGCTCCAGAAGTTGTAAGTGCTTCATCACTGGAAATTTTTAAGAAAAGACTGGATGGCCACCTATCTGAATCCATATAGGGTCTTCTGCTTGAGCAGGGGGCTGGACTAGAAGACCTCCAAGATCCCTTCCAGCTCTGTTCTGATTGATTGAGAACTACCTATAACCAGTGGTGGGATTCAGCCAGTTCGCACCAGTTTGGGAGAACCAGTTGTTAACTTTCCGAGCAGTTTGGTGAATTGGTTGTTGGAAGAAATCATTAGGGCAGAGAACCGGTTGTTAAATTATTTGAATCCCACCACTGCCTGTAACACCCATTCTGGCCAGTTTCCAAAAGCCACAAATATCAGACAATCCTCAAAACACCAAGAAATCATAAAATTCAACACACACACACACACACACACAGTATCAGTGGTGGGTTGCCCCCGGTTCGCCCCAGTTCTATAGAACCAGTAGTAAAACCAGCGGGAGGCTCCGCTCACCAACCGCGATGTCATCAAAATGCTTCTGCGCATGCGTGTGGCCCCATTGCGAACCGGTAGTAAAGGTAAATAGAACCCATCCCGCACTGTATATAAAGTACATTCTTATCTAGAAGGTGGCCCATGCACTCTCATTAGTGCCAAAAGCTCAACAGGACAAAATGATCTTAGTAAACCTCATGCAATGTTAGCAGTTTAAGGGCCCCAAATTCTTCAAGGACCATTTATTCCACGGTGTGTGAAAATAACACAGTGTGAAGCGGCTGAATGCCGGAACTGCACCACGCTTTTATCTTCTAACAGTGGTCCAAGATCCACCTGCCTTTAACCTTCTACCAACGGATGAGCGTCTTTCTTTTCGATTTCCTTAGATCCCTGTGCTTCTTTTCAAAACCAGTAACAATTTCTTGCTATGCTTCCTCCCCGGTCCATTATATTGAACCATCTGTGAATAACAACTACAGGATGACCTACTTCTGCTACATTGCCGTTGTGCTAATTACCTACAAAAATATGGATGGGCTGCCTGCTGTTGCAATTGTTATCAGACACCAGAAGGTAATTCTCAGTAGGAAAGAGGGAAGGTTTGCAAGATATTAAAGAGCCCGTTGCTTCAAAACATCTCCAAGTCCTTCACGCTTCTGCCAGATCAAAAGGATGGATTTGTTTTAGGGAAGAAGAACTGAAAATCCAGTACAGGGAGTCCTTGATGTAGAACCACACAATTGAGCCCATAATTGTAGTTGTTCGGTGAGTTTTTGTCCCATTGTATGACTTTTTTTTTTTGCCACAGTCATTAAGTGAATCTGGCTTTCCCCCATTGACTTTGCTTGTTGGAAGCCAGCTGTTACAAATTGTGATCAGATGACCCTAGGACAGTGCAAATGTTATAAATACATGTCAGTTGTCCAAATCTTGATCACATGGGGAGCAGTGGTGAAATTCAGCTGGTTCTATCCGGATCGTGGGATCCAGTAGCGCCGGCAACGGTAGGCTCCATCCACCCATCCAGATGTTATCATGTCTCATTTTTTGACCCTCTGTAAATGTGCAGAAGGCTCTGTGCATGCATGGAGGAGGTGCACACGCTCACATTTGCAAACCAGTAGTTAAGGTAAGTCAATACCATCCTGATGGGGAGGCTGCAATGCTTGTGAGTGTAGAAAACAATCATAAGTCACTTTTTCCAGTGCTGTTGCAACATTGAACGGTCACTAAACAAATGGTTGTAAATTGTGTACCACCATCATCTGTCTCATATGTATTGTATACTTATAACCAATCTAACTTCCCCTCCTTCTCACATTACCTTCCCCCATTCCTTTAATTAATTAATTAAATTCCAAATTCTCTGGCAGGGTCCCATGGCAGCTGAGGTTGAGAAAAGTGAGTCAGTCTTTTCTATTTATCTTCCTCATATTAAAAAAAAAAAACTGGTTAAAGAAGACAGAATCAGCCAAGAACCCACAACAAGAAAATTCAAGAATCCAAAGCCAGCCAATTGTTTTATTCTTGTGTTGTTTAGGGAGGGAATCAAAACTTGATTTGCATTTAATTTAAATAAATGTCGCTTAAGTTAACATAAGTTAAATAAGTTAATACAGTAGAAATCATCTCCTCTGTCTTCAGTTTTTGTAAAGTGGTGCAAAGACCAAAACGGGATGCAGTATTCCAGGTCTGGCCTTATTAAACTTACTACCGTTCATTTCACAACTGGTCAAAGTTACAACAGCTATGGAACAGGTGCTTTGTTATACCTAAAGCAATGAGGCTATCTGTCAGGTCCCAGATATTTCTACAGGGACGCTGGCATTTTGGTGGGAGGAAGTAGGGAGGAATGCAGTGATCTGTATTTGAAGTTTCTGTTTCTGTTTCCCTGCAATGATGTAGTGTGGGAGGGGTTAGGTTAGCATTGCTTTAAATAGCTGGTTTTAAGAGAGAAGCTTCAGTTCTTGCCTAGATCTCTTGTTATCACAAACCTTTCAATAAAAGCTCCTTTTGGAAAAACTGCAGTTCAAGAGTCCTGCTTTCTTGGAAAGATTGGAGAGGCAAGACCTTACACTAACGTAAGTGGTCACAACATCACTTCCTGTGGTGACATGACTGTATGTGAAGATGAGTCAACTTTATGACTGCTTGCGATATTTGTGGCCACGCATGATGGTGATTTTCAATGCTTTAAAACAAAAGAAGTTTAGTGAAGCATGTAACAGCTTTACAGTTTTGCAGGTTAGATCTGAGAAATTGTCTATCCATATTTTGCCTTCAGAATAAGTCTTTACTGTAGGTATCTTCTCCCTGGTTGGGGATTATGCATTTGGCTTCTGTCATTCAAGGTTTGAGTAACTGATCATTTACTTTTGATAATCCTTTAGAGCTGCCAAGAAATGTAAGGTGACAACCGGTGATGGATGAGTGTTTAGCACTTGATTGTATTACAACTGTGTATCTCAGTGACTAGAGAATGCTATTTGATTATTGTGGAGAAGAAGACAAATGGAGATCTGAATGAATGATATCAGAATTACAGAATAATAGAGTTGGAAGGGACCTTGAAGGTCTTCTGCTCAGGCAGAAAACTCTATACCATTTCAGACCAATGACTGTCCAGTCTTTTCTTAAAAGCTTCCAATGTTGGAGCATTCAAAACTCCAAGTTGTTCCACTGATTAATTGTTCTGACTGTCAGAAAATTTCTCCTTAGTTCAAGGTTGTTTCTCTCCTCGATTAGTTTCCATCCATTGCTTCTTGTCCTGCCTTCTGGTGCTTTGGAGAATAGCTTGACCTCCTCTCCTTTGTAGGAGCCCCTTAGATACTGGAACACTGCAGAGCTTTCTCTGTGGGTGCTCCCACCCTCTGGAACCAATTTCCTCTGGGGCTCCGGTTGGCCCCTGACCTCCACACCTTCTGCCGCGACTTAAAGACATGGTTGTTCAGCCTGGACTGGGGGGGTTGACATGTACAGTATTTTAACATGCTTTTATTGGATATTTTATTGTTGTGAGCCGCCCTGAGTCCTGCAGAGATAGGGCAGCATGTAAATTAAATAAAAAATTAAATTAAAAAATCATGTCATACCTAGTCCCTCTTTGCATTAAACTAGACATACCCCTGGATTGCATATCGGGAAAGAAGATTCCATGTTGGTTTTCAATGCTCCAACTTGTATATTCTAGATAAGTAATACATACATTTCAAGTGTTAGCCCAGAAAAGATCGACTCTAGGATGCACTAAATACACACAAAATGTCAACAAAAAGAGTCAATGGTTTATGCCAGTGATGGCTAACCTTTTTGCCATTGTGTGCCAAAAGTGGGGGGAGTATGGGGGGGGGGTCATGTGCGTGCATGCTCACACCATAATTCTATGTGCCTTGCCCCTCGTTGTGACCCTCCCATGCTCCCTCCACTTTTGGCACATGATGGCACAGTGGGTCGGGTAGACCCATTTTTTTCGCCGTCCCCAGGCTCCAGAGGCTTTTTAGGAGCCTGGGAAGGGTGAAAACGGCCTCCCCTACACCCTCCGGAACCCGTTCAGAGGCCAGAAACAACCTGTTTCCCAAGTTCCGGTGGGCCCAGAAGGCCTGAAAATCAGCTGGCCAGCACATGCACGTCCACTGGAGCTGAGCTTGCATGCCCACTGATATGGCTCCACATGCCACCTGTGGCACGCGTGCCATAGGTTTGCCATCACGGGTTTATGCTATCTCATTGCTGCCATCCAGTTGTCATATGGACTTGTGCAGCCCAGATCTGGCAACTCTAGCTTTGGGCCACCATCTTTTTCTCTGCAGCTATCATTTCTGTTACATCAGTTCTTTGCAACAGCGATGAAGGAGGTCATGTGGCAGTGAAAATATTGCTCATTATGTTGGAAGTAAAAACAAAAATGCTACAGTCAGATATTGCTCTGACTGCGAAGCTGAAGAGGGAGCTTTGGACAAGTCAATGTCTTTAATCCTATCTTGTGGCAGTTCTAGGGATTAAAAATACACTGGACAAGAGTCTTTAGAAGATAAGCTGCATGCAGTGATGATCAATAAAGCCTTAATTTCTGGTAGGAAACAACAACCAGTGGTGTCCATGGCAACTGCTCCCTACTTGTAGGAAGTTAATAGACTTCCAATATAACTATTGAAAAATCTTTGGTGCCGTTACATATCTCCACTCCCGATCTTACAAAAGAACACACTTTTTTAAATCTGGAGCACAGCAAAATAAATAAATAAATAAAAATTCCCAGTTTAACTGTCCTATTTGTCTACTTCAAAGAAAGTCCATTTTCAGCAGTTCTTCCAGTAGCAGCTGCCAGATCCAGGACTATTCGCATTAAGGTAATAAATACTTTGCTGAATCAAGAAGCAAAGCATTTTGCATATCATTAGCAACAGCCTTGGCAACAGCTGCTGTGATCCCTGGAATCTAATTTGTATTATTACCCCTTTACACACCCCCACACTGGTCACAGTCAACTCACTGGGGCCAACTTGCTGTGAGACAACTGCCCATAGCCAACTCTCTATGGAACACCTCACCGTGGGACAAGAGTTACGCTAATATCAAAGAAATAGTGGAAAGGAACCATTAAAGACAGGATGCAAAAGAAGGGGCAAAATGAAATGTGAATGACAAAAATTAAAATATTTCTTTAATTACTTTAAATAATCAATTGTAATAATTTAAATAATAAATTTATTTTAAATGAATAATTGAATTGTCCCACAGTGAGTTGGCTGTGGTAATGTCAACTCGCAAAGCATCCCTGGCCTGCTCTTGAGTTGCCATAGGCAAGGGGGATAGGAAACAGATGAAACAGCACTGCAGCCAAAGACAGATGCACATTCCAGACTTATCTCTCTCAAGGCTGTCTCCCATGGTTACCCACAGCAGCTGGAGGGGAGTGATCTCTACAAACTACGAAAATGCTCTGTTGACGAATGTGATTGATGACACACCCTAGGGGGAGAGGGGAAACAGGTTCATGATTGGGGTATAAATTACATGGGGTCAGAGTTGGCTTCACTTGGGAATGTGCTGACATGAAGGTCCTAATAAATAACTGGATTTCTTTGGGAAGCTTGGCTCCAGATTCATGATTTAATTAGGGCATCCGTCGGAACGCTGACAGGTCGGTTGGCTCAGGCTGAGTTGGCCAAGTTGGCTATAATGAGTTGGCCAAAGTGAGTTGTCCCATTCCTCAGTCACACACATTTTGAAACATGGGGTTGAAGTCTTATCTTTACTATGAAATGGCTTCATAATAATGCAAAACAGAGCTAGAACACGGTTCAGAATGAAGGCATTATTCATTTTTTCATTCATTTCTTTGGAATCAACTCCCTCTGGAGCTCTGGATGGCCCCCGATCTTCGCTCCTTCAACCATAGCCTGAAAATGGGGCTATTTCACCTGGCCACCCTGGTGATGGGGGGTTTAATAGAATTTTAACTGGGTTTTATTGAATTTTTGTTAATTTTAACCTGGATTTTTGTTTTAATGGTTTATTCGTTTTGTTTTAATTGTTGTGAGCCAACCTGAGTCCATTGGAGATAGGGCAGCATACAAGTACAATAAATAAATAAATAAATAAATAAATAAATAAATAAATAAATAAATAAATAAATAAATAATTTCAAGGGCAGGAGAAAAAAAGGGCAATGCTCCAGTTCCCAGGGACTGATAAATAAATCAGGAAAAAAAATTAATTCCTCCAAGGTTAATTCCTTCTAGTTCTATATACCCAAATGTGTCTACACATTCTTGCTTTTTGCAGAATATTGAGTTCAGTCCTACTTTGAATAAGGGTATAAATCCTCAATGATCCAAACTCCAAAATGGCACACATGCAGCTTAGCATTCACCCTTCCAGAGTAGAATATTTGCAAAATCCAAATTGGCTACTGTATTTCAGCAGAAGCTTGGTCAATTTTTTAAAAAAGAATAGAATAGAATAGAATAGATAGTGGGAGTGGGAGTGGGAGTGGGAGTGGGAGTGGGAGTGGGAATAGAATAGAATAGAATAGAATAGAATAGAATAGAATAGAATAGAATAGAATAGAATAGAATAGAATAGAATAGAATAGAATATATAATATAATATAATGTGGAATGGAATGGAATGGAATGGAATGGAATGGAATGGAACGGAATAATAGGGCTAGGCTGGCGAGGCGAGGCGAGGCGAGGCGAGGCGAGGCGAGGCGAGAAGAGAAGAGAAGAGAAGAGAAGAGAAGAGAAGAGAAGAGAAGAGAAGAGAAGAGAAGAGAATGCAGTGCAGTGCAGTGCAGTGCAGTGCAGTGCAGTGCAATAGAAAATGGAACGGAACGGAACAGAATGGAATGGAACAGAAAGGAACTCAATGGAAGAGAAAAGGGAAGAGAAGGGAATGGAAGAGAAGAAAATGTAGAACAGAACAGAATAGAATATTTACAGTATTTGGCCAAGTGTTATTAGACACACAAGGATATTGTTTCCAATGCACAAGCACTCAATGTACATGCAAAATAACAAAGAAATAATTATCATATATCAAAGTAATGATAATCATAATAGTGACACCAATAGAGAAGATAATGAAACAGATGAGAAGGATCAAAAATAATCCAGTCATACTACATGGGTAAGTATAGTATAAGTATATTGGCTGTATTGAAAAAGTCTATAGGGTTAATTCACGTGTGGCCAGACAAAGGAATTTGCCCAGAGATGTTGTTGTATATTTTACTGATAGAAGATTGAGAAATGATATTCTGCAAAAGTCTTATTCTGCTACTTTGAAGGTAGAAGGTATACAAATTAGGGTTTATAAAGAGTTACCACCTAAGATTTTAAGATACAGAAAAGATTTTGGATTTCTGGTAAAGGAATTGAAGAGAAGCAAGATTCCATTCAGATGGGATGTACCAGTTGGTGTAATTTTGAGATACCAAGATGTGAGATATTGTTTAAATACTATTGAAAAAGCAGAACATTTTTATAATAACATTCTCAAGGGAGCCCCCATATCTTCATCCTCTTCTACGTTATCAACTATGGAAGAAGACATGAACAACAAAGAGTCTGAAAGTGAGACTGAGGAACAATGTATGCAGATGGAATCAGAAAATCAAAATAGCCAAAGAGTGTCAGAAGAAAAAGGAGTATTAGGTGGTTTTTCGGATGATTTTATTATGGACTTTCCAGATCTGAAAGTAAAGCATCTTGGAGATTCAAGAGATGAGGAGCTGGACCTTGAACTGTTGAAGCAAGAATTGAAAGATAAATATATAATTTGAGATGAAAAATAAATATTAGTGAAACAGCAGAGGCCCAGTATTCCACAAGTGGAAAAGCATGAGGAGGATAAGCAACAGAAAGTAGAAGTTAAGGGAGGAAATAAACTGAAGACCACTGAAACTGAAGTGCAGCGGAAACTGCGTCTGTTGATGGAATCACTTTGTGAATCGCTTTGTGAAACTTAAAGGATATTTATGAATAGATGGAATCTATTACAGAAAAGATTATTTGAAATAGTTTGAAAGATAATAATCGTTATACCTAACTTTTACATGAAAATGGATTAAAAATTTGTTACAAAACTCATCCTGATTTGGATTTGACATCTTGAGAAAGCTAAACAGATCACTGCAACATATGCAGAGGATCTGTGATTACCCTATTATATTTTATTGGAATTAATTATCTAGATGATGAAAATGAAGATGAAAACATCTTGGAAACCCGAAGGAAGGAGGTGGAAAGGTTGGCAGGATTTGAAAGAGTTCTAAAGGAACATCTGGGAGTGCAGCTTGTATGAGCTGCATTTGTTTTTCTTTTAATGGATACACCAGGAGCAAGGTTGAATGATCTACCTAGAGGATTACAAGATACCTTTGTGGTTGGATTTTATAAACATAAACATCACTCGGGGGGATTTATATATGAAGAGGTGTTTGTTGCTGATGGGAGCAGCTGGAATAAGAAGTAGTTTATAAAAATTATGCTGGAAGACAGTTGTTTAACTTCAATCAAGATGAAGATGAAGAGAAGACAAAAATCTGGTTATTGAGATAGAAAATTTATTTGATATAATTGTTGTGCACTTTGAAAGAACATGGTTTATAATAAACATGTTGGATACTATATTTATGAAGAGAAGATCAAAATTTGGATTATTAAGATAGAAAATTTTTAGATATGATTGTTATATATTTTATTAGTATATACCAAGGGGGTCTGATCTACGTAAATAATATTTTTTTTTTTTTTTATCGAGGAAGGTACTTGGATTGTACTTAATTTTAATCAAGATGAAGAATGAGATCAAAATTGAATGTCTGATACAGAAAATTAGTTGATATGGATGTTATATATTACACTTAGCGGGTTTGATAGAAATGTTAACATTTTGTAGTGGGGCTTAAAGATTAAAAGAGTAGTATTGATGGATAATTGAGTATTTGAGGTAAAATTGGTAATCGAGGTAAACATTTTTATGATTATTAGTTTTTTTATTATACTATTAAAAGTTTCACTGTATTTTTTTTAGTCTAATATAAGTAAGGGTTTTTGTTTTTTTTTGTAGTGGAAGTCAAGGGGGGTGAGGGGGATTTGGGGTGTTTAAAATATTTGATAAGTTTATGGTTAGCAAATATTTGTTAGAATAATTTTATATATATTTCCTATATGGAAGCTGTTGGATCGGCGCAGGAAAGAAGAAGTGACCAGCAGGGTTCAAGTAACAAGTTTTAATAACAAGAACTGAACCGCTTGTGCGCTGCCGGAGCTCTCCTTATATACACTCCGGCAGACGCACCGCCCACTGACAGGGATTCAAAACTCCCGCCGAAAGGATCTTCAGCCAATCCCAGGCGGATGTCCTTATAAGGACATAACACTCCTCCCCCCTAGTTCTTAGTCAGTCGATCAGGGAAAGTCACTAAGATAAACAGGACGTCTACGTGCCCGCGTAGACCTGCGCAGTTCAGAGTCAAGATGGACACTCTCCCGGACGGAGGGTGTCTGCTCTGCTCGGGGCTTCTTCCCCGGTGCCGGGCTGGATCTGGCCGTCGAGGACGCGGGCACTGTGTCCGAACCTCCGGCCGGGTCACGGACCTCCGCCTGCGGGCGATGCTGGTCTGCCTCGTTCCTGCACGGATCGTGGAGCCGCCGGTGTGGATCCCTGCTCTTGGCCGGTCCGGAACTCCTGAGCCACGGTAGATCCCTGGGTCTCCCTCGGGTCCCCTCTGGGCTGGGGTCGCGCCGGTCTGGGTCAGGGTGCGAGTCCGGCGGTGGTGGTTGGGTTAAGCCCCCGGGTTCTCCGGTCGAGTCCGGCTTACTCCCGGGGCGGCAGGCGGACGGAAATGGTGACTGGTCGGCTCTGTCGGGGTGGCGTAGGCCTACCTTGTAGGGGTGGTGTAGGCCCTCTCTGCGCGGTTGGTCTGGCGGTGGTGCCGAATGTTCCCTCTGGCCGCTGGGCTGCTCGACCTGGTCGGGTTGGTGTTGGCCTACCCTGCCGGGGTGGTGGAGGCCTTCCTTGCAGGGTTGGTTTTCTGCGCGGTTGGCGGGTTGTTGTAGGGTCTCCTGGAATGTTGGCTGGAGGTCCCCAACTCTGGGCTGCCGGTTGCCCACTTCGCAGGGTTGATGTTGGCTTCCCCTGCTGGGTTGTCCCCGGTCTACTTGCCTTGCCGGATCTGGTATTAGGCTAGGTGCCGGGGTGTTTGGTCGTCCCTCGGGTCGCCGGTCTCCCTCGTCTGGGTGGTTTAGGCTTACTTCGGCGGGGTGGTTTAGGCCTACCTCGTCGGGGTGGTTTAGGCCTACTGTACCGGGGTGGTTTAGGCCTACCTCGTCGGGGTGGTTTAGGCCTACTGCGCCGGGGTGGTTTAGGCCTACTGCGCCGGGGTGGTTTAGGCCTACCTCGTCGGGGTGGTTTTCACTCACTTCCCTCCACCTTTTGCGGAGCTGGTCGAGATGACGTCTCACGATCTGTCCATCGTCCAGCTCAACGCGGTAGGATTTGGGACCGGTTGTGCTGTGTACTGTAGCTTTAAGCCATTTCGGCGAGCCGTGGAAATTCAGAGCGAAAACGGCATCACCGACGGAAAACTGGCGAAGTTGGCGACTGGCGGATGCGGGCACCTCAGAGGAGTATTGCGGGTGCAGTCTGTCCAGGGGTGACCGGAGTCTCCTAGGGCATCGGGTCAGATTGAGGCGGGGCGGCTCTGACTTCTTGGCACGGGCTACACCTGGCGACCCAATGTTCAATGTCTTTGTCCAGTGTCGGCCACCAGACGTAGCTCCGTGCCAGGGCTTTCATCCGGACAATGCCCGGGTGTCCTTTGTGCAGCGCAGTAAGAGTCCTTCGTTGAAGAGTGCTGGGAATCAGCACCCTATCTCCCCATAGTAAACAGCCGCGCATGGTGGACAGCTCCCCTTGCTTGCGGCTGAACGGGCTGAAGTCGTCGCTGTCAATTCGAGTCGGCCAGCCTCTCAGGACCCAGGAGTGGACTTGCCGGAGGATGGGGTCAGCTCGCGTGTGCGTCGCTACGTCGGCAGATGTCACGGGACAGTTGCTGTCGTTGTCAATATGCAGCAGCTCGAGCGTGGGGGCCGGGTCTTCCACGGATTCGGCGGATGGGCACCTGCTCAACGCGTCGGCGTTTGCGATGGCTTTACCAGGCTGGTGGACGAGGCTGTAGGAGTAGTATTCGAATATGGACCAGCGCATCATCCGGGGGGACATGAATGCTGGGGTCTGCTTGTCCCCTGCTAGTAGGCCGAGGAGAGGCTTGTGATCGGTGACAATGGTGAATTGCCGTCCATACAGGTATTCGTGGAAGCGCTTCACCCCTGCAACAATAGCCAACGCCTCTTTGTCCAGTTGGCTGTAGTTGCGCTCAGCACTAGACATAGTCTTTGAGAAAAATGCGATGGGGGCTTCACGACCGGTAGGCAGTTCGTGGCTGAGCACAGCGCCAACTCCGTACGGGGAAGCGTCACAGGTCAGTCTGAGGGGCAGTGTCTCATTGTATTGAATGAGCACACTGTCAGAGGTCAGAAGTTGCTTAACGGCTCTGAATGCAGACTCTTCCTCACGTCCCCACCTCCAGGAAACCGCCTTCGCCAGCAAGCGATGGAGCGGCTCAGCAACAGTGGCTTTCTGCTGGAGGAAAATAGCGTAGAAGTTAAGCAATCCAAGGAAAGCCTGAAGCTCCGCTTTGTTTTTGGGGCTGGGAGCTTCATGGATAGCTTTAACTTTTGATTTGGTGGGGTGGATGCCAGAACTATCTATCAGATAGCCCAGGAACTCGACTTCCTGTACCCCAATGATGCACTTGTCCCTCCGGACTCTCAAGCCCTTCTCCCTGAAACGCTGGAGAACTAGCCTCAGCCGGTCCAGGAGTTGAGCCTTTGAGTCCCCAGAGATCAGTACATCATCGAAATAAGGCACCACCCCTGGAACGCCTTGGAGAAGGCGTTCCATCATGGATTGGAAAATGCCTGGGGCTGCACTGACTCCAAACTGGAGACGGTTGCACTTAAACGCGCCTCTATGGGTGACAATAGTCTGTGCCTCCGCCGTTTCCTGATCTACTGGCAGTTGCTGGTAAGCCTGGGCCAGGTCCAGTTTTGCAAAAATTTTGCCCTTGCCGAGTGAGTGCAGCAAATGTTGCACTACTGGCACGGGGTATGCGCTCTGCGGCAACGCCTTATTGATGGTCACTTTGTAGTCGGCGCAGATGCGCACAGATCCATCCTGCTTCATGGGAGTCACAATGGGAGTTTCCCATGAAGCATGATCGATGGGTTCCAGGATACCTTGGGCAATCAGCTTATCTAGCTGAGCGTCTACTTTAGCCCGCAAGGCAAATGGAACCCGGCGGGGCTTGAGCCGAATTGGGGTTACCCCCTTGTCCAGATTAAAGGAGATGGGTTTCCCTGAAAAGGTCCCTAACTTACCATCGAAGACTTCTTGGAACTCTCCGATGAGTGAGTCGAGTTCGCCTGAGCTAATCTGGTGGATGCCTCCAATAGAAAGCCCCAGCGGCTGGAACCACTCCACGCCCAGCAGGGTCGGGCGGCTATGCTCCACGACGGTTATGGGAAGCTGGCCCTGGAACTGCTTGAAGGCGATCCGGAGGTTGGTTCTCCCGATGACGCCGATGGGGTTGCCGCCGAAATCCACCAGCTTGGAGTGCAGAGGTTCAAGTTGGCGCTTGGAGAGATTCGGTTTCAGTCTCTTGACCTGGTGCCAGTCGATGATCGAATAGACGGAGCCTGAGTCGACTTCCATCGTGCACGGCAAGCCTTCTGCCAACAGTGTCACGTGGAATTTTGTGGCACTGTTGGTGCTGGTGAGGGCGATCGTTGTCTGGTTCACAGCGCCGCCATGATAACTGTTGCGGTCGTCGCGATTTTGCTGGATTGAGGACCGTTTGGATGACCTCTGGGAGTCGCGACGACTTTCTGGATTCTGGGGCTTGATCAATTCAGGAACCGGATCAGAGGCTCTGCATGCCTCCGCGATGTGCCCCCTCTTAAGACAGCGTCTGCAGGTGGCATCCCGCCAGCGACAGGATTGGCGGGGATGGTGTCCCTTGCAACTGCCGCACTGAGCGGCGCGGCGGCCATCTTTTTGAATTTCCCGCCTAGGTGGGCGGGAAACTTTCAAAACGGTCGACTCTCCCTCTGAATCGGTTGGTGTGGCAGAGTCCTCGGACGATTCAGATGACGGTTTGCGGATCTTATGGATCCCTCGGGACTGGAGCATGGCAGCAGCGGCGGTCTCGGATGTTTCAGCAGCCGTAGCCTCCTCAAGAACGTCCTTCAGGGACAGTCTTTTTCTGCTCAGGAACTTCTTTTGGAGGTTGGCATCTCTCATCCCGAAGACGATCCCGTCGCGTAAGGCATTGTCAACGTTCTCAAATTCGCAGTTCGCAGCGATTTGACGCAATGCCGCCACAAAGTCTTTAAGCGATTCGCCTTCCTTCTGATTACGTTGGCGGAAGGTAAAGCGGTTCGATATGGGGGTGCCCGTTGGTGCATAGTGGTCTTGCAGGGCAGTCTGCAGATCCACCCAGGACATGACTTCAATGTCCCTGGGTGCGACGAGGTTGACGGCGAGTTCCAAAAATGTCGGAGCCGCAGTGAGCGAGGAAGAGAGCCCTCTTCCTCTCGTCGTCTAGGTTGTTGTAGCCGTTTCCCCGGAGGAACTGGCGGAAACGTATCATATACGAACTCCACTTCTCCCGGCTGGGGTTGAAGGGAGCCAGCGAGGCGAACGGCGCTTGCGGCGTTGCCATTTCTCAGACCGCGTCGAGTGACTTCAGCTCGTTATGGCGATCGTGCCACGCGGAGGTTCTTCTCTAGACCTTCGTCGCCAGTGTTGGATCGGCGCAGGAAAGAAGAAGTGACCAGCAGGGTTCAAGTAACAAGTTTTAATAACAAGAACTGAACCGCTTGTGCGCTGCCGGAGCTCTCCTTATATACACTCCGGCAGACGCACCGCCCACTGACAGGGATTCAAAACTCCCGCCGAAAGGATCTTCAGCCAATCCCAGGCGGATGTCCTTATAAGGACATAACAGAAGCTAAGGGAGGGAAGGGAGGGGAGGGAAGGGGAGGGAAGGGAAGGGTGGGTGGGTGGGAGGGGGCGAAATGGGGGGAGGGGAAAAATGAAAAAATTGTATTGTAAAACTTTTTCAATAAAAAAAATAATAATCCAGTCATACTACATGGGTAAGTATAGTATAAGTATACTGTAAGCATCTACTAGTCTAATATCTGACTTTTTTTTTAAATAAACAAAGCTGCGCTTCAATGGTTAGATGGCTTAGACATTGATATTTGAACATAGATCTGGTTAACGTTTATATTTTATTGAGTTCTACTAATCTAGTTTAAACGTTAATATATATTGCCATTCCATGTACGATATGCCATAGCTCAAGGGTGTCAAACACAAGGCCTGTGGCCGCATCTGGCCTGTGGGGTGCTTATATCTGGCCCGCGAGGCCGGCCTGGAAATATCATAGGGCTGGCTCGCGGTGCCTCTGCCAGCCAAAAACAGGCTGCGTAGAGGCCCCGCAGGCCCCTGCATGGGCCGTTTTCGGCCTACCTGGCCTCCAGCAGTACTGTGCTGGCCAAAAATGGGCAGCCCAGTTTTGGCTAGCAGAGTGCTGCTGGTGGCCGGGGAAGCCAAAAATGGCAGTATGGAGGTCTTGCGGGGCTTCCACGCAGCCCATTTTTGGAGTGCTGCAGGAGGCGTCTGTCCAGGAATGAAATCCAAAATTTTTCCCTACTGGTTCTGTGGGTGTGGTTTTGTGGTGTGGTAGGGGAAGGATACTGCAAAATCTCCATTCTCTCTCCTCCTGGGGGAAGGATATTGCAAAATCTCTGTTCCCACCCCACTCTGGGGCCAGCCAGAGGTGATATTTGCTGGTTCTCTGAACTACGCAAAATTTCCGCTACTAATTCTCCAGAACCTGTTAGAACCTGCTGGATTTCACCCCTGCATCTGTCCTGTCTCCCTCCTCAACCCATTCCTCGCCCCACCCCCAGCCGGCCCATGGAGGAGAACTACAATGCTGATCCGTCCCTCGAAGAAATCCATTTTGAAACCCCTGCCATAGCTGAATGAATAAATAAATAAATTATACTTAGGCATAAGACAAATACTGTGGGAATGCAGTAATCGGTGCCTTAAAGTCCCTCTTTTTAATTCTCTCATCAGATATAAAATAGGAATCTCTTTCACAAACATATTTTCCCTCTCTCCAAATGCTACTTTAAATGGCAAAGGTTAAGAATGGGTAAGAAAGAACAGAATGCCTTCTTGGCCCATTCATTTCAGGTAGAGGGCAAGCTCAGGAAGTCCTCAGAAATACAGCAATGCATTTTTTTTTAAAAAAAAATCTATAACCAGCGATTTAACAAACCGCTAAATAAAGGAAGAGTCCCTGATTGTATAAAATTGCCAAGTAGACCCCAAGAAATGCTATTACCGTTTCTGCAATTGCTTGCAGACGGCACTTCCCTGCAAAAGCCACTATTTTCCTCCTAAATTATTCTTTCAGCGCTCTGAAGATGAAAAGGCGAAAGAGCAGGAGGAAAATATTACTGATTTGCAATCATCTGGATTTTTTTTATTATTATTTTTTTTTTTTACAATTCAGCGCAAGATTCTTGTCCTTACACAGCACAAGAAGCAGTGGATAGAAACTAATCAAAGCAACCTAGAACTAAGAAGAAATTTTCCTGACAATTAGAACAATTAATCAGTGGAACAACTTGCCTTCAGAAGTTGTGAATACTCCAACACTGGAAGAGATTTTAAGAAGATGTTGGATAACCATTTGTCTGAAACAGTATAGGATTTCCTGCCTAAGCAGGGAGTGGACTAGAAGACCTCCAAGGTCCCGTCCAACTCTTATTCTACATTCTATTTTATATTCTATCTGTTGGAAGAAATATCGATCTGGTTCAGCTCCGAGTGGGGAGAAAGACACTGGAAACATGGAGGCTTATTGGAAAGATGGTTTATTGATAGACGGGACCACATGGGTTTGAGGTCCTGGTCAGCTGAACACATGGAGTGGAGAGTGAGAAGTATTTATAACCTCTCTTGGGCTTTGAACTTGAGCTTCCTGTTCCTGTGCAAGAATATATATTCTATTGACTGTAGTCAGACTCCCATGTGGAGTCATGTTTGTCTGAATCAGGTTTGGTTGAACCTTGGGCTGATATAATGTTCCCAGGTGATTTTGCAATGCAGTGAGCCCTGCTGCTAGATAATCCTATAATGTCCTGGAGGGTCATGTCTTAATTCCATCACCCTGGAGCTGAGGTCTTTTATTTTGTAGATAGGCTGACCCAGTCCTTCTCAATGGGCACCAAATATCTGCTGGGGGCAGGGAGCTGAGTTTTCTATTTCTCTTTTAGGGGAAATATTCTGCCTTTTTAATATTTCCTAAAGTATTTCATTCTTCTAGGAGAAGGGTGGGTGCTAACCAGGGGTGAGTTCTACTTACCTCCACTACTAGTTTGCAGTGGGAGCATGCGTGCTTCTGCACATGCACAGATCTTTCATGATAACATCCGGGCGGATGGGCGGAGCCTCCCGCTGCCATTACTACCAGTTCTCAAAAACCAGAACGAACCAGGAGAAACCCACCACTGGGGCTAACTTTCTACATATCTAAGCATTCAACCATATGTGGTGGTTATGCAAGAAGGCTCCAAGGTTACAAAATTTCCACTGAATGAAAATCCGAATTAAAACCACCAATATTTTTATTAGGTCTGATCCCAGAGAATATAAGTGAAAAGCATCACAATTTATTTATATGCTGAGAATGGCAAGAATCCATCGGACTAAATACTGGGAGTAACTCCTAACATCTTAGCGTTAAACACACGAAATCCATCCATTTTATTACAAAAAACAACACAGGAAACTGCATACAACCCCTTTGTAATTGATCCGACTTCAACAATAGAAGGAATTGCACCGAAATATACGCAAAGAAAAACTATAAATTATACCAGTCACACCGAAGGATCAGATCGCTAGATAGATCTTGTTTGGCATTAATCGTGCGCTAGAAAATCAAACAAACCAAACCTTATTTGTTTCATGAAAACCGGCGGGAATTCCAATCAATAAGTAGCAGATGAATTTTCCTTTCGTAAGTTCTTTGTTTCGTTTTGGGCCTCATCCATTTGAATTGGAGCGCAACACATTGTGGAAAAGTTACAAAGACAAAGAAAAGGAGAAAACAAATGGATTGGAAAACTGTCTCGCCTGTATCCCAAAAAGCATTTTAGCACTGAAGGGTTTCTAACCTGTATTACCATAGAGAGAGCTTTCTAATCACACTATGGTGACCTGCAGCTCGATCTATTTGCTGCTCATGAGTAGGATATAATGCAACGGGAGGACAAAGAAGAAAAGGGAAATAGCCCCAGGATATGACTTTAGCTGCAAAACTTAGTTTTTATACTCCCCCCTCCCCCCTCCCCCGGATAAGTGTTAATGTATCCTTCACAAAGTAATTTGCCCTTGTATCTATCAGATGCAATTGGGAATGAGTGTTGTGATTCGCCAGCAGCCTGCGGTGTGAGGAGGCTGGGAAGGACAATCGGCCAGTCCTGGAGTCTGGGGAAGGTTCAGACGAGGGCTCTGCATCAGAAGCAGAGAGGGGGCCAGGGCAATCTGGGAGGGATGCATGGACTCCGGAGCCCCCAGAGTCGGACAGCAGAGAGGCAGAGGAACAAGAGGAACCTATTCCTAGTGCACGCATGTGCAGAGCTGCCAGAAGGCAAGAACAGCTAAAGCAAAAGGGACGACTCGAGAGTAAAGCCAGGAGATGATTGGCCCCTCCCATAAGGCTTAAAAGAGAAACAAAGCCACTTGGGCAATTTTGCAGGAAAGCAACATTGCTAACACCATTTCAAGTCGGCGTCTCTTGTTTGTTTCTGAACTTCGTGGGGCTTTGCCAAGTAAGACCTTTGGCAGGGTGTCAGAGAAGAAAAAGGTTGGTGATTATCCCAAAAGACTTCTTCCGAAGGACTTACAATAAAATAGGTTTATTTGGGACTAATTGTGTCTTGTAATGGACTCAGTAAGCCTAGGTCACAACAATGAATTGGCCACTCGCAGAAACATCTGGATGGGAATCTAAGTGGACAACATGTGGAGTGTGGATGATCTTCTTCTTCTTCTTCTTCTTCTTCTTCTTCTTCTTCTTCTTCTTCTTCTTCTTCTTCTTCTTCTTCTTCTTCTTCTTCTCCTCCTCCTCCTCCTCCTCCTCCTCCTCCTCCTCCTCCTCCTCCTCCTCCTCCTCCTCCTCTTTCCTTTTCCCTACCCCTCGTACTTCTTCTCCTTCTTCTCCTCCTCCTAACCCCCCTCCCTCCCCCTTCTCTCCCTCCCTTCCTCCTCCACCCCTGCAAACCTTATTCCCTTCTAGCAGTTATGATGTTCTCTAGCTGAGTAATGAAACATTTGCAAAAAACAACAACAACAACAACAACAACCAAGAACCCACAATCACTGGTTTGTCACAGCAAGAATTAAATAGTAGAGAGAACAAATGACCCGAGGACAAAAAGGGGAAGAGGTGTAACTAAAAAGGAAAGATAAAAGCCAAGGTTGAAACTTGCTCCACACGGGAAAATACTTGCAAACCTGAATGGAAGCAGGCACAAAAATGGTTTCAGCTCCGTCTAGATCAGTGATGGTGAACCTTTTCAGTACTGTGCCCAAACCAGAATGTGCGCATGCAAGCATAAACATGCATGTGTGTGTATGCACTGGAGCCCCAGAAACCCAAAAACCAGCTGGCAGGTGCACATGCGTGTGCTGGACAACTGGTCTTCAGGTTTCCAGCACTCTGGCTTGCACGAAGACCAGCTGACTGGCATGCATGTGTATGCCGGAAACCCGAACTCCAGTTGTCCAGTGCGTGCATGCTCACTGGCCAGCTGATCTTCAGGTTTCTAGGTCTCCAGAGCATACGAAGACCAGCTGGCCAGTGTGCATTCGCATGTCAGAAACCAGAAGAGCAGCTGGCAATGGCATGCATGCCCACAGAGAGGGCTCTGGGTCAGTGGTGACTTGCCCCCAGTTCGGATTGGTTTGCAAGAACTGGTAGTAAAACTGGTGGGAGGCTCTGCCCACCTCTGGCACGCATGCCATAGATTCGCCATCATGGGCCTAGATCACCTTTAAGGACGCCCTAAGCAAGTCCCTTATCTACAGGGATAAAATAAAAATAAGATTCTTGCGGGATTAAGAGATGGAAAGCCTCTGTCCCTCAAAGGCAGAACAAGTTGTACTTTGCAAACGTTTAGCAGCCAATATAAGGAATACAAATAAACAAAGCGCAGCTTTCATCTTAAAAAGAAAAAGTTGCCTGTCTCATATTTCTCAACTTCTACCCGTTTCATATTTCAACATCTGGATTTTTTCCCCCCTGCTGGTGTGTGTGTGAGTGTGTGTTAATGAACTGGATTGTTTTTTGTTTTTTTTTCAGAAGCAGCAGCAAAAATAGGAGGGCGGGTAACAGAATCTCCAGCCAAGCTACAAATTGCTAATAAAGACATAAAGCAGAAAGAATAGAGTCAGAAGAAAAACACGTTTTATACTCATGCACTAATGGATTTCATGCTTATTTCTAAGAATCAGTACCAGAGACTAGTTCTGCGTATGTTGGGGCGGGGGGTGGGCGAGTATAGAAGAACAACTCTAAGTAAAATGAAGCTTCTGGAGAAATTCTGCTTGCTTTAAAATAAACAAGACCTTATAACTGCCAAAATATGCTTCAGAGAGAATGACTTCGGGTTGGGCATCCCAGAAACATATACAGTCCTGCTGGAGTTTTGCAGAGATGAAATATTTGCAAAAGTTGAATCAAAAGCAAATAAACGAAGAAGCTAGGGTAGCATTGCACAGTTCTTGCAATATGGGAGTGATCAATAACAGTGCCGTTCTGTTATCTGTAGGGGACAGATATTGGTTTGCATCAGGAATAATAAATACAGTCTAAACATTGTCGGAGCCTATAGGGCTGTGATGGTGAACCTATGGCACACGTGCTACAGGTGGCACATGGAGCCATATCAGTGCTCATGTGTGCGCTGGCCACTGATTTTCGGGCTTTCCAGTCCCACCAGAAGTCAGGGAACAGGCTGTTTCCAGCCTCCGGAGGGCCTCAAGGGGGTGGGGAAAGCTCTTTTCACCCTCCCCAGGCTCCAAGAAAGCCTCTGGAGCCTGGGGAGGACAAAAAACAGGCCTACCTGGCCCACCGTGTCATCACGTGCCAAAAGCAGAGGGAGCACGGGGGGGGCATTGAATTATGGGTGTGGGCATACATGCACGCGACACCCCCACCCACTTTTTGGCACACTATGGCAAAAAGGTTAACCATCACTGCTATAGGGGACAGATATTCGTTTGCATCAGGAATAATAAATACGGTCTAAACATTGTTGGAGCCAGCTAGTTCTGCCTTCCATTTGGGATTTTTTTCTTTATTTTTTGAGGGAAAAATAGAAAAGAGAAAGCCATTGATCCAGAACGAAGGGTTTTACTCAACGTTCATTAGACTGGACTCCAATTTGAGGCACCAAGCAGAGTCAGGTTTCAACCCCTAACCTCTGAAGCATCACCTCCTAGTTTTGAGACTTGATCCCCAGTCTGGCTGCGATCCCCAGGAGATCTGCCAAAGTCACCAACCATCTGCACCGCATACTGAACAGAATAGATACTGGAAGCTTCAGAGCCTCAACCTTGTTCTCAATGACCCATGGAAATCGCTTAAGTCAGTAAGCAAATACATTGGAAAGCCAGGACCAAGTAGCCAGGGGTTATCTAAATGACAGGCCATGGTATGAATACTCCAGGTGAGACTCGTTTTCCATCATCGCATTGAGGACATCTGCTTTCATGCAAGGGACAAAGGAAGCCCATGGGTTTGCCGCCATTGGCTGTATACACAAACGTCTACGGAGAAGTCAAACTAATTAGAGAGACATTGATCATTAAAAAAAAAAGTGAGGAGGGGCTTGGCCAGCTGTTGTCTGCATGTGGATACTCCAGTTTTCCAACATCTCAACAGCATTGTTGTGCTTAATGCGTTCCACGTTGCAACCACACTTCTGCTGTAATATTATTGATTTCCTCATATTTTATTTATTATTAAATTTATATACCGCCCTAACTCCCAGACAGGACTCACATGGAAGGAGGGCTGAGATTACATTGAATTCACAATAAAGGTGTGGATCCCCACCCCCCTTTCTTCATTAGATCTGAGGTCTTTAAAACAAAAAATAAGTCTTGCGAGATAGGCACAGCTTTGGGTTTGAAAAAAGGGAATGACAGAGTAACTCACACAATATACACAGTCAGCAGCAAAAAGCCTGGAAAATAAAGTAGTTTCATCATAGAATGAAATGGAATGGAATATGGAATGGAATAGAATAGAATAGAATAGAATAGAATAGAATAGAATGGAATGGAATGGAATGGAATGGAATGGAATGGAATAGAATAGAATAGAATAGAATAGAATAGAATAGAATAGAATAGAATAGAATAGAATAGAATAGAATATGGAAGGGAAGGGAAGGGAAGGGAAGAGAAGAGAAGAGAAGAGAAGAGAAGAGAAGAGAAGAGAAGAGAAGAGAAGAGAAGAGAAGAGAAGAGAAGAGAAGAGAAGATGGAGTGGAGTGGAGTGGAGTGGAATGGATTGGAGTGGATTGGAGTGGGGTAGGGTAGGGTAGGGTAGGGTAGGGTAGGGTAGCATAGAGTGGCATGGCATGGCATGGCATGGCATGGCATAGCATAGCATAGCATAGCATAGCATAGCATAGCATAGCATAGCACAGCACAGCACAGCACAGCATAGCACAGCACAGCACAGAACAGCACAGAACAGAACAGAATAGAATTCTTTATTTGCCAAGTGTGATTGGACACACAAGGAATGCATATGCTCTCAGTGTACATAAAAGAAAAGATACATTCATCAAGAATCATAAGGTACAACACTTAATGATAATCATGGGGAACAAATAAGCAATCAAATCATATTAGGAAACAGTCAATATAAATCTTAAGGATACCAACAACAAGGTTACAGTCATACAGTCATAAGTGGGAGGTGATGAGTGATAGGAACAATGGGCAGATTAATAGTAATACAGACTTAGTAACCAGTTTGACAGCGTTGTGGGAATTATTTCTGTTTAGCAGAGATTTATCACTGTTTAGCAGAGTGAGGGCGTTCAGGAAAAAACTGTTCTTGTGTCTAGTTGTTCTGGTGTGCAGTGCTCACACCAGAACAACTGGTGGAAGGTAGGAGTTGAAACAGTTTATGTCCAGGATGCGAGGGGTCTGTAAATATTTTTACATGAAGCTGAATGAAGCAGTATGAAGGGAAGTTAACATGAGGCCATGAGTTCTTCTAACGACAGAATAAAACAGAGTTGGAAGGAATTTTGCAGGGTCTTCCATTCCAACCTCCTGCTCAAGCAGGAGACCCTATACCATGTCAGACAGATGGTTGTTCAATTTCTTCTTAAAACCCCCCAGTGATGGGGCTCCCACACTGAAGTTTAGCTTGTTCACTGTTAAGTCCTATTTGCTATCATATCTACACCCAACCGACTTTTACAAAATGTCTCCTAGACATTGATTGCAAAGGCAGGGGATAATGGGAGTCCGATTTGCTATCATATCTACACCCAACCAGGGGTGAAATCCAGCAGGCTCTGACAGGTTCTGGAGGACCAGTAGCGGAAATTTTGAGCAGTTCGGAAAACCGGTAGCAGAAATTTTGAGTAGTTCGGAGAACTGACAAATACCACCTCTGGCTGCTCCCAGAGTGGGCTGGGAATGGAGATTTTTCAATATCTTCCCCCCAGGAGTGGGGAAGGAATGGAGATTTTGCAGTATCCTTCTCTTGCCATGCCCACCAAGGCACACCCACAGAATCGGTAGTAAAAAAAAGTGGATTTCATCACTGCACCCAATCCACTTTTCCTAAGTGTCTCCTAGACATTGATTGCGAAGGCAGAGGAGAATGGGAGTTGTGGTGTGAAGGTTTATGAGTTTGAGGAAGCTTGCCTCAGAGCAAAGCCACAAAGTATCGCAGAGGGAGGGAAGGACATCAGGACTTTTTAAAAACAGTAATAATTTCTTACCATAACTTAGTAACATGGGGTCTTCTAATCCAACCTCAAGGCAGGAGACTGTATGGCATCCCAGACAAATAACTGGCCAACCTTTTATTGAGGTCCTTCAGCTAGGGTCACCCAGTTTGTTCTGAATCTTTTCTAGGCTCAGGGACTTGATAAGGACCCAATCTTTCATGTCTTCTTTTGAATCTCAGTGGCTCAGTGCAGTGGCGAAATCCAATTTTTTTTACTACCGGTTCTGTGGGCATGGCTTGGTGGGTGTGGCTTGCTGGGTGTGGCAGGGGAAGGATACTGCAAAATCTCCACTCCACCTCACTCCAGGGGAAGGATACTGCAAAATCCCCATTCCCTCCCCTTTCCTGGGGGAAGGATATTACAAAAACTCCATTCCCACCACCCACTCTGGGGCCAGTCAGAGGTGGTATTTGCTGGTTCTCCGAACTGCTCAAAATTTCCACTACCAGTTCTCCAGAACCTGTCAGAACCTACTGGATTTACTGTTACTGTTATTGAAAGCTTAGCTGTCTCTGTGGAGACAACCACAGCATGGGAACTTATGGAAGAAATGCACCCAAATCAAACATCTGCTTATTCTCAGACCACTTACAGTAGATATGATATTGATTACCATCACAATGCCTTAAGGGAAGACTCTTGGAGAATTTAACGGTACTAAAGTCTTTCTCTCTCAAATAAAAGCATAATTATCCAACTGTTAAAACCATTAAAATCCATGAACAATGATGAAAAACAAAGAAAGGGGCCTGCTCCACATGGGTAATCATCTGCATAAATTATATAGAATTCCCGCTATTGGGGGATGTACAGAAAATCAATGCTAAGCTATTTGCAAGAATCTGTTCAAGCATATGCTTCTGATCAGCAGTACATCGATAAGTTCTTCCTGGGAATCCTCAGTGCTGGGAAAACTGGACCTCCTGATTTTGCTAAACCACATTTCCCAGCAGCAAAAGACAAGGAAAGTCTTTGTGATCAATGACGCCAATTCAGAAAGTCATAATAACGAGAGAATGTATAACAGATTTCCCAACAACAACAGGTACAAGGAATCAATCAGAGTAGAGCTCTGAGATCTTGGGAGGTCTTCTAGTCCAACCCCCTGCTCCAGCAGGAGACACTACACCATTTCAGACAAATGGTTGCCCAATCTCTTCTTAAGAGCTTCCAGTGATGGAGCACCCATAACTTCTGAAGACAAGCTGTTTCATTGATTAATTGTTCTCACTGTCAGGAAGTTTCTCCTTAATTCCAGGTTGCTTCTCTCTTTGTTCAGTTTCCATCCATAGTTTCTTGTCTTGCCTTGTGGTCCTTTGGGGGAAAAAATGTTGACTCCCTCTTCTTTGTGGCAGCCCCTCAAATACTGGAACACTGCTATTATTTATTATTATTGTTGTTGTTGTTGTTGTTGTTGTTGTTGTTGTTGTTGTTATTATTATTATTATTATTATTATTATTATTATTATTATTATTATTATTAAATCTGTAGTGAGATTCACAGCCGTTAATAGCTTAGCAGCTCGAGTCCTAACCAAGGACCTAGGATACTGTTATGGTATCGTCGGAGGATGTAAGATGGTGATGATGATGATGATGATGATTTTATTAGATTTATATACTGCCCTTCTCTCGAAGGACTCAGGGTGGTGTACAGCCATGATAAAGCAATGAATATACAACATTTAAAACCCATTTAAAACATAATTAAACAAATTTGGCCTTCTCAGTTAAAACCCCATAATTTAAAATACCCCGTCCAGATTTTTAGTCAGCCAGGCCAGCCTGATGAAATAACAGGGTCTTAAGGTTTTATAACAGGGTCTTATGTCACCCCTAATCCTTTTTTTCTAGATTGGCAGTATCCAACTTCTGCAACCATTCTTCATATGTTTTAGCCTCCAGCCCCCTAATCATCCTTGTTACTCTTCTCTGCACTTTTTCCAAAGTCTCAACATCTTTTTTGTCATGTGTAATGTAGAGAGAGATCCCGATTCAGACATGGCTGAATGCAAAACACCCCACACAACCATTTCAGTTTTAACCACATGAAATGGACAAAGATTTTTTTTTTGATTTATTGATTATGTGTCATAAAACTGTTGTCAATGCTTAGTAACTGCATAGATAGATTTGCTCTGTGATGGTCAGTCCCTAATCTGGTCTTTCAGGTCAGAATAACAGAGTTGGAAGGGACCTTGGAGGTCTTCTCGTCCAACCTCTTGCTCATGCAAGAAACCCTATACCAGAGATGGCTAATCTTTTCCAGACCAAATGCCCAAAGCAATTGCGCAAATGAACGTATGCACACCCAAAACCCCAAAATGCAATGCGTGTGCAGGCCCCGTGCACGCACCTGCTCCCCCATGCATGTGAGCTCCCCACACATGTCCCCCACCCCCATACATGCATGGATGGCAGAGACCCAATGACCAGCTGGCCAGCAGGAGGCGTGGGCGCATGTGTAGCAGAGTTGAATGGGGGTGACGGCTCGCATGCCCACAGAGAGGGCACTGTGTGCCACCTGTGGCACACGTGCGATATGTTCACCATCACGGCCCTCTACCATTCCAGACAAATGGTTGTCCAATCTTTTTTTAAAAAAACCTCCAGTGTTTGAGCACCCACAACTTCCGGAGGCAAGACGGTTGTATTTTAAAGTATTTAAAGTAATGGATAGCCCTCCGGTCCATTAAATCGTTTTTCTTTTTAAGGCAATTTTTGAGAATGAGACATTTTCATCCAAAGAACATTTCAGTAAGCTTTCTCTGCTGGCAGATGCTGTTGGCAGATGACCATTGAAATTGGATACCGCCCAGCTAAGCAAGATTCCTTGGTGGAGGAGGAGAAGGAGGACAGAACGAAGGGGAGGCCACAACAGATCCATATGTTGCCTGAGGGGAAGGCGATAAATAAACAGAGGGAAACTTGTTCTAAAATTTCTGGTTTTCTGGCACTCTAAGGAGCTTACGTATGGCTTCAGATGTGTGTGTTCTTCTACCCACATGCTGAACTAATTCACTCATCTGCTTTCTCAGAAGTCTTTTCTAAGAAATGGAAGTTGTTCTGACCCAGCCTTAGCAGGAGCAAGAAACAGACTCCTTGTCACAAAAGAACCCTCTTTATTTACCTCTTGTGAATTAATGGCATTCACCCACTGAAAAGTCCAGGTAAGAGTCCTGCAAGGAGTTAACAAACCTTATCAGTTCCTTGCGATAATTGTAAGGCTGTGAGCTCCCAGTCGAAAGGCTGCAAATTAAGTTCTGGCAAGCAGTCTTTCATGCATGAAACACAATGAGCAAAATCTCCTGAAATACGAACTGTTGTCACCTACGATCACCACTCCCCTTTCCTTTATTCTCCAGCCAGGGAGGGGCCATTCAGCATCCATGTGTGCTTTGCTTCCTGAGTCGACTCCTTGTCCTCCATTGTTCAATTCTCCTAACTATTTTGTGCATATGTGCATCAGAAGCAGGCCCCAGCTGTTCTTCCTCCTCACTCATATCATCCTCCAAAGGCAGCTGCCTCTCCAGTGGCTGGGAAATTTAATTTAATTTAATTTAATTTAATTTAATTTAATTTAATTTAATTTAATTTAATTTAATTTAATTTAATTTAATTATCATATTTCTATGCCGCCCAACTCCCAAGGGACTCTGGGTGGCTTACAACAAAAATAATGCGACATTATTTAAAAACAAAATTACTAAAAACATTTATAAAACATTTAAAAATATTAAAAGCCCATGGACACCATTCATGGCCGGATTCACAAGATTGCAACACTGAGATCAACGGCCCCATGCCTGCCAGAAAAGCCAGGTCTTCACTGCTTTCTGGAAGGCCAATAGGGTGGGGGTAGTCCGGATCTCAGGAGGTAACTGGTCCCAGAGAGATGGGGCAGCCACAGAGAAGGCCCTCCCCTGCGGGCCCGCCAGCTGGCATTGTTTAGCTGACGGAACCCGGAGGAGACCAACTCTGTGGGATCTTACCGGTCACTGGGAGCTATGCGGCAGAAGGCGGTCTCGAAATGTTGGACGGCCCTGGCTCTAACTCTGAGTCCAATGCAGAGCATCCATTAGAGCCTTCCCCAGACTCCAGAACTGGCCCAAGTTCCTCCCCAACCTCCTCATCATCCGAATGTGCTGCCAGCTCCACTGGCATCTGGCAGGCTGCAACAGAAGTGGAGAAAAGTAAAAAATGACAAAATCAGACTTTTTGACTTTTGCTCCTCTGCCCCTTAAAAAAAAAACTAAACTAAATTTGTTGGCAACAGAAATAGTGCTGGAGAAACTTCCTCCCAATAGGCACCTGAATGGTGAGATTTCCCCTCTTCCTCTCCAAAGAGCGAAAGTTGATAAGGATCTGAAGGGACCTTGATGCTCTCTGAGCTTGGTTATTTTCTTGCAGATATTTCATTACCCAACTAGGTAAGATCATCAGTGCTAGAAGGGAGTAGGGTTTGCAGGGAGGAGAGGAGGAGGAGGAGGAGGAGGAGGAGGAGGAGGAGGAGGAGGAGGAGGAGGAGGAGGTGGTGGTGAATGACTATGGGGTCCTTGGTACTCTCTGAGCTTGGTTGTTTGTTTTTGAAGGTACTTCACAACCCAAACTAGGTCATTGTCAAGGCTCCAACTAATGAACCTCTGTGTGGCAAATGAAAGACAGAAAAATGGCTCCTGCCAGGTTTGGTTCGAAGTTGACAGTAACATCATCAGATAAAGAACTTGCTTTTCTTCCTTCTCTCCGATGACTCATGGGCCAAAAATGATTTTTCTGTAGAAGAAGAGATTCTGCTATATTTCTAAAGATGGCCTTCGGCCATTGAATGCAGTGCACTGCCTAGTCTGACGATAGTTTTGAGTTCTTCAAGAAAGAAAATGGGGGGCTGTTTGTTTAGCATTGGCACTGTTTGTGGTCTTATGAAGGCATCTTTTTGGGGTCAGCATAGTCTTACTTAGAAAAAATAAATCTGATCATGGAACAAGTTGCTATTATTATAGCTGCACACCTTGTACATACATTATAGAATCAAGCTTCTAGCATACTGCAAAGTATTTTCCATACTACCCTGAACTAGACAACATCTTATTAACTACTTCCTCCTCCTCCTCCTCCTCCTCCCCTCCCCTCCCCCTCTCCCTCCCCCTCCCCTTCCCCTGCCTCTTCCCCTTCCCCTTCTTCCCCTCCTCCTCCTCCTCCTCCTCCTCCTCCTCCTCCTTCTTCTTCTTCTCCTCCTTCTCCTCCTCCTCCTTCTTCCTTCTTCCTTCTTCCTCCTTTTTTCCTTCTTCCCCATCCCTTCCTCCATCCTCCTTTTTTTCTTTCTAAAACAATTACTGACATGGGATTCCCTAACCATCTCCCAGTCTTCTTCTTTAGTAATAATAACATTTAGGTATCTTTCCTTCATGTGAAACCCCAATTCTCACTTTAGGTTTCTGAGAGTACCGGGATTTTTACACAACAATACATATCCAATCAAATTTTATCCACTGAACCAATCATCTTGACCAGAAAGGGTTATCCTAGGCCAAGGACAAGCAACTTCATTTAATTTAAATCACATCACTTTCAACCAAGATATTGTAATCAAAACATTGAGAGGAGACTAGGTAACCGATCTAGGTCTTCAATAACCAGGGACCTCTCTAAGAGTTAAATATTTTTTCAATTGATTTATTATAAAAAAAAAACCCTCCAAATACAGGATCTAAAGTGGAGGAGGCTGTAAGTTTTTCTCCAACTCTTTATTCCCTTACCGCAAATTTTGGCAAACACATTCATATTCAGACAATACCTGCAAATGCTAATTCATTACACCTGTCCAGTGTGGTAAAATGTATCACCTTGCTTTCTGGAAAAAACCAAGGGTGCTGTTCTTGCAAATATATCGAGAGTTGCCCAAAGAAAATATCTGTAATGACAGGCAAGAATTCCTATATTGCAGTTTCCTCACCACTATTAATCTTCATTTTCAAAAAACCAAGGTCTGACTTACTCTCTGTTGTAAAACATCCATAAAATCCACCTTGCTGAAGTTTGCTCTCATAACCTTGGCGGGAGCTGGATGTACCAAGTACCCATAAATTTATTTTAAGTGTACTCAAGAAATCCTATTCTGATGAAAGAAGAAAGCACAGCTTTGACAGAAATGGTTTATATAAAGTCTAACTTTGTCTTTTTACAAGTAAATTGAGAATATTAGCTTACTGCCCGCACTCAACCTTGGCTTGATCTTCCTACTTGTTTCTACACCTTCCAAGGAGAACAAAAAACAGAAATAACACTGCCATCAAACTAATAAATTTGGAAACATTTGTACAGTGTCTGCACACCATATTTGACAATTTATTGATATTGATCCAAATGACAGAGAGTTTAAGTGTTATAATTCTTTTTTATGAGCAATGTTACATAATGTTGTATGCGTGTGAAAAGAGAGAAACCTAAAATACTATTTCCTTCCAGGAAATTATTCCAGGATGGGATAAGGACTCCTGCTTTGGGAAGGAGATTTAGACTAGAAGATATCACAATAAGTGATTGTACCTCTTTACCCTGCTCTGGTGAGAGCACACTTGGAATACAGTGTCCAGTTCTGGTCACTACAATACAAAAAATGACGTTGAGACCCTAGAAAGAGTGCAGAGAAGAGCAACAAAAATGACAAGAGTCTGGAGGCTAAATAGTATGATGAACGGTTGAACGAACTAGGTTTGTCTAGTTATCGAAGAGAAAGAATGGGGTATAATAGCAGTTTTCGAGTACTTGAGGGGCTGTTCTAGAGAAAAGGAAGTCAACCTATTTTCCAAAGCATCTGAAGGTAGTAAGTAACAGGTGGAAGATCATTAAAGAGAGATCCAATTCATAAGTAAGAAAAAATTTCCTGACAATGAGAACAATGAAGATGAGATGAGATGAGATGAGATGAGATGAGATGAGATGAGATGAGATGAGATGAGATGTGATGAGATGAGATGAGATGAGATGAGTGAGATGTGATGAGATGAGATGAGATGAGATGAGATGAGATGAGATGAGATGAGATGAGACGAGACCGGATGGGATGGGATGGGATGGGATGGGATGGGATGGGATGGGATGGGATGGGATGGGATGGGATGGGAAGGGAAGGGAAGGGAAGGGAAGGGAAGGGAAGGGAAGGGAAGAGAAGAGAAGAGAAGAGAAGAGAAGAGAAGAGAAGAGAAGAGAAGAGAAGAGAAGAGAAGAGAAGAGAAGAGAAGAGAAGGAGTTGGAAGGGACCTTGGAGGTTTTCTAGTCCTGCCCCCAGCTCAATTAATCAGAGGAAACACCCTGGTTCCTTCCATGTGCCAGGGTTCCAAGTAACACCCCTAACGAAAGAAGACTCCGAGGCTAGAAGTTCCTCAAAGTTCCATTTTGTTAGAGATGTCATATTGGCACATCTTGGAAAACCTGAATCTGAAAGCTTCCAGGGTTTCCCCACCCATAGAAAAGTCCAAGTCCCTGCCCAGCACCCACATATCCATCACATGACCCAATCAATGCACTATCCCAACTGGCGATACATCCCAGTCACACCACTCCAGGTGCAGGGCAAGCTGTCCTTGACGCTCTGAGAAAGGAATGTTATTTTGACTATATACCACCCTGGCTCCATACAATCCCTCCTCCCAGTATCCCACAGCACTAAAAGACGGCTTCCAGACCTGATACCAGATCTATGATTTTATGAAATCTGAAAAGTACATTCCATAAGATTTTTAAAAAAAATTGGAAGAATATAGCCCTCAAGGGGAGATCTGGGACCACCTTCTTGGCCTTCTGAAGGGGCCTGGAATCCTGGCTCTGCCCATTCATCTAAGGAAGGGGTTCCCAATCTTTTGGGCACCAGGGACCAATTCCATGGAGAGAAGTTTTTCCATGAACTGGAGGGGGCCTGTTTTCACGTGCTGCCACGGATGGGGCTTTTCATGTTTGCCTGGACTTGTTTCTGTCATGCCACGGGTTCACAGACCAAGGTTGGAGACCCTTGATCTAGGGCCACAATAGGGGTGTGACGCATTTGTTAAGTGAATTTTGCCCCATTTTATGACCTTTGTTGCAGTGGTGGGATTCAAGTAATTTAACAACCGGTTCTCTGCCCTAATGATTTCCTCCAACAACCTGTTTGCCAAACTGTTTAGAAAGTTAACAACCGATTCTCCCGAAGGGGTGCGAACTGGCCGAATCCCATCACTGCTTTATTGCCACAATTGTTAAGTGAGCCACTGCAGTTCTGAAGTTAGTCACCCGGTTTCTTAAGTGAATCCAGCTTCCCCATTGACTTTGCTTCTCAGAAAGTCACAAAATGGGATCCCCTGGGACTCTGCAACGGTCATAAATACAGGCCAGTTGCCAAATGTCTTCATACTTTTGTATATTTTATACAAAGTCACCTTATTGCCCAACTGGGTCCTCAATTTACCCACCTTAGAAAGGATGGAAGGCTGAGTCAACCTTGAGCCTGGCTAGGATTGAACTCGCAGTAATTGTAGGCAGCTGGATGTTAACTACTGCCTTAGTAGGAGGCTCCTTCAGTATTTGCTGTGTAAGCAACAAGGAAGGAGACAGGAAGGAGCCTGGGTGTGGTTTAGCTCAACTGTTCTAAAGCTGCATGCTGTGCTGATTTCTGAAACTAAAACGGAAACTGAACTCCTCTCCTCTGCTTGTGTTTTGCTTGTATTTACTACCACATTGGAAAATCTGCTTTTGGTATTGTATATTTACTTCATGTGTTATATTATATATAAAGAGAAGTTATTGAATCCTGCTGAATCAGTTACTTGTGTGTACTTTCTGGATGTGATTGCTACTGCAAACTCTGACAGTCGTTGCAGAAATGGCAAACAGCCAGGTCAGCTTCAGCACATAATTGCAGCCTGATTCAGCATGAGCAGCTGATTGGTGGGTGGATCACCTTCCAGAATACCCCCAATCAGCTGTTCCAGGCTGCAGGAATTGCCACAGACCATCGCCTCCTCAGTGCCTCATGTTTTTGGCTATATTTGGTGTATAAGAAGCTCCCAAATTTTCACCCTCTTTTACGGGGTGGAAAAGTGCATCTTACGCTCCAAAAAATACGGTATGTACCTTAACGAATCGTATTGGTTTCAAATTCTGACTTTTTTTGCTTAATATCCATCCTTCATTCTTGAGATCTGATTTTATCCTTCCGGCCATTTGTAAATACTTCAACCATGGTATATTCCAGCCCTCGCTGAATAATTCTTGCTGTGTCTTTAATCTATTAATTAAGTCGGAGTGAACCATGTCTGCATATGTAATTGTGTTCTTCTAACTGTAATTATCTCCAACATGGAAAGAATTTGAAGGAGAAGCTAGAGGTGAAATTGTTCGGCTCTTTCTGTCCCTGCTTTCACACTTTTATCAAACTTGTGTAGTAATATCTGTCTTTAAGTGTTTAAGCTCCTTTATTTCTCTACACCAAAAGTCTCTAAGAACTCAGTTGGCTAAGACAACTCCTTTCAGCTGGAGATAGTGCTCAGTTTATGACAACAATTGAGTTCAAAATTTCTGTTGCTAAAAAAATGAGTTTCTTTTTTAGTTTTTTTTTTTTAGTTTTGCCCCCATTGGTTTGATCTTTCTTGCCACAACGGTTCAGTAAATCACTGCATTTGTAAAAATGAGTAACACGATTGTCAAGTGAATCTGGCTTTCCCATTGACTATGCTAGTCGGAAGGTTACAAAGGGAGATCACGTGACCTTGGGGTACTGAAACTGTCATAAGTATATGTCAGTTACCAAGCGTCCAAATTTTATTCACATGACCATGGGGATGCCGCAATGGTTATAAGTGTGAAAAACAATCATAAGGACTACTTTGTAACAGTACTATGTAGGACAAGGAGACAAATCCCTTTTGCGTCAAATCACACTTGTCATTAAAGAATGTTCTGTTCCGTTCTGTTCCGTTCTGTTCCATTCTGTTCCGTTCTGTTCCGTTCCATTCCATATTCTACTCCATTCCATATTCTGTTCTGTTCTGTTCTGTTCCGTTCCGTTCCGTTCCGTTCTGTTCTGTTCTGTTCCATTCCATATTCTATTCTATTCTATTCTATTCTATTCTATTCTATTCTATTCTATTCTATTCTATTCTATTCTATTCTATTCTATTCTATTCCATTCCATTCCATTCCATATTCTATTCTTAGTCCATTCCATATTCTATTCTATTCTATTCTATTCTATTCTATTCTATTCTATTCTATTCTATTCTATTCTATTCTATTCTATTCTATTCTATTCTATTCCATTCCATTCCATTCCATTCCATTCCATTCCATTCTATATTCTATTCTATCCTATCCTACTGTACTACAGTAATAAATATGCATTTGTAGCTTTATTGTTTGAGAATAGTGGGTTAATCATCCACCTGAATATTTATATTTAACACCCAAATAAGCCAGCAATTTTTTTAAAAAAAAAACCTGACTAGTTTTAACATGTATTCGTTCAACTTAACGGATTTACAAATAAGTCCTGTCAGAAGAGCTTTCAATCCGAGGTTAGTATTGATTCTGGTCCTTAGGAAATGTCCGGGGCTGTGACAGCTTAAAATGCTTCATGCCGAGCAAACCACTTACCAGCCGTTGAAGAAAAGTAGGACATTAAAAATATGACACAATTTGTTGCACGGACAGCAAATATCATATCAAAAGAGTAGCCAGGGTCATGCTTTCTTTTTCTAGGTCTCTGTTGATAACGAAATATCTAAGTCTTTTGTCATGTATCCTGAAGCCATCATGACAGGGATAGTGTCTCAAACACTTCTGACTTGTACATGTATACAGTGGTGGGATTCAACCGGTTCGCACCACTTTGACTGAACCGGTTGTTAAATTGCTGGCTGGCCCTGCCCCTCCCCTTCCAGAAGTCCCCATATGCCCTGTTTGTTTCCCAAGAAGCTGCAGAGAGGTCTACAAGGCCCAAAATGAGGGGGGGCATGCAGCACAGCGCCCCCCCAGCCCATTTTTGCTCCCAGGGGGGTGCTGCCTGTCACACCCCGTGGCCATGCCAACCATGGACGCCCAACCAGCCAGTCATTAGGGCAGAGAACCAGTTGTTAAATTAATTGAATCCCACCACTGCATGTATGTGAATGCGATATCAAAGTTTGTACATCTGTTGCAAGTGCACAGATGATTAATAGGAGGCACAATTAAGATGAGCATGAAACTATTGTGGGAAGCTCCCCCTCCCCCTAGAACAAGGTTCTGCAACCTTAAATACTCAAAGAGCCATTTGGACCGTTTCCCACAGAAAAGAAAACATCAGGAACCACAAAACCTGGGTGGGCATGGCCAACTTGATGTCACTCACTTCCACCAGTCATATGACACCACCCTAGCCAAGCATATCCAGCTGGCCATTAGGGCAGAGAACAAGTTGTTAAAAAACACTGGGAACCACATAATCCTTTTGACATCTCTCTCTCTCTCCCCGCCCTCCCTCCTTCCTTCCTTCTCTGTATTTCTCTATGTCTCTCTCTCTCCCTCTCTCTCTGTATCTCTCTATGTCTCTCTCTCTCCCTCTCTCTCTGTATCTCTCTATGTCTCTCTCTCTCCCCCCCTCTATCTCTCTATCTCTCTCTCTCTCCCCCTCTCTCTGTATCTCTCTATGTCTCTCTCTCTCCCCCCCTCTATCTCTCTATCTCTCTCTCTCTCCCCCTCTCTCTGTATCTCTCTATGTCTCTCTCTCTCTCTCTCCCTCTCTAGCTCTCTATTTCTCTCTCTCTCCCCCTCTCTCTGTATCTCTCTATGTCTCTCTCTCTCCCCCCTCTCTATCTCTCTATCTGTCTCCCCCCCCTCTCTTTGTATCTCTCTCTGTTTCTCTCTCTCTCTATCTCTCTGTCTCTGTCCTGGCCGCTTCTCCATCCCCTGCTGTTGCCCTTACCTTCTCAGGCCAGGTGAGGAGTGATTGGGAGAGGAGGGCAAGGGGCGGGGCCAGCCAATGGTGGAATCACCTGACAGGGAGCCACAGCAGAGGACCCAAAGAGCTGCATGCGGCTCGGGAGCTGCAGGTTGCTGACCCATGCCCTAAAAGAATGAAATATTTGGGGAAATATTATATTTCCCTAAAGGAGAAATGGAGGGACATGTTTTAGAGGCTGAAAGAAGCTCAAAAGCCTTTCTGAATAGCCCACAGCAGATGCCAGCACTTAAGAGACAAAAAGCTTATTGAAAGAGGAAGACAAGTATCTAGATAGCCCTATTCATACGCAAAGCGAATACTGAACTGAACCAGATGGATTTTCCTTCCAACACTATGCTACAGATGACTTGTAGCAATAGCAATAGCATTTAGACTTATATACCCCTTCACAGTGCTTTGCAGCCCACTGACAGAGTCAGCCTATTGCCCCCAACAATCTGGATCCTCATTTTACCCACCTTGGAAGGATGGAAAGACAAAACACAAAAGAAGCTATTGTATCTTTTTTTCTCTCTTCCATTTCTCCTTCTGCCTATCCACCCTGTCAAATCATCCTTGAAGAAAATGCTGTAATTATTATTATTATTATCTCTTTTATTCATTAAACATGAAACTCAGTCAACTGAATATTCAAAAATGCATCACAAATACAATTGACTGGTGCTGATGGTTGATACAGGATGTACAATGTTCCAAGTAACACAGTTTTTTGCAATTTCGCTAGTGTTACTGCAGGAAGCTGCAATTTCTTGATGTATTTTATAAAATTCTTGGACATGGTACCAAGGGCCCTGATGACAGTGGGTATCACTGTCACATGTTTCATCCATAACCGTGTAGTTTCACTGACCAGGTCACAATATTTCATGATTTTTTTCCAGTTCTTTTTCTTTGACTCTGGTGTCTCCTGGTACCGCAATGTCAATAAATTGTACATTTCTGTTTTTGACAGCTGTGATATCTGGCATGTTGTGTTCCTGATGATGATGTTATTGATGATGATGATTGTTATTCAGCCACCTATTTTTTGTTTGTTTTGTGTCCTCTTCATAGATAGGAAAGGCGAATCCCACCCCCATCCATGTGTCCATATCAAAGCACCTATCACAGATTGAATATTTTTTCTGTTCTTTTTTTAAAAAAAAAACAAAACCATGAGTCTCTACTCAAAACATATGGAAAACAAATGATCTCTCTGAAGCTGTGATCCAAAACATCTGGTCATTACAAACTTATTTCTTGACCAAATCTTCTTTTTCCTTCTCCTTTAACACATTTGTTTCCTGGACATATTTATATATTTATACTCTGCCTTCTCACCTGAAAAGAACTCTGTTCCAACTGCCAGCTGCTTTTTATTAACACGCTCTAATGCTACCCCTTCGCTAAACCGGGTGTGGGCGTGTCCAGTGCGTGACTCATCCAGCCTGCGGGCTGGGAAATTCTACTCCCCTTCCCCCTCTGTTCCAACTGTCAGTTGCCTTATATTAACACGCTCTGATGCTACTGAGTTACATATTCTACATTAAGTTTCCCATTAGTCTTTTAGTCCACACATCAAGGACCTCACCCACACAGGATGTTACGAAACAGCTGACTAATCTGCAAACATTAACTCCATTAACCAATCAAGATGTAACAACACAAGCAACCAACCCCCTCAGAGCAACAAAGCCAGCACCCCACATCTCCCCACCAGTATTTATAGAGAGATGGCAGCTCCGATCACGCTTTCCTCGCACAAGCATCAAGCCGAAGACACCAGCCTGAAGATGACGAGTGAGACCTCGTCAAAATGTCATCAAGATAATCTCAATCTTACATGGGAAAAGACCTGAATACATCAAAACTTGCAGACCTCTACCCATGAAAATCTATGAAAACACACACACAGACACATATGTATGTACCATAAATATATAACATATATAAATACACAAATACAGATAGATAGGTAGGTAGGTAGGTAAATAGGTAGGTAGGTAGGTAGATAGATGAGAGAGAGAGAGAGAGAGAGAGAGAGAGAGAGAGAGAGAGAGAGAGAGAGGGAGAGAGAGAGGGAGAGAGAGAGAGAGATTCGCCGCATTGTCTTGCCAAAAGCATTTCTTTTCTTTTCTGCATTCCTCGTAGAGAAGAGTTCAAGGAAGGAATAGCTCTAGACAGACAAATAATAATAGAGGTAATTTTCAGCTTGCAACAGTCTGTGTAGTGACCAAAGTTACAACACCACTGAAAAAAAGTGACTTTTAACTGGTTTTCACACTTATGACCATCATATGCCCGTGGTCATGTGATCAAAATTCAGACATTTGGCAACTGACTCATATTTATTGTTAAGGATATTGTTGTGTCATCACCAGAGTCATGGGGCTCATAAAGCAGAGTACCATCAGAAGTTTTTACGCATGGAAACGGTTTTGAGAGTAATTGTGAATAACATGCAGACAAACTGGTTTTATATTACTTTACTTTGAAGGCAAAGCGAAATCATGGTCATTGAACAATCCAAGTCTTAGCCATATAAAGTGCAATACAAGATCAATCCAGGGATATACAATCTTCTTACCAGTTTGTAGAAAAATACAAGGAACATTCAGGAACAATATAAAAACAGTTCAATAAATATCAGGAAACATTAATAAATAACCTATGATCAAACATTGACCATTTAGAGAGATCAAAAATAGTTACAACATAGTAGCAGGTAAAAATATGGTGTAGTGAACACAACTAACCGCAATAAAGCTCTCCTTAAATAGATTGGCTTCAGAGTTTATCCAATCAGGATACAGAATGACTCAGCAATGTTCTTAAAGCAACATAATACATTTTTACACACTACAAACATACAATGTTGGATTATATATTGCCTAGCCAACTAGTTAGGCAATGACCATTTCCTAACATTTATGATGGTTGCAATTTCCCGGGGTCATATGATTCACCTTCTGACAAGCAAAGTCAATGGGGAAGCCGGATTCACATAACAACCATGTTACTAAGTTAAGAATTGCAGCAATTCACTTAACAAACGTGGCGTGAAAAGTCATAAAACGGGGCAAAACTCACTTCACAAAGGTCTCACTTAGCAACAGGGCTCCATTGTGGCCGTAAGTCGAGGGCTACCTATAATAACAATAACAATGACTCGATAGATGGATAACATTCCCAAATGCAATCTAAACCTCTAGCTGGCTGTGTGATGAAACCTAATAAGGCATAAATGTTAGATTTATGTAGTGTAATAAATAAACTGTATAAAATGTAGCTTAAAATCTATTAAAGATTTTTCAAGCTTTATATAGCAAGAAAGTTATCAAAGAGAATATTTTCTTAATAAAATGTTATGATTCGGTTCTTTGTTCAGAAATGGATGGTCTCCTATCATCTCCATTAATATTTGCTTAAGCTTTTCAGAGTGTACTAAAACACAAAATCACATTTCCTTAATAGTTTGTAAAGCATCCATTCCAGCTTTGTCAAATATCTTATTTAATCTTGCATAGCAGCGCTGACATGTTTCTGGGAGTGAAGCAGTTCCCTAAGATTCCTAGCAGCAAAATTGCTCATTGTAACGTAACATCTTAATGCAGTGCTATTCATTTTATCTTTATTTCGGTCTCTTGCCAATATCTCTCACAAACTTCAAGGAACAAGTTTCCTTTTTCAGCAGAAGTCTCTACGAAGGCTACTTCACAAGCAACTCAGTGACAAGCAGCTCCCCAAAACCCAGTGGCCACTGCAAATCTTATCCTGGAGCCAGCAGTGAAATCCAGCCAGATCTATCCGGCTCACACGAACCGGTAACACCAATTGGGGAGGCTCCACTCACCCACTGGGACGTCATTACATCTTATTTATGTCATTACATCCCATTTTTGACCCTCTGCATAGCACGCGCTCCCATTCCCATTCCCATTCACTACCAAACTGGTAATGAAGGTAAGTGGATTTCATCGTTGCCTGGAGCGTGTCCAGGAAATTCCGAAAGCAGACAAAATGAACCTTGACATTCACAATTGTCTCCTTTAAAGTTGAGTGAAGAAAGAGGATTCTTGAAATAATCCTAATAAGGTGGGCCAAGAACAAGTAGCCTTCTGCAGATGTCAGAACTGCCATTTCACTGCCAGTCTGCCATGAACCTTGGAAGCGTGGAGGGGAGAGCTGGAAGGGGGGAAAAGTGGCTGGGGGAAAATGAACCTCTGAGAGCCCTTCTCAGTGAGAGCTGACAAAGTCTTCAAGGTCATTTCCCAGGGAGAAGAATGGCAACACATAAGAGTGACTGTTTCCAAAAACATCTCTTCTAAACTTGATTGGGCAATAAGAGATAAACAATGGGAAAGGACCAAGGGAGGAACATTAACTGGCAAAAGTCTGTCACAAACTCCCAATTCTACCTTTACACTATTGTAATTCACTTGACTTCTAGTAAACTGTATCTTTCTCAACGAATGGAGCTAAGGATTCTTTTTACTTAGAAGCCCAAGTTGAGGCAGGTCTGACAGCAGGAAGTTTAAAAATGTCCAAAGAACATTTCATTTCATGAGCCGCAGTGGCGCAGTGGTTAGAATGCAGTACTGCAGGCTACTTCTGCTGACTGCCAGATGACTGTGATTTGGCAGTTCAGATCTCAACTGGACTCAAGGTTGACTCAGCCTTCCATCCTTGCCAAGATCATAAAATGAGGACCCAGATTATTGAGGACAAGAGGCTGACTCTGTAAACCGCTTAGAGAGGGCTGTAAAGCACTGTGAAGTGGTATATAAATCTAAGTGCTATTGCTATTGACTTCCTATTGTGGCCCATTAGTGGTAGCTGATTCAGACAGCGAGGAGGCTGGTATGGTGCTGCGCCAGGAGCCTGTGCAGCTGGCACTCGAGTTGGACAATGAGGAGGCTGGAGAAGATGTGGTGGCAGAGGCGGGGATTCAGCCAGGGCCTTCAGAACCTTCAGAAGCTCCCATAAGTGAAGAGGAAAAAGAGGAGAGCCTCTTCTTGATGCATGAGCATGCAGAGCTGCCAAAAGGCAGGAGTGGCTCCTCAGAAGGAGGTCTTCTTGAGAGTAAGGCTTGGGGCTAATTGGCCACTCCCCTAGCCTATTTAAGGAAGGATGACAACTGAGACAATTTGCAGGAAACAACTTTGCTCATATTCCTTTGCGTCTTGATTCCAGAAACGTCTGATCGGGTCTTGCTCCTTTCTTCTCAGTTTTCCTGCAAATTGCTTCTGGGCATTCTGCCAACCACAGTAAGATTACGGTTATCTGAAATACTGTGTTTCAGAATTGAGTTATTATTCTTTGGATTCTTGTCAGCTGTTAATGAAGTTAAATTAACAGCCCTTGTTCAGGAAAGTCTGATTTAAACTATACTTGTGTTCGTACAACTGCTAAGAAAAACTCATTAGTAATCCTTAATTAATAAACTAAGGTTTGTACGGACTTTGTGTGTGCTGCATTCTTTGGGGTCCGTAGCTGGGGCAGAACACTTCCACTCTTCTGAGATCATAAAATGAGGACCCAGATTGTTGGGGGCAAGAGGCTGACTCTGTAAACTGCTTAGAGAGGACTTACTACTGCAACGCTCTCTACATGGGGCTCCCCTTGAGGTGCACCCGGAGGCTCCAACTGGTCCAGAATGCGGCCGCGCGGGGAATTATGGGAGCGACATGGCGCTCCCACGTGACACCTCTCCTGCGCGAGCTGCACTGGCTCCTGGTGGTCTTCCAGGTGCGCTTCAAGGTGTTGGTGACCACCTTTAAGGCGCTCCATGGCTTAGGACCTGGGTACTTGCGGGACCGCCTTCTCCCGCCAATAGCCTCCCACCGGCCAGTACGCTCGCACAGAGAGGGCCTCCTCCGGGTGCCGTCGGCCAGTCAGTGTTGGCTGGCGACCCCCAGGGGGAGAGCCTTCTCTGTGGCAGCGCCCGCCCTCTGGAATGACCTACCCCCGGAGATACGCAGGATTCCAGATCTCCGAACCTTTCGTCGGGCCCTTAAAACCCATTTATTCCATCTAGCTGGGCTAGCTTGATCCTATCCTCCATTTTTAAATTTGAAATTGATTTTAAATTGGGTTGTTTTAATTCTTGGCCGAATAATATTTAATAATTTTTAATTGTTTTTAACTTTTGTATACCATGTTTTATTTTGGCTGTTCACCGCCCTGAGTCCGCAAGGAGAAGGGCGGTTTATAAATTGAAATAATAAAAAATAAAAAAATAAATTAAAGCACTGTGAAGTGGTATATAAGTCTAAGTGCTATATTGCTATGGTCTTCTAAGGCAGGTGTCAAACTCGATTTCATTGAGGGCTGGATCAGCATTGTTGTTGTCCTCCAGGGGCTGGGGAGCAGGAGAGGCATGGCTGGGGTGGTTGTGCCAACTGGGCATGGCCCAGGGACCTGGCCAGCTTGATGCTGACATGGAAGTTGCCTATGTGGACCGGGTAGGGTTGTGAAGGGAATCCAGGAGTCTCTGGTGGGTGGAGTAGTGGGTGGGAGGCTCATCCCATGGGATAAGGTGAGGCAAAGCAGGGGGTGTGGCAGCTTCAATCAGAAACCATTGGCCATCATGTGCTTGCTGCCCTTAGTGCAGCTGCAGACTGACCGTCCCTCAACTGGTGCACACTGCGACTCTGGAGCCCATGCTACCACTGAGCTGGCCTCCTGCATGCAAGTGCATCCGCTGGGATGGGGTGGGCTGGGCTGAAGTGATGCAGGCCAGCCCCTTACAGTTTTCAGGATAGCTGCAAGGGCAGCATCTGACCAGGATCTGTCTTGTGGTCCGCCAGCTGCCAGCAGAGCTGGTGGCAGACTTGGATGATGAGGAAGTTGGGGAGGAAATTGGGCCAGTTCTGGTGTCTGGTGGATGCTTATTATTATAAATTATTATTATTATTATTATTATTATTATTATTATTATTATTATTATTATTATTATTATTATTATTATTTCATTGTCATTGTACATGTATACACAGTATACTCATACAACAAAATTGACTTAAAGCCCAAAGACCAGGTCCAACACACATAACAATCCCCAAAGACACTTCCACCACCACAAATTCCCCACCCCTAAACCACCCACACATCCACACAACAGACCAAGTAATACTGTCCAACAGCTCACTGATGGTGGCCCTTTAGTTCATTGTTGAATGCAACTATAGCTCTGGGGAAAAAAACAATTCAGAAAATATGTGGTCCTAGTTTTAATTGTTCTGTATCTTCTGCCAGAAGGAAACAGTCCAAAAAGATTGTAAACAGGATGGGAAGAGTCTCTGAGAATGTTATGCAACTTTTTCAAACAGCTAGATTCGAAGATGTCATGCAGGGCTGGTAGCTGGAGTCCGATGATATTCTGGGCAGTTTTAATGATTCTCTGTAGAGCTTTTTTGTCTGCTACAGAGCAGAAGGAGTCGACTCAGGAAGTAAAGCACACATGGACGCTGAATGGCCCCTCCCTGGCTGGGGAATAAATAGAAGGAAAGGGGAGTGGTGGTCGTAGGAGACAACCATTCGTATTTCTCAAGATTTTGCTCATTGTGTTTTGTGCATCAAAGACTGCTTGCCAGAACTTGATTGCTAGTCTTTTGGCTGGGAGCTCACAGCCTTGCAATTATCTCAAGGAACTGATAAGATCTGTTGCTGCAGTGAACTCTTTTCAGGACTCTTGCTTGGACTTTTCAGTGGTGAATGCCATTAATTCACAAGAGGTAAATAAAGAAGGGTTTTTCGTGACAAGGAATCTGATTCTTGCTTCTGCTAAGGCTGGGTCAGAACACATTGCGGGCCAGATTTGACCCACGGGCCTTTTGTTTGACACCTCTGTTCTAAGGCCATGGGATAATTTTGATGAAGTCCCACAAAATGGCTGGATAAGCAGGAGACACACACACACAGCCTGAACCTCACATTGAGACTCAGTTAAGTCAAGCTTTCTTGCTGTGTGTTCCACAGAACAAGAAAGATTGGATGCCTAAATTTCATATTTCAAGTCACGCAAAGTTCGAGGAGCTGGGAACTAAAGAAAGGGCTGCTGAATGGGCAGGAAGCCAAGAAAGACCTTAAAGATTCACAAACAATGGCCAAAGCAAAGGGGAGAGTGAAAAATAATTACTCAGACCTGGAATCTGGCCAAGATGATTTTGCCCCTCGAGGTATCAGGGGAAAAAAAACTGGCAAGGTTACAGAATTGAAGACTGTAAAATAAAAGAGAAACAGGGAAGGGAACATGAAAAAGGGGAGACACCAGGTCTTCAGCTAAATAAGAAGAAATTTCAAAGGGAACAAAGAACAAGGGGTCAGCGAAGGAACCGGTTAGCAGCCCTCGAAAAGACGGGAAGTATAATTTATTCAAGAGAGGGGAAGAGAGGTTGTAACTCAAAGAAGCTGAAGCCAAGAATTCAAGTGTAAAGTTCAAAGCCAGTACATTTGGTCAAAGGCAGTTCAAATGTAATATATTTCGTCGGGTTAAAAGAAGGAGTTATTAAAAAAAAAAAACATTCAGCCAAAGGTTGGCAGAAAATGTCATCGTGGCAAGGGGACATATATTTTGGTCAGGCTAGTGAGGCAGGAAGTAATGTTAAGCGCGGATAATGGAGAACAAAAAGAAAACTGAGAAGGTGGCGTTATACGGGAAGGAGGGATAACCAGTTCTTTAATTTATTCCAGCAATGAATGCAAACTCCTTTTCTGTTTGGTGAGATATAATGTCTAAACATGGAAGTGGAAAATTCATCTCCCCCACCAAGAGGGGGGGAGGAATGAACAACAGTTAAAGAAGAATCGTAGTTCAAATAGAGGATTCCTAGATAATATTCCTAGATAATAATAATTATCTAATGTAATAATTAGTGATATCTTGGTCACAGTGGTGGGATTCAACCAGTATAACAACCGGTTTGCTGAGCGCACGCAGTGTGTTTGAAAACAACTCTAAAACTTACCTTCTACTGCAGCCCCGGAGAGTAAAACAGCTGAGGCATGGCAATCCGCTCTGCCAACTGGGCTTCAAACAAAGGGAATACAGGTCAGTACAGCGCAGGGACATGCGGGCAGGCCCAGCTGATCATTGGAGCGAACTGGTTCATTTTCAGCTGATCATCGGAGCTACCGGTTTGCATGAACCAGTCCGAACTGGCTGAATCCCAACCCTGCTTGGTCATCTCCCAGATGGACTGATGCAAAAAGTTCTATATAGGGCTACCCTTAAAGAGTAGCCAGAAGCTGCAACTCAGAATGCAGTGATGCGAGCATTTTTGGGTGCCCCTAAGTGCTTCCATGTCCAATGTAAGATGATGGTTATCATCTTTAAAGCCCTTCACAGCATGGGAACAGGGTACCTGAGAAGCCTTCTCATCCCAATTGCATTGACCCATCCCAGCCTGTCAAGAAGGGAAGGCATGCTGCAAATCCCATTGGTTAAAGAATTTTAAACTTGTGGGATCTAGAAAGAGGACCTTCAATGCTGTTGCCCCCACCCTTTGGAAAATCTTACCCTCAAAGATGGTAAATCCCCAGTCTTCTGGTTTCAATAGAGGAGAATATTTGAAGCTCAGGATTGAATTGTGGAGTCCTTGGTACTGTCTGAACTTGGTGGTTTTCTTGCAGATGTTTCATTACCAAATTAGGCAACACCATTAGTACTAGTTCTTCTGGTTTTCTAGAAAATTGTTAAGACCAGGCTCGGGTCTATGACAATTCGTATAAATCCCCATAAGCCTGTTGTGGCTCCGTTGCCTGAGCCTGTGTCATCGTCAGGAGAGGACTCCGAGAGTGAAAGGGAGAAATTGGCAAGACCTCCCTCTCCAGGACCCTCCTCTCTGGCAATGCCCCTGGAGGACACTGAAGGGCAAGAGATAGGCCCAGAGCCATGCACATCCCCACAGCCACAGGTGGACAGCGACGAAGGAGATAAGTGCTGGCTGGATCCTCGCCAGCGATGCAGGGAGAAATGTGCCCAACAGAAGGCACGGCATGCTCGTGATTAGCTGACTCACTGGACCACACCCCACAGCCTATAAAAGAGAGTGAGTCAGCCTACACCTTTGTGACAAACAAAAACAGATTCTTGCATCCCAGCTTCAGATCTTCCTGCATCTCAGCTTCTATTTCTGGACATTTTGTGGTGTGTATTTTTCTGTTACGTTAATAAAGGTTTTGGTACGCAGCTGCTGGGATTGCTGCCAAGCTCCTTATCAGACTACTTGGTTGCCTGTCAGCTTATTTTAACCTCCGACTGTCCGTTTGGGTGTATTCCTGGGGGCGGGGACAGAACAAAGCCCAGGGGTGGGATTCTACCAGTTTGGACCAATTTAGGTGAACTGGTAGCTCCGACAATCAGCTGGGAGTGAACCAGTTCACCCTGATGATCAAATGGGCCCACCCGATCACAAAGCATGTGATCAACAAACCGGTTGTTAAACCAGGAGGATCCCACCACTGCATAAGCCTGGTCAGAATGGGACAACTTGCCACAGCCAACTTGCTCTGGAGACTTGCTGCAGCCAACTCACCACAACCAACTCACCATGGCCAACTCACTGCAGGAGAATTCGCCATGGCCAACTTTCCACGGCCAACTTTCCACAGCCAATTCACCATGGCCAACTTGCCACAGCCAACTTGCCACAGCCAGCTGGCTGTCGGACAGTTTGCTACAGTCAACTCACCACAGGACAACTCACTGCAGGACAAGAGTTATACCGATATCAAAGAAATAGTGGAATAGAATCATTAAAGAAAGGATGCAAAAGGAGGGGCAGAATGAAATAGGAATATGGGAAAAATTAAAATATTTTTTATTTGTTTTAAATAATTAAATAGAATTGTTAAATTGTCCCATGGTGAGTTGGCCGTGGCAAGTTCTCTTGCAATGAGTTGGCCATGGTGAGTTGGTCGGAGCGCGTTGGCCACAGCTAGCTGACTGTGGCAAGTCGTCCCAGTCCAACCAGGCTTATGGGGATTTATGCAACCCTGGGGATAGTTGCTGGCTTGTTAACCTTTCAACTCCTGAATTTGTGAACTTCGATTTTCACTTTTAACTCATCAATTTTAGCTTTCCTTTCAATTTTATTTTTCACCTTGAGTGCTTTTAGTCATGTTTTGTATTGTTTTATTAGGTCGCTTGTAAACCACTCAGAGTCACTTAGGTGATACCAATAGAGGTGAAGAATATTTGTAGCTCAGGGTTGACATTTGTAGCTCGGTGCTCTCTGAGCTTGCTTGTTTTCTTGCAGGCATTTTGTTACCCAGCTAGGTAACATCATCAGGGCTAGTAAGGAGTGGGACTTGCTGTCAGTTTATTTTCTGGTGTCTTGCCTGTCTGTGTGGGTGGGGGCAGTCTTAGGGATTCTTTGGTTGGGTTGTTTTACTAATCGATCTTTGGCACTTTCTTGATTGAGTTATTGTTTACTTGATTGTTGGTCTGATGTTAATTTTGGAATTAATCTATGCTTATCTGAGTGCTGATTACTGGTGGAAGTCTTTTTCTCTTTTGGGCTGGTTGATTGTCTCTTTTGCATAGTCTATAGCGGGGGTGTCAAACTTGATTTCATTGAGGGCCGCTTTGTGTTTGACTTCGGGGGGCCATGGTGGGCATGGCCAGGGTGGATGTGGCCAGCTTGACGTCACTCATGTTGGGAGCGTCTGTGACTCTGCCAGTGAAAATGGGCTCCCGAGCTCCGTTTTTGGTTACAATGGCCTCCTGCAACCCTCTGCCAGTGAAAACGGAGTTCGGGAGAGCCGCACACAGCACTCCCAAGTCCCATTTTCGCTGGCAGAGGTACCATGTGCCGGTTCTTCACTGTTTCCAGGGCAGCCCTGTGGGCCAGATCTAAGCACCCTGCAGGCCAGATCTGGCTCCTGGGTCTTGAGTTTGACACCTCTAGTCCAGGAGAGAAATCCAACAGGTTTTGACAGGTTCTGGAGAACTGGTAGTGGAAATTTTGAGCAGTTCGGAGAACCAGTAGCGGAAATTTTGAGTAGTTCAGAGAACCGACAAATACCACCTCTGGATGGCCCCAGAGTGGGGTGGGAATGGGGATTTTGCAATATCCTTCCCCTGCAACACCCACCATGCCACGCCCACAGAACTGGTAGTAAAAAAAATTTGGATTTCACCACTGCCCTGGTCTATAGACATTGTTAATGTGAGATGTGTTAGGTGAGATGGCCAGCGTAGAAACTTGATAAATAAATACATTTTAAAATGCAACTAATGTGGCCTAACATAGGATGCTGATTTACTGAACTTTAATATTAAGGAAGATACCCATCCAGAAGAAACTTGAAGCAGACAAATTTAGTATATTTTTCCTTTTAGTTGTTTCTCTGCAAACAACTATGTTTGGTGCATGGTAGATCCTGAAGGACTTCAGGACCAAATCTAGCTAAGAGGACTAGGGAATCACTTGCTAAGTTTACAGGGCATGATTTCTCTATCCTTTCTTTGTTTTGGAGCATGGAAAATAAGTTGTTCATTGTGTAAAAACCAGACTCTTCAATTTTCCATTCACACAAGAGGCTTTGAAAGCCAACATTATGCTGCAGTTCCCATACCAGAGGTGGTATTCATCCGGTTTGTACTGTTTCGGGCAATCCAGTACTGGAGATCACGAGTGCCCACCCCCCTGGCTCTATGATGCCCTATTTAGGCACATTTTCGAGGCTGGGCGCATGCATAGATGGTGCGCACGAAGCAAACCGGTAGTAAGAATATTGGAAATCCACCATGTCCCATACACTGCAATGGGAAATTATACTTTTCCACTGCTTTGTGCCAGTTAAGCATAGATGGGTGAAGAAATGGATATTGTACTCTACCAAATCAGGGATCTGGGACCACCAAATGAAATGTAGATGTAATGATTTGTTCTAAAAAAAATAATAATGCAATAAATAGTTGGGAGTTTGTTGACTTTTAGTCAACCAAGAACTAAGAACCTACATAGAACTAAGGAGAAATTTAATGACAGCAAGAACAAGTAACCAGTGGAATAGCTTGCTTTCAGAAGTTGTGGGTGCTACAACACTGGACGTCTTTAAGAAGAGATTGGGCAGCCATTTGTCTGAAATGGTATAGGGCCGTGATGGCGAACCTATGGCATGCGTGCCACAGGTGGCACATGGAGCCATATCTGTGGGCATGCGAGCGTTGCCCTAGCTCAGCTCTAGCATGCGTGCGCGTGCCAGCCAGCTGATTTTTGGGCCTTCTGGGCACACCAGAAGTTGGGAAATGAGCCGTTTCCAGCCTCCGAAGGGCCTCCGGGGGATGGGGGAGGCCGTTTTCGCCCTCCCCAAGCTCCAGAGGCTTTCTTGGAACCTGGGGAGGGTGAAAATGGGCCTACCGGGCCCACCGGCAACCTTTATGCCATCGCATGTCAAAAGCGGGGGAGTGTGCACATGCACAGGGCATGGGGCACAAGGGACATTGAATAATGGGTGTCAACACACATGCAATCCCCCCGCACTCCCCCGCTTTTGGCACGAGGCGGCAAAAAGGTTAGCCATCACTGGTATAGGGTATCCTGTTTGAGCAGAGGGTTGGACTAGAAGACCTCCAAGGTCCCAATAACTTTGTTATCCTGTCTCTGTTAGTGGTACCCCAGTACCTCCCTGTTACAAGAAGGCAACACCCAAATTATTGGGCCAGGTTTGAATATTGTCCTAACACCAGACTGCATTAGACAGAGGACCACACCAGGTTGACATGACATGTTGAGGGCCTCTTTGGGGAGGTGGTTTTATTGCATACAATTTCTGCTTAAATGGGGTGTGATGCTAGTTTGCCTCCTTGCGATGCACCCTGGATAGCACAGTAGTGTGAACCAAATGACTAGCAACAATTGGCAGCCAGACTACATTGAAGAATTGGCAGTTAATGACAGTTGGCAGCCAGACATGTTTGTAGAACTCCTGGCTCTCTATATACATGGCAATGGATTAAAATCTCCTCCTGCCTACTGGTTCCCCATCTTGAGACACATTGCACCACCAGCTTTATGAAGGATAGGAAGCCTTAGTGAAGGAGTACAACACAATTATCTAACAATTTTGATATCAACACACAGTGGAATGCATTTGGCTGAACGCCCAGATACAGGCAGTTACATAGATGACCCTGCACAAAAGGGTCACAAAAGGTGCCTATTTTTGACCTTTCTCACCGTACAGGATCTGTGTGTGACTATGGTGCTGCTCAACAAAATATCCATTACATTGGGTGGTCTGGATATTAACATTTGAACTACTATAAGTCCATATATTTGCCATATGCTAAATAAATAAATCTGCTTAAATATCTTCAAGGTACCTAAGGTACCCGTTGTGCCCTCCAAAACTTCCTAAATGACCCAAAATTTCAAAAGAAATCTATCCCCCCTCCTTTCCTTAAGCAATGATGTCTACCAGTTTGTCATCATGTGCCAAAACTGTGCACCTGTGCCAGCACCCATAATGCAATGCATGCTCCCTGCACATGCGCCCACGACTCCCACACACATCCCATACATGTGCATGCAACCCCCCCATTTCCCCCCCCCACCCCCTGCACATGTGCTGAACCCCCATGCCCTGTTTTGGGTCTAGTAGGCCTCCCTGTAGCCTCCTGGGACCAAAAACAGGCCATGGGGGGCACACCACACCTCCCCGCATGCCCTATTTTGGGCATAGTAGGCCTCCCTGCAGCCTCTCCTGGGGCCAAAAATGGGTTGTGGGAGGTGCAGCACACACATCCTGCTCACCCTGCCCCCTGCCCATATGTGCACAACCCACTTGTGCGTGTGCATGCGACTCCCACATGCACTCTAATCTCTACCCCCACCCATCTCAAAAATCAGCTGGCCAGCAAGAGGCGGCTTGCGCAGGCATGGTGAAGCTGAGGTGGGCGAAGGCTTGTGCGCCCACTGAGAGGGTTCTGAGTGCCAGCTGTGGCACATGCGCCATAGGTTCACCATCACGGATGTATACGCAGACTTGCCCCAAAGAAATACCTCAGTGCTTAGCTCAAGAAACACTTGGAATCCAGTAAATAAGGAAAGGATGATCCACGCTACAATTAATTTCAGCTTTGCCTGCAAGGCCTGTGAGGAATTCTAATCAATAGAGAAGGTTTTCAGCTCACTCAACGTGAAGCACATTTCGTACAAAGCTGAACATTTCTCTCTGTGTCACACAGAATTATCTTAATTATTGTTTTGAGGGGAAAGACTTACATAAAATCATCCAGTCGGCTTTCCTACCCTCAAAAAAAAAAAAAAAAAACCAGCTCAGAAACTCATCACACCAATAATGTGATGAGTTTCTCTTTCTCCTCCCTCCCTCTCTCCTTCCTTCCGCTTCTAACATCTTGGTCTTGTTTGATATGCTTGCCATTTCTTGCTGACAGGAAGGTCGATTAAATCACATTTATATTGTAAACGTATGCATTGCTTTTTACCCCAGGCGGCGGATGAAGAGATACATGGCCCCCTGGGAAAAACGAAGCCAATCCACTTTCATATTGGAGACTTCTGTCAGTTGGAAGAAATGAATGGTTGCCAGGGAGAGTTGGGAATTACTTGAGAATGCAAAATGTTATTTTAGAATCCTTTTGAGGGGCGGCTTCCTTCTCCTTTGTTCCTCCTTTGCTTCCTTTCTCAAAGAGAGAGCCAACCTAACACTAAGCAGGACTTTCCTGATAGGGAGAACAATTAACCGGTGGAAGGGCTTACCTTCAGAAATTATGAGTGCTCCATCACTGGAGGTTTTAAGAAGAGACTGGACAGCTATTTGTCTGGAATGGTATAGGGCGGTGGTGATGAACCTGGGGTTCCCCTTGAAGTGCACACGGAAGCTCCAACTGGTCCAGAATGCAGCTGCGCGGGTGATATTGGGAGTGACATGGCGCTCACATGTGACACCACTCCTACGCGAGCTGCACTGGCTTCCAGTGGTCTTCCGGGTGCGCTTCAAGGTGTTGGTTCTTACCTTCAAACTCCTCCATGGCTTAGGACCTGGGTATCTACGAGACCACCTTCTGCAACCGATAACCTCCCACCAACCAGTACGCTCCCACAGGGTAGGCCTTCTCAGGGTGCCATCACTAAAGCAATGCCGACTAGTGGTTCCCAGAGAAAGAGCCTTTTCTGTTGGGGCACCTACCCTTTGGAACAGGTTACCCCCAGGGATACGAATGATCCCAGATCTTCGTACTTTCCGTCGTGCACTTAAGACCTTTCTTTTTCACCAAGCCGGTCTGGCATAAATCTTTTCTAATTTTGTAAATCTTTATGCTGAAGATTCTTAACTGTCGAGCCAAACTGGCTTAATTATTTATATTCACATTCTATATGTATGTCATTTTAACTGTTCACCGCCCTGAGTCCTTCGGGAGAAGGGCGGTATAGAAATTGAATAAATAAATAAATAAATAAAACCTATAGCACACATGCCAGTGGCATGGTTCGGACCTATTCTATAGAACTGGTAGTAAAACTGGAGGGAGGCTCTGCCCGCCCACCCCGATGTCATAAAAATGTCATAAAAAGAGCACACGAGCACACGTGCGAGGCCCCGCTGCGAACCAGTAGTAAAGGTAAGTAGAACCCACCCTTGACACATGCCCAAAGTGGCATGCAGAGCCATGTCACCTGGCATTTGCAGCATCGGCCATTCCTCTTCCAGGTTTCTGGCACGCATGCGCATGCAACGATCAGCTGGCCATTGTGCGTGCTGCAGTGCCGGAAACAAGAAGACCTGGTCTTCTGTCTTGAGCATCCGTGCCAGCCAGCTGATCATCGCATGCGCATGCGTGGCAGTAACCGGAAGTCTTGCCAGCCAGGGCGCATGTGTGCACGGGAACCTGGAAGTAATTTTTTCGGCAAACGCATGCCCTCTGGGCAACTCCTCTTCCTGATCACAGCCCAGATGAGCGTGCACACGTGCAAAGTGTTCCCTTTTCAGCACTTGGTGTTGACCCCGTCCGCGTGCTTCCTCAGTGCTGAAAAGGTTCGCCATCACTGGTGTAGGGTCTCCTATACCTCCTTCTCTATCGGGGAATTGGGCAAGAAGACCTCTAAGGTCCCTTCCAACTCTGTTGTTCTGTATTGTCTTCCCCACCCAATCCCGATCGACTTTGCACATTTGCCTCCATTTCTAAGAGAAGAAATCAAGAGAGGCTTTGAGCAAGGAAGTCCAATTTTGATAGATTTGCCAAAGATATGAGAAGGATTTCTTTTTTAAGTGGAAGGAGAATTTTCCAACTCCTAAGGTTCCCAAAATGGTAACAATAGCACTTAAATTTATGTACCACTTCAGCCCCCTCTGAGCGATTTACAGAGTCAGCATTTTACCACCAACTATCTGGGTCCTCATTTTACTGACCTCGGAAGGATGGAAGACTGAGTCAATAGCACTAGCAATGAGACCGAGATTTATAAACCACTTCACAGTGCTTTACAGCTCAATCTAACTGGTTTATAAAGTCAACATTGTCTCCAACAAACTGGTTCCTTATTTTACAGACCTCAGAAGGATGGACGGCTGAGGCAATAGCGATAACAAAAGTGCTTAGACTTATATATCGCTTCATAGTACTTTACAGTCCTGTCTACATGGCTTATAGAGTCAGCGTATTGCCCCCAACAATCTGGGTCCTCATTTTACCAACCTCAGAAGGATGGAAGGCTGAGTCAATCTTGAGTCGGTCAGGATTGAACTGCTGGCAGTTTGGAGTCAAGCAGAATTAGCTTGCAGTACTGCATTCTAACCACTGCACCACTAAGGCTTAAGAAGATCACCTATTGTGTCTCAGCAAACATGAAGAAAGTGTTAAAAATGAGGAAGAGGCAAGGTCGTTGCCAAAGGCAGTGGGGGGAAATGAGCTACAATACCATTAACCTAAAAGACTAATTAGGAAACATTCCATTTCATAAATTATGCATGGATTTCACTTTGTGATTTTCTCCCCCTACCCCACACCCATCCTCATGTTTCCTCCCTAACATGGCTAATTAAGGAACATTATAAAGAGAAAAAAACTACTCACAGTAATACAGTAATACCGTAGAACCTATCCAGTTCAAACCAGTACAAATTCCCTGGGCTTACCTTGAAAGCTTCCCTTGGTGCTGTGCCATCTACTCTTCTTTCAATTTCTGGCTTTGATATTGGTCCGTCTGTGACTGTCTGCTTTTCCATCTCTAGAACCTTGAGCTGCCCAAAGAATTCTTCTTGTCCAAAAAGTACACCCACTTTTTCTTGCTCCACCTTAAAATCCCTGCAAGTCTAGTTATCGTGTTATGTTGTATTCAGAAGTCTGACAGCTCCACGGATAGAAGCTATTTTTCAGCCTGTTAATTCAACTGGCTATGCTTCTATATCTCCTGCCCGATGGTAGGAGAGTAAAGAAGGGCTGACCAGGGTGTGAATCATCCCTAAGAATTTTCCTCACCTTGCTAAGACATTGAGTCCTAGCAATTTCATCTAGTGGAGTCAGGGGACAGCCCATGATATTTTGTGCTGTTCTCATGACTCTTTGTAATGTTTTTCTATCTGCAACTGTCAAGCCAGCATACCGTATCGTAACGCAATATGTGAGGACGCTTTCTATGTTAGACCGGCAGAAAGAGATCATCAGTCACTGTTCCACCTTGCTTTTTCTGGAAAATCCTGAGGAAATTGAGTCTCTGTTGTGCCTTCTGGACCATCTGGATCATATTATTTTTCCAGGTGAGATCTTCACTAAGATGGACTCCCAGGAATTTGAAAGAGGAGACCCTCACCAAACAGCCCCTCTTGATATAAAGTAGGGCAGATTCCTTTCTCTTCTTCCAGAGGTCTAGCACCATCTCCTTGGTCTTGCTGATGTTTAGGTGCAAGTTGTTTCCTGAGCATCATGTGGTTAACTTCTGGACCTCTTCCCTGTATGCTAATTCATCTCCTCCTGTAATAAGACCCAGGACGGTGGTATCATCCGCAAACTTGATAATCACATAAAATGGGTCAGAAGATACACAGTCATGTGTGTACAATGAGTACAGGTAGGGACTGAGCACACAGCCCTGAGGAGAGCCAGTGCTGAGTTTCAGGGAGGAGGATATACAAGGCCCAGCCTTCACTGTTTGTGGCCGGTCCGTCAGAAAGTCTTTAATCCAATCACAGGTGAATCATAACTGTGGCAAGAAAGATCATAAAAGGGGGCAAAATTGACTTAACAAATGTCTCACGTAACAACAGAAATTTTGAGCTCCATTGTGATCGTTGTCAGCAGTCCAGAAAAAAACCCAACTCCAAGTAAAGACTCTGAAGTAAGCATTTTTCAAAGTTCTATTTACTAGAATAGGTAAACTGGCACCGCTGGGAAAACCCAAATCTGAGAGGTCCGGGTTTTGCCTCAGTAAATCAAAAACCCCAAAACCATCCCTTCAGTCATCACTCAATCACATGCTCCAATCAACCGCCGTCCCATCTCCAGACCTCGCTCCGACCAGTCTTTCTCCAGATGCAGGATTAGCCTGACCTTGACCAACACGAAGAATGCTATTATGTCTAAAGACAACCCCTATACTAAATTCCCCCTCCTACTTTCCCACACATGAGAAGGTGGCAGCATGGAAGCTTCCGTCCTAATATGGCTTCCAAAGCTGAGAATCGTAAGTCAAAGACCACCTGTATATAAGTCTAAATGCTATTGCTGTATTTTGTAAAATGTATATATACAGTATATAATTCTACCTTAGTGTCTCACTTAATTCACATAATACCAGACATGTTTTTCTAGAAGCCTCCTTTTCCAAACTTTCAAAGGAAGTACGGTGTAAATAATTTACTTCAGCAAAGACTTGACTTGTCCCAATGTCCCTTAAGTCCTTCCTCCTGCGTGCCCGTAGTCTCTTTGCTTTCAGAAGCATAAAGTGGTGAATCTTACATGAAAGAAAGAAGGTGTGAAGTGAGTTCAAGCTTTTCGGCATTTCTGTGAAAAAGACTTCTCTCCCTTTTCAGTTTCTCGTATGTGTGACCGGAATAAACTTGTGAGTAAATGCATTCCAGTTCCAGAGGTAAATTTTCAGGCAGCTCCTACTTGAAAAACTGTCTGACTCACAGTGGGTGGCAGAGAGAACAACTCAAGACCAAAAATATCTGCTCATCAGTCTTGTCATGCCTGTAAGTAATGATAGCCATCGTGTCTTGAGAGAAAAGTAGCTTTGGGTATATTTTATATCAAGAAATTCATAACACTCGGCTCAGTTCAGACCAGGGAGATATGAAATTCTCTACAAATGTCAAAATGGCAGCAATTCAGCAGCCTTTGGTTCTTCCCCATGATGAAGACAATTTTTTAAAATATGTTCTAAGCAACTTCCACCAATGAATGAGCCACCGTAGCACAATGGTTAGAGTGCAGTAATGCAAGCTACTTCTGCTGACTGCTGGCTGCCTGCAATTTAGCAGTTCAACTCTCACCAGGCTCAAGGTTGACTCAGACTTCCATCTTTCTGAGGTGGGTAAAATGAGGACCCAGATTGTTGAGGGCAATAAGATGACCCTGTAAACCACTTAGAGAGGACTGTAAAGCACTGTAAAGTGGTATATAAGTGCTATTGCCATGGCTATTGCTATTGTAGCAGCCTTCTTGGGTTTGCCGGTCATAATTTTCTTCATTGTGATTCTTCTTCTTCTTCTTGTGCCATATCCGTCATCAGACGTTGGCGACCATGTTGGTGATCCTATTTTGATCAACAGCCTCACAAAAAAGGGCTGTTGAGTTTTGTCCAAACCAGTTCCTTAGATTTTGAAACCATGATGTTCTTCTTCTGCCTGGACCTCATTTGCCTTCAATCTTTCCTTGGAGGATTAAGTGAAGCACGCTGTATTTTTCTGGGTGTCGCATCACATGTCCAAAATATTTTCATTTTCACTTTTTTATGGATTTGATTATTTCCCTTGGCTTTCCCAGTGATAGAGTGTGTCTCCCAGGGATTCATTGTGATAGAGTCCCCCAAATATCATGTTATCATTGTCACCTATACAGATGTGATGAACTTCTCGAACCAACTTTGTCTTCAAGAGAGGATGTTATGTGTTCAGCAATTCTACTGACCTTTATAATATCTGGGAGGAGAACAAGAAGAATTATTTTGACTTGCTTGCTTCTTTGCTTGTTTGTTTATTTGACTTGTTTGTTCTAAATTATCTGGATTTTTTCAGTCAAGGTTCAGACTGGGCCATAGTATTGAGATAGCATTGGTCACACTTGTGGATCAGGTTTGGAGTGCTCAGGATGTTTAGGTGTGTTGATCCCAGTCCTCCTGGATCTTTCAGTGGCTTTTGATAACCTTCCAAGATATCTTGCTGGACCACTTCCAGGGAAAGGGAGTGGGGATCATTGTTCTGCAATGACCTCTCCCAGTATCCTTCTTCAATACCTCTTCAATCAGAATAGAGATGGAAGGGACCTTGGAGGTCTTCTAGTCCAACCCCCTGCTCAAGTAGGAAACCCTATACCATTTCAGACAAATGACTATCTAGTCTGAAGATGTTACCCAGCCTGGTAACATAACATTTGGAAACCAACCCAAAAGCTTGGAGAATGAACCTCCAACCTAATCCTCTTAGAGTTTGTAGCAATCCTACCAGCTCACAAGTAAATAAATCAGCAGGACTCATTCTTATAAGAAACTTCTTTATATATTTATTTATTTTATTTATTTATTCAATTTATATGCCGCCCCTCTCCAAAGACCCAGGGTGGCTCACAATACACTCAAAAAATCACTATAAAAACACTTAAAAATTAAAAACATTAAGAACATTAAAACCCATTCACACCATTTATGCCGGATCTCATCAGATCGCAAAGCGAGATCAACAGCCCCAGGCCTGCCAGAAAAGCCAGGTCTTCACCGCTTTTCAGAAGGTCAATAGGGTGGGGACGTTCTGGACCTCAGGAGGTAACTGGTTCCAGAGAGCTGGGCAGCCACAGAGAAGGTCCTCCCCCATGGGCCCACCAGCCGGCATTGTTTAGCTGACAGGACCCGCAGGAGACCAACTCTGTGGGATCTTACCGGTCGCTGGGAGCTATGCGGTAGAAGGCAGTCTCGAAGATAAGCTGGCCCTGAGCCAGGTTATCTTCGAGACCGCTTCTGCTGTACTGTATATACATACAGCAGAAGCCAGAACCAGAACTCAAAATCCAGAAGTACAGAATTAATAATCACAGAAGCACTCATATATATACACAGATCAGTAAACTTAAGCCATCTGGGTCACCAAACAGTCCCAGTGGTGGGATTCAAAATTTTTTACTACTGGTTCTGTGGGCATGGCTTTGTGGGTGTGGCAGGGGAAGGATATTGTAAAATCTCCATTCCTTCCCCAATCCAGGGGAAGGTTACTGCAAAATCCCCATTTCCTCCCAATCAGCTGGGACTCAGGAGGCAGAGAATAGATGGGGGCAGATGGTGTTTACCAGTTCTCTGAACTACTCAAAATTTCCGCTACCGGTTCTCGAGAACAGGTCAGAACCTGCTAAGACCCACCTCTGAAACAGTCCCCATTGGCTGACCTGTTACCATGTCTATTCCAGTTCATGAATACATTTTATACGCTACCAAATCCTCCACCTGAGCCACAGATATTCATCAATATCACAGATTCTTCTCCTTTTTTGTGGCTGATACCAGTCAGCAAAGGATAACTATTTCTTAATTATTATCCTCCCCCCCCACCCCCCTTTTTCTAATAAACTCAAGTGTAATTTTTTGGGGGGGAAAGTGTTGATAATGCTGATAATGCCATTTTTTTTCTAGCAGAAAGTATGTTTGTGTACATATCTGTATATAGATGGGGAAAGAACCCAGTTCTAAGATTTTAATCCCAAATGAAGACAATGTTTTTGATAGGGTGCAAGTAATGACATTTTCTGTACAAACCAGCATTCAGCCTTCATCACATCAAATGATGGGGGGGGGGGGGGAAACCCAGTGTCAGAACAAAATTGCAACAAAATGCACAATTAATCAGATTGCTCATTAAAATCTGAAGAGAGTTGCTGTCTGCGGAGACACACCTTCATTGCAAAAGGTGCTTTTTCTCCCCCACTCCCACTTCAAAGTTGTCTGCCAAGATTCTAAATGTGTTCACAATCTGTTTTAGTTACCTTCAGTATGGATTACTGCTGTATGCTTCTCATGGGGCTACTCTTAAAGGTTCTTTGGTAGCGGCAAATTGTTCATAATGCAGCAACAACTAATTTTGGGTGTCCTGAGATTTACCCAAGTAATACTATGGCTGCATGAACTGCATTGGCTTCTGGCTGCATTCCGAGTGCAATTCAAAGTTTTGGTTGTCATCTTTAAAGCCCTGGGTTTCTTGGAGTATCATCTCTCCCTTATGAGTATCTGCCTTTCCTACTAATTTAGACAGGGTAGAAGTGCTTCAGTTCCCCTTCCTTAAATGCACAGGTGGGATTCAGCCGGTTCGGACTGGTTTGAGCGAACCAGATGCTATTTTTACCTCTGGTTCACCAAACTGGTAGTTGCAAGGACTGGCTGGCCCCTCCCATCCAATCCTGACCCTGCCAAGAATCTCCATGCAACCTGTTTTGGACGCCAGGTAAGTGTGGGGCCCGCGCGGAGGCTCTGGGAGGGCAAAAAACGGGCCTCCTAGAAGTTGCAGAAGTCTGGAAACAGGCCTATTTCCGGCCTCCAGAAGACCTCCGGAACTGGGGGAGGTCATTTTTGCCCTCCTGGAGGCTCCTCTGAAGCTTGGGGAGGTCAACCCCCCCCCCCACCTGCCATGGTGCAGAAGGCCACCATGGGCACACCCACCCAGCAACCAGGAAGAGAACTGGTTGCTAAAATTTTGGAATCCCACCCCTGCTTAAATGTTGTCATCTGAAGGCACCTTGGAGTGATGCCTTCTCAGTGGCCACCCTAGCTCTTTGGAACAGCTTCATCAAAAAAAAAAAACAGAGAGTCCCTCTCAGTGGTGGGTTTCAAAAATTTTTACTACCAGTTCTGTGGGCGTGGCTTGGTGGGCGTGGCAGGGGAAGGATACTGTAAAATCTCCATTCCCTCCCCAATCCAGGGGAAAGATACTGCAAAATCCCCATTTCCTCCTGATCAGCTGGGACTTGGGAGGCAGAGAATAGATGGGAATGGGGCCAGTCAGAATTTTTACTACCGGTTCTCTGAACTATTCAAAATTTCCACTACCAGTTCTCCAGAACCTGCTGAAACCCACCTCTGGTCCCTGCCCTCTTAGCCTTCCAGAAGGCAATAAATACCTGGATGTTCTCCAAAACAGTAAGATAGGATAGTAAGATGACAGTAAGATGTCGGATAGCAGGATAGGGTTGAACTGTGAAGATGTTTGGTATAGTGCCTGTGGGGAAGGGCGCCTTCATTTCTAAACTTGTGTATGGATTATTATGGACCATGAAGAGCAGGGATGTCAAACTCAATTTCATTGAGGATCGTACCAGGGTTGTATTTGATCTCGAGGGGGCAGGGGGAATGGCCATCTCAACATTGCTTGTGTCAGGGGCGGCTGTAGTGGCCCAAGTGGTCTGCCAGCTACACACAGCCCTCGTGAGCTCCGTTTTTACTGGCAGAAGCACCATGGGCTGGTTCTTTGTTTCCAGGACAACCCTGTGGGCCAAATCTAACCACTCTGTGGGCCGGTTCTGGCTCCCGGGCCTTGAGTTTGACACCCCTGAATGAGATAGGCATCCATATAAATCCTGAAAGTGAATAAATAAAATGATAATGCACCAATAACACTTGTCATCCTGCAAATGCCATGATTCGCATACTTCATCAGATGTCAAGACATAAGAACATCCTGGTGGCATTTGTGTCACAGCCTCACTGACAAATATATCATTTTTTTTTTTCTGGGGTCATTGCAATTTGCTGAGATTGCCAGTTTTGGCAGCCATGTGTGTGTGTGTGTGTGTGTGTGTGTGTGTGTGTGTGTTCTTCATCTCAGCGTTCATTGATCACAAGCTACTAGCTGACATTCCAAATTCTTAGTGGAAACACTTTCAATGAATTGTGATCGCTTCCATCTGAAGCATGGCTCTGTTTTTCCTTTTCCTAGATGCTTTTTAGAGTAAATTCAAATAAAATGTCTCAGGGCTTGCCACAAAGAAGAGGGGGTCAAGCTATTCTCCAAAGCACCTGAAGGCAGGACAAGAAGAAATGGATAAAAATTCATCAAGGAGGGAAGCAATTTAGAACTAAGGAGAAATTTCCTAACAGTGAGAACAATTAACCAGTGGAACAAATTGCCTCCAGAGGTTGTGAATGCTCCAACACTGGAAGTTTTTAAGAAAAGTGTGGACAACGATTTGTCAGAAATGGTATAGGGTCTCCTGCTTGAGCAGGGGGTTGGACTAGAAGACCTCCAAGGTCCCTTCCAATTCTCTTATTCTGTTAAATATTAATGGTGGAATACAATTAAATAAATCAAATAAATGTGATGCTAATATTGGAGATAGTATACCATGGACAGCCAGAGTATCTAACAGAGAGCTGTAAATTGTATAAAACTAGCTACATCACGACTAGCCAAGATCACAAGAGTACATCTGAGTTACTTTGGCCATGTCATGGGTGCAAATTCATTGGAGAAGGCAATGATGCTAGGAATGGTTAGTGGAACAAGAAAAAGGGCCGAGGAAAGAACACGCTGGCTTGATGACATCAAATCTGATACAAAGTTGAACATCCAACAATTGAAAGAAGTTGTGTTTGACAGGTAGCATGGACAGCATATAAAGTCACCAAGTGTTGTGGCCCGCCAGCTGCCAGCCGAGGTAGTGGCAGACTTGGATGATGAGTAGGTTGGGGAGGAACTTGGGCCGGTGCTGGAGTCTGGGGAAGGCTCTGATGGATGCTCTGCATCAGACACAGAGATAGAGCCAGGGCCATCCGACATTTCCCAGTCACTGGAGAGGCAGCTGCCTTTGGAGGCTGAGATAAGTGGGGAGGAAGAACAGCTGGGGCCTGTTCCAGATGCACGTATGTGCAGAGCAGTTAGAAGAGGTAAGCAACAGAGGACAAGGGATTGACTCAGGAAGCAAAGCACACATGGACTCTGAATAGCCCCTCCTTGGCTGGGGAATAAATAGAAGGGAAGGGGAGTGGTTGTCGTAGAAGACAACTGTTTGGATTTCTGAAGGTTTTGCTCGTTGTGTTTTGTGCCACAAAAACTGCTTGCCAGAATTTAATTTGCAGCTTTGCAACTGGGAGCTCATGGCCTGGCAATTATCGCAAGGAACTGATAAGGTCTGTACTGCAGCTAACTCCTTGGAGGACTCTTGCCTGGACTTTTCAGTGGGTGAATGCAATTAATTCACAAGAGCTAAATAAAGAGGGGTTTTCGTGACAAGGAGTCTGTTTCTTGCTTCTGCTAAGGCTGGGTCAGAACACCAAGAGTCGGATACAACTGAATGATTAAAACAACAAATACCGAGATAATCACCCCTTCTGTCTTGGTCTGAGGGCTGAAAATGTGGAGGTTATCTCAGCATTAAGGAACAGGGTTTTTTTTTCCAGAACTGAGTATCTATCCTGTGTCTTATGACAACCATACCTAGAGGTATGCAAAGCAAAAGGATTTTACTCATAAAGGAGAATATTTGTAGCTCAGGGTTGACATGTGGGGTCCTTGGTGCTCTTTGAGCTTGATTGTTTTCTTGCAGATATTTCATTACCCAACAAGGTAACATCATCAGTGCTAGTAAGGAATGGGGCTGCGGTCTATATTCTAGTGGCTTGCCCTGTTGATGTTGGTGTGAGTCTACAAAGTGAGAGCAAGCCTCATTCCTCACTAGCACTGATGAGGTTACCTAGGCTGAGTAATGAAACATCTGTAAGAAAACAAGCAAGCTCAGAGAGCACCAAGGCTCCTCAAAAGGATGTTGATGCAATCTCAGCTTCTTCTTCTTCTTCTTCTTCTTCTTCTTCTTCTTCTTCTTCTTCTTCTTCTTCTTCTTCTTCTTCTTCTTCTTCTTCTTCTTCTTCTTCTTCTTCTTCTTCTTCTTCTTCTCCTCCTCCTCCTCCTCCTCCTCCTCCTCCTCCTCCTCCTCCTCCTCCTCCTCCTCTCCTCCTCCTCCTCTATCTGGTCTCAGCAAATTATGGTATGTTCTCTGTGTGACCTGTCAGATTGCTTTATTTTTCTTTTCTTTTTATTTTAAGTCTACAAGAAATTGTAAGCCTACCATGCTTTTATTAATGTAGATAACAACAGCATGAAAACAATTAGCTGGCTTCTCATTCCTATTGACCATTTTGGGTTTGCTTGTTTGTTTTGATTGGTCTTTACTTCTGCAGTGAATTTCAACTTTTCTCCTGGCATCATCTTCAGTGAAAATGAAGAGAGAGAAAAGTCAATATCAAAGGAATCTGCAGCTAAAAGTTTTATTTAAATTATCTAGGTTAGCAAATTCTTTTTCATGCAAACAGAGGCAAAAGCAGAAGCAGAGGCACCATCTGGCACCTAGTGACCAGCGACACTGCTGTTTATATGTCTACTAGCAATGCACCTCTACTTTGCACCTCCAGCCCAAAGGTGGTATTCAGCCGGTTCAGACAAGTTCACCCAAATCGGTAGCAGAAATTGCAGAGGGGCTGGCAGCCCAGGTTTGAGACCTGAGCATCACGTGGCAGGGTGAGCTCCCACTACTTGCTCCAACTCCTGCTTACTAGCACTTCAAAAGCATGCAAATGTGAGTAGATAAATAACTCTGGAGGGCCTTCCCCACCCCCACCCCCAGGAGCCCCCCTCCCCCACCCCAGAGGCCAGAAATGGCCTGTTTCCCGACTTCCGGTGGGCTCAGAAGGCTCGAAAATCAGCTGGCCAGCGCATGCATGCACACTGGAGCTGAGCTAGGGCAATGCTTGCCGTGCCCATAGATATGGCTCCGTGTGCCACCTGTGGCATGTGTGCCATAGGTTTGCCATAATGGGACTAGATAGTCACTTATCTGAAATGGTACAGGTTCTCCTGCTTGAGCAGGGGGCTGGATTAGAAGACCTCTAAGGTCCCTTCCAGCTCCCTTCTCTTCTCTCCTCTCCTCTCCTCTCCTCTCCTCCTCTCCTCTCCTCTCCTCCTCTCCTCCTCTCCTCTCCTCTCCTCTCCTCCCTTCCCTTCCCTTCCCTGCCATTCCATGCCATTCCTCCCCATCTGTCCTACAGTCACTATGTATCCAGTGTGAAGCTAATGAGTTTGTATCTCCTCATTTGATCACTCACTTGTGCTCTTCTCTTCTTTTCTCTTCTCTTCTCTTCTCTTCTCTTCTCTTCTCTTCTCTTCTCTTCTCTTCTCTTCTCTTCTCTTCTCTTCCCTTCCCTTCCCTTCTCTTCTCTTCTCTTCTCTCTTCTTCTCTCCTCTCCTCTCCTATTCCATTCCATTCCATTCCATTCCATTCCATTCCATTCCATTCCATTCCATTCCATTCTATTCTATTCTATTCTATTCTATTCTATTCCTTCTCTGTCAGAGCTACGTTTTGTCCTGATTACTGTTTCTGAATCATCTTCAAGGGCAGCTCTATGTAAAGAAGTACATTGATGTAGTCTAACTGCAAGGTTTATCGAATTTATGAAATAACAGAATAACAGATTTGAAAGGAACCTTGGAGATCATCTAGTCCAACCCTGCTTAAGCAAGCAACCCTATTCCATGTCAGACAAGTGGCTTGTCAATATCTTCTTTAAAAACTCCAGAGATGGAGCAGGCACAATTTCTGAAGGCAAGCCGTTCCGCTAGTTAATTGTTCTCACTGTTAGGAAATTTCTCCTTAATTCTAGGTTGCTTCTCTTCTTGATGAGTTTACACCCATTGCTTCTTCTCCTGCCTTCTGATGCTTTGGAGAATAAGTTGACCCTTCCTCTTTCTGGCATATTGAAAAACAGTTATCATGTCACCCCTAGTCCTTCTTTTCATTAAACTAGGTCACCGCAGGGGTGAAATCCAGCAGGTTCTGACAGGTTCTGAAGAACTGGTAGCGGAAATTTTGAGTAGTTCGGAGAACCGGCAAATATCACCTCTGGCTGGCCGCAGAGTGGGGTGGTAATGGAGATTTTGCAATATCCTTCCCCCAGGAATGGGGAGGGAATGGGGATTTTGCAATATCCTTCCCCTGGAGTGGGGTGGTAATGGAGATTTTGCAGTATCCTTCTCCTGGAATGGAGTGATAATGGAGATTTTGCAATATTCTTCCTGCAGGAGTGGGAAGGGAATGGAGATTTTGCAGTATCCTTCCCCTGGAGTGGGTTGGGAATGGAGATTTTGCAGTATCCTTCCACTGCCATGCCCACCAAGCCACACCCACAGAACCAGTAGTAAAAACAAATTGGATTTCACCACTAGGTCGCCCCCTTTAAATATATAGTAACTATTTAAAGTTTTGACTGAACTTTATTTAAGCTTCTTTTCTATAGGGCGGCCTTTATTTGTTGTTTTTCTCATCACGTGTACCGCTTTTGTAGCAAGAAGGAGACTGTTGAGGCACCCTCAAATCCTTCCTTTCTTGAACTCTGATGAAACTGAGGTCCCCTTCTAGGAAATTAGAAGGGCGAGATGAGAATGCAGGGATGAAGATGGGGAGGAGAAAGGAGGGTCTTAAAAAAAAATCAAAGGCAGAATTCACTCCGCTTGGCGCTGGTTGCTTTTATTGTGAAATCAGCAGGACTCCCCACCCCCACCCTCAGATGACGTTCTGTTGACCCCTGAGGCTCTCTGTTAGCGCTTGTTCCCGTGGGCTGCTTTGGAAAGAGGAGAGAGAGCTGCCTCCTTCCATGCTCTCGGTTCGGCTGTTGGGAGCCTGACGACAGCCAAGCAACCATTGTATGAAAAACCTCCAACTAAGGCTGCGTTCTGGTTTCTTTGTGCCTGCCCTCACTCACTGCATTCATTGATTGCCTTCCTCCTTTAAAAAAAAAAAAAACCAAAAAAGAAATACAAGGGGAGATTATCTATCTTTTCCTTCTGCCTATGTGCTATTGAGCATAATAGACTGTGCTGTGGGGATTTGGCTTCATAATGCAATCTCTTATTTATGGAAGCGAATTCCCAAGGCTTGGTCACCCCTCCTGGCGTGGCTACAAAAGAGAAACCCAGGAGGAGCAGAGGCAGGTAGAACAGGAAGGCTGATGGGGTTGATTTGAAAGGGTGGGGGTTTTTTTCTCCTCTCTCTTTCTCTCTCTCCCTCCCCCCCCCCTCTCTCATGTAGTACTTCAGTGCTGAACCAAAGCATTTCCTCTAAAAAAAACCCCTTTCATTTTAATTTCAGTACAGTAGAGTTCAAAGCCTGTACTCAACTTTGGAAATAGGACAACTTGCCATAGCCAACTTGCTGTGGCCAACTAGCCATGGCCAACTTGCCGCAGCCAATTCATCGCAGCCAACTTGCTGTGGGACACAGGGGAGGGCTTCAAAAATTTTCGAAAGGAGTTCTCGACCTGGTTGCTGGGTGGGTGTGGGCATGATGAGCATGGCCTAGTCAGCCTTCTGCACCATGGTGGGGGGCATATTTTTGCCCTCCCCAGGCTCCAGAGGCTTTCCTTGAGCCTCTGGGAGGGTGAAAATGGCCTCCCCAGGCACCAGAGGCTCTCTGGAGGTTCCTGAACTTCCAGTAGGCCCATTTTTCGCCCTCCCTGAGCCTCCATATGTGCCCTGCACTTACCTGCATCCAAAACGAGCTGTGTGGGGACTCCTGGGAGGGGTGGGGTGGGAAGGGAGGGGCCAGCCAGGAGTGGCATTTGGGGGTTCTCCAAACTGCACAATATCTTAGCTAGAGATTCTTCCAAACCCCTGTGAACCCCCAGCAGCCCACCCCTGGCGGGACAACTCACAATGGACAACTTGCCATGAGACAACTCACTGCAGGGACAATTGAACAATTCCATTTCATTATCTTAAATAAATAAAAATTATTTTGATTTTTGCCATTCACATTTCATTCTGACCCTCCTTTTGCCTCCTTTCTTTAATGATTTTATTCCACCATTGCTTTGATATTAATGTAACTCTTGTCCTGCAGCAAGTTATCCTGCAGCAAGTTGGTCGTGGTGAGTTGGCTATAGCAAGATGTCATAGACCTTATAAGGCTCCTTCTGGCTCTTCCGCTGGTTAATTGTCCTCACTGTTCTGAAGTTTCTCCTTCATTCCAAGTTGCTTCTCTCTTTGATTGGTTTCCATCCATGGTTCTTTGTCCTGCTTTCAGATGCTTTGGAGAATAGGTTGACCCCGTCTTCTTGGTGGAAGCCCCTCAAATACTGGAATACTGCTCTCATGTCACTCCTAGTCCTTCGTTTCTTGAGACTAACAAGAATGTTCTTCCTGCATCAACTCAGAAAGTTCAGACTGCCCAAGTAGCTATTGACACAGTTCTACAGAGGAATTATTGAATCTGTCATTTGTATTTCTATAATTTTCTGATTTGGTAGAGAAACTAAACAGGACAAGTAGAGATTTCAACATATACGACTGCAGAAAAAACAATTGCAACCAGCCATTGAGGACCTGTATAGTGCATGAGCCAGAAAGAGGACTGAGAAAATATCTACAGACCCCTCACATTCATGAAACATAAACTGTTTTAACTGTTCCCCTCGGGATGCCGCTATAGGGCATTGGATTCCAAAACAGTGAGACACAGGGACAAATGTCTTATGTTTAAGTATAGAGCCGACGTGGCGTAGTGGTTAGAGTGCAGCACTGCAGGCTACTTCAGCTGTCTGCTAGCTGCAGTTCGGCAGTTCAAATCTCACCAGCTCAAGGTTGATCTAGCCTTCCATCCTTCTGGAGATGGGTAAAACGGGGACCCAGATTGTTGGGGTCAATATGCTGACTCTGTAAACCACTTAGAGAGGGCTGTAAAAGCACTATGAAGTGATATATAAGTCTAAATGCTATTGCTATTGCTATATTTACCCATGTAGTTTGGCTGTATTACTTTTATTCTTCTCATCTGTTTCACTACCTTCTCTTATTGGAATCAGTATTGTGATTATTATTACTTTGATATTATGAGTATTACTACTTTGCTGTTTTGCATGCACACTGAGAGCTTCTGCACCAGTGATAAATTCCTTGTGTATCTAATCACATTTGTCCAATAATGAATTCTATTGTGCTCTAAGATCTTGAATCACCCAAATCTACTTCTCTTTCTCCTTCTCGTTCTCTTGAGAAATAAGATTTTTGCTATTGCTTATGGTTTCAGGTCCTTAAGCAGGCAATTGTTGTTAAAAATCTATTGACAGCGGTGTCAATATGCTTGCCTTGTGCTTGGATTAAATATGATACCTAGTGAACTGTAGCTAAAATCATCTGAACATTGCAGCTACAAATATATCTCCCAATTAAAATTCCTGAGCTAACTTCTTCCCTACAACCAATTTATCATCATTATGATATTATTTACTTCTGTCTATACCTTTCCTGCTCCCAATGGAATATTCATAAGTATTCAAATAAATCTAAATGTTTCAGTAAACAAGATAATCTCACTTGTAGCAACAACTCAGTGCAGACAGATCTGCTACTCAAGTAACTCGTCTAGAAACCACCGTGTTTTCTCCAGTTCATTCTTCTTTCCTGCTCCCCCATCTAAACTGTTTCCTGTGTCTTTTCATATGCCATGTCCTGAATAGAAGGAAGTGAACTCCCAACAATCTTTTCTGCTGTCCTCTCCACTCTCTGCATAGTCTTCCTGTTTGAAACAGTAATACTTCCGAACCACAGTAAGGCAATAGGACAAGATGCTTTCAATCCACTAGAGAATGTGGTGAGGACAGAGGAAGGAAGATTTTATAAAATAAAATAATAAAATAATAAAATAATAAAATAATAAAATAATAAAATAATAAAATAATAAAATAATAAAATAATAAAATAAAATAAAATAAAATAAAATAAAATAAAATAAAATAAAATAATAAAATAAAAAATAAAAAAATAAAATAAAATAAAATAAAATAAAATAAAAATAAATAAAATAAAATAAATAAGATAATAAAACAAAACATTGGGAAGAAATCAGAAATGAAGATGCTAAAGGAGAATTGCGTAACAATTTTGAATAGTAAACTTTGACCCTATTGATTTCAGTGTCACAATTACGATATTTATTTGCTGGACTTTCTAAAATGATCTAAAGGAACAGAACATCTTTGCCCTAAAATCATTGAAAATTCATGTTTGCTGTGAGGGACCCACAGAGGTAAAGGCACAGATTACCTCCTGCTTCAATAACCGAGGAAAATTCTTCGCTATTCCGGCAAAGGGTTTGAGTAAATGTTTCCTTTCTGAAGCAAAAAATTCCCTCATGCAGATGTAGGGAAGCCTGTTTTGGAGATCTTTCTTATTTATGACTTTCTTTCCTCTCTAATTCATCTAATGCCTCCCAGGAAGCAGCTGTCTGTACAGCGTACCTTATTTAAAATGACAGCTAACTGAATTGAGGAGGCGGCCGCTGTGGCTTTGCAAAGGGAATTCTGCTTCCTCTGTTGGAGAGGAATTGCCAATTGGTTAGACCAAAAAACAGCAGCTTTGGATGAAACCGGGCAGGTGGGAGGGAGCTCGGCGGTAGAAACATGCTGAATTTTCATGAGATTGGGGTTTGGTTGGGAAAGAGACCACTGCAGGAAATATGCATGTATTGTTGGAGGGGTGGGTGAGATGAGAACCTTCCCTTTTATGCACATTTTATTTTCTTGTTCATGGCTAGCCCTGATTTGCTGAGGTTTCGGACACAGGGAGGAAAAGGGCAAACGTCTCTCCATAACCAATACTGTGGGGCTAAACCTTCCTACTTGTCCAGCTGCTATGCAAGAGAGTAGCAGTGGATTTAGGAAGGGAAGGGGGGAGGGAGAGAGACAGGGAGGGAGAGAGGACTGAAAGAAGGAAGAAGGGAGGGAGAGAGGGAGGGAGGGAGGAACGAAGGAATCAAGGAAGGAAGGAAGACAGAAGGAAGGAGGGAGGGAGGGAGGGAGGGAGGGAGGGAGGGAGGGAGGACAGAAAGGAGGAAGGAAGGAAGACTATCAGGAAGGAAGGAAGACAGAAAGAAGGAGGGAGGGAGAGAGGACAGAAATAATTCAGGAAGACAGAAGGAAGGAAGGAGGAGGGAGGAAGGGAGGGAGGACTGAAAGAAGGAAGGAGGAAGGAAAGAAAGAAAGAAAGGAAAGATGGAAGGAAGACAGCAGGAGGGAGGGAGGACAGAAAGGAGGAAGGAGGAAGGAAGGAAAACAAAAAGAAGGAAGGAAAGAAAGAAGGAGGAAGGGAGAGAGGACAGAAAGAATGAAGGAAGACAGAAGGAAGGAAGGAGGAGGGAGAGAAGGAAGGAGAGAGGACTGAAAGAAGGAAGGAGGAAGGAAGGAAGGAAAGAAGGAAGGAAAGAAGGAAGGAAGACAGAAGGAAGGAGGACAGAAAGGAGGAAGGAGAAAGGAAGGAAGACAGAAAGAAGGAAGGAAGGAAGACAGAAGGAAGGAGGGAGGGAGGACAGAAAGAAGGAAGGAAGGGAGACAGAAGGAAGGGAGGGAGGGAGGACAGAAAGAAGGAAGGAGGAAGGAAAGAAGACCATCAGGAAGGAAGGAAGACAGAAAGAGGGAGGGAGGGAGGGAGGACATGTATCTGCATGTATCTGCATGTCTGACATTGAGTTCAAGTGTGTTAAGGTTGGACAGTACGAATCTACACAATCCCATGAATTTTATGTCACCTATACTGGGTACCTGTAAGTAAGACCCCCAAGGATGATAAGCTGTATTGCATAACACTGTCACTTTTTCAAAGAAACTCTGAATTAAAATGAAAAGAAGAGCTCCAATTGCCTTCAAAACATGGAAGGTTCTGGCGTCGTAACTACTAAGAGATAAACAAAAGTCCTTGATTTTGGAGATACCCCTGCCTTTCTCAGGCGTCGGCAACCTTAAACACTCAAAGAGCCACAAAGGTCCTAACCAGAAGCCCCTTGTTCAATTCTGGAGCCGACCAGAAGTCCGGTTCCCCCACCATAGTCTCTCCTCCTATCGCGGTGTCCTTCTTCCTCTGCCAACTGGAAGTCTGGCTCTCACACCATAGAGTATCTTCCTGCGCAGCGTCCTTTTTCCTTTACCTGTCCTAACCGAAAGCCCAATCAGTTGTGGAGCCAACTGGCGACAGGGATCCGCAGGAGAGGGGTGAAAGGGCCACATGTGGCCCCAGAGCCACAGGTTGCTGATCCCTGCACTTATATAAATGCAGGACCACACAATACATTCTGGATTGCCTCAGGGCCAAGTCCAATCAGAATAGAGCTGGAAGGGAATTTAGAGGGCTTCTAGGCCAACCCCTGCCCAAGCAAGAGAACCTATACCAGTAATGGCTAACCTTTTTGCCATCGCCTGCCAAAAGCAGGGGGAGCACAGTGGGGTCACACGCACGCATGCCCACATCCATAATTCTATTCCCTCCCCATGCTCCCCCCGCTTTTGGCACGTGATGGCATGGTGGGCCCGGTAGGCTCGTTTTTTGCTCTTCCCAGGCACCAGAGCCTTTCTAGGAGCCTGGGGAGGGCAAAAATGGCCTCCCCCCCCCGAGTCCCTCTGGAGGTCAGAAACAGTGTGTTTCTTGACTTCTGGTGGGCCCAGAAGGCCCAAAAATCAGCTGACTGGCGCACGCATGCATATCGGAGCTGAGCTAGCGTGCCCACCCATATGGCTCTGCGTGCCACCTGTGGCACCCGTGCCATAAATTCGCCATCACAGCCCTATACCATTTCAGACAAGTGGTTATCCAGTCGTCTCCTCCTCCTCCTCCTCCTCCTCCTCCTCTACCACGTTGGGTTTCAAATGATTAGAAGCATTGCTATCTTCATTTTGATCAATTCTGATTCCTGGGTTTCTCAGCCCTTCCAAGGGCTACCAGCATGTTCAACAAGCCTTCTTTCTTAATTTTTTTAATAGTAGAAATCTCGATTGCTAAATTTCAGCTATCAGTATCCGCAGCTGTGACAATTAGCATGTGCACAACAGTCCTTTACAAAAGGCACACAAAGCCACAGAAACACACCCAGAGACATCTGTCGGGTACACATGTATATATGTATTATCACGGGCATATTATTTGCACACGTGTGCACCAACTTTGAAAGAAAAAGAAGGAAGGAGATGCACTTTTATATGCACTTTTATACAATCTCATTCTTGTGACAAAAAGGTTTAAAGACAAAGTCAAAAGCTTTACAAAAGACTAGGATTTAAGCGGGGTCTTATTAAAAATTAAGAGGTAACTTGTAGAACATCTAAGTCTGCTATTCTAATTCGTTCCAAGTCAGGGAAAGTAATGAATAAAGCCAATGTGATTTAGAAGGAGTTTTATTTTGGATAGTCTGTAAAACAGCCCTGAGCTGGACTGAGCACCCAGGAAAATTCATCTAAATCTTAGTTTTACCTTGAAGTGTCTCCTGCCCCTCTCCCTTTCTCCATCCCTCCCTTACAAGCCATTCTCTTCAAACAAAAGAAATCTAAAGAATGTGGGTTTTTTTTTTTCCTCTTATGCCTGGAAAAGATCAAACTTCATTTTGGTGGGATTCAGCACAGAATGTGCTGCCACTTGAGAGAGAGGGAGGGAGGGAGGGAAAAAGAGAGAGAAGAGAAAGAGAGAAAAAAGAGAGAGGAGAGAGAAAGAGAGGAGAGAGAGAAGAGAGAGAAAGAGAGAAGAAGAGACAGAGAAGAGAGAAAGAGGAGTGAGAGAAAGAGAGAGAGAAAAGAGACAACAGAGAGAGTGAAAAGAGAGAGAGAAGAGACAGAGAGAGAGGAGAGAGAGAAGACAGAAAGGAGAGAGAGAGAGAGCAGAGCGGAGAGAGAGAGCAGAAAGAGAGAAAAGGGAGAGGGAAAGAGAGAGAAAACAGAAAGAGAGAAAACAGAGAGAGAGAGGCGAAAGAGAGAGAGAAGAGAGAAAAAAGGGGGAGAGAGAGAGAAACAGAAAGAGAAAACAGAACGAGAGAGAGAGAGAAGAGAGAGACAGGAGAGAGAGAAAAGAGAGAGGAGAGAAAAGAGAGAAAGAAAAGAGAAAAGAGAGAGGAGAGAGAAAAGAGAGAGAGACAAAAGAGAGAATGAAAAGAGAGAGAGAAGACAGAGCAAGAAAAGAGAGAGAGGAGAGAGAGGAGAGGGAGAAAAGGGAGAGGGAGAGAGAGAGAGAGAGAAAAAAAACAGAGAGAGAGAGAGAGGGAGGGAGAGAGAGGGGGGGATGCATTTCAGAACAGTAGAACCTTTTCCCATTGAAGCGGCAATGCCCGAACTGATTTGCAGTGAAGGCCATGTTTGACTTCCTCAGAAAATCAGGAGGTATTGATTTGTGTAGGGTGGGTTTCACTCCCCCCCTCCTCCTCCCCCTCTCCTTCCCCCTCAACGGATCCTCTCTTTCCCTGTTTCTAGCTTCTTGCTGTGGCTTTGCAGCAGCTGCAGCCCAGAGCATTGTGGGAATGGCTTTCACATCTGAGCCCATTAGTCACCAGATGTCATCTGCTGCTGCCAAAGCTTCAAACAGCCGAGCAGACAACCTCCCCTGCATGCTGAACATCTGAATGCCGACTCCTTCAATAATATGGACAGCTCAATGGGTTGGGACCACATCCCAGAATGAGCTGACCCCAAAGCCATGTTTATACTGACACCTACAGCTCTGGAAGGAAATGCAGGCAGGATCAAACCTGGTTTGTTTGTTTTTTTTAACGTGCTGGCACGCAAGCTGTTTCTTTCCCTGTTCGTTTCAAGGGGAAAAAAAACCTCCGGCTTTTTGAAGGTCTCCCTATTTGCTGGAGGAAATAGGTTTCTAATCAGAATAGAGTCAGAATGGGACCTCGAAGGTCTTCTAGTCCAACCCCTTGCTTAAGCAGGAGACCCTATACCCATGTTGGCGAATGTGCCACAGATGGCATGCGTAGCCATATTGGTGGGCACGTGAGCTCAGCTCCAGCGTGCATGCACATGCCAGCCAGCTGATTTTGGGGCCTTCTGGGCCCACAAGAAATAGGGAAACAGGCTGTTTCCTGCCTCCGGAGGACCTCGGGGGGTGGTGGGGAAGGCCCATTTTTCTCTCTCTCCAGCCTCTAGAGCCTTTCTGTTGTGAGCCCGACTCCCGAGCCTGTCCTAACAGAGGAAGAGGACTCAGAAGGTGAGGGGGAGGAACTGATAAGGCCTCCCTCTCCAGGACCCTCCTCTCTGGCAATGCCTCAGGTTCCATCCAAAAGCCAAGAGGAACAGCCTGAGATATGCCAGGAGGAAAGCATATCAGAACAACAACCGATAGGGAGCGAGGATGATGAATCCTGGCTTGATCCCAGGCAGCGTCGGAGGGAGAAGTGTGCGCAGCAACGAAAGAGGCATGGGAGGGCCAGAGATTGAGTTGAGTCACTGAGCCACACCCCACAAGGAATAATAGTGGGTATGATTGCTCTTCAGGCTTTGTGACGGTCAAAGATAAAAACCTAAGAGCCACATCGCGTTACCTGAAATCTGGCTTGTGCATATTTGGATTGGACCTTGGCTAACTCTTGCTTCGTGGATTATTTTTTGCCACTGAACCAGACTGAGGATAAACTCTCTCTTGCTGACTGTGAGTGAAAACTGACTTGGCAGGCATTTCGCAGTTTGCTTCTGAAACTCTTATCTGCAAGGGTTTCTAGTCTGATTGCTTAATAAAATCTTGGCAGGCATGCCTGGTTGTGTGTTTGCCTGTGTGGGGAAGGGGGACAGAACACTTTCTAGGAGTCTGGGGAGGGTGAAAATGGCCTTCCCCACCCTCACCTCGCACCCCGGAGGCCCTTCCGAGGCCAGAAACGGCCTGTTTTCCAACTTCCTGTGGGACCGGAAGGCCTGTTTTTTGATGTCCCCAGCCTCCAAAGCTTTTCTGGGAGTCTGGGGAGGGCAAAAACGGCCATCCCCACCCACCCCAGAGGCCCTCTGGAGACCAGAAATGGCCCATTTGCCAACTTCAGGTGGGACCAGAATACCCAGGACTTCTGATGGCAAGCTCTTCAATCAGAATAGAGCCGGAGGGACCTTGGAGGTCTTCTAGTCCAACCGCTGCTCAAGCAGGAAACCCTATACTATCTCAGACAGATGGTTGTCCAATCTCTTCTTAAAGAGTTCCTATGTTGGAGCATCCACAACTTCTGGAGATAAACCATTCCCCTGATTAACTATTCTCACTGTCAGGAAATTTCTCCTTAGTTCTAGGTTAGTTCTTTCCTTGATTAGTTTCCGTCCGTTGCTTCTTGTCCTGCCTTCTGGTGCTTTGGAAAATAAGTTGACCCCCTCCTGTTTGTGGCAGCCCCTTAGATGTTGGAACACTGCTATCATGTCACCTGTAGTCCTTCTTTTCTCTGGACTAGCCATACCCAAATCCTGCAACCTTTCTTCATATGTTTTAATCTCCAGGCCTTTGATCGTCTTAGTTGCTCTTTTCTGCACTTTTTCAAAAGTCTCAACGTCTTTTTTGTAATGTGGTGACTAGATACAGTATTTCAGGTGTGGTCTTTTACTAAGGATTTATAAAGTGCTACTAACACTTCACGTGATTTTGATTTTATGTTTCTGTTTATACAACCCGGGAGTGTATTAGCTTTTTTGGCTGTTGGATCAGTGGTGAGTTGCCCCTGGTTCAGACCGGTTCGCAAGAACCAGTAGTAAAACCAGTGGGAGGCTCCACCCACTGACCCCGACGTCATCAGGAAGCTTCTGTGCATGCGTCCCCGTTGCGAACCGGTAGTAAAGGTAAGTAGAACCCGCCCCTGTGCTGGATCTTGATTGACTTTTGCAATGGGATGCTTTGCAATTCCTTTTTCTGACCAGAAACAACAAACTAAACATGGACATGTGTAGAGGTCACCCCACTGGGGGTGGAAAAATACAGGAAGTCCTTGACTTACAACAGTTCATTTAGTCACCACTCCATTTTATTACAGCACTGAGAAAAGTGACTTGTGATCATTTTTCACACCTACAATCATTGCAACATCCCCATGGTCATGTGATTTACATGCAGATGCTTGAGAACTGACTCACATTTATGACGGTTGCAGTGTCCTGGAGTCATGTAATCCCCTTTTGTGACCTTCTGATAAGCAAAATCAAAGGGGAAGACAGATTCACTTAACGACCACATTCCCAAGTTAAGAACTGCAGTGATTCATTTAACAATTGTGGCAGGGAAAAATCGCAAAATGGGGCAAAGCTCACTTAACACATTTCTCACTTAGCAACATAGATTTTGGGTTCAGTTGTGGGTGTAGGTTGAGGACCACCTGCAACTTGGATTTTTCTTTTTTTAATTTGATTTATATGCCGCCCTTCTCCGGAGACTAAGGCGGCTTATAATGTGTTAAGCAACACATATTTTTGTATATACCTGCTTAGTAGGGCTTTCGCCCCTCCCTAAGCGGTGTTCTTTTTTATACAAAGTCAGCTTATTGCCCCCACAATCTGGGCCCTCATTTCACCTACCTCGAAAGGATGGAAGGCTGAGCCAACCTTGAGCTAGGTGAGATTTGAACCTGCAATAATTGCAGGCAGCTGGCAACTAAGTGCTACTTTAAGAGCACATAATGTTGCTGCTATTAGTCGCAAAGTCATTGTGGAACATTGCCCATGGAGGTCTGACCCATTGTGTCCTCCATGGGCAATGTTCCTCCAGGTCTCCCTGTCCTCTACCATCCCCCGGAGTCCATTTAAGCTCACACTGACTGCTTCAGTGACTCCATCCAGCCACCTCGTTCTCTGCCATCCCCTTCTTCTTTTGCCTTCAATTTTTCCCAGCATTAGGCTCTTCTCCAGTGAGTCCTTCCTTCTCATTAGGAGGCCAAAGTATTTGAGTTTCATATTCAGGGTCTGGCCTTCTAAAGTGCAGCCAGGGTTGATCTCCTCTAGGATTGACTGGTTGGATCGCCTTGCGATCCAAGGGACTCGCAGGAGTTGATAATAAAAATGTGCAAAACAATTAAAGAAATGCGCAAAGCAATTTCAAAGGTGCCCCACAAAACCATCTGCACAAGCAAAAGAGAAGATTGTGTTAAGGGTGTTTAACATGGATGCGTCTTCTAGAAGCTTTGAGGTCTTATTCAGATGACCTCTACATTCAAAGGATGTGTTGAAGAGTCCGTTGACTTAAACAAAGGGTTTCACTCCTAACTGTGGAGGCAAAGTTCTTCCCAAGTGCACACCATAAAATATGTGCATACATCCCAGAACTGCTTGGATGCACCCACTTTGATTGATATAACAGTTGGATCCAGGTATTCATCCGGAAGTTGTGATTTGGAAGTGTGGCTTGATTCAAAGTTTCAATTTAAAAGGATGAGTTGGCTAAATCAAAGGTTCAAATCTCAGCCTTTGAGGCACCTCTAAGCTCTCTGCACACCAAGCTTTCTGAAGAACAAAGAGCCCATTCTCCAATCACCTGGAAACATGCCAACACGAATGAAATCGTACAGAAGTTACACGATTTTAAGACAAGTTAATTTCTTGCTCATTATCTCAATTGCTTCCAAATTGTTCATCTTGGCAACTATCTTTTTACCAACTGGATTTAGGCTCATGCTGTGCTCTGAAAATCAGAGCCCAGCATTTCAATTTGCAAGAATTCTTCTTCTTCTTTTTCTTAAAAAACAAAGAGAGACAAACTGGATGATTCAAGTGGTGGGACAAGCTGCTAACAAATCTGGTACCCAGATATGAATTATATTAGCACAATAACCAAATGTGTTAGGCATTAATGTCTTAACTTCATCCTGTCCTATATTATTTTCTGTATTTCATATAGAGAGAGAGAGAGCCATGGTGGTTCAGTGGTTAGAATGCAGTACTGCAGGCTACATCAGCAGTTTGGCAGTTCAAGTCTCACCGGCTCAAGGTTGACTCAGCCTTCCATCCTTCCAAGGTCGGTAAAATGAGGACCCAGCAATAGGCTGATTATGTAAACCGCTTAGAGAGGGCTGTAAAGCATTGTGAAGCAGTATATAAGTTTAAGTACTATTGCTATTGCTATATGTATAGATGATAGATAGATAGATAGATAGATAGATAGATAGATAGATAGATAGATGATAGATGATAGATAGATAGATAGATAGATAGATAGATAGATAGATAGATAGATAGATAGATAGATGATAGATAGATAGAGAGAGATGAGAGAGAGAGAGAGAGAGAGAGAGAGAGAGAGAGAGAGAGAGAGAGAGAGAGAGAGATGATACGGAGAAAGAGAGACAGATGATAGATGATAGCGATGATAGCTAGATAGTGGATGGATGGATGGATGGATGGATGGATGGATAGATAGATTAGTAGGTAGGTAGGTAGAGAGAGAAAGAGAAAGATAGAGATAGAGAGATGATAGATGATAGATGATATAGATAGATAGATCGATAGATAGATAGATAGATAGATAGATGATAGATAGATATGACATTGTTCCTGTGATCTATTGGAGCCACTGTCCTAATTTAGGAATCACGGCCCTGAGTGCTGCCATACCACTGGGACCACTTTGGCCTTTACCATCTACAAATCATGGTAAATGGGGACTTGAATTTGAATCTCTACAGTTTTATTCCAGGACTTTTGTTACAGGAAAAAGACACGATACCAGGCCAAGCTCTTCAATGCAGGAAAGAGTTTATTGTGCATGGTTCAAACAGCCCAAAGGCCAACAAAAGTTTGAACCCCGAAGGGTCCTTTGTGACCAGTATTTATACAATCCAACTACATATGAATATTAGAGACAACTACAATTAACATGTAGAAACAAACCTTCCTCAGATTGCAAGGATCAAAGAGGAGAGGAAATAATAAACACTCACTAACACATTCATGTCCTCTGGTAAGTGTCTCAAGACAAAACATAAGAAGATAGGGAACAGGAAGATGCCTCAAGGGCAATAAAGGAAGCAGCAAATGTTATCTGGGGATATACATGACATTTGGGGTGTAATAAACAGTGAATTACAGGATGCATTTGTTTTGGGTCAAGCCACCTTTTTACAGATTAATACCTTGGTCAAATACCTTCATCAATCCAGCAACCTTTTATCGACATAGAAGAGGAAAGTCAGCCAGGGCCAGAGTTTTCGGTCTCTCATATTTGAGGTTTAATCCAATATCAAAAGTTGGTCTGCCTCACATCCCCCCTTTGTGACTCATCTGATTTATCCAGAAGAGTCACACTTTCAGGTTCCTCTCCTGGCTGGAGCCGTTCATATTCCCACATGGCCATCACCTGAGCAGTTGTCTTTCGCTCCACCAGCAAGGATAGGCTTTTGGACATAGTTTTAACAAAAATAGGCAGGACACAGGGGAGAAAAATACATCCTGCAGCTATCAAGCCAACAAGGCCAACGATGGCTTGAAGACCAGATAATTTTGGCCACCATCCGGAAAACATGTGGTCATGGTTTTAAAAAATCCTTAATTCTCTTTTAGACCCTTCTTTTCCTGTTTGACTCAGTAGGTTTCCGGGGGCTAAAGAGTAACATTGGAGTCATTACTCCAAAGATGGTATCATGCTATACGTACTTATTTAATTACAATTTCAGCAGTTCATTTTTAGGATTAGCTGTTTGATGGCATACAGCGGTGGGTTTCACATTTTGTTGCTACTGGTTCGCAGCGCGTGCGCATGCTCACTTCACATGCGTACCTTCCACACATGTGCTTTGCTTACATCTATTCTTTGCCTCCCAAGTCCCAGCTGATCAGGAAGAAATGGGGATTTTCCGTGGAGTGGGGTGGGAATGGAGATTTTACAATATCCTTCCCCTGCCATGCCCACCAAGCCAGGCCCACGAAGCCACGCTATGCCGTGTCCACCAAGCCATGGCCACAGAACCAGTAGTAAAATAATTTGAATCCCACCACTGCTCTGATGGGATGTCTATGGAGAGTCATCCAGGTCATGGTTGTCCCAAAGGTGCTTTTTCTTTCCTTGAAGAAAGGAGAAGGAGGAGGAGGAGGAGGAGGAGGAGGAGGAGGAGGAGGAGGAGGAGGAGGAGGAGGAGGAGGAGGAGGAGGAGGAGAAGGAGAAGGAGAAGGAGAAGAAGAAGAAGAAGAAGAAGAAGAAGAAGAAGAAGAAGAAGAAGAAGAAGAAGAAGAAGAAGAAGAAGAAGAAGAAGAAGAACTCAACTAAAGACACTTCTTGGATGAGAAGTGAAATGTCTTCAAGGAAAAACAAAGGAAGTCCAGTTGCTTTTTGAAAAAAAGCACCTTCAGGACAATTTGATGGGATGGCATCACTTGAAAAAGAAGCTGCCTACACACATTTAGGTACATCTTATCTATAAACTATCCATATCAAGTCTCCCTTTTCTTAAATTTTATTTCATTGTTGGCATTTAGAAACCACCCATCTCTCTCACAGAGGGACTTTGGGCACCGTACAAATAGATGTATATTTTGCCTTCCATCCTCTGTTTCTCACCAAGTCCCTGTTACCAGTGTGTTCTGTTATAAAGAACATAGGGTACTTAATTAACATTGGTTGGCATTGCAGGAGGTTGAATGGAATCTGTGACTAAAATCAACTGTGATTGATTCATTACATAATCAAACAGTTGCTTAAGCATATAATGTTGCAAAATTTATTTTCGATAAAAAACCAGGTTTGGTTGCTTTAATCTGAAGTAGGAGGTATGCCTTTTACCCCATTAAAAAGTGGGCCTCAACTAAGTTTACTTTTCATTGTGGGCATACACTCCAAAAGAGAAATGATCGCTTCACAAAGCATCCAGTGGAAAAAATTATTTGTGGGAGAAACTGTTTAGGGAACTGCTAAAAGAATTTATTTTTTGTCAGATCAGGTAGAAATCTACGAAAGGATAGGATAGGATAGGATAGGATAGGATAGGATAGGATAGGATAGGATAGGATAGGATAGGATAGGATTCTTTATTGGCCAAGTGTGATTGGATACACAAGGAATTTGTCTTTGGTGCATATGCTCTCAGTGTACTTAAAAAGAAAAGATACATTCGTCAAGAATCATAAGGTACAACACTTAATGATAGCCATAGGGTACAAATAAGCAATCAAATCATACTAGGAAACAATAAAAACAATATAAATTGTAAAGATACAAGCAACATGGATATAGCCATAAGTAGGAAGAGATAGGTACTAGGCAGGATGAGAAGAACTACAGTTTTAGTAGTTAATTTGACAGTGTTGTGGGAATTAGTTGTTTAGTAGAGTGATGGCATTCAGAAAAAAACTGTCTTGTTGTTCTGGGGTGCAGTGCCCTATAGTATCATTTTGAGGGTAGAGGTTGAAACAATTTATGTCAGGATGAGAGGTCTGAAGATAAAACCATATTTCTGTACGTAAAAGGGTGCTAGAAAAGGAGAGCAGGGACAACAATGAAAAGGAAGACTTTTATAATAACAACAACAAAAAGTCAGACTAGAAGCAAGATACTCTGCATCTTAAAAGGAAGATATTGTCAAGCCCAGGAAATCAGGAGTCAAGACAGTTCAAATGAATACAGGTTTATTGCATGCTAACACTCCCTACAAGAATCTGAACAACAGAGAAGAGAAGAGAAGAGAAGAGAAGAGAAGAGGAGAGGAGAGGAGAGGAGAGGAGGGGAGGGGAGGGGAGGGGAGGGGAGGGGAGGGGAGGGGAGGGGAGGGGAGGGGAGGGGAGGGGAGAAGAGAAGAGAAGAGAAGAGAAGAGAAGAGAAGAGAAGAGAAGAGAAGAGAAGAGAAGAGAAGAGAAGAGAAGAGAAGAGACTGGAAAACTTAATAGCATGTTTACATCTAGCCATTAAAGTCTGCTTTAAATAAAAAATATTTTAAAAACAAAGACTTTAGCTCTAAGCATCCCCACCCATGTCTGCCTCCCGTCCCAGACTTATATGGATAACATTCCATTGTGGTCACATTTATTCTATTTCTCTTGACAGAACCGTGTTGTTCTGTAGGTTCTGAATTCCTGCTTCAAGATCTCTCTGAGGTTCACTTAGAAGGAAGCCCTTCGAATGGCAGAGATGCTAAAGATAAGGACTGCCTTGAATTTGTCTCTCATCCACATGGAAATATGCCATGACGAGCTGATATATTTTTAGGCTACACTGATGTAACTCATGGGAAAACGTTAATATTTCATGCAGTAACATTTGGTTGTGATTCCATTGAAAGACGATCCGGACTGAAAAAATGGCTTCAGATACAAACCCGAAATATTTGTTCATATTTGGAATTATAAGAAGATCTCTGAATAGATAGCAAGAGGCATTTCAGATGTAACTTCAGATGTAAGTAAGCATCTTCTCTCATAATCCTTTTTGCTGTTTCCTTACCACAAGCGGAAGGACTTATTCAGTTTGCTTCACATTTGCTTTGGACTTGGCATTCATGATAAGTGAAATGATCATGCTCTTAAACCAGATCAAGACTTATCTATGTTAGCATTCTGTTTTAGTAACAACCAGTCTGAAAGAGAACTGCAGCTAGCAGTCAGCTGAAGTAGACTCTCTGGAGACTCAGGGCGACTTACAATGCGCTAAGCAATAGCCTTCATACTTTTGTATATACCTGCTTAGTAAGGCTTTCGGCCACCCCTAAGCGGTGTTCTTTTTTATACAAAGTCATCTTATTGCCCCCACAATCCAGGTCCTCATTTTACCTACCTCGGAAGGATGGAAGGCTGAGTCAACCTTGAGCCTGGTGAAATTTGAACTTGCAGTAATTGCAGGCAGCTGGTGTTACTTAATAGTGCTTTAGTCTGTTGCGCCACCAAGGCGCAGTTGACATTATGGTCAACTGGTTACTTTTAGGAAGTTCATACACCTGAATTGGAGGACAATGTCCCATTTTTCATGACTTCTCAGCAAGCAATATTTAACAGAATAACAGAGTTGAAAGGAATTTTGTAGGGCTTCTAGTCCACCTACCCACCCAAGCAGGAGACCCTACACCATTTCTGACAGATGACAGTCCAGTCTCTTCTTCCAAGCTTCCAGTGATGAAGCTCCCACAACTTCTGAAGGCAACTTCTGTTCCATGGGTTGGTTGTTCTCACTGTCAGAAAGTTTCTCTTTACTTCTAAGTTGGAAGGGACCTTGTAAGGCTTCTAGTCCAACCCCCTGCTCAAGGAAGAAACCCTATGGAGAGCTCTAAAGGTGGTTTTGCTTACCATGGCATCAGACCGGGGTAGAATGCTCCATGACATCGGACCGGGGTATTTACGAGACCGCCTTCTGCTACCAACAGCCTCTCACCGACCAGTACGCTCCCATAGAGAGGGGCTTCTCAGGGTGCCGTCGGCCAAACAGTGTCAGCTGGCGGCCCCCAGGGGGAGAGCCTTCTTTGTGGGGGCACCTAACATCTGGAACGAGCTCTCCCCGGAGATACGGAGGATCCCGGACCTGCGCACGTTTCGACGAGCTCTCAAAACATTTTTATTTCAGCAGGCTGGCCTGGCCTAACTCTCTCTTTCTAAATTTTTTAAATTGTCAATCTGTTTTGTAATTGGGTGTTTTAACTTGTTTCGGGCAAAATATTTAATAATTTTAATGGGTTTTAATGTTTGTAGTATCTGTTTTTTTATCTTGGCTGTTCACCGCCCTGAGTCCCCCTGGGAGTAGGGCTGTATATAAATGTGATAAATACATACATACATACATACATACATACATACATACATACATACATACATACATACATACAATTTCAGACAAATGGTTGTACAAAGTCTTCTTAAAAACTTCCAGTGTTGGACTATCCACAACTTCTGGAGGCAAGTTGTTCCACTAATTAATCGTTCTAACTGTTCTACATTGTTTTCCTTAATTCCAGGTTGCTTCTCTCCTTGATAAGTTTCCATCCATTGCTTCTTGTCCTGCCTTCTGCTGCTGTGAAGAACAGGTTGACCCCCTCTTCTTTATGACAGCCCCTCAAATATTCAAAGACTGCTATCACGTCACCCCTAGTCCTTTTTTTTTATTAAACTTAACATGCCCAATTCCAGCATATAATTTCTTTATAGAAATTTTTAGCCCCCAGTCCCCTAATCATCTAATCATCTTTGCTACTCTTCTCTCTATTCTTTCTAGAGCCTCAATATATTTTTAACAATGTGGTGACCAAAACTGGATGCAGTATTCCAAGTGTGGCCTTGAGGTAAAGGTAAAGGTTCCCCTTGTACATATGTGTTAGTCGTTCCCGACTCTAGGGGGCGATGCTCATCTCCATTTCAAAGCCGAAGAGCCAGCACTGTCCAAAGACGTCTCCGTGGTCATGTAGCCGGCTTGACTAAATGCCAAAGGGACACGGAACGCTGTTACCTTCCCACCAAAGGTGGTCCCTATTTTTCTACTTGCATTTTTTACGTGCTTTCAAATTGCTTGGTTGGCAGAAGCTGGGACAAATAACTGGAGCTCACCCCATTATGTGACACTTGGGATTCGAACCTCTGAACTGCCAACCTTTTGATTGACAAGCTCAGCATCTTAGCCACTGAGCCACTGCATCTCTTTCAGTGTGGCCTTACCAAGGCATTATAAAGTGGTATTAACACTTCACATGATCTTGATTCTATCCCTCTGTTAAGGCAGCCTAGAACTTGGCTTTTTTTGACAACTGCAGCTCACTCCTATTTAAGTGATGTTCATATTTAAGTGATTTAAGGTACACTGCCAGTAATTAACCATCAACATTGTAATGTTGTGATCATACATATTTGCTTCTCCATGAACTTGTCCAGTCCACTTTCAAAACCATTCAGATCCATATTTTGCAATGGAGAAAGCAGTTAACTGTGTTTTGAAGGCCTTAACTCTACTGGTAGGTAGAATGGCTTCTCTTGCACCACTCAATTCTCCTACCTTGAGTGATTGAGAGTCTGGAACACGGCTCTTTAGGGACCACTAAGTTCATAATTTTAAATCCCATGGACCACTAATATGATCTGCCTAATGACTGGCTGGGTTGGCATGGCTAGGTAATCATGTGACTGGATGGGCGCGGCCACCTCCATGTCACTCACTTCGAGGGGGTGCCTCACCAGCTCTACTCGCCCCTCCCCTCCCAGCCACTCATCGCCTGCCTACCTGGGCTCCTTAAGGCCCTGAAACGGGAAGCAGTTGTTGGAACTAAGCAGCCACCACGGGAAAGAGTTGGCAAAACAGTTGGCTCAGTTCAAATTGGATCTGACCAAGAAGGAGGCTCAGCAGAAGCACTTCACTGAGGACTATGAGCATTCCAAGTCTTCCCTCTGCTTGGGTTTTCCAAGCAGAGGGAAGGCCTGCGGCAGTGCAAGGCCAGGTACCAGCGCCTAGAGGCTCAGCAGGCTAAGATAGTCAGCCAGTTCCAGGCCATGATGCAGACTCACTGGAACAAGGCCCTCCGGCTCTTCGCCACTAGTGGCACTTCCCTCCAGCCTTTGCCCAAAGCCCTGCATCAGGAGGCTGAAGCAGACCTCAAGTTGTAATTTTTGCCCCCCTCCAACCTTCATAAAAAGACCCTGAAGGGGCAGACTCTCTGCAGTAACACAAGCATTCACTGCACGTGTCCGGCCCGGGTGCTGTAGTTTGAGGATCCCTGACTTAGTGCAATATAAAAAATGCAAATAATTTTTCTGCAGACCACCAACATTTTCTCACGGACCACCAGTTGGTGACCACTGTTCTAAGATACTATTCTCCTATCCTACAAATCAAGATCCTTCCTGAGACCTCTGCCCTCTCTGCTTTCTTCATGGGAGCATTTTGAAGGACTAACATCAATCGCTGAAATCCAGTCCAAGTTTTTCCTCTGTTCCAGCTCATACAAAAGGAAATCAAGGGAGGGTGATTTTGACTTTCTTTCTCCGAATGATATCATCTTTTCTGCAAATTCCCTTTTAATCGCTCATTCATTCTTTCCTTATCCCCAAGATCAGCTTTAAATGTCTTTGCAGTGTCTGACCGTTGGACAGAAGCCATTCTCGGCCCCTTATTGAAAGGGAAAGGTAACAAGAAGACAAAATCTGTTGGAGGATTTAGTTTGTCTGGGAAGTTTTCCACAGAATTCTGGCTGAAATGACGACACTGAGCAGGATTTGGAAAGCTCACTGAAGTTTTATTTAGTTAGTAGACATATATGGCCAACTATTGTTTACACGATAATCCTAGATGGCTCAAAATGAAATTCAATGTAAATAGAATAAATATGGTCAACCAAAGCCACAACAACACCATATATCCTAGAATAGAATAGAATAGAATAGAATAGAATAGAATAGAATAGAATAGAATAGAATAGAATAGAATAGAATAGAATTGGAAAGTAGCTTGGAGGTCTTCTAGTCCAACCCCCTGCCCAGGCAGGAAACCCTACACCACTTCAGACAAATGGTTATCCAACATGTTCTTAAAAACCTCCAGTGTTGGAGCATTCACAACTTCTGGAGGCAAGTTGTTCCGCTGATTAATTATTCTGTCAGGAAATTTCTCCTTAGTCCTAAATCGCTTCTCTCCTTGATTAGTTTCCACCCATTGTTCCTTGTCCTACCCTCAGGTGCTTTGGAGAATAGCTTGACTCCCTCTTCTTTATGGCTGCCTCTGAGATATCGGAACACTGCTATCATGTCTCCCTTAGTCCTTCTCTTCACTAAGCCGTATCCAGTTCCTGCAACCATTCTTCATATGTTTTAGCCTCCAGTCCCCTAATCATCTTGGTTGCTCTTCTCTGCACTCTTTCTAGAGTCTCTACATCTTTTTTACACCGTGGCGACCAAAACTGAAGGCTGTATTCCAAGTGTGGCCTTACCAAAGCGGTATAAGTTATAAGCGGTATAAGCATTATAAAGTGGTATAAGTTATGGTTATCATTAGAAAGTTATGGTTGGATGGACTTCAACTTCTCAAACCCACCGATCCAACCTCCAAAATGCATGGGAAGTGTAAAATCAAGGTAGGAGCATATAATTAGTCTTTCTCTTATGACTGGAATTGAGCCCAGGATTATGGTTATTGTGGTCATAAATTGAGGCAACACATGACCAGTCCTGATTTCTTTTGTCATTAGTGTGGTGTTTGCACCATGTTCATTAAACAAACATCCAGGTCATTAAATAAATCCATTTTCCCCAATGGCATGTTTGTTTGTTTGCTTGCTTGCTTGCTTGCTTGCTCATTTGTTTGTTTGTTTTGCTGGAAACTGGAACTAAATACCAGAAACCAGCAACACAGTCTCAAATTGCGGTCCTGTGATTGTGGGATGTTGCAAAGAGCGGTAAAGGTGTGTCAGTTGCCGAGTGAGCAAAATGAGATCAAGGGACCCTGTGGTAAGGAGGCAGCCATTGTAACTTAGAAAATGGGTCATAAGTAGTTCTGCGGAGTTCTGTCGTAACTTTGAATGACCGTTCAGTGACCAGTCGTAAGTCACTGTTGGAAGCCAGGATGGCACAAAAATGGTAAAAATATGAAGAAATATAGTAAACTGTATTAATATAAATGCAGGTAAGAATGCATTTCCTTTCCTTTTCTTTAATGAATTTAATTGGCCTTCCTCTCCCTCTCTCCCTCCCTTCCTCCTTTCCTTCCTTCCTTCCTTCCTTCCTTCCTTCCTTCCTTCCTTCCTTCCTTCCTTCCTTCCTTCTTTCCTTTCTTTCTTCCTTCCTTCCTTCCTTCCTTCCTTCCTTCCTTCCTTCCTTCCTTCCTTCCTTCCTTTTTGCATTCGGCAGACAGTTTCCTTGGGGGAAAAAAGAAATAACTTGATGGGTATCTAGAAATAATAATAATAATATTGTGAATAAATAATAATATTGTGATTAATTGTTATACTATCGTTATTGAAATATTTCAATGGCATTTATTTCTGTGGAATTGGTGGATATTATTCGTAGTCTAGCTAACATACAGCTATGCTTACCATCTAGGACTGAGCTCCATTTTGTGGACTGGCAAATAATTAACAGAATAACATAATTATTCATAACAAGAAGGGACCTTGTAGGTCATCCAACTCCAATTCACCCCCTCCCCCCAAGCTGTTCATTAGCTCCTCCGTTTGCAATCACAAACAAATGGCAAAACTTTTTTTAAAAAAAAACCTGGTTTATTACATTTCTAAACGAGCCATAAGTTGGCTTGTTTGGGTTACACAGAAGCTGGCTAAATCTGTTCTGGGGAACTTCACCTACCTGCAAATCCTTCTGAGATTCTGGAAGTCAGAAGTGATCAGCATCTTCCTACCTGCCACAGGCTTGCATTTTCAAACTATTAAGGTTCCCCTTGCACATATTTGCTAGCCATTCTCGACTCTAGGGGGCGGTGCTCATCTCTGTTTCAAACCCGAAGAGCCAGCACTGTCCGAAGACATCTCTGTGGTCATGTGGCCGGCATGACTCAACACCAAAGGCGCACGGAACGCTGTTACCTTCCCACCAAAGGTGGTCCCTATTTTTCTACTTGCATTTTTTACGTGCTTTCAAACTGCTAGGTTGGCAGAAGCTGGGACAAGTAATGGGAGCTCACCCCGTTACACGGCCCTTTCAGTCGACAAGCTCAGCGTTTCAGCCACTGAGCCACCACATCCCTTTATTTATTATAATAAATAAATAATATTATAATAAATAAATTTATTATACTAAATAAATAATAGTCCCTTCAAACTATTATTTTCTTGTAAAAGCAAACTAAACCTTCAGCCCTTTTGGAATTTACTAAGAGCAGGTGGCGGGTTCTGAAGATTCTGCTGCATTTCAATGGAACTTTTACTAAAACCACAATGCCACAAGTCTGATTTCCTAGCATTTCTACCAGCTCCGGTGCTTTGAAGCTCTCGAAGGCTTTGTCCCCGTTTTCCTGTTCACATCCTTGACCTGGCCTCTTGTGAATCCGCCAGCACTCACAGGATGTTGTCAGTGAGTAATGAGTGTGGCAAAGCAATGAAAAACAGAGAGGGGAGGGAGAGGACACTGAGACCACTGCAGTGGAAAATGACAGGTGAGACCACTCCAGAACAAAGGGACATGATAGCGTAAGAAAGGCCAGAGCGCCCTCTGCTCATAAAATAAAAGAATCAAATAAATGAATCAATCAAATAAAAGAATCAATAAAATAAAGAAAAGAATAAAAGAAAAGAAAAATAAAATAAAATTATTCAATGCAATGCAATGCAATGCAATGCACGAATACAATGCAATGCAATGCAATGCAACGCACGAATGCAATGCAATGCAATGCAATGCACGAATGCAATGCAATGCAGTGCAATGCAATGCACACAATGCAACACACGCAATGCAATGCAATGCAATGCACTGAATGCAATGCAATGCAACGCAACGCACTCAATGCAATGCAATGCAATGCACGCAAAGCAATGCAATGCAACGCACACAATGCAATGCAATGCAATGCACACAAAGCAATGCAATGCAACGCACGCAATGCAATGCAATGCTATGCAATGCACGCAATACAGTGCAGTGCAGTGCAGTGCAATTAAATTAAACGAAATTAAATTAAATATAAAATAGCAATAGCTTTTTATATCATCCAAATAGCATCCAAATAGCATCCAAAGCATCCAAAGGCAGGACAGGAGGCAAATGATGGAAACCAATCAAGGAGAGAAGCAACCTGGAACTAAGAAGGAATTTTATGTTCGTGGGAACAGTTGGTCAGTGGAACGGTTTCCTTCCTGAGGTTGTGGGTGCTCCATCACTGGAGGTTTTCGGGAAGAGACTGGACCAGAGGTGGGCGTCACATACCTTAACAACCGGTTCACCCAGCACCAGAAATGTGACCGTGCACGTGTGCACACTCACTTTGCTCACACGTGTGGCATCCGTGCATGCATGCAGCATCACAAAACATGGGAATTCACTTGCGGGTGCTGTTCCCACATGCGTCCAGCATCAAACAACACAGCAATATAGGACGGGATTGCGCCCAGCCGGATGGGTGGGGCCACCGGCAGGTCACAACTACTGGTTCTCCTGAACCAGTCTGAACCAGCAGCAGCCCACCATTGGACTGGACAGTCACATGTCTGAAAAGGGTCTCCTGCTTGAGCAGGGGGTTCGGCTGGAGTACCTCCAAGGTCCCTTCCAGCTCTATTCTGATTGACTAGCACTTAGATTTATATACCACTTCCTAGTGCTTGACAGCCTGCTCTAAGCAGTTTACAGAATCAGCCTATCATCCCCAACAGGGTCCCTTCCTCAGCTCCTTCCCCCCACCCCATGGTTGATGGTAGACTGACATCTAGCGAAGCATAGTTGCAAGCGAAGGATGGCAGCACTGGCAAACCATTTCGCCACTCACTCCAATAAAAGTAGAGTTTCAACTGTGAATATGGGAGAGCTAAAACAATGGTGTCGCCTCCACAATCACCATTTATTGCTCCCTCCATAAACCCAAAGGTCTTGGAGAATGGAGGGGCTTAAGAAAGATGACTAAGGGCAAGGAGGAAAGAACACCTCTTTGCTTGGTCAATATCTCTCAGTAAGGCCTCTAATCTTGGTATGGAAATCAGACACCTTTCTTGCCCCGATGCACAATGGATAAACAGAGACAGTCTTTCTGGTGGATTAACAGATTAACAGAGTTGGAAGGGATCCTGTAGGTCATCTAGTCCAACACCCCCACCCAAGCAGCAGACCCCACACTATTTCTGACAGATGGCAGCCCAGTCTCTTCTTGAAAGCCTCCAGGGATGAAGATCCCACAACTTCCAAAGGCAACTTCTGTTCCATGGGTTGATTGCTCTCACTGTCAGAAAGTTCCTCCTTATTTCTAGGTTGAATTTCTCCTTGATCAGTTTCCACCCATTATTCCTTGTCTGGCCTTCAGGTGCCTTGGAAAATAACTTGACCCCTTCCTCTCTGTGGCAGCCCCTCAGAAAGACTTCTATTATGTCTCCCCTGGTCCTTCTCTTTGCTAGACTAGACATACCCAGTTCCTGTAACCGTTCTTCATATGTTTTCGTCTCCAGTCCCCTAATCATCCTGGTTGCTCTTCTCTGCACTTTTTCTAGAGTCTCAACATCTTTTCTATAATGTGGTGACCAAAACTGGATGCAGTATTTTAGGTGTGGTCTTACTAAGGCTTTATAGAGTGGCATTAGTACCTCACATGATCTTGATTGTATCCCTCTGTTAATGCAATTTAGGATTCTCCTTGATCTTTTAGCAGTACATCGTGGTATCTAATTTCATCTCCTGAAATATTTTCTGGGAGTTGGTATTTATGATTTCAATCATTGCTTTTTATTTGGAGCAAGTCCAGAAGATAATCCTGGATAGAAGAGGTCCTCCTCGTCTTTAACATCCATCTCCCGTGCTGTTTTACCTCCTCTTATAGTTCAAATCCCAAACTATGTAACTAATTTGAAGCAGTTTTAAGTATCTGCATTATTTGATTCATGAAGCAGTTTTAAATATCTGTAGCTGTTTACAAAAGCAAGGAGACTGAAACCATCCTTGTTTGTAGACATCTGGTGGAAACCACTCCGAGGTCCCATTCATGGCAACATCATCACACAAATAATATTAGTATGTAGAATATAAAATAATAGGGTTGGAAGGGCCCTGGGAGGTCTTTTAATCCAACCCCCTGCTCAAACAGGAGACCTTCTACCATTTCTGGACAAATGGCCATCCAATTTCTTTTTGAAAAGCTTCAGTGATGGAACACCCACAACCCTGGAAGGCAAATTATTATATTGATTAATTATTCTCCCTGTCACAAAATTTCTCCTTATTTCTAGGTTGGGTCTCTCATTAATGATCTTCCACAGATACTTCTTGCTACACTCAGTTGCTTTGGAGTATAGGTGAACCCCCTGTTCTCTTTGACAGCTCCTCAAGTACCAGAAGACTGCTATAATATCACTCCTAGATGGAGGAGGAGGAGGAGGAGGAGGAGGAGGAGGAGAAGGAGAAGGAGGAGAAGGAGAAGGAGAAGGAGAAGGAGAAGGAGAAAGGAGAAGGAGAAGGAGGAAGATATTGGATACAGGGCCCACTCTACAGAATCAGCATTATATAAGTTTTCCAATCTTCATTATACTCCTAGTGGGACAATAATTAAGATTCAGAACGGATACTCTGAACTTCACTGAAGAACACTAAGCCGTTATTTCTTTAGGAGCCAGCAGATGGAGAGATTACATTTTTCTTTCAAGTGCTTTGACTAAAATGGCTACGAACTTGTCTATACAATGTTGGAAAATGCAAACGTTGGGAGTGGTGATTCAATATCCAAAATATGCTACGAAAGGCTTTCTTTAGCATCCTGTTCGGCAACCCTGCACAGAATCTTTTTTGGCTGCTTTTTATTGGGTAGCCTGTTGAGGAATGGGAAAGTGAGTGACAGACAAAGCAGAATACCCTATTTAACAAGATTCATTACCCGTTTAGCCCCCATTACTGGCGTTCACTGCAATAACACAACATGATAATTAATTCCCTTCAATTAATTACAGCATCACTGAAGTAGAGGAGGAGCTGTTGCAGATCACAATAGACGCAGTAACAATTAGCATTTCAAATGAGTGGTCCCCTCGTTTGTGTGTATGTGCTTATTCATATTTGTATTGCTGCTGGTAAATGAGTTTTAATTAGAGTTTTCAAAACTCTAGTTGCTGTTGTTGTTGCTGCTGCTGTTTTCAAGAAGCGTTAACTAATATCTAACAAGAAGATTTTTCTGGAGAAGGTTCCCTATTTTGTTTTGTGTTTCGTGTCTCTTGAAAATGTTCTAGACCAGGGGAGTGAACCGGTTCACTCCAACGATCAGGTGGGCCCTTCTCAGCTGATTCGCGTGGCAGAATGGATTGCTGCACCTCAGCTGTGTTACTCCCCAGCAGTATCACGGAAGGTAAATTTTTGTATAACTGTGTGTGCTGAGCGTGCACACACAAATCGCACAATCACCGAACCAGTTGTTAAACCAGCGGGATCCCACCACTGTGTCAAACTCACGGCTCGGGGGCTGGAACTGGCCCATGGGGCACTCAGATCTGGCCTGCAGGGCTGCGATGGGAACAGCAACAGACTGGCCTGCAGTGCCTCTGCCAGCAAAAATGGAGCTCGGGAGAGCCTCAGGCAGCCCTCACAAACTCTGTTTTTGCTGGCAGAGGGTTGCAGGAGGCTGTCATAGCCAAAAAGGAATCTTGGGAGCCCATTTCCCTGGCAGAGGGCTCAGGCTACCACAGGCATCCCTGATATGAGTGTCATTTTAACGTATGCCGATTAGTGTACATTTAAAGTGACAATAAAGTTTTTATTCTGTTCTGTTGTTCTATTCTATCTCTGAAGGCTTTCATCTCAAAAAAAGACCACTCTTGGTTTCTCCCAAAGGTTCTTCTTTGGGAGCTAATTTGTGAGAAGATGGAAGCTTTGTCCTCCTTGCTCTCATTATAAAAATGTTAGTAAATCTTGCTCATTTCCTGATCTATTAATCAATTCACCATCTTTTGTCAACAAAACAGAACGCACCCGAACCAGCCCCCCAAATATTAATGAAGACTATTCGTACATGTCAAAAATGATTTGAGCACAGAAAATGATTATTGCAAGACATGCTGTAACAAAAAGAAAAAGGCATTCTGCCCTGCCTTGTAAGAGGGGGCAATTGTAACATATTTAACAGTTGAAATCAAACTAAATATGTGTTTTTATATCCAAGATCAGGTCAGGTATGCTGGTAAGATGAAATATCTGCCTCTTTGAAGGAAATTGTCATTTGGACCCTTTTGGCAAGACAATTCAAAACAAGAAGATATTTTTCTGCGTTCAATATACAAGACAGAATTATTTAAAATGTTTGCTTTCTTCTCGATTGATAATACTCAGAGATGGTATTCAGTTGGTTTGTACCAGTTCAGGTGAACTGGTAGCGGCAACTGCAGGTGGGCCCGCCCATCCGCCTGGATGTAATGCTGTCCTATTTAGCCACATTTTCGAGGCCAAGCGAATGTGCAGGTGTGTGTGCGAGCAAAGCACATGAGCAGAAGGCTGGGCTCATGCGCAGATGGCACTTGCGAGAGCAAAGTGCATGCACAAAAGGCTGGGAGCATGTGTGGATGGTGCACGCAGGGGCAAAGAGAGTGCGCGGGGGCTGCAAACCAGTGGTAAGAATATTGGAAACCCACCGCTGATGATACTGCTAGAGTGATACATAGAAAATGTAATATGAATTGGCTGTCTCTTTCTGCCCCAAAGCTGAGAGTTGAGACAGTGATATAGGTGGGAACCAGCTCTAACCATATCTTGTTCATCTAGCTGGGAAAGACTCTTACCTTCAGAAGTTGCCTTTAGAAGTTGTGGGTGGTCCATCCCTGAAGGCTTTCAAAAAGAGATCAGCCAAATCATTTGTCTGAAATGATATAGGGCAGTGATGGCTAATCTTTTCAACACCGAGTGCTGAAACGCTGTGCGAAAGCACGTGAAAGTGCACACATCCAAATGTAATGTGTGTGTGACTTCCCTGTGCAACCACTATGACCCCTGCACATGCGTGCATAATCCCCATGTGCCCCACCCCTGTGCACACATGCAGAACCCCGCACATGTGCCCCAACCCCCCGCGCATATGCGTGCATCTCCGACATGCACCCTGTCCCCTGCACATGTGCAGCAGAGACCCAAAAACCAGCTGGCTGGTGGGAGGGCACACACATGCACAGCGAAGCTGAGCTGGGGCGATGGCTTGCATGCCCACAGAGGGCTCTGAGTGTCACCTGTGGCATATGTGCCATAGGTTCGCCATCACAGATGTCCCTTTCAACTCTACTGTTCTATGTTCTACCATGTTTCCCCGAAAATAAGACTCTGTCTTATATTTTTTGAACCCCGAAATAAGTGCTTGGCCTTATTATCAGGGAGATTTTATTATTTTGATGCACATGGAGCAAGATGAGGCTCCACTTGCCATCTTACCTGATTTCCAGCTCTGTCTCCCTAACTAGAGGAAATGGCAGGGACTGGCTGCTCATGTGTTTAAATATTTTTGGGGAGGGCTTATTTTGGGGAAAACAGGGTATCAATTCCTCCTTGTCCAGTAAAAGAGCTTTTGTCTGGTTGAAATGGAGGAAGTTATCTAGTGGAAGAGAAGAAATCGAGAAACATGCCAAGATAGAGAGAAAGAACAGAAAGAAACTGTCTCAGGTTTAAACTTGGAGTTCCCAGAAAAACCAGAAAACAAGTACAGATACAATTGAATCGGAAACAAATTTCTGATTGAAGAACTGTGATTTGGATAGACATAGATTGAATAACGTGGTGGCCTAGTAGCAAAGACCCTTTCCTCCCACTTCGAAAGTTGAGAGTTCAATCCTGGGTAGCAGCAGATATTTCTCTCTTAGGGTACAAAGACAAAAATATCTGCTGCGAACTCCATGTAGGCATCAGGAAGGGCACCCGGCCAGTAAATGCTCAGCTCCATCCAGTCACCCCAACACTATCCTGAATTAAGGGATTACAGGGTTCTAAAAAGGGAGTTTAGTCTCAGATTTAAACTTGGAGTTCCCAGAAAACCAGAAAACAAGTACAGATTCAACTGAATCAGAAACATTTCTGATTGAAGAACTGTAGTTTAGATAGACATAGATAAATATCTAGTTAGCATTATGCTAAGGTATCATCATCATCAACTGCAATCTACTTCAGTGTTATTATCTCTGATGTTTACTTTCTCTATGCACTCTGGTTATTGTATCCTTAATGCATCTTCAGATTTCTAGGCATATTATTAGCAGTTTCCTTCTATCCAATCAACCGCTTTAGAGTAGACATAGCTTCTCCTGTCTAGCAATCTATGGGAGGTTCCTTTTAGATTCTGTCTGTGATTTTAGTAGTATTATGTATGTATTTATTTCCTCAAACATCGATTGTTTTTCATGTGCCTACTTAAAAATAAAAGGAGATTTTTTAAAAATCTTCTTTTTCTCTCTCTCTCTCTTTTTTTAAAAATATTTATTTCTTGTGAGATGGATGCTGAGAAGGGATTGATTCCCTAGCTGCAGGTCTCAGACAGACAATCCTCAAGTTACAACAGTTTGTTTAGTTACTGTTCAAAGTTACAACCGCACGGAAAAGAAAAATGACTGATGATCATTTTTGACATGCCACAAAGAAAACGGGGTCAATCTATCCTCCAAAGCACCTGAAGACAGGACAAGAAGCAATGGATGGAAACTAATCAAGGAGAGAACTAAGCTAGAATTAAGGATAAATTTCCTGACAGGGAGAAGAATTAACCAGTGGAACAGCTTGCCTCCAGAAGTTGTGAATGCCCCAACACTGGAAGTTTTTAAGAAGAGATTGGACAACTAATGGGCAGTCATTTGTCTGAAATTGTATAAGGTTTCTGGCTTGAGCAGGAGGTTGTTATACCAACTCTGTTATTCTGTATGCTATATAATGAATATATATATGCCTAGAAACTAGTGAATTATGATTTCACTGAAGTAGTGCTGCATAAAAATCTTAGTTTACGTAAAACTAAGGTTAAAGAGAAATACACATAAAACCTATGAAAAAGAAAGAAAACAAATACTGTACCTTTACAGGGAGGATGAGGGTGTGGCTAACTGATGAGACCGTATAAGGCCAAAATAGATCTATCTTAGTCTCTCAATGGGCAGCAGAGGGTCTGCTGGCTGCCAGAAGAAAAAAAGCCTAGAAACTACTGGATTGTGATTTCACTGAACTAGGGCTGCATAAAATCTTGGAAATTGAATGTTTAAATTGACAGGATGGATAAAATAGTAGAAGCAATTTGATTAGTAGCATTGAATTTAATGTACCCAAACTGATTTGGACCAATTTGGGATACTCCAGCATGGATGCATGTACAGCAGAGGTGGGTTTCAGAAGGTTCTAACCAGTTCTGGAGAACCGGTAGCGGAAATTTTGAGTAGTTTGGAGAACCGGTAATAAACATTCTGACTGGCCCCGCCCTCATCTATTCTCTGCCTCCCAAGTCCCAGCTGATCTGGACAAAATGGCAATTTTGGAATAACCTTCCCCTGGATTGGGGAGGGAATGGAGATTTTACAGTATCCTTCCCTGCCACGCCCACCAAGCCACGTCCACCAAGCCATGCCACGCCCACCAAGCCACGCCCACAGAACTGGTAGTAAAAAAAATTGAAACCCACCTCTGATGTACAGTATTTGAAACATTTAAACCAGCCCAAAACAAACTGCACCAAGGTGGATTCAGCAGTTCGCTATGATCCGTTATGAATCAAATCAATTGTACCAATCAATACAGATCAATGTTCCAACTTCAATTGAACCTTTAAATCAAGCTGATCCCCAAAGTCTTAATATATGCAGCACATTCTTAATACATGCGGCCCAATTCTTTAATAGGATCCCTTGTAAGTAATCCAAAAACAAAGATTTCATAACAATGCCAATAGAAGGGAATAATTGTAGCTCAGAGTTGAACTGTGAGATCCTTGGTGCTCTCTGAGCTTCATTGCTTTCTTGCAGATGTTTCACTACCAAACTCGGTAAACTTATCAGTCACCAATGAAGTTACCTACTTTGGTAATAAAAGGTCTGCAAGAAATGAGTCAAGCTCAGAGAGGACCAAGGAGCCCGCTTGACAAGAGTCAAAAGAAAAGAATGGAATTATACCATCAGCAGCTAGGTGGAACCATGGGTCCCAACAGGATAATAAATGAATATTTAATTTCTAATCCCATTAAATGATTGTTTTTAAGTTCAAACCGGGAAAATATTTCTATTTCACATTGCGAGCAGCGGTATTTGACAAGGCGTGGTTTGCTTGATTCATTCATCATATTTCACATCACTAAGTAGCAAGGATCTGTCAGAATTAATGACGTATAGTGACAAGGTTAAGTGTGAAATTAGTTTTATGAATGAGCCCAATCTGCACTGTATAAAATTTGGAGCATGGAGAATTTGGCTCTTGTTATTCCAACGATCGACATTACAGCTTGCTATTGAATAATGGAGCCTCGTGATTGTTCAGATGGCTGATAAACATGACTGAGGACATAATTCTGCCTGGGAGGAAATTATTTTATTGAAGAATAATCTGAATTAAAATTTAGAAAGTCCAAGTTCAAGAAAACCACTAGATATCTTTGGCCAAGTCTTGAGCTGTCAGAACAACCTATCTCCTCTCCTCTCCTCTCCTCTCCTCTCCTCTCCTCTCCTCTCCTCTCCTCTCTTTTCCCCTCTCTCCCTCCCTCCTTTCCTTTCCTTTCTTTTCCCCTTTCTCCCTTCCTCCTTTCCTTTCCTCTCCTCTCCTTTCTCCTCCCTCCCTCCTCTCCTCTCCTTTCCTCTCCTCTCCTCTCCTCTCCCTCCAAACTACCCCCATAGAATAATATTTTTTTTTCTTTTGGTATACATCCTTTTTAAAACACTAAATTTTTCTTTCAACTAATACATCATTTTCTTTAACTTTCTCTTAACACAGATACTCTCAAACACATTTTCAATAACATTTTGCATGCTTTAGGAATTACTTAGGCATTGTATATATACATATATAAAAAGTTACATTTTTAAATTTTAGATTAAGACTTCCTTTCAATTACAAATATCAAAGAGATAAAAAAAAATCCAGCCTAATTCCAGTTAACTCGTTAAATTTAAGTCACTCCCCCCAGTTTGTCTTCATGGAGTAAAATCTGTTTCTTCTCAGGGGCTGCCACAAAGAAGAGGGAGTCAAGCTATTCTCCAAAGCACCTGAGGGTAGGACAAGAAGCAATGCATTAAAACTAATCAAGGAGAGAAGCAACTAAGGAGAAATTTCCTGACAGTGAGAACAATTAACCAGTGGAACAACTTGCCTCCAGAAGTTGTGAAAGCTCCAACACTGGAAGTTTTAAGAAGCTGTTGGTTAACCATTTGTCTGAAGTGACTCCAAGATCCCCCTCACAGTTACAGCTATTAAGCCTGGTTTCACCCAGTCTATATGTGTACTTTTGGTTTTTCTTGCCTAAGTGTAAAGCTTTACTTTTCTTTACATTGAATTTCATTTTGTTAGAATGGCTGAACATACAAAGTAAACAGAAGGTAAGTTTTCACACAACTAGGATCTTTTTTTATATCGATCAAGGGGAAGATTGGTTTTTGGAGAACACTTTAGAGGTAAACATGAGTTAACTACCGTATTTTCCGGAATATAAGACAACTTTTTAACACATGAAAATCTTCTCAAAAGTCGGGGATCGCCTTATACGCCGGGTATAAGCTTACGATATCTACCTTGACAGACTGACGGAGGCGGTAAGAGCAGCTACTATCATCTCTAGTCATTGCCAGAGAGCCTGGCTCTCCAGAGGAACAGCCACCAGTGCTCAAAGGGGATAAACAATTTTTCCAGCTATCTCTTCACCGTTCCTTGGAGGGTGAGTCATTCTGGGGCCCCAGACCAGCTACCTGGTACAGCCTGCTAATTTTTGATAGCTCTGTCCTGTCTATAGCACACCTTCACGGAGGCTTGAACAGCTATCAGAGGTTATTTCCTGCCAGACATTTACCATCGTTGTGGCTCACGAGTCCCTGCCCTGCTCTCAGTGGCCTACTCCCTTGCGGTTCCTGTGGTGCTGGGATCATTTTTGTGTGATCGCACACCTGTCAGTGGCCAGGACCTCGCAGGCTTAGCGCTGCGAGTGGAGGGCCTTTCCCGCCATTTTCGTTGACTGCACGACTGCCATTGCAATGAAAGAGCATCCCAAACTACAGCCATTTTTTTTTCTGCCTAGCAACCCCTCGGCGCCTGTGCAGACCCGCTCCAGCTGTCTTCTGCCTAGATACAGCTCGACAATTGCACAGTTCTTCTCCCGACGCTTGCCAGCCTGTCAGCACTGCTGCGCAAGCTTGGTGGAGCTTTCACCATTGCCAAGGCCTCCCACGGATGCTACAATTGCACAGCAAGAGCTCTGATTCGTCTCCCAGCTGTCCGGCGCATTGAGGCTGCGAGGAGAGCCTTCAAGCCACCATTTTTGCCACTAGCTGAAGGCAGCAAAGGACCGAAGAGGTCAGGCCAGCTGCCTCAAGTTGATACTTACACTACCCAAGACTGAGCACAGCTACATCCCGTGCCCACAACTTTTTTCAGTAGTCCAATGCTCTTGGACCATGCAGTCCTCTTTGCCGGCACCTACCGGACTTGACAAAAAACTGTAACTGCTCAGCTCCTTGCCTTCAGGACTCATTGAGCTTACCAACTGTGGATACTCCTGTGGCCAACTTGACGTTACATGTTTGATGACAAACAGCCTTATGTTTATAAGTGCCAGTTTTCCTGCTAAGTACCTGCATGTCATAAGCATTTGAATTAAAATTACCACATTGAAATCAAATGATGATTTCAATGTGGTAATTTTGATGTTTTTAAATTTTTATTTGGTGTGCGTTGGAAGAGGGGTAGTCTTATACGGTGAGTATAGCCCAAACCCTATATTTTAACAGGAAAAGTAGGGGGTCGTCTTATACTCCCAGTCCTCTTATATGCTGGAAAATACAGTAATTTGATTGTAAAGATCCTTAACAACTATCCAGAAACATTTATCCAGATTATTTCCCCTCGTGACACCCAGCTATACAAAGTAGAGAGAAAGGCAGTCTCCCCAATCAAATGCTTTTTTTTTTAATTTAGCAAGTCACCATGCTGCATTAAAGAACCCAAAAGACTAGGTGGCTCAGTGGCTAAGACACTGAGCTTGTCGATCAGAAAAGTCGGCAGTTCAGCGGTTCGAATCCCTAGTAGAGGTCTCCTGTGTGAGCAGGGGGTTGGACTAAATGACCTCCAAGGTCCCTTCCAACTCTGGTACTATTACTATATCAATTGCAAACTTTGGGGAGAAAAAGGAGGTCAGGTGGATTATTCCTGATTTACTTTGCAAAGGGAGACTTTTTATTAGATGACTTAAGGTATAAAAATAGCTTATAGTCATATACAAATGCTTACCTAATAAAGATTAAAAGGATTTAGTTGTCCTGTATTTTGCCTTGGTATATCTAAGACTAAATATTAAACCTCTTTTTTTTTTTTTTTTTTGGCAGAAGGAAGTTTGACAAAACTCGGTGCCAACTGCACCCTTTTATTCAGAAAGGTGAATGTGTTGACAGCTTGAAATGTTGACGCCATTCCTCTACCATGTTCTCTGTTGCAACTGAACCTCAAATGTTCCACCTTGAAGGAGCAACAGAACTCATGTACTTCGAATGGCAAGGACTTGCGTAAAAAGGAGGGCTTTAGAAGTCAGTATCTAGTTCACCAGGGAGAAATTTTGCCTAATACTTACTTCTTCCTAAAAGTGTCTGTGAGAGAGAGAGAGAGAGAGAGAGAGACAGAGACAGAGAGACAAAGAAAAAGAAAGAGAAAGAGAAAGAGAAAGAGAGAGAGAAAGAAAGAAAGAGAAAGAGAAAGAGAAAAAGAGAGAAAGAGAGAAAAAGAAAAAAGAAAGAGAGAGAGAGAAAGAGAGAAAAGAGAGAGAGAAAGAGAGAGAGAAAGAGAAAGAGAGAGAGAGAGAGAGAGAAAGAGAGAAAGTGAAAGAGAAATAAAGAGAAAAAGAGAGAGAGAGAGAGAGAGAGAGAGAGAGAGAGAGAGAGAGAGAACTAACAGTTCAGTTTTGGCTTATACAGGTAGTCCTCGACGTTCATTCATTGGAACCCAAAATTTCTGTTGCTAAGTAAGACATTTATTAAATGTGTTTTACCCTATTTTACAACCTTTCTTGCCACAGTTGTTAAATGAATCACTGTCAGGTTTCGAGGTCGTCTCAAATAAATCGCATTTCAAAGTCTTTGATGAAAATCGTTCATTTCTAGCTCTGACTCCATCGTAGCCAACACTGACTTCCTGACGCAAAACCTTCCCTTTCTTTTCCCCATTCCTCTGCACTCATTGGCCATCTTCCAAGTCACTCTACCCCTAATTTACTGCTCCAGCTCAAAGGAATTCCTTCCTCCCATCTCATCTCCTAGGGGATATTATCTCCAGGGAAAATAAGTAGGTGAAAAGTCAAACATCCCTTTCCAGACGCCCCCGCTTCTCCTTCTTATGTCAGCACTAGAGAAAATGCAGCTTGAAGTGCTGACAATCGCATCCATCCTTAAGTTAGCAATGCAATTGTGTTAAGTGAATCCAGCTTCCCCATTGGCTTTGCTTGGCAGAAAGTCACAAAATGAGATCATGTGACTGTAGGACACTGCTACCGTCATAAATATGAGTCAGTTGCCAAGCATCTGAATTTTGATCACGTGACCATGAGGAGGCAGCAACAGTTGTAAGTGTAAAACATGGCCCTAAACCACTTTTTTCAGTGATGTTATATGTTCAAATCAGTGGTGGGTTCCTCCCGGTTCCTCCCGGTTCTGCCGAGCCGGTAGCAGTGACGATATGATGTCGCCGAAGCAGTTCTGCCCCCACCCCACCCCTACCCCCTGCGTTATTCTTACCTTTTATTTGGCCCCACCCCCAATCTATTGCTGCCTCCTGAGTCCCAGCTGATGGGCTATAAGGAAAAAAACTGTTTAAACTCTTTCCGTGGCACTTCAAAGAGCCGCCCTACAGCTGATCAGTGTTAAAAGAAAACAAATAAGTAGACCAGTGCCTGCAAAAATAAATGGGTAGACCGGTGCCTGCAAAAATACATGAGTAGACGAGTGCCTGCAAAAATACATGGTAGACCACTGCCTCTGCTAAATTCTAAAGAATTGTCACATGACCATCAAGCCACACCCACAAAATAAGCCACACCCATAGAACTGGTAGTAAAAAAAATTAGAACCCACCCCTGGTTCAAATGGTCACTGAATGTAAGTCAAGGTTGCAAAGAAAAAGGAAATTCTAGTCCCTCTCTTTATCCACAGAAGTTCCCTGGTGGATTTGGAGCCAAATCTATACAAAAAAGCAGTATGAATCAAATAAATGCAATCTTAAAAAGTCATCACCCATTCTGGGCATAGTCTAGTCAGCTCGTTCAGCATTTGCAGCTGACCTAACTTCTGCAAATTAAAAAATGACTTGCAAAGACGTATATCCAGCAAGACGTTTAATCTTCTGTTTTTAATTCCTTGAGCAGTTTAGCCAGCCCTGCATGCTAATATCATAATAAGATGTATTTTTTTTCTCAAACAATACAATTGGGTTAATGGACAGTAAGAAGAAAGGGTCTTGGATTTGCTTAAATGCATTGTTCGAGTTGTTTAAAATGTACCGCTTTGTTATTGACATGTTTTTAAAGTGTGGTTTTTTAAAAAAAACGCTCCCTCTTTCCTTCTTTCTGATATTTCCTTTTTCTTTCTTTTTTTCCAGGAAGGATATAATAATTAAGAAGAGTTTTAAGATGCAGGCAAAATGATCCCTTTTGAAGTTTGCTCAGTCACTTTCACCCTGGAGATAAAAACTGTCCAATCTTGACATTCTAATTGTGGATACAAGATAAAAGGCTGGATTAGGATCTCCATAACCTCATGCAGAGAGAGAGGGGGGGGGGGGAAATGAGATCAACATGAGGTCATTGGTTTTGTAAAGTTAGCTGAATTTCCTGTGGGTGACAAGAGAATAAATATTTCATTTCTAGTTGCAATAAAACGGGTAATGTAATTCTAATTTTATTGCATTGTTCAGTTTTAGAAGTCTATTATTTTTTCTTGAAATGAAGAAGAAAGAGTATGCTTTACTTGGTACCTCTAATTTTCACATCTTCACTATTATTTTCTTGTTATATGCTGCTCTGAAATCTCTGTGTTGTTTTACCTTGTTTTACATTCTAGGTGTCTGTAAAAATGGAGTCTCAATAGCTGACCACAGCTAGATTATCTTGGCTGGCTTTGGAAGATAAGCAAGGTCATCCCTGGTTAAGACTTGGATGGGGACAGTGGTGGGTTCCTCCCGGTTCGGCCCTGTTTGGCTGAGCCGGTAGTGGTGACAATATGATGTTACCGAGCCAGTTCTGCCCCCTCACCCACCCCCACATTATTCTTACCTTTTATTTGGCCCCACCCTCAATCTATTGCTACCTTCTGAGTCCCAACTGATGGGCTATAAGGAAAAAACTGTTTAAACTCTTTCCATGGGGCTTCAAAGGGCCGCCCTACAGCTGATCAGTGGTAAAAGGCAGTTTGATGGTAGACCAGTGCCTCCAAAAACAAATGAGTAGACCAGTGCCTGCAAAAATAAATGGGTAGACCAGAGCCTGCAAAAATACATGAGTAGACCGGTACAGCTCTGCAAGCATTAAAAGCCTGGTAGACCAGTACGTCTGCTAAATCCTAAAGAATTGTCATATGACCATCAAGCCACACCCACAAAATAAGCCATGCCCACAGAACGGTAGTAAAAAAATTTAGAACCCACTCCTGGATGGGGACCATCTCAGAATTCCAATGTGATGTCAACTTTTCGACTGACGAACCCAACCAAAGCAAGCACGGCCGAGACGATCCAATCTCAAAACTTTATTGAATACATCATATCGGCAAAGATGAGGGCAAAACCAGATGTTTAGTTTAGTTTACTTTATTGTCATTGCACATTGTACAATGAAATTAAATGCCATTATAACTATAAAAATGAAAACATAAACATACATCCTTTACGTTCTATATAATTGAAATTGAAAATCCAATATTGCACTGAACTGTAGACTTCAATATGGTTATTGCCCTGGGACAGAAGCCGTTTTTCAGCCTATTTGCCCTTGTTTTATTATCCTGTACCATCTGCCAGATGGTAATAGTTCAAAAAGAAAAAAGAAAAAGAAAAAGGTGCCCAGGATGAGACAGATCTTTAAGAATGTTTTGAATTTTTTTAAGGCAGCGGGAACTACAAAGCTCTTCCAAAGAGGGGAGGGGGCAACCAATGATCCTCTGGGCAATGTCGTTGACCCTCTGGACATTGTCCTATCTTCCATTGTGCAATTGGCAAACCATACGCAGGTGCAGTAAGTTATCATACTCTCTATGGTGCAGCGGTAGAAGCTCACCAGCAGTTTTTCATTCAGTTCTTGTTTCCTGAGAAGTCTCAGATAGTATAATCTCTGCTGGGCCCTTTTGACCAGTGCTTCAATGTGAGTGCCCCAGGTCAGGTCCTCTTTTATGATAACACCCAGAAACTTAAAACTGGTTACTTGTTCCACTCGGTCTCCATTGATAAGCAAGGGCTGCAGTGGTGGGTTTCTCCCGGTTCGGCCGAGCTGGTAGCAGTGACAATATGACATCACCGAACCAGTTCTGTTTGTTCGGGAGCTGGGGCCTCTCGCCCCTCCCCCATGTTATTCTTACCTTTTATTTGGCCCCACCCCCAATCTATTGCTGTCTCCCAAGTCCCAGCTGATCGGCTAGAAGGAAAAAAACTATTTAAACTCTTACCGCAGGGCTTCAAAGGGCTGCCCTACAGCTGATCAGTGTTAAAAGGTAGTGTGGTGGTAGACCAGTGCGCTCAAAAAAAAAATGAGTAGACCGGTGTTTCCAAAAACAAATGAGTAGACCAATGCCTCCAAAAACAAATGGATAGACCGGTACAGCTCTGCAAGCAGTTAAAAGTCTGGTAGACCAGTACCTCTGCTAAATCCTAAAGAATTTTCACATGACCATCAAACCACGCCCACAAAATAAGCCATGCCCAAAGAACCGGTAGTAAACAATTTTAGAACCCACCCCTGAAGGGCTGGATGTCTGATCTAGTCTGTTGTGGCCCCGTCCTCTGAGCCTATCCCATTGGAGGAAGGAAGCTCTCAGCAGGAGGAAGAGGAGCCAGCCAGATCTCCCAGCCCCCCCCCCTGGCACCGTCTCAGGTGCCAGCTGAAAGAGAGCCAAGTAGTGGGGAAACAGGTGTCTCAGATGAGAGTGAGGGAGAGACGTCATTCCTGGACGCACGCCAAAGAAGGCGAGATAAACCCTTACAGCAGCTGCGGAGACCCATGAGGGAATAGACTGGACTGGAGTCACAGGATCAATGAGTCACTGGACCACACCCAGAGCCTATATAAGACAGGCGGGTGGTTCATGATCTCTGTGACGAACAAAAACGCAATCTAGTAGTCTTTGGAGCTAAAAGAACGGATTTTGGCAAAGCTACGTAGGTGATTTTCTTTTTGTGTGAACTATTAAAGCCCTTGGCAGACGGTGTGCATATCGCTGCCAAGTTTGAGATAAGAACTGTGGAGTGTGCCAAGTGCTTCTTAACCCTCGACTGGCTGTGTTTTTGTGGGTCTCTGAAGGGGGGGACAGATCATAGTCCTTCTATACCCCGCTATAAGCTCCTTGGTCTTATTGGTGTTAAGGACCAAGTTATTGTCTCCACACGATGAAAGCAACTGGTCCACCTCATCTCAATAGGCAGACTCATCCCCGCCTCCGGAGATGAGTCCCACCACTGTTGTATCATCTGCAAATTTAGTATTACTAGTGTGAGTGAAAATGTAACTATTTATGTCACTATTTAACTATTTCCCGTACAAACCCACATTGTTAAAGTTTAGATCCTCCCACCCCTCTATTAGACCAGGTCACATTGTCCAGTAGTGTATTCTGGTATTGTTGTGAGAAAGTCTTTTGGCACTGGTAAACATCTGCCCAAGTCTCCTTGGATCTCAGGGCTGGCTTCTTGATATCTAGAGCCTACATTCCATCTCCCCCTTCCCACCCCACTGGTTTGTTGACAAGCTGAGAAGCATTAATACTTGTAACAGCGAAAGCGCAATTTTGAAGCTTGACATGCTGACCATATTAGGAAGTTGAAAGCAATAACAAAAATATTTCCATACTGTTGTTATGGTGTTGATTTGTTGCACAGTCAGCCAGATGTTCAGACTGGATTTGTCATGTTTGTCCTTCCCAAGGACCTGAGATAGGCAGATGTTGATATTTTGTGGTATTACAAATATCATCACAGGATGTAAGCTGTTCTACAACTGCCTTTTGCAGTTGACTGATGGTGAATTTGTCAATGCCAATGGAGTTCAAGTGGTGCTCCAGTTGTTTTAGGATTGCATCCAAGGTACCTATTACTCTTGATACTACCTTTGCTTTCTTTTGCCATCGTTGATATACCTTTATTTGCAGGTATTTATATTTTGTTATTTTCTTCAGTTCTTTCTCTTCTTCTATGTCTGGGTACTATTACATCCACTATTCAAACAATTTGGATTATTACTGGTATTAAATTTAATTTCTGCTTGTCTCTTAGTTCTGAGTGACTTGTTGGCCAACCTACATGGGTACAGTTACAGTGTTGACCTCATCTAGAAGATGACTATCATAGCATAAAAGGGGAACTATTCTGAATGCTGAATAGTGATTGGTTTTTGAATCTAATTACACCATGGATTGTTGAAAGGAAATTTAAATTGTTACAGTGGATGACATAGGATAGTGGTATACTTATAGTAGGCTGAATCTTAACTTTAGTGAAATAAGAATAAAAGATATAATTTTACTGCGTGGTTCAGGCAGATTAAACAAAACAAAAAATATTAGGGTATATAAACAAGAAGAACCAGACTTCTAACATATTGAACTCTGTATAATTCTAAAGACACACAGCAGTTCTTTCTCACTGGCTACAAATAGGGAAAAGAAGAAGAAAGAAGAGTACAAATAGCTGGCACCAACTGATCAATACAGCAAGAGTAAGATGATTCATCTCAAAATTAGACTTCCTCTGAAAAGCACCAAGAGTGATAATTAATAAACTAACAATAAACTAAATAATTCTTAAAATGGAGGAATGCAAAATGAGGGAGGGGGAGGAGGAGGAGGAGGAGGAGGAGGAGGAGGAGGAGGAGGAGGAGGAGGAGGAGGAGGAGGAAGAGGAAGAGGAGGAAGAAGAAGAAGAAGAAGAAGAAGAAGAAGAAGAAGAAGAAGAAGAAGAAGAAGAAGAAGAAGAAGAAGAAGGTTATTATTATTATTATTATTATTCTCTTTTATTCATTAAACATGAAACTCAGTCAACTGAACATTCTAAAATATGTCACAAATATGATTGACTGGTTCTAATGGCTGATATGGGTTGCTACCAGCGTCCTAGGTATCAACCAAGTATCTTCTTAAAATATACAATGTTCCGAGTAGGGCAGTTTTTTGCAGTTCTGCTGGTGTTATTGCAGGAAGCTGGAATTTCTTGATGTATTTTGTAAAATTCTTGGACATGGTACCAAGGGCCCTGATAACAATGGGTATCACCGTCACATGTTTCATCCATAATTGCATAGTTTCGATGGGCAGATCGTGATATTTCGTGATTTTTTTTTTCTAGTTCTTTTTCTTCGACTCTGGAATCTCCTGGTACAGCACTATCGATAAATTGTACATTTCGATTTTTGACAACTGTGATATCTAGCATGTTGTGTTCCAAATGACGATCACAACACACCAGATATTACAGTTGTTCTTCTTGTTGTTGTTGTTGTTATTTACTTTATTCATTAAACATGAAACTCAGTCAACTGAACATTCAAAAATGCATCACAAATACCATTGACTTGTAGGAAGAAATATCCTTCTGGGTTCAGCTCCAAGTGGGGAAAAAGACACTGGAAACATGGAGACTGCTTGGAAAGATGGTTTAATGGTGGACAGGATCGCATGGCTTGAGTTCCTGAACAGAAAAAGAGGCAAGATACAGAGAGTTCCCAGGTTTTATGCTCTCTCTGGCTTTGAACTTCCTGGGGCCCCGAAAGAGTATCCTGATTGGTTGTCAGACTCTCAGGGGGTGGGGGTCTTAGCTAGCCTTGCTGACTGATGTAATCTTCCCATGTGCCATGTTGTGAGTTTCTGTCCTAGATGGGTCCCATTGTGTTAGTTTCTGTTGCTATTGTGTTGCAGATGTCCTTTGACAAAGGATTGGGTTTCTGCCTCTGGCCCATTAACATTAGGTTGACTCAGCCTTCCATCCTTTCTAAGGTAGGTAAATTGAGGACCCAGTTTGTGGGGGCAATAAGCTGACTTTGTATAATATACAAAAGTATGAAGGCTATTGCTTAACACATTGTAAGCTGCCCTGAGTCTTCGGAGAAGGGTGGCATATAAATCAAATCAAAAAGGGGGGGGCAGGAAGGTGGGAGTTGCTTTGTCTTTAAAACATGTTTCTCCATTTCTCAACCAGGGAAACATAATATTCTGCCTTTTTAATATTTCCTAAAATATTTCATTCTTCCAGGAAAGGGGTGCATGCTAACTTCCTACAGAATGGTGCTAATGATTGATATGGGTTGCTGCCAGCGTCCTAGGTATCAACCAAGTACATTCTTAAGATGTACAATTATTATTGTTGTTGTTGTTATTCAAGCAATTCAAGGTTTTTTGTTACACAGTAGAATCATAGGTTCAATCCAGTAGAAGAAGGGTCCCCCTTCAAACAACGACAACAAAAAAGCCACAGCCACCATTTTAGTATACTGTTGCCCATTAATATTGAACACATTTGTCACTTGAGGAAAGTGCAATGGCTTTCACTCTGCAGATAAATCTGACAAGCTTTGTATCCATTCAGCAGGGAGCTGAGCTGTGGGTGCTTTTCAGCTCAAAGTACGGGGGGGGGGGGAGGTGTTTGCTGAAAAAAGGAGACAATAGCCTCCTTGTAGTTCTAAAGATTCATTAGCATTGCTGTCCTATTAGCACCTGAAAAAGATCCTGTTAACTTGCCATCAGAGAAAGCAGGTGCTACTACAGCCTTTAACCTTGTTTCCCCAACTAGCAAGAAATGAATATGCAAGATTTTGCACGAGAAACAGCAAAAGGAACAACAACCGAAGACAGTCAGCAAGAGAAGGAGAGGCTGTGAAAGGCAGAAGGGAAATAAGAAGATTTGGACAACTGAGCAGTCCGTATGGTTATGTTGGATAATATGCTTCGGTTTCTATTCTATGATATTTTTTGATGATGTTTTAATACTCTATGACCATGATGGTGTAGGAAGTTAGCACCCAGCCCTTTCCTAGAGGAATGAAATATTTTTAGGAAGCATTAAAAAGAGGCAGCATATTATATTTCCCTAGATGAGAAATGGATAAGCATGTTTTGAAGCAGCTCCCATCTTCCTGCCCCCACCATTTGTCAATGGGCCATTAAGGCCTTGGCCAGTCTATTCTACATAACAAAGATCTACCTCCTTCAGGCAGAGCCATAGTAGGAATTGCCAAAGATCCAACAAGATAGGATTAGCCCTCTCCATAATAGCAGCAGAAACTCACCACATGTGACCTGGGAAGCATGTGACCTGGGAAGCACATGTGACCATCAGCCAGCAAGGCAAGCTAAAACCCCCACCCCCTGGAAGTCTGACAACCAATCAGGATACTCTTTCTGGGCCCCAGGAAGTTCAAAGCCAGAGAGAGCATAAAACCCGAAAACTCCCTGTATCTGCCCTTTTCTGTTCAGGAAAGCCATGCAATCCTGTCCACCATTAAACCATCTTTCCAAGCAGTCTCCATGTTTCCAGTGTCTTTTTCCCCACTTGGAGCAGAACCCAGAAGGATGTTTCTTCCAACAATGGCGAACTAGTTCAGCTCCGCCGCACATGCATGCTCACCTCCCACCAGCCAGCTGGTCTTCGGGTGCATGTACAGGAAATGAGGCACATGCAGGGAGACCATGTGTGTGGGGGGGGTAGGGTGAGTGCAGGGCACTACACGCGCATGCATGGGATGGCGGGGTGCATGCAGGAGGACCACGCGCACATGTGCAGGGGGGTGCATATGTGGGGGCACATGAGGGTGGGCCATGCATGCACTGAATTTTGGGGGTTTGGGTTTTGGGCGCTGTATGATATTTTATTTCTATGATGTTTCTTTGGGTTCTTTGGGTTGATTTTTGGCGGGTGGAGTGGTGAGAGGTCAACCTATTTGCCAAAGCACCCGAAGGCAAGACAAAAAAATTATGGATGGAAACCGATCAAGGAAAGAAGAAACCTAGAATTAAGGAGAAACTTCCTAACAGTGAGAACAATTAACCAGTGGAACCGTGTGCCTTCAGAAGTTGTGGGTACTCCATTACTGGTTTCAAAAAAAGACTGGACAGCTGTTTGTCTGAAATGATATAGGGTCTCCTGTTTGAGGAGAGGGTTGGACTAGAAGACCCTGAAGGTCCCAGCTCTAATCTGATTGATTGACAGCATGCAAGACCCTATAGAGCAATGTTTCTCAACCTTGGTAGCTTGAAGATGGGTGGACTTCAACTCCCAGAATCCCCCAGCCAGCAGTGCTGGCTGGGGGATTCTGGGAGTTGAAGTCCACCCATCTTCAAGCTTCCAAGGTTGAGAAACACTGCTATAGAGGCATCCTGAGGGGAGATGTTGAAACAATTTATGTCCAGAATGTGACGGGTCTGTAGATAATTTCTCAGCCCTCTTTCTGAGCCATACAGTATACAAGTCCTCAATGGAAGGCAGGGTGGTTACCATTGTTTTTTCTGCAGCCCTAACTATCTGTTGAAGTCTGTACCTTTCTGTCTAGCAGCTGTACCAAACCATACAGTTATTGAGGTGCAAATGAGAGACTCAGCTGTTCCACAATGTAGGGGCAGTGTCAGGTCTGCCATCTTCAGCTTGGCACGGCTCTGGCATCCTGCCATCAAAGGCTATGGGGAGGGGCATACGGACAATAAACCTGTGTGGGGATGTGATGGGAAATAGGGAGGGGGGATGACAGTTTGATGAAGACCAGGGAAGCACAGAATGAGTTTGTGCCAGGACTCAAGGCCAGGCATCCTGAGATTGGAAAGCGGACTGCCCCAAACACCTCAGCATTTCTCAAAACACTTATGTGGCTCTACATTGGCTGATGATAAACTAGTCATGGGGGGATGGCTGGGATTAGAGGAAAAAACTGTAACTTTTCTCACGGGAAATTTAGTTTTAGCCTGACGTTACTGCAGCCAGCAATCTTTAGTAAAAGAACCTTTCACTTCATTCAAATGGAGTCAAGGGTCTTCCTTTCCTGATTGGGGCAGGTTTGACAGGCAGCAGCAGAAAAGTCCATCTTCCTTGATCCCGCCTGTCAAAATTTTTGACTGGAAGGATCGGTAGCGTTATCACATTTTCTGTGCTTTATAGAACCTTTCGGAAAATAATCTGCCTCCCAAAATAGGCCTGTACTCAAAGATTTGTGAGGAGAAATGGAGACCCAATATCAGACGAACCTGCATGTAGAAGATAACTGGTGTTTCCAAGGAGGGTTAGAAAAACCATGAAACTCTGAAAATTTGCCATTTCCTCAGTAGCTGTTAACAGTATCTTCATGGCATCATGGCCATCTTCTCATGGCCAATTATTTTCACATAATGGTGGCAGGATGATTCTAGCAGATAGCAATAGCACTTAGACTTACCGTACTTTTCAGAGTATAAGACGCACTGGAGTATAAGACGCACCTTAGTTTTGGGCGAGGAAAATAAGAAAAAAGCTGATTGGTGGGTGGATCTGCCTCCTGGAATACCCCCAATCAGTTGTTCCCAGAGGTGAATTTTAGCAACAGGTTCGTTGGTTGTGAGCTCTGTGCCTTGCTTTTTTTTTTTTTTTTTTGCTTTTTTTTCTGCCTCTGAAACCTCTGAAACTCTCAAAACTTTCAAACAAAAACTTTTTTTGTAGTTCTGGTTAGATCTCCCTCTGACTAGCTTCCACCTGTTACTTCTTGTCCTGCCCTCAGGGACTTTGGAGAATCTGTCAACCCACTCACCTGTGTGACAGTCCCTCAGGTACCTAACATAGTAGGGTTAATAGTAGAGTCACATCTGACACTTTCAAGCATGACGTGCCTAATATAGTGTGGCATTTAAGGCGGCGGTAGAAAGTCTAATAGACTCTGAAAAGGAGGAACATTCTAGAAAAGAAGAAATTGGACAACCATTTGTCTGAAAAGGTTCATTAGTCCAAGAGAACGGGAAGTACGAGAATGTGACTCAGAGTTATTCCTGTCTATTTACACTAAGAATAAGTTGAGATGGAGAATTGCTTTGAAAAGCTTTCAAGATTCTGTTACATCAGGCTACAATGAGCCGTGGTGGTGCAGTGGTTAGAGTGCAGTACTGCAGGCCACTTCTGCTGACTGCCGGCTGCCTGCAATTTGGTACTTCTCAGCAGGCTCAAGGTTGACTCAGGCTTCCATCCCTCCAAGGTGGGTAAAATGAGGACCCAGATTGTTGGGAAAAATAGGCTGACTCTGTAAACCACTTAGAGAGGGCTTAGAGAAGCACTGTAAAGCGATATAAGTGCTATCACTACAAGCTATAAAGGTCTTTTCAAAAATGCAAATAGTTTTTGCTTTCTGAATTTGCCAGCTCTAAAGGGCTTAACAAGGATGTTTAGCTCCCTTCTTTACTTGACTACTTGAATTTGTGGTCAATCACTTTCTTTCTCAGGCCAACCTATTTTAAGAGCCAGTCAAATAAAATTAGGAGAAACCTTCCTCATAATAAACCAATGTGTGTTTTCAGAGAAAAGGGAGGTATACATCCAATAAATACCTCATTCTTACCCAGCATTCAGATTTTATGATGCCACTAAAAAGCAGCAAAAAGGTAAATTATCTTCTTTTTTATTGTTGCAGTTCTATGATGCAGTGTTGTATATTATAGTAAAACTGGATTTTCGGTCTCTGGAACCAAATTGTCTTGGACCCTTTTCAACTGTCATTGACCAGAAAATGACAATGATCTAGTTATAAACCCCACATTTTATTGTTTCCAACTGTTGCTGAATTACTTCTTCAGTTGACTGTAGGTTATTATACAGTATAAGAAATGGTTGCCTATTTGCTTATCTGTTTCTTTTCGTAGTCAGGGTCAATGAAACTGTTTTCAATGAGTCAGAGGAAAAATAACCTTTGTAAAAATTAGCTCATTTTTAAATTTTCCTAGTTAATGGAAGGAAGGAGGGAGGGAGGGAGGGAGGAAGGAAGGAAGGAAGGAAAAGGAAAAGGAAAAGGAAAAGGAAAAGGAAAAGGAAGGAAGGAAGGAAGGAAGGAAGGAAGGAAGGAAGGAAGGAAGGAAGGAAGGAAGGAAGGAAAAGAGGAAAACAAAAGCAGAAAAGAGGAAAACAGAAAGGAAAAGAGGAAAGGAAGATTTATCTCATAATTGAAACATCTCTTTAAAAAATGACCAACTTGCCAACTTGCAGATGCAAAAAATGATATGCGCTATTGTCACTGAACCAGTGGTGAAATCCTCCACTGGTCGCCACCAGTTCACTGCCCACGCATGCAGAGTGCGTACCAGACACATGCCGTGCATGCATGGGCACTGCACACCAAATACACACTGCACACGCATGCACAGTGTGCACAAAACATGCACCGCATTCGCACACATATGCAGCGTGCACAAAACGCATGCTTCACATGCAAAAAGGAGCTGATTGAAGGTAAGTAGAACAGCGGGGGGGAACAGCTGTGCGCATGATTTAGATTCACTAGAAAGCAAGATTTCCTGCTTTCTGGTGATTTTAAATCGTGCGGCACAGCTGGTCTTCGGAAATACCAGTTCAGACCAACTGGTAGCTTTTTTTACTACTGGTTCACTGAACTGGTAGATTTTATCACTACCAGTTCACCCGAACCAGTGCGAACCAGTAGGATTTCACCACTGCATTGAACTACTATAAACTGTGGCTCATGATGTATATAAATAAATTAACTTTGTCATGAAGAATAAGAGGTAAGAGAAAGGGTTCTTTTTAAAAAAAAGGTTTTTTATTTTTATTTCTTATACACATATTGTAAATGTACATTCTCTTATCCATAATTGATATACATATACATATTTTTTATAACGAAAGCATAAAAATAAGACATTTTAATCACATTTGGAGTTGCTCTTCTACCCTCTCTTTTCCCTCTTTTCACAACAAACCTTCTCCTCCTTCTTTCTTTCCCCTCCCTCCCTCCTCTCCTCTTCTACCTTCCTCCTCCTCCTCTCCTCTCCTCCCCTACTTCCCCTTCCTCTCCCCCACTCCTCCCCTCTTTTCCCCTTTTCTCCCCTTCTCTCCCACTCTTGTCCCCTATCCTTTCTTCCTCTCCTTCCCCTGTCTTCCATTCCTCTCTCTCCCTCTCCTTCTCTCTCCCACTACTTTTCTCTCCTTCTTTCTCCTTTGTTGTGCGGAGGTAAGAGAAAGTTGAAGGGCACATGAAAAAGCAGTGAGTACTTGTGATTATACACATCCCACTCCCTTCTCGCACTGATGATGTCACTTAGTTGGGTAATGAAATGTTCTCAAGAAAACAACCAAGCTCAGAAGGCATCCAGGACCCCGCAGTTAAGCCCTGAGCTACAAATGGCAAACTCCAATGTCTCAGGGGTTGCCACAAAGATGAGAGAGTCAACCAATTCTCCAAAGCAACAGAAGGAAGGACAAGAAGCAATGGGGGGAAACTAATCAAGGAGAGGCCCAACCCAGAACTAAGGAGAAATTTCCTGACAGTGAGAAGAAGAGCCTGGTGGCGCAGTGGACTAAGTGCTGTTAAAGTAGCACTTAGTTGCCAGCTGCCTGCAGTTATTGCAAGTTCAAATCTCACCAGGCTCAAGGTTGACTCAGCCTTCCATCCTTTCCAGGTAGGTGAAATGAGGACCCAGATTGTGGGGGCATAAGCTGACTTTGTACAAAAAAGAACACCGCTTAGGCGGGGCTGAAAGCCCTACTAAGCAGGTATATACAAAAGTATGAAGGCTATTGCTTAACGCATTGTAAGCCGCCCTGAGTCTCCGGAGAAGGGCGGCATATAAAATCTAACTAATAAATAATAATAAATAAATAAATTGATCAACGGAACGACTTGCGGGTGCTCCAATCCTGGAAATTTTTAAGAAGAGGCTGCACAGCCACTTGTCTGAAATGGTATTGGGCCATGATGGCAAACCTATGGCACATGTGCCAGAAGTGGCATGCAGAGCTCTCTCTGTGGGCACATGCACTGTCGCCAGCTGGTCTTCGTGTTTCCGGTGCTCCGGCACACACGTGCGCATTCCAGTTTGGGCACTCAGTACTGAAAAGGTTCGCCATCACTGGTATAGGGTTTCCTGCCTGGGCAGGGGGTTGGACTTGAAGACCTCCAAGGTCCCTCCCAACTCTGTTATTACGTGAAATATTAGCTTCTATTGCTATATACGCTCATCTATGTTTCTCTAAAAAAAAAAAATCAACATCAGTTGTGGTCACACTAGTGAGCAACGGACCAGGGTGATCTGTCCCCCTCTACACACACCCACAAAAACACAGCCAGTCGAGGGTTAAAGAAGCACTTGGCACACACCACAGTTCTTATCTCCAACTTGGCAGCGATATTCACACCGTCCGCCAAGTGCTTTAATTGTTCACAGAAAGAAAAGCACATACGTAGCTTTGCCAAAATCCGTTCTTTTAGCAGCTTCAGGCTCAATGACTACCAGATTGAGTTTTGTTCGTCACAGGGATCATTGACCACCACCCTCTCTTATATAGTCTCTGGGTGTGATCCAGTGACTCATTGGTCCTGTGACTCAAGTCCAGTGACTCAGGTCTATTCTCTCGCATGCCTCCTCAGCTGCTGCAAGCGCTTATCTCGCCTTCGTTGACGTGCGTCCAGGAATGACGTCTCTCCCTCACTCTCATCTGAGACACCTGTTTCCCCACTACTTTGCTCTCTTTCAGCTGGCACCTGAGACAGTGCCAGAGGGGGGGGGGCTGGGAGATCTGGCTGGCTCCTCTTCCTCATGCTCAGAGCTCCCTTCCTCCAATGGGATAGGCTCAGAGGACGGGGCCACAACACTGGGGGGAAAAAAAGAAGAGGATTTGCTATGCCTCTCAAACAATTTCAGAACTTAAACCTACCGCGTTTCCTGTCTCTAATGTAAGCTTGTCTGCTCTCGTTTTCAGACAACCTGCTTCATATCCTAGGCTGTCTGATCCCTGTCTAAAATGCACCTGGGATCCTTCAGTGCTATTTTCACTGTCTGAGGCTCTTTTTCTGCCTTCTCTGCAGTGCTTCTGGTATGTCAATAGATCAGGGGGAAGCGAGCACTGCTGGTGCCACTGTGGAGAGTTATTTAGCAAAAGATCAGTTGGAGTTGTTTATTTTCTTCTGTGCAGGCTAGAGAAGGGGGGGGAAAACCCAACCACACTTGTCATTTTCCTGGAGAGCAGCTGCCTTGAAATAGAAGTTCTCCGTGCAGATTAATCATGGGAATTGCAGTTTTCACACAGTTGCAATTCCCTTCTCATCACAACGTTCGATTGTCAGACAGCTCATTTGGAGCCCAAACTGGGAATCCTAGACAAGGAAGGCCAGAATAGAATTCAGCAGCGGCCTTGGATAACAAGCAAACCAATTTGATATGGTGGAGTTCCGATTTTTTTCCCCCAGCCTTTAAATTCTTCAAGGTGATCTCTCTCCTTCAGACAAACCAACCTGAAAGGTTTTGGGAGAGGAGACAAAATGGAGGATCTTCCTTTCACGGGGGGAAGACGAGGTGAAAATTAACTGCAGCCATTATTGCCAAATCTCTAAAAGAAGGTGGGGGCGGCATGTTGGCTGCTAAAATAGCTAAATTCGGATTCAGGTTAACAGAGTTGGAAGGGACCTTGTAGGTCATCTAGTCGAACCCCCCACCCCCACCCAAGCAGGAGACCCTACACCATTTCTGATGGAAAACTTCACATACATCTGTTGATTTCAGAGTGAACTAACTCAGCTCTTGTAAGGACTGCCTCTCCTTCCAATTTAAGAAAGTAAAAACTCTTGAAATGCATATTTCCAAAGGAACCTTTTATTAAGCAGAAGTGACAGCAATGGATTCAAAGCAACGTTAGAATACCCTTAGGCAAGACAAGTAGGATTAAAGAAGTAGAGACCCCCTCCCTTTAGCCAGAATGCAAATGTTAGCCAATACACAAGTGTGAATATGTTTTCTTTTCCAGCTGCCCTGAGAATGGATAAGCATGTATTCTCATTGTTATCCTCCATTATCCTTTAAAGTGAAACAGCCCACATGGCCATCATAAACATTCCCCAAAGTTAAGGGGAATCTCAGGGCGCTTTGGCACCAGGATATAGGTTGTAAAATATCTGTTGACAAAGGCAATGCTAATAAATTGACTCCAAGCCTCCCCCCCACTTCTCCCAGTTGAATGGCAGCATCACTTATAGGGATCTGATCGCTCCTAACAACAGTACATATGCTGGTCCTTGATTAAATTATTGCTACTCTTCTTTGCTTTTCACTCAAAGAATTCCTGAAAAAGAGTGCCAAAAATAAAATAAAACCCAAACAAAATTCAGAAGTGGGAACAATAACAGCACTAGTAATAGCACTTAGACTTATATACTGCTACATAAGTGTTTGACAGCACTCTAAGTAGTTTACAATCTCAGCATATTGAACCAACAATCAAACCTGGTCCTCATTTTATCAATCTCAAAAAGATGGAAGGCTGAGTCAACCTTGAGCCAGGGGTGAAATCTACTTACCTTCCTTACCAGTTCAGAAGTGCATGCGCCCCATGCACGCATAACATGCGTGTGCAGACCTTCTGCATATGTGCAAAGCCTTCTGCACATGTGCAGAAGGTAATGAACACATTACTTCCTGATTAAAACCAGGAAGTAACAACATCCAGATGGGTGGGCGAAGCTTTGCTCTACCATCGCTACCAGATCGCCGAACCAGCCGCCAAGATTGCTACTGAATTGTCCGATCAGGTGCGAACTGGGATTTTACTCCTGCCTTGAGCCCTGTCTGGATCAAATTCCAGGCTGTAGGCAGAGTTATTCTGCGGTACTGCATTGTAACCATTGCCCCACCACAGGTCTGGCACCAGAATTATGACTATGATGAGAAGAAATGCCTATGGCATGCTTTTCTGATGCACTGGATTGTATTTCCCATAAACCTCCATCAGTGGTCAGGTTAATTGGGTGCTGTGAGAAGCATAGTTTCTAGAGAAAACAAAACTAGGGCAGAGAATATCAACATCATTTCAGAAGTTAATGATGGGGAATCATTTCTCCATGCAAAACAAAAAATGCTTTTATTTGCAATTTGGAGTGCGCTTAGAAAACAGAAACATCTAAAGTTATTCAATTCAATTCTTATTTATTATTTTTATTTATTTAAAACCTGCCTTCATTTTTTTTATGAACAACTCAAGGCAGCGAATATATCTAATATTCCTTCTCCTTTCCTCCTATTTTTCCCAAAACACTAACTCTGTGAATTGACTTCGGCTGAGAGAGAATGATTGGTCCAAAGTCACCAGCTGGCTTTCATACCTAAAATGGAACTAGAATTCACAGCCACCTGGTGATTGGCTCAAAGCCACTCAGCTGGCTTTCATATCTAAGAGGGAACCAGAACTCACAATTTCTTGGTGATTGGCCCAAAATCACCCAACTAGTTTTCATGCCTAAGGTGGGACTAGAACTCACAGTCTCCCAGTTTCTAGACTGGTGCCTCGACCACTAGACCAAACTGTCTCTCCTTATGACATCTTATAAAGGCTTCGGATCGTGAGATGGGCAGCATATAAATTAAAAGAATTAATTAACAAAATAAAGGCTCTGCTCTATTAATTGGTGGAGCAATCAGTAGCCTAATTGATAATGGTATATATACAAAACTAACTACCCACACTGAATTGTTGTGCATTGGAAATAGACACACAAGGAGGCAGACAAAAAAGTATGTTCACCTAAATAGAAAGGAAAGGAAAGGAAAGTTACTGGTAATTACTTTTTTAAAAAAAGAAAAGAAAAAGAAAAATAGAATAGCAGAATAGCAGGGAGATTGTCCAGTGGGAAGATACTATAACCTACAGCTTCAGTGGTGGTATTCAGCCGGTTCAGACCTGCTTGGGTAAACCAGTAGTTCCAATGATCAAATGGCCCCGCCCTATCCTGTCCTTTATTTTCTAGATCATCTCAATCTTGCAGCACAGCTGATTCCCCCCCCCACACACACACTACTTACCATTGCTGATGTCGAAGATAAGCAGACGAGCTTCTAAATGCTCCATTTTCAGTGCGAATCGCGCGCTCACCGAACCAGTTATTAAACTGGCAGCATTCCATCACTGCCACCAAGCCATGCCCACAGAACCACAGAACAGTAGCAAAAAAAAAAAATTGAATCCCACCACTGTACAGCTTGGACTGAATACCTCAAAAGTTCTTGGTTTTTTTTGTTTTTTTTTATAAAAAGGTTTTTTGTATTTTTTTATACAAACACACACACAAACATACAATGTATTTTTGCTGAACAGAGTATTTGGCCGGTTAAGAAATTTAAACAGTTTTTAGTCCTTTCAACTAAAATTACAATTTCTATACCTCCTTTTTGCCATAGTATTCATTTTCATCTATTTTTTTTACCAATATTATCCTTCATTTTCATCTCTAATTTTAACCAAATTCCATTTTTCCCTTCTATTTTATATTAAACCCCTTCCCATTGTCCTCTGTTTTTGTATCCATCATCAAATTAATTAATTTTGTGGTGTTACAGTTGTTCAATTCTTATAGAGAAGTTCTTGTTCAAGCATTCCAACTTGGATAGGATTTTCATCAGCCAATTTAGAGTCAAGCCAGCATGAGCTCAGGATAGGAGCAGCTTAAGCAACTGTTTATGGAGCAAAAGATCTTAGAGTGAGATAAAAACTACCTCAAATATCACGATGGAGATTCTCAGTCATCCAGGTCATGGTTGTGCCGAAGGTGCTTTTTCAAGAGACAACTTGACTTTCTTGTTTTTCTTTGAAGATGTTTCACTTCTCATCCAAGAAGCTTCTTCAGCGGAAGAGAAGAGCTGGAGAGCTGAAGAAGCTTCTTGGATGAGAAGTGAAACGTCCAGAGACATGCTTGTTTGGCTTCAAACCAGAAAATGTAAAAAAAGATTCGTGGTACCTCATACTACACATCATCACTGCAGCGAGGATAACATTTGCTCAATTCTGGAAAGATAAAAATATCCCACCTGATGAAGCAATAATAAAGAAGATTTTGGATTGTGCGGAAGCAGATAGATTAACCAAAAAACTGAAAGATAGAGACCAAACGCAAGCATGTTTATCTTGGGAAAAATGGTATAATTGGCTATTGAAAAGAACATCGAAATTAAATTAGAAGATTATAAATAGACATTGTATTTACTGACAATATTTTATTGTATATTTAAAGTGAGGTCGGATAGACCTGATTGATTCAAAAATTCAAAATAGGTTGTTTTGTCTCCTCCACAATGTAGTATGAATTTATTATATAGGTTCGTACTAAATATTTGATTACGGAGGTATTATTTATATATATTTATGTTCTTTATTTTGTTGTCTTGTTTTGTTATTTGTTTGATGTGTTGTTGTCTTTTTTAACTGTAAATGTAAATCAAGATTATTTTTTAAAAAAGAAAGAAGTGCAACGTCATCAAAGAAAAACAAGTCCATTTGCCTCTTGAAAAAAACCCATCTTTGGGTATCCCAAATCACCTCATTCCAGATCAGATCTGGTTTTGCTCTATGTTGGAATACAGCTCTAGTAAAGAACTTCAGGTGACTATGCTACTACTGAGTTGTAGCATATTTCTTCTGCGGTTCTTGAGAAAGAAAATCGATTCTGTCGTAATTTTACACCTAGGCTATGAGCACTTGGGTTCACAATATGACTTAAACAAAAGTTGATCTCTTGTCATCAAGACCTTGCAACCATTATAAGTACCTGCCAGTTGCCAAGCAGCCAAAATTTCATCACGTGACCATGGAGATGCTGCAACGGTCGTAAGTGTGAAAAATGGTCATAAATGGCATTTTTTCCTGTGCCATTGAAACTTTGTATGGTCAGTAAATGAACTGTTGTAAATCAACAACTATCTTTTAGTTTTAGGTTTAGACATGTTGCCATACCCATGTTACCACACGCAAACACACACACACACACACACACACACACACACACATGATACTGCTACTTATAATGGCCATTTGCAGTGGTGGGATTCAAAAATTTTTACTACCAGTTCTGTGGGTGTGGCTTGGTGGGCATGGCAGGGGAAGGATACTGCAAAATCCCCATTCCCTCCCCACCCCACTAACCTGCTTTCCAGCTCCGTTCTCCTGTGCAGGGCAACAAAAGAAGACACAGACTATCAGCTGGGAGGCTGGAATAGACCAACCACACCTATCAGCTGGGACTCTGGGAGACTGGGAAGCAGCAAATAGATCGATTGGGTGCCCCAGCCTTACAGGATAGGCTTCCCTGCAGCCCCCTGGGAACCAAAACGGGCCATGGGAGGACTCCTGGAATGGGCGGGGGGGCAGCCAGAGGTGGTATTTGCCAGTTCTCCGAACTACTCAAGAGTTCTGCTACCAATTCGCCAGAACTGGCTGAATACCACCCCTAGGCATTTGTGAGAAAGGCACGATCACTGTCCATCTCCATACATAAATGCCTGGCTGGGAAACACACAATCGCCACAACTTTGGTACTGGCTGTTTGAGAGAGATTGATTGAAAGGACGGAGATACGTTTACAAACCTCAACAGAAGCCTCCAAAGCTGCTCTGAACCCAGACCGTTTAATGAGTCTTCTTGAAGTTAAAAGAATTTGAGTCCTTTTTCTCCCTTATTTTGTTTTTTCTAAATCTCAATTGCAATACTATAATGTTGCCTCTGAGACAGATGAGGAAAAGTAATACACCCGTGGAATGCATAGAGAGGAAGGCCATGGTTACCTTGACAACCAAACTGGGGGAAAGCTTTCCTCAGCCAAATTGGAATACCAAATATTGGATAAAATACATGTTTCTCTACCCCACCCCACCCCACCATCTACTGCTTGCAAAAAAAATGATAATAACTGCAGACTTCCTTGTGTTTATACAAGTCCATATCCTATAACAGCTCACGATTCCAGAGGGAGGAGAAAGTCTTATAATTCTCAATCAACTTGTCAAATGATTCCCCTCGTTAGACCATGGTAGACTGAACTCCAAAGACTGGTATTTCTGGATCACAAAACTGAGCTTAAAGGTAAAGGTTCCCCTCTCACATATGTGCTAGTCGTTCCTGCCTCTAGGGGATGGTGCTCATCTCTGTTTCAAAGCCGAAGAGCCAGCACTGTCCGAAGATGTCTCTGTGGTCATGTGGCCGGCATGACTCAACACCAAAGGCGCACGGAACGCTGTTACCTTCCCACCAAAGATGGTCCCTATTTTTCTACTTGTATTTTTTATGTGCTTTCGAACTGCTAGGTTGGTAGGAGCTGGGACAAGTAACGGGAGCTCAATCTGTTATGCAGCACTAGGGATTCGAACCACTGAACTGCCGACCTTTCAATCGACAAGCTCAGCGTCTTATCCACTGAGCCGCTGTGTCCCTTTAAACTGAGCTTGGAAGTATCTAATTAGTGCTTTAGAAAGCGCAAGCATTGCAGATCCGATAACAGATCCTGGGAATACCTCCTGGATCAAGAAATTAACTATTTCACAACAATATAGACAGTGTTAACCATAGTTTCAATTGGGTAAATGTGACCATCCTAGACCAAGCCAAGCCCAGAAACACCAGGGAATGTATACAAGTTTGGCACTCTGACAAATCAGCCATTGATAGACACCTAGACATTAACAACATCTGTGCAAAAGAGACAATCAACCAGCCCAAAAAGTGAACAAAAAGAGCCCAGCACCTCTCCACCAGTCATCAGTACCCAGATTAGCATAAATGAACTCCAAGGTTAACCTCAGAACAATCATCAAGTAAACAATACCCGAATAAAGAAACTGCCAAATAACCAAGAGCAAACAGCCCAACCAAAGAATCTCTAGGACCAAACCCACCAACACTGACAGGGCAAGACACCAGGATCACAGCAAACTGTATTCCTTACTAGAACTGATGAGTTGGGACATGAAACATCTGTAAAAAAACAAGCAAGCTCAGAGAGCACCAGGGATCTCTCAAAATAGCCAAGATGTTACAGCCACATGTTTCACATTTGCAGACAGTCTACCCAGACTGCATCCTGATTGAATTAATTTCTGTTAAGTGATTCAGGATCTAGTTACTCCTAAGATTTTGGGACTAGTAAAATGATCGCTATCCATCTTTTTTGGGGGGGGAGGTGGGGAGAACTGGACCCTGGCATTTATCCAAGTATGTCTCCAACTTCTTTTGGGGGGGGGGGTTGACAAAGATATAGTTTATTAGAGGTCAAGTATATTGCAGTAGTGCAAAGCCAGAACTGAACATCGCATGCCCAAATCCCTAAGTTCTGCTTTCCCTCCCTTAGCTGTGTCTCCAACTTCTTGATAATGCAGATAACATAAGGAAACCTCCTTAGGAAGTCCCAAACATGGGTCTTTTTTTAAGAAGCAACTGGACTGTCTTTGTTTTTCTTGAAAGTCATTTCGCTTCTCATCCAAGGAGATTCTTCAGCTCTCCAGCTCTTCTCTTCAGCTGAAGAAGCTCCTTGGATGAGAAGCAAAACCTCTTCCAAGAAAAACAAAGAAAGTCCAGGTGCCTCTTGAAAAAAGCACCTTTGGGACAGAGATGGGATTGACATAATTTACCTACTGTTTCGCCCAGCACTGAATATGTGAGCGCACATGATGCATGCTAGCTTTGCTTGCACACGCCACCTCCAAACATGCGCCTGGCCTTCCGTGCAAGTGCTGTGCTCATTTAAGTGCCTTCCACCCATGTGCCCAGCCTCAAAGATGTGCCTAAATAGGACAGCATAGAGCCGGGGTAGGTGGATGGGCCCACCTGCAACTTCTGCTACCGGTTCACCCAAAATGGTCTGACCGGCTGAATATCACCTCTGCTTTGGGACAACCATGACCTGGATGACTGAGAATCTCCACAGACTTCTTAGGAAGTGTCTGACAAAAGAGGTGGGTTGCCTTTGCAGAACGTTTTAAAGAAGAAAGAAATCAAGACGTGTGTAGCATTCGATTCTGAGAACGCTGCTCATGATTTCCTGTGTTTTCCTTGGATTTTTAGGATTCTGTCAAAGGGATTTTCCTGTTCTTTCTTTATGCGTTAGTCCTTTGGTATCTAAATTCTGTAAAAAAAAAAAAAAGTGGGTGGATTTATTTAATTTAGCGTATGGCTGGTCACACACAGTATTAAAACACTTCATTTTTACAAAGTGGGTGGAAAATGGGAGATACTGAGAACATCCAATGCAATTTGGCTTCATTGATTTAAAAAGTGTTGGGAACTGGTCCAGCTTTAAAAGAGAATACCAACAGCTCAGAAATGAGCCTAAAGGAGTGATAACCACAGCAGAAATATCAGATTAGAATTCAATTCAAACCTTTATTGTCAGAGTACAACAAGTGCACAAGAAGACTGTCTGAGCCTCCCTTCCTGAGCCCCACCCCCAACCCAATACAACTCACAGTGACGACGCCACCCAAAAAAATCCCTAACCCAGTGAAACCTACTAACAACACACAATCCTACTGCACCATTTGAATTTATTGCACCGGCCCCGCAATTCAATCGCACTATGTTGTTATAAAGTTATTTTCCATTTAGGAGTCTGACAGCCCACGGATAAAAGCTGTTCTTCAGCCTGTTTGGGAGGCTGGCTATGTTTCTATATCTTCTTCCCGATGGTAGGAGGGTAAAGAAATGATGACCAGGGTGTGAGTCGTCCCTGAGGATTTTCCTTACTCTTCTAAGGCAGCAAGCCCGGAGATGGGTTTCAGCAGGTTCTGACCAGTTCTGGAAAACCGGTAGTGGAAATTCTGAGTAGTTCAGAGAACCAGGAAATACCACCCCTGACTGGCTCCGCCTCCATCTATTCTCTGCCTCCCAAGTCCAAGCTGATTGGGAGGAAATGGGGATTTTGCAGTAACCTTCTCCTGGAGTGAGGAGGGAATGGAGATTTTACAGTATCCTTCTCCTGCCACGCCCACCAAGCCACACCAAGCCACACCACGCCCACTTTGCCACTCCCACAGAACCGGTAGTAAAAAAATTTGAATCCCACCACTGAACGAGCCCTAACGATGTCATCTAGTGATATCAGGGGACAACCCATTGCGTTTTGTGCTGTGCTCACCATTCTCTGCAATGTCCTTCTATCCGCGGCTGTCAGGCCAGCATACCACACCATAATGCAATGAGTGAGGATGCTTTCTTTTGTGGACCAGTAAAAGGAGGTCATCAGTTGATGTTCCACTTTGTTTTTTTGCCAGATCCTGAGGAAGTGGAGTCTCTGTTGGGCCTTTCTGGCCACTTGGGTCAGGTGGCCATACTATTTCAAGGTTTCTATATATTTCACCCCAATTCTGTTCACCGTCTATTATGACAGGAGACCCCATCTTCCCAGAAAACAAATCAATGCAATTCATGGTAGGCAGAGTTGGAATCAGGTTTTACAGAATTTGTGAGACCATAATCTGAAGAAAGCGTTATTATAGACCTGTGCCATAACTTACTTTTGTTGAAGTGTTTCAAGCTGGTTTTCATATCGTTGGTGTTCCACAAAAAATTGATTTTCTATATTCAAAATATTAATGGAGAGTACAGAATTCTACTTGCTAATTTCTTTTTTCCGTTCCTTTCGTAGCTCGCATTCTTTTCATTATCCTAGAAAGAAATAAAGATTGCTTATCCCAGGAAAAGATGCAGTTGCTTTAAAAAGGTCCAGATTGGTGCTAGGTTCATGCTTCCATCCTGAGCATTCCAAAGGATTGTTTTGAAATTAAATGCTGGATATCTTCTTAACAAGTTAATAATTCCCAACTGAAGACCTGGAGCAGGCGTCGGCAACCTTAAACACTCAAAGAGCCACAAAGGTTCTAACCAGAAGCCCCCGTTCAATTCTGGAGCTGACTGGAAGTCTAGTTCCCCATCATACTCTCTTACTAGCGAGGCGTCCTTTTTCCTCTGCTGACCGGAAGCCCAGTTCCCCCACTATAGAGTCTCCTCCTAGCATGGCATCCTTTTTCCTCTGCTGACTGCAAGTTGGTTCCCCCACCAAAGAGTCTCCTCCTAGCTCGGTATCCTTTTTCCTCTACCTGTCCTAACCGAAAGCCCTATCAATTGTGGAGCCAACCAGCAACAAGGAGTCACAGCAGAGGGATGACAGAGCCACACCACGGCTCCAGAGCCGCGGGTTGCTGACACCTGACCTAGAGTCTGCTATGGGAGAAAAAAAAACATTAAACAAACTGGCAAAACAAGAAAAAGAGATTAAACACTAGAGTCGGGTCTTAAGGCTTTGAATTCAAAGACCACATTCAATGATAAGCATATTGTTTTCAAGGTTGTGTCACTGAAAAGAAAATAATACATTGCATGTTGAGATTGTAGGGTTTTTTTCGGATTCTGCTATTATGCTTTAAAGAGAAACACTGCTAATTTGATGATTTAATTACACAGGTGAAGAGAGGTGTAGAAGATAATTTTTTTAAACAAATGTAGGTGAATATACATATCACAGGATAATGTTGCAGGATCCAATCTGGGTTGGGACCAGAAGTTTTGTCCCATCTTAGGGAACTTCTATCTAGCAGAGTGTGTGCTGTTCTATGTGTGGTATTTATACGGTGCCTGTTGTGAGTGGCTTTTTAGTTGTTGATTGGGGTGTGTTGATAGCTGGCTTTTACGTCATTGGCTGTCATTTGTCTGGGTTATGTAGCTCTCTTCCAAGTACTTGATCAGCTGATGTTAAATCGGCACTCCTGTTGACTGACGGAGGGCCTGTTTCCCAGCTTCAGTGACTTTCCTAGCTGTTTTTGTGCTTGCTCGTCCAACAACCTTAGTAGCTGAAAAATTGAATGTGTGTGTGTGTATTTACTGCAGTGTGAGGCTACCAATGAGTTCAGATTCTATAAATGCCAGAGAAGAACACAGAACAGCACATACTCTGCTAGAGAGAAATTCCTTGAGCCCAAAAGCTTGGAAGAGAAAATGCCTGGTCCCAATGGCCAATCCAGATTGGATCATGCAACATTTTTTTTAAGTTAAGGGAAAATTTTTTACAGATTAACAGAGTTGGAAGGGACCTTATAGATCATCTGGTCCTCCTCAAGCAGGAGACCATACACCATTTCTGACAAATGGTAGTCCAATCTCTTCTTGGAAGTCTCAAGTGAGACTTGAGACAACTTCCAAAGGCAATTTTTGTTCCATGGGTTGATTGTTCTCACTGTCAGAAAATTTCTCCTTATTTCCAGGTTGAATCTCTCCTTGGTCAGTTTCCACCCATTATTCCTTGACTGGCCTACAGGTGCTTTGGAAAATAGCTTCACCCCTTCCTCTCTATGGCAGCCCCACAAATATTGGAACACTGCTCTCATGTCTCCCCTGGTCCTTCTCTTCACTAGACTAGCCATGCCCAATTTTTCACATACATACACACATTGTTCAAAGCCCAATCTTTAAATTGTAACTGGATCACAACGTTTCTTGAACTCATTTGGTAATGACTATTGTGGGGGGCAATTTTAGCAGGGGGCAGTTTGGGATCCACCTTCTCCGAACAGGATAGCCCTAGAGATTATGTTGATCTCTCTTATTTTTTTCAACAAGTCTTTTGGGTCCAAAAATTTCTGTTAAATCTAAGTGGCTGTTCCCTGTGTGTTTATTGTGGTGTTCTGATTCATTTGAATTTTCGAGCGTATTACTGCATTTAGAACTATAAAACACTCCAAGGTGGTATAGCAATTGGAAACCAAGAAGTTTTAAGCTTTGGGGAATTTAATTCAATATAGCATTATCCCCTTAAAGAGTAGGAATACTAAACCATTGTATAAAGTGAACAAGCCAGCATCCCCCTCAAAAAAATAATAATAAAGGATTTTTATCCTTCCATTTCAATACATTATTCCCTATTCATTAATTTCTCAAATCCAGTCCTGATATTTTGATTCATAACTTAATCTCCAAGTATTAATTTTCCACCCTTTGCTCTCTTTTAATCAATTCTTAATCAGGGCATGCAATTTATTTGATTAAGCCATTCCTTCAACATATTATTATATAGTCTCATTGTTAGGTTTTTATCCTCACTGAATTTCAATAAGATGTTTACATGTTTTTCTTATTCTTTTTTTTTTTTAAATGAAAGGATACAGTGAAAGGAACGCTTCTAGACATCCCGGGAGCAGAAGCAGTTTTATACGGATGGATAAGATGAGCTTGAATTGTCCATTTGTAACTCAATGGTCTTCTCTGAAATAAAAGGTGCATCTCAGTCTAATCCACATTGCACAACCTCAGCAGCTTTAAGAGGTGTGGACTTCAGCTTCCTGAATTCCTCACTGGGGGAATTGTAAAGTTGCTGAGGTTAACCAATAATCCAATTTAGGTGCAGAATAGCAGAATAACAGAGTTGGAAGGGACTTTGGAGGTCTTCTAGTCCAACCCCCTGCTTAGGCAGGAAACCCTACACCACTTCAGAGAAGTGGTTATCCAACATCTTCTTAAAAACTCCCAGTGTTGGAGCATTCACAACTTCTGGAGGCAAGTTGTTCCACGGATTAATTGTTCTCAGTGTCAGGAAATTTCTGCTTAGTTCTAAGTTGCTTCTCTCCTTGATTAGTTTCCACCCGTTGCTTCTTGTCCTGCCCTCAGGTGCTTTGGAGAATAGCTTGACTCCCTCTTCTTTTGTGGCAGCCCCTGAGATACTGGAACACTGCTATCAGGTCTCCCCTAGTCCTTCTTTTCATCAAACTAGACATAACTGTTCTTCATATGTTTTAGTCTCTAGTCCCTAAAAATCTTTGTTGCTCTTCTCTGCAGTCTTTCTAGAGTCTCAACATCTTTTTTTACATTGTGGTGACCAAAGCTGGATGCAGTATTCCATGTGTGACCTTACCAAGACATTATAAAGTGGTATTCATACTTCACGTGATCTTGATACTGTCCCTCCGTTAAAGTTTAGGACTACGAATTTAGAAAACCACTAGATGGGATCCTTGGTGCTCCCTGAGTTTTGTTGTTTTCTGTCAAACATTTCATTACCTAACTAAGTAACACTATCCATGAGGTTTCTGTGATGCTACCCAATACCAGTAAAGATGTTACCTCGTTGGGTAATTAAACATCTGCAAGAAAACAACCAAGTTCAAAAAGCACCAAAAACACCATAGTTCTCCTCCTCCTCCTCCCCCTAGCCCTAATGATCTTACTTAGTTGGGTAATGAAACATTTGCAAAAAGGCAACCAAGTTCAAAGATCCTGATAACAAGGATGTGATTACAGGGATGCTACAACAGAACTTTGAGAACCAGTCATAAGTCCATTTTCCAGTGACATTGTAATTTTGAACAGTCGCTGAACAATCAGAGGTAAATTGAGAACTATTTCAAACTTGGATACAATCTGGCATATACAGTAGTGGGCAAAATTGTGAAAACCTTCTGGGAAACGTGTATTTTTGAGGTTTGATGGCTAATAACACCACTTTTTTTTGGAGTTTCAAGATGAGCCGACTAAAGAAACTTGCTAGTCAGAAGCGACCCAGTAATAAAACCCAGTTAATAGAAGCCATCATTCAATCTTGGTTTCACATGATAACAGCTGCAGAACTAAAAGACTTGGTTCACTCCATGGGAAGACGTTGTAAGGCCGTAATTCATGCTAAAGGTTACCCAACTAAGTACTAACTGACATGGTGATCATTTTTGTACATCTTGTTTTTTCCATGGTGATGATTTTTGTATATCTCATTCTTTCTACGTGTTTCACTTTTCTTCTTTATACTGTTACTGCCATTCTAATAGCAAGTGCTTCATAAAACTTATTGCATTGCATTCTTGACTAAATTATCTTTCCATCGATGTATACGTTTATGGTATTACTCCAAAAAAAAAGTGGTGTTATTAGCTAGTTATAGAAAATAAACTTTTCCCAAAAGGTTTTCACAATTTTGGCCACTACTGTAGATTGGCAGAAAGGAATCAGCAATCTGGATAGTGATGGGCTATTCACAACATGGAGAGTGTCTATTATTTAAATGCTTTTCTCATTATTGAACATATCTGGTATGAAATTGTCCAATTCCATGAAAGAAGTTGAGGCCATAAGTACAGATTTAAGCAGACATGAAGCACACAAAAGAAACGGGGATGGGGGGAGGCCTTGGAGTGAATGTTTTAACTTGACACTGAATTCCTAATCTTCCAAGCAAGTCTTTTAAGATTGTAAGTGTTTGTAAGTGATATTTCAGTCTGGAGAGGGCATCAGATCTTTTTAATCCTCATTTCATCCCTCCCCCCCCCCCCCCACACACACACTCCCACTGCAGGATTTAAATCATTCATGAGCTGTGAGGTGCTTTGTGTCACAAAAGGCATCGTTCATGGTGGGATTTTTTCATTTGCTTTTCGTAGAGCAGATGGCTACAAAGGAATTAAAAGGGATCTTGAAGTGTAAGCCTTAAAAATGAAGTCAAGCTTGATAGTTCTGTTTTTCAATCTCTTGGTCCCTAAACTGAATTATTTTTGAGTCTGCGCAGACCATCTGCCAGTTAGATAAACCTTCTGGTTAGGTATCAGATTGGATATAATGGTGGGTTTCAAAAAATTTTTACTACCGTTCTGTGGGCGTGGCTTGGTGGGCGCGGTATGGCTTGGTGAGCGTGGCATGGTGGGCATGGCAGGGGAAGGATACTGTAAAATCTCCATTCCCACCCCACTCCAGGGGAAGGTTACTGCAAAATCACCATTTCCTCCCGATCAGCTGGGACTCGGGAGGCAGAGAATAGATAGGGGCGGGGCCAGTCAGCATTTTTACTACCGGTTCTCTGTACTACTCAAAATTTCCGCTACCGGTTCTCCAGAACTGGTCAGAACCTTCTGAAACCCACCTCTGGATTGGAAGCAATCATAAGGGTACTGCTGCATTTACAAGATGGCTGACAAATACGAGTTGCAGAAATCCAGGGGACCTCAGGAAAACTGTAACTCTCTGCTACCTTCTAGTAGTTGTCTGCAGAGGTGGGCTTCAAAAATTTTAGCAAGGGGTTCTCGGCCCAGTTGCTGGCTGGGTGTGGCCATGGTGGGCATGGCCTAGTCGGCCTCCTGCACAACTGCGGATGGGGGTTTGCCCTCCCCAGGCTCCAAGGGCTTTCCTCAATCCTCCAGGAAGGCAAAAACAGCAAAAATGGGCTCTGGAGGCCCATTTCCAACCTTCCCGAACTTCCGGTAGGCCTGTTTTTCACCCTCCCCCAAGCCTCCACATGTGCTGTGGACTTACCTGCATCCAAAACAGGCCGCAAACCAGTAGTAAAGGCAAGTAGAATACACTGCTGGAGTGCTGGCCTTGAAAGTGGATTAATCTGGTCTAATAAAGCCTTTTTATACAGCATTCTTATAAAGCAGTATTTATAGGTAGTTCTTGGATTACAGTCACTCATTTAGTGATGGGTCAAAGTTACAATGGCACTAAAAAAGTGATTTATGACCATTTTTTCACACGATCGTTCTAGCATCCCTGTGGTCATGTGATCAAAATTCAGATACTTGGCAACTGATTCAGATGTATGACGGTTGCAGTGTCCTGGGCTCACGTGATCCCCTTTTGCAGCCAAGTGAATGGAGAAGCCAGATTCACTTCACAACCCTACCTCGAACTTAATAACTGCAGTGATTCACTTAACAACTGCAGGTGGGAATGGTCGCAAAATGGGGCAAAACCAGTGGTGGGTTGCTCCCGGTTCGCACCGGTTCACAAGAACTGGTAGTAAAAATTTGTAGTAGTTTGGAGAACCAGTAATAACATTGGCTGGCCATGCTCTCGAACTAGTCCCCGGCCCGGTCACCGCTCGCTTACCCCACCCACCTCATCAGAGGCTTTTTTTTTTCAAGCATTTTTTCTACAACCTTTTCAGCTGAAAAAATGCTTTTAAAAGTTTTTTAAAAGCCTCTGATGATCGTGCGGCTCAGCTGGGATCATCAGAGGCTTTTAAAAGTATTTTTTTCTGCAACCTCTGCTTTTTTAAAAAAGTAAAAAAAAAAAGTTGGCCATGCCCACCCAGTCACATTACCCCCATCCACCCCCCACCAAGCCATGCCCACAAAATAAGCCATGCCAACAGAACTGGTAGTAAAAAAATTTAGAATCCACCCCTGGGCAAAACTCACTGAACAACTGTTTTGCTCAGGTACAGAAAAGTTGACCTCCACCATGGTTGTAATTCGAGGACTACCTGTATTTCAACCAGAGCTCAGTCCACTGTATGATATTAGCCAATTATTTTTATTTCCTGCATGCCTCTTCAACATACAGGGAATCGACACGTTGTTGTTGTTAGTCGCAAAGTTGTGTCCAACCCATTGCAACCCCATGGACAACATTCCTCCAGGCCTTCCTGTCCTCTACCATCCCCCGGAGACCATTTAAGCCAGGGGTGGATTCTACTTACTGTTACTATCGGTTCACAACAGGAGCGCATGCACTTCTGCACATGTGCAGATCATCAATGATGATGTCCAGGTGGGTGGGCGGAGCTTCCCACCGCTTTTACTACTGATTTGCAAGTACCGGATTGAACCAGGAACAACCCACCACTGATTTAAGTTCGACTCAGCCTTCCATCCTTTATAAGGTAGGTAAATTGAGGACCCAGTTTGTTGGGGGCAATAAGCTGACTTTGTATAAATATAAATATACAAAAAGTATGAAGGCTATTGCTTAACGCATTGTAAGCCGCCCTGAGTCTCCGGAGAAGGGTGGCATATAAATCAAATAAAAAAAAAAAAGCTCATGCCGACTGCTTCAGTGACTCCATCCAGCCACCTCATTCTCTGTCGTCCCCTTCTTCTATAGCCCTCAATCATTCCCAGCATTAGGCTCTTCTCCAGTGAGTCCTTCCTTCTCATTAGGTAGCCAAAGTATTTGAGTTTCATCTTCAGGATCTGGCCTTCTAAAGAGCAATCAGGGTTGATCACATTGGTGGGATTCAAATAATTTAACAACCGGTTCTCTGCCCTAATGATTTCTTCCAACAACCAGTTCACCAAACTGCTCAGAAAGTTAACAACCGGTTCTCCCGAAGTAGTGCGAACTGGCTGAATCCACCACTAGTTGATCTCTAGGACTGACCGGTTTGATCGCCTTGCAGCAGCAAGAATCAACATACAGGGGCTAATTTCTGTTGTTTTCTCTAAGGATTTCCTTAGAAACCACAATAGCATTTAAGCATGTTAACCAGATTGATATGTTGTTGGTCCATGTGAACATCAACTGACCTTCATAGCAGGTAAAGGTGTGACAGGAAGAGAAGGAACAAAGCAGATCATCCAAGATTGCATTACTTTCCTTATAGTTGGGCAACTCCATTTAGTTCTTGCGGGTGGAATTGCTTTCAGAACAGCAAATAATAAAAGTATGCCTTTTTTTTTTTTTTTTTTTGGTGTGGTTAATGAAATGCAAATTAAAATTGGGTGCGCATTAATGCAAAGAGTTGAATATCCATTTAATCAGATCCTCCCTGCAGGGCCTAAAGGATAAAAATGACGGATGAGTTGCATTACTAATTCTGGACTTGTCGCGCTGCGTACGCACTTACCTTGTAAACGAAGCATTTTAATGGCACCTGCCTGCTGGGCTGAAGCTTGTGCTGATTAAAGCTAGGTCAGACAAAATCCTTTGAAGAGCGGTCCCTATTCTTTGAGTTGAGGATCCCACAGCATGTAAAGGCTGAAGTCAGATTTACAACATGCTTTTATTGACTTTCTTCCCACTCGAACCTTCAGACAATCTCCAAAAAGCTTATCGGGATTGTACTACGAAGCCTTACTTAGAACAGAAAGCCACCCTTGCTAATAATGATCCCTCGAGGAAGGATGACCGTGTTGTGTTTTATGTTGGCCCCAAAGATAGGTAGGTAGGTAGGTAGGTAGGTAGGTAGGTAGGTAGATAGATAGATAGATAGATAGATAGATAGATAGATAGATAGATAGATAGATAGATAGACAAACAGACAGACAGACAGATATAGATGATATATATATATATATATATATATATATATATATATATATATATATATATAGAGAGAGAGAGAGAGAGAGAGAGAGAGAGAGAGAGAGAGAGAGAGAGATACCGTGTTTCCCCGAAAATAAGACCCTGTCTTATACTTTTTTGAACCCCAAAATAAGCCCTTGGCCTTATTTTTGGGAAGGTCTTATTATTTTGGGGTGTGTGGAGGAAACCAGAGGAAATGGTGGGGACCAGCTACACATGTGTTTAAATATCTTCAAGGAGGGCTTATTTTGGGGGGGGTATTTTAGGGCATGGGCTCAAAAGTCCGGTTGGGCTTATTATCAGGGAATGTCTTATAGAGCCTGGATAGCTCAGCAGACTAAAAGCATTGTGATTAACACCAGCTGTCTGCAATTACTGCAAGTTCGAATCTCACCAGGCTCAAGGTTGACTCAGCCTTCCATCCTTTCTAAGGTAGGGAAATTAAGGACCCAGTTTGTGGGGGCAATAAGCTGACTTTGTATAAAATATACAAGAGTATGAAGGCTTTTGCTTAACGCAAAAGAGATGAGAGATGATAGAGAGAGAGGAAGAGAGAGGGAGAGAGAAAGAGAAAGAGATGGATGGATGGATGGGAGAGGGAGAGAGGGGGGGGATCTAACTAAAAAACAGAAGACATGAAGAAAATTGACTTGTTTGTGGTTCCTGCATATTCCTTGGACAGCAAAGATGACCAACCAGAAAGTAATGGAATGTGCAACACCAGACATGTTATTGGAAGGCTAAATCACCAAACTGCATTTCACTCATTTCGGAATTTTCCTGGAGAAAGCAATTATGTTGGGAAGAGTTAGCGGTAAAAGGAAACTAGGTCACCAAAGAACATGGTGATTGGTGGACACCATCAAAGCTGATGCCAGCCAGAGCATACAATGATTTGAAGTAGTGGAGATGTGGAGAGACCTGGCCCAGAGAATCGCCAAGAGTCAGACACGCCTCATGATCATCACAAGAAGTGCGCCACGCATGTCCTACATCCAGCAAGGAAGACGGAGAAAAGAAGGAAGAGTAGAACCAATATTTGGCCGATGTCCATGCATATTTTGAAACATTGGTACTTCTGATCTCATCTACAGAGAAAGCCCATCAAGTTTAGTGAAGGTATGAAAGCACGGCTACAAATCGCCAACCTAGATTTGCAGCTGTGATCAAAAGATTGGTGTTAGACCTGCCAGGGAGAATAAGCGCATCCTTAAATCTCTTTCCCAAAGCAATAAATTGGACTGAAAGCACTTTATCTTGGGAAGATTTGGAGGGGGTGGGGGTGGGAATGGGAGAATCATGCAACAATTTTTCATGTTGAATTCCGAGGTTGCCTTACTGTCTATATTTTCTGCTGCATAGAGGTTGATCCAGTATAATACCTTGATTTAATTCTCACTGTGAACTGCCAGATTTACAATTGCAAAATATTGGAAAATCAAAGTGGATCTTTGGCTGCTAGTGGTATAATTTTAAAAGGTGGGAAATTGCTTTGCCTGAAAAATTAACACACCAACAAAGAAGCCTGAAACCCCTGCATGATGGAGAGCAAAGTCGGTTGAATTTGGTCAATATTTATTAGCAAGAATAGCAACGTTCTTCCCAACGGTTATTTTATTTTTCCAAAGTAATCCCGATAAAGATTGGTTTGGACAAAGCTATTGAGTACGGATCTTTAAAATGTATGTCTCTTTAAATTTAATAAATGTATTCTCCTCAGGATTAAATGCGCTAAATATATTCGGCAAAATAATATTTATCAAAATGCTCTTGCTTTTCTTTCAGATTTTTTGTTTTGTTTTAATATTGTCTTATTATTCTTTTTTTTTTTAATTTATTTATTAGGGGGTTTTTTTATCCTGCCTTTATTAGTTTATAAGTAACTCAAGGTAGTGAACATACCTAATACGCCTTCCTCCTCCTATTTTTCCCACAACAACAACACTCCTGTCAGTTGGGCTGAGAGAGAGAGTGACTGGCCCAAGGTCACCCAGCCACCTGCCTTGCCTAAGGCAAGACTAAAACTCATCGTCTCCTGGTGATTGGCCCAAGTCACCCAGACAGCTTTCATACCTAAGGTGGGACTGGAACCCACTGTCTCCTGGTAATGGATCCAAGATCACCTGGGTAGCTTTCATGTCTAAGACAGGATTAGAACTCACAGTCTCCTGGTGAATGGCCCAAAGTTACTTATTGTATTTTTCAGAGTATAAGACACACATTTCCCCCCCCCCAAAAGGGGATGAAAATTTGGGTATATCTTATACACCAAATGTAGCCCTGCCCATCCACTGGCCCGCACCCTTTGGCCTCTGCCTCCCAGCAATTTACCTCCTTGCAGCAATCAGCAAGAAGAAACAGCCCATTTCAGCTTCAGCACAGCCTAATTAGCACAAGTTGATTGTCCATTGGATCAGCCTCCCGACTCTCAGCTGTTTTAGGCTGCAGGGATTGCCATGGCCTATTGCTGTGCGGGCCTCTGCTGCTTGCTGCAAGGAGGTAAATTGCTGGGAGCAGATTTTTTTTTTCTTGTGCTAATCAAGCTATGCTGAAAATGAAAATGAAAGTAAAGCAGGCTGTTTGCTGTTTGCTGCAAGGAGGCAAATTGCTGGGAGACAGAGGCAGATTTCTTTTCCTTGTTTTCCTCACTGGTCTTATAGTCCGGAGCATCTTATACTCTGAAAAATACAGTAGCTGGTTTTCATGCCTAAGGTGGGACTAGAACTCACTGTGTCCTGGCTTCTAGCCTGATTCTTTATGCACAAGACCAAACTGAGTCTTTTGTTGGTGGCATGGAAAAAAATACAGCCTTGGAGAGGATCATTCTAGAACCAGCTCTTTGGTTCTGACTTATTCTTTGATTGTTTTATTTTAAAGGCCAATCCATATGATACTTAGACCAGCAAAGCAGAGCAACCTAAAGTGATATTGCTGACAGTTGACAATGGGTAGGCCAGGGAAAAAGGAGAACATTGAACTATGCTGTTTGTGCCTGAAAACGTTCGAATTGGCTTTGCTACTTCCGTATTCATGTTGAATCAGTGAATTATACCAATTATACTCTTGGTAACTGGGGGGGGGGGGCTGTTGTGGTCCACCAGCAGCCTGTGGAGCTGGCAGTGGAGTCGGACAGTGAGGAGGCTGGGGAGGAACATGGGCCAATCCTGGAGTGTGGGGAAGGCTCAGACAAGGGCTCTGTGACAGAGGCAGAGATGGGGCCAGGGCCAACTGGGAGTTATGCGTGGATTCCGGAGCCTCCAGAGTCAGATATCAGAAAGGCAGAGGAGGAGCCTGTTCCTAGTACATGCATGCGCAGAGCTGCCAGAAGGCAAGAACAGTTAAAACTAAAGGGATGACTTGGGAGTAAGGCCTGGAGATGATTTGCTCCTCCCATAAGGCTTAAAAGAGGAGCAAAGACATGTGGGCCCTTTGCAGGAAAGCAACGTTGTTAATTCTGTTCCCAGTCGGCATCACTGTTTGATTCTGGACTCCATGTGGCTTTGCCAAGTAGGTCTTTGGCAGCGTGTCAAGGGAGATAAAGGTTGGTGAGTATCCTGAAGGACTTTTTGCAACAAATTGGTACTCAGCTGTGAATGAACATAATTCACAGCTCTTGCAATAAAACAATTTTTTGGGACTACTTGTATGTTTTAATGACTCAAGAAGCCTGGGTCACAACAGGAGGAGAGATTGGAATGCAAGGAAGAAGTGGGGATGGAAGCCCAGCTGAGAATTTTGTGAGAAGCTTCAGCCAGCCAAGGTCAACCATCGGTATGCAGAGCTGAGAACCAAAAACCCTATGTAAAATTCCTTCCACAGATGGCAACCACAAAGTGAACGGTTTTCTTACATTCTTGGCAAAAGCATTTCTTTCCTGCAGCACATGCATGCAAAACCTAACTTTGGAATCTCATATGGGTTTCTTTGATCATGGACTAGAACTTTCCCAACCTTCCTCTGGGCTGATTCTGCCCTATAAGTCTATTTAAGTCTCCTTTTGGCAACCCTGTACACCCTCATTCATGTCCTGACTTTAATCAATTCTGACTTTCTGATTACCTACATCGCCATTTGCAGAATTAGAGCAATTTCCGTCTGCATTGTTGTGATTGTCAACATGCCTGCAGTCCATCTGTCACTGTTATAGTTATCCTCAATCAGCCATACAGCCATCTTCTATGACCTTTTCAGATTCCCCAGGCCTCTGTAAAAGCAAGCCCTCTCAGATTAGTTCTCTTGTAGATTCAAGGAGATGGGAGACTGACTCAGCATGAGAGTCAGTTCTCATATGGCCACAAGAAACAAGATTATATCAAGTCCACCTAATATAATACCTAATAATAACCATACTCAACGAGTAATTCTTCATGCTACAACACCCACATGGAGGGAAGTAAGCAGTGGGGTACCACAAGGTTTTGTTTTAGGCCCAGTACCAGGAGTGAAATCCAGCAGGTTCTGACAGGTTCTGGAGAACTGGTAGCAGAAATTTTGAGCAGTTCAGAGAACTGGTACCAGAAATTTTGAGTAGTTTGGAGAACAGGCAAATACCACCTCTGGCTGCCCTCAGAGTAGGATGGGAATGGAGATTTTGCAGTATCCTTCCCTTGCCATGCCCACCAAGCCATGTCCACCAAGCCACACCCACAGAACTGGTAGTAAAAAAATTTGGATTTCACCACTGCCCAGTACTCTTCAATATCTTCATAAACGACTTAGATGAGGGAATAGAAGGGGGACACATCAAATTTGCAGATGATACTAAGCTGGCAAGAATAACCAACACTCTAGATGATAGGCTCAAGATCCAGATGGATCTTGACAGACCTGAACACTGGGCCCTATCTAACAAAAGGAAATTCAATGCAGAGAAAAGTGAAGTCCTACACTTAGGCAAGAAAAACCAAAAGTAAACATACAGACTGGGTGAAACCTGGCTTAATAGCAGTAACTGTGAGAGGGATCTTGGAGTCTTAGTGGACAATGAGCTAAATATGAGCCAGCAGTGTGCGATAGAAGCCAAAAAAGCCAATGCAATCCTAAATTGCATTAACAGAGGGATACAATCAAGATCAAATGAGGTATTAATACCACTCTATAAAGCCTTAGTAAGACCACACCTAGAACACTGCATCCAGGTTGGGTCACCACACTATAAAAAGATGTTGAGACTCTAGAAAAAGTGCAGAGAAGAGCAACCAGGATGATTAGGGGACTGGACACTAAAACATATGAAGAATGATTGCAGCAATTTTTCTACTGGAGAAGGAAAAAACGGTTACAGGAGCCGGGCATAGCTAATCTGGTGAAAAGAAGGACCAGTAACTGTGAGAGGGATCTTGGAGTCTTAGTGGACAACCAGCTAAATATAAGCCAGCTGCGTGTCATGGCAGCCAGAAAATCCAATGCAATTCTAAGTGTATTAACAGAGGGATACAATCAAGATCACGGGAACTACAGTTTTGCACTCAGGTTTTTTTTTTAAAGCCCTCTTTTCAGCTTCCCAAACTGTAATATTTCTACAGTCCTGGCTGCTTAACATGCACACTGGAACTTTCAATTCTCAAACGTATAGATTCTTCCTTTGTCTTTTGCGCTAATTATTAGCTGCCAAGGAATCTTCTCGGTGGGCGAATGCACTCGAAAACAAAGGCAGAAAGGTTGTAAAACCTTTTATCTCTAATCGGGACACATTATTTGATAAGGTGCTGGGCTAATCACAAGGCATGTCAAATTGTGTTTAGACAAAGCCTTGTGCTGGGAAATGGAGAGTGTATTTGGTGTCTGTAGACACCAACACTTGGAAGAGACAGGAGAAATTCATACCAATATGTCTGCTATCGTGAAAGGAGTAACCCTCTGTGTTTATGTGTGTGTGTGTGTGTGTGTGTGTGTATGTAGGTCTTTGGTTATTCGGGTCTTCTCCCACGTAAAATTGGAAGTATCTTGGCGACATTTCGACAAAGTCTCATTCGTCATCTTCAGGCTGGTGTTCTCGGCTTCGTGCTTCATTGCTCCTGGAAGCACGAAGCCGAGAACACCAGCCTGAAGATGACGAATGAGACTTCATCGAAACGTCGCCAAGATACTTCCAATTCTATGCGGGAGAAGACCCGAATAACCAAAGACCTACATATATATATATATATATATATATATATATATATATATATATATATATATATATATATATATATATATATATATAAAGAGAGAGAGAGAGAGAGAGAGAGAGAGAGAGAGAGAGAGAGAGAGAGAGAGATAATGAACTGCTTATTTCTTTTACTACAATCTCTCTACCTCTGATTTAAAAGTAGCTGGATTTGGTCTAGTTCAGTTTGGATAGCTTTGAATCTCTTGGTCCACCAGAAATGATGGCGGCAGAACCTCTCTTATTTGCCTGGAGATAGGACAAGAAGCAACAGATGGAAAATAATCAAGGAGAGATCCAACCTAGAACTAAGTTGAAATTTACTGTAAGTGAGAAGAATTAGTCAGCGGAACACCTTGCCTCCAGACATTGTGGGTGCTCCAACACTGGAGATTTTCAACAAGAATGGACAGACATTTTTCCAGAATGTTATAGGGCAGTGATGGCTAACCTTTTTGCCGTCGTGTGCCAAAAGCGAGGGGAGCATGGGGGGTCATGGGTGCCTGTGCCCACATCCATAATTCAATGCATCCTGCCCTCCCGTGCGATCCCCCCACACTTCCCCCTGCTTTTGGCACATGATGGCATGGTGGGCCCGGTAGGCCTGTTTTTCCCCCTCCTCAGGCTTTCTAGGAGCCTGGGGAGGGCAAAAACAGCCTTCCCCATTCTCCCCGGAGGCCTTCCGGAGGCCAGAAACAGCCAATTTCCTGACTTCCGGTGGGACCATAAGACCTGAAAATCAGTTGGCTGGTGCGCGCATGCACCAGCCATGTATGTTCCTTTAAATTCTTTCCCTTGGACACACCTCCTGTGGTCGACTGATGTCAGTTTTATTCACTCAGTCAATCTACAGAGACTTATTTCTGGCTTGCTCTGGCTGATTGCTGAATAACTTTTACGCTTTGGATTGTTCCTGCTTTCTCTTGGACTTAATTGCTTTCATTCTTAAAGACTGTTGATTGGAGTTTCAAGGACTATTATTGTTAAAGTCTTTAATTGGCTGTCAAGGTAGTGAGTGCCCTGGTAATCCAGCCCTCCCCCCCCCCATTTCTTGGGGATCCCTCCCAACCAGAGCTCTGCCCGTCTGGGTTACCTCAGTTACTGATTACTGTCGCCGGTGTGTGCGCTGGTCCCCGGCTTGCCAGCTTAACCACCACCACCCCTTCGCCTTAATTGCCTTCAACGGTGTCGGGCGGCTCCAGAGTCCCTGCCTACAGCAACACTCACGTGCCTACCAATATGGCTCCGCGTGCCACCTGTGGCACCCGTGCCATAGGTTCAAAGGCTCTGACGATCCCAGCTGAATTGCCTGATCTGCAGAGGCTTTTTTTCTTTTAAATGCCTCTAACGATCAGGCAACTCAGCTTGGATCGTCAGAGGCATTTAAAAGAAAAAAAGCAATCAGGCAACTCAGCTGGGATCATCAGAGCCTTTTGAAAGCATTTTTTTACAACCTCTTTGCCGAAGAGATTGTAGAAAAAATTGTTTTAAAAGTAAAAAAAAAATGGCCACGCCCACCCAGTCACATTACCACCACCCCCACAAAGCCACGCCCACAGAACCGGTAGTAACAAATTTTAGATTTCACCACTGGATTTAATATAATTATGCAGATTTACAGTTTGATCCACAGTGGAATCAGGCTCATTGAATTTAATGGCATGTGGAGCTTCTCTTGGGTTGCCGCTGTCTTCTTCCTAAATAGATCAATAGGTAGTTATTTATTTACTCAGGTAGCCTGCAGGCCTGATGTTCACTAAATAGTATTTGCATGCAGAAGGGGTAAAATAAAACATGCTACATTTCCTTATGAATAGGATTTTGGAAACTTTTGTGGTGGGGAAGACCACCGAAGAATGAAAACATTTTAGGCAGCAGACAAGATATTACCAGAAATAGATTTAAAGGGCCTCCTAGGAGAATGGCTTACTTTGAAGAGGCATGGTGGCACAGTGGTTAGAATGCAGTACTGCAGGCTATTTCTGGTGACTGCCAGCTGCCAGCAGTTTGACAGTTCAAATCTCATACTTCGTTTTACATACTAGCATATCAAGAAGCTAAAAATAGACTTTCACCAAATAAAATAATGGTGAAATATGATGGGCTGCCTGCAATCCTTTAAATGTTGGATGCAAAATGACATCCAAAAACAGTAGGTAAGCTTACTTGATCACTGTATGGCATGGTAATTTGAACTGCTGACATATTTTAACTTCAGAAGGCAAATCACTCTAACCCTTTAAAACTTCCCAGGCCTCCTAAAATTATGAGCCGTGGTGGCGCAGCTGTTAGAGTGCAGTACTGCAGGCTACTTCTGCTGACTGCTTGTTGACTGCAATTTGGCAGTTCCAATCTCACCAGGCTCAAGGTTGACTCAGCCTTCCATCCTTCCAAGGTGGGTAAAATGAGGATCCAGATTGTTGGGGGCAAGAGGCTGACTCTGTAAACCGCACAGAGAGGGCTGTAAGGCACTGTGAAGCAGAATATAAGTCTAAGTGCTATTGCTATTGCTATTATTTTGTGGTCTTGCCTTTTGTGATCCTCAGCAGCCTAGTGATGGCAAACCTTTTAGACACCAAGTGCCCAAACTTCATGCACGTGCATGCCCAAATGGAAAGGTGCGTGCATGTGTGTGCAAATGCGCAAACACATGGACATGCACATGAACGCACAGACATGTACGCACAGACATGTGTATATGTGCGCATGCACGGACATGCGTGCATGAGCAGCAGAGACCAGCTGGGTGGCAGGAGGCAGGGCATCCCAACACCGGCAGTGCAGCGAGAGGTAAGATCTTTTTCTTTTGTGAGCTTCTATTTCGTCATTTGCAAGGAAACAGAAGGTACTGAAAAAAACATCACGGAGATCTGACCTGGGGCGATGGCACGCATGCCAGCAGAGAGGGCTCTGTGTGCCACCTCTGGCATGCATGCCATAGGTTCGCCATCAGGGGCCTACAGTGTCTAGTAGAAGTAATGAGGACACCTCTGTTTAAAGTTACTTCTAAGATATGATTGCATTGGGACCTGATGGGAAATTAAACTCTCCGTTTGGATCCTACCACGTGTGTGCTGTTAGGATGTTGAATATGTTCACTAAATGTCTATGGACAATATCAGTCATCGAGGTCATGGTTGTCCCAAAGGTGTTTTTTCAAGAGGCAACCTATGTTCCCTAGAACCTGGCTTTCCTTCGCACTTCCTACTAGAAAGTAGAGTTTACACAAGGCAGTTCCTTCAAGGGGTCCTGGATGGTCTCTGACCTTGGTTGTTTTCTTGCAGGCGTTTCATTACCCAAACTAGGTAATAACATCAATGCTAATCTAGTTTAGGTAATGACATGTCTCTGGGGTGAAATCCAGCAGGTTCTGACAGGTTCTGGCGAACTGGTAGCGGAAATTTTGAGTAGTTTGGAGAACCAGCAAGTACCACCTCTGGCTGGCCCCAGTGTGGGATGGGAATGGTGATTTTACAATATCCTTCCCACAGGAGTGGAGAGGGAATGGAGATTTTGCAGTATCCTTCCCCTGCCAAGCCCACCACTAAGCCACATCATGCCCATCAAGCCACGGCCACAGAACTGGTAGTAAAAAAATTTGGATTTCACCACTGAAATGCCTGCAAAAAAAAACAAGCAAGCTCAGAGGGCACCCAGGCCCCCTCATTTCAACCCTGAGCTAACAAAGACTCTCCTTTATTCATTTCCTTTAAATGATGGCCCTGAATTGCTTTCTGAAGTCAATTTAGCCCTGATCTTTAAGATCTGTAAGATTAAAAACATAGCAGATTAATTGAAATATTCAGCAAATAACCTTGTTGTTCATTTTAAGACTAATCATAGCCATTCTTACCACCACCCAGTTAAAGCATTCCAGCTCAGAGACGTCTGCTGCTATAAATATTAGCGAAATGCCTAGTGAATTGTTTGTCTTAAAGTTGACAAATTTAAAGCATTGCATTTAAGCAGAGGGATTTAGCACAAATGCAAAATTATCACCTTTGCGCCTTTTAGAGCAGAGACTCCCAACCTTTTGGTCCATGGAGAAAGGTTTCTCCACGGACCGGAGAGGGTGTGTGGTTTTGCATGTTGCTTCCATCCTGCATATGGGGCTTCATTTGTTTACACGACCCAGTTTCTGATATGCCACGGACCAGGGGTTAGGGACTCCTGTTCTAGAGCATGTTGTTCCACCTGTTTGAGGTCACCTTAATGCCATTTTCAAGTTAGGAATTGGGAGGTTCACAAACACACACTTTTTCCTCTGTACACATGCCTCTGTACCTCTATACTATGTACTCTGTAAACACGCCTCTGTACCTCTGGGGTGTAACTTTACGCCTTGGTGTGCAGAGCCAAGGAGTACAAGGAGCCTTGGTGGCGCAGTAGACTAAAGTGCTGTTAAATTAGCACTTAAGCTGCCAGCTGCCTGCAATTACTGCGAGTTCAAATCTCACCAGGCTCAAGGTTGATTCAGCCTTCCATCCTTCCGAGGTAGGTAAAATGAGGACCCAGATTGTGGGGGCAATAAGCTGACTTTGTATAAAAAAGAACACCGCTTAGGGGGACACAAAAGCCCTACTAAGCAGGTATATACAAAAATATGAAGGCTATTGCTTAATGCATTGTATGCCGCTCTGAGTCTCTGGAGAAGGTCAGTATATAAATCAAATAAATAAATAAATAATAAATAAATAACTTTAACCTGTCCTGAGCTAACCTTCTGACATGGAAATTCTGAAACTCTTTTGCTGGAAGTTTCAGGTCTATAAGGATGGGTGTTTTAGTGGAGGATGTTTCCTAGTTCAGTAATGAAACGTTGAGGAGCCAAGTAGCAAGCTCAGAGGAAAAACCTCTGTCTCAATGATAGGCTCAAGATCCATCTGGATCTTGACAGAGTTGAACACTGGGCCCTATCTAACAGAATGAAATTCAGTGTAGAGAAAGGTAAAGTCGTACACTTAGGCAAGAAAAACCAAAAGTACACATATAGATTGGGTGAAACCAGGCTTAATAGCAGTCGCTGTGAGAGGGATCTTGGAGTCCTAGTGGACAACCATTTAAATATGAGCCAGCAGTGTGTGGCGGCAGCCAAAAAAGTCAATGCAATCCTAAATTGCATTAACAGAGGGATACAATCAAGATCACATAAAGTACTAAAACCACTCTATAAAGCATTAGTAAGACCACACCTAAAGTATTGCATCCAGTTTGGGCCACCACATTATAAAAAAGATGTTGAGACTCTAGAAAGAGTTCAGAGAAGAGCAACAAAGATGATTAGGGGACTGGAGGCTAAAACATATGATGAATGGTTGCAGGAACTGGGCATGGCCAGTCTAGTGAAGAGAAGGACCAGGGAGACACGATAGCGGTGCTCCAATATTTGAGGGGCTGCCCCAGAGAGGAGGAGGTCAGTCTATTTTCCAAAGCACCCGAAGGCCAGACAAGGAATAATGGATGGAAACTGATCAAGAAAAGATTCAACCTAGAAATAAGGAGAAATTTCCTGACAGTGAGAACAATCAACCCATGGAACAGAAGTTGCCTTCAAAAGTTGTGGGAGCTTCACCACTGGAAGCTTTGAAGAAGAGACTCGACTGTCACCTGTCAGAAAAGGTGTGGGGTCTCCTGCGTGGGCAGGGGGTTGGACTAAATGACATACAAGGTCCCTTCCAACTCTGTTATTCTGTTCTAAATCTACAACCTGAGCTACAAATATTCTCTACAATATCTCTGGAAGAAGTTTTTTGGGAGGTGATGTTTTTTTTTTAATAAAGGGACACCAGAATAGAGTAGAGTAGAGTAGAGTAGAGTAGAGTAGAGTAGAGTAGAGTAGAGTAGAGTAGAGTAGAGTAGAGTAGAGTAGAGTAGAGAATAGAATACAATAGAGTAGGGTAGGGTAGGGTAGGGTAGGGTAGGGTAGGGTAGAATAGAATAGAATAGAATAGAATAGAATAGAATAGAATAGAATAGAATAGAATAGAATAGAATAGAATAGAATAGAATAGAATAGAATAGAATAGAATAGAATAGAATAGAATAGAATAGAATAGAATAGAATAGAATAGAATAGAATAGAATAACAGAGTTGGAAGGGACCTTGATAGTCTTCTAGTCCAATCCCCTGCTTAGGCAGAAAACCCAACATCCAACATCTTCTTAAAAACTTCCAGCATTGGAGCATTCACAACTTCTGGAGGCAAGTTGTTCCACTGACAGTTCTAACTGTCAGGAAATTTCTCCTTATTTCTAGGGTGCTTCTGTCCTTATTAGTTTCCACTCATTGCTTCTTGTCCTACCCTCAGGTGCTTTGGAGAATAATTTGACTCCCTCTTCTTTGTGGCAGCCCCTGAGATATTGGAACACTGCTATCTTGTCTCCCCTAGTCCTTCTCTTCATTAAACTAGACATACTCAGTTCCTGCAACTGTTCTTCATATGTTTTAGCCTCCAGTCCCCTAATCACCTTTGTTGTTCTTCTCTGCACTCTTTCTAGAGTCTCAACATCTTTTTTACATCGTGGCAACAAAAACTGAATGCAGTATTCCACGTGTGGCCTTATCAAGGCATTATAAAGTGGTATTAACACTTCCCATGATCTTGATTCTATCCCTCTGTTGATGCAGCCTAGAACAGTATCGGCTTTTTTTGGCAGCTGCTGCACACTGCTGGCTCATATTTAAATGGTTGACCACTAGGACTCCAAGATCCCTCTCACAGTTACTACTATTGAGCAAGGTACCACATATATGGTACCTGTGCATTTTGTTTTTCTTGCCTAAATGTAGAACCTTGCTTTTTTCACCATTGAATTTCATTTTGTTAGATAGCACTCAATGTTCAAGTCTGTCAAGGTCCTCTTTAATTCAGAGCAGGCTAATGTTCCCGCGAGAGGATATAAATAGCACCCAACGTAGAAGGAGGAAAAAGCCCATGAGACGTCCACTGAGGTAGATGGCTAAAGAACAGGGGTGAAATCCAGCAGGTTCTGACAGTTTCTGGAAAACCGGTAGCGGAAATGTTGAGCAGTTTGGAGAACTGGCAAATACTATCTCTGGCTGGCCCCAGAGTACGGTGGGAATGGAGATTTTGCAATATACTTCCCCTGCCATGCCCATCAAGCCACGCCCACCAAGCCACGCCCACAAAACTGGTAGTAAAAAAATTTGGATTTCACCACTGGTAAACACTCTGCCATTCGCCACTCGATTTTCCTTACATGCATTTTGAATCTTTCGCAGCTTAAAACAATCCACTTGTTAGGCAAGGAGATGCAGCCAAAGCCCTGCAAGAGACCAGCTGGCCATTTTTTTTATTTTTTTTATTTTATTTTTTTTTCCACACAAAAGCAACGCTGTTTCACATCCAGATTTCGGTCAGATTTCTGCCCCAGGTCCGTCAGGCATAAAAGCGACCATGTTGGCTTTGTGGTGGAGATCGCTTTTTCAGGCCGTGGCCTATTCTCAGCTCAACACAAAGAGACAGGTGCTGCCTCTTAAAAGAAGCCAAGTCTCTCCCAACCCAACTTCCTAAGCCCTCCTGCGCACAAAGAGGCAGGCAAGAATAGAGTTTAAAAGAAGGCAGACTTCATTCTGTTCGGAGGGTGGCATATTTTAAGGGAGAGGAGGGGGGAAAGACCCTTGGGTTTTTCAGCAGCCAGCACCGATTAAGTATTTTTCTCCTTTCGGATTTACAGCATTTACAAAGCGACACTCTAATCTCACAATTAAAAACAGTACCAATATACTGCAGACATTGGTATACAGTGAGTATCATATATCAACCACGCTGATAAGAATCAATACCAGCCACACGGATTGGCAATGAACAGAGGAAGACCAAATGAAAGCATTAAAAACAGTAAAAAGCATGCAGCAAAACAGGAGGTTACATACCTGAAAACCCAGCATAACAAGAGTTTCTTGGGTTTATGGAGATTCTCAGTCATCTAGGTCATGGTTCTCCCAAAGGGTTAATGGATGGAAACTGAACAAGGAGAGATTCAACCTGGAAATAAAGAGAAATTTTCTGGCAGTGAGAACGATCAACCCATGGAACAGAAGTTGCCTTCAGAAGTTGTGAGAGCTTCATCACTGGAAGCTTTCAAGAAGAGACTGGACTGCCCTCTGTCAGAAATGGTGTAGGGTCTCCTGCTTGGGTCGGTGGGTGGACTAGAAGACCTACAAGCAGGGGTGAAATCCAGCAGGTTCTGACAGGTTCTGGAGAACTGGTAGCAGAAATTTTGAGCAGTTCAGAGAACCAGTAGTGGAAACTTTGAGTAGTTCGGAGAACCCGCAAATACCACCTCTGGCTGGCCCCAGAGTGGGGAGGGAATGGGGATTTTGCAGTATCCTTCCCCTGCCATGCCCACCAAGCCCACCAAGCCACACCCACAGAATTAGATTTCACCACTGCCTACAGAGTCCCTTCCAACTCTGTTAATCTGTTAAAGGTGATTTTTTTTTTAAGGGGCAACTGGACTCTTTGAAGATGTTTTGCTTCTCATCCAAGAAAGCCAATTCAAGGGAGCTAAAGAAGCTTCTTGGATGAGAAGCAAAACGTCTTCAAAGAATTACAAAGAAGTCCAGTTGCCTCTTTAAAAACCACCTTAGGGATAAGAGTTTCTTGTGTTTCTGGCCAAACGCGAATTGAGGGTAGAGCTACAGAAAGGTTCTTGCAATGAAAATAGCATGTTTTCCTTAGTCACTTAAAAATACATGACGACTCTTTTTTTCTACAAACACGAATAGGGATGCTTTGGAAAGTTTTCAACCAGTTTATAGTGCTGGTTTTCAACCAGTTTAGGCACCATAAAGACCTGGCTGTGTGCTCATGCCTAAAACCCCATGTGTGTGCAGGGACCCACATTTCTTGGTTGTGTTAGCAAGGATGTGGCTAACACAGATTGTGTTAGCAATCTGTGGGGGCATCCGCTCTCTGAAATGAGCTACCTCCCGGAATACGACTGATCCTGGACCTCCGTACTTCCCGTAAGGCCCTGAAGACTTTTTTGTTCCAGCAAGCCAGCCTAGCCTAAATAGGTTTTTATGGGTTAGTTTTTTAAATTGTACAGATATGGGGTTTTAAATTGGGGAGGCCGCTTGATTTAATTTATTTTAGTTATCTTAAGTTTTATATTGTATGTATTTTAATTTCGGCTGTTCACTGCCCTGAGTCCCCAGGGAGAAGGGCGGTATACAAATTCAATAAATAATAATAATAATAATAATAATAATAATATTTTCTCAGCTGTGATGCATTTTGATTTTTGCATTGGTGCAATTGTGTTTACGTTAATGATGCCCATTGGCCAGAGTCATTTGTTGAGATGGGAAGTTATGCGAATGAATGAATGAATGAATGAATGAATGAATGTCAAATTAGCGCCTCTTAGATAAACCAAAGAGGAACTATAGAGTAAATTCCATCTAGATTTTACTGCCCCCTTGTGGTTGGTAAATCATGATGCGCTGAAGAGTCAGCAGCATTGGAGAAGGTCCAGGAGGAGAATGTAGACTCATTGTGAGGTGCCATCAGGTACCTTTTGATCCTAACACACATATGCCTGATAGTTGGCTATTTATGCAGACCATTGCGGACCATAAGCAGTTGGTTGGGTCCTTTTTGTATGCAAACTTGTGGGGTCTTGTCGTAATTCCATGAAGTTCTGTAAGGAATAGCAATCTCTGTTGCCAATCTAACAGTGTTGGAATTTGTTGGGCATTTATATAAAATGAAGGTCACCCTTATTTCTACAATAAGTTCTCTCTTCTCCAGTGGTGAAATCCAAATTTTTTTTACTACTGGTTCTGTGGGCGTGGTGTTGTGTGACTTGGTGGGCATGGTGTGGCTTGGTGGGCATGGCTTGGTGGGCATGGCAAGGGAAGGATACTGCAAAATCTCCATTCCCACTGCACTCTGGAGCCAGCCAGAGGTGGTATTTGCCTGTTCTCCGAACTACTCAAAATTTCCGCTACCAGTTCTCCAGAACCTGTCAGAATCTGCTGGATTTCATCCCTGCTCTTCTCTATAACCAAACACACATTTTGTTAATAATAGCAATAGCACTGAGACTTATATACCACTTCATAGTGCTTTTACAGCCCTCTTTAAGTGTTCTTTTTTTTTTTTTTACAGAGTCAGCCTCTTGCCCCCAACAATTTGGGTCCTCATTTTTACCCACCTTGGAAGGATGGAAGGCTGAGTCAACCTTAAGCTGGTGAGATTTGAACTGCCGAACTGCAGCTAGCAGTCAGCTGAGGTAGCCTGAAGTGCTGCACTCTAACCACTTTAATATTTAATAATTAAAATCTGGACATGCAACTTCAAGAATAAACAACCTGGTTAAAGATCAGATTTGCCGGATTTGAACTTTCACAACTGGAAATCTCTGTATCAGTCACAGAGAAATGTCATATGAAGAACAATGCATTGTGAGCCCCCTGTTTAAGTTATGTTAGTATAGTACTGTGTGTCTGAATGGTGTGCCCTCGGAGGAGGAGGAGGAGGAGGAGGAGGAGGAGGAGGAGGAGGAGGAGGAGGAGGAGGAGGAGGAGAAGAAGAAGAAGAAGAAGAAGAAGAAGAAGAAGAAGAAGAAGAAGAAGAAGAAGAAGAAGAAGAAGAAGAAGAAGAAGAAGAAGAAGAAGAAAGGAGGAGGGGAGGAGGAGGAGGAGGAGGAGGAGGAGGAGGAGGAGGAGGAGGAAAAGGAAGAAGAAGAGGAAGAGGAGGAGGAGAAGGAGAAGGAGAAGGAGAAGGAGGAGGAGGAGGAGGAGGAGGAGGAGGAGAAGAAGAAGAAGAAGAAGAAGAAGAAGAAGAAGAAGAAGAAGAAGAAGAAGAAGAAGAAGAAGAAGAAGAAGAAAGAAGAAGAGGAGAGGAGGAGGGGGGGAGGAGGAGGAGGAGGAAGACTGCAGAGTAAAATCCTCAGATACTATGGGTCAACAAAAGCTGCACCGAAAAAGATGGAAGTAAACCATGAAATAGTTCAGAAATGGCTGGCTGGAATCCCTTTCCTTCTACATTTTATTGGAGAAACTGTCTTTACTGGGAATTCCTCTCCACAGGGAGCTTCCAGGGCAACTGTTGTTACATTCCATTCCGCCCTCAAAGAAATAGTTTAGAGGAAACCGAGTTTGATGCAAGCAAGCCTCAGTGAAAAAGAGAGGAGCAGCGTGGCTGAAAATAGTGCCATTTATACTGGAAATGGCCAGCTCCCATCAGCCTACCCTTCGATAAAACCCAATTAAGCCTTTTCCAGGCCTTCTGAGATAGGCAGATGCATTTTGCTCTTTCGGCTCATTTGCAAAAAGCAACTGAACCGTTTGTCAATTAGGCTTGAGCTCTTGTTTTTACAAAGCAGGGAAACCTGCGGATAGGTGAGATTATACAGAAGCTCCAAGATAACTGGTTTTTTTTTTAACAGTTTGTAGAAAGAGCCTGCTTAATATATCTGGAAGGAGGTGAATAAGAAAGAAAGAAAGAAAAAAAAACCCAATAATTTATCAAAACCTTACTACCCATTAAGGACTGAAGCCAATAGGGCAAAACTCACCAAACAGTGCCACCTGCTGGATAATGAATCTACTAAGAATGAATCTTTCTGGCTTTAAATACAGTCGTGGCCAAAATTGTGGAAATCTTTTGGGAAAAGTGTATTTTTCTAAAACTAACTAATAACATCACTTTTCTTTTCTTTTTTTTTGCAGTAGTACCATAAAATTATATATCAATGGAAAGATAATTTAATCAAGAATGTAATGCAATACTTTTAGGAAGGATTTGCTATTGGAATAGCAGTTAAAGAAGAAAAGTAAAACACTTAGAAAAAACGAGATATACAAAAATGATCCCCATGTCAGTTAATACTTGGTTGGGTAACCTTTAGCAAGAATGACAGCCTTACAATGTCTTCCCATGGAGTGAACCAAGTATTTTTAGTTCTGCAGCTGTTATAATATGAAACCAAGATTGAAGGATTGCTTCTATTAACTGGGTTTTATTAATGGGTCACTTCTGACTAAGAAGTTTTTTTAGTCAGCTCTATCGATTTTCAATTGGGTTAAGGTCTGGGCTATTCCCAGGCCATTCCAGCACTGGAATAGGATTCTCTTGAAAGTCCAAAAAAAAAAAGTGGTGTTATTAGCCATCAAACCTAAAAATACACTTTTCCCGAAAGGTTTCCACAATTTTGGCCACTACTGTATGCCTCGGATTTCAATCATTTGCTTAGTGATCGTTGGAAACCACAATGGCATTGAAAAAAACTGAGTTACAACCCTCCATTGGATAACCATTTGTCTGAAGTGGTGTAGGGTTTCCTGCCTGGGCAGGGGGTTGGACTAGAAGACCTCCAAGGTCCCTTCCAACTCTGCTATTCTATTCTATTCTATTCTATTCTATTCTATTCTATTCTATTCCATTCCATTCCATTCCATTCCATTCCATTCCATTCCATTCCATTCCATTCTATTCTATTCTATTCTATTCTATTCTATTCTAAATTCTCTTCTCTTCTTCTATTCTATTCTCTTCTCTTCTAAATTCTCTTCTCTTCTCTTCTAAATTCTGTTCTATTCTATTCTATTCTATTCTATTCTATTCTATTCTATTCTATTCTATTCTATTCTATTCCTCCCTTGCACTTACGACTGTCCCAGCATCCCCATAGCCATGAGATCAAAGCTTGGGTGCCTGGCAACCAGAAATTATGATTGTAGGTCAAGGGCTATCTGTATTGAATACAGATAGTTGCAATCATTTACTTAGTAACTGTTTGAAGTTACAATGGTACTGGGAAGTTCACACTTATGACCTTTACAGCATCCCTATGGGATCAAAATTCAGATGCTTGGCAGCTGGTTCGTATTTATGAAATCCGTTCAACAATGATACCGTTTGGTTTCTTCACTCCGATCCACAGTCAGCTTGTGTTTTGACAAAGCCTCGTCCGCCAAGAGAATTCAGGAGTGGCCATCCAAAAGTGTCCCTTTGCTATCATTGGCACAGTTTCTGCCTCTGTGCGATTTCTTGAGAGCCAAGTCTTAAATTTCTCAGCGCTCATGATCACAGAAAAACAAACAACCAGAACCAAATCTAGCAATACAAAAGAATCCATTGAATTTACAGTCTGGTAAGTGGCATCCAGTGTGCACAATCAAACATAGCAAATTTAACAGCTTACGCTGTAAATCCGGTGTGTAATTGCTAGAACTGTTCATTTTTTAACAATCAAACGCCACTCAAAGGAAACCGTTCTTAAAACAACAGCTTGTCCCCTGCACCAAATATTGCATCCAAACACCTAAGTTTAAAGTCATCCCTAAGAGTTACTATCATGGTATAAGTAGAGAAAAGTAAAGTATTACACTTAAGCAAGAAAAACCAAAAGTACACATATAGACTGGGTGAAACGAGGCTTAGTAGCAGTAACTATGAGAGGGATCTCGGAGTCTTAGTGGACAACCAGCTAAATATGAGCCAGCCATGTGCGATGGCAGCCAAAAAAGCCAATGCAATCCTAAATTGCATTAACAGAGGGATTCAATCAAGGTCAAATGAGGTATTATTTTATTTTCTATTTATTTATTTTATTTGTCAAGAACGTATTTGGTAATAAGTATAAGCATGGATTGGATACATAAAATAGCTACAAATAGAAGAAACATTAGGACAGGGACGGTAGGCACGCTGGTGCTCTTATGCACGCCCCTTCCAGACCTCTTAGGAATGGGGTGATATCAACAGAAGAAGATGAACGAACAATGTATAAGGACGGATAAAAGACTGTATATTTAAACATGTTGATGAAAAATAAAAATAAAAAACTTTTTTCAAAAAAACCCTGGTGATTATATAGGAAGTAATGGCATCAGGGCTGGTGGGTGGGGCCAGCTGCTGGTCGGAACTACTGGTTCGCTTGAACCGATCTGAACCAGCAGCAGCCAATCACTGGCTTTAGAACTCTTGTGGCTGCAAAGGGACTCATGAATAATGATGTGTTTGACCCCTCCCTCAGGCTAAACCTGGTCAATCTCCTACAAACTTATTGTCCCATCTTCTCTCCCACCCAATTCTCCAGGGAAGCCGCCATCATTTGAAAATAAGTGGGAAAGTTCACCTCATTTTTCTGAGACGTAAATGAATGGCTTAGAAGATTCCTCTCCTACAGGACTAAGCTTTCAAACATATCCCAAAAGTACTTTTCAAGAGGCAACTGGACTTTCTGGGGAGGTTTTGACGATGTTTCACTTTTTTTTTTTATTTGATTTATATGCCGCCCTTCTCCGGACACTCAGGGTGGCTTACAATGCGTTAAGCAATAGCCTACATACTTTTGTATATTTTACAAAGTCAGTTTATTGCCCCCACAAACTGGATCCTCAATTTACCTACCTTAGAAAGCATGGAAGGCTGAGTCAACCTTGAGCCTGGTGAGATTCAAACTTACTAATTGCAGACAGCTGGAGTTAAATTACAATGCATTAGTCTGCTGAGCTATCCAGGCTCCTCCAGCTTCTCATCCAAAAAGCTTCTTCATGGGGAAAAGCACTGTGAAGCGGTATATAAGTCTAAGTCCTATTGCTATTGTTAAAACACCCCTTAACCAAAAAAAAAGAAAGAAAGAATACTGTAAAGAACCAACCAAATATTTGTGAGGCAAAAAAGTATTTCTGCTTATGAATCCTACTAGTTTTCAACTTACAACCATTTGTTTAGTGACTGTTCAAAGCTACAACAGCACTGAACAAAAGTGGCTTACAAATGTATTGTAAGTGTGGGAAACACCCACAAGCAGTGGTGAAATCCAATTTTTTTTATTACTGCTTCTATGGGAGTGGCTTGGTGGGCGTGGCAGGGGAAGGATACTGCAAAATGTTCATTCCCTCTCCACTCCTGGGGGAAGGATATTGCAAAATCCCCATTCTCTCTCCACTCTGGGACCAGCCAGAGGTGGCATTTGCCGGTTCTCCAAACTATTCAAAATTTCCACTACCGGTTCTCCAGAACCTGTCAGAACCTGCTGGATTTCACCCCTGGCTGTAAATCTCCCCATGGTCAAATAATCAAAATTGAGATGTTTGGCAACTGCCTCCTTTTTATGAACAGTTGAAGTGTCCTGGGGTCACATGATCCTCCTTTTATGACCTTCTGACAAGCGAAGTCACTGGAGAAGCCAAATTCACTTTACAACAGTGTGAATCACTTAACAGCTGCAGTGATTTGCTTAACAACTGTGGCAAGAAAGATCGTAAAATGGGGCCAAGCTCACTTAGCGACTGTCCCACTGTCAGCAACAGAAATTTTTGGCTCAGTTGTGGTCGAAAGGTGAGGGTTATCTGAATGATGCCAGAGGCTGGTCACCGATTCATAGCAGATTGCCATTGTTGTTGTGATTAGGAGTTTTGGGAGAAAACAAGGGAGATGAAATGGTAGAAAAGCAACGCCGTGCAAGTTCAAATTTATTAGGATGAAGAACGAATGAATATGAAAGTTAAAAGAAAATATATATATATGATTAACAATGGATAAGATAACTCATTGAAATAATGTTAAGAAACTAGGATTTGAGGGTGGATGGCAGGGTGAAATGTTCCCGGTTTGGACCGGATCACCCGATTCGCTAACAATGGAGGTTTGAAGAACCAGTAGCAAAAATCCCTGCCCCCACCCCCACCCCCTATTGCCTAGCTGAGCCCCGCAATCATCAGAGGCTTTTTATTATTATTATTTTTCAAAGCACTTTTCCTACAACCTCTTCAGCCGAAGAGGTTATAGAAAAAATGCTTCTAAAAGTAAAAAAAAAAAATACTCTGCCGATCAGGCAAGTCAGCTAGGATCGTCAGAGGCCTAAAAAGAAGAGGAAAATCCTCTGCCGATCAGGCAAGTCAACTGGGATCGTCAGAGGCTTAAAAAAAAAGAAAAGAAAAATCCTCTGCCGATCAGGCAAGTAGCTGGGATCGTCAGAGGCTTTAAAAAAAAGAAAAATCCTCTGCCGATCAGGCAAGTCAGCTGGGATCGTCAGAGGCTAAAAAAGAAAAAGAAAAATCCTCTGCCGATCAGGCAAGTAGCTGGGATCGTCAGAGGCTTAAAAAAAAAGAAAAATCCTCTGCCGATCAGGCAAGTCAGCTGGGATCGTCAGAGGCTAAAAAAAGAAAAGAAAAATCCTCTGCCGATCAGGCAAGTCAGCTGGGATAGTCAGAGGCTTTAAAAGCATTTTTAACAACCTCTTCAGCCGAAGAGGTTGTAGAAAAATGGTTTTAAAAGTTAAAAAAAAAATTGGCCACGCCCAGTCATATTACCCACCCACACACACACACACACCAAGCCACGCCCACAGAACCAGTAGTAACAAAATTTACATTTCACCACTGGCGGATGGTGATGCTGTTTGTATAATAAGTATAGAAGTATTAAGATAAGATTAAAAAGTATGGAAAAAGAATATTTTGGCATAAATTGTAACTATGTAAAATGAAATTGGATACGATAAGTTGTATAAGATACGATACTGCCAATACTCTGTTCATAAAAAATGTGTGTGTTTGTGTGAAAGAAAAAAAATCAATAAAATTTGATTCCAAAAAAAAAAAAAAAAGAGTTTTGGGAGAAAACAACAACAGCAGGTTAGCACCAAGAGTTAAAGGAAACTTTCCCTATTCTTGATCTAGCTAAAGTCCTCCTGGGAACTCCTGCAGGAGAAATCAGCATACATCGAGCAGAATTTTGAAGAAATGGAAACTGAGAAGGCAATAGCAGGAAACCTTGGAAAGGAGATGACTGTTGCAAACAATTTGGTGGTAGCAGATAATAACTGAGAAACCTGAGAAAAATCAATATCAGCCTCTTACAACAGAAATGAGAAAAGCAAAAGTAACGTTTTTCCATCAGTCATGTCTGACTTGAAGGCATGGTGCTCACCTTCGTTTTTTTAGCCGAGCGTTGTCCAAAGATACTTCCGTGGTCATGTGGCCAACATGGCTATATGCCAAAGGCACACAGAACACTGTTACCTTCCCACCAAAATGGTACCTATGCATCTACTTGCATTTGCATGCTTTCGAACTGCAATGGCTGGCAGGAGCTGGAGCAAGGAACGTGAACTCACCCCATCGTGCGGCGCTCGGGTCTCGAACCTGGGCTGTCAGCTCTCCACCTGACAAGCTCAGGGCCTTTAACCACTGAGTTATTATGCTCCCTCGGCAACCAAAATGAAGAAGGAAATAGTTTAAAAGCTTAGGACACACCTAAAGGTGTTTTTTCAAGAGACAACTGGACTTTCTGGGGGTTTTTTTCTTTAAAGACATTTTGCTTCTCATCCAAGAAGCTTCTTCAGTTCTGACTGGATGTTGGGGGAATGGAAGGATTTATATTCCTTGCAGACAGCTGGTCATTTGCATCCTTTTAGTGGGTCGTTAAGGTCACCTGGAAGTTTATTTTGTGTCCTCGGGGTCACCTGAGTGGTGCAAATGGGTGTGGAGCCTTCTTGAAACTGTTGAAAGGATTGTGTTGCAGATTGGAGACAGATGATGTTGTATCCTTCCTCCCCCTCTCTTGATAGAGGACTATTCAGTTTTGACATAGATGGCCTCTTTGACCCCTCTTTCAAACCAGTGTTCCTCTCTGTCCAAAATGTGGATTTTGCTGTCTTCAAAAGAGTGGCCTTTGTCTTTTAAATGCAGATGGACTGCTGAATCTAGTCCTGATGTGTTTGTTCTCCTATGTTGTGCCATGAGCTTTTAAAGTGGTTGTTTTGTTTCTCCAATGTAGTTCTACACATGGCTCGCTGCATTGAACTGCATATACCAAGTTCATCTTAAAAGAAAAACCAGAAAGTCCAGTTGGCTCTTGAAAAAAGCACCTTTGGGACAACCATGACCAAAAATCTTCATAGACATTTAGGAGACACCTCAGATGGTTCTTATCTCCTTCAGATGCTGGTCTTTCTTATTATAAGTATTAATTGCATCTGCAATAAACTTTACTGTCCTGTCACATCACTTAGCATGGAAGCTCCAGAGTGGAGGATTTATTGTCCTGGTTTGGATGAAAGTCTGCCAGTGACAGGATTTATTAATTTAAAATTTATATCCTGCCACTCCTGTTTTGTGACTTAGTGCAGTTTACAAATATTCAGACACAATAAAATCCAACTGTCAGCCTATTAAAGTCGAGCTAAGTACTCTACAGGGCTTTGATATTAAGAAACCCTCTTCTAAATTACCCACAGGGAAGGGTGGCTTGCAAGATGTCTAGAGAGGGAAAAATTCATCCTATTAAGTCCATCCATGTGTACAGGTAGTCCTCGATTTACAACAGTTCATTTAATGACCATTTGAAGTTACAACAGCACTGAAAAATGTGTTGTGATGACCCGGGGCCTGGCACAGAGGCAATACTGACAGCTGGCAGTTCAAACTGCCCCTTTATTGCTTCAAAGTGCACCAAACGCTCCCACATTTCTGGCAAGTCACAGAACAAAGTGATGACACACATACACACACACCTTAAGCAGCTTCTGGCTGCAAATAGTCCAGCCCAATGCTATGAGCACCATGGCTGCAAAGTAAGAAATCCAGCAAGGCAAGTCAAGGAGTCCAAGGAAACAAAGGAGCAAGGCAAGTAATCCAGAAATCCAGAAAGAATGCAAGGAATCCACTCGTCACCTCTCGCCTGGACTACTGCAATGCTCTCTACATAGGGCTCCCCTTGGGATGCACCCGGAGGCTCCAACTAGTGCAGAATGCGGCCGCGCGGGGGATTATGGGAGCGACGGGACGCTCCCATGTGACACCTCTCCTGCGCGAGCTGCATTGGCTACCTGTGGACTTCCGGGTGCGTTTCAAGGTGTTGGTGACCACCTTTAAAGCGCTCCATGGCTTAGGACCAGGGTACTTACAGGACCGCCTTCTGCCGCCAATAGCCTCCCACCGGCCGGTGCGTTCCCACAGAGAGGGTCTCCTCAGGGTGCCGTCAGCCAGACAATGCCGGCTGGCGACCCCCAGGGGGAGGGCCTTCTCTGTGGCAGCCCCTACCCTCTGGAACGATCTTCCTCCAAAACTGAGAACAATTGCTAACCTCCGGACTTTTCGTCGGGCCCTGAAAACTCATCTCTTTCAGCTTGCTGGTCTAGCCTGACCCCGCTGAATTTTTAAGATCTGTATTATAGGGTTGGGTATTTTAAATATTTAATGGTTAATGGTTTTAATTTTTAGCCAAAGTTATATGCTTTTTTAAAGAAATTGTTTAACTTTTGTGTACTATTTTATTTGGCTGTTCACCGCCCTGAGTCCGCAAGGAGAAGGGCGGTATACAAATCTAAACAAATAAATAAATAAATAAATAAAATGTCAGCACTCAACACTCCATGAATTCAGCATTTGTTCCCAACAAACACCCCTCCCCATGGTGTCTCCTTAAGTCTCAGTCCCCAGGTGTGGGGTGCTCTCCTCCCGAGTAGTTGAGTCAGTCTGTGCTGTTCTCGCCTTCTCTCCACTCTCCATGCTCAAGGATCAGGAGGGGGCGGTCCCTGCTCATTGCCTGAGTTCTGTCTCTCATGTTCACTGTGTAGTCTCTCTTGGTCATCCTGCCCTCCTTCCTCCCTGCCTACAAGCCATCCCAATCCTGAAAGGCCCTGGCCTGACTGGGCCTGCTCTTCCCCATTTTCCTCTGAAGCCAACGAAGCCGCCTCCACGATCTCCATCTGGCTCGACTTCCTCTGCAGATTCAGGCTCCAACAGGGGTATGACAAGTGATTTATGACTATTTTTCACACTTACAGCCATTGCAACATCTCCATGGTCACGTGATCAAATTCAGACACTTGGCAACTGACTTGTACTTATGACAGTTGCAGTGTCCCAGGGTCCTATGATCCCATTTAGTGACCTTCCAACACACAAAGCCAGATTCACTTTAACGACCGTGTTACTAACTTAACCACTGCAGTGATTCACTTAACATCTGTGGCAAGAAAGGTCATAAATGGGGCAAAGTTCACTGAACAACTGTCTCACTTAGCAACAGAAATGTTGGGCTCACTTGCGGTCGTAAGTTGAGGACTGCTTGTAGAATCATAAAAGATGTCCCGCCACACATCTAGGGGAGGAAGGTAGAAATGATAGGGCCGTGATGGCGAACTATGGCCCGGGTGCCATAGGTGGCACACAGAGCCGTATCGGTGGGCACATGAGCTCAGCTCCGACATGCATGTGTGCACCAGCCAGCTGATTTTCGGGCCTTCTGGGCCCACCAGAAGTCAGGAAACACATCGTTTCCGGCCTCCGGAGGGCCTCTGGGGAGGTGGGGAAGGCTGTTTTTGCCCTCCCCAGGCTCCTAGAAAGGCTCTGGAGCCTGGGGAGAGCAAAAAACGGGTCTACCAGGCCATCACGTGCCAAAAGCGGGGGAGAACACAAGGGGGTGGGGCACATAGAATTATGGATGTGGGCACGCGTGCATGTGACCCCACCACGCTCCCCCCGCTTTTGGCATGCGATGGCAAAAAGATTAGCCATCACTGTGATAGGTGAATAATTAGTCTCAAGAAACTGAATCCATTGACAAGGCAGAGCCAAATTCATCAAATTTGAACCTTGAGGGCTCCACGGGTTTCACAGAAATCTGTCCCTCTGTGGCGCAAAAGTTACACAATCTTCCCCTGCTATAAACACAAAGCCAGTCCTCAAACCTCGATTAGGTTAGTGTCGATCCCAGATCCTAAAGCTCTGTCTGGATTTCCCTGGTAGGCTGAGATTTAAGAGAAGAGTCAAAGCCTCAGGTTCCTTGTGTTCAAACAGCCAATTATACACGGGAGCTGCATAGAGATTTATGCAGACAAGTGGTAATTGATGATCCGAATTGGAATTGACATCACTTCTACACAGCAGGCAGGGATGAGGTAATGTGGCCAAGGCAAGCTGACACGGTGATCCCAAATATTTCTCTAGGAACTCAGCAAATCTTATTCTTCTAACTTATGTTAGAAGGTCTCAAGCAAACCTTTCCTTTTCTCATTCCTTTTCTTCCTCTTATCCACTCAACTCCTTCCTTCCTTCTTTCCTTCCTTCCTTCCTCTCAACTATCCACCTCCTTCCTTCCTTCCTTCCTTCCTTCCTTCCTTCCTTTTTTCCTTTCTCTTTCTTTCCTTCTTTCCTTCCCTTCCTTCCTTCCTCTTATCCACTCAACTCCTTCCTTTCTTCCTTCCCTCTCTCCCTCCTTCCTTTCTTCTTTCTTTCTTTCCTTCTTTCCTTCCTCTCATCCACCCAACTCCTTCCTTCCTTTTTTATTTTATTTTTTCCTTCTTTCCTTCCCTTCCTTCCTCTTATCCACTCAACTCCTTCCTTTCTTCCTTCCCTTTCTCCCTCCTTCCTTTATTCTTTCTTTCCTTCTTTCCTTCTTTTCATCCACCCAACTCTTTCCTTTCCTTTTTATTTTATTCTTGCTTTCTTTCCTTCCTTCCTCTTATCCACCCAACTCTTTCCTTCCTTCCTTCACTTGCTTTTTAAACTGAAAAAGAAATCACTGCTCTTCTTTGCAATGCGCTAAAAAAAGATTTTTAAGAAGATAATGAAGTAGGGAAAGGGTATTCTGGTTAATGATTTCTGAAAGTGTCTTGAGCTTGTTATTTTTCAGGCAGACTTATCAGAAAGGTTATCTCTATCGTGCCAGCTAGTCAAAAAAATAAAAAAACCACCAACCTTTGCTGGCTTTGAAAATTGGAATTTGCAGTTTTAACTCAAAACCGAGATTCCTGCAAGCTTTATCCTACAGGTGAACACGGGGATGGAAAATAAATTCCGTAGCGAATCAAAGCTTTGTTCAAATTACATCAGCTTTATAGTTTAGCACGGAAGGCAAATGCAGTTGTAACAGTTGTTATTCCGAAAATATGGAACTCTTGAAATGCAATGACTGGGGCATGTTTTGTTATTGTTGTTGTTTTTTAACAGATGATAAATTGCGTTGTTGTGGCTATTACAAATGTCAGCAAATGGAAGATTACAGCGTTTCCCACACACTCTGCGAAGGGCTACCTTCCTATCCTCCAACTGAATTGTTTAATGTGAAGTGTTCAATGAGATGTAAGAAGGAGCGTTGCAGCTGTTACAACACTCGATTAAAATCTGGTTCGTGGTTTTGAAACAAGAAAAAGGAAAGGAAGCTTCAAGAAGCATTATGAATGCTGAGAACTCAATCAAACCCATCTCTGAAAGGTTGGCTTATTTTATTGATGGGAAAAGATCACCTCTATATAAATCTAATCACATGATCAGGGAAGATGCTGCGATGTTTGTAAGGGTGAGGATGGGTCATAACTCACTTTTTCAGCACTGCATAGAAACCATATAGTCAATGCCTGCTGAATCAAACTATTATATATTTTTAAAAAATAATTTTTATTAAACAGGTTTTTTGTGTGTTTTTTTTAAAAAAACAAAAAACAATCTTTTACAATTTTCTTCTTTTCAACAATTTCGCATCGGTAAACATTTTTTCTCTCTTATTTCAATTTATCCTTTATACATATAATTCTAATATCTATTTATTTACATATATACATATAGATAACAGTGTACACAATTTCATTCCTACGATCTGCATCTGTTCTGTTTCCTCTTGTTTGTTACTGCATTTCCACTCCTATATCTTCCTCGTTTACTCTTTCCTTGCCTTTTATCCCTCTCCTCTAACCATTCATACCATTTCTCCCACACTATATAATATTCTATATAATTTCCTCCTTTTCTTGTATTTCCTCTGTTTCCTCCAAAACTTTTTCTAATCAGATTGTCTTCCATTGGTATATTGTTATTTTTCCAATTTTGTGCATATATTATTATATATATATATTACTGGCTTCTAATGATTCTAATGATAAACTTTTTATTTATTTATTTATTTTATTTTATTTTATTCAATTCGTATACCACCCTTCTCCTGCTGGACTCAGGGCGGTGAACAGCCAAGAATAAAAATATACCAATACAAAATCTAAAAATTATTAAAAGAATTACACAACTTTGGCCCAAAAATTTAAAACATCCCAACCTAAAACCCATTGACACTTTAAATGCTAAAAAAGGTTAAAATAGGTGAAAAGGGGGGGGGGTTTACGCCAGCCCTGCTTGATGAAAAAGAAAACTTTTTAGGGCTCGGCGAAAGGCCCGGAGATCTGATATCCTTCGTATCTCCGGGGGCAGATCGTTCCAGAGGGCAGGTGCTGCCACAGAGAAGGCCCTCCCCCTACGGGTCGCCAGTCAACATTGTCTGGCTGACGGCACCCTGAGGAGTCCCTCTCTGTGGGAGCGTACTGGCCGGTGAGAGGCTATCGGCTTGCTATTTTCTAATGTTTCTAAATCATATGAAGAATGATTGCTGGAATTGGGTATGGCTAGTCTAGAGAAAAGAAGGACTGGGGAACAGGGTGGCGTGGAGGGGTGTCATGATAGCAATGTTCCAATATTTGAGGGGCTGCCACAAAGAAGAGGGGGTCCATTTATTTTCTAAAACACCAGGAGGCAGAAGAAGAAGCAATAGACGGAAGCTAATCAAGGAGAGAAGCAATCTGGAACTAAGGAGGAACTTCCTAACGGTGAGTACAATTACCCAGTGGAACGGCTTGCCACCAGAAGTCGTGGGTGCTCCATCATTGGAGGTTTTCAAGAAAAGACTAAACAGTCACTTGTCTGAAATGATACAGGGTCTCTTACTTCAGCAGGGGGTTGGATTAGAAGACCTCCAAGGTCCCGTCCCATCTCTGTTAATCTATGTTCTAATTACTGAGAGGACTGCTTTACTTAGGTAAAGCAACTTGCAATTTGGCAAGTGGGGAAGATGGTTTCATATGCTCCCACACACATTATCCGTGTTTATTTATTTATTTGTTTGTTTTATAATGCAATTTATATGCTGCCCTATCTCCAAGGACTCAGGGCGGCTCACAATGGTAAAAATGCATAATTCCTCATTAAAACAGTAAAAATTAAAATTCCAATTTAAAAACAATTTAAAATTGATTAATAAACCCCGGTCAGTCCAAGCTGCGGAAAAACCAGGTCTTCAAATCACGGCGGAACGCACGAAGGTGAGGAGCCATCCGGAGGTCCAAAGGAAGTTGGTTCCAGAGGGTGGGTGCGCCCACAGAGAAAGCTCTCCCCCTAGGGGTCGCCAGCCGACACTGTCTGGCCAACTGCACTCTGAGGAGGCCCTGTCTGTGGGAACGCACCGGGCGATTGGGGATTGTCGCTGGCTGCAGGGGGTCCAACAAATATCTATTGCAGCCATATGGAAAACAGTATTCAGCATGTCTAAACAAATCGCTCATTTTTTTCCTTGTATACATTGACCTTGCCTTGTTCCGAAAGAATATTTGCAATACTTAAGACTGATTGCTAATACTTATGCATATTTCAGCACATGCTTCAACTTAATTGGGGGAGTTGGTCGACCAGATGGAGATCTGCCTGCCGAGGAGAATGGGCTCCTGGCTGCTGATAAGCAGACGATCTCCTCATTTATTTATTTATTTATTTATTTATTGGTTCGATTTATATGCTGCCCTTCTCCGGAGACTCAGGGCGGCTTACAATGCGTTAAGCAATAGCCTTCATACTTTTGTATATACCTGCTTAGTAGGGCTTTTGCACCCCCCCCCAAGCAGTGTTCTTTTTTATACAGCTTATTGCCCCCACAATCAGGGTCCTCATTTTACCTACCTCGGAAGGATGGAAGGCTGAGTCAACCTTGAGCCTGGTGAGATTCGAACTCGCAGTAACTGCAGGCAGCTGGCAGCTAAGTGCTATTTAACAGCTCTGTATACCGCTGCTCCACCAAGGCTCCTTATGATGTTCCTCATGAGGAACATCTGCCTCCCTGACTCCGTCCAAGGGCATGGAGCGTAGGCAAGCCCAGGGAAGGGCTGCGAGGCTACTCAGGAGGTGAGAACAATTAACCAGAGGAATCGTTTTTCTCCAAAAGTTGTGGATGCTCCAGCAGTGGAGGCTTTTAAGAAGACACCGGACAGCCATTTGTCCAGAATAGTATAGAGCCGTGATGGTGAACCATGAGACTGAGGTGGCACGCAGAGCCATCTTTCCGGGCACACATACTGTCACCTAACTCACCTGCAGCTGCGCATATGTGCATGCCACAGCTGGTGTTTGGGCCTCTGGTGTGCATGCACGCAATTCAGGGGACCCAGCTGGTCTTTGGAGCTGTCCCGTGCATGCGTGCGCACTTGCGCATGCATGAGAGAGTACTTGCGTGCAGTGCACACATGCATAGATGGCATTCTCACGCGTGCATTGCGCAAGCTAAAAAACTGTGTGCATGTGGAGACGGTGCAATTGTGCGTGCAGCTCACAGGGGGAGCCATGCAAAAGCCATGCATATATGCAGGTTGTGCGGTGGTGCACACAGAGCACATGGGAGGAGCCGCGCATTTGCACAGATAGCACACGCACTTGCAAAGCACGTAAAGTGCGAATCTGTTCGACACTCGGTGAGTAAAAGGTTCGCCACCACTGGCATAGGGGTTGATTACAATAGCTAGTAAAGTGGAAGGGATACCTACTCTCTGAAGCCACCTGGGTCAAAAGCTGGGGTGTAAAGGCAGGTAGGTTGGTTAAACAATCCCATGACAAGTACCCCCATAAGCCACAGGGGCCTCCAGTGGGAGGAAGAGGATGTTAGCCTGTGCTTCAATTAACCTCTCTGTATTTTTTCTTTTCTTCTTCCTGGAATTCCTTTTTCAATTAAGGGTGGCCACCTGTCAACCCTGAAGTTGGCCTAACTGAGGCCATTTTCAGACTTCAGTGCTGACACACTGGAGCCAAGGGATAGGGAGGAGGAACAGATAGTTGAGAGCAGTAGAGTCGAAACAAAATACTTTCTCTTGGGAACCAAGGTCATTCCTGCAGGTGTTTGGAAGGAGGGGACTGATGTCACCTAGCAACTAGACTGTATCCTGATTGGGCCATGTGACTGTTGTTTTGGAAAAGTGACACAAACTTTTACTTTTAATTAGGTGAAAACCGCAGGAATATTCAGAATCGGTTTTCACCAGCCTGTGCCAATATGGCATATCCAATAAACCTGCCTCAGAGTCTTGTTTGCTATGGGTATGTTACTTGGAACCCTGACAATGACCTCTTTTGCAAGCAATCTTTTTTTTTTTAAAGACTGGGGGTGTCCAATCCTGTTTGACCTCTGCCAATCTCTTAAATTCATGTAAAAGGCAGCCAGCCTACTATTACGAACATTACGAACATTATTAGGGCAGGGTGGGTTTTTTTTAAAAAAAAAAGTTCCAAATTTAGAGGAGAGAATCAAGCGATGGTAACATGAATGCCGTCCCTAATTTTGAAACAGTTTCTATTGTTGCTTGTCTCATTCTTGGAGCAGCGACTGCATAAATTTATCTCTCTTCCTATTAACAAGACAAATTCTGCAGCTCGATTGCTTTGCAACCAATGAACTGAGGGTGGGGGGGAAATGGATTTCCCTTAGAAGTTAAATTGTATTATTGTATTATTTACCCGTCCAGTCTAGTCAGCATCTCAGTATCTGTTCATCGATCATCTCTCGGTGTGTTCATTTCACTCTATGGCTTAATGACGAAGCTTTGCGACGTGCATCCTGGGATAATGAGAGTTAGCTGCCGAGCTAACATCAGTAAAGAAAGTGATCTCTACATAGAAATTATTCCAGTGAAAACTGCACATGTAATGTGTTGGGTTCTTTTGTATTGAATTTTAGACTTCACCCCAAACAAATTAGAAGAGGAAGGAAAAAAGGGACCAGCTGACAGGGTACTTTACTTTCAGATGGCGTAAGGCTCACTGTATGTGTGTGCGTGTGTGTGTGTGTGTGTGTTTTTGTATCATTCTCTTAGTATTCTAATCTATTCATTTACTTATACAGGGTGTCTAGTGATATAAAACAGAAAACAGCCTAGAGCAATGATGGTGAACCTTTTCAGCACCGAGTGCCAAAACTGGAACACATGTGCATGTGTGCACGCTGGAGCCCTGGAAACTCGAAGGCCAGCTGGCTGGCGTGTTCATGCCTGTTTTTTGGCTGGTTTTCAGGCCGTTTGTGGGAACGTTTTCAGGTCACTTTCAGGCTGTTTTCCGGGCTGTTTTCAGCCTGTTTTGGGGGGCGTTTTCAGGCCATTTTTCAGCCTTTTTTTCAAAAATGGCCTGAAAACAGCCTGAAAAACAGCCAGAAAATGACCCGAAAAATGGCCTGTTTTTTGGCCATTTTCCGGCGTTCTGACACACATAAAGATCAGCTGCCTGGCATGTGCCCGAAAGCAGAAGAGCAGCTGGCAATGGTGCATGTGCCCACAGAGAGGGCTCTGCGTGCCACCTTTGGCACATGTGCCATAGGTTCGCCATTACGGCCCTATGCAATCTAATATCCAATATCATTTTTACCTCATAGTGCAGTGATAGCTAACCTTTTTCTCATTGCATGCCAGAACCCATAATGCAATGTGGGGGGACCTGCACATGCACACATGACCCCACCATACTCCCCCTTTTCCCCCACCACGGGTATGACCCTCCTGCCCCCGTTGTGAGCCTAGTAGGCCTCTCTGCAGCCTCCTGGGCCTAAAAACAGGCCATGTGGGGGGCACCACAACCCCCCACGCTCCCCCTGCCCTACGCATGTGCACGCAATCCCTGCCCCCCCCATGCATGCATGCACATCAGTGGTGGGTTCCTCTCGGTTCGGCCTGGTTCCGCCAAGGTGATGATATGATGTCACCGAACCGGTTCTGCAAGCCATTAAAGGCCTGGTAGACCAGTACCTCTGCTAAATCCTAAAGAATTGTCACATGACCATCAAGCCACACCCACAAAATAAGCCACACCCACAGAACCAGTAGTAAAAAAATTTAGAACCCACCCCTGATGTACATCTCCCTCATATGGGCCCCCTCTGCACATCCCAAAAATCAGCTCGCTGGTGGGAGGTGTGTGCACATGCGCAGTGGAGCTGAGCTGGGCAATGGTTCACGTGCCCACAGAAAGGGCTCCGCATGCCAGCTGTGGCACATTTGCCATAGGTTCGCCATCACGGTCATAGTACATCTGCCCCTCGGGCACAATTGGTTTCGGGGCTGCCCAATCTACTGGCCTGATCTAGGAGCCTACTGTGGGCTTTAACAAGCTACTGTGAAAGACTGGATGCACTTTCCCTAGCAATCACTTTGATCACTTTCACTATAGGAAAAGGTCCTATGAACTTCGGACCCAGCTTCTTACAGGGAAGCTTTAATTTTAGATATTTTGTGGATTGATAAACCTTGCTGTCCACTTAGAATGGTGGGGCCAACTTCATGGTTGACAGTCATTTCAGGCTGTTGGCTATTCAGATCTGAGCAAGAAAAGGGTAAGTAAAGCAAAAAAATCTGCTTATTGGTTCATTCTTAATAGAAGAGAGAGAAGGAGAGGATATTTTTTCTTCTTACTCCTATTGTTAGTATGGAGCCTTTATTCAAAATATTTCCAACCATCTGTGCAGTTAATGGTAGCTGTGTTAACAATCCGACTCAACCTCGGTATTTGAAGAAAAGCTCCCAGATCAAAGGGATGCTAGACTATTTAAAAAACATAGCACCAATGGAATGGGTTTCTTAATCAAAAGCTTAAATTGCTTTATCGAAATGTTTGTAGAAAAGACTAGAAAAATGTAAAGAAAAAGGGTGAGTGTGTGATAATCTCCTAAATTTCTTCATTTTTAAAAAAAATTAATGTCAAGCCCGAGAAATCAAAAAATCCAGGTAATTCAAGCTTAAACTCTTTACAGGTATCTGAACTACTGATGGTCAAAAGCAAATTGGCGGTAGATAAGAGTCATTGGAATTCAAGGTGGGCCAGATTTAGAACTTTTGTGGGCATGAAGGGATTCGAGACGGATGATGTACTTGACCCCTCTCTCAGTCTCAGCCTGGTCATCTCCTACATCAGGTTTATTTCATGCTACTTTGAAACAAGAATCTGAACTACTAACAGTCAAAGCAAGATAAGAGTCATTGGAATTCAAGATGGGCTGGACTTAGAACTTTTATGGGTGTGAAGGAACTCGAGACTGATGACATGTTTGACCCCTCCTTCAGAGTCAGCCAGGTCATCTCTGACAGTCTTATACAACATATTATATTGGACAAGACACAGGAATAAAAAGAGCACAAAAATGTATTGTCCCATATTTCCTCATTCAGTGTGTCTTTACAACCTCAGAGGCAGCACAGAAGAAGTTTTCTCATCTTCTCATCCTGCACCAAAAGGAAGGAAGGAAGAGTACACAATACTCTCTTTCTTTCTTTCTTTCTTTCTTTCTTTCTTTCTTTCTTTCTTTCTTTCTTTCTTTCTTCCTTCCTTCCTTCCTTCCTTCCTTCCTTCCTTTCTTCTTTCTTTTCCTTCCTTTCTTCCTTCCTTTCTTTCTTTCTTTTTTTCATTGCAGTAAGTTAACACTGTGATCCTTTGGAAAAGTTTAATATTGTATCCTGTCTTTAGGTCCAAATTTTCAGAAGCTCCTTTGCAATTGACACCATATTCCTATGCACAAGACCTCCAAAACCGTTTTTATGGGTTCTAAAGTGCCCACCTCTGTGGATACAACATATTGACCTCTTTTTTTGTGTGTATGCTTTTATGAGTTTAGGGGGGCACAATTAAGGGTTTAAATAGGAATTTAGAGATATATCACCGTGTAACGACTGAAAATGCCTCTAAAATGTTATTGTAGCATAAATGGAGCATGAATCTTAGTCTGCTCTCCGAAACCATTGTGGGTAGTGGTGAGATCCTGCAGGTTTAACAACCAGTTTGGTGATTGTGTGCTTTGCACGCACGTGCCTGACATGTGCTGTGTGTGCGTGTGCAGTTTTACGAAAACTTACCTTCTGCATTACTGCTGGGGAGTAACATAGCTGAGTCACGGCAATCCGCTCTGCCTCATGAATCAGCTGAGAAGATATAGGTTAATAAAATGCAGGGGCGAGCGGGCGGTCCCACCTGATTGTTGGAGCTACTGGTTCACTCAAACCAATCCAAACTGGTTGAATCCCACCCCTGATTGTGAGCCCTGATAACAATGCAATTGCACATTACTGTTGGGACCCAGGCCCACGTAGTTAATATTAAATGCAAAACAGTTCCAAAAAACAAACAGATTTTATTAAAACAGCTGAGAATTAACTCATTCTCAGCGTATTCCAAATTAAATGAAAGCAAAGTCCTCAAAACACCATTCTTCAGTTTATCTCTGACCTTGGGATAATTAGGCAAACTGCCAAAGGCTTTTCTTGGCAACAGTTCAGGAACAGAAGATGCTGACAATACATCCAAACACAAAGCAAATCTCTCAACGGTTGTTTCCTGGCAAAGAGGCAGAGAGCCGTTGCTGGTCTTTTAAGCCTTATGGGAGGGGCCAATCATCTCTTGGCCCTACTCCTGAGTCGTCCTCTCTGCTTTAGCTGCTCCTTCCTTCTGGCAGCTCTTCTCATATGTGCACTAGGAACAGGCTCCTCCTGTTCCTCTGCCTCTCTACTGTCAGCCTCTGGAGTCTCCAAAGTCTGCACATCACTCCCTGATGGCCCTGGCCCCATCTCTGCCTCCGATGCAGAGTCCTCATCCGGGCCTCCCCCAGCCTCCAGGACTGGCCCAGGTTCTTCCTCAGCCTCATCGCTGTCCGACTCCGCTGCCAGCTCCTCAGGCTGCTGGCGGACCACAACAATTACCACTGAAATGCCTTCAATGAATTTGCTGTATATTTTACATGTGTGTATAGAATCTCCATTCTCCAGACACTTAAGCCTTTGTACAGAATTGCCTTCTTTGGTAGACATGACTTGGCAAGCCTTTTTTTTTTTTTAAACTGAAAACAAGAATGAAGCCATATTTGGACAGAGCTGTCTTTTGCAATACACAGAAATCAAAGCCCTCAAATAGGTTACTACTTCTTTTGGTGGGGGGAGGTGGAATTTCCTCCAACCTTGGCAAGTTCAACAGATATTTTATTTTCTCTTGATAGCCTCCAAGAGGCAACTGATCTGCGTTGACATAACGGTTCTCTTTAGCCTGGGAGATGCTAGTTCCTCCTTCTCCAGCTCCCCCTTGCAGACATCCTGTGCCAGATATATCAATGTCTCTTTGGTATGTAAAAGCATAAGGAAAATGGTTGACTGCAATTCCGTTGATCTGATTAATTTCACTGTTTGGTTTCCTTCCTGAAGAATCTGCAAACAAAATGTCAGTTTTTAGGAGCTTAATTATTCTGTGATGAATGGAAGGCAAACACATGTTCCGATAGGGAAAAGTCTCTTTTTAATTATTTCTCAGGGCTATCGACAATGTGCTCTCAGCATCAAGCAAACAGGTAAACTAAAGCTACTCATCCATGTTCAATTTCACTTCTGCTCTTACTACAAATTGGAGCCTTTTTTAAAAAAAACAACAACAATATTGACTCGGGAAGCTACACAATATATTTGTTTGCTCTGAGTTGCTGCATTAACCACTACAGCAAACTGGCTCACAAAATGGGAATACAGATCGCATTTGACTTGCTAGACCTCTGATGCTCTCTAAGAAGAAGAAAAAGAAAAGAAAAGTGAAGTAAAAATCCTCTTTTATAAAAGGGGAATGTGAATTATGGGGTTTTGTAGATTTATATCCCCATGTGTTTTTCAGCATCGTGTGGTCCAAAATGGGTAGCTCAGAAATGACCCTTTGTTACAAGAGACGACATAAAATTTATTTCCTAAATATGTAGGATTGAATAAATCAAATGCACTCATTTGGGGGGGCAGGTTTCGGCCCAAAGACCATTATGAATGTGCAACTTAACGGGGCTTTGAAAATTGCCCAGGAGAATTAGACTCTCCCTCATAAAACAGGGCATCAGCACACAATTCAGCTCAAGGGTCTAACTTCATGCACCGAAAAATAGCCTGCTTCGATTCAGTCCAGCCTAATCAATTGCTGTGCACTTCAGTTCCGGGTTTGATTTAAAGAAAGATTTATACAATTGGGGAAAAAAAATGCAGGCAATGCAGAACTTATTTCATTTCTCGACAATGTGGCATAAAACGGGAAGGAAAATGGTTAATTTAAAACCATTTGATGATTGCTCTTTTTATGAAAATAAGCAGCATGGTCTCTCAACTCTGTATGCCTATTTCAAGTTCCTAGCTCGGTTCGGATGTTTTAACTATTGAGTAATCTGAATCATCAAATCATTATATTTCATCCTGGACCGATCATAAATAACAATGTGGGGCCTGATTTGCAAGGGGATGAAGCTATTGTTGCTCTAATATATTTATCAGTATTCGACTAGGAGAGATAATATATGTGTCAAGGTACCAACCAATGCCTTAATAAAAGCAGGAGCCTCAAACCATTTAGCAAGAAAAATCCAGTTGCTTATTAGGAGCGCCATGTCGGCACAAACTAAGTGAAGCCAGCTCTGACTTCACTCGGTTCGCGACTTGCCTCTAACTATGTTGCCCTCTCCTGCCCCCACCCCCAGGTGTTCACTAGTCACATTCCCCAACGAAGCAATTTTGCGAGTCGTTGAAGTCACTCCCTCCACCACTTTGTGGGTCTCTGTGGAGATGGCCCTGACTTTGGGCGGCTAGGATTTGTTTTGTTTTGAGTGAGGTGTAAATTCCTCAGTGCAGCTGCAAGGCGTGATTTCCTATCACGCCTCACCTATGGCAACTCGGGAGCAGGTCAGGAAAACTTCGCGAATTGACAATATGTATATGTGGTTTTTTGTCTTTTTAATGCACGTTTTTTTCCCCTTTACATGTTTTTGTCTAAAGTGTTTTGTTTTAAAATAAATTGAAAAAAAAATTAAAAAGATGTTGAGACTCTGGAAAGAGTGCAGAGAAGAGCAGCATGAATGATTAGGAGGCTGGAGGCTATAACCTACTAAGAATGGTTACAGGAATTGGCTTTGCCTAGTCCTGTGATGGAGAATCTATGGCATGCATGCCAGAGGTGGCACACAGAGCCCACTTTGTGGGCATGCAGGCTGTCACCAGCTGGTCTTCTGGCCTCCGGCCAGTGGTACAATTCAGCCCGTTTGCACCACTTTGGGAGAACCGGTTGTTAACTTTCTGAGCAGTTTGGTGAACTGGTTGTTGGAAGAAATCATTGGGACAGAGAACCGGTTGTTAAATTATTTGAATCGCACCACTGCTTCCAGCACATACATGCATGCCAGCCAGCTGGTCTTCATGCGTGCCGGAGCACCAGAAATCCGAAGACCAGATCTTCTGAATAAAATAAAATTTTAAAAATGAACAGAATGAACAGAATGTTAATCATCCCCATCTACCAAATTATTTCTTTAATGGTGCAGAATATAGGAAGGATCACCTGAATTCCACTTTTACTACTGTTATATACTGAAAAGGTGTCAGTGTATAAGAAGTCATGAATTGGAATAGACATGGCAATAAGTCAGCCAATGGGGACTGTTTGGTGATTCAGACAGTTTGGAGCCAGGATGTGACACACTGCCTAGAGTAGTGATGGCTAACCTTTTCCAAAAGCAGGGGTCGCAAGGGGGGTCACGGTGTGTGTACCCACATCCATAATTCAATGCACGCCACCTTCCCGCGTATGTGCATTTGACCCCCCCACACTTCCCCCTGCTTTTGGCACACGATAGCATGGTGGGCCCATTTTCCCCCTCCCCAGGCTCCAGAGGCTTTCTAGGAGCCTGGGGAGGGCAAAAACAGTCCTCCCCATCCCCTAGGAGGCCTTCCAAAGGCCAAAAACAGCCAGTTTCCCGACTTCCAGTAGGACCGGAAGGCCTGAAAATCAGTTGGCCAGTACGTGCATGTGCGCTGGAGCTGAGCTAGGGCAACACTTGCGTGCCCACCAATATGGCTCCGCAAGCCACCTATGGCACTCGTACCATAGCTTCGCCATCATGGGCCTAGAGTTTCACTTGTAAAATGGACAGCTACATAAATTTGATAAATAGGTAAATATTATAGATTGTTTTTTAAAAAAACATCAGCAATCAAAATCAACATAGACACTATCTGGCTGTCCGAAGATCTCTGCTAGAAGGGGAAAAGTAAGAGTTAATTCTACATCATGATAAAATTTCCCTTGAGAATGCAATTATCAAAATGAAGCTGTTCCTTCATGATTTGAACAATAGAGCTGAAGGGAAATTCTCTAAACAAATTAAAAAGGAGAAATGTCGTTACTGTAATTGTAATTGTGGGAGCTTCATCACTGGAAGCTTTCAAGAAGAGATTAGACTGCCATTTGTCAGAAATGTTGCAGCGCAGGGGTGAGTTCTACTTACCTTTACTACTGGTTTGCAACGGGATCGCGCACTCGCTTCACTCGCACATGCGCAGATCGCCGATGACGACATCCGGGGTGGTGGGCAGGGCTTCCTGCCAGTTTTGCTACCAGTTCTTGCAAACCGGCCCGAACCGGGGGCAACCCACCATGGTGTAGCACCTCCTGCTTGGGCGGAGGGTTGGACTAAATGACCTACAAGGACCCTTCCAACTCTGTTAATCTGTTAATAGAGGAGGACATACTAAAAGAGAATGCAGACTTTACAAAACTAAGACTCAATTAAACAGAGAGAAATAATGCAATAAAATGCCCTAATAGAAAAATGAAGTCTGCATACGACTGCAGACATAGAAACAGTATGTTAGCAAATAAATGTCGACTGGAAATTTGACATCGTTTTTTAAACGTATTTGCTATACAGTAATACATTAGTATATCTGCAGCAAAAATACGTTAATAACCTTTAATGAAAATTACCAAAGGGAAGTTGATTTAGCCTATGGAGGATCGACAGAAGGCAATATTAAACTGAAATCATAACTGAAAGCAGAAATCAAATTTTTAAAAAGATACGTTGTATAACTGAATGGGGTGCAGATTATGTAAAGTTTTTGTTACCTTATGCAAACATGGTTGTAAAACTGTGCTTAGAAATGGATACTGCACCGTTAACAATACAAATACCGTATTGTTGACAAGTAAAGAAAATGAAGCTACTTTGCTGCAACATATGAGAACGAAAGCAAAGTAGGTATAATAACAATTTTTACAAAATAGCATAGAATATTCCGGTCCTTGAGATGAGGCTGTTATTAAGAAAAACAAAAATGAGATCTTAGTCGTTGGATCAAACATTTAGCCTTGCAAAAATGCAGAGATTCAAAATGTGATTGTTGCTTATAAAAAAACCAAACCAAAAAGGAACAGTTTTCTTTGGCATTAATTCAGCCAGTTTTGAGGGTTTTTTTTTTTCAAACATTCATGGTCCTGTGCCAATCAAAATGAAGGGCAGGAGAAAAAAAATCTCCTTCGTTAGGCTGTTACTCAAAATATCTCCTCACTTATCTTTTAACCAATAAGAACGGATTTTTTTAAAAAAACGACAAAGTATTATTTGCTCTTCTGCTTATACAGAAGATGAGCTCCAGGGAATAATCAACAGATTAAGGTCTGATAATAGGGTTGCAACCAGGAATTTGAAGAACACTTGAATAATAAAGGTATAAAACATGAAAAAACATCATCGCACTCAACAAAATATGACAGCAAAAAGAAAAGAACCAAGAAGGTGTCTTGATGAAAAGAATTTAGATGATTTTTAGGGAGAAGCACTTAATACAGGTATTTAGCTGTAAAATCATTTAAGAACAAAAGAGGCAGCTAAAACCCTGCAGGAGTTACGAAATAGGAGCGAGCCCAATTTGTCACACCCAAAGATTCTTGGATGCAAGATCGATGCATGTCTATGAACATTCTCAGTCATTCAGGTTGTGGTTTTCTCAAAGATGCTTTTTCAAAAAGCAACTGGATTTTGTTTGTTTTTCCTTGGAGAATAGAATAGAATAGAATAGAATAGAATAGAATAGAATAGAATAGAATAGAATAGAATAGAATAGAATAGAATAGAATAGAATAGAATAGAATAGAAACAGAGCACCCATGAATTCTGAAGGCAAACTGTTCCACTGGTTAATTGTCCTCACTGTTTCTCCTTAATTCCAGGTTGCTTCTCTCTTTGATTAGTTTCCATCCATAGTTTCTTATCCTGCCCTCTGTTGCTTTGGAAAATAATTTGACCCCCTCTTCTTTGTGGCAGCCCCTCAAATACTGGAAGACTGCTATCATGTCATCCCTAATTCTTCTTTTCTTTAGACTAGCCAAACCCAGATGTTTCGCTTCCCATCCAAGAAACTTTTTCAGTTCATACATCATTATGTCATCAGTGAACTGGAGAAGCTTCTTGGATGAGAAGTGAAACGTCTCCAAAGAAAAACAAGAAAGTCTGGTTGCCTATTCCTGTTTTGTTTTGTTTTCATTTTATGCCCTTGTTTTTGTCTAGTCTTGCTCAGTGATGATGATGATGATGATGATGATGATGATGATGATTGGATTTATATGCCACCCTCTCTCCAAAGGACTCAGGGCGGCTCACATCAAATGAAACAATCCCAATAAATACAGATTAAAACAGACTAAAACAGACTAAAACCAATTTAAAACAGTAGACCACATCTATCCCGGCTAGGGTGTTTAAACAGCCAGGTCTGAAGCTCACGGCGGAAGGTATGAAGGTCGGGGGCCAGCCGAAGACCCTCGGGAAGTTGATTCCAAAGGGTGGGCGCGGCCACAGAGAAGGCTTTACCCCTGAGGGTCGCCAGCCAACATTGTCTAGCCGACGGTACCCTAAGTAGGCCCTCTCTGTGGGAATGCACCGGGCGATGGGAAGCCGATGCTGATTGCAGGTGGTCCGACAGATATCCTGGACCTAAGCCATGAAGGGCTTTATAGGTTAACACCAGCACCTTGAATCTCACCCGGAGGGCAACCGGCAACCAATGCAAGTCACACAGGAGAGGTGTAACATGGGAGTATCGGGATCCTCCCATTACAACCCACGCAGTTGTGTTTTGTTTTTTTATTTTTTTGTTCTTTCGGGGGGAGTTTTGTATTTTAATGTTTTGAATAAAAAAAAATAAGAAAGAAAGAAAGAAAGAAAGAAAGAAAGAAAGAAAGAAAGAAAGAAAGAAAGAAAGAAAGAAAGAAAGAAAGAAAGAAAGAAATAGGATCTTTTCCCAAAAGCCAAATATGGATTGTAACTGTTTTTGTAAACTAGACAAGCTTATTGTTATAGAAGTGGCTTGTACATACTGTTGTGTAAAAGCAAAAAATTGTGGTTGTGAGGTTGTTACCTTCTACTGTGCTAAAGAGAGTAGAAAGTTGGTGCCTTTCTCTTTCTTTCTTTTCTCTCTTTACACTATATCCCTCTTTTTTCCCCTCCCTCTCTTCTTACTTTTCCATGTTCCTTTTTTTCTTTGTATTTTACGCTTTGATAAACTAATATAAAAAATCAAATGATAAAGAAAGTCGTATGTGGTCAGTGGGAAGAAGGACGCTTGTGGAAATGGGTGTTGGCATGAAGTTACAGCGGTAGCAAAAGTATGGTGAGCATTTTGGTGATGGGTTTTTTTTTGTTTGTTTGTTTTGTTCAATTAAACATGCAAGTGCAGCAGCATTTAGAAAAGAGACGTTAATTAGCAAGATGCTTTTCTGTGTGATGAGATGAAAGAGAAATTTATATACGCCAGCTACCCCATTTTGAAGAGCTAAGGGAAAAAAGAATACTGTGTACATAGCCAAAAAAAAAAAAAATTCCATATATGGGCTAAAGCTAGCAGCCAAGCAGTCTGATAAATTAAGTCAAATGCTGCAAAATATGAACATTCAGCTGAGAAATGCTGATCCACGCTCCTGTACAAAGGTTTAAACTGTACATTCTTTGTTATGTTGATGATCTAATTCTGTGCCCAAAGGACGCAGCTTGGAGACAGCGAACGATTTAAATAAACAAGTGGAAGCCAAGCATTTTGGAGATAATAGCCTTTATCTTGGAACTGAAGTTAAAAAAAAAGAAAGAACAACAGTGGAGGATGCTTGCTCAATCAAGCCTGAATATTAATAGATGTAAATAGATCTAAAACTAAAACTAGTTTAAAACTCAGTGAGGCAAAGGGATCTAATATGTCCACTGAAGTTGGATCGCTAACAAAATGGGGGGGAGAAACCAAACCGAGTTGGCAAACAATCAACAGTATAGGACAGTGATGGCTAACCTTTTTGTCATTGTGTGCCAAAAGTTGGGGGAGTGAGGGGGGTCACATACATGCATGCCCACACCCAAAATTCAATGCATCCTGCTCCCCCCCCCAACATGCAACCCCCCCTGCACTCCCCTGCTTTTGGCATGTGATGGCACAGTGGGACCAGTAGGCCCATTTTTCACCTCTGGAGCCTGGGGAGGGCTAAAACGGCCTTCCCCACCTCCCCAGAGGCCCTCCCAAGGCCAGAAACAGCCCATTTCCTGACTTCCGGTGGGCCCAGAAAGCCCAAAAATCAGGTGGCCAGCATGCACATGTACGCTGGATCTGAGCTAGGGCAATGCTCACGTACCCACAGATATGGCTTTGCGTGCCACCTTTGGCACACGTGCCATAGGTTCGCCATCACAGGTATAGGACGATCTTGGGGAAAAACTCACCTTCCTCTTACATTACAACTAGGGGCAAATCTGACCTAGCTAATGCTGTTGGACTATTGCGTAGGAAAATTCACAAGCCAGACAAGAGGACTAGAAAATAGTAAAAAGATCAGGAACTGACAGTCTTTGGTGCTCCCTGAGCTTCCTTGTTTTCTTCTGGATGTTTCATTACCAAACCCGGTAACATCATCAGTGTTCTAATAAAACATCTGCAAGAAAACAACCAAACTCAAAAAGCAACAAGGACCCACAATTCCTGATCTTTTTACTATTTTCTTGTCTGGCTTGTGGACGAGCCAATTTTAAACCCTAAGCTACAAACATTGTCCTTTTCTGAGAGCAGGAAGTAAGGGCTGTGATTTAAAACTGCCTACAACCAATGATTCCACTCCTATTGAAATTATAGATTTGGATTGGACTGAGAATAAATCTGCTAGGAGAGTGATGGCTAACCTTTTTGCCACTGAGTGCCAAAAGTGGGGGGAGAATGGGGGAATCGTGCACATGTGTGCCCACACCCATAATTCAATGCCTACTCATGCCCCACCCTCCCACACACATGCGCGTGCTCCCCCCGCGCTCCCCCGCTTTTGGCACGTGATGGTACAGTGCGCCCATTTTTCATTCTCCCCAGGCATCAGAGGCTTTCTAGGAGCCTGGGGAGGGCAGAAAAGAGGCACTCTGGAGGCCGGAAATAGCCCATTTCCCAACTTCCGGTAGGCCCAGAAGGCCCGAAAATCAGCTGGCCGGTGGACACATGTGTGCTGGAGTTCATCTAGGGCAACGCTCGTGTGCCCTCAGATATGGTTCTGCGTGCCAACTGTGACACCCATGCCATAGGTTTGCCATCACAGTGCTAGGAAAACAACAATGGAATCCAAACAAAGCCTTCTCATCTACAGAATCTTCTCATCTACAGAAGCCAGAGACTGTGCTACAGAACAAGTATGCGGCAGCGATTTGACTCCTCCTTCCAGCACTGATAATGTTGCCCAGCTGCATAACGAAACATCTGCATGGAAATGACCAAGCTCAGAGAGCACCAAGGACTCCACCGTTCAACCCTGAGCTACAAATATTCTCGTCTGTAGACCTGAGTTTGGAAGTGGGACAAGTCTGGTATATAGTGGTTAGTTTTTACTGAAGAACTTCTAACAACAGCGACAGCTGTTGAATCTGCTGAATCAAGTGGCATACAAATCTTTACCGTACACATGTCTTGCAGGCTTTCAAATGATATTAGCTTTTTTAAAAAAAAAAAGACAGTAACTAGTACTATGTCATGTTTTAAAATTCAGTGAATGTCCCACTCACCCACATCATTTCTGGGTTGAGGGCAGTGGTGAAATCCAATTTTTTTTACTACTGGCTCTGTGGGCGTGGCTTGGTGGGCATGGTATGGCTTGGTGGGTGTGGCTTGGTGGGCATGGGGAAGGATACTGCAAAATCTCCATTCCCTCCGACTTTGGGGCCAGCCAGAGGTGGCATTTGCCGGTTCTCCAAACTACTCAAAATTTCCGCTACCAGTTCTCCAGAACCTGTCAGAACCTACTGGATTTCACCCCTGGTTGAGGGCATGGATGGGATAAGGTGTGCAAACCTGGCTACCTATGGATGTCAGGATGTCCTTGAAAAGTCAGAAGAACAGAATTGGAAGGAACCTTGGAGGTCTTCTAATCCAACTCCATGCTCAAGCAGGAGTCTCTATACCATTCCAGACAAATGGTTGTCCAATCTCTTCTTTAAAATCTCCACTGTTGGAGCATTCACAAATTCTGGAGGCAAGTTGTTCCACTGGTTAATTGTTCCACTGTCAGGAACTTTCTCCTTAATTCCAGGTTGCTTCTCTCCTTGATAGGTTTCCATCCATTTGTTTCTGGTTCTGCCTTCTGGTGCTTTGGAAAATAGCCCCTTGTTTTTTGTGGCAGATCCCTCAAATGCTGGAAGACAGCTATCATGTCACCCTTAGTCCTTCCAATGAAAAGAAATGCCAGCATTTGGACAATATCACTGTCTAAATTCCTATCGTTTCCTCTTAATTGGGAAAGACATGGGAGAGCTTGAAGATTGCTGATACTGTAAAGAGTGGGAGGGAAAGGAGGCAGGCTTGGAAAATTAAAATGAGAAGTTTGGATCACCGGTGGATAACAAATGCAAGTTCATCCTTTAGGGGTCCCCCAGGGAATGATGTGCTCCAGATATGTAGCCACTTAACACTGCAGGTTGGTTTTTAATAAATAGGCACGTTATTGTCAGTGTAACATGCACGGTATGTTGTTCTCATTATATCAGTCATCGGCCCCACAATAAATTAAAGTAATGATGGCAGCCTGACATAAGCCTTACAGCCATAAAACTCAAGTTCTACCCTTAATAGGCAGATGAGGGACTCACAAGCAGCATGTGAGCCATCTTAATTTCTGACCTGGTACTGAAAAAGAACTGCTGCTTAACAGGATGAGACACCCGTGGCATTTGGGGACCTTAATTCAGCTCAGATTGATTGAAGGCATACCTGGAGGAAGTAAGGTTTACAAACTAAAAGAATAATGACCACACGCTTACCCACTACACATACTGTGCTGTCTTGCGTACACGCACACATAACAGTGGTTTAGTGGGTTTATTAATATTCCCCCGCAACTCCCTTCACCAAAAACCCACAACTGCCCCAAGTCAGACTTCAGACTTTGAAATGGAAAATCCTGGAGAGATTGGCACAAAATGGGCTGGGCTCAATTGTGTGTTCTCGAGGCATTGTAGAATTTCTGTGCAGCTTTTTTATTTTTTTAAGTAGTAGTAAATGTAGTTTTAAGGACAAAGCTGTTCCACAAGACAAGCAGAGTTTGTGATTAGCCGTGAGAGAGATTGTTCCTGTCATAGCTTTAAAAAACTAACAATGATAGTAGAAATCTTAGAGAGATAGAAAGGTATCTATCTAGATACCTCTCTAGATAGTAGAAGATAGTAGAAAGATAGTCGAAATCTCTCTCTCTCTCTCTCTCTCTCTCTCTCTCTCTCTCTCTCTCTCTCTCACTGTCTCTCTGTCTCCCTCTCTGTCTCTCTCTGTCTCTCTGTCTCTCTCTCTGACTCTCTGACTCTCTGTCTCTGTCTCTGTCTACATCTGTGTGTGTCTGTCTGTCTGTCAGTCTCTCTCTCTGTCTTTCTCTCTGTCTCTCTGTGTGTCTCTGTGTCTCTCTCTGACTCTCTCATTGTCTCTCTGTCTCTGTCTGTCTGTCTGTGTCTGTCTGTCTCTCTCTCTCTCTCTCTCTGTCTCCCTCTCTGTCTCTCTCTGTCTCTCTCTCTGACTCTCTCACTGTCTCTCTGTCTCTGTCTCTGTGTGTATGTGTCTGTGTGTCTGTCAGTCTCTGTGTCTTTCTCTCTGTCTCTCTCTGTGTCTCTGTGTCTCTCTCTGACTCTCTCATTGTCTCTCTGTCTCTGTCTCTGTGTGTGTGTCTGTCTGTCTCTCTCTCTCTCTCTGTGTCTCTCTCTGTCTCCCTCTCTGTCTCTCTCTCTCTCTCTCTCTCTCTGACTCTCTCACTGTCTCTCTGTGTCTCTTTGTCTCTCTCTCTGACTCTCTCACTGACTCTCTGTCTCTGTCTCTCTGTCGCTGTCTCTCTGTCTCTGTCTCTGTGTGTGTGTGTGTGTGTGTGTGTGTGTGTTTTAAGGAACAAAAGGTCATTTGGGTGCTTAGCCACTCTTAAGGGAAAAAATGTTGTTCTGGTGCCTTTGTAAATCTTAAAAGTGAAAATATTTCAACAAAACGAGGAAAAGTGTACCCACAAAGAGATGATTTCCTCTTACCCCAGAAGAATACAAGTAACTATAAAGACTTCCAAGGCCAAATTTAAACAGCGTGGTTTGGTTTACTTATCGGAATCCAAGTGAAAACATTATTTGATTTAGACTCTGCAGGAAAAGTTTATCTATTTGGAATGGAATGATGAGCTAGAAAAAGAAACCTCTGATTAAGATCATAATAGAATCCCAAAGGTACTTTTTCAAAAGGCAACTGGATTCTTTTGTTTTTTCCTTGAAGACATTTTGGTTCTCATCCATGAAGCTTCTTCAGTTCTGATTCAGAACCGAAGACGTTTCTTGGATGAGAAGCGAAACGTCTTCAAGGAAATACAAAGTCCCCTTGACTTTTGAAAAAAAGCACCTTTGGGACAACCATGACCTCGATGATCAAGAATCTCCACAGACATAATAGAAAATGGTAAAATACAAATAATTTGGGACCGCTTTCTGTTCATCTCTATTGTAAGATTCTATAAATTGATACCCCAAAAAATACAGATTTGTGGGTAGCAGCATCCAAACATATTGTTCTGACCTAGCTTCCTTAGAAATTAGACAACACAAACTTAGTCCCGGCAAACCTCTTTAATTCATATGGCTATTTTCATTTATAGTCCGCAAGGCTTGATAAACAGTCTTTCAGAGGAAGATTATCAACACCCACCTATCTCACATGGAATGCTGCCGAAGAGCTAATTTCCAGATGCAGGGCAAGGCCAAAGAGCACAGAGTCACTCTTGGCACAGAGTCACAAACGGAATTCTAAAATCTTGAATTGGCCAGATGAACTAATTGCCTCCTGCAAAAGCTCACGTCCTGTTCGCTTCTCTTTTATGTCTTATGGGAGGGACCAATCATCTCCAAGCCTTACTTCCAAGTCAACCCTGTTTCCTTAATTGTTCCTGTCTTCTGGCAGCTCTGAGCATGCGCATGGGCACACTGGGAACAGGCTCACGCTGTTCCTCTGCCTCACTGATGTCAGACTCCGGAGACTCCGGAAGCAGCAAAGAACTACCAGATGTCCTTGGTTCCTTCTCTGCCTCCAACTCAGAGCCATTGTCCGAGCCTTCCCCAGACTCCAGGACTGGCCCAAGTTCCTCACCAACTTCCTCAATGTCTGAATCTGCTGCCACCTCTGCTGGCCGCTGGCGGGCCACACCACATCTTTGGAAAAAAATGTTAAGCAAGACAGGACCTGCTTAGTATTTGGCTGCAAGATCTTTTGGTTAGACTGGAAGATTAAGGGCAAAAAATATAAAGGGCCATGGAGAAAAAGAAGAATGGAGCTTAATTCTGGGAAGGAAAGAAATTTCTTAAATGAACAATTGGTTCCAAATTTCAGTCAAAGTGCATTATTACAAAGAAAGAGTAAGTTGAAATAGAATGTGAGAGCCAAGTGGAACAATCAATTGACATTTTTGTAGGTTTGTTAATAATTGGCCGTTATCTTTAAGTTCTAAGAAAGGCCTGCCTTGATCTAATCAGGAACGGGAAAAAGCTACTGGTGGAATGTCTTTACTTTGATACAGTGAAGGTGTGGGTGAAAAATCCATGGCTTCCTGTTAAGCTTTGCCAGTCCAGCAGCAGTTAGTGAATGAATGGGACCTGGGAGACCCTGGGAGACAACTTTTACATACAAATCTAAATCCCAAAAAACACACAAATGTATCACGATACAAAAAAGATGTTGAGGCTCTGGAAAGAGTGCAGAAAAGAACAAGAAAGAGAATAAATGGTCTAGAGCAGGGGTGTCAAACTCAAGGCCCAGGGGATGGATCTGGCCTGTGGGGTGCATAGATCTGGCCTGCAGAGCCACCCAAGACACAGTGAAGGACCAGCTTAGTGTATTCCAGGCATTGACCACTTTGTTGCTGAAGTCGTATTTTCTGCAGTCAAGTTTGGAGTGGTTTACCTTGAGTTTGTATCTATTATTTGCTCGTGTATTGTTAAGGTTGAAGCTGAAGTAGTCATTGACAGGTAGGACATTGTAGCAGATGATTTTATGAGCTACACTTAGGTCATACCAAAGGTGGAGTAGTTCTAAGTTTTCTAAGCCCAGAATTTCAAGTCTGGTGGCATAAGGTATTCTGTTGCAAGCAGATGAGTGGAGGACTCTTCTTGTGAAATATTTCTGGACACGTTCGATTGTATTAATGTCCGATATGCAGTGCAGGTTCCAGACAGATAAGCTGTATTTGAGAACTGGTCCAACTAATGTTTTTTTTTCCTCTGGTTAGTAGTGTGATATTACCGAAGAATTGTCTTTCTGTTTTTACAAAGGCTTTTGTCTCAGGATTCAGAATTTTACTCTAAGAATTTGTTTGCAGAAAAGAGCAAGAAGATGATTAAGAGACTGGAGGCTAAAACATGTGAAGAATGGTTGTGTAGGAATTGTGTATGTCTAGTTTAATAGAAAAAAAGGACTGTGGGGTGACATGATAGTATTGTTCCAATATCTCAGGGGCTGCTACAAGGAAGAGGGGGACAACCTATCCTCCAAAGCACTTGAAGGCAGGACAAAAAGCAATGGGTGGAAACTGATCAAGGAGAGAAGCAACCTGGAACTAAGAAGAAATTTCCTGAGAGTGAGAACAATTAACCAGTGGAACAACTTGCCTCCAGAAGTTGTGAATGCTCCAACACTGGACTTTTTTAAACAGAGACTGCACGCATGCAGACATGTGCAAATGTGCACAGGCATGTGCACATGTCTGCGTGTGCTCATGTGGACATGCACACAAGGATGCACGGACATGAGCACATGCACACATGCACAACACAGACCCGAAGGCCAGCTGGCCGGCGAGAGGCTGGGTATGCCAACACCAGCAGCGCGGCAAGAGGCTAGATCTTTTTCTTTCGTGAGCTTCCGTTTTGTCGTTTGCTAGGAAACAGAAGCTCATGAAAGAAACGTCACAGAGATGTGACCTGCCGTGCACATACCAGCAGAGAGGGCTCTGCGTGCCACCTCTGGTACGCGTGTCATAGGTTCGCCATCATGGGTATAGGATTTCCAGCTTGAGCATGGGGTTGGACTAGAAGACCTTCAAGGTCCCTTCAACTCTCCTATTCCATTGTTATTCTGTCCCCTTTTGAACTTCTTCTCTGCCTCATACATTTTCTCTCTTTTTTTGGATCTCATCAGGAAATCTAGCCCATCCCCATTGCTTAGATCTCTTAATTTCTCACTCCTTTTACTGTGATAACTGAGCTGCGATATAATGAACTGAACAAAGGCTTTTGAAATCATTTCTATGGAAAGACACAACACACACACACACACACACACACACACACACACAAAGAGAGCCTTGTACTGGATGTCTAGCCCCTTCGTTTAAGCTCTTATTTGAAGTCCACTTCACACAATTCTTTTCCATTTGGTTGCCAAGGGAAGAAATGACAGTTCTCTGAGCTGCCTTCATCTGCAGCTTCAACACATTATCTAAAGGAGGGGGTGTGCCAAGAATAAAAGAGATTCTTCAGGGTTGGGAGGTAAAACACATGGCCCTTCCTATAAAGGCAAATTCTTGAGACATCCAATGCCATTTGCATTTGCAGAGATGTCAATCAGTCGGTGCTTGCCAATTCAGGCTAGTCAATGGCCACAGAGAACTGCAGCCAATTAGTGGGAAGACCACACTGTCCAGTAGTAGGATTCATATCCCGTCGCTACCAGTTCATTCGTGGGCGGAGCCTCCTGCTGCCACCGCTACCAGTTCACCTGATCCAGGATGAACCGGTAGCAACCTACCACGGATGCTGTCTGGAGAAAGACATCCCCACAGAGATTTCACATACATGCATGTACATGCACACATGGACACAACCAGTAGATAATGACAGTTTTGTCAATAGCAATACTGTGTTTCCCCGAAAATAAGACCCTGTCTTATATTTTTTTGAACCCTAAAATAAGCTCTTGGCCTTATTATTTTGGGGCACGTGGAGCAAGATTGGGCTCCTTTTGCCGTCTTACCTGATTTCCAGCTCTGTCTCCCTAACCCTAAGCAGAGGAAATGGCGGGGACCGGCTGCACATGCATTTAAATATTTTCAGGGAGGGCTTATTTTCAGGGAGGGTTTATTTGGGGGAGTATTTTACCACATGCACTCAAAAGCCTGATTGGGCTTATTATCCAAGAAGGTCTTATTTTTGGGGAAACACGGTAGCTATTGACTAGGGTTCCCTAATCTTTCTGAGCTGGTGGTCCAGCACAGGGGGGAGAGGGGGGAAGTGGGAGTCGTTTTGTGGGAGGGGCAGCCATATGTGCACTCACACACACATCTTCATTTATGTGAGCAGTGGGTGCAAACCTGGTTGGGAATACCCCACGGCCTAGTAGTGCATCATGGCCCACAGGTTGGGAACCCCTGACTTAGACTTATATACCGCTTCACATTGCTTTACCACTGTAAAACGTTAGCACCCAACCCTCTCCTAGGAAAATAAGATATTTTAGGAAATATTACAAGGGCAGAATATTTCCCCTAAAAGGGAGGCAGAAACTCAGCCCCACCCACACCCTCAGCTTTGTCAATGGGCCATTAAGGCCTGGACCAGTCTATTCTACATAACAAAGATCTACCTCCTTCAAGCAGAGCGATAATAGGAATTGCCCAAAGCCCCTTCATTACATCATCATCCAGCAAGGCTCAACCAAGCCTGGGACCCAGACAACCTAAAAAGTTACCCCTGCATGGCCCCATGGGAGTCTGACAACCAATCAGAATACAAGTTCAAATTCAAAGCCCAACAGAGGGTATAAATCTCTCTCTCTCTCCCTCCCTCCCTCCCTGTCTCTCCCCACCCCTATGTGCCTTTTTGCCCAGGATCTTAAACCATGTGGTCCTGTCCACCATTAAAAACCATCTTTCCAAGCAGCCACCAAGTTTCTAGTGTCTTTCTCCCCACTTGGAACTGAACCCAGATGGACAATTCTTCCAACACTGCTTTACAGTGCTCTACAGTGGCCCACCAGTGAGCCTTGAGGAGTTTGCAACTGGGCCATGGAAACAGCCAGCAATGGTGGGTTTCAAAAATGTTTATTATCGGTTCTGTGGGTGTGGTTTGGTGGGCGTGGCATGGCATGGCATGGCATGGCATGGCATGGCTTGGTGGGCATGGCTTTGTGGGCATGGCAAGGGAAGGATACTGTAAAATCTCCATTCCCTCCCCACTCACTCCAGGGGAAGGTTACTGCAAAATCCCCATTTCCTCCTGATCAGCTGGAACTCAGGAGGCAGAGAATAGATGGTGGCAGGGCCAGTCAGAATTTTTACTACCGATTCTCTGAACTACTCAAAATTTCCACTACCGGTTCTCCAGAACTGGTCAAAACCCCCTGAAACCCACCTCGGGTGTGAGCAGTGGGCAAGTGCGTGTGTGGTCTATTTGCATAAATTGCAGGCACTCGCGGCAATGGAACTGTGTATGCACACTTACCGGCTGCTTGTGCCAACTCTTCTCTCCCACTGCTGGTCCACAAAGTTGGAAACATTGGGGAATTCTGCTATGAGTGGTTTACTTCTTCTTGTGCCATATCCGTCATCAGACATTGGCCCACGAAAAAGTGCTGCTGAGTTTGGTCCAAACCAGTCCCTTAGATTTGGAAGTCACGATGTTCTTCTTCTGCCTGGACCTCATTTGCCTTCAATCTTTCCTTGGAGGATTAAGTGAAGGATGTTGTATTTTTCCAGGTATCGCATCACATGTCCAAAATATTCTAATTTTTGCTTTTTAATGGTTTTGAGGATTTCCCTTGGCTTTCCCAGATGGCTTATCACTTCCTCACTTCTGATTTTGTCAACCCAACTTATATGTAACAGCCGCCTGTAAATCCACATTTCAAATGCTTCTAGTCTCTTCAAGTGGCTTTCTGTCAGAGACCAACTTTCCACTCCGTAGAGCAGGATAGAAAAAGTGTAACATCAGACAAGCCTGATTTTCAGAGCGGTTTACAGAGTTGGCATATTTCCCCCATCAATCTAGGTCAATGATGGCAAACCTTTTCAGCACTGAGTGCTGAAAAGGGAGCACTTCGCATGCATGCATGTGTTCGTCAGGGCCAAGACCAGGAAGAGGAACTGCCTGGGGGCATGCACATGCTGGATAGGGTACTTCAAGTTTCCGGCACATGCATGCATACCGGCCAACTAGTCTTCTGGTTACTGCTGGGCATGTGCATGCACCAATCAACTGGTGGCACGCATGCTCACAGCGCACATGCTCACATCCTCACCTCAGAGGAGGAATCCGCAGTTCTGCATTGGGGGAAGGAAGTGTTTATCTCAGACTTTTGAGATGGGAGGGGCCAAGACAAGGGGCAGCACCAATGAGAATTCTCCCTGCTTGAGCGTCATCTCTCTCCTGGCAGAGTCCTCTGGGACTCTAGTGGGTGAAGTCAAGGGAGACTCTGCTTGGAGACCGATGATGCTGCAAAAGGGAGAATTCCCATTGGTCCTCCTTCTTTCCGGACACTCCCAATTCTGAAGTTCGAGGAAGCCCCATTCCCAGCTCACGGACCAGCTCTTCCAGTTTCCGATACTGCCGCATGCAGAAAGGTCAGCTGATCATCGCATACACATGCGTGCCAGAAACCCAGAAGAGGAACAGGTGGCACTGTACGTGCCACATGACATGGCTCCGCATGCCACTTCAGGCACGCGTGCCTTACGTTCGCCATCACGGATCTAAGTCCTCATTTTACTGACCTCAGAACGATGGAAGGCTTCTCTTTGCACCCCTGAAATCACTGTTCTTCAAGTGATTCCCTTCCCTCCCCCACAACATCCCTTCTCAGATAATGAACATTAAGTTCAGTTCTCTGTGGACATTTACTGGCTGCTGAGTGACAGGTCTGTGGCTCAGAGAGGCCCTTGGAGTGGTCTTCACAAACATTCCTCTCTCAAAACAGATCACGTTTCCCGTGTAAATCACAGAAAGCTCAGCTCTCTGGAGTTGAAGCTGTTAAGTCTGATGTTGTATTGTTCCATAAGGGACAAAAGTCAGACGTTAGATTTTTTTTTCTTTTTTTGGAGCAAAAAAGGATGCAGCACACATGGTTTGCATATTTGAAATGTTTTTTTTTCCCCTCTTTCCCTGACTAGAGGTTTGGAAACATTTATTTTTCTAACATGCCTCTCTGACTCCAATCTCTCTTTCTTTGAGAATCAAGAACACGTGATGTACTAGTGCCTCTTTAGAAAGACCTAGTAAGACCACACTTAGAACATGCATCGAGTTTTGGTCACCCATATTGTAATAAAGGTGTCGAGACTCTGGAAAGAGTGCAGAAAAAAGCAACTGTAGGAAGTTAGCGGCTACCCCTCTCCTAGGAAAATGAGATATTTTAGGAAATATTAGAAAGGCAGAATATTCTACATAAGAAAGATCTACCTCCTTCAGGCAGAGCCATAATAGGAATCCCAAAGCCCTTTTGTTACATCATCACCCAGAAAGGCTCAACCAAGCCTGGGACATAGACAACCTACAAAGTTACTTACCCCTGCATGGCCCCATGGGAGTCTGACAACCAATCAGAATACAAGCTCAAATGCAAAAGCCCAGAGAGGGCATAAAACCCAGGCACTCTCAACATCTCTTCCCTTTTCTTCACCCAAGATCTTCAAGGCATGTGATCCTGCTCATCATTAAAACCATCTTTCCAAGCAGCCACCGTGTCTCCAGTGTCTTTCTCCCCACTTGGAACTGAACCCAGAAGGACATTTCTTCCAACACAACAAAAATGATTAGGGGGCAGGAGGCTAAAATGTATGATGAACGGTTGCAGGAATTGGGTATAACTAATCTAGAGCCTTAAACACTCAAAGAGCCAGTTGGACCTGTTTCCCACAGAAAAGAAAACACCGGGAGCCACAAAACCCTTCCCGTGCCTGACTATTTCTTGAGCGGTCACAAAACTAGCATATGTAGTTGAATTAAACATTCTGTTTTCTTCGGAAACTTTTCTTTTCTTGGATTTATCCATGGTTGGCCTACCAGGGGTTGAAAAGCTCAATAAATCGTGTGCCAGTGGGTGTTGCATTTTGCCAGTTGTGACACATACACAGCAGAGGAGTGAAAGAGCCACATGTGGCTCCAGAGCCCACAGGTTGCTGACCTCTGGTCTAGAGAAAAGAAGGATTAGGGGTGACATGATAGCAGAGTTTCAATGAATGGTTGTGTAAGAATTGTGTATGTCTGGTTTAATAGAAAAAAAGGACTATGGGGTGACATGATAGCATCGTTCCATTATCTCAGGGGCTGCCACAAAGAAGAGGGAGTCAACCTATTCTCCAAAGCACCAGAAGGCAGGAGAAGAAACAATGGATGGAAACTAATCAAGGAGAGAAGCAATCTGGAATTAAGGAGAAAGTTTCTGACAGTGAGAACTATTAACCAGTGGAATGGCTTGCCTCCAGAAGTTGTGGGTGCTCCATCACTGGAAGTTTTTAAGAAGAGACTGGACAGCTGTTTGTCTGGAAAGGTACAGGGTCTCCTGCTAGCGCAGGGGTATGATTAGAAGACCTCCAAGATCCCTTCCAACTTTGCAATTCTGTTCTACTTTGTTTGATTGCTTTTTCTCACCAACATCAAAGTTTAATTCCCCACCAACTAATTCTAGCAGGGCTGCACTGGTGTAAAGTATATGTGGATGGATAGTTTCTAAGTGGTACTGCAAAGTATTCTGATAGTCCTGGGTAAATTGGAGGGAGGATTTTTCAGTGGGAAATTGAATGGTCTCAAAGAAGGAGCTGTCACAAAGACGAGGGAATCAATCTATTCTCCAAAGCACCCGAAGGCAGGACAAGAGGTAATGGGTGGAAGCTTATCAAAGAGATTCAACCTGGAAATAAGGAGAAATTTCCTGACAGTGAGAACAATTGATCAGTGGAATGGCTTGGCTCTGAAAGTTGCAGGTGTTCCATCCCTGGAATTTTTCAAGAAGAGTCTGGAGAACCATACATCTAAAGTAGTATAAGACAGTGATGGTGAACCTATGGCACATGTGCTGGAAGTGGCACACAAAGCCATTTCTCCAGGCATGCCAGCCAACAGCCATTGCTTTTCTGGGTTCCAGCGTGCACATGGGCACCGGCCAGCTGGTCTTTGCATGTGTGGGAGTGCCAGAAAAGGGAGAACAGCTCCCTGGCACGCATGTGCACACCGGGAAGCTGCTCTTCCGGTTTCCAGCGCTCCCCCTGCACATGCTCCCATTTCAGCAATCAGTGCCAAAAAGGTTCACCAACACTGGTATAAGGTCTCCTGCTCAACCAATTGGTTCGACTAGAAGACCTCCAAGGGCCTTTCTAAGCATGCTTTTCTATGTTCTGTAGTCTACCTTGACTGAACAAAAAAAAACAATTAGAAAATTAGAGAAGCCTGGTTAAATTGCCAACTCATAAATGGCCACCATTTTATTTTATTTTATTTATTTTATTATTAAAATTTATATGCCGCCCTTCTCCCATAGGACTCAGGGCGGCTCACACAATAAAAACAAAGAACAATGGTGACAACAATGTAATTTAAAATCTAGTCCAAAAATTAAAATCCCCAATTAAAACCCCTGTAATCAGTCAGGGAATTTGATGGAAGAGCCATGTCTTAAGGCCAGTGCGGAATGTGCGGAGATCGGGGGCCGTCCAGAGCTCGGTGGGTAACCCATTCCAGAGGGTCAGTGCAGCCACAGAGAACACCCTCATCCTGGGGGCCATCATTATTATTTTCAATAATAATGTTGTGTTTTTTCGCACTCTAAAATCAAATTCCAAATGTAGGACTCTTCCTTGGGCAGAGACGGATTTTTGCCGAAGCCGCAGTGAATTTTTGAAAAACAGTGCACCATGTAATACCTTTAGAGTAGGGGTGACAAATTCACAGCATCATGGCAGCATCACGTGACATATTGGGCAGAGGTGGGATTCACTTATCTTTCCTACCGGTTCGCAAATATGAGTGTGCACGCATGCACGCATGCACTATCACTGCACATGTGCACACCCTTCTGAACATGCACAGTAGTCACACATTATGTCTGGGTGGGTGGGTGGAGGTCCTGCACTCACCACTACTGGTTAGCATGATCCAGACAGAACCGGCTGAATCCCATCATTGGTATTGGGACTTTTTTCCCCTTCGCTAAACCAGGCGGTGCCAGCACATGATGCAACCAGCCCATTGGCCATGACTTTGACACCCCTGCTTTAGAGTGCACACCTTTCTGAACATGCACAGTAGTCACACATTATGTCTTGGTGGGTGGGTGGAGGTCCTGCAGTCGCCATTACCGGTTAGCATGATCCAGACAGAACCAGCTGAATCCTATCATTGGTATTGGGACTTTTATCCCCTTCACTAAACCAGGCAGTGCCAGCACATGATACAGCCAGCCCATGGGCCATGAGATTGACACCCCTGCTTCAGTGTTTTATTTTAATCAAAACTTCAACATTCTCCCCTTTGCTAAAAAGGATTTGCTACCCTGTGTGTTTCAAGTGAAAGAGAGTGATTTCTGTACACATACAAGGATCAGTTTACATAAAGGCCAGTCTATCTGTCTGTCTGTCTGTCAAATTTATTGGCTGTCCATCTTACCACACGGTGACTTCTAGTGCGATCAAATCAACTGGCTGCACTTCGGCTGTAATTTGTTCCTGAAACGCAACGACAGATCAACACAAAAGCATTCCATCTTGCCAAAGGTGTGGATTTCACACAGCTCCCTGGGTTTTTTTTTTTGTTTTTGTTTTTTTGTTTGTTTGGTTTTTTTTGTCATCCTCGTTGCCTGATGCTTTCTTTTCCTAGCCAAGCAGCTGAGATCTCTTTCAGCCCACCAAACCTTGACAAGTTTGATTGTGCTGCGATGTTAAAGAACACCCAGGATTGAACAGGTTTGCCTCGAAGAGGATGAATGTCTGTCTTACAAACAGTACTTGTTGTGTTGGGGCTCTTTTGATATGCTAGTCACATCCAACCTGCCATCTATCTGCTAAGAATGCTGCAGCGAAGAGATTCCTGCCAGAGTTTTGGATGGTAAATAACCTGGAACGAAGGCCAGAAGATGTGAGATGCTGCCTGACCAAGACAGAGTGGCTATTTCAGCTGCAGCATGTCGGGGTTTTTTTCTGTCTGTGCCAATGTATCTCCATGGGCACACAGCCATTGGCTGAAACATCATAAACAGTATAATGCAGAAGAAAGAGCCAAGGTGGTGGTAGTGTGGGAAAAGAAGAATACAAGGGAAGATTTCAGTCATTAAGCTCCGTGTCATTCAACACCAGGACTCTGCTTTCTTCTTTAGAGCTAAAGAAGTCACTCCCTATTATTGTCAGTAGGAATGGAAACTCTTTAAATAGCAGGTTATACACCAGCCATGTGAATTAAAGAGAGAACTGTTAAACTGGTCAGCTTCCAAATGCACAGCCATGCTTCAAAGGGCTGGAAAGTACCAATAAAGGAGAATATTTGTAGCTCAGTATTGACATGAGGAGTCTCTGAGCTTGCTTGTGTTTTTCCAGACATTTCGTTACCCAACGAGGTAATATCATCAGAACTAGTAAGGAGTGGGGTTTGCTGTCAGTTTATATTCTGGTGGCTTGCTTGTCTGTCAGGCTGAAAAGTTTTAAATACTATGAGGGACCAAAGTTAATTATCCCAGCAACTAATGGGAGATGACGCTCCATCGCCTGTTTCTCCATTGCAGCGCAGCTCCTGGGATGCACTTTGATAGCAGTGGAAGGTGGGATTTAACAACAGGTACACCTGAACCGGTGCGAACCGGCTGAATCCCACCACTGCTTGTTTCTTATCCAAGCCATAAATTCCAACCCTGAGCTCTGAGAATGGTGCAGGTCAGCCTAGCCAAGCTGCAATGCACAGTGTGCCCTAGCACGCCCGAATTAGGATCAAGTATGTGAACTGCCTCTTTATTCTAAGACAAGGGTCAGCAACCCGCGGCTCTGGAGCCTCTTTCATCCCTCTGCTGTGGCTCCCTGTTGCCGGTCGGCTCCCCAATTGATAGGGCTTTTGGTTAGGACAGGTAAAGGAAAAAGGATGCCGCGTTAGGAGAAGACTCCGTGGTGGGGGAACTGGACTTCTGCTTGGCAGAGGAAAAAGGATGCCACACTAGGAGGAGACTCTATGGTGGGGGAACTGAGTTCCAGTTGGCAAAGGAAAAAGGACACCATGTTAGGAGGAGACTCTATGGTGGGGAAACTGGACTTCCGATCGGCTCCAAAATTGAATGAGGGGCTTACAGTTAGGACCTTTATGGCACTTTGAGTGCTTAAGGTTGCTGACCCCTGTTCGAAGACAATGATCCCCAATTTTTCCAGCTTAGCAGACTGGCGGTGGAAGATGGCGGTGGCCGCAGTGGGGAGGAGGGTTTGGTTTCATACATATAACCTAATCCTGCACATGCTCAAATTGAGTTTCATGAATTCGCCTACTGCTTGCACTGCCTGGGTTCCTAATGGGCCACAGACCAGTACTGATCCATGGACGGTGGGTTGGGGACCCCTGTTCTAAGATACCAGAGGCACATTTGTAGTTAAGAGGAGGTGATGTGCCACCACCCAACTGACCTTCTCTGGCTAGGAAGCAAACGAGGTCAAGTCTGATCAGCGCTTGAATGGGAATCACCAGAGCTGTAGGCTAGACTGTAGGGGAATTGATTTATCCATAAGGTCACGACAAGTGAACCTTGATTCAATGGTGTCTTCTTTAACAGATTAACAGAGGAGGAGCCTGGATAGCTCAGCAGACTAAAGCCTGTTATTAACATTCAGCTGTCTGCAATTACTGTAAGTTCAAATCTCACCAGGCTCAAGGTTGACTCAGCCTTCCATCCTTTCTAAGATAGGTAAATTGAGGACCCAGTTTGTGGGGACAATAAGCTGACTTTGTATAAAATATACAAAAGTATGAAGGCTATTGCTTAACGCAGTGTAAGCTGCCCTGAGTCTCCAGAGAAGGGCGGCATATAAATCTAATTTTAAAAAAAAACAGAGTTAGAAGCAGGTGTGAAATTCAGGAGGTTCTGAACTGGTAGCGGAAATTTTGAGCAGTTTGGAGAACCGGCAAATACCACCTCTAGCTGGCCCCAGAGTGGGATGGGAATGGAGATTTTGCAGTATCCTTCCCCCAGGAGTGGGGAGGGAATGGGGAGTTTGCAGTATCCTTCCTCTGGAGTGGGGTGGAATGGAGATTTTATAGTATCCTTCCCCTGCCATGCCCACTACATCATGTCCACCAAGCCACGCACACAGAACCAGTAGTAAAAATATTTGGATTTCACCACTGGTTAGAAGGGACCTTGTAGGTCATCTAATCCAACCCCCACAGCCAAGCAGGAGACCCTACACCATTTCTGACAGATGGCAGTCCAGTCTCTTCTGGAAAGCCTCCAGTGATGAAGCTCCCACCACTTCTGAAGGCAACTTCTGTTCCATGGGTTGATTGCTCTCACTGTCAGAAAATTTCTCCTTATTTCCAGGTGGAATCTCTCCTCGATCACTTTCCATCCTTAATCAAGCTTACAATTTCGAACACAGAAATATGCATGTCTTCTTTCCTCAGAGTCCTATTCCAGCCTTCCCTCACAGGAACAAGCTTTTAGGCGGCTGATATTGGAAGAACCCTTTCTTGATCATCCAAAGGTCCAATTGAACATTTCATTTTCATTTTCATTTTATTAGATTTATATGCCGCCCTACTCCCGAAGGACTCAGGGTGGTGAACAGCCAGAGAGATAAAACACACAAATTACAAAATTTAAAAGACAATATAAAACCCGTTAAATAATTTGGCCCAGAACAATTTAAAACACCCCAATGTTTTAAAACTTAATTTTAAAAGTTACAATTAAAAGGGAAGTTAGGCCAGGCCAGCCTGTTGAAATAAATAGGTCTTGAGGGCATGACGGAAGGTGCGTAAATCCGGGATCCTCCATATCTCTGGGGGGAGTTCATTCCAGATAGCAGGTGCCCCCCAGAGTTTCTCCCCCTGGGGGCCGCCAGTCAACATTGTTTGGCCAACGGCACCCTGAGGAGCCTCTCTCTATGTGAGCATACTGGCCGGCTACTGGTGGCAGAAGGCGGTCCCGTAAGAATAACTACCATTAATTTCAAAGATTCACATAATCTCCTCTTAACTACAAATGTACCTCTGGTATCTTAGAACAGGGGTTCACAACCCCCAGGCCACAGACCAGTACCAATCTGAAGCCTGTTGGGAACCAAGCAGCGCAAGCAACAGATGAACACATAAAGCTCCGTTTTCACATGCGCAGGATTAGGTTGTGTCCACGAAACCATCCTTTCCCCCACGCTGGTGTTGCCACTGCCCACCACCACCAGTCTGCGGAGCTGGAAAGGTTGAGGACCCCTGCCTTAGAAAAAAGATACAGTTCACGTATCATGAAACGTCTGTCAGATCGTCCCCCAGATATAAAAGAACTTAAGGGGAACAGATGAACAAGTGAAGAATTAGAGCTGTGAGGAGCTACGTTAAGACAATCTGAAAACTGGGTGACATAAAAATTGGTTAACTGTTTGCCTCAACGTAGCTTAATGTTGATCACAGCAACATCCAGACAGGGTTTTGTGCACTCCTGGAGGATAATTGTATATAATGGTATAGGATCTCCTGCTTGACCAGGTGGTTGGACTAGAAGACCTCCAAGGTCCCTTCCAACTCTGTTTCATTTTGTTTTGCTTTGTTTCGATTTGTTTTTATTTGTTTTTATTTGTTTTGATTCATTTTGATTCGTTTCAATTCCATTCCATTCCATTCTGCACTCTATGCTATTCTATTCTATCCTATCCTATCCTATCCTATCCTATCCTATCCTATCCTATCCTATCCTATCCTATCCTGTTCTATTTTCTGTTCTATTTTCTGTTCTATTTTCTGTTCTATTCTATTCTATTTTCTGTTCTATTTTCTGTTCTATTCTATTCTATTTTCTGTTCTATTTTCTATTTTGTTCTGTTCTGTTCTATTCTATTCTGTTCTGTTCTATTTTCTATTCTATTCTATTCTATTCTATTCTATTCTATTCTATTCTATTTTCTGTTCTATTTTCTGTTCTATTTTCTATTCTATTCTATTCTGTTCCGTTCTGTTCTGTTCTGTCCTGTCCTGTCCTGTCCTGTCCTGTCCCGTTCCGTTCCGCCCTGTCCCATCCCATCCCGTCCCGTCCCGTCCCGTCCCATCCCATCCCATCCCATCCCATCCCATCCCATCCCATCCCATCCCATCCCATCCCATCCTATCCTATCCTATCCTATCCTATCCTATCCTATTCTAATTGTAGCTCTTGTTTCTAAGCACTTCTCATTTTGTTCGCCTTGAAGTTGGACCTGCCATTTTTATTATATTTTCTCTCTCCCTTTGAAACTTTCTTGTCTGTGGCTGCTACCTCTTCTCCATTTATTCCATCTGGACCTGCAGTCACGAACACCACCTCTCGCTGCAGATCTGGCACTTTCTGTCTGTCAAGCATATGGAGAAGATCCTGATCTAAGGAACCCCGGGGATTGTCATTGTGTTAATGAATGACACATCTAAACAAAGCAGCCATTAAAAAAAAATAAAACAAAACCTCCTCCGGGTATGTGTGTGTGAGGACGTAATTGTTTTCTTGTTTCACACAAAGGCTCAAAACACTAGGCTATGCAACAAAAAGTACCAATGTTTCAGGTGCGCTTAAAATCTGAACCTTGGTTCTTCTGTAGCTGAAGAAAGGAGAATGGTTCCAATAAATAATGACTCCTAGTCAGTGATGGGATTCAAGTAATTTAACAACCGGTTCTCTGCTCTAATGATTTCTTCCAAAAACCAGTTTGCCACACTGCTCAGAAAGTTAACAACTGGTTCTCCCGAAGTGGTGCGAACCGGCTGAATCCCACCACTGCTCCTAGTTCTAGGAACATCTCATCCTACAGGCAGCTCACAGCTGTTGGAAGAAAAATCTGGACTGGTTCCAAGCCATGAGAAAGATGCAGGAGCCAATGAATTGGAGGTAGGCTGCAGGAAAGGAGGTCTCCATTTATTTAGGAATCAGAAGCGAAGTGACGCAGCATTGGTTCTGGGACAGCTGGCAGCCTGGCATGGAGAGTCAAGTGATTTTTATACCCTGTTTGGACCTTTGAAATTGAGATGCCTGGGAGGGTTATTTGATTAGATTAGATTCTCTATTCTAATTGTCCCTATTTGGTTTCCTGGATCAGGTTCAAGGCTAGCCTTGGGGAAAGGTGGGGAATGTAAATGCTGTGTGGCTTTGTGTTTTCTGACATAATCCTGTCATTTCAGCCTGTCTCAACCTTCTAAAAATACTATAAAGCAGAGACATTACCCTGCAAACAAAAGTATGTATAGTTAAGGCGATGGTTTTCCCAGTTGCAATTTTTGGTTATGAAAGTTGGACCATAAGAAAGGCTGAGCATTAAAGAATTGAGGCCTTTGAACTCTGGTGCTGGAGAAGACTCCTGCGAGTCCCTTGGACTGCAAGGTGATCAAACCGGTCAGTCCTAGAGGAGATCAACCCTGACTGCTCTTTAGAAGGCCAGATCCTGAAGAGGAAACTCAAATACTTTGGCCACCTAATGAGAAGGAAGGACTCACTGGAGAAGAGCCTAATGCTGGGAACAATTGAGGGCAAAAGAAGAAGGGGATGGCAGAGAACAAGGTGGCTGGATGGAGTCACTGAAGCAGTTGGCATGAGCTTAAATGGTCTCTGGGGGATAGTAAAGGATAGGAAGGCCTGGATGAAAGTTGTCCATGGGGTCGCGATGGGTCGGACACGACATCGCAATTAACAACAACAGCCTTCTAGCCCAGGTTACTTGAGGTCACTCTGGCTGGGAAGCAGGGGTTGCTTTAGCTTCTGTAGATGGTCTTTCTTGGCCTTCTCTAAGAACATGGAATTAAAGGAGAGGGGCCAATCATGTCTTGGCCCTACTCCTGAGTCATCCTCTCTGCTTTAGCTGCTCCTGCCTTCTGGCAGCTCTTCTCGTGTGTGCACTAGGATAAGCTCCTCCTGTTCCTTTGCCTCTCTACTGTCAGCCTCCAGAGGCTCTGAAGTCCTCACATTACTCCCCGATGGCCCTGGCCCCATCTCTGCCTCCGACGCAGAGCCCTCATCCAGGTCTTCCCCAGCCTCCAGGACTGGCCCATGTTCTTCCTCAGCCTCATCGCTGTCCGACTCCGCTGCCAGCTCCGCAGGCTTCTGGCGGACCACAACAGGTAGTGGCGACCTGCAGGTGGGCCCGTACACCCACCCCAGCACTATGCCATCCTACTTAGTCACGTTTTCTAAGCCGCACACATGCATGCAAGCCACGTGCCTGAGCACTTTCAGTGTTTGGCGAACCGGTGGTAAAATTATGTGAAACTCACCTCTGGAGTAACTTATTCTCCAAACTGCCAGAGGGCAGGACAAAAAGTAATGGATGGAAACTTGTTAAGAGAGATCTAACCTAGAACTAAAGAGGAATGCCCTGACAGTTAGAACAATTAATCAGTGGAAGAGCTTGCTACTCAGAGTTGTGGGTGCTCCATCACTAGAGGTTTTCAAAAATAGACAGGACAACCATTTCACCTGGATGAAATGTATAAGACAGACATGTTAAAGTCAAAACCCATTGGCCAGATCTGGCCCACAATGTGGTTAGAAATGGCTCATGGGGCTGCCCTGGAAATGGCAAGAGGCCAGCCCTCACCACCTCACCACCTCACCACCTCAGCCCCAGCCCACCCAAACCCGTCTGGCTGCTCCCACTGGGTGACGGCACATGAGGCAGTGCCATGCCCATCTGGCCATGCCCACCTGGCCACTATTAGTCATCATAGTCTTACATGCAACTGGCCCTTTGACGTAAGCCATAATGCTGAATTGGCCCTCAATGAAATTGAGTTTGACACCCCTGGTATCTTGCCTTGAGCAAGGGCTTGGAATAAAAAACTTTTGAAGTCCCTTCCAATTTTATGAGTCTATGTTCTACATAAGTGAAGGCTGACTTTAGGGAGTCTTTCTCTTTCTTTTCATGACCATGAGTCTCTTTGGAGAACATTGGTTCACTCATGTACAGAAAACACTTGATTTCTTCAGCTTCGGTGACTCACCTCTCTGAATTGGCTTGTCTGGAAAGCTTTGTCTTTGAGGTTACATGGATTAATCTTCCTTCAGAGATGCTCGGTAATATTTATGATGCCCCATTCACATGCCGATCATGAGGTTGGAGTAATCCAACAGCGTGTGGACCAGGTTTCCACCAACGGCTGAGTGTAAGTAATATATCTGAAAATCAGTGCATTTTCAGTTCATTTTATTCATTGATATGAGCTGGTTTTACGGAAACTAGACTCTACCTGCAGATAAAGACATGACATAATATCTTGAGAGGCAGGAAAGAAAAATAGCAGCTATGAAAAAATGCTCCAAAAGTCAATTTACCTGGAGTATGGCTAATCCTGCAAGCCCAGAAAGAGGTGATCTGAATTGGAATCTTATTTGCATCTTATTTGCATATATTGATATCTACCTCGCTTCAGCTGCAAAATATCTGCATATGTCAGCCCTCTTAGGTATACCAGACAGAAACACATGAGCTAAATGATGGGCTAAATCTACTTTAGATGAGCTAAATCTACCTTGTTTGTATGAGCTGTTGAGCTACTGTTTGTCAGAGTTCCGACAGATGCCCTAATTAAATTCATGAGCCTCAAGCCAAGCTTCAAAAGAAATCCAGTTATTTATTAGGAGCTTCATGCTGGCACAGACCAGGTGGAGCCAACATTGACCTTAGTTAATTCGTGCTTTGCCTCTGACCCTGCTTTCCTCTCCCCCAATATGCATCATCAGTCACATTCCCCAACGAAGCTGTAAAAGTCACTTCCCTCCAGCCACTGTGAGTTTCCGTGGAGATGACCTTGGCGTATTGGTTGGAATGTGCCTTGTTTTGACTGACATACCAACTCCTTGATGCAGCTGCGAAGTTCACTTTCCCATCCCCCTTGCCTATGGCAACTCGAGAGCAGGTCAGGAACTCTTTATCCCAGCTTGTAACTGAACCAGATGGATTTTCCTACCAACACTACATTAACAGAATCTTGCATTTTTGAAAGTACAAACTTCTCACCACCTCTTTTAATTGTTTGATCCATTAAAATAGGCCCTTCCTAATTACTTCCTCTGACCTATAAACAGAGCTAGGATTCAGCTAGTTCAGACCAGTTCATGAGAACCGGTTGTTAAAATTCTTCCCAGTTCAGAGAAATGGCTAATCCCACCACTGGCTGGCCCATCCCCACTATTTTCAGGCCATTTTTCAGGCTGGTTTTGGACCAATTTTCAGGCAATTTTCTGGCCTTTTGGGGACCTTTTTGGGGCCTTTTTTGAGCCTTTTTCAAGTTGTTTTGGATGTTCAGTAGTAGTAAATAAATGGAGAGGGAAATTGTACCTTTTTGAGGCCTTTGAGGCAAGTCGCTGGGAGGCGGGACTGGGTGTGATGAGTGACTTCAAGTTGGCCATGCCTACCTAGTCACATGCCCATTCAGCCACACCTACCCAGCCAGTCATTAGGGCAGAGAACTAGTTATTAAATTATTTGAATCCCACTACTGTCTATAAACCCCTGGGAACTCTTGTCTCTCTTATCTAATCATTTCCTAGGCTGTATCTCCTCCCTCTCCTTCCCAAAGTCATTGGCACAATCCACTGCAGATTGCTACTGTAGTTCCATTACAAGTTGACATTAGAGGGCACCACTGAACAATGCTAATTCTTTGCTGCCATCTAGAGTTCACCTAAAGAATTGCAGTCTGGCTCATAAAATTCAGTTTACTTTACTAAGTAAACTGAAACTAGCTACACCATTGATCAAACAAACCATACTATAGTTTAATGCAATGTATGAGCCATTCAAGACGCTTTTCTTCTGCTAAATAGAACAGGAAAAGATTTCTTACACTGCAAACTTATGCAATTGAACCATCACAGGTTTTTTTTTCATTTTCAGTAGTAGAATAACAAATGGATTTTAAAAAAACAACAACCCAAGGTCAGCTAAATATCTAGCTAGGTTTTGTTAGGTTTAATGTTGTCTATGTTTTTTTGGGTGGGGGCTTAGTCTGTCTTCTATGGCATGGACAGTTGGGTGAACTGAAATCCAATCTTTTTGGTTAGACTAGACTGGACTGGACTGGACTGGACTGGACTGGACTGGACTGGACTGGACTGGAATGGAATGGAATGGAATGGAATGGAATGGAATAACAGAGTTGGAAGGGACTCCAACTCTCCAACAGAGTTTGGAGGTCTTCTAGTCCAGCTCCCTGCCCAGGCAGGAAACCCTGCACCATTTCAGGCAAATGGTTATCCAACATCTTCTTAAAAACTTCCAGTGTTGGAGCATTCACAACTTCTGGAGGCAAGTTGTTCCACTGATGAATTGTTCTAACTGACAGCCATTTATCTGGAAGAGTATAGGTCCTCCTGGTTGAACAGGGGGCTGGACTAGAAGACCTCCAAGGTCCCTTCCAAGTCTGCTATTCTGTTCTGTTACTATTGGTACTGTCTTTGCTTTCATTTGGCACATTTGTTCTACTTCTATTTACAAATCTTTATATTTTGTGATTTTCTCCAGGTTTTTTTTTCTTCTTCTCTTCTGCTGTCTCTAGATACTGCTACATTCACCATTCAGATTTTTTTTTTGTCTTTCTTATTGACAGTTGTTAAGTCTGAAGTGTTATGTGACAACTAACTAGCTGATCCACTGTTTCTTTAGCATCTTTGCAGAGGCGGTTTCTTCTGCCCGTTGCTGTTTTCTCAGTTCTTGCTTTCTATGCATTTCTTCTTAAGGCTTTTTTTTAAAATTACATTTATATGAAGACTCAGGGCGGCTTACAATGCGTTAAGCAATAGCTTACATACTTTTGTATATTTTATACAAAGTCAGCTTACTGCCCCCCCAACTGAGTCCTCAATTTACCTACCTTAGAAAGGATGGAAGGCTGAGTCAACCTTGAGCCTGATGAGACCCGAACTGGTGCAATTGCAGACAGCTGGATGTTAATAACAGGCTTTAGTCTGCTTATTAGTCTGTTGAGCTATCCAAGGCTCTTGATCCAATGTAGCCAGAATGAGCCCTTTGCAGTTTTCCAAAGTCATTTTGTCTTTTGTTCCTCTAATGCTTGGTCAGTTTTGTTTCTGCTTAGTTGGGAAGAAGTTGTTTTCCGGTAGAAGCTGTTGAACTGTTGCCTTGGTGAGGCCACACTTTGCATATCTAGAATTATTGCATGTCTAATATTGGAGGACAACTCTCACCAGACACCATCTAACCAGAGGCCCAGGTGAGTGGCTTACCCTTGGTAAGACCACACTTGGAGTATTGCATCCAGTTTTGGTTGCCGGTGTTATGTCCTTATAAGGACATCCACCGGGGGATTGGTAGATTCCACCGGTGGAGATTTAAACAGTTGTCATTGGCCGGCGGGCATGCCTCAGCAGGATATAAGGAGGCTCAGCAGCCCAGCCGGCAGTTCAGTTTGCACTTCAATAAAGGTTCTGAACGGACAGCAGCTGAGTTGCATTTCTTTCCAGCGCCGAGAAAGGGCGCTGGCGACGAAGGACTGAAGAAGAACCGACGAGCAGCAGGCACAACCGCTACCCGCCATCCAAGAGCTGAATCACTTGAGCAAGTCACTAGAACCATGTCCAGACCCCAAATCTCTCTGGCTACATTCAATCCGAGCCAGGAAAAATGGAAGTCCTTCATGGTTCGCTTCCAACAATTCCTGGCGGGCAGCGGCTTCACCGACTTAGACGACAACAGGAAGAGGGCTCTCTTCCTGGCCCACTGCGGATCCGAAGTTCTGGAGATGGCGATGGACCTCATGGCACCCAGAGACATCGAACAGATGCCATGGTCCGAGCTCCAAGACGTTCTCCAAGAACACTACGCACCCACGAGCACTCCTCTAGCCAACCGCTTTGAATTCCACCAACGGAACCAGCAAGAAGGAGAGACTTTCAAGGAGTTCGTATCGGCGCTCCGGAAAATCGCGGCCAGCTGTGAGTTTGAAAATGTGGACGTCCAGCTGCGAGACCGAATCATCTTCAGCATGAGGGACTGCACCGTCCAAAAGAAGTTCCTCAGCTGCAAAAAGATCGCCCTGAAGGACGTCATCAAAGAAGCCACCGTGGCAGAAACATGCGACAGAGCGGCAGCAGCAATGCGACAATCCAAAGGGATCTACAAGATCCACAGAGACCAACCGCAGTCATCCGACGACATCTCTACGGGGTCGGAGTCGGATTGTGAAATGGCCGTCCATAAGGTCACGAGGCCCCAAAGGCGGGAAAACCCGCAAGATGGCAGCCGAGAGGACATATGCGCCAGCTGCAAAGGAGACCACCCTTGCGCCAGATGTCGCTGGCGAGACGCAACCTGCCGCCGATGCGGACGAAAAGGTCACATCGCAGAGGCCTGCAGGGCGGCAGAACCAACTTTCGAACGGCAAAGACCTGCAGACCGCGACTACCAAAGGTCATCTAGACGGTCCCAGCAGCCGAGGCGGAACAACGAGCGGCAATCCAACGACCGGCAGGTCAACAAGACGACCATCGTCCACACCAAAGCCAGAAAATTCCACATGACCGTCCACGTGGAAGGGGCACCATGCCCCATGGAGATAGACTCAGGCTCGCCGTTCTCCATCATTGCCTGGCACAATCTCAAGAAACTACAACCGAAAATCACAAAAGGACACTTAAAACCAATCCAGGCAAAGTTGGTAGACTTCGGCGGGCACCCCATTGGCATCCTGGGATGAACAAACAAAGAGTTCAATGGAGACCTCCCCATCGCCGTCGTCAAGGACGCCCGATTGACCCTACTTGGAGTGGAGTGGTTCAGGCCCCTAGGGCTCACAATTGGCGGCATTAATCAGATCAGGACTAGCCAACTCGACCAACTCCTAGAAGACTTCCAGGATGTCTTCGACGGGAGTCTAGGTAAATTCCTGGGGAAACCCATTTCACTAAATTTAGACCCTCAAATCAATCCGATTCGGCTAAAGCCCCGCAGAGTCCCGTTTGCCCTTAGACCAAAAGTGGATGCACAATTGAATAAATTAATCACCCAGGGCATCCTTGAGCCGATCGATCATGCTGCATGGGAGACTCCCATTGTGACCCCCATGAAGCCGGATGGATCAATGCGCATCTGCACTGATTATAAGTGTACCATCAATCGGACGTTGCAGCAGAGCGCATATCCGGTGCCAGTGGTACAACATCTGTTGCACTCACTAGGCAAAGGATCAATTTTCGCCAAACTGGACCTGGCACAGGCATATCAGCAGCTGCCGGTGGACCAGACAACTGCGGAGGCACAAACGATTGTCACGCACCGGGGCGCCTTTAAATGCAACAGGCTCCAGTTCGGAGTCAGTGCCACCCCGGGGATATTTCAATCGATGATGGAACGCCTTCTCCAAGGCATTCCAGGGGTGATGCCCTACTTTGATGACGTCCTAGTCTCAGGGACGTCGAAATCCCAACTAATGGAATGGCTCAGGCTCGCCCTGCAGCGGTTCCAGGCGAAGGGACTACGAGTCCGACGGGACAAGTGCGTGATCGGAGTCAGGGAAGTCGAGTTCCTGGGCTATTTAATAGATAGCCAGGGCATCCACCCCACTAAAAGCAAGGTTAGGGCTATACACGAGGCTCCAGCCCCTAAAAGCAAAATGGAGCTTCAGGCTTTTCTGGGACTACTAAACTTCTATAGTGTCTTCTTACAACAGAAAGCCACCATAGCTGAGCCACTACACCGACTCCTAGGGAAGGCGGCACCGTGGAAATGGGGGAGCAAAGAGGAGGAAGCCTTCCAGAAAGCAAAAAGACTCATATCCTCCGACAGCCTCCTCATCCAGTACAATGGAGAGCTACCGCTAACCTTGACCTGCGATGCCTCACCCTACGGGGTCGGGGCCATCCTAAGCCACCAACTATCAAACAGGACAGAAGCACCAATTGCATTCTTCTCCAAGATGATGTCACCAGCCGAGAGAAACTACAGCCAGATCGACAAGGAGGCGTTGGCGATGGTGGCGGGCGTAAAGCGATTCCACGAATATGTATATGGAAGAGCTTTTACAATCATCACCGACCACAAACCCCTACTGGGCCTCCTCGCTGGAGACAAACCCACCCCAACCTTCATGTCACCCAGGATGACACGCTGGGCCATCTTCCTGTCGGGCTACAACTACCACCTAATCCACTGGCCGGGGAAAGTCATCAGCAACGCCGACGGCCTCAGCAGGTGCCCGCTGAACGAGCAGATCGTGGACCCAGCACCAACACTCGGCCTATACCACATCGATGACAACCAGTCCAGCCCGGTGTCCTCGACCATGGTAGCGCAACACACAGCGAAAGACAAAAACCTCAAGCAAGTCTTATCCTGGGTCTTGCGGGGATGGCCAGAAGAAAACCAGAAGGAAGAATTCGCCCGATACCAGAGAAGGCAGCAAGAGCTCACCACTATGCAAGGCTGCCTCCTCTGGGGCGACCGGGTGGTCATCCCCCCCACTACAAAAACGAACACTACAGACCCTCCACAACGGGCACTCAGGGATCGTCCGAATGAAGGCCCTAGCACAGAGTTACGTCTGGTGGCCCGCCTTAGATAAAGACATAGAGGCGTGGATTGCCAGATGTGACTCGTGCCAGGCAACGAGACCAGCACCCCCGCAAGCGCACCCGACAGAATGGGAACAACCGTCCGGACCGTGGTCAAGAATACACATCGACTTCGCCGGACCGATGAACGGGAAGTCCCTTCTGATCGTGGTCGACGCGTTCTCCAAGTGGTTCGAAGTTATAGCCATGCCCTCTACAACGACGGAAGCCACCATCAGAGCCCTACGAGGACTCTTCGCCACACATGGCCTACCGGACACCCTCGTCTCTGACAACGGGCCACAGCTGATGGCGAAGGCGATGGAGGAATTCCTGGCCGGCCACGGAATCAGGCACGCATTCATCGCCCCATATAGACCGGCCGGGAACGGACAGGCCGAAAAAATGGTGAGGCTGACTAAAGACACTCTGACCAGAATGGCCAGCAGGGACTGGCAGGAACAAATTGACCAGTTCCTGTTGACCCAGCACATCACACCCCACACCACAACAAAGAAAAGCCCGGCAGAGCTGCTGATGGGGAGAAAGCTGCACTCGCCACTAGATCGCCTGCACCCGATGTACAACCCGAAAGACAAGCCGAACAAACCACCGCCGACAAGAAGCTTCGCGTGCGGTGATTTGATTTTCGTGCTCAACTTTCAGGGCGATCCAAAGTGGCTCAAGGGTCAGATTGTGAGAGTGGCCGGCCCGAGGTCCTACGAGGTTGAGCTGGACGACGGCCGCTCCTGCCGGCGACACATCGACCAGCTCCGGAAAAGGCGGAGGGAAGTCAAGGAAAACCACCCCTGATGAGGTGGGCCAGCACCGACCAGACAGGGTAGGCCAACCACCCCCCAACGAGGTAGGCCTGCCCCACCCCGACGAGGTAGGCCTGCCACAACCCCACAAGGTAGGCCCACCGCACCCCAAAGGACGAGACGGACGGCGAGCGGAGGACCAACAACACCCCAGCGAAGGAGGGCTGCCTCAACCCGGCGAGGCAGGACCCTTGCCACCCAGCACGAGAGACGCCGAAGACCAAGACAAGGCGAGCACGGTAGACCGGGACTTGCTCAACCAGTAAGAGTGCCAACATGCCAACCTCAGTGGCACTCGACAGCACGACCCCCGAGACTGACAAATCCACGAAAGAGGGACCGGAAGGCGAGACCGGGCGGCTCAACACCCCCCAGACAGAGTCGACCGGCACCTGGACGGCAGAAGCAGCGAACTCCGACCCGGCAGGGGAGGATGACGACACCCCGGCAGAGGAGGCCTCCCACCACCCGACGAGGACGACCACCCCATCCAAACCCTGGAGGGAAGCCGCCGACCCGGCAGGGTAGGGCAACAAGACCCCCGCAAGGAAGTCCTACCCTACCCCGGCGAGGTGGGCCGACCCGCACAGGCCAGGATGGGACGGTCATGACCACCTGGGGGTCAACCCACGAAGGAAGCCGCCACGCTCCCTGACCCAGGGGCACCCTGGACACCAGATGAGGACCCGGGAACCTTACCAAAGTTCAGACGACCGTCTCCCGACTGCGGTGACTGGAGCAGCCTGGATGGCCACCGGACCAACGGCGGCGCGACCCGGGAACAGCACCTGAAGAGGACTTCAACTCCTGCCGGAGACGCTAGGCAAGGCCCCGCACACTCGACGGCGGAGTCCGGAGAATCCCGGACGGGAGGACCGGAGTCAGCAGGGGCCCGACCCGTCCGGAGCAACATCAACCCACCGACTGAGCGCGCAGGTCCGGTAGAACTGTCAGGCGTCCCGCCTACCTGCGCGAGTACGTGATCGCGTACACTGATTGACTGACTAAGGACTAGGAGGGGAGGAGTGTTATGTCCTTATAAGGACATCCGCCGGGGGATTGGTAGATTCCACCAGCGGGAGATTTAAACAGTTGTCATTGGCCGGCGGGCATGCCTCAGCAGGATATAAGGAGGCTCAGCAGCCCAGCCGACAGTTCAGTTTGCACTTCAATAAAGGTTCTGAACGGACAGCAGCTGAGTTGCGTTTCTTTCCGGCGCCGAGCTAACAGCCATGATAAAAAAAAGACGTTGAGACTCTAGAAAGAGTGCAGAGAAGAGCAACCAGGATTATTAGGAGACTGAAGGATAAAACATATAAAGAACTGTTGCTGGAATTGGTTGTGTCTAGTTTAATGAAAAGAAAGACTAGGGGTAACATGATAGCAGTGTTCTGATATCTCAGGGCCTGCCATAAAGAAGAGAGAGTCAAGGCAATCAATGGAACAGCTTGCCTCCAGAAGTTATGAAGTCTTTAAGGAGAGATTGGATGACAATTTGTCTGAAATGGCATAGGATTTCCTGCCTAAACAGGGGGTTGGATTAGAAGACCTCCATGGTCCTTTCCAACTCTGTTATTCTATTCTACTCTATTCATATGAGCTACCACACCATTAGCAATTTGAAAGTTGTTGTTAGACAGGTAATTGACCTATAGTTGCCTGGGGATGCCCCTTTTGTTGGAACTTACATTATCCAGCAGGCTCGTCAGATGCGAACTGATGTTCCATTACCGCTCCTTGCTGTGTGTTTTTAAACTGCTTGGCAATGAATGGGTGTAGATTTGTCAGAGGTTTCAACCAAACACAATGCAGTTCATCTTCACCAGGGCTCACCCAATCTTGATCTTCCTTGCTATGTTCCCCAAGGTTGGGGTTTTTTTTATTTTTTGTAAAATTAGGGTAGTCAAGGTTTGATCAATTCAAAATTTCCAAATATTGAGGGAATCTTTTAGGTATTACTCCAGGGGCTCCAAACATGATTAGTATAATAGTGGATTTCTTTTTTCATAAATGTTCAACTTTGATCTGGTATTTTGTAGTTTTTTCAGATTGTTTTTCCTTAATCCTAGCATCACCTGGTATAGTAACATAATTGAAATGATCTTTTTCTTTCTTTCTTTCTTTCTTTCTTTCTTTCTTTCTTTCTTTCTTTCTTTCTTTCTTTCTTTCCTTCCTTCCTTCCTTCCTTCCTTCTTCTTCTCCTCCTCCTCCTGCTTTTCTTTCTTTCCTTCTTCTCCCTCTTCCTCTTCCTCTTCTTCTTCTCCTCCCCTCCTCCTCCCCCTCCTCTTCCCCCTTCTCCTCCTCCACCTCTTTTTCTTTCCTCCTCCTGCTTTTCTTTCTTTCTTTGTTTGTTTCCTTCCTTCTTTTCCCTCTCCTCTTTTTTCTTTCCTCCTCCTCCTTCTGCTTTTCTTTCTTTCTTTCTTTCTTCTTCTTCTTCTTCTCCTCCTCCTCCTTCGCCGCCACCACCACCACCATCTCCTGCCTTACTTTTTCTTTCTTTCTTTCCTTCTTCTTCTTCTTCTTCTTCTTCTTCTTCTTCTTCTTCTTCTTCTTCTTCTTCTTCTTCTTCTTCTTCTTCTTCTTCTTCTTCTCTTCCACCTCTTCTTCTCTTCCACCTCTTTTTCTTTCCTCCTCCCCCTGCTTTTCTTTCTTTCTTCCCCCTGCCCCCCCTCTCTTTCTCTCTCTTTCTCTCTCTTTCTTTCTTTCAGCACTTTCTCATATGTAAAGCTTTCAGAAAGCTAGCTTATGTTTACAAAAGATACAAGAAATAAGGGTTTCAAAGAACAGCTGTAATGCAATCGCTTCTTCCACATATTCAGGGCAACTTCCAGATTTTGTGAAAGGGGGTGGAATGGGAAATAAGCCTGTTTGAATTTGGGAAGCAGCAAAATGAGAACCACATTGGGAGAGCAGATAACAAGTTCCAGCTGAAATCTCCAGTGTGTTTCAGATTTAAGATTCCATTGGGCTTAGAGCAGAAGAATTTATCTTGAAACTCCAGTATTCTTTCGCCCCCAAATCTCTGCAAGGCTTTGACATTTCAACTAAGTGTACTGACAGTATGATTGCTAGGAGTTTATCAAAAACAAGTGTGCTGCATTTCTTAGCTGCTCTGTGAAGCATGACATCAGAAGGACCTCTTGATATTCTTGACCCTCCAAGACATGTGTAGCTAATGCTCGTGGCATTAAATTTCATACAATTGTCAAATCCATATGAACAAGAGCAGGGTCAAACACAGGAACAGGAGTTTCTGCAAACTCCATTTTCTTCTTGAAGCTGTGATTTGCATTTCGGTACAACAATGACGACGATGATGATGATCTTGTCGATCAGAAGGTTGGCAGTCCAGTGGTTCAAATCCCTAGCACCGTTTAATGGAGTGAGCTCCCATTACGTGTCCCAGCTTCTGCCAATCTAGCAGTTCAAAAGCACGTAAAAAATGCAAGTAGAAAGATAGGGACCACCTTTGGTGGGAAGGTAACAGTGTTCCATGTGCCTTCGTCATTGAGTCATGCTGGCCACATGATCCCAGAGACGTCTTCGGACAGTACTGGCTCTTCAGCTTTGAAACAGAGATGAGCACCCCCTAGAGCTGAAAATGACTAGCATGCATATGCGGGGGAACCTTTACCTTTACTCTGATGATAGGCCTACTCAAGCAAGCATTGTTCCAGCTTTCTTTACTACCATGTGGAGTCCAGGGCCCATCTGCTCATACATCACCATATTCCTTCACTTAAATAAGAGAGGCATTGGATTGCTTTCTTTCAATTTATTGCTATTATTTATTGCAAAGCCTAAGGCAGGTGTCTGTGCAGGAAAGACAGTGGAAGTAGAAACATAAAACTCATTTGAAAAAAAGCAAGCAACAGTTAAAAGTGCATCTAGACCAGGGGTGTTCAACTCAATTTCATTGAGGGCCACATCAGGGTTGTGTTTGTCCTTGGTGGGGAGTGGGGGGAGGGCATGGCGGGGTGGCATTTTTATAGGGTTCTGGGGTTTGGTGATTGAGATGCTCCAGGGGGGTTGTGCAATGTAGTGAGCCTTGTGTAACCTCCAGGGGGGTTGTGCAATGTAGTGAGCCTTAGTATTTCAATAATGGTGGGTTAATCCTATTATGTCCTAAAGGTCATGTGCTGTCCTTAGAATTTGGGGGGGGGGGTAAATTCTTAATCCCATCAGCTCCAGCCTGGGAGAGCTGGACTGAAGATATTTTGTTGGTGAATAGACTGGCCTGGATTTCTTAATGGGCACAAAATATCCATCTCTAAAGACTTCAGGCATCTGCTGGAGGCCGTTTCCTATAGCAGTAAAACTGAGGCAGCTTTCTGCCTTTAAGAGCATGTTTCTCCATTTCTTCTTTGGGGAAATATAATTAATATTCTGCCTCTTTTAATATTCTCCAAAATATTTCATTCTCTGGTGGTGGAGGGGGGGCTTCCCAACCTGGATTCTTGTGTATAGACAAAAGCAATAAATCAGCTTAACTGAAACCTAATGTGTGGTCCTGACAATTAGTAAGGTATCTTCTGAATGGCATTCAGGTGTTATGGTCCATCAGTATCCTGTGGAGCTGGCAGCAGAGTCGGACAGTGAGGAGGCTGGGGAGGAACATGGTGCTGGAGTCTGGGGAAGGACCGGACGAGGGCTCTGCAACAGAGGCAGAGATGGGGCCAGGGCCATCTGGGAGTGATGCACAGACTCCGGAGCCCCCAGAGTTGGACAGCACAGAGGCAGAAGAACAGGAGCAGCCTAGTGTGTGCATGTGTGTGCATGTGCAGAGCTGCCAGAAGGCAAGAGCAGCTAAAGCAAATGGGACGACTCAGGAGTAACACCAGGAATGATTGGCCCCTCCCATAAGGCTTAAAAGAGAAACAAAGGCACTTGGGCCTTTTGCAGGAAAGCAACATTGCTAACTCTGTTTCCAGTCAGTATCTCTTGTTTGTTTCTGAACTCCATGGGGCTTTGCCAAGTAAGGCCTTAGGCAGGATGTCAAAGAAAATAAAGGTTGGTGATTATCCAAAGGACTTTTTCTGAAGCACTTGTTTTGCAACTAATTGGGACTCAGCTGGGAATGAATGTAATTCTCAGCTGTTACAATAAAATAGGTTTGTTTGGGACTAATTCTAAGTCAGTAAGCCTAGGTCACAACATCAGTAAGGAAGAAGCCAGGACAGAATATGTTGGCTGGTTGTCCTAGAAAAATGAATGGCTCTTGAACAGACCCACCTAAGGCAATCTTAGGTCCTCATCAGACCTGTAATTCTGCTTTAAAATACTTCTAGAAGCATTAGGCAGAGAATTGTGGATATGTACTATATCAGTGATGGCTAACTTTTTGCCGTCATGTGCCAAAAACGGGGGGAGCAGGGGCGGTCGTGCTCCGGCGTGCCCGCACCCATAATTTAATGCCTCGCTGCCTCTGCGCATGCGTGCACGACACCCCTGTGCTCCCCCCGCTTTTGGCACGCAATGACAAAAAGGTTACCAGTGGGCCCAGTAGGCCTGCTTTACACCCTCCACAGGCTCCAGAGCCTTTCTTGGAGCCTGGGGAGGGCAAAAACGGCCTTTCCCACCCCCTGGAGGCCCTTTGGAGGCCAGAAACAGCCCGTTTCCTGACTTCCGGTGGGCCAGGAAGGCCTGAAAATCAGCTGGCCAGTGCATTCATGCATGCTGGAGCTGTGCTAGGGCAACACTCATGTGTCCACAGATATGACTCCATGTGCCATCTGTGGCATGTGTGCCATAGGTTCGCCATCATGGTAGTATATCCTTCACATGGTGTTTTTAGCAATTATGGATAGCTTAACTTTGAAAACATGGCGGGAAAGTTTCTCGTGATGAATCATTAGACAGCAAACATTGTGGGTTAATGTTTCTGCTTCTCTGGACATCTAAGTCAATTGATGAGGATCATTTCCCAACAGCTGCTCAGATAATTCAATTACATTCCTCTCATCCTATGCTTGCCACGATGAGCAAACTGATTCCATCTTGTTTCTCCCTGTACAGCAAAATGAAAGGCATACATTTATATATTCAGGATTTCCTTTTTTTAGGGATAGCATTTGTAGGGATGTTTCACAACATGCTTGCTATGCAAACCATCATTACAGAACCACCATTCTAGAAGGTTTGAGATGACTGTTTCAAGAGTCTTCCCAGGCCATGGTCAAATGTATGTAGCAAATCTTATTTCAGCAACAGTCCCAACAGATGTCTTCTCTATGTTGTGGCCTGTTGGATGCCGGCCCCTCCAGCAGCTGAATTAAAGGAGGAGGAGGGGGCGTGGGAGTCAGGGTCAGCATCAGGGCAACCTGAGATCTCCAAGGAGGAAGAGGGAATGGAGCTGTTAGAGAGAGAGAGAGAGACAGAGGTGGAGCTTGGGCCATCCATCAGCCCTCAGATGGAGAGTCAACAGCCCCTAGGTCTGGAGTTGGCTTTTGAGGAAGAAGAGGAACAGCTGGGTTCAGTGCCTGACGTGCAGATGCGCAGAAGGCAGAGGAGAGGAGAGCAGAGGAAATCCGTGAGCCGATCCTGGGGAACACTCCTGCAACACTCTGGCAGCCAAAATGGGGCGTGGGGGGGACCTTGCAAAGCCCCTCTGTGCCCCATTTGGGGCAGCAGAGTGCTGCAGGAGGTGTCCGTCTCTGCCCCAGCTGGCCCGCAGAGGACAACTACAATGCTGATCCGGCCCTCAAAGAAATCCAGTTTGACACCTCTGGTCTATAGATGTTGTTAATGTCTAGATGTCAATGGCTGATTTGTCAGAGTGCCAGGCTTCTAGAAATTCCCTGGCATTTTTGGACTTGGCCTGGTCTAGGATGGTCACATTTTCCCAATTGAAACTGGGGTTAAATCTGTCTATGTCTTGTGAAATGAAAGAGTTTTCATCATATCTTCTGACTGTTAGTTGGTATTCACGGATGCGTTCTGCTGTAGGGAGCTACGATTTGTGGTTGTGTATGCACTTGTTTGAGCTCTACCAGGAATCATCCTACTTAGTCCTACCATCCATTGCAATCCTTTAAACAAGAAGCTGTTCTCCGCAAAAGAAGCCAACGGGTTTATGGTTTACATTGAACGCTGTCATTTTCATTCAGCAAATTCTGAGCTTTTGCCTAAATGTATTTTTGCTCTTCCTTCTCTGCTGGAGATTCTGTTCTCCAGGAAGAAAATCCTCAGAGAGTTGGTTGACGAGGCTTTTAAAAAACCATCGAGACAACCGTGGTTGTGTTGTTTTGACAAAGCGAGGAGGAGGGGGAAAATATTTACCGCAACTCTCACATCTCCATTTAAAAGAGCTATTTCCTACGTTTTGGCACCGATTTCTCATCTGCATAATTCAGATGCCCGCCTTGTGTCATCAAAAAAAGAAAACCCTCTTTTTTTGCAAAAGAAAAAAAGGGGGGGGGACCGAACAAACAGGAAAGGCCAATTGGTGTGGTCCACTTCAGCATTGCCGTAAACCAGAGGAGTTTTAGGAGAGATTTTGAATTTGTTTTTGCATATAAACATTCTGCCTTTATTAAAGCGAACAAAGAATTTTCTAAACATCGCTGGTCGGTCGTTGCTAAGATGCTGGTTCCTTTGAATGCAATTTTGGGAAAGACAAAGATGCTTGAACATCTGGTTATCTTTCCCCAGATGTCTCCAGTGGCCGTGAAAAAGGAGATAAACAAATTTGAGCGGGAAGGAGCTCGCATCCCACTTTAACATTTATTCCTCTTCTGTTTCCATGAAGAACCTACAATCATGTTTGTTTTGTTTTTTAAAATCTCTTTTTTTATGAATCTTCAAAACTCTTGATTTCTGCCTTAGGAAATGCATTGCTTGGAAGTGTTTAAGTGTTTTCCTAGTCAGGAGTGTTGTTTACATTTGGGCATTATTTCACTCCCACTCCTGAATTTGTGTAAACTTCATTTTTCTTTTTCAAGAAAGAAATGACCTGAAGTAGAAGCAGAAGAAAAATCAAAGGAAATATGTTTGTTCTCTCCTTTTAACCCAGTTACACCAAATGCTCAGAATAAATGTGTGTTCCTCCCTCCTGATTAAGCCGGTTTTGTCTTCCACTTCAACCTACAGAACCCTTGAAAAAGACAGATATATTCTTATGTTTCATCCCCAAGGTCTCCAGGGAATTCAATGCTGAAGAAGTAGGGCCTCTGTCATCAAAAATGTTATAAATCTTCCTTCCTTTCCCTTCCCTTCTCTACCCTTCTCTACCCTACCCTACCCTACCCTACCCTACCCTATCCTTCCCTTCCCTTCCCTTTCCTTTCCTTCCCTTCCCTTCCCTTCCCTTCCCTTCCCTACCCTACCCTACCCTACCCTTCCCTACCCTTCCCTTCCCTTTCCTTCCAAACCCTTCTCCTCCCTACCCTACTCTTTCCTTTCCTTCCTTCCTTCCCTATCCTTCCCTTCCCTTCTCTTCGCTTTGCTTCCCTTTCCTACCCTTCCCTTCTCTTTCCCTCCTTTCCCTTCCCTACCCTTCCCTATCCTATCCTTCCCTACCCTTTCCTTTCCTTTCCTTCCCTCCCCTTCCTTTCCCTTCCCTCCCCTTCCCTACTCTACCCTTGCCTTCCACTTCTCCTTCCACTTCCCTTTTTTCTTCCCTCCATCCCTCCCTCCCTTCCTACTTTCCCACACTAAAAAAAGATTTCCATCAGTTTAGAAGATCAAGTCAATGTATGACATAAACAAGTACATTAAAACTCTCAGAAAACCACCAACTTGCCCAGCATCTGCTATACAAAGTGACCTCTACAGGACTTTCTCTCCTGCCCTGGTTCAACAGACCATATTTAAAATAGATTTCTTTTTATTGGCCAAGTGTGATTGGACACACAAGGAATTTGTCTTAGTGCATATGCTCTTAGTGTACATAAAATAAAAGATACATTCCTCAAGAATCATAAGGTACAACACTTAAAGATAGTCATAGAATACAAATAAGCAATCAGGAAACAATATCAATATAAACTATAAGATACAAGCAAAAAAGTTACAGTCATATAGTCATTAGTGGAAAGAGATGGGTGATAGGAACGATGAGAAGGTTAATAGTAGTGCAGACTTAGTAAATAGTTTGACAGTATTGAGGGAATTATTTGTTTAGCAGAATGATGGCGTTTGAGTTTTCTGAATTGGCGCAGAAAGAACATTCTTTGTTGTGCTTTTTTGATGACATTTTTGATGTTAGGTGTCCATTTTAGATATTGTGATATAGTAGAACCTAGAAATTTGAAGGTCTCGACTGTTGATACTGTGTTGTCTAGTATTGTAAGAGGTGGAAGTACGGAAAAGCTTCTCCTAAAGTCCACCACCATTTCTACAGTTTTCAGTGTGTTCAGTTCCAGATTGTTCTGGTCACACTACGAGTTTAGCTGTTCAACCTCCCATCTGTATGCAGATTTTTCATTGTCTCAAATGAGACCGATCACTGTTGTATCATCTGCGAACTTCAGTAGTTTAACAGATGGATTGTTAGAGATGCAGTCATTGGTATAGAGAGAGAAGAAGAGAGAGCACACAGCCTTGGGGGGGCTCTGTGCTAATTATACAGATATCTGATGTGATTCTGCTTAGCTTCACCTGCTGCTTCCTGTTTGTTAGGAAGCTTATGATCCACTTACAAGTGTGTTCATGTACCTGTAGCTGGTTTAGCTTAGTTAGAAGAGTGTCTGGAATGATGGTATTGAATGCTGAACTAAAGTCTACAAAGGGGACTCTTGGTAGGTCTTTAGAGATTCAAGATGTTGTAGGATGTAGTGCAGAGCCATATTAACAGCATCATCTGTTGATCTATTTGCTTGGTATGCAAATTGCAAGGGGTCTAACAGTGGATCCGTGATGGTTTTCAAGTGGGACAGCACTAGCCTTTCAAAGGTTTTCATGACTACAGATGTTAGAGCAACTGGTCTGTAGTCATTCAGTTCCTTGATGATGGGTTTCTTCGGCACTGGGAAGATAGTAGAGAATTTGAAGCAAGAAGGAACATAGCACATCTCTAGTGATTTATTGAAGAGTTGGATGAAGATGGGAACCAATTGGTCAGCACAGACTTGTAAGCAAGAAGGAGTTATCTTGTCTGGGGCTGGAGCTTTTCCTGGCTTTTGTCTGTGGAATAGATCTTGCACTTTCTTTTCTGTGATCACCAGGGGTTGTGAACTCAATGGGATGGGGTCAGTTGTAGGAGGCTTGGCTGTTGTTGGTGTGTCTGAGATGGGGGTTGTGGAGATGGGTGGTTTATGAAAAGCTTCATGCTATTTGCGAGAGAAAATATGGTGTGAAAGACACAAGGTTTTGTGTTTGCTTAGGCTCATCAAAATGGCAAAGAGATGGAACACTCTAGTGGTGTCTGAAAAGAGCCCACGTTTGTCCAAAATGTATAAAAAAGACAATTCCATATCCCATACTTCTTAAGAACTTAATTATGTAGACGTGAGTGGTCAGAAACTGATATTCAAAACCTCTGTTACTTGCACATCTAATTAGCTAGAAATCTAAAAGGAAAAAGACATTTCTTCATAACTGAAATGATCTTTCTTTCTTTCTTTCTTTCTTTCTTTCTTTCTTTCTTTCTTTCTTTCTTTCTTTCTTCTTCCTCTCCTCCTTCTCCTCTTCCTTCTCCCTCTCCCTCTCCCCCCTCATCTTCTTTTCTCCTCCCCTTCTCCTCCTTCTCCTTCTCCCTCTCCCACTCCTCCTCCTCCCCCTCCTCTTCTTTTCTCCTCCTCCTCTTCTTCTTCTCCCTCTCTCTCTTCTTCTCCTCCTTCTCCCTCTCCCCTCCTCCTCCTCTTCTTTTTTCTCTTCTTCTTCTCCCTCTCCCCTTCGTCCCCCTCCCCTCTTCCTTTTCTCCTCCCTTCCCCCTCCTCCTCCCTCCTCTCACTCTTCTCCCCCTCCCCTACTCCTTTTCTCCTCCTCCTCCTCCCATCCTCCTCCTCCTTCTCCTCCTCCTCCTCCTTTTCCTCCTCCTCCCCTACTCCTTTTCTCCTCCTCCCATCCTCCTCCTTCTTCTCCTCCTCCTCCTTTTCCTCCTCCTCCCCCCTTGCATTGCACAAATGGGTTTTTTTTAATTTCATGTTCCCTCCCTCTATGCAGGGTCTGATGTCATGAATAAGGCACAAACTGTAGAATACAAACTTTCTCTAATTACGATTTAATATTTGAGCAACTTTCTCGCCTCCATATTATCATCAAATACGTCTACTACCCCTGCACTCTAAATTCCAAACTGTCTGTTTTTTTTGTTTTTGTTTTTGTTTTTTTTGCTACAGATAATACTGTTGTGATTTTTAGCTTGAGGCTTAGTGCTCATGAGGCTAACACCTACAAAATACAGAATGCAGATTTGATCTTTTGCATTCCTATTGCACTGCTTCTCTAAGTATCACACCTTATTATTCAAAATTATGCAGCATAACACTTTCTAACCTTTTACCCTGGCAGCTAAATTGATTTTGTTTTTCACACCAGGCAGTTCTGCAAAAGCCGAAGGGAAGTTGCATTCTGGGAAGATTTTTTTTTTTTTTCCGTAAAGAAACAGGTTTATAGAAGGCCGGCAGCAGGGAAGAACGTCTCAAAGTCGCTTCTGCGTTCCATTACCTGTGGCAAGCTGAATGTTTTGCAACAAAAGAGTGTTAAATCGGTGGATGAATGGCAGGGGAAAAAAGTAATAATTAAATCTTGCTTTGGAAAACAAACAGGTTTTCCAAGCATCTCAGGAAAACTGTAGGAAGAGTTAAATTCATTAGCTGGTGTTGGAAGAAATGTCTGTCTAGGTTCAGTTCAGAGGGGAAATCCAGCAGGTTCTGACAGGTTTTGGAGAACTGGTAGAGGAAAGTTTGGAGAGCCAGCAAATACCACCTCTGGCTGCCCCAGAGTGGGGTGGGAATGGAGATTTTGCAATATCCTTCCCCTTTCACGCCCACCAAGCCACACCCACCAAGCCACACCATACCCACCAAGCCATGCCCACAGAACCAGTAGGAAAAAAATTTGGATTTCACCCCTGGTTCAGTTCCAAGTGGGGAGAAAGACACTGGAAACATTGGTGGCTATTTGGAACAATGGTTTTAATGGTGGACAGGATGCCTTGAAGATCTTGGGTGAAGAAAAAAAAAGGGAAGAGATGCTGAGAGTGCCTGGGTTTTATGCCCTCTCTGGGCTTTTGAATTTGAGTTTGTATTTCTGATTGGTTGTCAGACTCCCATGGGGCCATGCAGGGGTAACTTTGTAGGTTGTCTGTGTCCAAGGCTTGGTTGACTCTAGCTGGGTGATGATGTAATGAAAGGGCTTTGGGCAATTCCTATTATGGCTCTGCTTGAAGGAGGTGGATCTTTGTTATGTAGAATAGGCTGGCCCAGGCCTTAATGGCCCATTGACAAAGGTTGGGGGGCGGGTTGAGTTTCTGCCTCCCTTTTAGGGGAAGTATTCTGCCCTTTTTAATATTTCCTAAAATATCTCATTTTCCTAGGAGAGGGATGTGTGCTGACTTCCTACACTGGTTTTAAAGTCATTTTTAAAAGAGATGGGTAGAGTCTCTTAAACTATATTAGATGCATATGCGCACTTTAAAAAAAAAAATGGTTATTTAAACTTTTCTCAGACCTTCCATGAGGTTCGAAAGGCCCCTGAAGTGAAACAAACACAAACTAGCATCTGTTATTTTTCTCTGCAAAGTGACACATTATCTTTGCCTCCGATGCAGACTTGTCTCTTCCTCTCCTGCCATGAATCTTTTGATAGCAGCCAAGCAACATTGGCCTAGCGATAGCTATTAAAACAGAAAAGATAAGCTTCTCCGGCCCTCTTCCTTTTAATTCGCCCTCTCGCGTGGCAAGAGGCTGCTGGAAAACCGAGGGGAATTAGCTGCCTCTTGACTTGACCCATTGCAAAAGAAGGGGGCGAGGGGTTTGGAATGATGCCCTTTTTAGAGCAGATGAAAGGAACTGACGGAGGATCGAGTCAGGGAGGAAAAATGAAAAAAAGGAGGGATGGAGAGAGAACTGAGAACCCCTGAGGGAGCATTCATCGTGCCCAAAAGAGGTTCATTTTCCAGAACCATCTGTCAGGATTGACTTTGATTCTCATTCTCTCTCATTCTCTTTCTCTCTCTCTCTCTCTCTCTCTCTCTCTCTCTCTCACTCTGTTTGTCTTTCTCCTTTTTTTCTTTCTCTTTCTTTCTCTTCCTTTCTTTCTTTCTTTCCTTCTTTCTTTCTTTCTCCTTCCTTGTCTCTCTCTCTTTCTTTCTCTGTCTCTCTTTCTTTTTCATTCTCTCTCTTTGCCCCAAAGGTGCTTTGTTTCAAGAGGCAACTGGACTTTCCGATTTTTCTTTGAAGATGTTTCGCTTCTCATCCAATAAGCTTCGTCAGCTCTGATTGGATAATGGGGAATGAAAGGATTAAACCAGTGATGGCTAATCTTTTCTGGATCGAGTGTCCAAAGCATGCGTGCACGTGCGCGAATGCACGTGCCCCCGAACTTCCAAGATGCAATGCGTGCACACCCCTGCACATGTGCCCCACCCCCATGCATGAACATTAGCCGCCCACAGGCGCCCTGTGCCCCTGCGCATGCGTGCGCCACCCAGACACACTGCCCTCTCACGCATGCGTGCGCAGCCCCCTCACATCCCTTCCACCCCCCGTGCTTGTGCGGCAGAGACCTGACAACCAGCTGGACAGTTGGAGGGACGTGCGCATGCATGGCGGAGCCAAACTGAGGTGACAGCTTGTGTGCCCACAGAAAGGGTGCTGCGTGCCACCCTGAAGCACATGTGCCATAGGTTCGCCATCATGGATTTACACCCTTATAGATCCATAGATGTGTTATTCTATCTGGCAAACTAATACAGCAGATTATTAGCCCTCATAACCTTTTTTTTCCAAGTCAAGATCAATAAGTAACATATATGTCAGGTTTCGAGGTCGTCTCAAATAAATTGCATTTCAAACAAAGTCTTTGATGAAAAAAACCTCTCATTTATTAAGCACGATGTTCTAACACCGACTCATCGTAGCCAACACTGACTTCCTGGTGCCAACCCCTCCCTTCCTGTCTCCACTCCTCTGGTCTCATTGGCTATCTTCCAAGTCACTTTTTCCCTAATCTACCGCTCCAGCTCAAAGGAATTTCCCCCCTCCCCTCCCATCTCCTAGGGGATATTATCTCCAGGGAAAATAAGCAGGTGAAAAGTCAAAACATCGCTTTCCAGATGCCCTTCTTCTCCTTCTTATGTCAGCACTAAAGTGAATGTGGCTTGGAGTGCTAACAATATATTTCCTTATGGTTTTTATTTATATATTTTCACATTACATTCATAAGTGCTTAGGGAACAGCATATTGTCTGGATCAATTTATTTTTATTTAATAATACACTTCCCACTCCTAATTTCTACCTCTTATTGTCCAACCATGTTCGAAAATATTCTCTGTCTTCTTTTACTTTTAATGTCAATCTACCCATCTCTGCACAATTTAAAATAATTTTAATTACATCATCTTCTGTGGCAGTGGTGAAATGTAAAATTTGTTACTACCTGTTCTGTGGGCATGGCTTGGTGGGCGTGGGGAGGTAATGTGACTGGGTTGGCATGGCCAACTCTTGTTTTTTACTTTTAAAAGCATTTTTTCTACAACCTCTTCAGCAGAAGAGGTTGCAGAAAAAAATGCTTTTAGAAGCCTCTGATGATCAGGCAACTCAGCTGGGATCATCAGAGGCTTTTAAAAGCTTTTTTTCTTTTCCTACAACCTCTTCGGCCAAAGAGGTTGTAGAAAAAATGCTTTTAAAAGTTTAAAAAAACAGCCTCTGATGATCGCACGGCTCAGCTGGGCATTGGGGGGAGGCACAGGGATTTTTGCTATCGGTTCTCCGAACCACTCGCCGCCATCACTACTGGATTGGGTGATCCGATCCAAACCGGAAGCATTTCACCCTTGTTCTGTGGGCGTTTCCTTATTTTTCCAGTACTGTGCATAAGCAATTCTTGCTGCTGTCAAGGCATGTAATATTAAATATAGATTCCCTTCATCATACTTTTCAGGTATTATGCCTAGCAGGAATATTTCTGTCTTATAATCGATGTCTTGTTTTAACGTTTTCTTCAACCATGTATGTATTTTTGTCCAATATTTCTTTGCTTTTACACACGTCCAGCACATATGAAAATACATCCCCGGTGTCTGGTTACATTTCCAACATTTGGCAGACATACTTTTAAACATCTTTGCTAATCTTGCCAGTGGTAAATGCTATCTATAAGAACATTTCATATAAATTTTCCTTATATACAGTTGCCATTGTCAATTTACAACTTCTTTCCCAAAGCTTTTGCCATGCCGTTCAGAACCTTCATTTAGATGAAAGTTCTGCGCATACACAGAGCGTTTTTGATGATGTTTGAGTGGGTGGGCGAAGCCTCCTGCCTCCACCGCTACCGGGGCTAACCAGTAGCAACCCACCACGGATAATTTCCCTTAGTTGTTCACCTTCCATTTTTAAGCTTAACAAGAAGTTATATATTTTTGTTATCAATTTTTCATCTACTCCTGGCATTATTTGGTCAAATGTTGTAGGGTCTTTGTAAAAACCATAATCCTTAGTGTCTTTCTCATATCTCGATTTTATTTGCATATGCGGCCACCATGGTAAGTCCACACCTTGGTTCTGCAATTCTTGTTGAGTTTTAAGTTCCCCTTCCACATTTAAAATATCTTTATATGTTAATATTTTTTCCAGATTTACTACATTTGGAGGTATAAATGCTTCCACTGTTGAGAGCCAAACTGGAATTTTAATGTAAACTTTTGCTCTCACTTTTTCCCATACTGAAAGTAGAGCATTTCTTATATAGTGTCTTTGAAAATATCTATGAATTTTGCTTTTGTTATATGATTTAAAAAAATGCCATCCAAATGGGAGATCATGGCCTTCTAGAAGCAAACATTTCTCAGTTTGTAGGCTAACCATCTTCCTGGTTTCTTTGCATTTCAAAAAAGTTTTGTCTTGCTCTTTAAATTCGCTGTGCCAATTCTTCTTTTTCTATTAAATTTAAGTTGTGTTTTATTACTTCCATTTGTTTTTCTTTACAGTTTCCTTTTTTTGGATCCTTTTGCAGTTCTAATTCCATTTTTTAATATTCTCCTTCTAATGACTTTGGGTGTTGTTTTTTTCTTTCTATTCTTTCCCACTGTATAGGTTATCGCTACAGCTCTAATATATGCTTTAGTTGTATCCCATAGGTTTTGTAGCAGTTCAGTGGTTCATATCCCTAGTGCCGCATAATGGGGTGAGCTCCCGTTACTTGTCCCAGCTTCTGCCAACCTAGCAGTTCAAAAGCACGTAAAAAATGCAAGTAGAAAAATAGGGACCACCGTTGGTGGGAAGGTAACAGCTTTCCATGCGCCTTTGGTGTTTAGTCGTGCCGACCACATGACCACGGAGACGTCTTCGGAAAGCGCTGGCTGTTCGGCTTTGAAATGAAGATGAGCACCGCCCCCTAGAGTTGGGAACGACTAGCACATATGTGTGAGGGAAATCTTTACTTTTTTATCTTCTTTTTTTGTTTACTTTTTTAAAAAACTCCATTTCTTTTACTATTGTTTGCATGAACTTTTTTTCTTTTAATATAGATTGGTTCAGTATCTATCTCCATCTATTCTTTTCTCCCTTCCATTTTACTTTTATAGGGTTATGATCGGCCCATAAATTGGTTTCTATATCTCTTTTTGCATGTTGGTTCTTAATTCAGGTGTGCTCCAAATCATGTCGATTCTGGACCACGACTTGTGCCTATCTGAGTAGAACCTATATTGATTTTCCCCCTGATTCATTTCACTCTGTATATCCTGCATGGAGATTTCTTCTGCCATTTTAAAAAATGCTTTTGGGAGTATCTTTCCTGCCTTCTTCCCAGTTGTGCTACTTTTGTAATCTAGTCTTGCATCTACAATTGCATTAAAATCTCCTACTCAGTGGTGCTATCCAGCCGGTTCTATCTGGTTCGGGTGAATTGGTTGCGGCTGTGGAAGGCTCCGCCCTTTCACCTTGACATTATCACATCCAGTTGTTTTTTTCCGCTCTGAGCAAGCTTTTTAATCAGACGATCAAGATGGAACATGTCCAGGAGCAGGACCTCAATGCGTGGCTTCCCAGGGATCTGCCAGCCAAGTTCTCCCAGCCTCAGAAATGCTGCAGATGCACGGACATCCTGCTGGCCTCCTCCAAGTGGCACAGGGGGTAGGGCCATCTCTCCCAAACAAAGGACAGGGTGCCCGAGGGCTGGAGGCCTGGTGAAGCAGATGGGCCTCCCTCTGCCAGGCCGGGAAAGAAAGAAAAAAGGAAGGAAGGAAGGAAGGAAGGAAGGAAGGAAGGAAGGAAGGAAGGAAGGAAGGAAGGAAGGAAGGAAGGGGGGAGGGAGGGAAGGAAGGGGGGAGGGAGGGAGGGAGGGAGGGACCGGCAGCTGGGAGGCACAGAGGCAGCTGGCGGTCTCATCATGTCCCCTTTTTGATGCTCTGTGCATGCGCAAAATTTGTGCATGCACAGAGTATGTAGTCAACTGGTAGTGAAGGTAAGTGAATATCACCCCTGCTCCTACTACACAAATATTTTCGCATTCCAATTCTAATATCTTTTTATGCAGCTTTTGATAGAATTGATATTTCCCTGTGTTAATTAAAGGTTACTTGCTTTCAAATTCCACTGAGAAATGGCTTCTCTTAACTGGCCTGATGTCATTTTTTTCCTGTTCTTGTAAAGGCCTGGGAGATTTCATTACTGGCTGTATTCACAACAAACTCACACCATAGTCAACCAAGCATAGTTTGTAAATGCAGCTCATGGGATTAGATTATGATGTATGTGCCATGTGAATATGCCTTTGAACTAAGTAAATAATGTTAGGTGTGTGATTGTGATTGTGAATGTAATTACATGGAACTGGGCATGTCTAGTTTAATGAAAAGGAGGACTAGGGGTGACGTAATAGCAGTGTTCCAATATCTCAGGGGCTGCCACAAAGAAGAGGGAGTCAAACTATTCTTTAAAGCACCTGAGGACAGGACAAGAAGCAATGGATGGAATCTAATCAAGGAGAGAAGCAACTTAGATCTAAGGAGAAATTTCCTGACAGTTAGAACAATTAATCAGTGGAACAACTTGTCTCCAGAAGTTGTGAATGCTCCAACACTCAGAGTTTTTAAGATGATGTTGGATAACCGTTTGTCTGAAGTGGTGTAGGGTTTCCTGCCTAAGCAGGGGGTTGGACTAGAAGACCTCCAAGGCCCCTTCCAACTCTGTTATTCTATTCTATTCTAAACATTTTTTTAAAAAATCGACATTTTCTTTCCTGATTATTTAAAGCAAAATTGCTATCTCTCTATCTGTCTGTGTCTGTGTCTGTCTATCTGTCTATCATCTGTCTATCTATCTAGCTATCCAGCTATCTAGCTATCATCTATCCAGCTATCTAGCTATCTAGCTATCATCTAGCTATCTAGCTATCTAGCATGTCGGGACATAAGCTTAGATTTTAAAGTGGGAACTTTATTTTATTTTTTTTTAATTTGATTTATATGCCGCCCTTCTCCGGAGACTCAGGGCGGCTTACAATGCGTTAAGCAATAGCCTTCATACTTCTGTATATTTATATTTATACAAAGTCAGCTTATTGCCCCCAACAAACTGGATCCTCAATTTACCTATCTTAGAAAGGATGGAAGGCTGAGTCGACCTTGAGCCTGCCTGGGATTGAACTCACAAGTAATTGCAGCAGCTGGATCTTAAATGCTGCCTTTGTAGGAGGCATTACTCCCCTATGCTACTCAGGCTTAGAACAATGTTTTTCAATCTGCGTTGCATAAAACTCATGGAATTGTGCAAGATTGATGGGGTCTTATGAAAGACTGCAGGATCTTTCAACTTTGGTGCTTGATGAGAAGTCTGGGAAAGTTGTTTGGTTTTGCTTTTAATTAATAGTTTCCACAACTTGAAAAGAAATTGAAAACTCCCGATTAGGATTAAGGTACGAGATCTGAAGGCTGAAGTCACATTAGACCATTGCATCCAATATTTCCGACATAATGCTTTATGAATAATTTTTTAAAAAAACATTCCACATGTACTAGCTTAATCTGCCTTGTTCTAATAAATAGCTCCAATAAATTGCTAAGTGGCAGAACCATCCTGCCGGGCTGCCAACCTGGAAAAGTTGGGGACCACTGTCCTATTCTCCTTTGAAGATGTGGAGATTTGGTAAATCTGAGCATCCTAATATTGTATTTAAACAAAAAACAAAAAAAAACTTTGCCTCTATGAGTTGTCTAATCAATCTTGGGTCTTCTACGAAAAGTTTGGGAGTTGAGAGTTCCGCCCAGTATTTTAGCTGTTCGTAGCACTACACACCTCTAGATGGAGAGCTCTATTGTCATTATCCCTGGGATTTGTTGGAGCTCCTAACCCAATTTAGGAGTCACACTCTGAGCGTTCCTATCATCACTGGGTCCACTTTGGCCTTGACTTTCCATATCCTCACCCCAGTGGTGAAATCCAAATTTTTCTACTACCGGTTCTGTAGGTGTGGCTTGGTGGGCGTGGTAGGGGAAGGATATTGCAAAATCTCCATTCCCACCCCACTCTGGCACCAGCCAGAGGTGGCATTTGCCGGTTCTCCAAATTACTCAAACTTTCCACTATCGGTTCTCCAGAACCTGTCAGAATCTGCTGGATTTCACCCCTGCCACATCCCCTCTGCGCATCCTTCCTTCAGACCCTAATACTTTTCCAGTTTCTCATATTTCTTGACGTTGCTGTCTCTTGACAAAGGTACATCACCACTGCTGTTTTCTGGTCCTTGTCTACTACCACAATATTTGGTTGATTGACTAGTACCTGCCTATCCTTCTGGATCTGGGAGTCCCATAGGATCTTAGTTTTCTTATTCTCCATGGTCTTTTGTGGGATCTCCCATCTCGGACTTACAAGGGCCTATCCCACAGCGTGTGCATTGTGTTCCTGTACACAATGCCAGCTACTTGGTTGTCCTTTTCAGTATATGCTGTTCCTGCCTACACGTTTGGCAATGCATGTGTGTATGTAGACATGTATACGTATACCTCATCAAAATATCACACACGAGACCTTTTCCCGTAAAAACTGAAAGTGTATTTCGGTGTGCTTCACTTTCTCGGTTATGTTACTAAATCATTTTTCTCTTCCAAAGAGATCCGTGGTGAAGCATAAGGAGCAAACTGTTGACAGATGGCCCTGAAATACCACAGCCTATAACTAGGGTTTATTTTCAAACAGCCCTGCCAATTTGGAACTTAATTGCCAATAAAACAGTGCTGTGATATTGCCACTTGTAACTTCAACATATCTGAAATCCTGGGGAAAAAAGAAAAAGAAAATGGTTAATATTTCCTTTAAGTTGAGTTCCACTCCTGAGGAGTTTCATTAAATTCTTTGTTTATTTCTTTTTAACTTGATACAGAAGTTGTTTTTCACTGCCTCAAAGCTACTGTTAAATCCTTATCCCCATTGATAAATATACAAATATACACATTTCCAGTAAAATCCAAACACAGTATATTTTGAGCAGGATCAGACAAACCTCCCAAGTGGCCTCAATGAATCTCTAAAAGGACAAAAATGACCAGCTGTCCTCAAGGAATATAAATCCTTCCATTCCCCATCATCCAGTCAGAGCTGAGGAGGCTTCTTGGATGAGAAGTGAAATGTCATCGAAGAAAAACAAAGAAAGTTGAATTACCTCTTGAAAAAGCACCTTTGGGACATCCATGACCTGGATGATTGAGAATCTCCATAGACTGATTATCTCTCTGTCTCTCTGTCCCTGTCCTTGTTCCTGTCTCTCTGTCTCTGTCTGTCTCTTTGTCTCTCTCTGTCTCTGTCTCTCTGTCGTTCTCTGTCTGTGTGTATGTGTGTGTGTGTCTGTCTCTTTCTCTGTCTCTGTCTCTTTCTCTCTCTCTTTCTCCCTCTCCCTACCTCCCTCCCTCCCTCCCTCTCTCATAACAAACAATAGAATTAATGCCCAGGAACTGTGCATTAGTCTAGTGAGGCTAGTCTAGTGAAGAGAAGGACCAGGCGAGACATGATAGCAGTCTTCCAATATTTGAGGGGCTGCCACAGAGAGGAGGGTGGGTGGTCAAGCTATTTTCCAAGGCACCTGAAGGCCAGACAAGGAATAATGGATGGAAACTGATCCAGGAGAGATTCAACCTGGAAATAAGGAGAAATTTTCTGACAGTGAGAGCAATCAACCCCTGAAATGTGGGAGCTTCACCACTGGAGGCTTTCAAGAAGAGACTGGACTGCCATCTATCAGAAATGGTGTAGGATCTCCTGTTTGGGCAGGAGTTGGACTAGATGATCTCCAAGGTCCCTTCCAACCCTTAGTCTGTTATTCTGCTAAAGATGAGATAGAAGCCTGGGCGCTGAGCAAGCCAAATCTGCAGTCGACCTTGGCTGGAACTGAATGGGGCGGCCAAGCCACCTTTGACTACTACTGGAGAACTTGTTTACCTCAAGGCCTCGAAGTTCACCGACTGCGGTCGGTTGATTAGACTGTCAATGCTTGATTTCATAGAGAGTTATGACAGGGAAAAGGTGTTTTATTTCCGCAGGTCTCAATGAAATCACCCAACAAGGTCAAACACATGTGAATCTTCATCTTACTCAAGACAGTAAATTTCCACTGCTCACTAGTAGCAAAGTCCTTCCACAGATTTCAAAAGATCGAGAGGGTTATACCAATACGTATTTGCAAGCTTGACAGGCTGGTGTTATGACCTAGGCTTCCCAGCAGCACAGCGCTGATTTCTCGTCCCGATAAATCCCTTTTATTTAATTTACAGTGAATTCCTTTCCAGAAAAGTCTTTCCTCTCCCACAGTCTTTCAAGATACCCTGTTTCCCCCAAAATACGACATCCCCTGATAATAAGCATAATCAGGCTTTTGAGTGCATGGCAATAAGGCCAAGCACTTATTTCAGGGTTCAAAAAAAATATGAGACAGGGTCTTATTTTTGGGGAAAGACAGTAGTTCATAATTACTGACCTTTATCAGGCTTGGAGAATGGCCAGGCCGATACCTTTCAGACACCGCAATACCTGGCAAGAATGCAGTAATGAACTAATTGACTCCTGCAAACTCCACTCCCTTTCACTCCTCTTTTATTCCCACTGAGAGGCTGCTTGCCAAGCAATGGGAGCATGATATAATATGGCAGTTATATCTCTCTACTCTGAGACCATGTACTATATATGTCTATAAAGTTCTCTTCTTCACTCTTGAAATCCATTGTAGCTTCCATTCCTTGGTCAGAGTAGAATGGGATTGGCCATTAGAAATTTGACTGGGAAGAGAGGAAGATGTGTCATAGAATGTGTGTTTGTAACATCATCATCATCATCATCATCATCATCATCATCATCATCATCATCATCAATCCACTGGAGGATGAAGGCCTCTTCTGCATGTTTCCAACCATACGGTCACGAGCTTCCTTTGACTAGTTGGGCCCTGCTGATGTCATCCATTCATCTTGTTTTAGGTCTCTTTCGTGGATGCTTTTTGATCAAGTGGGATCCATTCTATGATTCCTTTGGTTCCACCTGCCATCAGTTCTTCTTGCTCTGTGACCAGCCCCTTTCCATTTCAATTCAACAATTAACCAGTGGAACAGCTTGCCTCCAGAAATCGTGGGCACTCCATCACCGGAGATTTTTAAGAGGAGCCTCGATACTCACTTATCTGAAATATTATAGGTTCTCCTGCTTGAGCAGGGGGTTGGACTAGAAGATCTCTGAGGTCCCTTCCAGCTCAATTCTGATTCTGATGCACCTCAAACAGGGAAGTTGCAAATGAACTTCACCAAGAACCAGAGTGACAAATCTGTTGGCAGTTCTTGAAAGCTGGCTATTAATGGAAATTTCACCCATACCACCGTACAAGGCCACAGGGTAGTTGAATGTGCTGAACTTAGCTGGGCCCTTGAAAACTCATATTTTATCTTTTCAATTCCTTACATGAAGACTCTGTTCCTATAACATAGGCAATCCAATTACTGAACTATCCACCTTCTCGTGATTTTTACAATACGGGTACGCCTTGACTTAACAACCATTCATTTAGTGACTGCTCAAAGTTACAATGGCACCGAAAAAGGTGATTTCCAACCAGTTTTTGGACGTTGCAACCTTCCTAGCAATCCCAAAGTCACGTGATCAAAATTCAGGTGCTTGACTGTTTCAACATTCCAGGGTCATGTTATGACCGTCTGGGACTTTCCCAGCCAACGTCTGACATGTCTAATTTAATGAACAGAAGGACCAGAGATGACATGATAGGAATCTTCCAATATTTGAAGGGCTGGCACAAAGAAGAGAAGGTCAAGTCAACCTATTCTCCAAAGGCCTTGAAGTAAAGGATGGAAGATTATTTTTTAAAAAGAGAGCCACCCTGGAACTAAAGAGAAATATCCAATCAATCCATGGAACGGTTTGCCTCCAGAGTTTGTGGGTGCTCCATCACTAGAGATTTTTAAGAAGAGATTGGACTGCCACCTCAGTTGAACAGTCTCCTGCTTGAGCAGGGATTTAGACTAGAAGACCCCCAAGGTCCCTTCCAACTCTGCGTCAGGGTTCCGACCAATGGCCTAGTTAAATCATGAGCCTCGAGCCAAACTTCAAAAGAAATCCAGTTATTTATTAGGAGCTTCATGTCAGCACATTCCAAGTGAAGCCAACTCAGACCCCATGTAATTTACATCCTGGCTCTAACCCTGTTTCCCACCTCCCCCCAAGGTGTGTCATCAATCACATTCTCCAATGAAGCACCTTTGGGGGTTGTAGGGATCACTCCCCTCCGGCCACTGTGAGTAACTGCGGAGATGGCCTTGAGAGCGATATGGCTGGAATGTGCTTTTGTTTCTGACTGAGTGCTCCCTTGCTGAAGTTGCACAGTTTGTATTCCCATATCCCTTGCCTATGGCAATTTGAGAGCAGGCCAGGAACACTTTGTCAATTGACCCTCTGCTATTTGTCATTCTCATTTCAGGATTCCCTTCCCCACACCCTAAGTTTGTTTGAAGCACATAGACTGCCTCACAGATGGGGTGCCTTCATAAGAGCTCCCAATATGAGTGAGAAGGTCAGACCCAAATGTTGCTCCAAAACCTCTCCCAGGGTTGAACAGAATTGCTAGAATCACCCGGAGAGTATATATTTTATGTTATGGGTTTTTTTGAAAGACATTCAAATTCCAAGGCCCCCAACGCATCAATGCATCCTTGGCAAGCTACAGTTTATCATTCAGGAACCAAAACAAACTTCCCTCAATTCAGAAAATTAATTCACCTTGGTCCGTCACAGATACATTAGTTAGTATCAAACCCAGGGTGCTATTGATCATCTCTTGTAAACATAGCAGAATTTTGAGGAATGGGTTATTGGAAGAAGGTGATGAATAATCTGCTTATGTGTTCCAAAAGCTAGAGCAGAAACATGGTCTTACAGATACGTCAAATGCAACAAATATATACTAGATTATATATCTATAACAAGAGCAACCAACCAATATAAGGAGAGCAATCAGCCAATGGAACAGCTTGCCTTTAGAAATGGTGGGTGATCTATCACTGAAGGCTTTCAAAAGGAGAGTGGACAACCATTTATCTGAAATGTATAGGGTCTCTTGCTTGAGCAGGGAGCTGGGAGATCTCCAAGATCCCTTCCAGTTCTGTTCTGATATTAATCTAACAAAGAGAAGGACAAGGGGTGATATGACAGTAGTCTTCTTGTACTTGAGGGGCTGTCACAGAGAAGAAGAGGTTGACTGACTCCAAAGCAAAAGAAGGTAGGATAAGAAGCAATGGATGGAAACTCATCAAGAAGAGAAGCAACCTAGAATTAAGGAGAAATTTCCTGATGGTGAGAACAATCAACCCGTGGAACGTGTTGCCTCCAGAACTTGTGGCTGCTTCAACGCTGGAAGCTTTTAAAGAAAAGATTGGACAACCATTTGTCTGAAATGGCATAGGGTCTCCCACTTAAGCAATGCGTTGGACTAGAAGACCACCAAGCTCCCTTCCAACTCTGTTATTCTGTGTTCAACGTTATAACACAACTTGAGCTGGCGAACTCCCAACAATTCAGGAGCCTGAGTAGCGTAGGGGGGTAATGCCTCCTACAAAGGCAGCATTTAAGATCCAGCTGCTGCAATTACTGGCGAGTTCAATCCCAGGCAGGCTCAAGATCGACTCAGCCTTCCATCCTTTATAAGGTGGGTAAATTGAGGACCCAGTTTGTTGGGGGCAATAAGCTGACTTTGTATAAAATATAAATATACAAAAGTATGAAGGCTATTGCTTAACGCATTGTAAGCCGCCCTGAGTCTCCGGAGAAGGGCGGCACATAAATCAAATTTTTTTAAAAAAATTAACGCTTAAGGTTGACTCAGCCTTCCATCCTTTCAAAGTAGGTAAAATGAGGCCCCAGATTGTGGGGGCAATAAGCTGACTTTGTATAATAAAGAACACCATTTGGGGGGGGCAAAAGCCCTACTAAGCAGGTATATACAAAAGTATGAAGGCTATTGCTTAACGCATTGTAAGCCGCCCTGAGTCTCTGGAGAAGGGCGGCATATAAATTAAATTTTTTAAAAAAAATTATGCTTCTCAGCATTTCTCCTGATATAGTTTATTTAAAAGAGTTTTCATTACTAGTTTCAGTGTTCTCTTTTCTTTAGCGAAAGGAGACTAATGTTTGTAGAACCGGTCTTTTTAAAATTATTATTATTATTATTATTATTATTATTATTATTATTATTATTATTATTATTCGGTTGAAAATGCTTTATAAAACTCCTTTGCATGTTGCAATCTGTTTACATGAATATTTAATAGAACATCACTTGAAGATGAATGTCTTCAATTCTTATTTTTTTTAAATTTTGTTAAGCAAAGATGCTAGAAGGTAGCATTTTTGTCTCCTCCACTTTAGAAAAAAAGAGCAAAAGAGTGATATAGATTTGGATTAAAATTGCTCAAAATTCCCTCTCTTTTTTGGTCCCCTTCCTCTCCTAAAAAGACATCCATTCCTGGGTCCTAACAGAGCTCTGATTAAATATTCCGCGCCATAATTTATGCAAAGGCAAGTCCCAACAGGACTCGGGAGCTCTGCAAAAATCTGTTGTGAAATAATTATCCTGAATGACATTGTCACAAGGATGTTGTCAATAATAAATTACATGAAATCAGTTGGAAATAAACCCTGAAAATTACACCATATTCCTGGAACCTTGAAAGAATTACAAGTAAACAAATTTAATCAGTTTGATGTTATGCGTCCTACTCAACCTCTTATTATCTGATCATCGTGGTTTTAAAGTACTTTGGGGAATAAAACCATGATGAGCTGCAAGTTAGAGCCGAAAAAGTTTGTCTGCCACTTTGTCAGTTCTCCGATCGCCCTTAATTTTCCAGATTTGAAAACAAATTTGCATTCTTGCCTTGTCTGAACATCTTTGCCGACATCCACTGATAGATGTTTGTTCTGCTACCGTCCTTTTTCTAACAAAGCTTAGAAACTCTGAAATAATCACTTTATAAAATGTCTAACCCACTTTATCATTAAAAACGCTGGATACGTATCCTACGATAGATTTGGTCAATGTTTACCAATTTTGCTGTCTGTTAACGTGAGGCCTCTCTTGTATACTGATAGATAGCAGGGGTGGACTTCAAAAATGTTAGCAAGGGTCCTCTGTTCAGTTGCTGGGTGGACGTGGCCAACTCAGCCCCCTGAACCACAGTGGGGGGGAGGGGTTGCCCTCCCCAGGCTCTGGAGGCTTTCCTCAAGTGTCCAGGAGGACGAAAAGAGCCTCCCCAGCCTTCGGAGGCCCTCTGGAGGTTGAAAATGGGCCTGTTTCTGGCTGTCCCGAACTTCCAATAGGCCCATTTTTCACCCTACGCGAGCCTTTGTGTGCACCCTGCACTTACCTGCATCCAAAACGGGCCACATGGGCAGTGGTGAAATCCAAATTTTTTTTACTATCGGTTCTGTGGGCATTGCTTGGTGGGCATGGTGTGGCTTGGTGGGCATGACAGGGGAAGGATACTGCAAAATCTCCATTCCCACCCCACTCTGGGACCAACCAGAGATGGTATTTGCTGGTTCTCCGAACTACTCAAAATTTCTGCTACCTGTCCTCCGAACTGCTCAAAATTTCCACTACCGGTTCTCCAAAACCTGTCAGAACCTGCTGGATTTCACCCCTGTCCGTGGGGACTCCTGGGCCGGGAGGGGTGGGCGGGGCCAGCCAGGAGTGGGATTTGGGGGTTCTCTTGAGCTGCACAGAATCCTAGCTAGAGGTTCTACTGAACCTGTGAACCCCCAGCAGCCCACCCCTGATAGATAGGATTAAAGACTTGGGGATTTGGGGATTTTAAATTGGTTTTAATATTATTTAATTTTATCTATTGTCAGGTTGTTTTATTGTTGTGAGGCCTCCCCGAGTCCTACGGGAAAAGGGCGGCATATAAATCTGACAAATTAATAAAAACAGAAATATGGGAACACTAAAATGTGAATATCAGGTGCAAGAAATCAAGAGCAGTTCAAATGAATAGTTTTAATGCTTTAATTTAATGTTTAATTTTAATTAGGAGCCACAATAACACAGTGGTTAGAGTGCAGTACTGCAGGCTACTTCTGCTGACTGCCAGCTGCCTGCAATTTGGCAGTTCAAATCTCAACCAGACTCAAGGCTGACTCAACCTTCATCCTTCCGAGGTGGGTAAAATGAGGACCCAGATTGTTGGGGGCAATAGGCTGACTCTGTAAACTACTTAGAGAGGGCTGTAAAACATTGTAAAGTGGTATATACGTCTATTGCTATTGTTATTGCATGTTAACACTTTTCTACAAGAATCTGAACTACTGACAATCAAAGGAAACTGGCGGTAGATAAGAGTCAATGGAATTCAAGGTAGGCTAGACTGAGATCTCTTGTGGGCATGAAAGGACTTGAGGCTGATAGCATGCTTAACCCCTCCCTCAGGGGCAGCCTGTTCATTTCCTACAGAGACACTATAAAACATTCAAGAGTGAAACAATAAAGCCTTAACTGTCCCTTCCCACTTGTTGGCAAAATGGTGGAATTCAGCTCTTAGATAGCCCACTATTCTCTTGGATGGTGCTTCTCTGTGGGGTGGTCATCCATTTCCAAAGGTGTAACATCTTGACCCAGTGGCTCAGTGGCTAAGCTTGTCGATAGAAAGGTCAGCAGTTCAGTGGTTCAAATCCCTAGTGCCACGTAACAGGGTAAGCTCCTGTTACTTGTCCCAACTTCTGCCAACCTAGCAATTCGAAAGCACGTAAAAAAAATGCAAGTAGAAAAATAGGGACCACCTTTGGTGCAAAGGTAACAGCGTTCCGTGCTCTTTTGGTGTTTAGTCATGCCAGCCACATGACCATGGAGACGACTTCGGACAGCTCTGGCTCTTCAGCTTTGAAACAGAGATGAGCACCATCCCCTAGAGTCGGGAACAAGTAGCACATATGTGCAAGGAGAACCTTTACCTTTACCTTTACTTTACCTAACCTCTTGAACATTCTTCTTAATTCCCTGCTAAATATTAAGAGTTGGAACATTGCTCTTCTTGTCCTTATTTGCGGTTTATTTGCTAGGACGGTTCATGGTTCCATAGCATGAGGGCCATAAAGGGAAACTCTACCTCTGTACCGGCTATAACTCTATAAGGACAGGTGATCACAGGGCTAATGCTTATGTCATCAAGATAACGAAAACAACTGTGTAGGTTTTGCCCTCTAGAGAACACATAACCCTCATAAGCTAACCATGATAAATAGAAGCAATAAAGCAAAAAAATAACCTAAGAAACCTTTGACACCCCCCACTCCCCAACAGATTTGAACAAGGAAGAAGCAAAAGTCAGATGAACATTCTCGCTCACATGAGTGACAAAATGTTATTTTAATGGTAAAATGGAGAGCAGCTGACTTCTGTAGCAGTGTGCTAGGAAAGTTGCTCTATTATTCAACTTGGTTGGCTCCTTAACCTGCGTTGACTACCCCCAAACTCATTCTACATATCCAAAGCATCAATATATTCAAATATATTTGCTCAGGTACAGTATATGTGGTACCACACTCAATAGTAGTAACGGGTGAGAGGGATCTTGGCGGCCTAGTGGATAATCACTTAAATATGAACCAGGGTTGAATCTCTCCTTGATCAGTTTCCACCCATGATTCCTTGTCTGGCCTTCAGGTGCTTTGGAAAATAGCTTGACACCCTCCTCTCTATGGCAGCCCCTCAAATATTGGAAGACTGCTATCATGTCTCCCCTAGTCCTTCTATTCACTAGACTAGCCATGCCCAGTTCATGCAACCATTCATTGTATGTTTTAGCCTCCAGTCCCCTAACCATCTTGGTTGCTCTTCTCTGCACTTTTTCTAGACATCTCAACATCTTTTTTATAATGTGGTGACCAAAACTGGATGCTGTATTGTAGATGTGGTCTTGCTACTGTCAACGGCAAAATGTTCTTCTGTTCACTAGACTACCCATGCCTACTTCCTGCAACCGTTCTTCATATGTTTTAGCCTCCAGTCCCCTAATCATCCTGGTTGCTCGTCTCTGCACTCTTTTTAGAGTCTCAAAATCTTTTTTATTGTATGGTGACCAAAACTGGATGCAGTATTCTAGGTGTGGTCTTACTAGGGCTTTATAGAGTGGTATTAGTACTTCACTTGATCTTGATTGTATCTCTCTGTTAATGCAACTTAGGGTTGCATTGGCTTTAGTGGCTCAGATTGGTAGTTGGGCTGTTGGTTTGAGCTCCAAGCTTGGCATTTTGGTTGCAAACATTTGGTCACCATTTGAGGAGACGTCGTCAGTGTGCTTGGAATTGTACTCATCTGTCAGAACACTGGCCTTTAAATATCATTTTATGTGATGCAAATTAGTATGCTGTTGTTTTGTTTGGCTATTTCTGAGTCATAGTGTGATTTCGGAATGTTGGATTGGCTGGCTGTTGTTACCGAGACATGGTCTTTGGTTTTTAAGTACCATCTGTGTGATGTAAATTAGTGTAGTTTGTTCTTAATACTTAATAAGGCCAGTGTTCTGACAGACGAGCACAACTCAAAGGGCGCTGACGAGGTCTCCTCAAATGGTGATGAAATGTTTGCAACCAAATTGCCGAGCTTGGAGCTCAAACCAACAGTCCAACTCTATTTCATTTCAGACAAATGGCTGTCCAATCTTTTTTTTAAAAGCCTTCAGTGATGGAGCACCTACAACTTCTGGAGGTAAGTTGTTGCACTGCTTAATTGTTCAAACTGTCAGGAAGTTTCTCCTTATCTCCAGGTCGTTTCTCTTCTAGTTTCTATCCATTGTACTTGTCAGCAAAGTACCATTGCTTCTGGTACTTTGGAGAATAGGTTGACCTCCACTTCTTTGTGGCAGCCCCTCAAATATTGGAAGACTGCTATTATGTCCAGAGGTGGCTTGGACCAGTTTGGGCAAACTAGTAGCTCCAACAATCAGTTGGCCCCGCCCCCCGCCCACCTCCCCTGCCCTATCCTGTCCTTTATTTCCTGCAATGTAGCTCATCTCAATCTGTGGCACAGCTGATTCCCCCACCCCTTGCTCTTCTACTTACCGTTGCTGACTTGGAAGGTAAGCAGCTGAGCTTCTAAATGCTCCATTTTCAGCACTGCGCACAGGCACTTTAAACACATGTACAAGCAAAGTGTGCACTCACAAACTGGTTGTTGAACTACCAGCATCCCACCACTGCCCTGGTCCTTCTTTTCTCTAGACTCATGAGCTGGTCTGATGTCTAAGGATTTGGTTCCAGCTTTGTTGCCAATTGGTTTGACAATCCATCCTCAGAGGACGTTGATTAGGAAGACCTGAACAGTAAAAATTTCCAATTGTTACAACCGTGCAGTAGCTTTTCTTTTGACACTTCTCTTTGCCTAAAGGAAGCTAGGAATAATGAGGTGGGGTAAACCTAAGGCTAAAGGGATGCAGTGGTTCAGTGGCTAAGATGCTGTGCTTGTCGATCGAAAGGTCAGCAGTTCAATGGTTCGAATCCCTAGTGCCGTGTAACAGGGTGAGCTCCTGTTACTTATCCCAGCTTCTGCCAACCTAGCAGTTTGAAAGCATGCAAAAAATGCAAGTAGAAAAATGGGACCACCTTTGGTGGGAAGGTAACAGCGTTCCATGCTCCTTTGGTGTTTAGTCATGCCAGCCACATGACCATGGAGACATCTTCAGACAGCACTGGCTCTTTGGCTTTGAAATGGAGATGAGCACCGCCCCCTAGAGTCGGGAACAACTAGCACCTATGTGCAAGGGGAACCTTTACCTTTACCTAAATCTAAACGGCAGAAGGGAGCCCATTCTTTCTAATCATCATGACATTTCTAAGCTTCCTCTTATCTAATCTTACACTCACAGTAAGGAATTGAGGCAGAATTCAATCCCCCATCCAAAACATGGATCTGTTTCATGTTGTTGATTCGACTTATTTTCCTCTCCCCTTGCTGTTTTTCTTTTCTTTTTTGCTCTTTCTCCTTTCTATTTCCCAGAATTCACGCTGAGGCTGTGCCAGTAGCACCTGCTGTAGCTGTTCAAGCTCATCAGCCCAATGGGATTAATTACTCCATTTATAGTAAAACATGCCAAGAAATATATCTTAACCCATCTCTGTATAGCCCAGATTACTCGAGGATAACCCGGTATATTACACAGATTAATACTCTAGTGAATAAATTAATCCTCAAAATTTCACTCACTCCTTGTGGCTTATGAATCTTAATTGGCTCTAAACCACCGCATGAATTTACCTGAATGGCTGTTGATGGAGTGCTGGAGATCAGAAATTATTCTAGGAACATCTGAACCTCCAGGATAAACTAGGCTGAGACTGATTCACAAAGATGTCAAGATGGGAATTCAAAACATATACAGCATTTACATATTGTATTACACGAATCCCAGAATTCAGAAAAAGGAAAATAACACAAAAATATGTTATGTGCCCCGATTCGGTTTGTCTTGAGGCCTATACCTAGATCATTGATCATGCGTATGAGATGTAGGTTGCCATCTTTAATTAAACAAATCAATAGAGGATAGATTTAACCCAAGATATGAATAACAAAACCTGAATGCAGCTTTGTTAAATATGAGCTTGCGGTGTGCTGCAGCTGCCAGAAAGTCCAATGTAGTCCTAGGTTGCATCACCCGAAGGATCACATCAAGGCAACCAGAAGTGATAGTACCACTTTCTACTCCTCTGGTAAGACCGCGCTTGATATACTGTGTCCAGTTTCAGTCACCTGACTTCTTCTGCGGCCGCTTGTTGCTGCGGCTAGACGTCACGCGGCTTGTTGCACGAGTGCCACCACTCACAGCAGGTGGCTTCATAGCGTGTTCTGCTGTTGCATGCAAGAGTGGCAGCACTGGTGCAATGCACCACATAGCGTCCAGCTGCGAGTGGCCACAGAAGTCGGGTAGCGGCGCAACAGGTGTCTGCGGTGGTCCTAAGGTAAGAGGATGCGGAGTGCTTGGGGCAGCTCTACCCCCACATCCCGCCCTAGTTTGACTTTTATGCACGCACCTCACCCCACCTCATACAACCAGATGGTGGGTGGGGCTTAAATAGGGCTTATTTGGAGGGATAGGGCTTATATTAGGGGCAGGCATGAAAATTGGGCTAGGGCCAGGGATGGATTCTAATTTTTTTTACTACCGGTTCTGTGGGTGTGGCTTATTTTGTGGGCGTGGCTTGATGGTCATGTGACAATTATTTAGAATTTAGCAGAGGTACTGGTCTACCAGGATTTTAACTGCTTGCAGAGCTGTACCGATCTACCCATTTATTTTTGCAGGCACTGATCTACTCATGTATTTTTGCAGGCACTGGTCTACTCATTTGTTTTCTTTTACCACTGATCAGCTGTAGAGTGGCCCTTTGAAGCCCCGCAGCAAGAGTTTAAACAGTTTTTTTCCCTCTAGCCATCAGCTGGGACTCAGGAGGCAGCAATAGAGTGGGGGTGGGGCCAAATAAAAGCTAAGAATAATATGGGGGTAGGTGGGGGCAGGGGGGTAGATCCGGTTCAGTAACATCATATCATCACTGCTACCGGCTCAGGAGAACCGGGCCGAACCGGAAGGAACCCACCACTGGCTAGGGCCTGTTTTTGGAGTAAGTCGTATTTTCAGGGAAACACATTATATTAAATCCCATGCAGCTTGCAATTTTTTTCTAATGCGAGAACAATTTTAGCAACTATTTTGTACATCTCACTTAGACATATTTATTAACTTATTGTAAAATGCATAAGGCTACCTGATTCCATTGAGATTCTGGGCAGGGCACGAAATAAAAATTTAAAACAAGGCAATCCAAACAATACAAAAAGAAAAATCACAATAGAGTCAATCAATCAGAACAGAGCTGGAAAGGACCTTGGAGGTCTTCTTGTCCAACCTTCTGGTCAAGCAGGAGACCCTATATCATTTCAGACAAATGGTTGTCCAGTCTCTTCTTAAAAGCCTCCAGTGATGAAGCACCCACAACATCTGAAGGCAACTTTTGTTCCACCGGTTAATTGTCCCCACTGTTAAGACGTTTCTCTCCTTGATTAGTTTGCTTCTCTCCTTGATTAGTTTCCATCCATGGTTTCTTGTCTTGTCTTCTGGTGCTTTGGAAAATAGATTAACCCCCTCCTCTTTGTGGCAGTTCCTCAAATATTGGAAGACTGCTGTCATGTCACCTTCTCTTCTCTAGACTAGCCAAACCCAATTCCTGCAACTGACCTTCAAATGTTTTCATCTCCAGGCCCTCAATCATCTTTGTTGCTCTTCTTTGTGCTTTTTCCAAAGTCTCAACTTCTTTTTTTGGAATGAGGTGACCAAAACTGGTCACAGATATATCATCTCTGACTCAAACATCTTCTGGGGTGTCTTGAGTTTCACAAATCAAACATCCCAGAGGGATTCAACAACCATTCTTGTTCCCAGATCTGAAAGAACAGCCAAGTTTTACAAGTCTTTTAGATATTACTCCAGACAGCTGGCATCATGATAGGGAAGAAATTTTTCCTGCACCCCATCATGTGATGCTTTTTAAGTGATATAGTCTGGACTCTTAACATTATCTTAATGTTATTTGTCTGAGACTAAAGAAATGAAATTCTAAACGGATGGAGTTTTCATTTCCTTTTACCGAGTTTATAATTAACGTTTCCTGAAATTCAGGACAGCTTAATTCAATTGTAACTCCCTAAAGCTCTCTATGATTAAGTCCCTGGAGCAAAAGTGGGGCATTTCTGCTATATTTTAAGCTATGGCACAAACTTACTTTCAAAGATTTTACAAAGACATGTTGTTGTTAGTTGCAAAGTCATGCACAACCCATCGTGACCCCATGGACAACGTTCCTCCAGTCCTTCCTGTCCTCTACCATCCCCTGTAGTCCATTTAAGCTCACACTGACTACTTAAGTGACTCCATCCAGCCACCTCATTCTCTGTCATCCCATTCTTCTTTTGCCCTCAATCGTTCCCAGCATCAGGCTCTTCTCCAGTGAGTCCTTCCTTCTCATTAGGTGGCCAAAGTATTTGAGTTTCATCTTCAGGGTCTGGCCTTCTAAAGAGCAATCAGGTTTGATCTCCTTTAGAACTGATCGGTTTGATCACCTTGCAATCCAAGGGACTCACAGAAGTCTTCCCCAGCACCATAGTTCAAAGGTCTCAATTCTTTGGCGCTCAGCCTTCCTTATGGTCCAACTTTCACAATCATACATTGCAACTGGGAAAACCATAGCCTTGACTATACGCACTTTAGTTGGCAGGCTGATGTCTCTGCTTTTTAGCATGCTGTCTAGCTTTGCACGGCTTTCCTCCCCAGGAGCAAGCGTCTTTTAATTTCTTGGCTGTAGTCTCCATCTGTGGTGATCTTGGAGCCCAGGAAAATAAAATCTGTCACTACAAAGACATAATACTGTGCTAAATTTTGCTACCTGAAATGACTCCTCTCCTTCGAAAGAGTGAATTCTTTTTAAACATTTATGTTTTTCTTTGGGTAAGGGTAGATACAGCAGAAAGGAGAACAATGTGGTTTGTTAAATTTGTCATTTTAAAAAATGGAGTCTGAAAACTTAAATGGATTAATTGAAAAGCATCCTTATTGCCCTTCCATTGAAAAACAAAACTGTGCAACACCCTCATTCAAAAATGGATAAATAACATGCCAAAAGTTGCAAATGTACAGTAATTGTTTTAGCTGTCACCCATGGATAAGTGATCCATGCTCCTTTATTACTTAATGAAAGCAATAACTGGAGCAATAACTAAAGGAATTTCAGAATGACAGCCTGAACTGCTTGTCTCTAGGTTTTCTTTCAAGCAGACTTCAGAAATTTCAGTTCAGATTTTTAGCAAAAGAATCAGTGTTTGATTCAGACTAGGGCCAACCTTAAGACTTGATTGCTGGTTCCTCTGTTGTTCCTTCTTATCCAAAGCATTCATGCAAGAAAAGTCAAATTGTATTGGATGTCAAAAGTCTGTAGAGATTCTCAGTCATCCAGGTCATGGTTGTCCCAAAGGTGCTTTTTCAGGAATCAACTGATCTTCCTTGTTTCTTCTTTTGAAGGCATTTTCGCTTCTCATCCAAGAAGCTCCTTCAGCTCTGACAGGATAATGGGGAAAGGAAGGATTAATATTCCTTGCAGACAGCTGGTCGTTTGCATCCTTTTAGAGGGTCCTTGAAGCCCACCTGGAGATTTATCTGTGTCCTCAGGGTCACCTGAGTGGTGCTCCTGGTTCCTGTAGTTTGCAATTTTTTTCCTCTGGAAATCTATTCCTACTCCCACCCCATTCCAAGGGTGTTCATCCCAAATTGCATAGCTAAAAGTCTGTAGAGATTCTCAGTCCTCCCGGTCATGGTTGTCTCAAAGGTGCTTTTTCAGGAGGCAACTGAACTTCCTTGCTTTTTTCTTTTGAAGTCGTTTCGCTCCTCATGTATGGGATGTTTGTGCTGTAAGTAAGTTTTCTTGTCAATAGAAGAAAATACTTGCAGCTCAGAGTTGAACAGTAGAGTCCTTGGGGCTCTCTGAGCCTGACTGTTTTCTGTTTATTTATTTTAAAACATGACAAAGCCCCAAACTCATTTAATTAAAAGAGCTTGGTGGAGCAGTGGACTAAAGTGCTGTTAAATAGCACTTAGCTGCCAGCTGCCTGCAATTACTGCAAGTTCGAATCTCACCAGACTCAAGGTTGACTCAGCCTTCCATCCTTCCGAGGTAGGTAAAATGAGGACCTGGGTTGTGGGGGCAATAAGCCGACTTTGTATAAAATATACAAAAGTATGAAGGCTATTGCTTAACACATTATAAGCCACTCTGAGTCTCCGGAGAAGGGCAGCATATAAATCAAACTAATAAAATAATAATAATAATAATAATAATAATAATAATAATAATAATAATAATAATAATAATAATAATAATAATAATATTTCCTCATCAAGTATTCTATACTCTTTTTTGGGCCCTGTAAAAACGTAACCAGATCATGAGCAAATGCCCTCAATTTATAAACTTCTTTCTTAATATTTATCCCCCTTATTTTTCCTTGCCTGGACTACTGTAATGCTCTCTACATGGGGCTCCCCTTGAGGTGTATCCGGAGGCTCCAGCTGGTCCAGAATGTGCCCACATGGGTGATTGTGAGGGCAACATGGCGCTCTCATGTAACACCTATCCTGCGCGAGCTGCACTGGCTCCCGATGGTCTTCCAGGTGCGCTTCAAGGTACTGGTTCTCATCTTTAAAGCACTCCATGGCTTAGGGCCTGGGTATTTACAAGACCACCTTCTGCCACCGGTAACCTCCCACCGGCCAATACGCTCCCACAGAGAGGGTCTCCTCAGGGTACCGTCGGCCAAGCAGTGTTGACTGGCGGCCCCCAGGGGGAGAGCCTTCTCTGTGGGGGCGCCCGCCCTCTGGAATGAGCTACCCCCAGATATACGACTGATCCCGAATCTCCGTACTTTCCGCAAGGCTCTGAAGACTTTTTCATTTCGGCAAGCTGGGCTGTCTTGAAGAATTTTGTAATGGGTAAATTTTATAGGTAGGGGTTTTAAATTGGGGTAGCCAAATTAATTTAATCTGGTTTTAATTATTTTAAATTTTATATTGTATGTATTTTAACTTTGGCTGTTCACCGTCCTGAGTCTTTCGGGAGAAGGGCGGTATACAAATTTAAATTATTATTATTATTATTAAAATTATTATTATTATTATTATTATTATTATTATTATTATTATTATTATTATTTTATCATCTTGCCTGATACCCTTATTCAGAACTTCCATCTGAGCTTAACTGTTTTCTTGCAAACATTTCCTGGCTCAACTAGGTAACATCATCTATGCTAGGAGGAAGTGGGATTAGACCGAGTCGTGCCTTTGCGGCCTCTGACCCGTCGCCGAGTTTACCTGGCTCCTTGGTTCTCTGGGGAGCTTAGGGAGATGAAGCACCGGAAAAGACGCCTAGAGAGCAGTTGGAGGTCCAGCCATTCCGAGTCCGACCGAACACTGGTAAGAGCTCATATTAAAACTTACCTAGTGGCGATAAAAGCGGCAAAACGTAACCATTTTTCCGCTCTTATTGCATCGGCAGATAACCGCCCAGCCGCCCTGTTCAGGGTGACCCGCTCCCTCCTTCATCCGGGAGCGCGGGAGGACCCCTTGCAGGGTCGTGCTGAGGATTTTGTTCAGTTTCTGCACGATAAAATCACTCAGATTCGGGATGGTCTGGTCTCCAACTGGGTAAATACGGGTGGGATGACGGAGTCCGGTCTTGAGGATGTCATCTGTGAGGAGTTCGATCCTGTTGCTCCCGAGGACGTGGACAGAATACTGAGGCGGCTGAACGCGACCACATGTTTATTGGACCCGTGTCCCTCCTGGTTGGTGCTGGCCTCCCAGGAGGTTACACGAGGCTGGCTCCAGTGGATTATTAATGCTTCTTTGAGTGAGGGTGTCTTGCCAGTTGCCTTGAAAGAGGCGGTGGTGAGGCCTCTCCTCAAGAAGCCTTCTCTGGACCCAGCTATTTTGGCTAATTATCATCCAGTCTCCAACCTTCCCTTCTTGGCGAAGGTTGTTGAGAGTGTGGTGGCGCATCAGCTTCCTGGGTATCTGGATGAAGCTGTCTATCTGGATCCGCTCCAGTCCGGCTTCAGGCCCGGGTACAGCACGGAAACGGCATTGGTCGCGTTGGTGGATGATCTCTGGAGGGCTCGGGATAGGGGTTGCTCCTCTATCCTGGTCCTGTTAGATCTCTCAGCGGCTTTTGATACCATCGACCATGGTATCATGCTGCGCCGGCTGGAGGGGTTGGGAGTGGGGGGCACCGTTTTGCGGTGGTTCTCCTCCTATCTCTCCGACCGGTCGCAGACGGTGTTGGCAGGGGGGCAGAGGTCGACCCCGAGGCGCCTCTCTTGTGGAGTGCCGCAAGGGTTGGTCCTTTCGCCCCTTCTGTTCAACATCTATGTGAAGCCGCTGGGCGAGATCATCCGTGGCTTTGGGGTGAAGTTCCATCAGTACGCTGATGATACTCAGCTGTACTTCTCCACCCCAGGCCACCCCAACGATGCCGTGGAAGTGATGTCCCGATGCCTGGAGGCCGTGCGGATCTGGATGGGGGGCAACAGGCTCCAACTCAACCCCTCCAAGACCGAGTGGCTGTGGCTTCCGGCATCCCGATATGGCCAGTTGACTCCATCACTGACCATTGGGGGCGAGTCATTGGCCCCTACAGATAGGGCTCGCAACTTGGGCGTCCTCCTGGATGCACGGCTGTCTTTGAAGGAGCATGTGACGGCCGTGGCCAGGGGGGCTTTTTATCAGGCTCGCCTGATACGCCAGTTGCGTCCCTATCTAGATCGGGACTCCGTACGCACAGTCACTCAGGCACTCGTTATTTCCCGCCTGGACTACTGCAATGCTCTCTACATGGGGCTCCCCTTGAGGTGCACCCGGAGGCTCCAACTGGTGCAGAATGCGGCCGCGCGGGGGATTATGGGAGCAAGGGGGCGCTCCCATGTGACACCTCTCCTGCGTGAGCTGCATTGGCTTCCGGTGGTCTTCCGGGTGCGCTTCAAGGTGTTAGTGACCACCTTTAAAGCGCTCCATGGCATAGGGCCTGGGTACTTGCGGGACCGCCTTCTGCTACCGATAGCCTCCCACCGGCCAGTTCGCTCCCACAGAGAGGGACTCCTCAGGGTGCCGTCGGCCAGACAATGTCGGCTGGCGACACCCAGGGGGAGAGCCTTCTCTGTGGCAGCACCAGCCCTCTGGAACGATTTGCCCCCGGAGATCCGTACGATACCCGATCTCCGGGCTTTCCGCCGTGCCCTAAAAACTTTTTTATTTTGTCAAGCTGGGCTGGCGTAACCCCCCCCCCCTCTCTTTTTTAAGCTTAAAGTTTTATGGGTTTTAAGTTTTAATTGCCTATTGGGTTTTTAAATTTATTGGGCCAAAATTATTTAATTCTTTTATTAATATTTTAAATTTTGTATTGGAGTGCTTTTTATTCTTGGCTGTACACCGCCCTGAGTCCACTAGGAGAAGGGCGGTATATTTTTTTTTTTTTTAATTAGATTTATATGCCGCCCTTCTCCAGAGACTCAGGGCGGCTTACAATGCGTTAAGCAATAGCCTTCATACTTTTGTATATTTATACAAAGTCAGCTTATTGCCCCCACAAACTGGGTTCTCAATTTACCCACCTTAGAAAGGATGGAAGGCTGAGTCGACCTTGAGCCTGGCTAGGATTGAACTCAGAGAAATTACAGGCAGCTGGTGTTAATTGCTGCCTTTAGTAGGAGGCATTAGCCCCCTACGCTACACAGGCTCTTTTATATAAATTTAAATAAATAAATAAATAAAATTTGTAGAGAAGAGGAGAAGGAGAAGGGGAAAGGAGAAAGAGGGGTTGGGAAAGGGGAAGAGAAAAAGGACTGGGAGGTCCTTAGTGCTCTCTGAGCTCAGTTGTTTCCTTGCAAATGACCCAAACTAGGTAACATCATCAGTGTCAGAAGGGAGAGGCACTAAAAAAAAAAGTGACTTAAGTTATGACCATTTTTCACACTTACAACCATTGCAGCATTCCCATGGTCACGTGATCAAAATTCAGCCACTCAGCAACTGACTCATATTTATGATGGTTGCAGTATCCCAGGGAGCAGGAGTGGGTTCTACTTACCTTTACTACCAGTTTGCAATAGGGCTGCTTTTCTAGATCATGTTTTCATGATATTGGGGTCAATAGGCGGGGCTCCCACCAGTTTTACTATCAGTTCTATAGAACCGGTGCGAACCGGGGGTAACTCACCACTGTCGGGGAGTCACACAATCCCCTTTTGTGACCTTCTGACAAGCAAAGTCCACGGAGAAGCCAGATTCATTTAACAACCGTGTTACTCATTTAACAACAGCAGGGATTCACTTAAGCCCTGCAGCAAGCAAAGTCATAAAACGGGGCAAAACTCACTTAACAACTGTCTCACTTAGCAACAGAAATTTGGGGATCAGTTGCGATCGTTTAAGTTGGGGACTACCCAGTGGTGGGATGCTACCAGTTAAACAACTGGTTTGGTGATTGCGCATTTCGCACATGCACGTGGAACAGTTTTACCAATACTAACCTTCTGTGCAGGGGTGAAATCCAGCAAGTCCTGACAGGTTCTGGCAAACTGGTAGCGGAAATTTTGAGCAATTCAGAGAACTGGTAGCAGAAATTTTAAGTAGTTCAGAGAACCGGAAAACACCACCTCCCCACAGTGGAGTGAGAATGGAGATTTTGCGGTATCCTTCCCCAGGATTGGGGTGGGAATGGAGATTTTGCGTTAACCTTCTCCTGGAGTGTTGTGGGAATGGAGATTTTGCAGTATCCTTCCCCCAGGAGTGGGGTGGGAATGGAGATTTTGCATTAACCTTTCCCTGGAGTGGGGAGGAAATGGAGATTTTGCAGTATCCTTCCCCTGACATGCCCACCAAGCTACACCCACCAAGCCACACCACACCCACTAAGCCACATCCATAGAACCGGTAGTAAAAAAATTTGGATTTCACCACTGCTTCTGTTGTTACCACTTGGGGGTAACACAGCTGAGGCATAGCAATCTGCTCTGCTGCCTCCAATCAGCTGTGAAGATAAAGGTAAGTAAAGCGCAGGTGTGGGTAGGCAGACCCACCTGATTGTCGGAGCGAACCAGTTAGCTCCCAGCTGATCACGAAAGCTACCAGTTCTCCCGAACCGGTCTAAACCGGTAGAATCCCACCCCTGGGACTATCTGTAGTTAATATTTGCTCATTGAAAATGTAATGGCAATGGGCTTTTAAGCATTTTCGCCACACGCTAAATCAATAAATTCCTCTGCTCTGTCTCGATAGGCGAAGAAAGCAAATATGTTTGTTTGGGGGTTTTTTGTTTGTTTGTTTGTTTGTTTAATTGGGAAGGTCGCTCGCTCTCCCTGACTTCAGAAACCCCGAGCGGAGCCCCCGAAGTCTCTCATCCCTTCCTCTCTCATCTGAGGGATGGATTCTAATTTGATAGGAAAGTGCAAACATGTTTTGAAAAATAGATCTCAGCAGAATTTACTGCAGACGCCCTTCAAGCCTCTGCCAGAGGAATCATTTATCAACTCGGCAGAGAAGGTGTCACAGCAAGGATTTCTGAGTCTTATTCTAAATTGCATTTTATATATGGATTAATGAATGAAGTAATAAATCAGGAAGGACGGCCAATTGCTTTCACTCTAGCAGGGCGAAGGCTCATTTTCAAGCTTTCTCTCCCGCCAGGCAGAAAGACATAAGATACAGAAGTGGCCAAAATTGTGGAAACCTTTTGGGAAAAGTGTATTTTCTAAAACTATCTAATAACATCACTTTTTTGGAGTAACCATAAAATTATATATCAATGGAAAGATAATTTAATCAAGAATGCAATGCAATAACTTTGATGAAGGATTTGCTATAGAATAGCAGTTACAGTATAAAGAAGAAAAGTGAAACACGTGGAAAAAACGAGATATACAAAAATTATCACCATAGAAAAAAACTTATTACCATGTCAGTTAATAGTTGGGTAACCTTTAGCATGAATTACGGCCTTACAACCTCTTTCCATGGAGTGAACCAAGTCTTTTAGTTCTGCAGCTGTTATAATGTGAAACCAAGATTGAATGATGGCTTCTATTAACTGGGTTTTATTGCTGGGTCGCTTCTGACTAACAAGTTTCTTTAGTCGGCTCCATAGATCTTCAATTGGATTAAGGTCTGGGCTATTCCCAGGCCATTCTAGCAGTGGAATAGGATTATCTTGAAACTCCAAAAAAAAAGTGGTGTTCTTAGCTGTCAAACCTCAAAAATACACTTTTGACAAAAAGTTTCCACAATTTTGGCCACTACTGTACTTGGACCATAGTTATGGAAAAGGCTCCAATGGCCTCTTTGTTTCTGGAAGGCCCTTCAGGAAGGGAGACAAATGGGACTTTTGGGGGGAAACAAAAAAAGGATTGGACCAGCTTAGAAATAAGAAGCCCAACAATATCACGCTCCCATTATCTTTCTAGACTAGGTCTGCGAAGGACAATTCTTGGTGTTGCCAACGAAAATTAGCTAAGTAAGAACTGTTCCAGTTTAGGCTACCACCTAAAGAAATCTTTTCACTTCCCAAAAGTCCAGCTTACAACTTTTTAAAGTATTTTTGAAAGAGACCAAAGGTGATGACAGATAGTTAAGCATGTAAATAGAGAACAAATCCCACTTCCTTCTAGCACTGGTGATGTTACCTGGTTGGGTAATAAAATGTCTGAAAGAAAACAACTAGCTCAGAGAGCACCAAGGACCCCCACAATCCTCCTCCTCCTCCTATCAGTCCACAAACCCCACTCCTTTCTAGCACTGATAATGTTATCAAGTTGGGTAATGAGACCTCGCCAAGAAAACAAGCAAGCTCAGAGCACACCAAGGACATCACAACGCCTTTTTATATTCTTTTTCATGACCACAATTTGGGGTGGATGAGGGAAATAAAGAAGCAGTGAAAGAAAACAGAGTTTTTCCGTTATTCCCACCCAGGAAATATTTTTTTTTCTTTTTGAACTAGGCAAGATTGTTTAAGACAAGATCTTTTGGTCTTTTAGAATGTAGAGTAGATGAAGTATTAAGTACAATAAAATTGCAGCGATAATATGAAACGATAATCATTTTACTTCCTGAATAAGCCAATTATTTATAATTATTAGTCACGCTGGTAAATTAGATTTCTTCCTGATTGCTGCTTTTTTCCTTCTTCGTCTTGACTACGTTTGCTCACCTGCTGATATTAGATATGAAAATCAATAATGCAATTTGCGCCATCAGCCTCTTAGCTGATGGTATTTTGAGGTCTGCAAAGGCCCTTCCAGCTTTGAAAGAGACATTAGAGGAATGTCATATCCATGGAAGACGTGAAAAATCAATTTTGAAAAACCCTTCTGCTTCTTTCAACATACCTTTGCCAGATCCGGGAGGGAGGGGAGCAGAATTTAAAACAGAATTTCTCCAGAGTCATCCCTTAAAGAGTTTACCTTTGCTAGGTCAGCTTCCCACAGATAATGAGGGATATATATAGTCCTTGGCTTACAACTGTAATGGAGACTGGAATTTCCATCATGAGGCATGATAGTCACAAATTAAGGCACTTGTGTGACCGGACCCGATTTTAGGGTTTGTTGTTGTTGTTGTTGTTGTTTTACAGTCCTTGTTAAGCAAATGACATAGTTGTTAAGTAACCATGGCAGTCATTAAGCAAACACCACTGTCAATCATTCTAACCACTCCACCAAAACGGCTCAATGAATAATATGAAATACAACTACAGTGATTGAGTAATCAATGAAACCAATGGAACAATGCATTCCTATTTCATATTATTCAGAATGCATTGAGTAATCAATGAAACCAATGGATCAATGGATCAATGGATTCCTATTTCATATTATTCAGAATGCATTGAGCAATCAATGAAACCAATGGATCAATGGATCAATGTATTCCTATTTCATATTATTCAGAATGCATTGAGCAATCAATGAAACCAATGGATCAATGTATTCCTATTTCATATTATTCATTGAGCCTTTTTGGTGCAGTGGTCAGAATGCAGTACTGCAGGCTACTTCTGCTGACTGCCGGCTGCCTACAATTTGGTAGTTTGAATCTCACCAGGCTCAAGGTTGACTCAGCCTTCCATCCTTCTGAGGTCAGTAAAATGAGGACCCAGATTGCTGGGGACAAGAGGCTGACTCTGTAAACCTCTTAGAGGGCTGTGAAGCACTGTTGAAACGATATATAAGTCTAAGTGCTATTGCTATTGTTACTGACTCAGCCTTCCATCCTTCCAAGGTTGGTAAAATGAGGACCCAGATTGTTGGGGTCAATATGCTGACTCTGTAAAGCACTTAAGAGAGGGTGGTAAAAGCACTGTGAAGCGGTAGATAAGTGCTATTGCTATTATGATTATGATTATAATTATTCTATTGCTTTGCATGTACCCTGAGAGCTTCTGTACCAGAGACAAATCTCTTGTGTGTCAAATCACATTTGGTCAAGTAAAGTTCAATTCAATTCAATGGATGGATGGAACTCTCCGGATCTGTTAATATAGGGAATGGTGACAGTTTTTAAGATTGTATAAACTGGTAATAAAAATAATTGCAACTTTTATATATGGGTACTGTCAGGAGGCTGGACAATTGGCATCACCCAAATTAAGATGCCACCAGAACTTCTGCTGGGGAATGTCTACAGACAGGATGTTATCAAGCTATTCAGTTTCTTGTTTCTTTGTTCTCCATAAACTTTTACTGCTTTTGTGAAACTGCTGTTCACAGGAGAACAGCCTGGGAACCAGCCCAATAAAGCTGCTGGCCAGGGCCCATCATCACCATAAATCTGAGCCCAGTATTATCAGGATCAACCTTCCCACGATGGACAATGCATTCGAGTTGGCAAAGTTGGTGGCTTCACCCAAGACAGGACACTTAGCTTCCAAGTTTTTCGTTTGCCAGGCATCCATCAATCTGCCTTCAAAAAAGAAGCCACATAAAGACATTTGGATGTTCTGAACCACTCAGGACTGGTTTCCTTGTCTGTCCTTCTTTGATATTTAACTGTCCTTATCCCCAAAATAGGGATGTGGTGGCTCAGTGGCTAAGACGCTGTGCTTATCGATCAAAAGGTCAGCAGTTCAGCGGTTCGAATCCCTAGTGCCGCTAACGGGGTGAGCTCCAATTACTTGTCCCAGCTTCTGCCAACCTAGCAGTTTGAAAGCATGTAAAAAATGCAAGTAGAAAAATAGGGACCACCTTTGGTGGGAAGGTAACAGCGTTCCGTGTGCCTTTTCCATTTAGTCATGACCACAGAGACGTCTTCAGACAATGCTGGCTCTTTGGCTTTGAAACGGAGATGAGCACCACCCCCTAGAGTCGGGAACAACTAGCACGGGGGAACCTTTACCTTTATCCCCAAAATGGAAGGAGATAAATGCTACAACCGTACTCTTTTCATTTGCTCATCTTTGCCTGGAGTTCATTTCTCCACAGGCTAAGCTTGCCTTTCCAACCCTAAGAAATAAAGTTAGCTCTGCTTCCGTGATTTTGCTGAAACAGTCCAGAAAAAACATCATGCCGTCATAATAACAAGCAATGATTTTCTACAGGAGAAGAACACTTTGCCGTTGACAGTAGCAAGACCACACCTAGAATACAGCATCCAGTTTTGGTCTATAAATATAGACCATATATAGAGACTATATATAGAGACTCAACATCCTTTTTACTATAAAAAAGGATGTTGAGATGTCTAGAAAAAGTGCAGAGAAGAGCAACCAAGACGGTTAGGGGACTGGAGGCTAAAACATACAATGAACGGTTACAGAAACTGGGCATGGCTAGTCTAGTGAAGAGAAGGACCAAGGGAGACATGATAGCAGTCTTCCAATATTTGAGGGGCTGCCACAGAGAGGAGGGGGTCAATTTGTTTTCCAAAGCACCTGAAGGCCAGACAAGAAACAATAGATGGAAACTGACCAAGGAGAGATTCAACCTGGAAATAAGGAGAATTGTTCTGACAGTGAGAACAATCAACCCGTGGAACAGAAGTTGCCTTTGGAAATTGTGGGAGCTTCATCACTGGAGGCTTTCAAGAAGAGATTGGACTGCCATTTGTCAGAAATGGTGTAGGATCTCCTGCTTGGGTGGAGGTTTGGACTAGATTACCTACAAGGTCCTTTCCAACTCTGTTAATGTGTTAATTTCTATGAAGTGGGAGTAGAATCATGGTCTGTCTCAAAGTGACGAGGAGCCCCATAATATTCCCCAACTAGAAGGGAAGGTTTCCATTTACTCTTTTCTTGTTCTTAAAAAGCATCCCTCCTTTTTTAATCTAGATCTAAATATGCTCCTTTGGTCCTTCGAGTTATTGCCAGCATCACCTGTATATTGAAGGCCACTCAGCAGTTACTGAGTAGTAACTCAGTTACTGCTGTGTTTTACTGAGTTACTCAGTAGTAACCCAGTAAAATAGTTACCATGGGACTGGAGAGTAAACTGTACAATGAATGTAGGGAAGTCTACTTTAACGAAGAGAACTAGGAATGTCTAGTTTAACGAAGAGAAGGAGTATGGGTGGGATCATAGCAATCTTCCAATATTTGAGGGGCTGTCAAAGAGAAGATGGGATCAACCTATTCTCCAAAGCACCTGAGAAAGAGAACCACCTGGAACGAAGGAGGAGTTTCCTGACAGTGAGAACAATTACTCAGTGGAACATCTTGCCTCCAGAACTTGTGGGTGCTGCATCACTAGAGGTTTATAAGAAGATATTTGGCAGCTCTTTTTCTGGAATGGTGTAGGACAGTGATGGCTAACCATTTTATCATTGTGTGCTGAAAGTGTGTGTGTGCATCCCTAATGCAATGTGTGCGGGACCCCCATGCGCCCTGCCCCTGCACATGCACACACGACCCCTGCCACTGCCCCACCCCCGCGCATGCACGCATGATCCCCGCCACTCCCCCTGCCCCTGTGCATGCGCACGTGACCCTCTTGCATGCAACCCATCCCTCGCATGTGTGCACGACCCCCGTGCATGCACATGCAACCCACCACACATGCCCCACCTCTCTCGCATGCCCCCCGCACATGCACGGCAGAGACCCGAAAACTAGCTGGCTGCTGGGAGGCGCACGCATATGCACATTGCATCTGAGCTGGGATGAGGGCTCGCATGCCCGCAGAAATGGCTTTGCGTGCCACCTGTGGCATGCATGCCATAGGTTCGCCACCACGGGTGTAGGATTTCCTGCCATAGGCAGGGGGTTGGACTAGATCATTTCCTGATTGCTGATTTGTATCCTATCATTAAGTGTTGTACCTTATGATTCTTGATGAACGTATCTTTTATGTACACTGAGAGCTTATGCACCAAGACAAATTCCTTATGTGTCCAATTACACTTGGCCAATAAAAAATTCTGTTCTGTTCTGTTCTGTTCTGTTCTGTTCTGTTCTGTTCTGTTCTGTTCTGTTCTGTTCTGTTCCGTTCCGTTCCGTTCCGTTCCGTTCCGTTCCGTTCCGTTCCGTTCCATTCTTCTATTCTATTCTATTCTATTCTATTCTATTCTATTCTATTCTATTCTATTCTATTCTATTCTATTCTATTCTATTCTATTCCATTCCATTCCATTCCATTCCATTCCATTCCATTCTATTCTATTCTATTCGACCTCCAAGATCCCTTCTTTTATTCTTCTAGCTTCTGCTAACCTATGATGATGGATGAAGGTCTTTAGATCCAGGAAAGGATTTCTTGCAGAGCTGCATTTCCAGCTGGTTTATTCATGGAAGGTATGCAAACGACCCAATGGTGTGATTCCGCCAGTTCGCACCACTTCGAGAGAACTGGTTGTTAACTTTCTGAACAGTTTGGTGAATTGGTTGTTGGAAGAAATCATTAGGGCAGAGAACCGGTTGTTGAATCCCACCACTGCCTATACCAAATTGGGGGTGGGGGGTGGGGACGCTGTAAGACTTCACAAGACGTCCTGTATGTCACAATCATTTTAGAATAATACAAACACAGAAAAATTGAAAGAAAGAAAAAAACACCGAAGCGTGACAAGAGTGGTGGTGGGTTCTTTCAGCATGCCGCAAAACAAGCTGTCTTCCAACTCATGTCACCGTTCTCCAAAGAGCTTGCTTATCACATCAAGCATTTGTTTCTCCGTTGAACTTGTCTGCATCTTGTGTCGTGGAGGCCAAGAAAGGTGGAAGAGAAAGCACTCGTATTCCTTTAAGGAAAGCAAAGAAGGTAAACAAATCCCCTTTCCAAAATCCACCTCTCCGTGAAGTTTAAGCTTTGTAATCTCTGTTCAGGGATGCTAGAAATTTGCATCTCCCCTCAGGTGGGGGGGGGCAAATGTGACAATTACCTCCCTCGACGTTCAGCTGGTTGAGAATTGAAATTCAAATGCAACCAGCTCCGAATTTAAAATCAGGGCTCTTATCTTTGTCCAGATGTCTGCAGACCTTCTATTTCCCAACATTATTAAAGTTCCTAATCCTAATTATTGTGGAGGTATACACCACAGGTTTCATGCTGAACTGGGTTTTTTAAATCCCATTTATTTATATTTACAATCTTTTTCTTCCAGAAGTACAGTGTGGCATTTGTATTAAACTTCCCACTTATTCTGCCTCCCTGTACAATAACAGCAGTCTAGGATGCCCGTTGGACTAAAAGACAGGAGCTGACTCAAGTCACCCAACGAACCTCCATGGCTGAAGGCAGACTATATATTTCTCTGTTTCTAGTCCACTGCATTCATTCATTCATTCATTCCATTCATTCATTCATTGGTTCAATTTATATGCCGCCCTTCTCCGGAGACTCAGGGCAGCTTACAATGCATTAAACAATAGCCGTCATACTTTTGTATATAGTGCTGCTTAGTAGGGCTTTTTCCCTCCCCCTCCAAGTGGTGTTCTTTTTTTATACAAAGTCAGCTTATTGCCCCCAAAATCCGGGTCCTCATTTTACCTACCTCGGAAGGATGGAAGGCTGAGTCAACCTTGAGCTTGGTGAGATTTGAACTCACAGTAATTGCAGGCAGCTGGCAGCTAAGTGCTACTTAACAGCACTTTATTCTGCTGCACCACCAAGGCTCTTACACCACAATAGCAATAGCATTTAGGTTTATATACACCCTTCCCCCAGGACTTTTACAGCACCCTCTGGGTGGCTTACGGAGCGCCAATGGAGAGACATTATTTGCATCTTGGCCCCCAACAATCCGGGTCCTCATTTTACCTACCTCGGAAGGATGGCTCAGTCAACCTTGAGCCTGGTGAGATTCAAACTTCAGTAATTGCAGGCAGCTGGCAGCTAAGTGCTACTTAACAGCACATTAGTCTGATGCACCACCAAGGCTCTTACACCACAATAGCAATAGCATTTAGGCTTATATACCCCGCCTCCCCAAGGATTTTTACAGCCCCCTCTGGGTGTCTTACAAAGCGCCAACAGAGAGAGATTATTTGCATCTTGGCCCCCAACAATCTGGGTCCTCATTTTACCCACCTCGGAAGGATGGAAGGCTCAGTCAACCTTGAGCCTGGCTGAGATTTGAACTGCCAAATTACAGGCAGCTGGCAATCAGCAGAAGTAGCTTGCAGTACTGCACTCTAACCACTGTGTTATTGTGGCTCCTAATTAAAATTAAACATTAAATTAAAGCATTAAAACTATTCATTTGAACTGCCTTTGCTCTTGATTTCTTGCACCTGATAGTTTCACGTTTTAGTCTTCCCATATTTCTCTTTTTAATCAAACTCCTGGCAGCGAGCAGTGAGTTAGCCTGCAGTACTGTATTCTAACCACTGTGCCGCCACTACGCAGTGCAGAAATATCTATCCAAAAAAAAGTGTCTGGGATAAAAAAAAACAACCTCGGATGCAGTATTCCAGCTGTGCTTTGACTAAGGCATTAATTATAAAGTGATACTGACACTTCCCGTGATCTTGATTCTATCCCTCTGTTCATGCAACAGTCACGGATCCGTAGAATTATAATGTTGGAAGGCAGGAATCTATCAGACTATCCCAGACACTTTTTTTTTTTTTTGGCAGATATTTCTACACTGCATAGTGGCGCAATGGTTAGAATGCGGTATTGCAGGCTGACTCTGCTCACTGCCAGCAGTTCGATCCTGACGGGCTCAAGGTTGACTCGGCCTTCCATCCTTCCAAAGTGGGTAAAATGAGGACCCAGATTGTTGGGGACAATAGGCTGACTCAGTAAACCGCTTAGAGAGGACTATAAAGCACTGTGAAGCAGTATATAAATCTAAGTGCTATTGCTATATAGTGAATCTGTTTCCTTTCTTGTAAATGCTGATCCTTTATTTCAAAAAGTTGTCCTTTAGATTCATTTTTTATTTATTTATTTATTTATTTATTTATTTATTTATTTATTTATTTATTGCTGTGGTGGCACAGTGGTTAAGAATGCAGTATTGCAGGCTAACTCTGCTCACTGCCAGCAGTTCGATCCTGACGGGCTCAAGATTGACTCAGCCTTCCATCCTTCCAAGGTGGGTAAAATGAGGACTCTGATTGTTGGGGACAATAGGCTGACTCAGTAAACCACTTAGAGGGGACTATAAAGCACTGTGAAGCAGTATATAAATCTAAATGCTATTGCTATATAGTGAACCTGTTTTCTTTCTTGTAAACGCTGATCCTTTATTTCAGAAAGTTGTCCTTAGATTCATTTTATTTATTTATTTAGTTAGTTAGTTAGTTAGTTAGTTAGTTAGTTAGTTAGTTAGTGCTGTAGTGGCACAGTGGTTAGAATGCAATATTGCAGGCTAACTCTGCTCGCTGCCAGCAGTTCGATCCTGACGGGCTCAAGGTTGACTCAGCGTTCCATCCTTCCGAGGTGAGTAAAATGAGGACCCTGATTGTTAGGGGACAATAGGCTGACTCGATAAACCATTCAGAGAGAGCTGTAAAGGACAATGAAGTGGTATATAAGTCTAAGCGCTGTTGCTATTGCTATTTAGTTAATGGCATTTTCAAGAAAAACCCTTATGGCTGTCTATTCTTGGAAACATGATCAGCGCAAGGTGGAAGGAAGAAAATATTCATTTTCGGAAGAAAACAAGCTTAGAACCTTTCAAAGTAGTTGGCGGAGACCAGTTGCAAAAACAAGTTCAAAGAGACCCAATGAATGTTAATCAATGCATCCTAGATCATTGACTAACCATTTGTGTGATTCTCAGGTATTATGCCCATTTAACTCCAAATTATGAATTTCTGCTTGTTAGTCTCCTCATCTAGGTCACTTGGACGAAGGTCCCAAAAAAGGATCCACTTCAAGAACTACTAGCTCTATTAAGCTTTAGAAGCTTGCTAACCGATCACAATGTATGAAAATAACAGTAGGGTTGGCAAAGTATCAGCATCTTTCAACACAGCCTTCAACACAGTACTAGGCTGCGTAAACAGAGGGATAGAATCAAGATCACGTGAAGTGTTAATACCACTTTATAATGCCTTGGTAAGGCTGCATTTGGAATACTGCATCCAGTTTTTGTCACCACAATATAAAAAAGATGTTAAGACTCTAGAAAGAGTGCAGAGAAGAGCAACCAAGATGATTAGGGGACTGGAGGCTAAAACATATGAAGAACGGTTGCAGGAACTAGGTATGTCTAGTTTGATGAAAAGAATGACTAGGGCAGACATGATAGCCGTGTTCTAATATCCCAGGGGTTGCCACAAAGAAGAGTCAAGCTGTTCTCCAAAGGACCTGAGGACAGGACAAGAAGCAACGGGTGGAAACTAATCAAGGAGAGAAGCAACTTAGAACGAAGGAGAAATTTCCTGACAGTGAGAACAATTAACCAGTGAAACAACTTCCCTCCGGAAGTTGTGAAGGCTCCAACACTGGAAGTTTTTAAGAAGAGATAGGACCACCATTTGTCTGAAATAATATAGGGTTTCCTGCCTAAGCAGGGGGTTGGACTAGAAGACCTCCAAGGTCCGTTCCAACTCTTGTTATTCTATTCTATTCTATTCTATTCTATTCTATTCTATTCTATTCTATTCTATTCTATTCTATTCTATTCTACTCTACTCTACTCTACTCTACTCTACTCTACTCTACTCTACTCTACTCTACTCTACCTTATCCTATCCTATCCTATCCTATCCCTATTATTCCATTCCATTCCATATTTTCTATCCTATCCTATCCTATCCTATCCTATCCTATCCTATCCTATATTCTATTCTGTCAAAAAATCTTCTGGGTCCTCCTTTCAAATCAAAACCAACTAAAGTTAAAAGTGAGCTCATGCAAACCTCTCCTTAATTGTATTTATTCTGTCAACTGAATTTTAAGAACTCAAGTTTCAATAAGAAAGCAGTCTTTCTTTTAAAAAAATTAAAATCCGGATTCTAAGAGTTTAATCTTTTTTATCAGCCGCAGCGAATCTTTGCCTTCCAGACGTCTTTATCAACACATCTGGAGGACAAGGTCAAAGAGGGACATCGAAGAATGATACAGTGACGGGAGAAGGAAGAAGAAAGTACCTGACGAGCCCACCAGTTTGAAGCAAAAGTTTATAAAGGTGAATAGAGGTTACAGGTGACTTACAACAGTTCGTTTAATGACGTTTCGAACTTACAAGAAGGGGTTTTTAAAAAAGTGATTTATGACCATTTTTCACCAGACCATTGCAGCATCCCCATAGTCACGTGATCAAAATTCAAATGCTTGGGAGCTGATTCACATTTATGATGGCTACTGTGTCCCGTGGCCACTTAATCCACTTTCTGCAACCTTCTGATAGGCCAAGTCAACAAGGAAGCCAGATTCCTTTCACAGCAGGGTGACTAACTTTAACATGCGTGCTAGTCATTCCCGACTCTAGGGGGAGGTGCACATCTCTGTTTCTAAGCCGAAGAGTCAGCGCTGTCCGAAGACATCTCCGTGGTCATGTGGCCGGCATGACTCAATGCCGAAGGCACACGGAACGCTGTTACCTTCCCACCAAAGGTGGCCCCTGTTTTTCTACTTGATTTTTTATGTGCTTTCGAACTGTTAGGTTGGCAGAAGCTGGGACAAGTAACGGGAACTCACTCCATTACGCAGAGCTAGGGTTTTGAACTGCTGAATTGCTGCCCTTCTGATCGACAAGCTCAGTGTCTTACTCACTGAGCCACCGCATCCCTGTATTTAACCCAGGGTGAAATGTAAAATTTGTTACTACCGGTTCTGTGGGTGTGGCTTGGTGGGTGTGGGGGGTAATATGTCTGGGTGGACGCGGCCAACTTTTTTTTTTTTTAACTTTTCAAAGCATTTTTTTCAATGCTTTGAAAAGCCTCTGCCGATCAGGCAACTCAGCTGGGATCGTCAGAGAGACTTTTTTATTTATTATTATTTATTTTATTTTATTCAATTTTTATACCGCCCTTCTCCTACTGGACTCAGGGCAGTGAACAGCCAAAGGTAAAAACATCACATACAAAATTCAAAAATATTTAAAAGAAATTAAACAAGAATTTGGCCCAATAAAATTTAAAAACACCCCTATTAAAACCAATTTACAATTAAAATATCTAAAAATACCTAGGGGGTAGGGGTGTCAAGCCAGCCCGGCTTGATGAAATAAGAAAGTTTTAATGACACGGCAAAAAGCCCGGAGATCAGGGATCTTACATATCTCCGGGGGCAGGTCGTTCCAGAGGGCCCTACCCCTGGGGGTCTCCAGCTGACATTGTCTGGCCGATGGCACCCTGAGGAGTCCCTCTCTGTGGGAGCGTACTGGCCAGTGGGAGGCTATTGAAAAGCCTCTCTGCTGATCAGGCAACTCAGCTGGGATCGTCAGAGACTTTTCAAAGCATTTTTTTTTACCACCTCTTCAGCCAAGAGATTGCAGAAAAAAATGCTTTGAAAAGCCTCTGACGATCCCAGCTGAGTTGCGCAATCATCAGAGGCTTTTTTTAAAAACTTTTAAAAGCATTTTTTTGTCGGAAGAGGTGGTAGAAAAAATGCTTTTAAAAGTAAAAAAAAAAAAGCCTCTGATGATCGTGCAGCTCAGCTGGGCATAGTGGCGGGGGAGGGGGGCAGAGATTTTTGCTACCAGTTCTCCGAACCACCTGCTGCCATCGCTACCGGATCGGGCGATCCGGTCCGAACCGGGAGCATTTCACTCCTGATGTAACCCCATTTCAATCTCAAAAAAAGCAACATGTTCTGCCTAAAAACCCAATCACAAGTTTTTGCACTGCTTTTTGAGGACATAATCGCAAATGCAGGATGTCATCCTTGAAGGATAGCATTATCTTTTTTTAATAGCACTCTCGTATCTCCAAATGGCTTCCAAGTTCAGTACTTCATGTAAAAAATCCTCTGGACAAAATGTAAACCAGAATGCAAACCGAACTCCCAGCAATCTTCCGCAGGATGTGTGTGTGTATGTTGCATGTATTCATGAACAAAACAGAGGATTGGGGGGGGGGGATGGGGAAGGAAGACTGGCAATATTTCATCTGGGATTAGTGGATTCTGTTACCCTTTTGTATATCCTTCCAGCAAAACGTTCCAAACAAACATTTGTCTTGCCCTTGGGAGTTTCGGAAGTTCAGTTGTGGGATTGTATCGCCCTCTCCTGGTGAAAAGTTTGGTTTACACCCTTTGAAATCAAAACTGAGATGCTCATTAAAATTACAAGGGCACAAGGTATATATAACAGGCAGTCTTCGACTTACAACCCCGATGGAGCCCAACATTTCTGTTGTTAAATGAAACCTTTGTTAAGTGAGTTTTTTGCCCGATTTTAACAACCTTTCTTGCCATCGTTAAGTGAATCACTGCAGTTGTTAGCACAGTAACACGGTTGTTAAGTGAATCTGGCTTCTCCGTTGATTTTTGCTCATCAGAAGGTCGTAAAAGGGGATCATATAACCCTGAGACTTTGCAACCGTCATAAATATGAATCAGTTGCCAAGCATCTGAATTTTATTTTTTTTTAAACAAAGACAAATATATAATAGTTTTTCTATCACCAAAATGTCCATGTATGTATACACCAATAATCAGGAAGTAAAAATAGAAAATATTTACAGATTCTTATATACAAATTTACATTTCCAATACTTATTGATTACCATAATTATACCATCATCTATAATTATAATTCAGCTTTATCCTTTGTCACTCTCCCATCATTTCTGGATCCAATCATACCACATGTTCCAACTACTATAAAAATCTGAGTCTCTTTTACCCTTGATCAGTTTTGTAAGTCTATCGGACTCCGCGCAGTCCATGATTTTATAAATTATTTTTGAGCCCATTGGTAGATCCTCATTCTTCCATTCTTGTTCGAATGCCAGTCTCCCTGCAGTGATTATGTGCAGCATCAGATACCATTTAGTCAATCCAATATTCTGAATGTTGATCACGTGACCAAAATTACAGTCGTAAGTGTGGAAAACAGTCCTGAATCCCGTTTTTCAATACCGTTGTAACTTTGAAACCGTCACGGAACGAACTGTTGTAAATCGGGGACTACTTGTATAATCCAAAGACAGGCTAGAACTGACGAGCGTTCCCTCTTTAAAGGATACACCTTAAGGGAGTGTAATAATAATAAATATGGACCAAAATCTGCTACAACACTGGCAGCTAATCAATCCTTGAGTCCCTCCTTTATTAAATAAATGTATGTATATGATTTGCGTTTCTGCATTTGTGCTTTTACTTATTTACTTATATCCTCTATTGTTTTGTAAACAACTCAAGGCGTTCAAATGGCAGTGGGAACTTCATCACTGGAGGCTTTCAAGAAGAGACTGGTCTGCCATCTGTCAGAAATGGTGTGGGTCTCCTGTTTGGCAGAGGGGTTGGACTAGATGACCTACAAGGTCACTTCCAACTCTGTTAATCTAATCTGAAGTTAATTTAAATGCCTCCTAGTCTTTCCTATTTTCCCTACAACAACAATCCTAAGAGCTAGTCCTAAATCACCTAACCGGCTTTCATACATAAAATACCCAAGTATCAAAAGCAAGGAAAAACCAGGACCCAAACATATCTATTTATTAGTAAGATCTCTATATTAGTTTACTCCATTAACTGGGGTAAAGAAAAATAAAGTCTTACACCTAGGCGAGAAAACCCAAAAGTACACATGACGGGGTGAAACCAGGCTTAGTAGCAGTAACTGTGAGAGGGATCTTGGAGTCTTAGTGAACAACTGATTAAATATGAGTTAACAGTGTGGGGCGGCAGCCAAAAAAGCCAATGCAATCCTAAATTGCATTAACAGACAGATACAATCAAGATCATGTGAGATACTAAAACAACTCTATAAAGCCAGTTTTGGTCACCACACTATAAGAAAGACGTGGAGACTCTAGAAAAAGTGCAGAGCAGAGCAACCAAGATGATTAGGGGACTGGAGGCTAAAACATGTGATGAACGGTTACAGGAACTGGGCATAGCTAGTCTAGTGAAGAGAAGGACCAGGGGAGACAGGATAGCTGTCTTCCAATATTTGAGGGGCTGCCACAGAGAGGAGGGGGTCAAGCTATTTTTCAAGACACCTAAAGGCCAGATAAGGAATAATGGATGGAAACTGAACGAGGAGAGATTCAACCTAGAAATAAAGAGACATTTTCTGACAGTGAGAGCGATCAACCCATGGAACAGAAGCTGCCTTCAGAGATTGTGGGAGCTTCATCACTGGCAGCTTTCAAAAAGAGACTGGACTGCCCTCTGTCAGAAATGTTGCACCAACCCCTGCACCTGGGGGCTGGACTAGATGGCTTACAAGGTCCCTTCCAACTCTATTATTTTGTTTCTGTTCACAAGGTGCGCCATTATTCTTCTACTGCATGCATAAAACAACTAAAACCCACTTTCTCTGTTATCTTCACTGTCCAGGTTAATTCTCCTTAATATTATTTCTCCTTAATATTAAAATTCCATACATTCTTTTGATATGTAGATATATAGAGATAAACCACATTTTTGCCTGCCCGGCTTTTTCCTGCCTTTTATCTCACGTTTCTTCATAAACTGGATGTTTGTAGATTTTAATAAATAAATATCAAGCAACATTTTTTTAAAAAAAAAATCAGATGAACATGCTAAACAAATAATTCCCTCAATACTGTCAAACTATTTACTAAGTCTGCACTATTATTAATATTCTCATTGTTCCTATCACCCACCTCCTTCCACTTATGACTGTATGACTGTAACTTTGTTGCTGGTATCCTTACAATTTATATTGACTGTTTCCTAGTATGATTTGATTGTTTATTTATACCCTATGACTATCATTAAGTGCTGTACCATATGATTCTTGATGAACGTATCTTTTCTTTTATGTACACTGAGAGCATATGCACCAAAGATAAATTCCTTGTGTATCCAATTACACTTGGCCAATAAAGAATTCTATTCTATTCTATTCTATTCTATTCTATTCTATTCTATTCTATTCTATTCTATTCTATTCTATTCTATTCTATTCTATTCTATTCTATTCTACTTTACTCTACTCTACTCTACTCTACTCTACTCTACTCTACTCTACTCTACTCTACTCTACTCTATTCTATTCTATTCTATTCACATGTAAACTGGCTCTAATCTCGATAGAGGAATGGACTGGGAATGCAATGAATGTAAACTTAAGAGAAGGTTACCCATACGGTAATTATTTCTAATTATTTCTTTTAGTTATTTCTTCATTTTTTTAATGCGATGATCTCCCCTACAAGGTGACTCTGGACTCTTAACATTGACAAGTAGCTTAATGCTGGTATCAAATTTGCAGAGCAAGAAGCCAACCTAAAAACTGGTTTTTATAACCTTGATCTGTTTTATCCGAAATACCTGGTGTACAGATATTTTGGGTAAACGGATTTATATTTACACAGATGTATATTTAGGTGTTAGATTGGGAAATACATGTTGACTCCTTTCCCCATCTCTCTTTCTCTCTTTGTTTTTCTCTCTTTTTTTTCTTTTTCTTTCTCTCTCTCTCTTTTTTTTTTTTGCTTTGACATTTCAAGTGCATGTTGGATTGGACTAATCCATGCCGTTTTCTTCAAATGTCTTTTTTTCAGAAGTGGTTTGCCATTGTTTTTTTCCTAGGGCAGAGAGAAAGGGATTGGCCTAGAGACACCTAGCTGGCTTCATGCCTAAAGCGGGACTAGTACTCACAACCTCTTGGTTTCTAGCCCGACACCTTAACCAGTGCACCAAATCAGCTCTCCTAAATCTCTTTATCCCACTCCATAAAATTATACCTTGCAAGTCTAACGCAAAAGGCTTCTTGTGATCTGGTTGCCAGTCTGCAAAGTAATTTCAGGTAGTCCTTGACTGATGATCACAACTGAGCTCAAAATTTCTGTTGTTAAGTGTTGTGACCCGTCAGCGGCCTGTGTGGATTGTAGCTGATTCTGACAGCGAGGAGGCTGGTGTGGTGCTGCGCCAGCAGCCTGTGCAGCTGGCACCTGAGTCAGACAATGAGGAGGCTGGAGAAGAGGTGGTGCCAGAGTCAAGGATTCAGCCAGGGCCTTCAGAACCTCCAGAAGCTCCTTTAAGTGAAGAGGATGAAGAGAAGGAGCCTCTTCTCAATGCATGGGCAGGCAGAGTTGCCAAAAGGCAAGAGTGGCTCCTCAGGAGGAGGTCTCCTCGAGAGTAAGGCTTGGCGCTAATTGGCCACTCCCTTAGCCTATTTAAGGAGGAACTCCAACTGAAGCAAATTGTAGGGAACAACTTTAGTTCATTCTCTTTCGCATCTGGATTCTCTGCAAATTGCTTCTGGGCTTTCTGCCAACCTTAGTAAGATTGTGATTACTTTATCTTTGGTTTCTTGTAGGCTGTTAAGGAAGTTTATTAACAGCCTTTGTTTGGAAAAGACTGAGTTATTTTAGTAAATTTAAGTTTTGTACAAACTTTGTGTGTGCTGTGTTCTTTGGGATCCATAGCTGGGGCAGAACATTAAACAAGACATTTGTTCAGTGAATCGTGCCCCGTTTTATGACTTTCCTTGCCACGGTTGCTAAGTGAATCCCTGCAGTTGTTAAGTTAGTCACCCGGTTGTTAAACGAACCTCGCTTTCCCCTTGACTTTGCTTGTCAGAAGGTTACAGAAGAGGATCGCGTGATTCCCCCCTCCCCCCAGGACACAGCAACAGTCATAAGTATGAACCCATTGCCAAGCATCTGAATTTTGATCACGTGTTCATGGGGATGCTGCAAAAGTCGTGACAGTGAAAAACGGGATAAGTCACATTTTTACAGTGCTGTTGTAACTTTGAAACGGTCACTAAGCGAACTGGACTTCCTGTACAGGAAAGGAAGCTGTGTTGTCTTTCTTCCTTTCTTTTTTTTTAAACATTTTTTTTATTAAGTTATAAAGTACTATAAAATACAAAAATAAATAAAAGAGCAGTGAGGAGGGAGGGGAAAGGAGAAAGAGAAGTGTGAAAAGGTAAGGAAAAGAAAAGAAAAAGAAGCATTGACTGCCAACTCTCTCTGTTGCAGTAGAATAAGGCATTAGCATCAACTCACAGCTTTTTGCTTTTCCATAATAATATGAACAAGTCATTTCTATAAAGATCTATCCATCTAATCTGTAAAACCCAAAATCAACGCTTCATTCTTTTCCACATCAAGCACGAAGTTCAGAAGCGGTTTCCACGTGGAAACAAAAGTACTTTGTTATATTTTTTGGAATATAAGATGCAGCTTAGTTTTGGGGGAGGAAAAGAAGAAAAAAAATTCTGCCTCTGCCCACCAGCATCCATCAGTATTCATCTGGCTAGCATCCTGTCAGTGTGTGAGAGAGTTGAGGGCTGTTTGGAAACTGAAACAGTATTTGCTGTGTGAGCAAGGAAGGAGACAGCAAGGAGCCTGGGTGTGGTTTAGCTCTGCAGCTCTGAGTCTGTGCTGAGCTCTAAACTAGTCTGCTGCTCAAAACTGAAACTCCTCTCCTCTGCTTGTGTTTTGCTTGTGTTTACTATCACTTTGGAAAACCTGCTTTCGGTATTGTATATTTACTTCATGTGTTACATTATATATAAAGAGAAGTTATTGAATCCTGTTGAATCAGTTACTTGTGTGTGCTTTCTGGATGTGATTGCTGCTGTATAAACTCTGAGTCCTTGCAGCAAACAGCAAACAGCTAGGTCAGCTTCAGCACAATATTGCAGCCTGATTCAGTATGAACAGCTGATTGGCGGGTGGATCAGCCTCCCAGAATACCCCCAATCAGCTGTTCCAGACTTCAGGAATTGTCACAGACTATCTCCACCTCCGTGCCTCACATTTTTGGCTACATTTGATGTATAAGATGAACCGAAATTTTTACCCTTGGGGGGGGGGGGCGGAAAGTGCATCTTATACTCTGAAAAATACGGTATGTTCTTTACTTTAATCAGAGTAGTTAGTTTTGCCATTTCAGCCAACAGCATCAACTTCTGCATCCATTCTTCCATGGAAAGTGCCTTTCCATTTTTGAACATGCAATCATCCTGCTGCTGTCATCATATATAGTAACAAAATTCCATTTTTTTTCTCCAGTTCTTTTTCCATTAGCCCCAAAAGGAAAAAAAAAATCTGGTTTCAGAACGGAAGTCGTGTTGTCTTTCGAGCAAAGGGAGAAAACAGAGCTGAGGTTCCTTTCCATTATCTGTGTCAGAAATAGTGCTGAGTTAGGAGCTGTGCTGCTTTTAAGAAGTCAGGGTCAGCTGTGCAAAAGAGAAAAGCCGTTTGTCTTCGCAGAGATATTGCCGTTTCTTCTCTGGTTAGTGCTCGTTGACATCACAACGAGCTCGATAGATTTGTCGTGGCTTCGGGTTGATCAAATACAGACACACACAACCAAAAGAAGTTCAGCTGGAACACAGGTTGGTGATGTGGTTTTTTCCCCCTTCCTTGAAACGTCTCGGCAGACAGTTCTACAACATGCTGGTTTGAAAAAGCTGTGTAATTTCTGGCAGACGGAGGGGAGGGTTGGGAGGGAAGCAACCCATGTGTGAAAAGACAAAAACCAGCAAGGAAGCTTGCTGAGATCAGTCAGAGGAATACCGACAGCCTTTGTTTTCGAGGGTGCCTCTGTAGAAAGTCAGCAGCCACCCACCCTCCTAGAGAATGATATATTTTGGGGAATATTAAAAAGGCAGGATAGAATATTTCCCCTGAAGGAGAAAGGGGAGGCAGAAACCAGCCCCTGTCTCCCTGCCCCAAGCAGAAACTGAGGAGGCCAGCTTTTAGAAATGCAGATTTGGTAATCCATTCAGAAAGACTGGGTCAGACAGAGACTCCAGATAAGCAACACAAATAGGCAAGCCAAAGATTGACAAGATTAGCTCAGACAAACAGCTAGGAATTGCATTGCCCCATTTGCCTATAGAGCCAACCATGACCCCTACATGATCTCATAGGAATCCAGAAGGTATAAAATCTCACTCACTCTCAACTCCATATTATCAGCTGTCCCAAAACTGCACACTGTGTGTGTGTTGGTTCTGCTCATCAATAAACAGAATCTTTCTTTCCAATCAACCTCCGTTTTATTCCCGGCTTGGAACTGGACCTAGATTTTTCTTCTTACACCTCCTCTAAAGGTAATGGTTTAAACAAAGACAAGCAAATTTTGAAAAATAGTGAAACGGGGAAAGCAACCGTATATGGTCATGTGGAGGCCTGCAGGCCTTGGAAAGAAAGCAGAAAGAGGCATAATTACTGTTGCAACCTGTCTTGATGATGGATGGAACAAGGTCAGCAGGAGATGGGAAGGTGTATTCAGGATGCTGTAAGCATAACATTAAAAGCCTTCAATTCATCAATACAACGGCTTCAGCTGTCATAGGAAAAGGGGTTCCCCATTGTACCCTCGTGGCATGAAGTTTGCAAAACACAGTGTTATTTTTTTTAAAAAACAAAACAAAAATCAGGTTATAAAAGACTGGTGCTTATGCAAGCTTTTTTTAAGAAAGAGAGATCATGTATTGCCTCAATATTTCTAAAGAACTGTAAGATGAGGGCATTTATTGATCCACTATCTGATTTTTTAAAAATCTAAACCAGGAGTCTGCAACCTTAAACACACAAAGAGCCATTTGGACCCATTTCCCACAGAAAAGAAAGCACCGGGAGCCAGAAAACCCTTCTCATGCCTGACTATTTCTTGATTGGCCACAAAACTAGCATATGTAGTTGAATTAAATGTTCTGTTTTCTTCGGAAACTTTTCTTTTCTTGGATTGATCCATGGTTGGCCTACTGGGGGTTGAAAAGCTCAATAAATTGTGTGCCGGCGGGTTTCGCACATTGGCGGTTGTGGCCCATGTTTTGAGCGACAGGGAGGCGCAGCAGGGGGGTGAAAGAGCCACATGCGGCTCCAGAGCTGCAGGTTGCTGACCCCTGATCTAAACGAAGCTGCGGTTCAATGGTGAGATGGCCTAGACATTGGTATTTGAACATAAAACTTTTTCACATCTACATTTTATTGAGCTTAGTAATCTAGATGAAATATTAACCTACACCGGTAGTCCTTGTATGATATGCCATATGCTAAATAAATAATAATTCTAAATGACACAGGTAATTGACGAAGATGAAGAAATAATGGTTTAGAGTTACAGTGGTAGCCATCTAGGTTTTCTAAAAAGTTCAAAATACTTAAGACTACCACAGCTTAAGATAAGACAATGGGGACATTTAAATCTCTCCATAATTTATATCATTGTTCAACTGTACTATATCAATTATCTATCTATGTCTACAAAATTATTTTCAATGTACAGATATAACCAGATTTTGGTCCAAATGCTAGCAATGCATAACTTTCTTTTATCCATTATCCTTAGGTTATCTTCAGAATATAGATACCTAGGAGTTTCTCCTGGTCTCATAGCTCCTGCTCCGGATACTTAGGAATTCCTTCTGGATTCATAGCTCCTGCTCAGGTAGTAGAGGTACCAGGATGCCCTTCAGATGGTCACTCATACCATGGTCACCTAATGACTAGACTAGTGCAATGTCCTCTATATGGGATTGCCATTGAAAACCATCCAGAAACCACAATTTGTAAAAAAATATGGAGCAATTTAAGCAGTAATGGGCACTTCATGATAAGCCCAATTTACCATTGGAAAGTAAGTTGCATTGATTGTCAATAGGATGCCATACAAGATGCTGGTCATCATTTTTCAAAGCCCTTCAAGGCATAGGACTTGACTGTCTGTGGGACCACCTACCTTTAATGGTCTTTGCCCACCCAGTACGTTTCTACAGCATGGGTACACACCAGGGGTGAAATCCAGCAGGTTCTGACAGGTTCTGGAGAAACGGTAGCGGAAATTTTGAGTAGTTCAGAGAACAGGCAAATACCACCTCTGGCTGGCCCCAGAGTGGGCAGGGAATGGAGATTTTGCAGTATCCTTCCCCTGCCATGCCCACCAAGCCCCGCCCACCAAGCCCCACCCGGTAGTAAAAAAAAATTGGATTTCACTACTGGTACACACCTATTAAACACTACCATCTTGGGGGACCTAGGAAACCTACCTTCTCTGTTATGGCCTCTAACATCTGGAACAGATGTACAGATGGGGTTCAGGAAGGCCCTTAAGACCTGGCTTTGCCCCCACTTCTGGGATTAATAGGTTTACTGAAGTATCGGTGGGATCCCCGTCATATCTATACAATTTGTTCTTTTAAGTTGTTCTAAGTCCCAGCTGCCTGTCTATATTTGCTAAATTACTTTTTTTAAAAAAACTTCTGGATTTTGTAAGTCACCAAGAGTGTAATAGAGTGGCTGGCTATCACGAATGTAATAAATTAAATTAAATTAAATGTGATTACATGTAGACATAGAGTGGGGGGTGGGGGGTGAAATGAACCATATTATAGCCAGAGAAATATTATCTTAGTGATTCATGTCTCCCCTACTAAATCAACACCATATTCTCCTAGTAAGGTCCCAAGAGACATTGGAGCCATTGCTAGAAGATCTACAAGACAAGAACTTTGGGCAATTGCAAAGACTCTTTACACAGGAAAAGAAACAAACATAATACTTTTGGATAATTATTTTTGCAAGATATGTAAATTCCTGTTGAAGTTGTTACATTAGGTAGGGAAGCAGACAAATTTCCCATCTTCAAGTTTAGAATTCAGCATTTTTGTTTTCAAGTTGAGCAATAGCTTTTCAGTTCCCTTTCTAATCATCGGCGAGAATGCATTCACTCTGCCTTGCCTTCCCTGGTTGTATAAATGGGAAGAGGTTCAATTGTAAACCCACCGTGATGAGATCATTTTCTTACAGGTCCTGATCTAAAGAAATCATATGTCTTTCTTACCCAACACAGAATTATGATGTCAGGGTTCCAGATGGTCTAATTAAATCATGAGCCTCGAGCCAAGCTTCAAAAGAAATCCAGTTGTTTATTAGGAGCTTCATGGGCGCGTTTCCAAGTGAAGCCAGCTCTGACCCAACATAATTTATGCTCCAATTATGACCCTGTTTCCCCCCTCCCCCCATGGTGTGTCATCAATCACATTTGCCTCCAGCTGCTGTAGGTAACCCTGGGATACAGCCTTGAGAGAGAGAAGCATGGAATGTGTATCTGTCTTTGTCTGCTGTGCCATTTTGCCAGTTTCCCCTCCCGCACCTGGCCTATGGCAACTCAAGAGCAGGCCAGGGATGCTTTGCGAGTTGACACTTGATGCTTTCTGAGCCTGGTTGTTTTCTTGGGGACATTTCATTACCCAACTAGATAACATTGTCAGTACTTGAAAGCCCATGGGAATAACTGTAGCTCTGGATTAAACATTTAGCACTGTATGAATTGACCTAAATGATGCCTTCCAACTCTACAATTCTGGGAGTGGGGGGGATCATGTATGTCATGATTATTCTTTGGGTAAAGATTGTGAAAAAGCTCCTCTTCCAAGCTCCTCATCCAAGAAGCTTCTTCAGCTCCCCAGCTCTTCTCTTCAGCTGAAGACGCTTATTGGTTGAGAAGTGAAACATCTTGAAAGAAAAACCAAAAAGTCCAGTTGCCTCCTGAAAAAGCACCTTTGGGACAACCTGGATGACGGAGAATCACTACAATTTTTTCTCCTTCACATCTCCGTATTGCACACTGAAGCCACACAGCTAAATCCAAGACGATTAATGAACAATGCTTCTTGCATTCATTCATATGCTATTTTAAAATAGCCCTAATTAAAACAGCTATGGAAATTGACAGGCATTCAGGCATGCATTTCTGAGTGCAAATAGAGACATGATTTTCCAAAATTTCTCAGCACATCTTTCCTGCTTTCAAAATGTTGCTACTGTACGTCTGTGAAGTACCAAAACATGCAGGTTTTCAAACAACACGCCGCTGGCTTCGAGTGAAACCTTGTTACCAAACCAAAGGTGTCTTTTTCCAGATTTACTTTTGTACAGCAAACAGGTCTGCAATGGGTATTTTTACCTACTACTTTGAAATCATGCTGTGGATAAGTATGTGACTACCAATTTTGACATAACAAAGGTGGAGTTTTGGTATTTTTTAGATGGCTAAACTTTTCCTGACCATGTGCCGAAAGTGTGTGTGCAAACCCCCAAAATGCAATGTGCGTGTAGCCCCGGTGCATGCTCCCTGCCCCCCCCCACACCCCACCCCTACGCATGCGTGTGTGGCACATGCGCCCTCCCCAAAGACCAGCTGGTTGGTGGGAGGTTGTGCGCATGCACAGCAGAGCTGAACTGGGGCGACGGCTCGCATGCCCACAGAGAGGGCGTTGCGTGCCATCAGGGTTATAGTTCATTTTTAAAACGTGCTTGCCTTCTTTTCTATTAAACTGATTCAAAGCTGCTGTCATGCCCCCCCACCCCTTTGGAGTGACTTTGTGGGGGAAATTGGCCTTGGAGAAAACTGGGGAAGGGCAATCAGTCCAGACAAGGCTTTTCAGAATTACTAAGGCCTACAGACAGCATGAACATGAGACAGAGCTCAGGCAAGGAGCACGGACCACCCCCTCCTGATGCAAGGGCTCAGGGAGTGCAGAGAAGGCATGATCAGTGCAGACTGAGCAGGTTACTCAGGAGGAGAGTGCCCCGCCCATCTGTACAAGTCACACCTGGGGAGACGCTGTGGAGAGGGGCATTTGTCAGGGACAAACACTGAGTTCCCCGAAATGTTGTGACGTTTGAACTTGCCAAGAGTCCTTGCATTCCTTTTTGGCATTCTGGACTAATTACCTGGATCTTTTGCTCCCTGAATTCTTTGCTTTGCTCGTTTTGCCAAATACATTTGGGATTTATTGCTGTGCAGCCTTGGTGCAGACAGCGCTGGGCTGGATTAATTGCAGCCAGAGGCTGCTTGAGGTTTGTGGGTGGGGTGGTTTGTTATCACTCTGTTCTGGGACTTGTCAGAAACATGGGAGCATTTGGGGAAATTTGGAGCAATAAAGGGGTGAACTGTCAGCTCCTTGTGTTATCTGTGTTGTGCCGTGGGTCATCACAGCTGCACATTTTGAATCCACAGAAGATTATATTCCAAAAAAAGAGGTTAAACCATATTAACTTTCACTAAGTTAACTTTCACTAAGAATTCAGAAAGCTGATTTGGGCTAGCATTTAAAGGTTAGTATTATCCATAGAAAACGTCAGAAACATATCCCAATTTAGTAATACTGCACTTGAAAGATAAATGTCTAATTCCTTAGGAAAATGGATGTTGGAAGTCTTTCCATAGAGCAGTAACAGCGGTGGAAGGGTAGAAGGGATGGTTTCCTGTGCGCATGTACATTGCTTTCACAAATTTGCAGCTTCGCACGCGCACACTCTCATCCTCCACTTTCACAGCCCGGTTCCAAATGGTCTGTGGCAGGGGTGAAATTCAGCCAGTTGCTACCCGATTGCTCAATACGGTAGGGCTGACTCCATGAAGCCCCACCCACCCGCGCGGATGTCATGACGTCTGTTTTGTGACAATTTTCAGTCCCTGCACATGCAAAGGCTTTGCACATACACAGACAACATGCGCACATTTGCGAACCGGTAGGGAAGGGAAGTGAATTTTCCCCCTGGGGGCCACAGACGGGGTTGGGGACCGCTCCAGCAGAAAATGGGAGGAGGTAAGTATTTTCTTACTGAGGCCTAGGTCATAGCAGAATAATGAAACAAGGACACAAGAGAAATTAGTTTTTAAAAAAACACCTTAGCTTGATCTATTTTATTGTTTTTATCAGGAGCTAAATGCCTCCCTATCGGTCTGCCTCCAAAAATGGTTTGTCAGCTTTCTCAAAATTTAATATACAAGCACAGAGACCAATAGGGCAAACAGAAATTGTTTTTTTTTAAAGTAGCAATTTAGCTTCCCCCCACCTCTCCACCATTCTCTCAGCAGCAAGAATGCTACCCCAATGCAAAAAAATTGTTAACCCAAGTGATTGAGAAGAGTTTCACAGAGAAGAAATTGCAAAGCGATTTCCCTGTTAATTAGGCCCCAGAGGCATCATTACAGGGTCAGAATTGAAATCAACCAAAAAAGCAATTTTCAAAGTTGCTAGAAGTTAGGACTCGGGCAGCTGATGAAAAGACTGATTGGAAAGTTTCAAGTCGCCATCAATGTTTTTATTTAAAGAATTCTTGCATGCTCCCCGTTTTAGATTTTTTTTTTTTAAGGATCCGAAATCTATAATAAATGAGCCATCAAGAATCCCTAAATCAGCCAAGGAAACCAACTTGCAGAATTGGGGGAGGAAGGGAGGGGTGACATTATTTGCCATAGTTTGTGTCAGCATCGGTTGGTTCCTGGTACCTTATGTAAGCCAAGATACTGTTCGCTCTTCATGTGGAAGGAAGTTCAGAAGTGCCTGAATTTATTCTTTAAGGTTTCTCTCCCTTCACTGAAGAACATCAGGGCTTCTGAAATAGCTTGAAAGCCACAATCATGGGGAATTCTTGGAAACCCAGAGCCAAATTGAGAAGAAACTCAAAAGGTTAATTCTTGCAGCATTTACTCGGATATCTGGTTCTGCCTTCCAGTTGGGTTTTGACGATATTGCATCATTGCAACTGCTGCTTTCAGACTTTTGAGGGTCTAAACTAGCTAGATGGCATTAGTGCTGACAGATTAAGGGTGGAAATGCCAGAAAGTCTGATCAGAACAAAGCAACAATGAAGGATGTGACATTAGTGCATGCAGTACAGCAAGACTAGTGACGATAAGACAAAATGCAGGACTGGAGGAATCTCTCTTTGGAGACCCAAGACTGCTGGAGAGCAAGAGCTAGACTCCAGCCGAGGAATTCTACCAGTTGGGCTTTGTCGTTTCTGCATCCGACGACCGACCAAGACCAAAAGGAAACACATACGAAGAAGGAAGAAATTTAGACATTGGCAAGATTGCTCAACTACAATTCCCATTGTGTCCTATGTGTGGGTGGGTTAAGATAATGGTTATTTTTTGAGAGCTGAATGCAACAAAATTTCATTTTAAGGTATGCTGATTAGTGTACATTTAAAGTAACAATAAAGATTCTATCTATTCTGCATTCTATTCCATTCCATTCCGCATTCTCTTCTCCCCTCCCTTTCCGATTGCTGCTCCTGGAATTAATGCTCTGTATCTCATGGTCGTTTCCCAATGTAAGGATTGATTTTTACATTCTGATTTGAGTAATTATGGCCGCTCTTTTACAAACAGACTTAATTTTAAACACCGCTATTTTAGATTAAACTTCGTCTTCTCACTCCCTGGGGCCAATTACCTGATAGAATCAAATTTGTTTTTCTCTTTTTGATACTGTGTGCAAATCTGAGCAGCCCCAACTCCCCAGGGCAAGAACATTCAGGAAGCAGAGTTTTGATTTTCATAGAAATTTATTCGTAGAACAGTACAACCTCCATAGTCGCTGGCTATTTTAGTTTTCCTATATGTAAAAAAAAAAAAAAGGAAAATTAAAGTCAGTTTTTAACATTAGGCAATAAATAAATCTGAGTAAGATGCATGTAGTTCCCTCCACCAATTACAACCCAGAACTGGGACTCGGGTTGCATTTATTTATCTAAATGTATTGACTGACCAATTTGAGTAGTGAGCTTATAATTGCAACAGTGCTAAAAAAGAGCAGCTAGTGTACTTTTCGGAGTATAAAACGCACTTCCCCTTCCCCCAAAAGAGGATGGAAATGTTGGTGAATCTTATGCACTGAATACAGCCATTTTTCGCAAAAGCAGAGCGCACAGAGGCTTTGGGAGGCCTGCAGAGTGCTCCAGGAGCTGGGGAGGGCAAAAAAACATTTTTTTTCTTGCTTACCTCTTTGAAATCTTGGTGCATCTTATAGTCCAAAAAATACGGTAACTGAAAGTATGCGAGAATCTTAAGATTCCCAAACCTCCTCTGCTTGCAATGGCTCAAAATAATATCAGCCCCAGAGAGCTGATAAAGCACCCAAAATGTGATTGGTAAGGAGTTCCTAATTGTTTGTACTTCCACTCTAACCAAGGGCTTCATGTGAAGAGAGATTCTACCAGAACTTTCTAACTTTGCTGGGGGAAGAAATACAGCTCCTTCCTCCAAAGTCTGGATTAGCTAAAATGCCACCTCAAACAACTGGTTTCAGCTAGTCCTAACTATAAAATTTACTACATCCAAAAATTCTGGAGGAAGCAGATGGTAAAATTAAAAGAATGCAGTGTATTTAGGCTCTAAAAGGAAATCTTTCCTCACTAAGGTAAGCAGGTAGAAAACAGACTATGGGTAAACAAGTGGTTGAATAATGCCATTCAAACTACTGTACCTGGTTTGGTTCCCTGACTGGCTCACTGCAAGAAAAGAAAAGAAAGCTTATCAGTACATCTTTAAACATGCAAGATATAAAACATGCTTCAAATAATCTGATCGTTTGGCTGTTCTGCCACTGGTTACTAACCATTTCCAAAGGAAACAGCTTACCAAGCTAAAGAATTTACCTTAGCTGTCTCAGGAGGTTAAAGATTCAGCTTGAAACTTTGTTCTATGTATGTATGTATGTATGTATGTATGTATGTATGTATGTATGTATGTATGTATTATATTTCTATACTGCCTTTCTCCCGTAGGACTCAAGGCGGTGTACAGTCAAGAAAAAATAAAAGATACATAAACATCATAAAATTTATAATTAAAATTATAACATAGTTTAGCCCAAATTAAATAAAACCCAGAATTAGATAATATTTTAATCATTCCCAGTTAACATGTTTAGCCCCGCCTGATTGAATATCAGGGTCTTGAGGGCACAGTGGAAAGCACGGAGATTAGGGATGTTTCTTATATCAGGGGGCAGTTCATTCCAAAGGGTTGGAGCCCTTACAGAGAAGGCCCTCCCCCTGGGAGTTGCCAGTCGGCACAATTTGACTGATGGTATCCTGAGCAATCCTTCCCTGTGAGAACGAACTGGTCGGTGGGAGGCTATTGGTGGCAAAAGACGGTCTCGTAAGTACCCAATTTCTAAGGATGATCGTGTTAGATTTTGTTTCTGGAACAGAGGACCACAGAACGTGACAAAATAGAAGTTGATAGGAAAAAAAGTAATGATGCAGCGGAATTTTGAAGGTAACAAAAAGCACATAAGTTAGTTGTTGACAATGACTGCTTTTGAAGTGAAATGCTTGATAAACAAATTCCCGCGGATAAGCTATTTTTATAACACAGGGAAAAATATAGTGTGGTTTTTTTACTGTATAAATCAACTGTAACAGGTGAGATGTCAGAGTGCTCTGCTGAACCTGGTTTAGCACTCCAGTGGAATAAAACCTTGGTTTTAATTGACTTGCTAGGAAATACTTGCTAAACAAAAAATGAATGTTATACATGCAAAAATAGCATTACCCATGCACAAAGCTATGAATGGGTTCTGTCCACTAAACTGGACTCCAGTAAATCAATCAAGGGTTTTGTGGTATGTTAAGGAACAGAAATTAAGATGTAGAATATGTGATAGCCAATTTGCAACAGATTTGCTACAAGTGATTAATAGAGGCAGCAACAATTTGATACACAGTGTGGCCATAACAAATCCAATCTATAAACTTTCCATTTCAGGCAAGCCAAAATAAGGCAGGGATATACAATGCCTGCATCGCACAATACATCGGATAGCTTCTTGTCTTCTAGTTTATATAAGCAAGGAAAGCTATTCTTGGAATTAAACTCTGAGAAAATAGAAGCAGGAAGCTTTCCAGACATCCGTCAACCCTCATCTTTTACTGATACAATGTGTTGCCCCAAAATTACGGTACCTTTACTGATTTTTACCAGCAACTTACAAGCAAAAAAGGGGGAAATTTCAACCCATTCTATGAAAAGGAGAGAAATCTAGAGAAGGGGTCACCAATCTTTTGGACCTCATGGATCACTAAATTTATAATTTTAAATCCTGCAGACCACTAATATAATTTTTTTAAAAAGATAAATAGTATTTAGTGCAAGATAAAAAAATGAAAATTATTTTTCTGCGGATCACCAAAATTTTCTCACGGACCACCGGTTGGTAACCGCTGATCTAGAGTCAGTTTTCCCAACCCTTTTAATTATAATTAGCTAACTTAAAGGGGCATTTACTACAGAACCTCGGTAATACAGTTCAACCTAAATATGAAATAAACATGAACGCAGGAACAACCCTATAAGAACAACTTATGAGTCTGTAGCACATGTACCTGGAACTACAGCAGAGATGCTTCGCAGAGTGAGATTGGCAGCATACTGAATTAATAAACTAGATGTGCGCTAAATGAATAAATTAAATGTGCACAAAACACAGAAACTCGGCTTCAAAACGAAAAACCCATGAAGAGCATCAGAAAAACAGGTGAGGGACACTTAGCCCATGCAATCACAACCATGCTTATTCTCTATACCTACCAAACACCTCATTTCTGATTAAGAAGAAATCCAAGGAAGTAGAAAAGAGAAGTGAAAGCAAACAATTATTAACATGAAGGATTTATTTAAACCACTGGATGAATGAAAAGCTTGAAAACCACCACCTCTGAAAGGAATTCCACACAAAATAAAACTGGCCCAGGGTGTTCTAATCCTAAATAGGCTATCCCAGAATCTAAACATTATGTTGTTGATAAAATGATATAAAGGTAAATGTTCCCCTTGCACATATGTGCTAGTCGTTCCCGACTCTAGGGGGCGGTGCTCATCTCCGTTTCAAAGCTGAAAAGCCAGCGCTGTCCGAAGACGTCTCCATGGCCATGTGGCCGGCATGACTAAACGCCAAAGGGGCACAAAACCCTATTACCTTCCCACCAAAGGTGGTCCCTATTTTTCTACCTGCATTTTTTTTACATGATTTCAAACTGCTAGGTTGCCAGAAGCTGGGACAAGTAACGGGAGCTCACCCCGTTACACGGCACTAGGGATTCAAACTGCTGAACTGCCGATATTTCGACTGACAAGCTCAGTGTCTTAGCCACTGAGCCACCACGCCTTTTATGGAGAGGTATACCTCTCCTTAAATGCGAGTTTTAACGAACATCTGTTAAAAGCCTGTAACTCTTTTCTCTTTTGAAGCTGAAATTATAATTAAACATACATTTCCAATCTCGTTAAATGCCAGTTAATGAGCATTTCAGTTTTGACACCTGCCAATCACCGGTCAGAAGGAATTATTTCTCAATTCTAAAAAAATAATAATACTCTGAAATTAAAGCAGTATTTGACAAGGTAAGCTAAGGAGGAAACTAGATGCAATGCGAGGAAAAAGAGAAGAGATGGGAGGAAGACACATGCTCTAAAAATTCTATGTTTCTATGGAAATTCTAAAGACCCCCAACCTTTTACCGTTTCACTTTGTTAGCTACAAAGCCAAAACAAAGTGAATGAGCTCGAAATTACCTTCTGTGAGCCATTGGTGAAAGATGGAAATTAGTGAGGGGAAGAAAAAAAAAGTCATTTTATTTTGTCAATGAAATAAAAGTAAAGCGGCAAAAATTGTGTCTGATCAATGTTTCTAATTTTTAGAATGCGCTTACCTTCTTTCCAGCGCCCACGCTGGCTTTTGCGGTTCCTCTGACCTTCTTCATCCTATTCTTACGCTCTTTCCGCTGTTTCCTGGATGTCTTCTTCTTTTCATACAAGCCATGCTGGTGAAGACAACGAGAATGAACCTCACGCCAACATTTCTAGGGCGTTCAGTGCCTAGTCATCTTACAGGTGGACTACCATAATGCACTCTACCTGGGGCTACCCTTGAGAGCATTCGGAAGCTACAACTGCTGCAGAGTGTGGCATCATGGGTAACTTGGGGGGCTGAAGAATGGCCCCTGGGACACCACTGCTCTGCGAGCTAAACGGGTTACCAGTCTCCTTCCGAGTGCAATTCAAGGGGTTGGTGATCAGCTTTAAAGCCCTTCACGGCATGGGTGTAGATTACTTGAGGGACTGTCTCGCCCCACTGATTCACCCCACTCGTGCTGGTCCGGTCCCGTCAGCCCGATAGGGCCTTCTCTGCTGTGGCTCCTGCCTTCTGGAACATCTTGTCTGTCCGTCCGTCCCCCCAATGTGGCTCTGCCAGTCGGCTTAGAGCCCCAGTGGGGGAATCAGCACAATGGAGGGGGTTGATTAATAACAGATCCCACCTCCTTTCCTACTCCGCCCCCGTCCTCCACGTCTCCTTGGGTTTTAATGTTTGATTTTAACTTTTTATGTTTTAACTTAGATGTAACTGTAGCAGATGTAACTGCTCAGAGCAGGGGTGAGTTTCACCTACTTTTGGTATCGGTCTGCTCGCACGTGCGTCACTTCTGCGCATGCACATATTGTATTTGATGACATCCGGGCGGGTGAGCAGAGCCTGCCGCCGCCACCGGTTCGCCCAAAGCGGGGTTAACCGGTAGCAACCCACCACTGGCTCAGTTACCTTATAGTAAGATGGGCAGCCAATAAATGTTATAAATAGCACTAACAACAGCACTTATATACCGCTTCACGGTGCTTTACAGCCCATTCTAAGTGGTTTTACTGAGTCAGCATATTGCAGCCCAACAATCTGGGTCCTCGTTTTAGCGACCTCGGAAGGAGGGAAGGCTGAATCAATCTTGAGACAGTCAGGATTGAACTGCTGGCAGCCAGCAGAAGTAGTCTGCATTGCTGCATTCTAAGCACTGCGCCACTACAGCTCAATAAATAAAAATAATACATATGGCTTTGACCTATTTATCTGATGCCATATATACATCTGCAGGGCCATTAACGGCCAAACAGAGCCAGTTTGGTCCAGTTATGAAGGCACCACGTTAGAAACCAGGAGATTGAGAGTTCTAATCCTGACTTAGCCATGAAAGGCAGCTGGGTGAGTTTTGGCCAGTCACTCTCTCTCTCAGCCCAACTCATTTCATAGGGTGGCTGTTCTGGTGGGGAAAAATAGGAGAAGGAATATTATGTGTCTTTACTGCCTTATTCATAAAAGTAACAAAGGCAGGATTATAAATAAAGAAGTACATTTAATTTGAATATCTACATTCCATTCTTTCACAAGATCTAAGGTTCTATAACAGGATTATTACAATTTACAGAAATGATGAGCTAATGATTCTCAAACCACAATGAGCCACTACTTAAGTACCCAACTCATACAAAAAGCACTTTTTTTGTAGGCAAGTTACATACATCTAAACAAAAAACTAGACTGCAGCCAACCACCATTTGTATTTTCAAAACACTCGGCAAAGATAATAATAGCTAGTGGTTTGCACCATAATACGTACTATCCTGTTACAAACCATTTTACACAAATCACTGGTAGAACAGAGAAAGGGGGACACGACGTCAGGAAAATACAACTTTAATTTAGGCGTTTTACAAACATGGTATTAGTATTATTATTATTTTTTGTTATAGAAATGTGCAAATCCTTGCCTCAGTGGTGGAAGTATTAAACCCCATTTTGACATTTTAATTGATATTTAATTAACCCCTGAAAATAGAACTATGAGAGAAAGAGTGCCCCTTAACTCCAAACTTCATAAACTGCTACGCACCAGAATAAATATTCCTTTTAATCCAACATGGTCCATATTCCAAGAAAAAAAAAAAGATAAAAGCAACCTACCCTGGCCAGTCTATGCTTTGGTTCATTTTTCTTTGCGTAGTCTAGAGAATCATAGATCATGCCAAAGCCGGTGGTCTTCCCACCACCAAAATGGGTCCTGAAGCCGAAGACAAAAATGACATCTGGTGTTGTCTTATACATTTTTGCCAACTTTTCACGGATTTCTGTTTTGGGTACAGTGGCTTTTCCAGGATGAAGGACGTCAATAACCTACAGATTCAGGAGTGAAAAAGACAAATAAATTCAAAGCTTCTTTATGCCTGTGAAGGAAATATTTTAGTGGCAGAGATGGCTCATCAGCTTGTTAAAAATTCAGCATCGAACTTGAAAGAGTAGGCCAGAAATATGCAATGCCTCAATCTTTATGCTTATAGGTTGTCCCAATGCATACAGTAGTGGCCAAAATTGTGGAAACCTTTTGGGAAAAGTGTATTTTTGAGGTTTGGGGACTAATACCACCACTTCTTTTTAGGAGTTTAAAGTTAATCATATTCCACTGCTGGAATGGCCTGGGAATAGCCCAGACCTTAACCCAACTGAAAATTGATGGAGCAGACTAAAGAAACTTCTTAGTCAGAAGTGACCCAGCAATAAAACCCAGTTAATAGAAGCAATCCTTCAATCTTGGTTTCATATTATAACAGCTGCAGAACTAAAAGACTTGGTTCACTCCATGGGAAGACATTGTAAGGCCATAATTCATGCTAAAAGTTACCCAACCAAGTATTAACTGACATGGTGATATTTTTTGTATATCTCATTTTTTCTACTTATTTCACTTTTCTTCTTTATACTGTAACTGCTATTCTAATAGCAAATTCTTTATAAAAGTTATTGCATTACATTCATGATTCGATTATCTTTCCATTGATATATAATTTTATGGTACTACTCCAAAAAAAAAGGGAGGGGTGGTATTATTATCTAGTCTTAGAAAATACACTTTTCCCAAAAGGTTTCCACAATTTTGGCCACTACTGTAGAGCATTTTCAGATTTAAAAATGAGATGAGGTTTTTTTGAGGGTTTTTTGTAGAGGGAGTGGTGGTGAAGAAAGACAGCAGCAACAACAGGGGCTACTTGTGCAGAAACATAGACAAAAATCCAAAAATCCAAAATTGAAACAGGTCGATTGTATGGTAAAAAATATAAATCATGATCATAGTCATCATAAAAAATGCATTTATCATAAATCATAACACGACTTTTGTACTTAGTGATAGAATCAACATAAGTCGTACTAGGAAACTAAATAAAACAATATAAATCATAAAGATACAACCACCAAGTTATAGTCATAAATAGAAAAGGAGATAGGTAATAGGAAAGATGAGAATATTATTAATACAGTCTTACTAAATATATTATTGAATCTATGTTTGCCAAATAACCATTTCGAAACTTGCAATTCTGCAATCATTCTACCCACCCCAAATTCACATTAAAGATTGACAGTTCCCTGAACACTTAGAAGATTATGAGTTTATGACAGCGGTAAGGATGAGAACAGAACAAATTTACAAATGACACGTTTTCCCATTTCATGTATTTATACAACTTTTGCTTCCATGCAATACACAGGTTTCCCAACTGTCTCATTTTTAAACCATATTCATTGGAGGGAGGGATCCATAATTGCAAGGTATTACACCCAAATCCTTCTAAATCCTTCTGAACCTCCAGAGCTAGCCTCGCTTGCCACCTTTCCGATCAACACGACTAGCATTCCAAAAGCCAGATTAAATTACTAGCTATATTTACAGTGGGCGGTTTTAACTGTTCCTGTAGGACAGCGTGATTAGGTTATCGATTAGACGGCATGCAAATGAAATAATTGCAGGCCCATTTAGTTTTTCGCCTCGGACTCCAACTTCACCCACAAAATAAGCATCTTACCATTTGCTTACGCTGAAGCAGCCGGTTTGTCATGAACTTCCTCGTTCGAATGGTGACCGTATCGTTCTATAATCAAGTAAAATAAAAAAATTGGATAAAGCATTTCACTTGCATATGTAACTAATGCAAATTATCCCTCTTTTCCAGAAACAAAACAAAACAAAACAGGTGAGCGTGCACAGCTACAAACCTCTGGAAGGGTGCAAAGTGGGAAAAAAGAGGGTCAATTTAGAGAGCCATGCTAGAGCAAACACCCGCTGTTCACCAACCTGGCGCCCCTCAACGTTGGAGAGCAGAAACAGAATAACCGAGTTGGAAGGGATCTTGTAGGTCATCTAGTCCAACCCCCTCCACCCAAGCAAGAAACTCTACACCAGTGTTTCTCAACCTTGGAAGCTTGAAGATGGGTGGACTCTGGGAATTGAAGTCCACCCACCTTCAAGCTTCCAAGGTTGAGAAACACTGCTCTACACCATTTATCAACCGAGTTTGAAGGGACCTACAGCATTATCAGATTATCAGAGATGGAAGGGACCTTGTAGATCATCTAGTCCAACCTCCCCCCCCAAGCAGGATTTCACCATTTCTGACAGATGCCACTCCAGTCACTTCTTCAAAGCTTCCAGTGATGAAGCTCCCACAACTGCGTGCCGCTTAGATCAATTGGGGGGGGGATAGAGAAAGGGAGGCTGGCCCATGGCAGAGAACCGGGGACTCACGGGGAAGCCCCGGCGTTCGCCCCCTTTCCTCCACCCCATAACCCCCCTAAAAGACTCCGCAACCACCGCGGAAAAGAAGTCAGGCGGCCCGGAGTCCGCAGGGCCGAGGATGGCGCCTGGGCAGGACGGATTGAAGGAGCTTCTCGGGCTCGAGAATCTCCATCGCCAGCACTCACCATCTTGGCGGCCTGTCTCGCAGCCCCAGAGAGAGAGAAAAGAAGGAAGGGACGTTCGGTAGCCAATCATATGCCGCAGCGGGGAGGAAAAGGCGGTGCTCTCACGGAAAAAGGTGGGATTTCCACTAGCCGCGGGAAAAGGCCTTCCGGGAAACCAGTGAGTGCAGAGGGAAAGAGAGACCATTTATGAGTCCTCCTGATTCCATCATGTTGCATGTTATGGTGTATGGATTATGAAGCTCTTATTCATAGTTCGTACGGAGAAAGACGGAAATAGGAATTCCTGTCGGATATTAATGAGATGCGTATGCATTTCAACAGTCAGCCAGGCGGGCAAATGCAATTTAAGGCGTAATCCAACCAAGTCCGCCTGTAATCCGTGAAATATCATGGATATTCAGCAGCAATGGCTGAACGAAGCTCTACATTTTCAGCCGCAGTTTGCAAATTCAGTGAGTAGTGACCATCAACTCGATAGCAACTGGATCCTGGTCTTAATAGTGGAGCTGTGTTACAATACGAATTTAAAACGCACCCCTATACGCAGCTTTTAAAAGTTTTCAGTGCAGGTAGTCTTCGATTTACGGCCACAACTGAGCCCAACATTTCTGTTGCTAAGCGAGACAATAGTTGAGTTTTGCCCCGTTTTGTGACCTTTCTTGCCGCAGTTGCTAAGGGACTCGCTGCAATTTTTAAGTGAGTCACACAGTTGTTAAATGAAACCTGGCTTCGCCATTGACTTGGTTTGTCAGAAGGTCGCAAAAATGGGATCACATGATCCTGGAACACTACAACCGTCGTAAATATGAGTCAGTTGCCAAGTGCCTGAATTTTGATCATGTGATCCTGCCGATGCTTGTCATAAGTGTGAAAAATGGTCACTTTTTTCACTGCTGTTATAATTTCGAATGGTCACTAAACAAATTGTAATTCCTGTATTCCACTTCCAAAATATTGCCAAAATAAGCTACATACCCATCAGTGATGAAATGTCAAATTTGCTACAACCGGTTCTGTGGGTATGGCTTGGTGGGGTAATGTGACTGGGTGGGCCTGGCCAACTTTTTTTTTTTTAACTTTTAAAACCATTTTAACCATTCAGCCGTAGAGGTTGTAAAAAAAAAAAAAGCTTTTAAAAGCCTCTGACGAACCCAGCTGAGCCGCACGATCATCAGAGGCTTTTTTTTTTACTTTTAAAAGTATTTTTTCGCCTGAAGTAGAAAAAATGCTTTTAAATTTTTTTTTAAAAAAAGCCTCTGATGATCGCGCGGCTCAGCAGGGCATGGGGGGGGGGACAGGGATTTTTGCTGCCATCTCTCCGAACCACCCGCCGCCATTACTACTGGATCAGGCAATCCAGTCCGAACCAGGAGCATTTCACCCCTGATACCCATGTTCCCAAAATCAACATGGGATGAGCTCAACTTGAGGTATACAGTCTCCATATTTCCATATGTTCTATATTGCTTTGCGTAGCCCATTTAATGCACCTGTATTGGATATTTTACACGGAAATTAAAATTTCCTTCAAGTGAAGCCAAACTCCTTCCGAAAACATAGACTAAATCCATGCATTTTTCTTGCCAAGCATACAATTTGCCAAATTTCTTCCCAGTCTAACCCATAACTGGGTAAATACTGTGCTTCAGCCATGAAAATCAAGCATCAATTACTGAGAAGTCTTCCAACGTGGGATACTTTTCATACTAGTGATTGCAATTGGTTGCGTTATTCCACTTTTTATTGTTTTTAGTTGTTTTCAGTTCCCTTTTTTTAAAACCTCCAGCCTTTGGCTGTAATAAAGATTCATTCATTCAACCCTAGCATTGTTTGATGGTTTCCCATCCTTGTTCTAACCAGGTCCATCCTCCAACTTAATTTCTTAAGTGACTAGGAGCTGCCACTTGCTGAGAGTCATGGTTCACCCCCACCTTCCTTGCTGTTTTGTTCACGGACTTCTATCCCTACATAGTTTATTTACACTACCCAATTCTATACAATTACCCCATCATCACATTGTTATGTGATTAGTTATAGTCTATCCAGACACTTCTCTATCTCTCTAGTATCTGATGATCTATTAAACTATTGACCCATCATTCTTTCAAGAAATTTTCTATCTCTACAGAGTTCTATCAAGTCTTATTTATCTATCAAATCTTTATTATTTAACTATCATATACCTACAAACCATCTATTGATCTATATCTATCTATCCATTCATCAAGATACTGTATCAATCAATTAATAATCAAGAAACTCCTCTATCCATTTCTGACTCAATCATCTATCTATCTATCTATCTATCTATCTATCTATCTATCTATCTATCTAATCTATCAATTTATCAATCTATCATCTAACCATCTATCTTTTTTTAATCATCATCATATCTATCCTTGATCATTATATCTACTTCATTATCATCATCGTATCTATCTCTTCATCATATCTTTCTTCATCATATCTATCTCTTCTTCATTATCTTTGTATGTATTTATGTATCTATCTTTCTCCATCTCTGTCTACTGTCTGTCTGCCCATCCATCCACTATCCATTCATGTATCTATCCAGACATTTTCTGTCTATTATCACTCAAATAATCAAGCGAAGAGAGTCCCATTCATATTTCTTTCCCCTACCCGCCCACTCACCCCGCCCCTTTTCCCCTCTATCAGCCTATCAAAAGACTCCTTCCTTCCTCACTTCCGGGGTTTCCCCGGGCTGCCCGTCAGAGGCGCGCGTGATGCCACGGGGTAGGCGACCGCCGTCGCTCCGCCGGTGACGTCACTTGGCTGGGCTTCTCCGCCGGCGTGGTGTCTTCTTCCCCTCGCCTTGCTCGCTGCGGGCCGGCCGGCCGGAGCCATGGTCAAGGAACAGTTCCGCGAGACGGACGTGGCCAAGAAGATGTGAGGCCGGAAGCGGGATGTGGGTGGAGTGGGGGGCTGTGTGTGGGTGCATGCATGTGTTTGTGTCGTTGTGGTTGTCTGCATGTGTTGGTGTGTCTGTTCCGTTTGTGTGTCCATTTGTGTGTCCGTGCATTTGTGTATGTGTGTTTGTGGCTGTTGATGTGAGTGTGTGTGTTTTGGGGTTTCATTTTGTGTGTCCATTTGTGTGTCTATGGATTTGTGTGTGTGTTGGTGTGTGTGTGTTGGTGTTTCTGTGTCCATTTGTGCGTCCGTGCATTTGTGCGTGTTTTTGCATTTGCATTTTGCATTAGTGTGTCAGTGCATTTGTGTGTGTGTGCATTTGTGTGTCCTTGCATTTGTGCGTGTTTTTGCATTTGTGTGTCAGTGTATTTGTGTGTGTGCACGCATTAGTGTGTCCGTGCATTTTTGTGTGTATGTGTGCATTTGTGTGTCCGTGCATTTCTGTGTGTGCGTGTGTGTGTGCATTTGTGTGTCCGTGCATTTGTGCATGTTTTTGCATTTGTGTGTCCATGCATTTGTGTGTGTATGTGTGTGTGCATTTGTGTGTCCATGCATTTGTGTGTGTGTGTGTGTGTGTGCATTTATGTGACCGTGCATTTGTGCTTGTTTTTGCATTTGTGTGTCCGTGTATTTGTTTGTCCGTGCATTTGTGTATGTGTGTGCGTGCGCGCATTTGTGTGTCCGTGCATTTGTGTGTCCATGCATTTATGTCTGTGTGTTCATGCATTTGTTTGTCCGTGCATTTGTGCATGTTTTTGCATTTGTGTATCCGTGCATTTGTGTGTGTGTGTTGGTGCTTGTATGTGTCTTCATGTGTCTGTTCTGTTTGTGTGTACATGTTGGTCTGCGTGTTGGTGTATATTTGTGTGTCCATGCATTTCTCTGTGTGTGTGTTTGTGTGTGTTGATGTGTGTGTGTTGGTGCTTGTATGTGTGTATTCATGTGTCCTGTTTGTGTGTGCGTGTTTGTGTACTTGTGTGTCCATGCATGTGTTGGTGTGTGTATGTGTTGGTGTGTGCAAATAGGGGAAGATTGACCCTTGCAGGCCACAAGCCCAAGTGACTCAAAGGGTCTTCTGGATTTTGCCTTTTCAGAAAGAAATTCTCTCCTTCCATTTCTAAGCATGTTCCCCTTTAGGGATTTCCCCCCAGAGTGTCCCAAACACATCACCAGATGTGCACAGTTGCACTCTAGGCAGGTGTGATGCAAATTCAGAAATGCCCACATTCATATCTACAACAGGTCGTTTAATGGCTGAAGGTACAAACAGCACTGAAAAAATGTGACTGTAGGCCGTTTTTCACACTTACGACCGTTGTAGCATCCCCGTAGCCATGGTCATGTGATCAAAATTCAGGAGCTTAGCAACTGACCGTATTTATGACCGTTGCAGTGTCCCGGAGTCATGTGATCTCCCTTTTGTGACTTTCTGAGTCCATGGGGAAACCTGATTCACTTAACAACCCCGTTACTAACTTAACGACTGCAGGGATTCACAACAGGGCCAAGAAAGGGGTAAAATGGGACAAAACTCAAATGTCTCATTTCGCAACATAGATGTCGGGCTCAATTGTGGTTGTAAGTTGAGGACTACCTGTGTTTCCTGCTGGATTACCTAATGCATAATAAAATTAAAAACACAAATCCAGTATAATCAATTTATAGAATCTATCCATAGGGAATCGCTAGGAATCAAAACAGCTTTGATGGCACATAGTCAATGGAAGTGTCAGATGTGTATGCCTGGATTTCTAGAGTTCTTCAAATGCTGCAAACTGCATTGGTAGAGCATTTTTAGACATTTGTTGTTGTTGTTTTTTAAAAAAGACATTTGTCAGATTTACAGGGGTGTATAAACATGGCGTGTTTATTCAGTGACTTCAGTGGAGTCACTGAAGCAATCGGAGTGAGCTTAAATGGACTCCGGGGGATGGTAGAGGATATGAAGGCTTGGAGGAATGTTGTCCATAGGGTCGCGATGGGTTGGACACGACTTCTGACAACAACAATAAAAATGGTACTTCATGCAAGAGGCATGGAGCAGATTCAGCAATCTACTGGTTCAGATTGGTTCTCCTCCTTTGAAGAAGATGGATTAATTGGTTAATTGTCCTCAGCATCAGGAAGTTTCTCCTTAATTCCAGGTTGCTTCTCTCCTTGATGAGTTTCCATCCATTGCTGCTTGTCCTGCCTTCTGGAGAACAGGTTGACTCCCTCTTCTTTGTGGCAGCCCCTCAAATACTGAAACACTGCTATCATGTCACCCCTAATCCTTCTTTTCTCTAGACTAGCCATACCCAACTCCTGCAACCGTTCTTCAGATGTTTTAGCCTCCAGGCCTTTAATCGTCTTAGTTTTTTTTTTTTAATTTGATTTATATGCTGCCCTTCTCCAGAGACTCAGGGCGGCTTACAATGCGTTAAGCAATAGCCTTCATACTTTTGTATATTTATACGAAGTCAGCTTATTGCCCCCACAAACTGGGTCCTCATTTGACCTACCTTAGAAAGGATGGAAGGCTGAGTCAACTTTGAGCCTGGTGAGATTCGAACTTACAGTAATTGCAGACAGCTGGTCTTAATCACAATGCTTTTAGTCTGCTGAGCTATCCAGGCTTTTGGATCTAGTTGCTCTTAGAGAGTTTGCACACTGTGTTTTTGGAATTTTTTTGTCTTGTTCCACACTAGCTGAGATAATCACCAAGGACTAGTTTTGGTTGCTACGATATAAAAAAGATATTGAGGCTCTAGAAAGAGTGCAGAGAAGAGCAACAAAGACGACTAGGGGACTGGAGGCTAAAACATATGAAGAATGGTTGCAGAAATTAGGTCTGTCAAGTTCAGGGGTATCACATTGTTGTCATGTGATATATAGCGACTTTTTCCCCCTTCGCTAAAACGGAGGTGGGTGTGGCCAACGCGTGATGCATTCAGCCCGCAGTTCACAAGTTTGACACCCCTGTTCTAGTTTAATGAAAAGAAGGACCGGGGTGACAAGATAGCAGTATCACAATAATTGAGGGGCTACCACAAAGAGGAGGTCAATCTATTCTCCAAAGCGCCTGAAGGATGCTTTAGAGAAGGACAAGAAGCAATGGATAGAAACTACTGTAATCAAGGAGAGAAGCAACCTAGAACTAAGGAGAAATTTCCCGACTGTTAAAACAATAAAACAGTGAAACGGCTTGCCTCCAGAAGTTGTGGGTGCTCCATTCCTGGAGTTTTTAAGAAGAGATTCAACAGCCACTTGTCTGAAATGGTGTAGTAGGATTTCCTGCTTCAGCGAAGGTTTGGATTAGAAGACCTCCAAGGTCCCTTTCAACTGTGTTATTTTGTATCTCTACTTTATGATGTTCTGTGGTGTCTTTCTGTTCTAGAAGCCACATCTGCTTTGGGATGAAGTCTCCTGAAGAAATGCGTCAACAGGCTCACCTCCAGGTGGTTAGTAAAAATTTATACAGCCAAGACAACCACTCGCCTCTTCAATATGGCGTATTGGACCATCGCATGGTAAGCCTTCTAGGTGCTCAGTCTTTTTTAGGCATGTCAGCAGTGATGTTGAGGAAGTAAATATCTGAAGAGTTTCAGAATAAACCATGGTAAACTAGAACCTAAGGATTATTCAGCTGATTGGAACGGAGAAATCAGTAAAGCTCACCGTGGGGGCTCTAAACCAGAAAGGATACCATTTGTCTCATATATTCCTGTTGAGATGAAAGTACTTCCTGACCATGCTGAGCCAATCAATATTGGATGCTTCATTTCACGAATTATATAATATTAAGTTTAGTTTCTTTGTAGTTTGTTCATGTGCAAGCTGACATCATGTATATCTACAGACCATTCACATCCTGGACATAAACTGTTTCAACTTCTTCGCTCAAGACGACGCTAAAGGGCATTGCATGTCAACTAGACAGAGTGACAGTCCCGCCCCCCGCCCCGTCGCCGCCATCACTCTGCTAAACAACAAATCCCCACAACACTGTCCTATGCCCTGGGATGTCAAACCATGTAGTAGGGTTGTATTACCATTATCCTTCTCATCTTTCCTATTAGCTATTTCCTTAGCTTCTTATGACTATAACTTTGCTGTTTGTATCTCATGATATATGTTGATTGCCTTTACTATTATGATTTATATTGATTGTTTATTTAGTACCCTATGACTATCACTGAGTGTTGTATCTTAGAGATTTATGATGAATGTATTTTATGATTATGGTCATGATTTATCAATTCTTGCTTTTATGTACACTGAGAACTTCTGTACCGGATTGTGTCCAATCACACTTGGCCAATGAAGTATTCTATTCTATTCTATTCTATTCTATTCTATTCTATTCTATTCTATTCTATTCTATTCTATTCCATTCCATTCCATTCCATTCCATTCCATTCCATTCCATTCCACCCCACCCCACCCCACCCCACCCCACCCCACCCCACCCCACCCCACCCCCATAACAATTGCACTGCTTTCTGGGATTATTGTCATCTTTAAAATATCCTTCAGTTTGGGTTTGTGCAAGATTTGTTAATCTGGAAATGGACCCTTCTGGAGGAAAATGATACTTTTCCTTTTCCTCCAGACCCAGGTTTTCAGGAGATTTTTTTTTTTTTTTTGGCTTAGCATGAATGGAAGTAACTGAAAGTAACTGCTGTTTATTTATTTATTTTTTTGATAATTTTTATTAAATTTTTATAACATATACTAAAATATAAAACAACTACAAATAATAAATCACCCAAACATACATAAATCATAATATATAACAATATACACAATACAAACAATCAACAAGTGCTCCCCCACTCCTCGGGATCATTCCTGCTTCCAAAATCTTAGAGCTTCTTCTGATGGTGGTATCCCGCTTCCTCCAGTAAACACAAACATTAGGAACTGTTTCCAGATTCCATTGAATTCATTCACTATCATTATGCCCCTCTTACTTTAATATTACATGTCAATTTGTCATTTATGGCAATATCCCATACTTCCTTATACCATTCTTCCAAACAGTAATCACCTCGTATCTTCCAGTTCCTAGAAATCATTAACCTTGCTGCAGTCAACAAAGGAGAATAATTTTTAAGCGTTTGTTGGAAATAAATTCTTTGTGCTGTAAGTGACTTGAGGTATTGGTAAAATTACTTGAGGTACTTTTTTTAAAAAGATATTTCCACTTCAGGCCCTGGATTGTTGTTATTTCTCTTTCTGAAATTTTGTGATTAATTGGAGGAAAAAGTCTGATTCATCGAATAGTACCTTGACAAATGTTCATTTTCATCCATTCTTTTTATTCTTTTATCCAAGGGTACGAGTGAAAAGGATCGTCCCTGCAAAACCTGTGGGAAAAATCTGGCAGAATGTTTGGGGCACTATGGCTACATTGACCTGGAGTTACCTTGTTTTCATGTGGGATACTTCAAAGCTGTGATAGGCATTCTCCAGGTAAGGTCAAGTCAAAATCTGTAGCAGAAGCATCTTCCGTTGGCACTGATGTCAAGCTGCACGGCACCTTGCATTCAGTTTGGGGAAAAAGGTGTATCATAATGTGCAGGAATGGAACACTTCTGAAAAGCGATTCAGTAACTTTAATGAGGGGTGTGTACGATGCATTTACACTCTTTATGTGCAGAGTTTAATCTAAACAATGACCTAGCTGTAATATACGGTTTTAATTAGAGGAGAAATGCTCCTGCTAAGAAAAATGATGCAGAAATGTGATATCTATGTCCATCCATCCATCCATCTCCATCTCTATATTGTCTGCCTGCCTACCTACCTACCTTTCTATCAAATCTTATCTATTCATTCCCCATCGATACATCCTCCTTTCTCTCTCCCCCTCCCTCTCCCTCTCTCTCTATATATATACACCCACATGCATACATATGTGTGTGTGTGTGTGTATATGTATGTATCCCTCCCTCCATGCATCTCCATCTCTATCACTCTATTGTCTACCTACCTACCTATCTTATCTATTCATTCCCCATCCATACATCCTCCTTTCTCTCTCTGTCTCTCTCTCTCCCTCTCCCTCCCTCTCTCTCTCTACACACACATACACACACACACAGAAATATATATACACATACATGTGTGTGTGTGTGTGTGTGTATGTATCCCTCCCTCCATGCATCTCCATCTCTATCTGTCTATTGTCTGCCTGTCCTGTCCTGTGAAAAAATAAATAAAAGCAGGGGCAGAACTGTTTAGCTGATGGATGGAAGTCAATGAGGGAATGTATTGAATTTTGTTGTCTTTAAATTGTTTAAACACTGAGGTGTCCAGAGTAGATTGGAAATGAGCAGGCACAAAAATCAAATAAACATCAGGCAGGGAGACAAAAACATACCCTAGAACAGGGGTAGGCAACCTGCGGCTCTGGAGCCGCATGTGGCTCTTTAACCCCTCTGCTGTGGCACCCTGTCATTCAAAATGTTGGTCACAACCTCCAATGTGCGACATCCGGCGGCATGTGATTTTCAACCCCCGGCACGCCAACCATGCATAAATCCAAGAAAAGAAAAGTTTCAAAAGAAAACAGAACATTTAATTCAACTACATATGCTAGTTTTGTGGCCGCTCAGGAAATAGTCAGGCATGGGAAGGGTTTTGTGGCTCCCAGTATTTTCTTTTCTGTGGGAAACGGGTCCAAATGGCTCTTTGAGTGTTTAAGGTTGCAGACCCCTAGAACAAAGAATAATAAACACCTTCGCTTGCCAACAAAATTGTGTAGCTGTGTCTATAAGTGATCTTATGAGTAACCTGTACCTTCATGGACACTTTAAATTATCTGGAACAAAGTCTGCTCTCTCCTAATGTTTCTTTCTATGTCAGTTCTTCAATCTGTGGAAGAGAAATATTGATATTAATTTGCATATTTGTTGCGGGAGAAGTTATACTTCCAGATTGCTGACCTACATTCACTTGCTTGGAAAATTAAAAAAGTTAAATTTAGAGGAACTTACTTCAAATAAAACATGATGTGAGCAGATCTCTTGTGCTATACAGTAAGTTGTACCAAGCCTACAGTTTCTGCATTATGTCAGTGAAATTTTACATTAAATAAAATTATTGTGCAAATTGTTAACATTCGCTAAGATTAATTAGATCGTCAGGAGGCCTGGAATCTTCTCGAAATATTTGCAGGTATTTAGAAATAAGGGTGGTGGGGGGTTTTTTTGTGGGGTTTTTTTTGAGCTTTTGCTATTTCCTGAGAAAATGAATGGCGAGGATCCATTCCTTTGCACAAACTGTTGGGTGCAATTTTATCAAGGGCAAGAGGTTAATTGTTTCTTTTGCTTTAGGAAAGCTGAATTGAAAGACTTTCCTCCTCCTCCTCTAGATGATTTGCAAGACTTGTTGCCGTATCTTACTGACCACTGAAGAACAGAAACAATTTTTGGATTATCTGAAGAGACCCGGGTTGACCTATCTCCAGAAAAGAGGCCTGAAGAAAAAGATCTCCGAAAAATGCAGGAAGAAAAACACTTGCCCCCATTGTGGTGCTTTCAACGGTAGGTTTGGTTCTCAACCCCCTTCTTCTGCACCTGGACAAGGCGATTGCAATTTTCCTGTGGAGTTCAGCAGATAGCAATAGCCCTTAGACTTATATACCACTTCACAGTGCTTTGCAGCCCTCTCTAAGCAGTTTACAGAGTCAGCCTCTTTCCCCCAGTAATCTGGATCCTCATTTTACTGACCTTTGGAAGGATGGAAGGCTGAGTCAACCTTGAGCCGATGAAAATCGAACTGCCAAATTGCAGTCAGCAGAAGTAGCCTGCAGTACTGCATTCTAACCACTGCGCCACCACTGCTCATAACTTTGATTAAGCCAATTGATGATTCCAAATGTGCCTTGAGCTATAATCCAGATATTTATTACAAGTATTACAAGTAGTATTACAAGTAGTCCTCAACTTTCAGCTATTTGTTTAGCAATAGTGCTTAGACTTATATGCCGCTTCACAGTGCTTTAGAGCCTTCTCTAAGCCATTTAAAGAGTCAGCCTCTTGCCCTCGACAATCTGGGTCCTCATTTTACCAACCTTGGAAGGACAGAAGGCTGAGTCAACCTTGAGCCTGGTGAGATTTGAACTACTGAAGTGCTGGCAGTTGGCAGTCAGCAGAATTAGCCTGCACCACTGCTACACCTCATATAGGAAAATAAGCAGGAATGGGTATTTATTTGTTTCTACTTCAGTACCACTAGCAGTAGCACTTAGACTTACATACCGTCTCACACTGCTTTACAGCCCTCTCTAAGTGGTTTACAAGTCAGCCTCTTGCCCCCAACAATCTGGGTCCTCATTTTACTGGCCATGGACGGCTAAGTCAACTTTGAGCCACTGAGAATCAAGCTGCCTGGCAGTCAGCAGAATTAGCCTGCCATACTGAATTCTAACCACTGTACCACCAGGGCTCTTTGACCCTTTGCTGGGGAAAGTTGTCAGAAGTGGTTTGCCATTGTCTTCTTCCTAAGGCAGAGAGAACGTGACTGGCCCCTAGTCACCTGGTTGGCTTCCCCAGTTTCTAGCCAGTGTTGTGGTCCACCAGCAGCCTGTGGAGCTGACAGCAGAGTCGGACAATGAGACGGCTGGGGAGGAACATGGGCCAGTCCTGGAGTTTGGGGAAGGCTCGGACAAGGGCTCTGCATCGGAGGCAGGGATGGGGTCACAGCCATCTGGGAGTTATGTGCTGACTCTGGAGCCTCCAGAGTCTGACGTCAGCGAGGCGGAGGAACAGTGGGAGCCTGTTACCAGTGTGCGCATGCCCAGAGCTGCAAGAAGGCAAGAACAGTTAAGACAAAAGGGGCGACTCGGTAGTAAGGTTTGGAGATGATTGGCCCCTCCCATAAGACATAAAGGTAGAGCAAAGGCATGTGAGCCTTTATAGGAAGCAACTTTGTTCATTCTGGTTGGTTTAAATTCTGAAGCTCCGTTTTGACCCTGTGCTCCATGTAGCCTTGCAAAGCTAATTACCAATTAAGTCTTTGGCAGCATGTCAAGAGAGATAATGGTGAGTGCTTATCAGCCTTATCTTTACAAACTGTGACTCTACGGACTTTGAATGAACCTAATTCAATAAAAAGAGGATTTTTGGGACTAATCATGTGCTTTTTACTGTCTCAGGAAGCCTAGGTCAGAATGGCCAGTGTCTTTAACCACATTGGCTCTCTTATCATAGTAACAGTCGTCTTGAATATTAGCGTCCCTAACAAAAACCAACTGGGACTGAACGTGCTCCATCTTCGCGTTTTGGATATCATAACATTTGCCCCATTGTTACGCTTTTTGGGTGGCATCCTTATGGCAGAAGACTCTTTCGTTGCTCTTTGTGCTAAGCTGCAAACTCAGTTAAAGAGCAGATTAATATATAATCTTGGTTTGGAACCTTGTTACCTTGTAGGTACGGTAAAGAAGTGCGGCTTGCTGAAGATCATCCATGAGAAATATAAGACCACCAAAAAGATTGTGGACCCCCTGGTGTCTGATTTCATCCAGTCCTTCGACACTGCATTAGAACATAACAAAGAGATTGAATCTTTACTGGGAAAAGCCCAGGTGAGTTGAAAACACATCAAACCATAGGTTAGCCCAGTTTGCTCCTCTTCTTCTTTTTTACAATAATCCAAGTTTCTGTTGGAATGGATCTCCTATACACTAGTGGCCAAAATTGTGGAAACCTTTTGGGAAAAGTGTATTTTTGATGGCTAATAACACCACTTTTTTTTTTTTTTTTTTTTTTTTGAGTTTCAAGATAATCCTATTCCACTGCTGGAATGGCCTGGGAATAGCCCAGATCTTAACCCAATAGAAAATTCCAGGAGCCAAATATTTATCCAAATTATCGCAACTGTAGTCTGTAATCTTATTTCATAATTTAACTCCTCCTTATTTGGTCTTTTCAGTTCTATCTATCTTTCTGGTTTATTATTGACTTGTATGTTGTTTATATGTTTATGTTTTGTATGTTTTACTGTTTTATTGTTTAGTTTGTTTTACTGTTTTATTGTTTTGTTTAGTCTGTATATATAAATAAAAATTGAAAAAAAAAAGAAAATTCCAGGAGCCGACTAAAGAAACTTGATAGTCAGAAGCAACCCAGCGATAAACCCCAGTTAATAGAAGCCATCATTCAATCTTGGTTTCACATGATGACAGCTACAGAACTAAAAGACTTGGTTCACTCCATGGGAAGATGTTGTAAGACCATAATTCATGCTAAAGGTTACCCAACTGAGTATTAACTGACATGGTGATCATTTTTGTGTATCTTGTTTTTTTCGATGGTGATAATTTTTGTATATTTCATTTTTTCTACATATTTCACTTTTCTCCTTTATACTGTAACTGCTATTCTAATAGCAAATCCTTCAAAAAAATTATTGCATTACATTCTTGATGAAATTATCTTTCCATTGATATATAATTGTATGGTACTACTCCAAAAAAAGTGGTGTTATTAGCTAGTTTTAGAAAATACACTTTTCCCAAAAGGTTTCCACAATTTTGGCCACTGCTATATGATTCTTGGGTGTCTGTGCCTTGACTTGTATAGAAGCATCACAGGGAGAGCAAATTAACTTAAATGTTGTTGTTGTTGTTTGGTAGTCCTTGACTTAACGACCACAATTAAGCCTGAAATTTCTGTTGCTAAGTAAGACAGTGAAGTAAGTTTTGCTCCATTTTATACTTTCCTTGCCACAGTTGTTTAATGAATCACTGCAGTTGTTAAGTTAGTAACCCGATTGTGAAGTGACTCTGATTTCCCCATTGACTTTGCCTGTCAGAAGTTCACAACATATGGTCACGTGACCTCAGGCCTGTCAACCATCATAAATATGAACGAGTTTGCCAAGCATTCACATTTTGATCCCATGGCCTTCGGGATATTGCCACGATCATAAAAGTGAGAAACAAAAGTCATAAGTCACTTTTTTCAGTGCTGTTGTAACTTCAAACAGTCCCTAAACAAATGGTTGTAAGTTGAAGGCTACCCATAAGGACAAATTCCTACCAGGAGGAATGATAATATTAATTTATTATTATTAAAACTATATTGTAATGTGTTCTTCCTGTAGCTTTATAGCTGTGAGATGCCCACATGTAGGGCAGAATGGGACAACTTGCCACAGCCAATTCACCCGGGGGACAACTCACTATGGAACAATTCAACAATTCAATTTAATTATTTTAAATAATTTAAAAAATATTTTAATTTTAGACATTCCCATTTCATTTTGTCCGTTCTTTGGCATCCACTATTTCTTCAATATTAGTGTAACTCTTGTCCTGCAGCAAGTTGGCCATGATGAATTGGCCGTGGCAAGTTGGCCATGGTGAATTGGCCGTGGCGAGTTGGCCATGGTGAGTTGGTCGTGGTGAATTGGCCGTTGCGAGTTGGTTGTGGTGAGTTGGTCATGGTGAATTGGCCGTGGCGAGTTGGCTGAGGAGAGTTGCTGCCCATGTAGGGCGATTTGGTAAAAATGTGACTCTATTGTTTTGACTCTTACAGGAGAACCTGAACCCCCTAATGGTATTGAACATCTTGAAGAGAATTCCTGCAGAAGACATCCCTCTCCTTCTGATGAACCCTGAATCGGGGAAACCGTCTGACCTGATCCTGACCCGCCTTTTGGTTCCACCACTCTGCATTCGGCCTTCTGTGATCAGCGACTTGAAGTCTGGCACCAATGAGGATGATCTGACAATGAAGCTGACGGAAATCATTTTCCTTAACGATGTGATCAAAAAGGTAGCTTCTTGTTTTGCTTCTGGCAGCTACAGAGGAAGGAAGGAAGGAAGGAGAAATTTTTTTAGCTTCATTTTTTTTTTATTTACCTTTTTTCTCACCTTTCAATTTGAAAAACAAAGTGAAAAATCTCCATGTTGTTTCCTTTTTTTTAATGATAAAATTGGTCATACATTACAATACACGTCTTACCCTCCCCTCTCGCTTTAAAATATAATTCGTAAAAACTAGAATAGGAATCCTTTTATTTAAGGCTGTTTAAATACCAGGTCCTTCCACTTGCTGTACCTAATGTGCTAACTGTAGAGTGAAACTGTGGTTGTATGCAATTTAACTTCGTCCATTTTACCGTTTCAAGTGAAACTAAATGAATGAATTTACGTAAGGCAAAATACTAAGCCATCCAAACAGAAGGCCACCGATATATTATTGTTTATTTTTAGCAGGTTTTTTTAAACCAATTTCTGTAGTTAAAGAATAAAAAGAGCTACATGAACAAAATGAACCAGCTGACAGCAGATACGAAGTACCAGTAGCACTCCTTAAATTCCTACTCAATCATGTTTAACATAGCTTGGACAATGAGTCCCAAATCAGTATGAAAGGCGGTATAATATTTGCAGAAGATGTTCCAAGATTTTACCTAGAGATTTCTCTTGGGTTGGACAACCTCTCCTCTCCTCTCCCCTCCCCTCCCCTCCCCTACTTTCTCCCTCTCCCTCTCTTTTCCCTTGCTCTTGTGTGAGTGTTTCCTGAAAGAAACTTTTCTCACTTTGTTGTCAAAGACCTGTTGGGTTTGCAAGAATCTGGTCTCCTATTAATTGTAAAAATATTGTCTTTTTACTCATCATGAATTCAGACCATTTTATGTCTCGGTCTGGATACCTTATTGATTTTTCCTTCAGCTATTTTTCCCTTCAGCTATTTTAATTAACAACTTTTGCCCAATTCTGATGCTAATCATGTTTCTGACTGTTCATTAAACCTGTCCTGTGTTGTTTTCTGGCTCTAGTGATATTGCCTCTTTTTTTTTTAACCCTTATTTTAGTTCTTATTAAATTTCTACTATATCAGGGTCAGAATGATATTTACACCATCTTGATATATATGGTAAATTATTATTTTAGTTTCCCTGTAAACGAGCTGTCTGTTTACAGAATAATGGAGAGGAGCTTTTCTTTGACCCTACATAGGCTAAGGTCATTCAATTTTCTTCATACTGAAAGCCATGATTTTCTCATGTTCCACTGATAATTTCTTCCATTGATTTCAATATGTCTTAATGTCTTAAGAACAGTTTTTTCCTGAACACCATCACTCTGCTAAACAAATAATTCCCTCAACATTGTCAAACTATTTACTAAGTCTGCACTACTATTAATCTTCTCATCATTCCCACCACCCATCTCCTTCCACTTATGACTGAATGACTGAATAGTATGTCATACAGTTATACAATCATACAATAGTATGTATGATTGTAGCTATTCAATCATACAATAGTATGTATGATTGAATAGCTTCTTGGCTATTCAATCTAGGTATTTCTCCCACCTCTACCCTCTTCCACTGCCTAGTTTCCAAAATTTCTTCCCAGGCCCCTATCTCCCTTTCAAATGTATCTTCCAACTCTATTGCTTTTGCTTATTGACTTAGTCTTCCACCCTTCTGAGGCTGGTAAAATGAGGACCCAGATTGTTGAGAGCAAGAGGCTGACTCTGTAAACTGCTTAGAGAGAGTTGTAAAGCACTGTGAAGAGGGATATAAGTCTAAGTGCGATTCCCATTGCTTAAATTCTCCATAAGCCCTGTTTTTTTTTAAAAAAAACTACACTTCCCAGTGTTACAACCAATAGTTTTTAATCTGTCTTTGTTTGTTTGTTTGTTTGTTTTCGCTTTTTCGGTTGGCTTCTCTCTGTTCAGCATAGAATATCCGGAGCCAAAACTCAGATGATAATGGAAGACTGGGATTTCCTGCAGCTACAATGCGCCCTGTATATTAACAGTGAACTTTCCGGCATTCCCCTCAACATGGCGCCCAAGAAATGGACCAGGGGCTTTGTTCAAAGGCTCAAAGGAAAGCAAGGTTGGTGTGCCTCCATCACTTGTGGGCCCCACTCAATGGTGGGTTGCTACCAGTTCTACCCGGATTGGCGAACTGGTAGCGGCAGTGGGAGGCTCCGGCCACCCGCGCCGGATGCTTCTGCGCATGCACAAAAGCGTTGCACGTGCGTACAAGTGAACCAGTAGCAATGGGTTTTGCAACCCACTACTGGCCCCAGTATGAGGCAGTTTGGCTGCCTTTAAAAAATTAATCTGTATCTGGAGTCTCATTGTTGTCTCTGGTTGCCCTGATATTTATGTGCAGGTAGTCCTCGACGTAACAGCGGTTCATATAACGATCAGAGTTACAACGGCACTGAAAAATAGTGACTTATGATTGTTCACACTTACGACCGTTGCTACATCCCTGTGATCATGTGATCAAAATTCAGACTCTTGACAACCGGCTCACACTTATGACGTTTGCAGCATCCCAGGGTCACGTGATTCCCCCTCTTGCGACCTCCTGACAGGCAGAGGCAAGGGGGATGCCAGATTTGCTTAACAACCGTGGCAAGAAACGTTGTAAAATGTGGCAAAGCTCACTTAACAAATGTCTCATTTAGCGACACAAATTTTGGTCTCCATGGTGGTTGTTAAGTCAAAGAGTGTCTTTTACATCATTTACCTTCTGGATTGAAAACAATAAGTTTTGTCCCCAATAGCACTTGTCTTCAGAGATTCAAAGATGTCAAAGGTTCAAAACTGTCCTTTTTCTCAGTGCCCAGACTTAATAGAATTCTTTTATTGGCCAAGTGTGATTGGACACACAAGGAATTTGTCTTAGGTGTATATGCTTTCAATGTACAGAAGGAGAATAAGATACATTCATCGAGAATAGAAAGATAACAACGTTTAGTGATAGTCAAGGTTACTAATAAGCTATCTTTTTATGTTTAATAAGGTTTGTTTTAATATCTGGGGGAAAAAAATCTACGATAAAATCCAGTCTGTCGATTGCACATGGTCTAATTATGCTAAAATTACGATCCATAAACTGTGTGGCCCGTAGTTAGTTTAATACTAAAAGAGAAAGGAATAAGTAGTACAAAGGGTTTGCCACGTTTGTTGTATAAAATAGCTATGGTGGATTAGACATGTGTTTTCAATGAATCCCCAGCACTGCTGCGCAGAATCTGGCCACCTGCGCTGTGATTACGGACTGTTCGTCCTTAAGCAGCCACTGGAGATAAGCAGTGTCGGAATGGCCAGGATGCCTAGCAGTTTTTGGAAGGATATGTTTTTTACAAATCTCTCTGTAAAAGGAACATCAAAGGAGTATGTGATCCACGGTCTACACCTCTCCTGAGCCACAGAAACATTCAGTCAATAGTATCTTTTTAAGTTACAACATAGAGCATTTTGCAAAGGGTCTTCCCTCAAATCACACATTCCTTCCAGAAAGTTCCTGAAATACACTCATGCCCATTCATTGGAAGGATGACACATCAGTTTGGAAGGCTTTATGCAGGGGTGAAATCCAGCAGGTTCTGACAGGTTCTGGAGAACCTGTAGCGGAAATTTTGAGTAGTTTGGAGCACCGGCAAATACTACCTCTGGCTGGCCCTAGAGTGGGATGGGAATGAAGATTTTGCAGTATCCTTCCCCTGGAGTGGGGTGAGAATGAAGATTTTGCAGTATCCTTCCCCTGCCACACCCACTAAGCCACGCCCACAGAACAGGTAGTAAAAAAAATTTGGATTTCACCACTGGTTTTATGTGAATGGCAACCTCCGTGTAAGCCTCCGGGGATCATGTTACACAATCTTATAAACGTTTAGAATCCATTCTTGGCCCAAGGATGTCTCTTGCTTGCAGCCCTGGAAAATGGATATACCAGTTGTGTTATTCAGCCAGTTCTATCCGGTTTTGGCGAACCGGTAGCGGCTGCGGGAGGCTCCCCACACCCGCCTGGACAAAAACATCCCATTTGTGATGCTCTGCGCCTGCACAGAAGGTTCTTTGCATGCGCGGAGGTGGTGCGGAAGAGTGAAGCACGTGCGCATACTCACATTTACGAACCGGAAGCAACGGTAAGTGAATACCACCTCTGCGATATACGCCAATAGGAGAATTGAAAGTCTACACTCATTTTTCCTCACTGAAACATCAATCGGGTTTTATTTCACTAAGTTCACCTTATTTTCCCTCTTTTTTTTTTTTCCTCTTAGGTCGGTTTAGGGGAAACTTGTCTGGAAAGCGAGTCGATTTCTCAGGCAGAACAGTGATCTCTCCCGACCCTAACCTGAGAATTGATGAAGTGGCTGTACCTGTTCACGTGGCGAAGATTCTCACCTTTCCTGAGAAGGTAGCAAGGACAAGTTCTTCTCTTATTCTCTGTGATGTGGCCCTTTCGTAGAGAAGCCCTCTCCAAGATGCCCCTCAATTAAAGTATCATACTTAAAGGGTAGTAAAGGTAAAAAGGTTCCCCTCGCACATATGTGCTAATCGTTCCCGACACTAGTGGGCAGTGCTCATCTCCGTTTCAAAGCTGAAAAGCCAGCGCTGTTCAAAGACGTCTCCGTGGTTATGTGGCTGGCATGACTAAATGCCAAAAGCGCATGGAGTGCTGTTACCTTCCCACCAAAGGTGGCCCCTATTTTTCTACTAGCATTTTTTACGTGCTTTCGAACTGCTAGGTTGGCAGAAGCTGGGACAAGTAACGGGAGCTCATCCTGTTATGCAGCACTAGGGATTTGAACTGTTGAACTGCCGATCTTTCGATCAACAAGCTCAGTGTCTTAGCCACTGAGCTACCGCATCCCTGTGGTGATTTCACACTTAGTTTGAATCAAATTGAGTTGAATAATTTCACACTTTGTTTGAATCGAATTGAGTTGAGTCCTAGGTTGCATTCATGGTGGGATAGAATTAAGATCATGCAAAGTGTTAATACCACTTTATAATACTTTGGTAAACCCACACTTAGAATACTGTATCCAGTTATGATCACCATATTGATTAATAAGATGTTGAGACTCTGGAAAGAGTGCAGAAAAGAGCAACAAAGATGATTAGGGAACCGAAGGCTAAAACATATAAAGAACAGTTGCTGGAATTGGGTATGTCTAGTTTAATGAAAAGAAGGACTAGGGGTGACATGATAGCAGTGTTCCAATATCTCAGAGGTTGCCACAAAGAAGAGGAAGTCAACCAATTCTCCAAACCACCAGAAGACAGGACAAGAAGCAATGGATGGGAATTAATCAAGGAGAGAAGCAACCTGGAAATAAGGAGAAACTTCCTAACAATGAGGACAATTAAGCAATGGAACATCTTGCTTTCAGAAGTTGTGAATGCTCCATTACTGGAAGTTCTTAAGAAGAGACTGGATAGCCATTTGTCTGAAATGGTAGAGGGTCTCCTGCTTGAGCAGAGGGTTTGACTAGAAGATTCCCAAGGTCCCTTCCAACCCTATTATTCGGCATTCTGTCCGGTTGGGTAAAATCCATCTCTTTAATCAGAAAGTAATGAAAATGTCCAACCCCTTCCTGATCTCATTAGGCATACAGAAGTCTGTCTCATTATTGTCCAGCCTATCATTTCATATAGGAAAACCAAGAGGAGACCTTATAGGTTTTCAATATTTCCTGGCACTTGTTATGTAACTTTTTTACAAGTAGGAAATTCTTAGAATTCATTCACGTCAGTTGAAGAACAGCTTTCCGTCAGTTGGTTGCCACGATATAAAAAAGATGTTGAGACTTGTCTACAAAGAGTGAAGAAAAGAGCAACAAAAACGATCAGAGGACTGAAAGCTAAAACATATGAAGAATGTTTGCAGGAATGGGGAATGTGTAGTCTAATGAAAAGAAGGGTTAGGGATGGCTTGATAGCAGTCTTCCAGTATCTAAGGGGCTTCTACAAAGAAGAGGAGGTCAACTTATTTTCCAAAGCACCTAAAGGCTGAACAAGAAGCAATGGATGGAAGCTAATCAAGGAGCGAACCAACCTAGAACTAAAGAGAAATGTTCTGACAGAGACAACAATCAGTGGAGCGGCTTTCCTCCAGAAGTTCTGGGTGTTTCATCACTGGAGGTTTTTAAGAAGAGATTGGATAACCTTTTGTCTGAAATGATACAAAGTTTCCTGCTTGAGTAGGGGGTTGGTCTAGAAGACCTCCAAAGTTCCTTCCAACTCTGTTATTCTGTTAACCTGCAACCCAAGAAGACTAAAGTAAGTTCAGAATTGCATTATTTGGACTAATCCAGGTAGTCCCTGTTCCAGGTGTGTTGGTGGTAGCGATGATGCTGATGATGTTGATATATTAACCTTGACATGTTTACTCAATTTGACATAATATTGACACGGTTTATCTTATGGTGCCAACTCTTGGGACATCCTCCATATATCCAGTTATTTAGGTCATCGTAAAGATTTGTTTTTTCCCTTACACGCTGGACCTTTAAAGGTGCATTTTCTTTCTTTCTCCTGCAGGTAAACAAAGCCAACATCGCCTTCATGAGGAAACTTGTACGAAATGGTCCTGAAGTCCACCCCGGCGCCAACTTCATCCAGCAGAGGCATACACAAATGAAACGGTACGGTCTTCGATCAAAAGTGGCATTTTTCTACTTCGCTGTCCGCTGTTCCTGCAGTCTCAGTTCTTGGCTTCAGTCATGCATAACCCTATAGCAGTGAGGGCTAACCTTTTCCGGACTAAGTGCCCAAAGCACACGTGCATGCGTGCACATATGCGCATCTGCGCCTGAACCCCCAAAATGCAATGCACACATGGGCCCCACACATGTGTTCCCCTCATGCATGCGCAGGCCCCTTCATGTGCCCTGCCCCCCCCCGCATGCCCCCCTTGCATACATATGTGGCTCCCCAAAGGCAGAGACTTGAAGACCAGCTGGCCGGCGGGAGGTGCGCTCACATACACAATGGAGCTAAACTAGGGCCATAGGTTCGCCATCATGGCCCTATAGGACAGTGATGGCAAACCTTTTAGAGACTGAGTGCCCAAACTGCAACCCAAAACCCACTTATTTATGGCGAAGTGCCAACACGGCAATTTAACCTGAATACTGAGGTTACTATCTAAAATAATGATAAAACAAGGCAGAGTTCAGCTAATGGTTCTAAGAAAAACATGATACATGCACTTTTATGCCCCTTCATTTTTTTTTTCTGGTTTTGAAATATTACATTTAGCAACAATAAAAAAGAAAAATGTTTGTAATTACCGTATTTTCCAGCGTATAAGACGACTGGGCGTATAAGACGACCCCCAACTTTTCCTGTAAAAATATAGGGTTTGGGCTATACTTGCTGTATAAGACGACCCCTCTTCCAACGCACACCAAATAAAAATTAAAAAACATCAACTGGCTCACACACAATGTAAAAGCAGTTGTGCTAGACCCAAAATGGCCCCTGCAATAAGCAGGAACCCACACAGCCACAAAAAGCCCAAAAAAACAACTTTTACATTGTGGGTTTACACACACAAAATTCCACATACAGCTTTGTGAGATTTTGTGAGATTTTGTGTGTTTGTGTAGTTAGAGTGAAACACTACAGAAACACATTAAATCTCAGAAAGTTGCACACATTTTATTTTTATTTATTTTTATTTTTATTTTTTTATTTTTATTTTTATTTTTATATGAAAGCTAAATTTAAAACTTCCTAGCCTAAAACTTAGACCTAGCCTTTAAATGGCTAGGTCTAAAAAAGAACAACTAAAAAACCCCCCAATTAACTATTTTTTTTAAAGCTCCCAAAGGGGGAAAAAAACTTACCCAATAGAACAGGGGTCTCCAACCTTGGCAACTTTAAGACTTGTAGACTTCAACTCCCAGAATTCCTCAGCCAGCTTTGCTTTGCTGGCTGAGGAATTCTGGGAGTTGAAGTCCACAAGTTGCTTGCATCAGCAAGCAACTAAATCTCCCTGCCTGCAATCAAGCAGGCAGGGAGATTTAGTTGCTTGCTGATGCAATGGATTGCAGGCAAGGCAAGGCAAGCGTTGCGGCTAGCAGCTAAGGTAAGCAAGCTGGAGGTGGGGGGGGATTTTTGCTACGGAGCAATTAGCAGGCAAAAATTAGCAGCTGGGATGGCCAGCGTTGTGTAAAAGGAGTTTTTTTCCTTTTACAGGGGGCTTGCGTGTAACTCAGCTGATTAGCGGCAACTCAGCAGGCAATTCAGCTTGGCTCCTTAGAGCCATTTAAGGCTCGTCAAAGCCTTTCGGGCTGGTCTGCCTGGTTATAGGAGACCGACACCCGGCGTATAAGACGACCCCCAACTTTTGAGAAGATTTTTGTGTGTTAGAAAGTCGTCTTATACACCGGAAAATACGGTATATTACAAAATCTCTTTCTCTTTCCCTCCCTCCTCTCTCTCTTTCTCCCTTCCCTCTTTCTTCTCTCTCTCTCTCTGTTTCCCTCCCTCTCTCCATCTCTCTCTCTCCCAAGCATTTCTTTACCTATCTGATTTCCAGCTCTGTCGCGTTTCTCTGTCGCGTTTCTCGCCATCGTTTGCAGGGAAACAAAAGTTTGTGGGACTAAAAAACAAAAAAGGTCACTCAATCAATTCCAACTTCACGAGATCTTTTACTTTCACGAGAAGTTGGAATTGATCGAGTGAACTTTTCTTATTCGCCCCACAAACTTTTGTTTCCCTGCAAACGACGGTGAGAAGCGCGACGGAGAAATGCGACAGAGCTGGTCTTGGGCGACGGCGCACGTGCCCACAGAGAGGGCTCTGAGTGCCACCTCTGGGCATGTGTGCCATAAGTTCGCCACCACAGCTATAGGGTCTCAGATGTAATTCAACACGATCTACATGGTTTCTTCCTGACAGTTTATTTCATTTTTTCCCCCCTAAGGCCCTTCTGTTTTTAAATGTGGGTAAAATTAACCCCTATAAACATACTGTTCCAGGAAAGCTGTGATGGACCTTTAGATGTAAAAACCTTTAGAAACTTGGATTCCCATTCAGCTGATAAAAGCATGTGCTTTAATCCAATTAATTAATCCCAAATGTCATCACTCTATTTAACAATTAATTCCCATAACACTCTCAAATAATTTACAAAGACTATTATTCTTCTTTTCCTTACTAGTATCTATCTCTTCCCACTTATTACTATAACCATGTTGCTTGTACCTTTCAATTATATTGTTTTTATTTGTTTCCTAGTACAATTTGATAGCTTATTAGTAACCTTGACTGTCTCTTAAGTGTTATATCTTTTTATTCTTAATGAATGTATTTTATTCTCCTTATGTACACTGAGCGCATATACACCTAAGACAAATTCCTTGTGTGTCCAATCATACTTGGCCAATAAAGAATTCTATGCTGTGCTATGCTATGCTATGCTATGCTATGCTGTTCTATTCCATTCCGTTCTGTTCTGTTCTGTTCTATTCACTGTACAATTAAAAACGATCGTATTGTTGATCAGCAGTTTGGACAACAAAGTATGCTACTCTTTCTCTTCCTGAACAATTGAGTGTAATGCCTGTGCTGCAACTTTTGACTGTTAGATGAATAACAAGTTTTTAGGGGAAATCATTTGTATTACTAAAGAAGGCATTTCTAAGGTATAAGAGGGCAGGGTTTTTCTGAGGTAATCATTTCAACAGTTGATGAAAAATCACATTTTTCTACTATTAGGAAACTGTTCTTACACAGAAGGGGCTATCTTTCTCAAGATGGTTCTGTTACATCAAGCATCTTCTAAAACCTTCAAAATATTAAAAAGTATTTCAAAATATTTACGTGCAAGATTGAATCGAATTCTGCATTTCCTTTTCTCTTTTCCTGCCCCTGCTTAGGTTTTTGAAATACGGAAACCGGGAGAGGATGGCCCAGGAGCTGAAGTATGGAGACATTGTAGAGAGGCACCTGATTGATGGAGACATAGTCTTGTTTAACCGCCAGCCCTCTTTGCACAAGCTCAGCATCATGGCTCATATAGTAAGGGCAAAATCTGTGTTGGGTTTCTCATTGTTTCATGATCTTTAGGATGTGATAAGAGAAGGAGAAGGCTGTCAGGCTTCCAAGTAATGTGTCCCAAGAAATAAAGTCCAAGGCAACCATTTTCCTTTAAATTCTATTTATTAGGAACCTGTTAAATTGGCAAGGGCATGGTGTAATTCCGACTCCGGCCAGGATATCTGGAATTACACCCAATAAAAGCCAAAGCTTGAAACTTCCCCCCCTTAGTCACAATGTCCAATCAATTCTCAATCCAACAGTCCGGGGACTCCAATCTCCTCCTTCGTCCAGCTGCAGGCATCTTCTCTGGTCCCACAGGAAAGTAATGCCACCTAGACATAACATGCCCCTTTATCTCTACAACTAACCATTCCATAGTTTCTGTAGAAAGTAGAACCAAACCTGAGTTGCCAAGGAAAACCCAACGGTGCTTTTTCAAGACAACTTGAACTTACTGGGTTTTTTTGCAAGACTGGATGGTGAGTCAAAGCTGAAGAAGCTTCTTGGATGAGAAGCGAAATATCTTGGAAAAAACCCCAGAAAGTCCAGTTGCCTCTTGAAAACACACCTTTGGGACAACCGTGATCTAGATGACTGACAATCTCCATAGATATTTGCTAGGGAAAAAGCTAAAATTCTAACAAGTATATACCAGTAGTTCTTGACTTAACAAGCATTCATTTGTTGCGGTACGCTGAAAAAAAGTGTCTTATGACAGTTTTCACACTTACAATATTGCAACATCCCCATGGTCACGTGATCAAAATTTGGATGCTTGGCAACTGGCATGTACTTTTGACTGTTGCAGGGTTCTGGAGTCATGTGAGCCCCTTTTGCAGCCTTCTGACAAGCAAAGTCAATGGGGAAGCCAGATTCACTGAATACAGTAACTGTTACTATATTCCAGAACAAATACTGTATTTTTCAGAGTATAAGACGCACCGGAGTATAAGACATGATTTTGAAGAGGAAAACCAAGATTTTGAAGAGGAAAACAAGGGAAAAAATAGTTTTTGGCCTCCGCACATCCGGTTTTTGCCCTCCCCAGCCTCCAGGAGCACTCTACAGGCCACCCAAAACCTCTGTGCGTCCCATTTTTGCAAAAAAACGGGCTTATTTTTGGCAAAAATAGGATGCTCAGGGTGGGGTTTCGGGAGGACAAAAATGGCTGTATTCGGTGTATAAGACATATCAACATTTTCACCCTCTCTTAGGAGGCAAAAAAGTGTGTCTTATACTCTGAAAAGTATGGTACGTCATTGGTCTTCCTTCTTAAAACAGCCCTATTCAAAGCCAAAAGACAGAAGCGTCCCATTATTAGCATACTGATGTGTTTAAAATCCTTGAATATTTGTTTCTCTTTTTTAGCTTGGTTTGATGTTGTGTTTCAGGCTAAGGTAAAACCGCACCGGACTTTCCGCTTCAATGAATGTGTTTGCACGCCATACAACGCCGATTTCGATGGCGATGAGATGAATCTTCATCTTCCTCAAACTGAAGAAGCCAAAGCCGAAGCACTTGTCCTGATGGGGGTAAGCAGGCCTCTTGTTCTCACTGGCGTTGCGATGAAACAGACCAAGAAGCTGCTGCCAAATTCTCCTGGTTAATGACAGCCTTTAGGATTCAGGAGAGTTTTCAGCAGCGCAAATTGATCTGCACCGTCGCATCTTCCTCCCACTGAAATGAAGCCAGTCGATTCAGTTTGGTCACCACGATACAAAAAAAGATGTTGAGACTTTGGGGGGGGGGGGGTGCGGGAGTACAGAGAAGAGCAACCAAGATGATTAGGCGACTGGAGGCTAAAACACATGAAGAACGGTTGCAGGAACTGGGTATGTCTAGTTTAATGAAAAGAAGGACTGGGGAGGCATGATAGCAGTGTTCCAATATCTCAGGGGCTGCCACAAAGAAGAGGGAGTCAAGCTATTCTCCAAAGCACCTGAGGGCAGGACGAGAAGCAATGGGTGGAAACTAATCAAAGAGAGAAGCAACCTAGAACTAAGGAGAAATATTCTGACAGTTAGAACAATTAATCAGTGTAACAACTTGCCTCCAGAAGTTTTGAATGCTCCAACACTGGAAGTTTTTAAGAAGAAGTTAGATAACCCTTTGTCTGAAGTGGTGTAGGGTTTCCTGCCTGGGCAGGGGGTTGGACTAGAAGACCTCAAGGTCCCTTCCAACTCTGTTATTCTATTCTATTCTATTCTATTCTATTCTATTCTATTCTATTCTATTCTATTCTATTCTATTCTATTCTATTCTATTCTATTTATTCTATTCTACTCTACTCTACTCTACTCTACTCTACTCTACTCTACTCTACTCTATTCTATGAATGGTTACAGGAATTGGGAAGTCCAGGAATAGTGAAGAGAAGGACTAGGGTTGATAGGATAGCAGACTTTCAATATTTGAGGGGTGTCACAGAGAAAAGGTGATCAACCTATTCTCCAAAGCACCTGAGGGCAGGAAGAAACAAAGAATGGAAACTCATCAAGGAGAGAACCAACCTAGAACTAAGGAGAAATTTTCTGACAGTGAGAACAATTACTCAGTGTAATGGGTTGCCTCCAGAAGTTGTGGGTGCTCTGTCACTGGAGGTTCTCTTTTAGAGTTTGGACAGCCATTTGTCCAGAATTGTATAGCGTATCCTGCCTATGTTTGTTTTGCTGGTTTCAGGTGTGACTTGGTATAAAGAAAGACAGAGTCCAGGTATTTACCTTGATAAGGAATTTCTGGGAGGAAAACTAGTGTAGAAATAAAATATTTTCTTTTCTCAGACCAAAGCCAACTTGGTAACACCAAGGAACGGAGAACCGCTTATTGCTGCAATTCAGGATTTTCTGACAGGTGTGTATTTTAAGCCGTATTACCAATAGCAATTGCATTTTATAAACTTCAGTCTCAGATAAGTCATTGCAAAATAACGGGGCATAACAAGAAAGTTTTATTTTAGTCTGTCCAAATGTTTCATTTTTCCAGTGTTTTGGAAAACAAAATCGTGTGTGTGTGTGTGTGTGTGTATCCCGAGGCGAAAAATAGACACGAAGATCCTTTTTTCTTATTCTTTTTGTTCACCTGAGCTTTTAGGAAACTTACTGTTAGAAAAATGTTAGGAGTCTTTTGCTCATGATTGAAATAACATTTCCTCTTAAATTAAGAAATTAATACAATGTCACGGGGTTTTTTTTTCTCTTGAGAAGATTAGCACCGAAGTATATCTGAAATAGTTATGTATGAACTGTAAATGCATGAACCTTTGACCACTTTTTCTGAAAGTTTTCCCCTAAAAATTTGTGCTATAGACATAGTGTTTACAGCTTTATAAAGGTGAAAGAAAATGTGTGTATATAAAGAAGGAAAGTGCCAAGGATAAGATATCTTTCTTCTTTTTAATCACTTTTTTTGCTCCTTTATCTTCTCACCATTTAAATAATCTTTGTTAAATAAATACATTGGTTTTTATTTTAGGGTTGTTTTACCTCATTGTTCTGCACGATGTCATGGTACAAAAACCTGAGACCTGATAAAATGCACCTAGCTGAATGTTTTTTCTTTCTTTCTGGATTTTTTTTATTTTCATATTTTAGGTGCTTATCTCCTCACGCTAAAGGACACTTTCTTTGACCGAGCAAAAGCCTGTCAGTTGATTGCCTCTATTCTGGTGGGCAAGGATGAAAAAGTGAAAGTTCGCCTCCCACCTCCGGCAATTCTTAAGGTATGGCAGAGAGAGAGAGGAAGAGTGAGAGCGACGGAGGGAGGGAGAGAGGGAGGGAGGGAAGGAAAGAGAGAAAGGGAGGGAGGGGGAGAGAGAGGAAGGGACGGAGGGAGAAAGGGATGGAGGGGGGGGGAGAGAGAGAGGGATAGGGAGAAAAAGAGAAAGAGGGTGGAGGGAGGGAGACAGGGAGGGAAGGAGGAACGTAGGGAGGGAAGGAAGGAAGGAAAGAGAGAGGGAGAGAGGAAGGGGGAGAGGGAGGGATGGAGAAAAAGAGGAAGAGAAAGGGTGGAGAGAAGGACAGAAAGGGAAGGAGAGGGACGGGAGAGCGGGAGGGAAAGAGGAACAGGGAGGGAGAAAAGAAGGGAGGGACAGAGGGAGAGAAAGAGGGGGGAGAGAGGGATAGAAAGGGGGAGAGAGAGAAAAAGAGAGAGAAAGAGGGACGGAGGGAGAAAGAGGATGTGTGAGAGAGAGAATGAGGATGAATATGCTTGAGTTCAGGCTGCCCGTTGTCTGATTGCTCCCCTGTGCTCGACCCCTCCATTCCTGGCTCGTGGTCCTCAGTTGCCAGCTCATCTTCCTCTGAACTAGCATCTGGAGAACATTCTTCCACATCCCTATTTGTAATCCTTTCCTCTTGGCCTCTTTTTTTTTTTTTTAAAGCCGGTCACCCTGTGGACAGGAAAGCAGGTCTTCAGTATCATTCTGAAGCCTGGGGACAGTTGTCCAGTCAAGGCCAATCTCAGGACCAAAGGCAAACAATACTGTGGCAAAGGAGAAGATTTGTGCAGTAACGACTCCTGTAAGTAGAAAGGCTCCCCTGATTTGTTATTGTGCTCGTCGATTGCCAGGATTTCTTGAAGAGACTTTACTGTTAGTTTTGCAACAGTTTTTTTTAAAATTTATTTTGCAAGCTGCGAAAAACAGGAAAGAAAAATAAAGTTTTTGTCAAGTGTTAAAGCATTTTTCCTTTTATTTAACATTACTTTCCAAATGCTTAAAACTAGATTCTTGTAGTTACTTGCCTCTAGTTTTTAATGTTGAATTGGATCCTATCGATGGTTTAGGACTTCCTCCCTTCGGAAAGAATTTGCATAGAAATTCACCTGTTCACATTCTATACTGAGCTCTTTTCCAAAGTGATGGTTTATAGGGAGAATGATTCATTTTGTAAGATCTCATACGATAAGTAGGGACACTGTGGCTCAGTGGCTAAGATGCTGAGCTTGTCAATCAATCAATCAATCTTTATTACAGTCACACAGCAACAAATAAAAGCATTAAAACAATAGCACTAGTAGTACAACAATAATAACAATAAATGTTTTAAAATAAAAATTTAATATTTTAAAATTTAGAAAAAGTACTTCCTATATGTAAAGGACATGGTGGCTCAGTGGCTAAGATGCTGAGCTTGTCGATCAAACGGCAGTTCAGCGGTTCAAATCCCTAGTGCCACGTAATGGAGTGAGCTCCCATTACTTGTCCCAGCTTCTGCCAACCTAGCAGTTCGAAAGCACATAAAAAATGCAAGTAGAAAAATAGGGACCACTTTGATGGGAAGGTAACAGCATTCCGCGTGCCTTTGTCATTTAGTCATGCCAACCACATGACCACGGAGAGGTCTGGCTCTTCGGCTTTGAAACGGAGATGAGCACTGCCCCCTAGAATCAGGAATGACTAGAACATATGTGCGAGGGGAACCTTTACCTTTATATGATAAGTAGAGGTTCAAGTAAGTTAACATGCTTAATAGAATGGAATAGAATAGAATTCTTTAATGACCAAGTGTGATTGGACCCACAAGGAATTAGTCTTGATGCATACGCTCTCAGAGTACATAAAAGAAAAGATACGTTCGTCAAGAATCATAAGGTACAACACTTAATGATAGTCATAGGGAAACAGTCAATATAAATATTAAGGATACCGGCAGCAAAGTTACAGCCATACAGTCATAAGTGGGAGGAGATGGGTGATAGGAATGAGGAGAAGATTAATCATAGTGCAGACTTAGTAAATAATTTGACAGTATTGAGGGAATTATTTGTTTAGCAGAGTGATGGTGTTTGGGAAAAAACTGTCCTTGTGTCTAGTTGTTCTGGTGTGCAGTGCTCTATGCCGTCGTTTTGAGGGTAGGAGTTGAAACAGTTTATATCCAGGATGCGAGGGATCTGTAAATATTTTCACAGCTCTCTTTTTGACTCATGCAGTATACAGGTCCTCAATGGAAGGCAGGTTGGTAGTAATTGTGAAGTAATTGTTGCAAAAAACAAGCAGAAAGAAAAAAAGCCTTGTTTATTTGATTTCAAGTGTGTGTGCTGCGGAGTCTGTAACAAAAGATACTTGAGGGCACATCAGGTGAGAAATTTCAAGCACACTACACTATCTAAACATAATGAACCTTTTCAAGTAGCCGTGTCTTCTCTCAGGCTCATGGCAGGTGCTGCAGAACACCATAAACATGCAGCTGCATTTAAGAATTTGCAGACAAGTTCCCCGATTGTGCCCCTTGGCTGCTCCAAAGCCCCTTTTGGGAATTATGTCAAGAACTTTGCACAGCCGAGCAAGGAAGGATTGAAGCTGCCTCCTCCTCCGAAATGTCCCGTTGGCCAACTAAATTTCATTTTCTGTTTTCAGATGTTGCAATCCACAACAGCGAGTTGATGTCTGGCAGCATGGACAAGGGAACGTTGGGATCTGGATCGAAGAATAATATATTTTACATTTTACTGAGAGATTGGGGCCAAGTTGAGGCAGCTGATGCTATGTCAAGGTTAGCCCGGCTGGCTCCTGTCTACCTCTGTAAGTATCTTGAACCGTGCTTTCCTCTTTAATTTGATGTTACCTTTGAATTTTCCTTGGTTCTTTCGCCACTGTTGATTTTTACCTTCACAGTGATGCAGTAAAAGGGATTAGTTGGAGAACGATGGGTTTGCCCAAAATTTCCTCCGCTGAGTTTCTATGGAGATTCTCAGTCATCCAGGTCATGGTTGTCCCAAAGATGTTTTTTCAGGAGGCAGTTGGACTTCCTTGTTTTTTTCTTCTCAAGACGTTTCACTTCTCATCCAAGAAACTTCTACAGCTCTGACAAGATGGTGGGGAATGGAAGGATTTATTTACACTCCTTGCAGACAGCTGGTCATTTGCATCCTTTTAGAGGGTCCTTGAGGGCACCTGGAGGTTTTCCTGTGTCCTCAGGGTCACCTAAGTGGTGCAAATTGTTGTAGAGCTTTCTTGGAACTGTTGAAAGGACTGTGTTTCTTTCCCCAATCTAAATCTAAATCTAAATCTTTCCATTCCTCACCATCCAGTCAAAGCTAAAGAAGCTTCTTGGATGAGAAGCAAAACGTCTTCAAAGAAAAACCACACGGTCTAGTTGCCTCTTGAAAAAACACCTTGGCAACATCCTCCGCTGAGCTTTAGAGAAGAACGCAAATTGTTATGGCAGCCTAGGATGAGTGCAAATAGTGGTGTGCCCTTGCTGAACAGCAAAATCAGGATCTTACGCTGAGAGCAAGGAACACTTCAAGCAGCAGTTGTTTAGTGATGTTTTTACTCTGCCCTATGAAAGAATCCATCGCTCTACATATATATATATGTAGGTCCAAGACCTACATATGTATATATATGTAGGTCTTGGCGACATTTCAACGAAGTCTCATTCGTCATCTTCAGGCTGGTGTTCTCGGCTTCGTGCTTCCAGAAGCAATGTGAGATCGCAGCTGTCTCTTCCTTTTAACTGCTAGTGGGGGTGTGAGCTGATTGGGTGGGCCCACCCAATCAGCCAGAACCAACAAAAGGATCACCTCGCAATCCTCTCATGTAAAATGTTCTCCTTTACTGCAAGTGTGCTGATGCAGACGTGTGTTCTTTCTTTGCCACTGCATAGCTAATCGTGGATTTTCCATTGGAATTGGCGATGTCACCCCCGGCCAAGGCTTGCTGAAGGCAAAATATGAACTTCTGAATGCTGGCTACAAGAAATGCGATGAATATATCGAAGCCTTGAAGACCGGAAAGCTACAGCAGCAGCCCGGCTGCACAGCGGAGGAGACACTAGAAGTTAGTTAAAACCCCTTATGCAAATTTTAATTTATTTACTAAGTTTATATGCCACCCATCTCGCCATCAAGCGACTTGTCAACTGTCTAGTTGATGAATCCAGAAAGAAGACATTATTTTATCAAGAGTAAAAAAACAACAGCATTGGCACAGAAGAAACAAAACCAGCTCTGCGTTTCCCACACAAAAGCAAGCATAATTATTATTTTTAGTTTGATTTATATGCTGCCCTTCTCCGGAGACTCAGGGCAGCTTACAATGCGTTAAACAATAGCCTTCATACTTTTGTATATTTTATACAAAGTCACCTTATTGCCCCCACAATCTGGGTCCTCATTTTTTTTTAAAAAAAAAAATCTTTATTTACATTTTCAGTTAAAAACAACAAAAGAAAAAACAAGACATCATACAACAAACCTGAACATAGAAAACCCATAAACCCATAAACCACCCACATAAAACATAAAACAATTGTATCTTTATGTATTAATCTGATAACTTAATGTCCTGTATTATGTGTTTATATTGTACCTACCTTTTGACCTACCTTAGAAAGGATGGAAGGCTGAGTTAACCTTTAGCCTGGTGAGATTCGAACTTACAGTAATTGCAGGCAGCTGAATGTTAATAACAGGCTTTAGTCTCCTGCGCCACCAGGCTCTTCCCTTTTTATTTCTCCCCTTTCCCTATGGGCCATTCACAGTCCATTACGTCCACTAATCACTTCTGCTGATTTTGTTATGGGAACCTGCTGGCCGCGCTGGGACACCTGCTCGGTGTGCCCTTGAGGTGGAAGCAATGTCTCACGGGAACCAACAAATGCTTAGATGCCATTAGCCCCACCCTCACATTTCATTCCATCCCCCTCCATTTCATTGTCAAGCCGCGAGCAAAGTGAGTCTATGTGGCTTCCAGCAAAGATAAAGCCAACAGTACAAAACATTAAAATATTAAAACAATGAATGTTATCGTTAAAATTAACAAAGATAGCTGAGGAAGGAAGCAATATATAAATTAATGAATAATATGACAGTTTTCCTGACAGAACAGTTAATCAGTGGAACAACTTGCCTCCAGAAGTTGTTCCACTGGAAGTTTTTAAGAAGAGATTGGATAACCACTTGTCTGAAGTGGTGTAGGTTTTCCTGCCTAAGCAGGGGGTTGGACTAGAAGACCTCCAAGGTCCCTTCCAACTCTTTTATTCTATTCTATATGCATGTCAAGTTCAGAAATTGGATCCAGTACAGAGCTGTTTTCCCTTTAACAGTATTGTAAAGTCTGCAGCGGGTGCGGCATAGCCATTAAAATTCAAACTCCTGGTTTATTATGATTTGAAATTAAAGAACGAGGCAGCTCCTCTTGATTTCTCTCGCTGCAGAAGCTACATCCTCTTTTAGTTCTGAAAGAAACACCGCAGGACAAATTCTTACAATTTGTAATCACTAATGGTAGCCTGATCCCCTGGGAAAATTCAGAGCGATTAATATTTTGTCCGTTATTTTGGGGTACTTTGTTCTATTCCAAATAAAATGTGTTGGATTGTTACCTTAAGAATAATGTCAACTTCTGATTAGACCTGGTTATAACGAAATGAAAACAGGCAAATTCTTGTAAGCATCACTTGTTAATCAAGTCTTTTTCCTAGGCCCTGATTCTGAAGGAACTGTCTGTTATCCGAGACCACGCTGGCAGTGCCTGCCTTAGAGAACTAGACAAAAGTAACAGCCCCCTCACAATGGCCGTTTGTGGTTCAAAAGGTAGGATTTCAGTTTGCTCTCCGTCTGCATCTTAAGCCAGCTGGATGCAGCTCAAGCTTATTTACGTATATATGAAGTGGACAGCTTGCCTGCATACTGTATTTTTCAGAGTATAAGACAAACCTTTTTCCCCCCAAAAAAGAGGGTGAAAATCTGGGTGCTCTGAAAATCAGAGGCTGAAAAAAACCTCAGAAACGAAGCTTCAGAAAAAAAGCCTCCAGAGCTTCAGGAAAAAAAAAGCCTCTGAAAGGAAGCTTCAGAAAAAAAGCCTCCAAAATAGAGCTTCAGGGGAAAAAAGCCCCAGAAATGAAGCTTCAGAAAAAAAACCTCCAAACAGAGCTTCAGAAAAAAAAAGCCCCAGAAATGAAGCTTCAGAAAAAATACCTCCAAAACAGAGCTTCAGAAAAAAAGCTTCTGAAACTTCGCTTCAGAGGATTTTTTTTCTGAAGCTCTGTTTCGGAGGCTTTCAGTGGCAGAAAAAAAAAAGTTTTTTTCTGAAACAGGGTTTCAGAAGTTTCAGAGGCTGAAAAAAAAGCAAGGCACAGAGCTCACAACCAATGAACCTGTTGCTAAAATTCACCTCCGGGAACAGCTGATTGGAAGTATTCCAGGAGGCTGATCCACCCACCAATCAGCTTTTTTCTTATTTTCCTCCCCAAAAACTAAGGTGTGTCTTATACTCCGAAAAATGTGGTATGTCCATTTATACTTGCAGGTTGCTTTTTCAGCTCTGTTTGGTAATTTCTCACCATGGATCGTTTAAATCAGATCTTCTCCATGTTGGGCAAACATGGTGAGAATCGCTGGGGAAGGATTTATTTTTCATTTTTTAGGTGAAAGGTTATGTCTCTTTTTAGTAGACCCTGGGGGTTTCATGGATATATCCATTTGCGCTTTTTCAGCAAGGTTGCAGAAGTGGTTAGCCATTTCTCTCTTCCTGGTTGACTTTCATCCTTCCAGTTTCTCCGGTACAAGGATCAGGACCATACCTTACTAGCAACACCAATAGCACTTAACTTATATACTGCTTCAATGGTTCTTCACGGCCCTCTCTAAGCAATTTACAGAGTCAGCCTATTGCTCCCAACAATCTGAGTCCTCATTTGACTGACCTTGTAAAGATGGAAGGCTGAGGCAATAGCAATAGCACTTAGGCTTATATACTGCTTCACAGTACTTTTACAGCCTAATGCCCTCAACTATCTGGGTCCTCGTTCGATCGACCTGGGAAGGATGTCAGGGTTCCAAGTAACACCCCCCAATGAAATCAAACTCCAAGGCTTGAAGTTCCTCAAAAGCGAATTTTTATTAGAGATGTCATATTGGCACATCTGGGAAAATTTGAATTTGAACGCTTCCGGGTTTTTCTCACCCAAAAGAAAGTTCAAGTCCTCGCCCTTCACCCACATGTTCACCACACAGCCAGATATCTCGGAGCAGAAGATACCTCCTCATTCTTCTTAGCACAGCTGCAGGGTACAATGGCCTTGATTTTCTAAAAAGAATTTTATTTTGACTACATATCCTCTTCACTCTGTACAATCCCCACCTCCCATTTTCCAACAGCAGAATTTGTGGCAGGCCTGAAGCCTGAAGGCTCAAAGGTAGAAAGATGGCTTCCAGGTCCGACAGGAATTCTGTGGGCAGAATTAGCCTGAAATATCGCATTCTAACCATTGCGCCTCCTAAGTTAAGTTGCAGCACAGAAGATTTATTCAGCCTATTCACAAGAATCTAGTCAACTAAAGTTAAACATTTAAATTGGCACCAAATAAGGAATTCAAAGGGGATTAGACTTGGATTATTTGTGGCAACGTAAGGACTCTAAGGTGATGACATGTTTAACTCTGCCTCCTCCCCTCAGCTCTGCCTACTCTTCTCTACCTACACAGTTCACCCTAAAGCTCTGAGATTTCCTGTTGGCTCTTCTCTCACCATTATTCAGACCTGGCCATGCTTTGTTTTGTGGGGCATTTTTAGCTCAGCTGGTGGTGTAGGGATTGCTTCACAATCATTCAGAGAGTAAAACCATCTCAAGGAGAATTTATTCACAATGAATGCAACATTATTGGATAGCGCAGGGGTGTCAAATTCAAGGCCCGTGGGCCCGGCCTGGAAATATCAAAGGACTGGCCTGCGGTGCCTCTGCCATCTGAAAACAGGTCACGCAGCCCATTTTTGGCCTGTTTTCGGCCAGCAGAGTGCTGCAAAAGGCCATGTAGGGAGAAGATGGGGGGACTGCATGCGGCCTCCCGTGCCCCGTTTTGGCCAGTAAAATACTGCAGGAGGCTGTTCAAGCAGAAAACAGGATAGGGGTTTTGCCGGTAGGTTGTTTATGTTTATTAAAAATTTATACCACCCTTCTCCCAAACTATTCGGCGATGTACAGCGACAATAAAACCACATACAATACAATGTAGACTGGCGACGGGGGGGGCGGGGGTCGCCAGTCTACAGTGTTTAACCGACGGCACCGTGAGGAGTCCCTCTCTGGGAGCGTGTTGGTCGGTGGGAGGTTGTCAGTGGCAGAAGTGATCCCGTAAGTATCCGGGTCTTAAGCCATGGAGCGCTTTAAAGATGGTAACTAACGCCTTGAACCGCACCCGGAAGGCCATCGGGAGTCAGTGCAGCTCGTGCAGGAGAGGTGTCACGTGGGTGCGACGCTCCCATAATCACCCATGCGGCCGCATTCTGGACCAGTTGGAGCCTCCGGATGCTCTTCAAAGGGAGCCCTGTGTAGAAAATGTTACAGTAGTCCGGACGGGACGAGGGCGTGAGTGACCATGTGCAGGATGCGTCTGTCCCATCTCCCCTCCGCCACCCCCAACCCCCCCACCAGCCCACAGAGGAGAACTACAATGCTGCTCTGGCCCTTAAATAAATCCCATTTGGCACCCCTGGGATAGCGGAACAAGTTTTCTATATTGACAAGTTTTCTATATTGACTTGATATTTTACTTTTCTAGTAGAATGGGGGATATGTGGGGGCGGGAAACAGCGTGATAATTTGTTTGCTTTCAGTCAGGAGAAAAAGCTACCGCTGACCTTCGTTGCTGTCATTTTTTTCCCCCTCATAGGATCCTTTATTAATATATCCCAGATGATTGCTTGTGTAGGTCAACAAGCCATCAGTGGGTCACGAGTGCCCGATGGCTTTGAAAATCGATCCTTGCCTCATTTTGAGAAGCATTCCAAGGTAAGGAGCCTGGGAGGGTAGATAAGACCTTGGCAATATTGTCCAATGAAGTTTTGTGGTGAAAATATAAGGTAGGATGAAGGGGAACTTTTAATCCAGGTGATGTTGATGTTGTTATGATCCTCATCTTGATTCCTGGAGACCACAATCCCTTGCAGTTTTCTTGGCAACATTTTCAGAAATAGTTCACCAAGTGCTGGGCTGTCTTTCATCTTTCCAGATTAAAGGCTGAGGGAAAGTAGCTGACCCAAAATCAGAAACAGTTGCCTTCCATGCCTAGAACCATGCCAAAGGAAGACCTAGAAACATGATGGCGAACCTTTTCAGCACCGAGTGCCGAAATGGGAGTGCACACGTGCAGGGAGCTCTGGAAACCAGAAGAGCAGCTCTCCGTTTCACACATATGGGAGTGCCGGAAACCAGAAGAGCAGTTCCCCAATGTTCACGTATGGGAGTGCCGGAAACCGGAAAAACAGTTCCCTGGCGCGGATGTTCATGCTGGGAAGCTCAGCTTCCGATTTTCGGCGTGCACATGCATGCCGGTCCTCTGGACTTCCAGTCTCTGGTGTGCATGTGGACTCAACAGACTAGCTGGCTGGTGCGCATGCATGCGGTGGAAACTGGAAGCTCAGCTTCCCGGCGCACACATGCATGCTAGGAAGCTGCTCTTCCGGTTTCTGATGCTCCCACGTGCATGAAGACCAGCTGGCTGGCACGCATGTGCACACCGGAACCCGGAAGAGCAAGGGGCGATGGCTGCAATGCCCAGAGAGACGGCTCTGTGTGTGACTTCCAGCAGGCTTGCCATAGGTTCGCCATCACGGATCTAAAACATTGCTCTTCTTGTTCCTAGTCTATTATCTTTGGCCACTGTGCCAATCCAGTCTCACAAAATGACAGCTAAGAATCATTCAAATCTTTCAGGTCTTCCTCTGGATAAAAGTGTTCGGATTATTTAAGAACTGTTGACCTGTGCTATGAAGTTCCTATGAGGATAATAGGACATAATCATTTTGAACAGTTAATACCCACCATCAGAATGCTGATTGCTGCTGTTTGCATAAAGAAGCAAAACACTATGTTTTTGACACAGGACAGAATGTGAATCTTATTCTATAAATACAAAGCATTTCGTTTTGGGCAGCTTGTTCAGGTCTCTTCATTTGGGAAATGGAGAGAATTTTGGGACTTTGGGTTCCTCCCAGGAAGTGAAATCCTGCAGGTCCCACCAGGAAATAGAAGATGCTATTTATAATGGAATAAAGCTGGAAACGTTTGGCATAAGGCTTTTTCTTTCTTCTACTGGCACCATAACACACCCTCTAGAAAAATATTCAGAATAACAAGAGTTGGAAGGGACCTTGGAGGTCTTCTAGTCCAACCCCCGCTCAAGCAGGGTACAAGGTCCCAAACCAGCTGTGGTTCTGGGGAAAAAAATTAAGTCACACTAAATTACTATCATGGCCTAGGAGAAATGATGGATAATCTTGAGTAATAATCTTTGCTTCCAGAAGTTGTGGGCGCCCCAACGCTGGAGGTTTTTAAGAAAAGATTGGACAACCATTTATACACAGAATAAGAGTTTTTTATTTATTTTATTTATTTATTAGTTTGATTTATATGCCGCCCTTCTCCGGAGACTCAGGGCGGCTTACAATGCATTAAGCAATAGCCTTCATACTTTTGTATATACCTGCTTAGTAGGGCTTTCGCCCCCACCCCCACCCCCAAGCGGTGTTCTTTTTTATACCAAGTCAGCTTATTGCCCCCACAATCTGGGTCATCCTTTTACCTACCTCAAAAGGATGGAAGGCTGAGTCAACCTTGAGCCTGGTGAGATTTGAACTCGCAGTAATTGCGAGTTGGAAGGAACCTTGTAGGTCATCTAGTCCAACCCCCCCCTCCCCCCCACCCAAGCAGGAGACATTTCACCATTTCTGACAAATGGCAGTCCAGTCTCTTCTTGAAAGCCTCCGGTGATGAAGCTCCCACAACTTCCAAAGGCAACTTCCGTTCCATGGGTTGATTGTTCTCACTGTCAGAAAATTTATCTTTATTTCTAGGTTGAATCTCTCCTTGCTCAGTTTCCATCCATTATTCTTTATCTGGCCTTTGGGTGTCTTGAAAAATAGATTGACCCCCCTCCTCTCTGTGGCAGCCCCTTAAATATTGGAAAACTCTTCTCCTGTCTCCCCTGGTGCTTCTTTTCACTAGAGTAGCCATGCCTGGTTCCTGCAACCGTTCATCATATGTTTTAGCCTCCAGTCCCTTAATCATCTTGGTTGCTCTTCTCTGCACTCTTTCTAGAGTCTCAACATCTTTTTTATAGTGTGGTGACCAAAATTGGATACAGTACTCTAGGCGTAGTCTTACTAAGGCTTTATAGAGCAGTAGTAGCATTTGCATTAGTATTTGTCTGAAATGGTATTGGGACAGGTGCTTGAGCAGGGGTTGGACTAGAAGACCTCCAAGGTCTCTTCCAACTCTTGTTATTCTGAGTCTTTTTCTAGTGCACGTGCTTTGATGTGCAAAATTATGTTAGCTTACTGCTGCTCAGACTTACAGCTTCTGCTAGGATGCACCTTTTCCACTGTTGCTTTCTATAGATTATATACACTTTTCATGTGGCGTGTCTGAAACATTCATAAGGCTGCACAAAGATGCTGGATTACCTTACCAGTTCTGATCAAAGCATGTGTGTTCTTTGAATTATATTTTACCTGCTTCTACGCGATCAGATGTCTTCTGATTTGACCCTCGTAACAAATCACATGGAGCCAATTAGATCAATGTGCTTATTAATTGCCCAATGGCAATCTGAATCTGTGCCCACCAGTACTATTCTAAACGTTAAGCATCCTGACTGTGGAAGTAAATTCTACAGCGATATGTTTCAAAAGTTGTTTTTTTATTTTCCTTTTTCAGCTTCCAGCTGCTAAAGGCTTTGTGGCCAACAGCTTCTATTCTGGGTTGACTCCCACTGAATTTTTCTTCCACACTATGGCTGGTCGGGAAGGTCTTGTTGATACAGCTGTAAAAACAGCTGAAACGGGATACATGCAGGTAATTCGAGGCACTTTTCTATGGGGGGGGGGCTCTATGAAGCCAACTATAAGCATTTATTCTCTGTTAGGTCAAGAGTTATTTCCCTGCCGACTAGTCTCTGTCTCCTGTCTAGTTTCAGTTCTGAGAATAAAGAAAGAAAGAAAAAAGAAATAAAGAACCAACTGTTGTATCCACAGCTTTCTGACAGGATGAATATAGCCAAGCTAATTAACAAAACCTGAGGTGTTAGTTAAGATATTTGGTTCCTTAAGAAACTTGAATAGAAGATTAGCTTTAGAGTTACATTTCAGTTGAGTAAACATCTGGTTATAAACCACAAATATGTAATGTATTAGAGAGAGAGAGAGAGAGAGAGAGAGAGAGAGAGAGAGAGAGAGAGAGTGAGTTACATAGAGAGATATAGACATAGATAGATGGATGGATGGATGGATGGATGGATGGACGGACGGATGGACGGACAGACAGACAGACAGACAGACAGATAGATAGAGATGGATGGATGGATAGATATAGGTAGATATACACAGAGAGAGATGATAGGTAGGTAGGTAGGTAGATGATAGATAATTTACATTTGCTATTCAGCTGTATAACTGAATAAACATTCTTCTGGATATTCAAAAATAGGAAGTAGACCTCAACTCCTTTTTGTGGTAGTTGGTAGGAACTGGCTACTACCCTTATCTTGAACAAATATTTCGTGGCCGTGTACTGAAGAAGGTATTTCTCCATCTTCTTCCAGAGGCGATTGGTGAAATCCCTTGAAGATCTTTGTTCTCAGTATGACTTGACCGTCAGGAGTTCTACAGGAGACATTATCCAGTTCATTTATGGTGGGGATGGTTTAGATCCTGCCGCCATGGAAGGAAAAGATGAACCTTTGGAGTTCAAGCGCGTTCTGGACAACGTCAGAGTAAGTATTAGCACTGGGTATCCTTTTTAAAGAAGAAGAAGAATCTTCTGGATAGCAATAGCAAGAACATTTAGACTTATATACCACTTCACAGTGCTTTAAAGCCCCCTCTTAAGCGGTTTACAGAGTCGGCCTCTTGCCCCCAATAATCTGGGTCCTCATTTTACCTACCTTGGAAGGACGGAAGGCTGAGTCAACCTTGAGTCTGGTGAGATTCAAACTGCTGGCAGCCAGCAGAAGTAGCCTGCAGTACTGCATTCTAGCCACTGCGCCCTCATGGCTCTGTCCACCAAACCACTGAAGGCCTTGGACTTAAAATACCGCTTGATCCCGTCATCATTTCAGTTTCTGCAGCTGAAATGCCCTTGCAAGATTTCTTCATCTTGCAAGGTTTTATTCCACGTTGTTTTTGGGGAAACTACCGTATTTTTCAGAGTCAAAGATATACCTTTTCCCCCCCACTAAAAGAGGCTGAAAATTTGGGTGCATCTTATACTCTGAATGTAGCTTTTTTGAAGCTTTTTTCCAGCCCTAACTAGGCACTAGCCGAGTGAAGCAATCTCCCCGTGCTTTGCCTGCTTTTCTCATTGCTGCTTCCTCTCAGCTGTGCATTAAAAGCTGTTTTTTATCTGCAAGGAGAGGATAAAAAACCAGCAAACTAATGTGCTGAAACTGACCAGACTAAGGATGCTAACCAGATGAATACCTGATAGACAAAAAATTTTTCCCCTATTTTCCTCTCCAAAAACTCAGCTGCGTCTTATACTCTGGTGTGTCTTATATTCTGAAAAATACGGTACTTTGATGACAAGTCCCATCTACAACACTAAAAGTCTTTGAAGCTCTGAATTTTTGCATCAGAGGGATATATATTTGTACAAGCCCGCACAGCAGCATCCCTTCCGAATGCCTATTGAATTTTCTAAGGAACCCAAGCATAAAACGGCCCTGTCATTGATCTGCATGTTATTTTGTGCCTTTAGGCAGTCTATCCCAGCCGAAGCGAGCCCGCACTTAGTAAAAACGAACTGGTGCTCACCGCCGAATCCATCATGAAGAAAAACGAATTCCTTTGTTGCCAGGACAGCTTCCTGCAGGTATTCGGTTGTTTCTCGTTCTCCTTTTATTACAAAGATGATTTTTCATAAAGGGTGCCACCTTCTTTCAAACGCCGAATGAATGTCCTCGTATTCCTATCTTGATCATTCAGTAAATGGACTTGAGACTAATGTACGTTAGCATCTCCCTCATCCCTGTCTTCCCCCTAACTTCTCGAAAACCCGGAACAGATAAGAATTCCTAAATCTTCACTTTTAAGACCGCATGTTATTTTAAGACGAGGGTAGGCTTTATTATTTTAGAGCTCTTTGCCTGGATGCTTGATATCCTTAATATCCAAAACCAAAGGTTTGTTTAAAGGAAGGAAGGAAGGAAGGAAGGAAGGAAGGAAGGAAGGAAAAGAGAGAGAAGGAAAGGAAGGAAAGAAAGGAAAGAGAGAGAGAAAGGAAGGGAAAGAAAAGAAAGAGAAAAAGAGAAAGGAAGAAAGGAAAGATAGAAAGAAAAGAAAAAGAAAAAAAGGAAAGAAAGAAAGAGAAAGGAAAGAAAGAAAGAAAGAGAGAAAAAGAAAGAGAAAGAAAGAAAAAGAAACTAAATTAAGTGGCAAAAAACATGTTCGTTTGTTGAAAAAGCAGAGAAGTGTTACTTCAACAACAGCAAAATACCGCTTTGTTTTTCCTATTCATTCTTGAAGGCATTAACTGAAAGCGGCTATGTGGCCTATAATAAGGTAATTGATGCATGTGTGTGTGTGTGTGCGCGCGCGGGCATGTGTGCAGGGTGTGTGTGTCTGGGGTGTGTGTGTGCACACATGCCGAAGCTCGTAATGCGTTAAAGTTGGCTATTGGAGCAGCATAGAAACATAATCAAATCAATCCACGTCGTACTGGAACCTACCCGGTTTATTAGTGCTGGAACTTAGTTTGCTAGTGGAGATCGAAATGCAGCCTCTCACGTTAGGCACACATGATGTTTTGCAAAAGCTGGAGACTCCCAACAATATGCATGCCATGGACCTTCTCAAAACCTTCGGTATTGCCTTTTCTTGACTTCAGACTTCCTTAGAAGGAATACCAAGATCAGACTCTACATTGTCAATTTCTACTCTGGATATCTTCCTTCCTTCCTTTCCTCCCTCCCTCCCTCCCTCCGCTCTTTCCTCCCTCCCTTACCTCTGCTCTTCATTCCTTCATTCCTTCCTTCCCTCCATTCCTCCACTCTTTCCTCCCTTTCTCCCTCTCTTCCTCCCTCCCTCCACTCTTCCTTCTTTCCCTCCGTTCCTCTGCTCTTCCCTCCCTCCTTCCTTCCATTCCTCCACTGTTTCCTCCGTCTCTCCCTCTGCTCTTTCTTCTTTTCCTCCCTCTCTTCCTCCCTCCCTCTGCTCTTCCTTCTTTCCCTCCATTCCTCTGCTCTTCCCTCCCTCCTTCCCTCCATTCCTCCACTCTTTCCTCCCTCTCTCCCCCTGCTCTTTCTTCCTTTCCTCCCTCTCTTCCTCCCTCCCTCCGCTCTTCCTTCTTTCCCTCTATTCCTCTGCTCTTCCTTCCCTCCATTCCTCCACTCTTTCCTCCTTCCCTCTCCTCTTTCTTCCTTTCCTCCCTCTCTTCCTCCCTCCGCTCTTCCTTCCTTCCCTCCATTCCTCTGCTCTTCCCTCCCTCCCTCCCTCCGCTCTTCTTCCTTCCCTCTCTCCTGTGCTGGACCTCCCTCCCTCCCTCCACTTTTCGTACCTTTTTCCTTCCTCCCTCCCTCCCTCCTGAAGAGTATTATTACCTGAGAGGTTCACTATAATCTAAGATAATATGTACCTCATTGCCAACACAGACTTCTAAGTTCATATATAAGCAGAAGGGAATAATTCTCGAAAACGTTTGGAATTATGGTATAAACTGTTGGTGCCACAGCTTTGAAAAATGTGGAATTTCATTTGGAGGTAATTCAGGAAGTCCACGGAGATTTTCAATCATCCAGGTCATGGTTGTCCCAAAGGTGTTTACTTGAATCCAGTCGCCTTTTTCTTGAAGAACAGAACTGAAGAAGCTTCTTGGATGAGAAGTGAAATGTTTTCAAGGAAAAAACAGACAAGAAAATCCAGTTGTCTTTTGAAAAAGCATCTTTGGGACAATCAGGAAGTCAGTAAATAAACGCCAAACTTCCTTTTCTAAAAAATATCTTACGGGATCGCACCTTAAATGCTGTACGGATGCTAGTGCTGTTCCTGAAAAAAAGAAACTGAAGACACCACCCAGCTGCCAACTTCGTTCTGTAGCCCTTGTTACAGTTTTCCATTCCGTGTCCGTGGTGCCGTATTCCGGGAACAAAACTCCTTTTACAAAACTGCTTTTCTCTTTTTGCCCGAAGTCTAAACTGACATATACATAAATATTGCTTTTCTGACTAAAATTTCAAGTCTTTTAACTGCTTGGAATGTCTGCCTTAAAATGTGTCCCGATAGTTTTGCTGGTTTTTGTTTTTGTTTTTTGTGCAGAATCTTACCCCTGTGCATGGTCGTTCAAATGAAAATCCTGTTGTAAAGTTCCCTGAGGGGCGCTCAGTTTGTTTCCTGCTGTATTCGTTGTATTACTCTAGATCAGGGGTCTCCAATCTCGGCCACTTTAAGGCTTGTGGACTTCAACTCCCAGAATTCCTCAGCCAGCTTTGCGTTGAAGTCCACAAGCCTTAAAGTGGCCGAGATTGGAGACCCCTGATCTAGATTCAGAGAGAAAGACCGTCTTAGACATCTTCCCAAAACCAATGTAAAAAATCCTGGCTCTTGTGGCAGGAAATTCAGGTCTTCCGGTCAACTTCCTAATTCTTTTTTTATGTATGGCCCAGTAGATGGCAGCACTTCACTGACTTCACTCAAGACTAAGAAGCTGAGTAGTCCTTGGATGGGAGACTTACCATCTGATAAGGATCTAGGTATAATTGGGAAGCAGGAAAGAAATTCTATATACAGAGACAGACGCAATGGCAAACCACTTCTATACTGTTGGCAAGAAAACTTGCAGAGCCTAGAAAGTCAGCAGTGATTGAGTTTGACTTTGAAGGATATCTTTATTTTTTATTTTTTCTCCTAATCACTTTTCCCCCCCTCCCCTGGCGTAATTACTGTGCTGGTGACTTTTTGTCATTAATTGGGAGAAACGAAACAAAGCTAAACACATGATATTCTTTATTGCAGGAAATTAAAAAATTCATCAAAAGCATGTCTGAAAAGATCAAGAAAACCAGAGACAAGTATGGCATTAATGACAATGGCACAACAGAGGTAATCTGCATAATGGGTGCTTTCTGTAGTTTGGGATATATAGCTTGGGCGGTGGAAAGGAGGATCTTAATGGCCTGAATAATTGAGGAAGTACAAGAAGTTCGATGACCTTTTGAGCCATATGTAGAGAACACAACACTCAATTATTGACTAATATATCGAATATACTTGTAATCATTCTGGGTTTTCATCCCTTTAGCCCTATGTTTTATACCAATTGGACCGAATCACTCCAACCCAGCTGGAAAAATTTCTGGAGATCTGCCGAGAGAAGTATATGAGGTAGGAAAAATTAACAAGAAGGCTTCTTCCACTGGTTGATTATACTCAGTGTTAGGAAATATCTCCCTACATTCTAGGTTGCTTCTCTAATTTTGCTAAAAGTAATCTATAAATAGTCAGTTAGCCTGTGTATAATGAATAGATATTGGTGATGAGTGTTGTATACAGTAATAGCCAAAATTGTGGGAAAATGTATTTTTGAAGTTTGATAGCTAATAACACCCCCCCCCCCTTTTTTTTTTTTTTTTGAGTTTCAAGATAATCATATACCTATATTTAAATGCTTTGGGATAGTGGTGAAATCCAATTTTTTTTACTACCGGTTCTGTGGGTGTGGTGGCCGTGGCTTGGTGGGCATGGCAGGGGAAGGATACTGCAAAATCCCCATTTCCCTCCCCCCCAACTCCTGGTGGAAGGATATTGCAAAATCCCCATTCCCACCCCACTCGGGCCAGCCAGACGTAGCATTTGCCAGTTCTCCGAACTACTCAAAATTTCCGCTACCGGTTCTCCAGAACCTGTCAGAACCCGCGGGATTTCACCCCTGCTTTGGGTTACCAATGCAGTACTGCAGGCTACTTCTGCTGACTGCTGGCTGACTGCTGGCTGACTTCAATTTGGCAGTTCGAATCTCACCAGGCACAGCCTTCCATCCTTCCGAGGTGGGTAAAATGAGGACCCAAATTTTGGGGGGCAACATGCTGACTCTGTAAACCGCTTAGAGAGGGCTATAAAAGCACTGTGAAGCGGTGTATAAGTCTAAGTGCTATGGCTATTGCTATACTGGAGTGCTCTGCGCATTGATATTTGTGTACTCATGCAAGCGGGTGAAAAACACACCTGCAATATGTGGGGATTTTGGGAGGATAAATAAGTAAATAAATAAGCTTTTTGGGGGATGGGAGATGATTCTGCTCCTATGTATGTCCATGCTTAAAGTTTATCTGTGAAGATATGTAAATAATTTGGAAAAGCCTGCCTTGTGGTCCTAAGGGAGAACATCCCCTAGATTTCACGCAACTGATCATTCCCACGTTACTGGAAGCATAAAAATGATTTAAGAGAACGGGTTACAGATCGCACCCTGAGGAATGAGAAACCGCAAAGGCACCTGGTAAAATTACAGACGGGGGTTGGATCTAACTGCCTTGGGCACCTAGTTTCGTAACCTTGTGTACGTTTTTGGACCGCGGGTTCAATTGAGCTTCAGGCAAGCAATGAGTCTCGAATGGTGCACAGAGAATTTCCATTTTAAATACGGAGAACGTGACTGGGTCTTTCAAGAAGTCAATTTTAACAGAACAGAATAACAGAGTTGGAAGCTAACTTCTAGTCCAGTGATGGCTAACCTTTTTGCTATCGCATGTCAAAAGCATGGGGAGCATGGGGGGGTTGTGCGCACGTGTGCCCACACCCATAATTCAATGGCCCCACACACACCCCGCACCCCCACGCATGAGCACGCGACCCCCTTCTGTGCTACCCCCGCTTTTGGCACATGATGGCAAAAAGGTGGGCACGGTAGACCTGTTTTTCGCCCTCCCCAGACTCCAGAGGCTTCCTTGGAGCCTGGGGAGGGTGAAAGCAGCCTTCCCCACCCCTCCAGAGGCCCTCCGGAGGCCAGAAATGGCCCATTTCCCGACTTTCAGTGGACCCGGAAGGCCCAAAAATCAGCTAGCTGATATGCACATGCATGCTGGAGCTGAGCTAGGGCAACAAGCACGTGCCCACAGATATGGCTTCACGTGCCACCTGTGGCACCCGTGCCATAGGTTCGCCATCACGGTTCTAGTCCAACCCCTTGCTCAGGCAGAATGTCAACTCGCAAAGCATCCCTGGCCTGCTGTCGAGTTGCCATATGAACCCTGACACAGGAAACCCTATACCAGGGGTATCAAACTCGAGGCCCGGGGGCCAGATTGGGCCTGTGGTATACTTAGATTTCGTCTGCGGGGCCACCTTGGAAACAGCGAAGGACTGGCCCGCAGTGCCTCTGCCGGGGAAAATAGAACTCGGGAGGGTGGCTCTCCCGAGTTCCGATTTCCCTGACAGAGAGTTGCAGGAGACCATTGCAGCTGAAACGGAGCTTGGGTTTTCACTGGCAGAGCGCTTGGGTCATCACAGGTGCCCCCAACATGAGTGACATTGAGCTGGTCAGCCCCCCCCCCAAGGTGAAACACTATGAAATAGAATTTGACACCCCTGCCCTATACCATTGCAGACAAATGATTCAGATTGTTTCAGACAATCTCTTCTTTAAAAAGTGTTGGAGCATTCACAACTTCTAGAGGCAAGTGATTAATTGTTCTTACTGTCAGGAGATTTCTCCTTAGTTCTAGGTTGCTTCTCTCCTTGATTAGTTTCCACCCATTGCTTCTTGTCCCACCCTCAGGTGCTTTGGAGAATAGCTTGACTCTCTCTTCTTTGTGGCAAGCCCTGAGATATTGGAACACTGCTATCATGTCTTCCCTAGTCCTTCTCTTCATTAAACTAGACATACCCAATTCCAGCAACTGTTCTTTATATGTTTTAGCCTCCAGTCCCCTAATCATTTTGGTTGCTCTTCTCTGCACTCTTTCTAGTCTTTTTTACATTGTTGTGACCACAGCTGGATGCGGCATTCCAAGTGTGATCTTATCAAGGCATTTATAAAGGTATATTCAACGCAGCCACAAAGTGTCAAGGAAATGGATAGCTGTGGAATGAACGAAAATCAATGTTTCTTTGAATCCGATATCTTAGGGCGCAGATGGAGCCTGGCTCTGCAGTGGGAGCCCTCTGTGCGCAAAGTATCGGGGAGCCCGGCACGCAGATGACTCTCAAGACTTTCCATTTTGCTGGTGTGGCCTCCATGAACATCACTTTAGGAGTGCCAAGGATCAAAGAGATCATCAATGCCTCCAAAGCCATCAGGTACGTGGGCTACAGAAATGGTTCTGGATTGTAATTAGGTGTCTCGGTAAAAAGCGCTGGGCTCCAGATATTTTTTTAAAAAGGTCTTTTGTACCAAGGGAAGTTAGTAAGAAAAAAATTGAGATTCAGTTTGGTGTAATGGTTGTGGCACTGGGCTAGAAAGTAAAAACTGTGAGTTCTAGTCCTGCCTTATCCGTGAAAGCCAGTTGTGTGACTTTGGGCCAATCACCAGGAGACTGTGTGTTCTAGTCCTGCCTTAGGTCAGCTGGGTAAATTTGGGCCAATCACCATGAGACAGTGAATTCTAGTCCCGCCTTAGCCATGAAAATCTTCTGGATGACTTTGAGCCAATCACCAGGAGACTGTGAACTCTAGTCCCACCTTAGCCGCTAAAGTCAGCTGAGTGACTTTGAGCCAATCACTAGGATACGGTGAGTTCTAGTTCTGCCTCAGCCAATTCTTTCTTGCTAGTTCTTCCCAATGTCAAACAAGGCCTTAAAAGAATCACTAATTTTTAAAATACTGTGATGCATCGGTCTTAAAAGATACTTGCTCCAAGGACCACGCTAGGAGATAGCAAAGCATCTGTTTAAAGTTGGTGTAATTTATATATAAAACATTGAGAACATTAATAGGGGTAGCATATATTGCTTTGCGCTGGTTTTGCACTTTTTGTTGCGTGAATTATAAAATGCCTACTTCTACTATATTTATATATATTTTAAAAACCATTTCACATTTATGCTTTTCTTGCTCACGTGTAGCACACCCATTATCACTGCCCATCTCGACATAGATGATGATCCTGATTTTGCTCGTTTGGTCAAAGGAAGAATAGAAAAGACACTTCTGGGAGAGGTACAGTGTGTTTCTTAACAACTAAATAACAACTAAATTTACGACAACTAAATGTCGTCATAAATCAAAGACTGCCTATTCTGTGTGGTTAATGCCGCGAGTATTTGGACACAATCTGGCTCTTGAGAAGTTTTTGTTTGGCCTTGCAGATTTCGGAATACATCGAAGAAGTCTTCCTTCCTGACGACTGTTTTATTCTTGTCAAGCTTTCTTTGGAACGGATTAGGCTGCTGAGGCTGGAAGTAAGTACAAGCACGAGAGTCCCCTAATACAGGTGTAGGTTTTGAAGGTTATTGCACTTCAGAAAGAAGGTAAAGATTAAAACTTGGAATCAGTTCCCATCATAAGCCTTTGGTTCAAAAATCAACTTTGGAACCGCTTGTCCGGTAGCGATTCTACAATCACAATTGTAGAATCAATTAATCTAATTAATTACATTAATTATTTTAACTATTTAAAATAGAATCAATCAATCAAAAACAATGGCTACCAAACTGCCTTCCGTTGAGGACCTGTATACTGCACGAGTCAAAAAGAGGGCTGTGAAAATATTTAGAGCATCCTTGCATCCTGGACATAAACTATTTCAACTGCTACCCTTAAAACGACGCTATAGAGCACTGCACACCAGACACAAGGACAGTTTTTTTTCCCAAATGCCATCACTCTGCTTAACAACTAATTCCCATGACACTGTCAAATTAACTACTAAAACTGTATTACTATTCTTCTTCTCATCCTTCCTAGTACCTATCTCTTCCCACTTATGGCTATATTCATTTTGTTTGTATCTTTACAATTTATATTGGTTTTATTGTTTCCTAGTACGATTTGATTGCTTATTAGTATCCTATGGCCATCACTATGTGTTGTATCTTATGATTCTTGACGAATATATTTTATTTTTTCTTTATGTACACTGAGAGCTTATGCACTAAAGACAAATTCCTTGTGTATCTAATCACACTTGGCCAATAAAGAATTCCTATTCTCTTCTCTTCTCTTCTCTTCTCTTCTCTTCTCTTCTCTTCTCTTCTCTTCTCTTCTCTTCTCTTCCCTTCCCTTCCCTTCCCTTCCCTTCCCTTCCCTTCCCTTCCCTTCCCTTCCCTTCCCTTCCATATTCTATTCTATTCTGCATTCTATGCTGTGCTGTGCTATGCTATGCTATGCTATGCTATGCTACTTTACTCTTTTCTATTCTGCATTTTATTCTATTCCTCATTCTTTTCTTTTCTTTTTTCTTTTCTTTTCTTTTCTTTTCTTTTCTTTTCTTTTCTTTTCTTTTCTTTTCTTTTCTTTTCTTTTCTTTTCTTTTTTTTTTCTTTTCTTGTGGGAGTCTCAGACCGCTCGGCAGCCTGGGCACTCCAACAAACCACGCTGTAGACGAGACGCTCGAACAAACAGAAAAGCAGTTTATTTTCGTCTTCCAGGAAGCCGTAGATTACGCTGAGTTCACCAAAAGGGATAACACAAAGTTGGCGTTGGGATTCCCTCACCCTAACTCTGTTTAAATAGCCGCGCTGTACAACCAGCCAATCAGCGCTGCTCCCGGGTTCAACCCCACCCAGTGCGTGAGTTGTAATTACCTCTCATTAATCACGGTTAGCCTAGCCCGTCCGCAGCGTGACCGACCGCCTAGCCCATTACACCCCCTCCACCAATGTGCCCGTGCGTTTCCTCTTGATAGCAGGTGTGTTCTCTCCGCCCCCGCCCTCCCCCCCAGCAGGTAACTCCTTTGCCCTGATGTGTCGAGCTGGGCAGATCAGAGGCCAAAAAACGATGCAGGTAATAAAATGACATTCTCCTCTCCCCCCCCCCCCCCCGCCTTCCCCATGCACAGGTTAATGCGGAGACTGTGAGATATTCCATTTGCGTCTCAAAGCTCAGAGTGAAGCCTGGGGATGTAGTTGTCCATGGGGAAGCGGTAGTCTGCGTTACTCCCCGAGAGAATAGCAAGAGCTCGATGTATTACGTCTTGCAGTCCCTGAAAGAAGACCTGCCCAAGGTGAGCATTCTTCATTTTATTGTCATTGACGAGTAAGTGAAATTGTTCAAGGTTTTTTTCTTTCTTTCTGGAAATCGATCGACTTCAGAGTCTTCCAAACAGAAAAGAAAAGGAAAAAAAATTCTTAATATTGTTGCAACTTTTGTTATGGCTTTTTTGACATTCAGCCAGATGTTTAAAATTGGATTTGGCACGGAATCCTTCCCAAAGATCTGGGTTAGGCGGCTGTGGATATTTGATGGCATCTTTGCAGGATGTCAGCTGTTTCAACCGAAGCTGCCTTTTGCAATTGACTGATGGTGGTTTTGTCAATGCTGATGATGGTGTTCAGGTGGTACTCCAGTTGTTTTGGGAACTGCACCCAAAGGCACTTTTGATTATCGATACTATCTTCTTGGTCCTTTCCAAGACATTCCCAACTTGATAGTCCTCCAGACTGGGGTTTATCAAATCACGGATTATTCACGCTTCAGTGGATCTCATACACTGTGACCTGATTAAAAGCAAATGTTGATCAGGCAGAAAGCCTTTATTTGCAAAATTTATGAAGCATCTTACCCCAGGGGCTGCCGATGATGTACAGAATCCAGAATTATCATATTTAAATAATCATAAGCAATAATAAATGGTAATGATATGATTTTCCTTCAGCTGCTTAATCCACCAAAGAATTGAGATATCTAACTCTCTAAGATTCTTGTTCATTTATATTCTACCCATTTTCCTTCCGGGAGAACATTCAGATGAACTCCCAAGTCTTAGTAAAAACTGTGACAGAAGCTTGTCGTTCTATTTTTGCACTACTAATCCTGAGGAAAAAAATCAAATGTTTCTGTTTCTGGTTGTTTCTTTTTCAACCTTTAGGTCGTAGTGCAAGGTATCCCAGAGGTAGCTCGTGCTGTCATTCATATCGACGAACAGAGTGGCAAGGAAAAATACAAATTGTTGGTGGAAGGTGACAACTTGAGAGCTGTAATGGCCACTCATGGAGTCAAAGGAACCAGAACAACATCAAATAATACTTACGAGGTAACACAAGAGGGGATAAATTGGTGGAACAGAGCAGTTAAGAAAGCGGTCCTAACATGTCACATTATTGCTTGGTTCAAATCTTGCTTCGTCCGTGAACTGACTTAAGTATTAAAATAAGGCCTTTATGTAAGCTTGGTGTCTTCTCCGCGGTATAGGCCTAATATAAGTTTCGTGGGGGTCTGTGTAAGGATGACAGTGAGATCATACTGCAAATGATTCTGGACATAATGATGGGGAAAAAGAAGACTTCTCTTTGTATGAAGGTATAAAGAGTCATATATACAGACTCATTTTGATCTAATAGCAATAGCACTTACATATTGCTTCACGGTGCTTTACAGCTCTCTCTAAGCAGTTTACAGAGTCAGCCTATTGCTCCCAACAATCTGGGTCCTCATTTTACCGAAGGATGGAAGGCTGAAGCAATAGCAATAGCACTTAGACTTATATACTGCTTCACAGTGCTTTACACCCCTCTCTAAGCAGTTTACAAAGTCAGCATATTGCCCTAACAATTTGGCTTCTCGTTTTACTGACTGCAGAAGGATGGAAGATTGAGTCAATTGCAATAACACTTAGACTTATATAGCGCTTCATGGTGCTTTACAGCCCTCTCTAAGCAGTTTACAGAGTCAGCCTATTGCCCCCAACAATCTGGCTTCTCATTTTACTGACTGCAGAAGGATGGAAGATTGAGTCAATTGCAAAAACACTTAGACTTATATACCACTTCACGGTGCTTTACACAGCCCTCTCTAAGCGGTTTACAAAGTCAGCATTCTGCCCCCAACAATTTGGGTCCTCATTTTATCCACCTCAGAAGGATGGAAGGCTGAATCAATCTTGAGGCTGGTGAGATTCAAACTGCCAACTTGCCGGCAGTCAGCAGAAGTAGCCTGCAGTACTGCAGTCTAATCACTGCACCACCGCAGCTCAAATGCACCTCAGCTCAAGTGCCCCCACCTTTTGGGCACCAGGGACCCGTTCCGCGGAGAGAGACTGCCTGCATCCTATGGATGGGGTTTTGCTTGTTTGCTCAGCCCAGTTTCTGGCATGCCAAGGCCTGGTGCCGGTCCACAGACCAGGGTTTGGGGACCCCTGGTCTAATTGTTAAGGCACCAAGCTAGAAACTGGGAGACAGTGAGTTCTAGTTCACTTTAGCCAACTGGAGGACTTTGGGCCAGTCACTCACTCTCAGCCCAACCCACCACACGGGTGTGGTTGCAGAGAAAATAGGAGGAGGAATGTGTTGGATATATCTCCCATCAGGGTGGGTGGGTGGATGGGGAGAGAGACAGAGACAGAGAGGATGAATAGATGATGAATAAAAACAGACAGATAGATAGATACCGTGTTTCTCCGAATAAGAGAATAAGACAGAGTCTTACTGTCTTTTATACTTGAAAATAAGCACTTGGGCTTGTTTTCAAGGCGGTCTTACTTTTTTTGAGGTGCAGCAGGCCAGATTCGGTGAGCTGGACACGTCGTGGAGATACTGTCGCCTCCATTCCGAACCTTCAGCATTCGGAATGGAGGCTTTTTGGCGAACCAGAGGAAAATGGGGAGGGCAAAAGTGGTATTTGCGCTGCCCCAAGGGGCCAGCGTGTTGCAACTGCAACTGGACAGTTGCACACCGTCCTGCGCCGGCGCCACCATCTCCACCCCCCCCCGGCTTATTTTTGAGGTAGGGGTAATATTAGGCCCACCCCCAAAAAAATTAGGGTTGGGCTTATTATTGGGGTGGGTTGTGTTTTTGGATAAACACAGTAGATAGATTGATAGAGATAGATAGATAGATAGATAGATAGATAGATAGATAGATAGATAGATAGATAGATAGACAGACAGACAGACAGACAGACAGACAGACAGACAGACAGACAGACAGACAGACAGACAGACATGGAGTGAGGGAGGGAGATGAGGGAAAGAGAGAGAAAGAGATAGATAGACTGGGAGGGAGGGAGATAGAGAGAGAGAGGGAGGGAGGAAGAAAGGGGGGAGGGTGGGGGGAGAGAGACAGGTAGGTAGATAACTTACTTCTTTACATATTTCTCTGCCATACCTATCTATCAGATACGCCATACAAATATGTAAAGAAATGAATATAATTGGGTTGGAGAACGGAGAAAATTGAATAAGGATTTTTCCATTTCATTAAGACAACATAAATTAATCTTGCAGGTTGAGAAAACCTTGGGCATAGAGGCTGCACGAACCACTATTATCAGTGAAATCCAATATACTATGGTAAACCACGGAATGAGTATCGATCGGAGGCATGTCATGCTGTTGTCGGACCTAATGACCTACAAGGTTTGGGGTTTTTTTTCCCCCCATTATTGTATAAAATTACTCATTCTTTCACCTCTCTCACCCTGAAAAATATATGAACGAAGAAAAATGTTAAGAAAGGTTTAGCAATAATACCAGCATGAGATTTGGGCAGGGGCCCTTCTCCTTTAGGCAGGAGAACTTTTAATGGGAGAATGCCTTCCATTGAGGACCTGTGTATTGCACGAACCAGAAAGTGGGCTGAGAAAATATTTACAGACCCCTCACTTACATACAGTAGTGGCCAAAATTGTAGAAACCTTTTGGGAAATGTGTATTTTTAAGGTTTGATGGCTAATAACACCACTTTTTTTGGGGGGAGGGGGGGGAGTTTCAAGATAATCCTATTCCACTGCTGGAATGGCCTGGGAATAGCCCAGACCTTAACCCAGTTGAAAGTCTATGGAGCCGACTAAAGAAACTTGGTGGTCAGAAGTGACCCAGTAATAAAACCCAGTTCATAGAAGCAATCATTCAATCTTGGTTTCCCATTATAACAGCTGCAGAACTAAAAAACTTGGTTCACTCCATGGGAAGAGGTTGTATGGCCATAATTCATGCTAAAGGTTACCCAGCTAAGCATTAACTGACATGGTGATAATTTTTGTATATCTCATTTTTTCCTACATGTTTCACTTTTCTTCTTTATACTGTAACTGCTCTTCTAATAGCAAATCCTTCATAAAAGTTATTGCACTACATTCTTGATTATATTATATTTCCATTGATATATACCGTATTTTTCAGAGTATAAGACGCTCCGGATTATAAGGCGCACCTACCTTTTTTGGTGAGGAAAACAAGAAAAAGAAATCTGCCTCCCAACAATTGTGCCTCATTGCAGCAAACAGCCTGCTTTAGTTTCATTTTTGTTTTCAGCATAGCTTGATTAGCACAAGAAAAAAAAATCTGCTCCCAGCACTTTACCTCCTTGCAGCAAACAGCAGAGGCCCTTGCAGCAATAGGCAATGGCAATCCCTGCAGCCTGAAACAGTTGAGAGTCAGGAGGCTGATCCAAGGGACAATCAACTTGTGCTAATTAGGCTGTGCTGAAGCTGAAATGGGCTGTTCTTGCTGCTTGCTGCGAGGAGGTAAATTGCTGGGAGGCAGAGGCGTGGGGGCCAGTGGGTGGGCGGGGCTACATTCAGTCAATAAGACACACCCAAATTTTCACCCCCCTTTAGGGTGAAAAAAAATTACCCCGGTAATTTTATGGTACTACTCCAAAAAGAAGTGGTGTTATTAGCTAGTTTTAGAAAATACATTTTTCCTAAAAGGTTTCCACAATTTTGGCCACTACTATAAACAAACTATTTCAACTCCTCCTCCCAGGACCCTTCTGTAGGACATTGCAAACCAAAACAGTTAGACCCAGGGACAGTTTTCTCCCCTCTGCCATCACTCTGCTAAACACCTGATTCCCACAGCATTGTGGTAGGCCTAAAGGCATTTACCCATGTAGTAGGCTGGGTTGATATTATCTTTCTCATCTTCTCATTTTTCCTAATACCTTCTCCTATTCGTATCTATGATTTATCCCTTGTTGTACCTTATAATTAATGGTTGTCACTATGATCTATGATCCGTCACTTAGTTGCTTGCCCGTGCACTGAGAGCTTATGCACCAGAGACAAATTCCTTGTGTGTCCAATCGCACTCAGCCCATAAAGAATTCTATTCTATTCTATTTATATTTATACTCCTATCCAGAGGTGGGCTTTACATAATGTAACAAGTGGTCTCACCTCCGCCCCCCCCTCCCCCGGTCTACCCATTTGGCAATTTTCTAGTAATGTTAATGGCTTTTTCTCCCCTCTTTTGGGGATTAGGGTGAAGTTCTGGGAATTACTAGATTTGGGCTGGCAAAAATGAAAGAGAGCGTCTTGATGCTTGCGTCCTTCGAAAAGACGGCAGACCATCTCTTCGACGCCGCATACTTTGGGCAGAAGGATTCAGTGTGTGGTAAGTATTTGTAGGTTCATTTACAGTTCGGTCAGGAGGTCGCCCAGCCATAAAATTTTCTATAAATCAGTTTATGTAAAATCAATTGAAGTCCTCGAGTATAGTGAAAAAATATATAAAAGAAGGCCTTTTCTGCTCAGTGTCGTTTCCCTCTATCCCCCCCCCACCCACACACACACAATATATATTAAGTCCATTTTCTTGACTTTTCAAATGTGGTACAATAAGGTAATGCGTTTTTTAAAAAGGAAAAAAAATCTATACAGTGGTACCTCGGTACTGTTCATTAATTGTTTCCGGGAGGCACGATGAGAGTACCAGATTTTTCCCAAAAGGAATAATGTAGTGAGTCACAAGGGAGCCGACATCGACAAATTGAGGAGAAACTTCCTAACAGTGAAGACAATTAACCAGTGGAACAACTGTCCTTCAGATGTTGTGGGTGCTTCATCACTGGAGATTTTTAAGAAGAGACTGGACAGTCACGTGTCTGAAATGGGATAAGATCTCCCGCTTGAGCAGAGGGCTGGACTAAAAAGGTCCCTTCCAGTTCCTATTCCATATTCTATTCCATATTCTATTCCATATTCTATTCCATTCCATTCCATTCTATTTTGCATTTTATTCTATTCTATTGTATTCTGCATTCTATTCTGTTCTATTCCTATTCCTAAATCCTAGCTTGTCCATTGAGTACCAAAGAAACAATGAGTACCGGGCCAAAATTTCCACGTCAAAATGTGTTGAGTACCAAATTCGATGACTTTCAAAGCAAACTGCTACCACCACTGTATGTGGATTTATTGTATTGATATTATAAGAGGGTTTTTCAAAATTTATTTTTGCTGGCAGGGGTTAAAAGGTTTGCAGGCCCAAGAAAGGGTTACAGGCACAGCCCTTAATTAACCCCCACCTCCACCCTCCAAAATCTAATTCAGAATAGTTCTGTTAATCAAAACTGCTGAAGATCTCTCCCACGCTTCTTGTGCATCCTGCACCAATCAGGAAACATCAATAGGCTGAAACCTTCGTATATTCCTGTGTCTGAACATTACATTTTTGATAGCGCATTGAAAACATCTGAATTAGGGTTAATACAGAATAGAGCGGGAAGGGACCTCGGAGGTCTTGTACTCCAACCCCCTGCTTGAACAGGAGATCCTATACCATTCCAGACAAATGGTGGTCCAGTCTCTTCTTAAATAAATACCTCCAGTGATGAGGCACCCACAACAAGGCAAACTGTTCCACTGGTTAATTGTCCTCACCGTTAGGAAATTTCACCTTAGTTCCAGGTTAGTTTCCATCCATTGTTTCTTGTCTTGCCTTCTGGTGCTTTTGGAAAATAAATTGATCCTTCTTCTTTTTGGCAGCCCCTCAAATTACTGGAACCCTGCTATCCTGTCACCCGCTAGTCCTTCTTTTCTCAAGTCTAGCCATACCCAAAACAGGCTCCCAAGATTCCAAAATGCAATTTGTGACACTCCTCTAATGCCTACTTAACGATTTGTTGATAGCGGAAGTTGATTTTGCAGATAGATCCCAACATTGAATTAGGATGCACGTGGTTTCTTAAAGCATCCATGTTTCATCCCATTAGGTTTTTTTTTTTTATGTCACCCTGCGTGAATTGGGCGGCTGGGTCAATCTTTTTAAGAAATAAAGAAATAAACGTAGAAAAGCTGGGGGAAGTGTGAAACCTTTTCTTTTCTTGATGTCCTACAGGTGTTTCTGAATGCATTATTATGGGTATCCCAATGAACATCGGAACGGGACTCTTCAAGCTGCTGCATAAAGCTGATAAGGAAGCCGTCCCACCAAGACGGCCTTTAATTTTTGATAACCCAGATTTCCACATCTCCCTTCCATCATAGCAGCAGCACCAAAGAATAACTTGAGTGTGTTTGTATGTATTAACTGAAATGTAAATTGGTTTGTGCTTTTCAAACAGGGTGTTGGATGGGTGAATGGGTGGATGGGTGGATGGGTGGATGGGTGGATGGATGGATGGATGGATGGATGTAAGGAACAGGCAACCCGATCAGCCACTGAAACAGAAAGTTGGACTTTATGCTGTAAATAGGTTGTAAGCAAATGTCTATTTAAGAGTCGAAGGAGGTAACCTGCATGAGCCTGAATCCAGACGCAAGTATATTTGTGCTTTTTTTCCCCCCACCCCTCCAAAAAATGTAAAAAGTTCTATGGACCACGACATCTAGGATTCTAATGCTGTAGATGTGAATAAAGAGACCTTTTTTCCACACAATGAAATGGAGGGAGAGGTGCATTTTACTGGATGGTAAACCTTTTATATTCATTTATAATTATCATGAAGTGACATACTAGAACAGGGGCGTCAAGCTTGATTTCATTGAGGGCCGCACTAGGGTTGCCTTTGAACTTGGGGGCAGGAGCGGGGGGGTGTGTGTGGCCAGTCCAACATCATTCATTTTGGAGGTGCCTGTCGAAATCCGAGCGCTATCCCAGCTCCATTTTCAGCTGCGACGGCGTCCTGCAACCCTCTGCCAACAAAGATGGAACTCACAGAGCTCAGTTTTCTCTGGCAGAGGCACCACGAGTTGATCCTTTGCTGTTTCCAGGTGGCTTCATAAGCATCCTGCAGGCCGAATCCGGGCCCCGGGCCTTGAATTTGACACCCTGAACTAGAAGATTGTACAACGATACAGATACACGTACAGCATCGATGATAAGGGAAAGTAACCTAAAAATTAATAACTGTGATAATTAAAAGCGGAGAAAGATGTGGGAAAATTATAAACAGAACGTCCCAAATTTTGATTGATTGATTGGTTCAATTTATATGCCGCCCTTCTCCGGAGACTCAGTGAGGCTTACAATGCATTAAGCAATAGCCTTCATACTTTTGTATATACCTGCTTAGTAGGGCTTTCGGCCCCATCCTAAGCGGTGTTTTTTTTTATACAAAGTCGTCTTATTGCCCCCAGAATCCAGGTCCTCATTTTACCTACCTCGGAAGGATGGAAGGCTGAGTCAATTTTGACTACACTGCTCTGCTGCTTCCTTCCTTGCTTTCGTCAGCATTCGAATTAATTCATTTTTTTTACCAATGTATACCATGATTTCACTGCCGCAAATCCTATACATATTTTTTCTCAGTGTTGTATAAATATTTTAATCAATTCCTATACCTGGGGAAAAAAAACCACCACAGAATTCTTAATATCTTGGTGGACTCCAAATGTTAGGGATATAGGCACAAGAATATTATACACAAATCCTTTATTATAGCCACAGATCAGCGTTATGTACAGCTGATAAAATACAATTAAAGAAATTACTGAAAGGGATCACATGATCCCAGGGACACTGCAACCATCACAAGTACATGCCAGTTGCCAAGCTTCTGAATTTTGAACACGTGACCATAGAGATGCTACAACAGTCCTAAATCTGAAAAACTATCGCAAACTATCACTTTTTTCTGCGCTGTTGTAACTTTGAACGGTCACAAAGTGAACCGTTCTAAGTCAAGGGCTTCCTGTACATCCTTAACGCGTGTTTAGTTAAAGCAACTACAGTGTTCCAGAGCTGTCATAAGTAGTATCGGTGTTGCGACCAAGTAGCTGTTATCAGATGCAATCAGTTCAAAAACAAACAGACTTAGAACAACTGAGAATTAACTCATTCTCAGTGTAGTCCAAACTAATTCAAAACAAATTCTTCCTAACACAGTTCTTCAGCCTTATCACCAACCTTGGTCTACTTGGCAACCTGCCAAAGGCTTTTCTTGGCAAAAGTTCAGAAGCAGAAGATGCCGACAAGAAATAAATGCAGCAAGACAAGAAACAAATCTTATCAACATTGTTTTCCGGGAAAGAGCCCAAGAGCCGTTGCTGGTCTTTTAAGCCTTATGGGAGGGGCCAATCATCTCTTGGCCTTGCTCCCGAGTCGTCCTCTTTGCTTTAGCTGCTCTTGCCTTCTGGCAGCTCTTCTCATGCATGCATTAGGAACAGGCTCCTCCTGTTCCTCTGTCTCTCTACTGTCAGCCTCTGGAGGCTCCAGAGTCCGCACATTACTCCCCGATAGCCCTGGCCCCATCTCTGCCTCTGACACAGAGCCCTCGTTTGGGCCTTCCCCAGCCTCCAGGACTGGCCCATGTTCTTCTTCAGCCTCATCACTGTCTGACTCAGTTGCCAGCTCCGCAGGCTGTTGACGGACCACAACAATCAGCTCTGTCAGTTTCCTACAACTAGTTGTAAGCAGAGGTGGTATTCAGCCAGTTCGTACCAGTTCAGATGAACTGTTAGCGGCGACTACAGGTGGCCCCACCCACCTGCCCTGGCATAATGCTGTCCTATTTAGCCACATTTTCAAGGCCAGGGGCATGCGCAGAAGGCGAGAGAGAGAACAAAGCACATGTATAAAAGGCACGTGTGTGAGGCAAGAGTACGTGTGCACAGCGAACCAGTGTAAGAATATTGGAAACCCACCACTGGTGATAAGGTAGGGCATTTGTGGCTAAGCAGCCACGATTTGTGGCCCTCAACAGCCTCTGCTCCCAATAAATTAAATAACAATAGTTTTTGAGAATAGATGAATCCAACTGAAAAAAAAATTGCCAAAAGTTTTAAAATGGTTTCTTCAGAATGGAGATTTTCCAATGTAGCAGAATCAAAAGGGATTATATTATTTATTCAGTGTTTAATTGTAATGATCCCATATTGCACGCTTTTCCTGGGAATGGATCAAAATTACATTCATGACTTTTTTTAAAAAAAACAAAACCCTGTTTTTAGACATACAGCAGAGACGTACCGGTACATTCCACCACTCGCCCCCTGTGCAGCTATCAAAACTCCAAATTTGTAGCTAATTCACGGAGCCTAATACTGACTTTTAATTGACTTGAAAAGGTCCAAAGTTACTTTTATACCAATGCTTTAAAAAGGTAAAGGTAAACGTTCCCTTCGCACATATCTGTTTCAAAGCCAAAGAGCCAGTGCTGTCTGAAGACGTCTCCATTGGTCATGTGGCCAGCATGACTAAACTCCAAAGGCGCAAGGAACGCTATTACCTTCCCACCAAAGATGGTCCCTATTTTTCTACTTGCATTTTTTTACATGCTTTCAAACTGCCAGGTTGGCAGAAGCTGGGACAAATAACGGGAGCTCACTCTGCGGCACGAGGGATTCAAACCACTGAACTGCTGATCTTTCAATCGACAAGTTCAGTGTCTTAGCCACGTCCCTACCAATGCTTTAGCTTCCTGTAAAAGCAGGGGTATGGATTAAATCATGGGCTGTAAGTAGAAAGATCTCAAAATAAAGGGCAGAGGTAAGCAAGCTTTAGAAGTGGCAGGGACTCAATAATGGTTTTTTTTTAAAAAATCACAAAAATATTTTTTTTAAGAGACTAGAATAATCAAAATGCGATTGTCCAGAATCTTATCTTGGTAATCCTTCTATTAAACCATTGAGGAAATCCATATAATTAAAGTATAATGGAGATAAGGGTTAGGGACCAAGCTGTGCAAGTTTCAAAAAGACACAATCCTTAAGTCAGAAATGTTTCAACTGTTTGCCATGCTGCCAGTTTCTTCTTTTACATTAGGGTCCTTCAACCTTCTGGACATGATGGACATTCTCATAAAATTGTGCAGTTTTGTAGATCTGTGGAAGACTTCAAAAATTCTTCAGCCAGGAAGATTTGGTCACTGCAGGATTTTGTCTCAATGGTACCTAAGGAAAGATAAGGAAAAATTAATTCATTTTCTGTATATTCAAGTGTATATAATGATTATTTTTTTTGAAGGTGTGAAGATTCTGAAAACTTTCAGGGTTTGCTGATTTTCTGCACCAACTTGCTTCCTGAACATAGATGAGCTGCTAGTATTTGTCTTGTAAATCTGCAAAAGGAAATTGTTCCTTCGCTTGTGTTTGTGGTGCCCAGGCTGAACAAAAATGCAGTTAGCAACCAGCTACTCTGGTCTGGCCTGTGTCACCAAAATCTTTTGATCCTCTGCAAAATTGATTAGTATCATACTTGCTTGTATAATACAGGAATAGAATAGAATAACAGAGTTGGAGGTCTACTAGTCCAACCTCCTGCTTAGGCAGGAAACCCTACACCACTTCAAACAAATAGTTATCCAACATCGTCTTAAAAACTTCCAGCATTCACAACTTCTGGAGGCAAGTTGTTCCACTGATTAATTGTTCTCACTGTCAGGAAATTTCTCCTTAGTTCTAAGTTGCTTCTCTCCGTGATTAGTTTCCATCCATTGCTTCTTGTCCTGCCCTCAGGTGCTTTGGAGAATAGCTTGACTCCCTCTTCTTTGTGGCATCCCCTGAGATATTCAAGAACTGCTATCATGTCTCCCCTTGTCCTTCTTTTCATTAAACTAGCCATGCCCAATTCCTGCAACCATTCTTCATAATGTTTTAGCCTCCAGTCCCCTAATAATCTTTGTTGCTCTTCTCTGCACTCTTTCTAGAGTCTCCACATCTTTTTTACATCGTGGCGACCAAAACTGAATGCAGAATTCCAAATGTGGCCTTACCAGGGCCTTATAAAGCAGTATTAGCACTTCACGTGATGGACCTGATATTTCCATCTACGTTTTTGCTTGCTGATCTGCCCGTTATATTTAGCATCTCTTTCCCAGTCCTTATTCTTCAAAATGAACTTTTCCACCTCCTGACTCCCAAAGTTGCTCTCATGCAAAGAGACGATAATTCCCCACAGCCAGGGCCGGATTTAGATGAAAAGAGGCCCTAGGCTATTCCACTTATGAGGCCCTTTCATCTCCCATTTTTTTCGGTTCAGTGTTTTAGTGTTCACTGTTTTTAGAATAGTGTAATTTTAATTTTGCTAACAATTTTAATGTAGGCCCCTCTTGATCTTGAGGCCCTAGGCTGAAGCCTAGTTAGCCTATAGGAAAATCCGGCCCTGCCCACAGCACTTACAATAAACAGAGCATGCCGGGACTGAGTTTAATTCAGCCGTACACTGAATTCAATCCCTTTAGGACAATCTGTCCCAGAGCTTGGGGGAGGGGGGGCAGTGCATCGTGAGCTGGGATATGACAGCCATCACCGTGATGACCTTGGACATTTGAGTAGAGGCAGCCTCCTGTGGTGAGGAAATGAGAACTGGCCTTTGTTCTAATATTTCGGATCCTCGGGAAACTGTAGGTTGACTTCTGTGGGGAAAGGGAGGTGGTGGTGGGTTTAACAAGACAAATTGGCTAAGCCACCAGAGATTCGCTGGTGGGACCACCACAAAATGGTGGCTTTGCAATCCACCTTTTCCAAAGCACCAGAAGGCAAGACAAGCAACAATGGATGGAAACCTAATACAGTTTATAAGAGGGGGGTGATTGACAGTATTTAATACAGGATTTATTCAGGTGCAGTAGAGTTTTGCATGTTTTGTGTAGTTTTGCATGTTTCGTGCATCCAGTTTTGGTCACCACATTACAAATAAAAAAAACGTTGAGGCTTTGGGAAAAGTGCAAAGAAGAGCAACGAAGATGATTAAAAGGCTGGAAAAAAATATATGAAAAATAGTTAAATTGGGTATGTTTAGTCTAGAGAAAAGAAGGACTAGAGGGGTGACATGATAGCAGGATTCCAGTATCTGAAGGGCTGCCACAAAGAAGAGGGGGTCAATTTATTTTCCAAAGCACCAGAAGGCAAGACAAGAAACAATGGATGGAAACTATTCAAGGAAAGAAGCAACCTGGAATTACGGAGAAACTTTCTAACAATGAGGACAATTAACCAGTGGAACAGCTTGCCACCAGAAAGAGTTTCTGGGATATGGTATGTGGGATTGTTTCCTTGTTTATTTTATTCATTGTTATTTGATTTTGAGCACGTTGCTGCTCACTCCAGTCCCTCAGGCGAAAACTGGATCAAGCATTAAGGAAAAGATAAGCAGAACTGCTGGTAGATTATTTTGAATGTATTAGCATGACTTTTGGGCCTTGGTTCAAATTAATCTCTCGTCCCCAAGGTGTTGCCTACATCGTCTTGCCAACAGTCTTTGCAAGCAACCGTCTTTGCAAGATTTGAATTATATTTTTTTTCTTGCTTCTCAGATGACTTTCACACTTAAATCATGTCAGTTTACCGCTCTGTGCCAAAGTATCTCTGGAAGAGGAGCAACGGCTAATCCTTTCCCTAATTCTGCTCATATTTATTTGCATAGCAGTTGCCCTGAAGTTATGTATTATTATTAGTTTTTCGACGGCGCAAGTAATTTATCAGCAAATGAAATGGCACTTTCCCAGAGAATTCTGAGGGGGAAAAAAAGAAGAAATCTCTACTTGACCTTTTCTGTGATGATCCTACAGCAGACACCAAAATCTGACCTAAAATAAGGGATTTGTTTTGGCTAGGGTATCAGTTTAAGTGGCTTTTGTGGGTAGCAAAGTCTAGAGCCGTGATGGCGAACCTATGGCATGTGTGCCAGAGCTGGCACATAGAGCCCTCTCTGTGGGCACACACACACTGTCCCCAACTGTTCTTCTGGTTTCCGGCGCACACATAAGCGCCAGCCAGCTACTCTTCGAAAATGGCCCTAAAAATGGCAAAAAAACCAGGCTGTTTTTCCAGTCATTTTTGGCCCTCAAAATGGCCCCCCAAACAGCCTGAAAAAGATCTGTTTCTGGCCATTTTGGGCCATTTTCAGGTTGTTTTTTGGGCTGAAAACAGCCAAAAAATGGCCTCAAAAACGGCCTGAAAAAGGCCTGTTTTTGGCCGTTTTTCAGGCCGTTCTCAGGCCATTTTTCGGGCCATTTTCAGGCCGTTTTTCGAGCTGAAAATTGGCCCCCAAAACAGCTTGAAAAAGGCCTGTTTTTGACCGTTTTTCAGGCCATTCTCAGGCCATTTTTCGGCCATTTTCAGGGCTGAAAACAACTGAAAACTGGCCCCCAAAACAGCCTGAAAAATGCCTTTTTTAGCCATTTTTCAGGCCGTTTTCAGGCCATTTTTCAGGCCATTTTCAGACCATTTTTTGGGCTGAAAACTGGCCCCCAAAACAGCCTGAAAAAGGCCTGTTTTTGACCATTTTTCAGGCCATTTTTCAGCCATTTTCAGGGCTGAAAACAGCTGAAAACTGCCCCCCAAAATGGCCTGAAACGGCCTGTTTTTGGCCGTTTTTCAGGCCGTTCTAAGGCCATTTTTTGGGCCATTTTTAGCCTGAAAAATGCCCAAAAAATAGGCATGTGCGCACCGGCCAGCTGGTCTTTGGGTTTCCGGTGCTCTGGCGCGCGCACATGCAAGTGCATTCATGTGTGTTCTGGTTTAGGCACACAATGCCGAAAAGGTTCACCATCACTGGTCTAGTGATGATTCATCAGAAGCAATTCTTGCAGTTTTAAAATTGGGATGAGTACTGTAGAAATTTTCTCAGCTGTGGTTAATATCTACAGTCAATATACTGAACTAAATCAGCAAAATCCAAATCTTCGCACACTGTGATCATTCCTAAAATGGAAGTGGCTTTTTGTTTCCTTGCAAAGTCGTATAATAACACAGATAATGTTTTCCAAAACAAATACCAGGCTTTTTAAGATCTTTAATCAGTTATATAATAAAATTGCATAACATTTATATGTTAGCTGTATAGAACACTGGGGCATTTTTTTATGATTTTATCAAAGGTTTTAAAACAAAAAACAAAAACTACAAACCAATAATAAGGAAGAACAGGAAACTAAACTAAAGAAAAACAGAAAAGTACAAGTACAAGAAAGAGGAAAAAGATGCACTAGAACATTTCAAGGAAAAACCCAAGTGGTTTTTTTTTATATGACCATTTACATAATAATTACATAAGTTATTTATGTAAGAGATACGAGATCATTTCAAGGTAAAGTATGGAGGAGGGGGAGACAGCTATCTTGAATTTAAAATTAAGTGCTATAATACCAAGGTTTTCAAACATTTTCAGTCTGGAAACTCTGGCTCAGTTGTTCCCCTTGATAATTTTCTAAGGAAAGAAAAAGAAAAAAGTTAGGACAGGTGTCCTAACTTAGGTGATTTAAATTTATCAGGAAAGATAAAGGATGTCACCAAAACATACCTGCCTGCCTGCCAATGGAAATGCATGCTACATCCATCGGAATCAGAATAAAGATGGAAGGGACCTTGGAGGTCTTCTAGTCCAGCCTCCTGCTCAAGCAGGAGACCCTATACTATTTCAGACAAATGGCTGTCCAGTCTCTTCTTAAAAACCTCCAGTGATGAAACACCTACAACTTCTGGTGGCAAGCTGTTCCACTGGTTAATTGTCCTCACTGTTAGAAAGTTTCTCCTTAATTCCAGGTTGCTTCTCTCCTTGAATAGTTTCCATCCATTGTTTCTTGTCTTGCCCTCTGGTGCTTTGGAAAATAAATTAGTTTAGTTTAGTTTAGTTTATTAAATTTATATACCGTCCTTCTCCTGGTGGACTTAGGGCGGCGCACAGCCAAGAATAAAAAAACATTACAATACAAAATTTGTAAAAGAATTAAGCAATTTTTGGCCCAGAAAATTTAAAAACCCATAGACAATTTAAAATTTAGAAACCTATAGACAGTTAAAAAGCTAAAGGGGATGGGGGGTTACGCCAGCCCAGCTTGACAAAATAAAAAAGTTTTTAGGGCACAGCGAAAAGCCCGGAGATCAGATATCATGTGGATCTCCGGGGGCAGATCTTCCAGAGGGCTGGTGCTGCCATAGAGAAGGCTCTCCCCCTGGGCATCGCCAGCCGACATTGCCTGGCTGATGGCACCCTGAGGAGTCCCTCTCTGTGGGAGCATACTGGCTGGTGGGAGGCTATCGGCGGCAGAAGGCGGTCCCGCAAGTACCCAGGCCCTATGCCATGGAGTGCTTTAAAGGTGGTAACCAACACCTTGAAGCGCACCTGGAAGACCACCAGAAGCCAATGCAGCTCGCGCAGGAGACGTGTCACATGGGAGCGCCCCCTTGCTCCCATAATCCCCCGCGCGGCCGCATTCTGCACCAGTTGGAGCCTCCGGGTGCTCCTCAAGGGGAGCCCCATGTAGAGAGCATTACAGTAGTCCAGGCGGGAAGTGACAAGTGCCTGAGTGACTGTGAGTAAGGAGTCCCGATCCAGATAGGGACGCAACTGGCGTATCAGGCAAGCCAGATAAAAAGCCACGGCCGTCATATGCTCTTCTAAAAACAGCTGTGCATCCAGGAGGACACCCAAGTTGAGAGCCCTATCAGTGGGGGCCAATGACTTGCCCCCAATAGCCAGCGATGGCGTCAGCTGGCCATATCGGGACGCCGGAAGCCACAGCAGCTCGGTCTTGGAAGGGTTGAGTCGGAGTCTGTTGCTCCCCATCCAGATCCGCACGGCCTCCAGGCACCGGGACCTCACTTCAAGGGCATCGTTGGGATAGCCCCCTCTTCTTTGTGGCAGCCCTTCAAATAATGGAATCCTGCTATCATGTCATCCCCTAGTCCTTTTCTCTAGACTTCTTGTTGTTAGTTGCGAAATCATATCTGACCCATCGCGACCCCATGAACAACATGGGGAACAACGTTCCTCCAGGCCTTCCTGGCCTCTACTATCATCTGGAGTCCATTTAAGCTCGTGCCTACTACTTCAGTGACTCCATCCAGCCACCTCATTCTCTGTCATCCCCTTCTTTTGCCCTCAATCTTTCCCAGCATCAGGCTCTTCTCCAGTGAGTCCTTCCTTCTCATTAGGTGGCCAAAGTATTTGAGCTTCATCTTCAGGATCTGGCCTTCTAAAGAGCAGTCAGGATTGATCTCCTCTAGCACTGACAGGTTTGATCGCTTTGCAATCCAAGGGACTCGCAGGAGTCTTCTTCAGCACCATAGTTCAAAGGCCTCCATTCTTTGGCGCTCAGCCTTCCTTAGGGTCCAACTTTCACATCCATACATTGCAACTGGGAAAACCATAGCCTTGACTATGTGCACTTTTGTTGGCAGGTGATGTCTCTGCTTTTTAGAATGCTGTCTAGATTTGCCATAGCTTTCCTCCCCAGGAGCAAGCGTCTTTTAATTTCTTGGCTGCAGTCCCCATCTGCGGTGATCTTGGAGCCCAAGAAAATAAAATCTGTCACTACCTCCATTTCTTCCCCATCTATTTGCCAGGAATTGAGAGAGCCGGATGCCATGATTCTCTGGACTAAACAGACCCAGTTCAACCATTCTTCATATGTTTGCCTCCAGCTTTTTAATCACCTTTGTTGATCTTCTTTGCACTTTTTCCAAAGCCTCAACATCTTTTTTTTTGTAAGATGGTGACCAAAACTGGATGAACGAAACATGAAAAACTATAACAAAACATGAAAAACTGTACTGCACCTGAATATATATATATATATATATATATATATATATATATATATATATATATATATATATATATATATATATATATTGACACCGAAATACTGTATATCATTCTCATCTTGCAACAGTATTATAAAAACTCAAGTTTGCTTTCGGTTTAATCCAAGCACATGCAAGTTGTTTGGGCCACCCTACAGAAAGGGCTCCCTTCCGCCATCTTTAATTTCAAATTCTCACTTACAGTACTGGCATCTCGATACAAACCAGGTTCAGACTTTGAAGGTTTGTCCTTGTTAGGAAGAATTTCTGCTTGCAGGGATGTGCACCGGGAGTGGAGGGGGGTTCGTTTTATTTATTTATTTATTATTTTATTTGTCAAACATGTATAAGGTAACAAATATAAGTATAAAAATTATTATGAACACAGGAAATGAATACAAATAAATGGGAACAGTAGGTATGTTGGTGCACTTATGCACGCCCCCTTTATGGACCCCTTAGAAATGGGGTGAGGTCAACAGAAGTCTTAAGGTTAAAGTTTTGGAGTTTTGGGGATGTAACCACAGAGTCGGGTAGTGCATTCTAGGCATTGACCACTCTGATGCTGAAGTAACATTTTCTGCAACCGAGTTTGGAGCGGTTTACCTTGAGTTTGTATCTATTATTTGCTCGTGTATTGTTGTGGTTGAAGCTGAAGTAGCCATTGACAGGTAGGACGTTGTACAGATAATTTTGTGAACTGCACTTAGGTAAGACTGAAAGCGGCATAGTTCTAAGTTGTCTCAGCCCAAAATTTGAAGCCTGATGGCATAAGGGATTCTGCTGTGAGCAGAGGAGATGGAGGTGGCATCTCACACACCCCCTTTTTTAAAACAGAGAGTAACCAGTATAACTTTTTTTTTTTTTTTTTTTGACAACCCTCCATTCCCTGTTAATCACCTTTGTTAGCTTCCAAGTTGAATTTTATGCCCCATTTTTTACCGGTGTTTTTCCTCCCTTCCTTTTACATTTACCTTCAGTCAGGCTGGAAAAAGAAGAAAAGTATTTATCTGCCTGTTGACTTACTTCCTTATGTGTGACAGAATGGCTGAGATAGGCAAATAGGGACCAATTTGGTACAAACTAAACTTTCTTTGCATAGGCAATTAATTTTAAGTTAATAGTTCCTTCCTTGCTCAGTATATAGTTTGGCACAAGAGGGATTTTTATCTATATATATTTCTTTGGTTTTGTCCATTCTTCCCTTTTGGGAAGGTGGGGGGGGGGGAGTGTCTTAAATTCCCAATCTGCCTTTTGCATAAATGCTAAAACTTCTGATTGCTTTCCACTCAGAAAAGGTGCGTGGGAGCATGTCAAGATAGTCTGTTCCATCTTTTCCTCACTCTGGTTCTCAGCAAATTCTAGGAAAAAGACGCATTTGGAGCCACGGTGGCGCAGCGGTTGGGATGAGATATGGCAAGCTGACTCTGTCCACTGCCAGCAGTTTGATTCTGACCGGCTCAAGGCTGACTCAGCCTTCCATCCTTTTGAGGTCAGAAAAATGAGGATCCAGCTTGTTGGGGCCAATGTGTTGACTCTATAAACCGCTTAGAGAAGGCTGTAAAGCAGTGTGAAGCGGTATATAACTTTTAAGTGTTATTGCTATTGATTCAACCTTCCATTCTTCTGAGGTTGGTAAAATGAGGAGCCAGATTGTTGGGGGCAAGAGGCTGACTCTGTAAAGCTCTTAGGGCTGTAAAGCACTGTGAAGCGGTATATAAGTGCTATTGCTATTGCTAGTGAATAGCTGGCAGGCGCTGTGGCCAAAGCACATTCCTCCTTTGACTCCATGCATGGCCCTAAATCCCGACAGGAGATGAGGAAAAAGACAGAAGGGGCTCTATCACGTCATGTAACTTAAGGGAAGTGGTGTGCATTTCATGGATGTGACTAGAAGTCAGGCAATGTCATTATCAATCTGCATCTATCTGTTAGGTCTTCGAAATATAACCTTGAAATGCCTTCGGCTTCCACAGATGCAGCTAAAACAGGAAACGGCTTCCAGTCACAGTTGAGGCCATCATGGAAACAGGACAGGGCAGTCTACGTGGCACATGATAGAAGTCATTCAAAGACCATTTGAGGGCAGGGGAAACTGAGAGCAATGATTTCAGGCGTGCATTGTTGTTTCTATGCTCAGTGTTGTCAGTGTTCTGTGCCCAGAATGTAGGCCGCCTTCAGCAGCCTAATGGTGAAGACACTCAACTCCCACTTGGAAAGTTGAGAGTTTAATCCTAGGTAGTGGGAGTGGTTTTTCTCCTAGGGCACAAAGAAAAAATATCTGCTGTGAACTCCGCATAGGCATCGGGAAGGGCATCCGGTCAGTAAACTCTCAGCTCCCTCCAGTCACCCTGATTCTACCCTGAATTAAGGGGTCACAGAGTTGTAAAGAGGGTGTAATGTGGGCCACCTTCAATCCAGCTAGACTTGCCCCTGAATGAATGCCCCTAATATAGAAGATCATTGGGTTGGGTGTAATTCAGTGCAACAACATGTAACAAAGTAGCAATTATGGCTGCAAGTGGCATTGATTGGGTAGCAGAAATGTGAGTGAAATCCTGCATAAATAATTGGATTTATTGATATCAAGAATACGAGCAAATGTTGGAAGTGTGAACAGCAGTTAGACAATAAAAGAAGGTTGCTCTTCATATGAGCAGGGATGGCACCGTTTCCAGCAGATGGCAATGCTTTATTCCCATGTTCTGGATGTTGTCTTTTACTGAATATCTAAATATCTCTCCTTTTCCCTTCATTAATACTCAACCAATCTTCTCATGGAGCTTGCAGGAGACATTTCCTTCCCTTGCTGGTATTAGCCAACTGTTGCACTTAAAGGCAAGCAAAAGTTGTGAAGTTTCCCCAAGCATGGAAGCCATGAAAATGTTGGGGAGTGGGGGAAGAAAGAGACAAGAGACACCGAAATGTATCTAAAGCACATAACCCACTTTGGCTGGTCATGAAAAAGCAAAGGATCGTTGCATCTGCCAGAACATAAGTTAGGAAATCTCAAGAGTTGAGAATGGGGAGTTAATTTCCGAGGGAGAAAAAAAGGTTTCCATACTGTTGCCAAGAAAATGGTATGGACGTGTTCTTAAATCATCAAAAGATAAGCTCAACTGTTCAAATGGATGTTATGAAGTCCCTTATCAAGTTAACATTGTCTTCCTAGCTGACATTGGATGGTCATCAAAAGCTAAGCTGGACTGGACCTGGATAATACTTGAATGGGGGCCTGGCAGAAGACATTCCAGAGACACAGGCTAAAATGGGAAGTCTAAAGAAGTCTAGAAATAGGTAGGGGCAAGCCATTTCCATACTTCATGTATCTTCCTTTTTTATTTACATTTTAGCATCCTTTAAAAACATACATAAATGGGTAGAGGTATATAGCAAACTGTGGGCAGCTCAATGAAAGCAGAGTTGATGGCAAAGACCAATCTCAGAAGGATGGAAGGCTGAGTCAATAGCAATAGTGTTAAGAATTATATATCGCTTCATAGTGCTTTTACAGCCCTCTCTAAGCAGTTTACAGTCAGCATATTCTCTCCAACAATCTGGCTCCTCATTTTACCGACCTTGGAAAGATGGAAGGATGAGTCAACCTTGAGCCGGTGAGACTCGAACTGCTAGCAGCCGGCAATCAGCAGAAGTAGCCTGCAGTACCTCATTCTAACCGCACCACTATGGCTCCAGGTTTTTTGGAACTCTCCAGATAAGGAGAGGATGCGAGATTGCCCACATGTGCTCTGGATGACTGCTCCTCACGAGGAGATCACAGGGCAGCCATCTTCCATAGTTTTGAATACTCGGCGACGTCAGGATTCGCCTTGTTGCTGACAACCACGGTAGAGGTTTTTAAATCTTTCTGATCATTTTGGATGGCAATATATAAACATGGCAATATATAAATGTTACAGAATCTTCCTTTGATTCTGTAACATTTAAAAGAAAATATTGCAGGGTCCAATCTGGGTCAGTCACCGGGAGCAAAGGTTTAGCCTTCTAAGTTTTTGGACTCGTGCTGGAGCTCATCCTCAGCGAACTTCTCTCTCACCGTTCTGGGGTGTCCAAAAGTTCGGAAGACAAAAATCTCTGGTCTCAGTGACTGACCCAGATTGGATTCTGCGACATTATCCTGGGGCACGTATATTTGTCTTCATTTATGAATTTGTTTTAAAAATTGTCCAAATTCTTTCCTTCTCCTGGATAACAATTTTCCAGAAGCATTGGGAAATTATCTCCCCTTTGTGCATGATTTTTGGCTCTCTTCTTTTGGAAATTTCGGTTTCTATGCCTCTTGCCACCCACAGTGGCGTGGTCAGTGTGAACACTCAGACACCCTATATAAATACCGTGTTTCCCCCAAAATAAGACCCTGTCTTACATTTTTTTGAACCCAGAAATAAGCGCTTGGCTTTATTTTCAGGGAGGTCTTATTATTTTGGGACATGTGGAGCAAGATAGGGTTCCTCTTGCCGTCTTTTTTTTTTAATTAGATTTATATGCCGCCCTTCTCCAGAGACTCAGGGCGGCTTACAATGCGTTAAGCAATAGCCTTCATACTTTTGTATATTTTATACAAAGTCAGCTTATTGCCCCCACAAACTGGGTCCTCAATTTACCTACCTTAGAAAGGATGGAAGGCTGAATCAACCTTGAGCCTAGAGAGATTGGAACTTGCAATAATTGCAGGCAGCTGAATGTTAATAACAGGCTTTTAGTCTGTTGAGCTATCCAGGCTCCTAATTACCTGATTTCCAGCTCTGCGTTGAAATATTTTTGGGGAGAGCTTATATTTGGGGGGAGGCTTATTTTAGCGCATGCGCTCAAAAGCCCGATTGGGTTTATTATCAGGGAATGTCTTATTTTCAGGGAAACAGGGTAAGTTAAAGCAGGTCATTATGACCAGGTATTTTCAAGCAACTGTCAAGACGCGGCCAATCAAATAAATTCATGTCCTGACTCTGAGTGACAAAAAGTTGATGTTTCTAATTTTCCACCAAGCCTTAAAATATGGTTGCGTTGAAGGCATCATGCTTTCGAACTGCTAGGTTGGCAGAAGCTGGGACAAGTAATGGCAGCTCACCCCGTTACACGGCATTAGGGATTCAAACCGCTGAACTGCCGACCTTTTGATCGACAAGCTCAGCGTCTTAGCCACTGAGCCACTGGGTCCCTGTGTGAACCATTAGCATGGTCCTTAATCTGGCTCACTCCTTGTCCAAAGAATAGGGAGGGAGCCCGCAACTCCCTTGAGGCATGGAGGTATCTAGCTAACTCTGTGGGCTGATGAGTTGCACAAATCCAAGGAAAACTGTGGCTGACTCAACCTCACCTGCAGTTGATGCAATCGAGAAGCCAAGCCAAGTACAACCCCTCAATCTGGGGACTGATTCTTCTGGCCAGATCCAGCAGGGAGGTGATTCACCCCAGAAAGGCAAGAATCAATGGATGGAAACTAATCAAAGGAGAGAAGCAACCTGGAATTAAGGGGAAATTTCCTAACAGTAAAAACAATTAACCCGTGGAACAACTTGCCTCCAGAAATTGTAGGTGCTCCATCACTGGAGGCTTTTAAGATGATCCTGGACAACCACTTATGTGGAATGATATATAGGGTCTCCTCCAAGGTCCCTTCCAGCTTGATCGATAAGAACAACAGATCAACAAAGTTGGAAGGGACTTTGGAGGTCTTCTAGTCTGACCCCCTGCTCAAACAAGAGACCCTATTCAATTCCAGACAAGTGGCTGTCCAGTCTCTTCTTAGAAAACCTTTACAGTTTAGCAGCCCTGCAGGGTGGGGGAGAGGGAAACTGGCCATCCCCTCGTGTGGCCCAGTTCTGAACGGATCATAGCTTGATAGTGAGCTCTGGGCCCGGGGTTGAGGACCCTTGGGTGTAAGACCTCCAAGCTCCCTTCCAACTCGTATTCTTCTGTTCCCTTGATTCCAAGGTGCTTTTTTTTTCTTCAAGAGACAACTGGACTTTCTGGTTTTTCTTTGAAGACGTTTTGCTTCTCAACCAAAGAAGCTTCTTTAGCTCTTCAATTCGCAGACAGCTTTCTGCCAGTGAGAACAATCAACCCGTGGAACAGAAGCTGCCTTCAGAAGTTGTGGGAGCTTTATCACTTGAGACTTTCAAGAAAAGATTGGACTGTCATTTGTCAGAAATGGCGTAGGGCCGTGATGGCAAATCTATGGCATGCGTGCCAGAGGTGGCATGCAGAGCCCTCTCTGTGGGCATGCAAGCCGTCGCACCAGCTCAGCTGCGCATGCGGGTGCACCTCCCGTCTATCGTGTCTCTGGTGTGCACGTGGGGCGAGGCACATGCAGGGGGTCCACGCGCAAGCATGGTGGCGGGGCACATGTGGGGGCCATGTGTGTATGCACAAGGAGTGGGCTGCATGCAGTGGGCCGCATGCACATGCAGGGGGCTGGGGCCCACACACACATTGCAGTTTGGGGGTTTAAGTACATGCAGCCGCACTTGTGCATGGACCCGCTTTGGGCACTCAATCTGGGAAAGGTTAACCACCACTGGTGTAAGGTCTTCCTCCTTGAGAGGGGGTTGGACTAGATGACCTATAAGGTCTCTTCCAACTCTGTTGATCTGTTTAAAGCTCCCCTCCTAGTCCGAACCAGCACGACCCTGTTTAGCTTCATAAGAACCCAGCTTCGGGTCAAAGGAGATGCCGATTCTGCCAAAGCACCAGCGGCCCGCCTGGGAATGGGCAAAAAGGCGGGCGCTTGCAAGGAAAGTCAGTGCAAGGCGAGCCAAGGTTGGGAGCTGCAGCCGCCTTCCCCCTCGCCTCGCCCGGCTGCTCTTCCAAGCGCTAGGCGGGGGCCAAAGTGGGCGGGCAGGCAGGCGAGGCGGGCCGCCCGCCCCGGTCTCCCCTCCGCCGCACAATCGGAGTGGGGGGGAGGGTGGAGAGGCGGCCCCAGGCAGGGATAAGGCAGTTCCTGCAGCCCAAGCGCAACGGCGGCAGCAGCGGCCCCCGCCCGAGCCCCAGTGCAGCAAAGATGGCTGCGTGCGCCAGGCAACGCCGGAGCTGCTGACCCCCAGGCCCGGCCGGGAGGAGCGCCCACCGCCCGCCCAGAAAGAGAGAGAGAGAGAGAACGAGAGAGAGGGAGGGATGCAGCCGGCCGCGTTCGGCCCACCGCGGAGCCCCGCCGGCCGTTGAAAGAAAGAAAGAAAGAGAGAAAGAAAGAAAGAAAGAAAGAACAAAACCCCAACGGCGGCGGCGGCGGCGGCAACTCCCGGGATAGGCGAAGGCTTCCCTCAGCGAAAGGGGGCGGGGGGGCTTCTCGGGAGACGAATGGAAGCCCCCGCCGGGCTTCTCCCGCTGAGCCGCCCTGCGCGGCCCGGCAGCTAGGCGGCCCCGGGAGCAACAGTTGCCAAGCTCGCGGCGTAACTTTGTACCGAGTCGGAGAAGGAAATCCGCCCTGAGGAGAAGGCATTGAAGGAAGGAAGGAAGGAAAGAAGGAGGGAAGGCCGGCCCCCTGCCTTCCCTTCGCTGCCTGGCTCTGGCCGGCCGCGGGTGGGCGAGGGCCGCGTGGGAGCCCCGCGCGGCGCCCATTGTCTGAGGGACGAAAAGTTGCGGAGCTCCCTGGGCGGGTAGGAGGGGCCTCCTCCTCCTCCTTCTCCTCCCTCCATCGGAGGAAGGCAGGAAGGCAGGAAAGGAAAGAAGGAAGGAAGGAAAGAAAGAAAGGACAGAGGAAGGGAGGAAAGAGGGAGAAAAAAGGGAAGGAAAGGAGGGGAAAAAAGAAAGGACAGAAAGAGGGAGGGAGGAAAAGAAAAGCAAGGAGGGAAGGAAGGAAGGAAGGAAGGAAAGAGGACAAGGAGGGAGGGAGGAAACAAGGAAAGAAAGAAGGGAAGGAGGAAGGAAAAAAGAAAGGACAAGGAGGGAGGGAGGGAGGAAGCAAAGTAGGAAGGAAAGAAAGTGAGAGAGGAAGGAAGGAAGGAAGGAAGGAAAAGAAACGAAGAGGGGCCGCCGTTCGCCAGAACAGCAACTGCAGCCGCCCTCCAACATCTCCTCCTCCTCCTCCTCGCCGCCGCCGCCGCCGCCGCCGCCGCCATCGCGGGCCGGGGAGTCGCGGAGCTTCGGGCCGGGGAGACTCACGCAGGGCCCCGGCGGTTGCGGCGGCGGCGGCTGCCATGGAGCCCAAGCACAAAGAGCTGCTGGCCCAGTGTCAGCAGAGCCTGGCGCAGGCCATGACAGAGGTGGAGCAGGTGATCGAGCTGCTGGAGGCGGCGGCCGTGCTTAACCCCCGCGACTTGCACCAGCTGCGGGAGGCCGGCCTGAGGCCGGCCGCCGGGGGAGAAGGCGAGGAAGGCGGCGGCGGTGGATCTAGCGAGCCGATCCCGGCCAGCGTGGGCAAGGCCGAGCTGCTGCTCCAGCTGCTGCTAGCCAAGGAGCGGGATCACTTCCAGGACTTGAGGGTGGCGCTGGAGAAGACCCAGCCTCACCTGCTCTCCATCCTCTACCTGAACACCCAGGAGGTGCAGCCGGGAGAGTCGGCAGGTGAGTCGGAGGTGACCCCCCACAACCAGGTTTAGCCTTACCTGCTGAGAAGAAGGGGGAGAGAGGGAGATTCGGGCAGCGTTTGTTCAAGCAGGAGCACTCCCATCCAGGTAGTCTTCAACTTACAACCCCAACATTGCTATCTCCCAAGGAGACAGTTAAGTGAGTTTTGCCCCATCTTTGTTGTTAAGTGAATCGTGGCAGGGGGTTAAGTTAGTTGATGAAGGGAATCCGGGCTTCCCACCTTGATTTGGCTCGCCGGAAGGTTGCAAAATGGGGATCGCGTGACCTCGGGATGCCTCCGCGACCGTCGTAAATGGGAGTCAGCATCTGAATTTTGCTCCCACAGCCGTGGGGACGCTGCAGCGGTCGTAAGCGTGAAACACAGTCGTAAGTCTGTGTGTTTGGGGATTGTTATGTGTGTTGGACCTGGTTTTGGGGTGTTAAGTGAATTTCATTGTATAGGTATACTGTGTATGCTGTGTATACCCATACCATGACAATAAAATTATTATTATTATTAAGTCAACTTTCTCCAGCGCCATTGTAACTTTGGGTGGTCACTACATGGATGGTTTTAAGTGTACTTGTCATCTGGATTGAACACCTTGCTGGGAAAAGTCCCCATGCCTGGATGGAGACTGGTTCCCCCCCCCCCACACACACACATACTTCCCAAAAAAAGGCCACTGCAGGTGTGCAAATAGCGAATCAATCAAGAAAGAGTGAGGGAGAAAGCACACAATATTTCCATTCCAATGGTAGTGTCCACAAGCTGAAGGGTTGGAGGCACCAGAGGTTGCAAGGTTGAGGTTCTTTTGGCGACGCGAAATAGAGGTACCGTATGTATTTGTGGCATCCGGATTCATGGCAGCTCTGGACAGGTGGAGAAAACCCTGCGGTTGTGGCTGGGTTAGGGTTTTGGTTTTTTTTAATGGCCTTTGGAGGCCATCAAGTTGCCTTGGTTGATGGTTGGACAAACGTGAAGGCTTCAGTTGGAAGGACTTTTTCTCTGGGTTTGGCAAAAGTGGTTTTTTTAAAAAAAAACTCAAGATAATGGTTGTACTTCCTAACACGTAGAAATTTGCTAACTGAGGAATTTTGGAGCTTGCAAATGGCTTCACCAAAAGTGAAGAGTTTCTACTGCTCAAAAGGGGGTGATTCATCTCGGCTCACACCCCTGCCAGACTGCCAGAAGCTTTCCTTCTGGCCTTAAGCCTTGCTTTCATTGTGATTTCCAACTCCCCCCCCCCCCCAAATTTTCAGAGCAGTAATAATACTGATGTTCAGGGCTTAAAAAAACATTGAGCTTCCATTATCTCAGTAACCATTGCAAAAGTGCCTTGAGGTAGCTTGTATGAAATCATAATCCTGACTTCCAAGGATCTGTCTCCTTGCCTAGGACCATCCAATGAATCAGTGGGGGAAGTATGATTGGGTGGCTATCAATGAGAGTAACCCGAGTAAGTTTTAGAAATACATTTTGCAAAGAAATACATTTTGGGTTAAGCAGATAATTCCACTGGAGGCTTCCTGAAACTGGATTGCTTAATGACCATTTGATGTTAACACAACACTGAAAAAAGTGACTTAAGGATGATTTTTCATATGGATGACCGTTATAGCATTCCCCTCAGTCACGTCATTTACATTCGGATGTTTGACAACCGATTCACATTTATGACAGTTGCAGTGTCACGTGATCCCCTTTTGAATCCTTCTGACAAGCAAAGTTCAAGCCAGATTCACTTAACTAATTTAACAATTGCAGGGATTCGCTCCAAGAAAACATGGCAAGAAAAGTTGTAAAACAGGGCAAAACTCACTTAGCAACATACATTTTTGGGTTCAATTGTAATCGTTAAGTTGAGGGCTGTTTGTATTTGACACCAAGAGAGGCATCGTTTTTGCCTTTGCAGATGCCCTGAAGTCTAAAATATTCCTGCAACATCATATTTGCTAAATTTGTTAACTCCATGGATTTCTCACCTCTCCTAAATGTTGATTCATCCCTGGGCCCAAATTAAAAATGGTGTTATTGCCTTGAAAAATGGCACATGACCACATCTAAATGCTCATCTCGTATTGCCATTGGTGGAGGTTCATGTAATAAAAAAGGGTTGGTCACCATCACTCTCTGCAGTATAGTTGGCTGAAAAAACCCTCAAGGCCATTTCAACTCAACCCATCTTTGTAGAGAATGGAATTTTTGTGACAACAAGGTGAAAGTCTCCCAAGTTATATTTTGTTTGACTACCAAAACGTTTCTCAATCTTCCCACTTGAAGTTGTGTGAATGTCAACTCCCATAGCGTCTGGGACATTCTGGAAGTTGAAATCTGCACATCTTGAAGTGGCCAAGTCCAATAAACATTGGGCTCTCCCTTCTAGTTCCTGGTAGTCGCTTATCTAAAGGTTTAGAATACATAATAAGAGAATTGGAAGGGAGCTTGGAAATCTTCTAGTCCAACTGTCTACTCAAGCAGGAGACCGTATGCCATTCTGGTCATGTCTGTCCAAATCTCTTCTTAAAAACCTCCAGTGATGGAGCACCCACAGGCAACTTCCACTGGTTAATTGTCCTCACTGTTGGGACATTGTTCCTTCATTCTAGGTTAGATCTTTCTTTGATAGGTTTCCATCTGTTACTTCTTGTCCTACAAACAGGTGCTTTGGAGAATAGGGTGACCTCCTCTTCTTTGTGGCAGCCCCTCAAATATTGGAAGACTGTTGTCATGGTTAGCCTTAGTCCTTCTTTTCTCTAGACTGGCCATTCCCAATTCCTGCAACTGTTCTTCATACGTTTTAACACATCATATGCTAAAACAAAAAATTATTGTTCACTGTGTTTGTTTATTAAATTTATATGCAGCCCATCTCACTATCCTAAAGATACTTAAGTCATATTCTACCTAGCTTTTTAAGCTCAGCCAGGGTCCATTATTTTATTTTTTTAAATTTGATTTATATGCCGCCCTTCTCCGGAGACTCAGGGCGGCTTACAATGCGTTAAGCAATAGCCTTCATACTTTTGTATATTTTATACAAAATTAGCTTATTGCCCCCACAAACTGGGTCCTCATTTCATCTACCTTAGAAAGGATGGAAGGCTGAGTCAACCTTGAGCCTGGTGAGATTCGAACTTACAGTAATTGCAGACAGCTGGTGTTAATCACAATGCTTTTAGTTGTTGAGCCACCAGGCCCCTTCCATCCCTTTCTGAAAAGATGCTTGGAATATGCCTCTACCTGCTCTTGACATTCTTCTAAAAAGTGCTTGCAGGTTTTTGGTTCCTTATGTTTTGTCTGCAGTTTCTTTCTTTTCTTTTCTTTTTTTTTCTAGAAGAGGAGTTGCTTTTATGCGATAATTACTTTTTTTGCCTAGTAACAGCAAGGAGGAGGTAATAATAAATCTTAACTATGGAAGTTTATTTTCCGGAGAGCAAAATGTGAAATAGAAAACGTTTCCATCAATAGCTACAGGTGTGTCTTTTTCAAGACAAGCATTGATGATGGATGGTTGGAAGATAGATATTTTCCTCCTCCGTTTTCTTTGTTCTTTGGGGTTTTCTAATGGGGTGGGGGGGGATCGAGAAACATCGTATTAGGGAAAAGAGCCTGGTGGCATGGCAGACTAAAACACTGTAATTAACATTCAGCTGTCTGCAATTACTGCAAGTTCAAATCTCACCAGGCTCAAGGTTGATTCAGCCTTCCATCCTTTCTAAGGTAGGAAAATTAAGGACCCAGTTTGTGGGGGCAATAAGTTGACTTTGTATAAAATATACAAAAGTATGAAGGCTATTGCTTAAAGCATTATAAGACACTGAGTCTCCGGAGAAGGGCAGCATATAAATCAAATTTTTTAAAAAAGAAGGTATTATGTGCAAGGCATGTTGCCCCTGCTGTAAGATGTGATGGTAATCATTGATTTTCAAGTTGGCTTGTCCAGTTTAAGGATGTGTAATCAATTGCTGGTTGCTACAGCGTGCAATCTGTCACTACGAGGATCCTAAACCTGGTGACATCTGTAGGAACCTCAATCTCAACTGTATAGGTAGTCCTCGACTTACAATGGTTCATGTAGTGACCGATCAAAGTTACAACGGTACTGAAAAAAAGTGGCTTGTGACTATTTTTCCTGTGATCAAAATTCAGATGCTTGGCAACTGGCTTATACTTATGACCGTTGCTGCATCCCAAGGTCACATAATCCCATTTGGCGACTTTCTGACGAGCAAAGTCAGTGGGGAGGCCATATTCACTTAACAGTGGGATTACTAATTTATCAGCTGCAGAGATTCATTTAGCAACTGTGGCAAGAAAGGTGGTAAAATGGGGCAAAACCCATTTAACAAATGCCTCACTTAACAACAGACGGTTTGGGCTTGATTGTGGTCATAAGTCAAGGACTACCTATAGTTAGATCTGTACTTCAGTGTTACAACCAGAAAGCCTTCCATGTAAGGCTTACAGGGCAGTGTCGAACCTCGGGGTTTGCCTTACCAGGGATGGGGAGGTCCTGGTGGTGGTGGGAATGTCCGTGATGCTAGCGGCTGCAGCCATGCTCCAGAGAAGTCCCGTTGGAGTGCCAGTCAGCTGTGTGTCTGCCAGCGCAAGAGAACCGGGACACCCGATGCTCAGCTGTGCAACCAGGATGCCCGACAATCAGCTGTGCAGCCACACGGAGCTGGGTGAGGAATTTCCAGGCATGGCCTGTGCCGGTGGACGGTTATATATGGCTTGCCTATATAACCATTCTGGGAGGCGGCTGCTCCCAGTGCTGAGTTTAATTCTGGATTGCATCTGTTTCATGCTGTGCTTTCTGGAGCTCTCTTGCGTGCCTGAATCCGGCTTAATAAACCCAGTTTATTCACTCGCTCACATGCCTGGGTGAGTTCACAACCAGCTCTTGAGTGACCAGATCATACAGTAGAAGCTGATTAGGTGCACCAATGATTTCTGGCACCTCTTAGCTCAGTAATTTTCTCTCTCTTCTTTTACTCTCCTCATAAAGTTTCAAAAATCCTGCTCCTGGTACCCATCAGCAGGCATTCTGTAGAAAGCCGTCCACTTCGGCCCTCTATATGTCAATTAGGCTGTAACCGCTACTGAGAAAAACGTGCGAAATTGCCAGAATCCCGTCGCAGCTCATAAGAAGCTTTAAAACGGAGCAGAGGAATGGCTCCCTTGTGGCTGGGAAACTTCCCCTTGTAGCAGCTACTCAAGAGGGGTTCAGGATGGAAAAGCAATCAAGGAAGGGCCTCCGAAGATCTTTTCAGGGTACTGGCAGGGACCATGTGTAGAAAAAGTGTTCTGTTTCAGAAGTACATTCTAAAAAATATAGTTCTGCGAAATATATTGGGGAGAGGGGTGTTTCTTAATTATTATTTTATTTTGTATAGAATAAGTGGGTTTTTACGCTTGCGGTAGCTCGGGCTAGACAGTGAGTTCTTGCAGCCAGAGAGTGAAATGCTTTTTTGTATTTCTTTGCATTTTGAGGTCTATAGCAGCGCCCCCCAACTTTTTGGGCACCAGGACTGGTTCTGTAGAGAGAGGGTTTTCCGCGGACTGGAGAGGTGGGCTGGTTTCATCTGCTACCTGCATCCCATGGATTGGGCTTCACTTTCTTTGCACAGCCTGGTTGCTAGCATGTCGTGCCCAGGGGAGGGTTTCACTTACCTTTACCACCGGTTCGCCCCGCATGCGCTCACTCATTTCATGTGCATGCGCGGTGTCCATGCATGCACCTGGCGTTCCACACATGTGCTTTGCTCACTCGTGTGCCTTCTGTGCATGTGCCCGGCCTAAAAAATGTGCCTAAATAGCACCACATGGAGCCGGGGTGGGGTGGCGGGCCCACCCACAATCGCCACTACCAGTTCGCCTGAACCTGTGTGAACCACCTCTTCCGGTACCGCTCCACAGACTGGGGCTTAGGGATCCCCAGTCTACAGAATTTCAAATCAGTCGCAGATCAATTTCAGACTACCTTGTGAGAGATTGCAGGATATAAACATAGCTACAGTCTGGAAGTGTGTTTGTTGGTGGTTTGTTCGCCGAGCTTGCGGTTTAGCTTCCGAACGTTTCATCACCAGGCTAAGGTGACTTCCTCGGCGGGACTTGGGTTGAAGCATCTTGTTTCGGTTCTTCACCGCTTTCATGGATCTCATGAGGTTGGTGGATCATCTGACCGGCTGGTCATTTTGTGTGAAGGTCACCAAGTGACAAGCGGGTCGGTGCCATTGTTGGTTTCTTGCTCGATTGATACAGCTCCTTATGGGTTCATAGCTTGGCTCCAAATCGACATATTTGTTGATAAATCCATTGGTTGAGTACCAAGCTTCGATAAATTTGCATGTGGTGGCATGGCCAATGATTTTTGTTCCGTTCCAGTCAAACTGGCACTGTTTGGTATCAGTGTGGGTCAAGATCGGGTGTGAAAGTGTCCCTAAAATTAACTAGCAACAGTACTTACCTAACCTCCTTAGATCTGGGATGTCAAACTCATGTCGTCATGGTGGCATCATGTGACACATCATGACTTTTTTCCCCTTTGCTGAACCGGGAGTGGGTGTGGACAGTGAGTGACGCATCCGGTCCATAAGCCACAAGTTTGTCACTGCCTTAGACTTATAGACTGCTTAGTAAGGCTTCACAGCTTTCGCTTAGCGGTTTACAGAGTTAGCCTATTGCCCCACTCGCAACAATCTGGGTCCTCATTTTACTGACCTCAGACGGATGAGTCAACCTTGAGCCAATCAGAATCAAACTCCTGGCGGTGGACAGAGTCAGCCTGCAATTCTGCCTTCTAATCACTGCGCCACCGAATCAGCGGTAGAATCCCTAAGAGTAAGCAGATTCCTTTTTATCAACAGTGGTTGCAGTAGTGGGTTTCAATTTAGTTTGCTACTGGTTCGCTTGTGCACACATGCACAACGCTTCTGCGCATGCACATAAGCGGGTGGCTGGAGCCTCCTGCTGCCGCCGCTACCAGTTCATCCGAACCTGGCCGAACCAGTAGCAACCCACCACTGGGTGGTTGAATGGTTCAAACCCCAAGCAAGAACAAACATTATGCCTGTGAACCATCTTTCCTTCTCTAGCAGTGCATCTGTTTTCTGAGTAATTTCAAATGCTAAACAGTTATTGCATATGCATTGCATTTCTAGAGGAAGAGACCCGTGTCAACTCCAGCTTCATCCCCACCACCTTCCCCAAGAATAACATCTAAATACGGGCAACCAGATGCCTCCCTTGCAGTTGTTAAGTCTTCTGTGTGAAGTGCTGTTGCGACGCATTAGGTTAAGCAGTTCAAAAACCTCGGGGCGGAATTGTGCAGCTGAAGTTGTTTCTGTTCCAGAGTTGAACTGAGCCGGAATGGCCTGATGGAATATGACAGTTTATTCTGACAACTGGTCTTTGAGGTGATAAATTTGATCCTAAGAGATTATTCTGTGCAAGCCGGCCTTTCTCTACACTGCAGATGTTCCTTCTTGAGACAGGAGAGTGATTAAGGGTTACCTTGGATCCAGTTGACGGCGTGTTTAGTATGATGAGACGATGGATGAGCGCACATTGATCAGGTTTCTGCTGTGAAAATAATAACTGGAGAAGACCTTTGTCAAAATGCCTCCTATTCATCTTAGAAAGTTATTGGGTTTTTTTCAGTCCACTTCTATAGAACAGACTCGTAGTGCTGGAAGGGGCCTCGGAGATCTTATATTTCAGGGGTGGGCAAATGTGGCTCTTTTGCAACCTGTGGACTTCAACTCCCAGAATTCCTGAGCTAGCTTTGCTGTGTCAGGAATTCTGGGATTTGAAGTCCACAGGTTGTAAAAGAGCCACATTTATCCACCCCTGTTCTATCTAGTCAAATCCAGCAGTGAAATGCACTTACCTTCACTACTGGTTCGGGAGTGTGAGCGCAGAGGGTCAAACACGGGACATGATGACATCCCGGCAAGTGGGCAGAGCCTCCCTCCACTGCCGCTACCAGTTCGCACAAGCTGGATAGATCCGGCTAGATTTCACTGCTGGTCCAACCCTCTGCTCAGAGCAAGAGACTTTATACCATGCTTTTCAAAGGTTGACTATTCTTGAAAACCTCTAGTGATGCAGCATCCGCAATCCAGAAGATCCCATTGATTAATTGTCCTATGCAGGATCGATAAAAATCGATGATTTTTTTTAATATTAAAAAAAATCAGATTTTTAAAATTTAAATCAGATTTTTTAAAATGTTTATTAAATTTATTTTAATAAAATACTTTTGGAGAAAAAATCTATAGTTTTCTATTTAAGATACATTAATAATTTAGTTTATTTGGCATGAAATGGAGCTTAGTTATGTAGCATGAGACTGCATATTCTGCAATATTGGGACTGTCGGTGAATCAGCAGTGGGTCAGAGGAGGAGCTGCTGTGGGGACAGAGATGTCAGTTACTCTTTAAAAATTGTGATTTAAGTCAAGTTCATTTAAATCAAGCCTTTTTACTAGTGATATAAATCAGGATTTAAATCAAATCCACCCTGTTTCATTTAAATCAAATCCACCCTGGCAGCACCCACAATCCAGAAGATCCCATTGATTAATTGTTCTATCAGAAAATTTCTCCTTAGTTCCGGGTTGGATGTCTCTTTAATATTCTTCCACCTATTCCTTCTTGTCTTGTCCTCTGGTGCTTTGGAGAATAAGTCAACACCCTCTTCTCTTCTCTTCTCTTCTCTTCTCTTCTCTTCTCTTCTCCCATATCCTTCTCTTCGATCTAGGGTAGACATGCCTAGCTCCCTCAACCCTCAACAATTCTGGAAGGTTGGTCCAGTGTTGTATCTGAACTTCTTCTCCCTTTCCTTTCTGGAGCTAAGAACATATTTGTTTCTTCAATTACATTTATATGCTGCCCATCTGACCATTTAAGGTGGCTCTTGGGCAGCCTACAACATTATTCAGTAGTCCACTTTGGCAAGAAGGTTTCTAGTTTTGGTTGTACACTCTTTTAAGGGTTAAATTGGTACCAACCATGAGAGCTGCGCAAAGCTTTGAAAACAGGCTGAAGCCAAACATCACTTCGGTGTAGTTGTTCAAAGCCATTCGACTCTTTTGTCCGAGAGGGGAAAAAGAAATGACCATGTTAATTCCTTTTGGTCTGCTTCATATCTCGCATATTCCTGCCCAGAAGCCCCTTTTAGCTTTTCCAAATGACAGGCAAACAGGAAGAAGTATTCCATTGTGGCAATACAATTTTGCCTCGCTGGCTGGACCAAAAATATTGTATCACCCGCTGGGCCATGAAGCTCACAGCTATATGTCTGCCCAGATGAAGGCACTGCACATCACCATGGATTTTATTTTAAGAATTCCTCTGGGAAGGGTAGCTACTCCTAATGGAAATCTTTATAACCAAGGTTATGTTGGATTGTCCTTTTAGTAAATGAAAGTGCCTAAGTACTGTATTTTTCAGACTATAAGGCGCTCCAGATTATAAAACACACCTAGCTTTTGGGGAGGAAAACAAGAAAAAAAACCCCTGCCTCTACCTCCCAGCATCCATCCGGTATTCATCTGGCCCCTTTGCCGTGGCCCCTTTGCTGCTGCTGCCCATTTGCAACCGCCTGTTTGCCGCTGCCACCCATTCAGTGCAACCGCCTGTTTGCCACCGCCACGGCCCGTTTGCCGCTGCCACCATGGCCCATTCTAGAACAGCTGGTTGGCACCACCCCTTCCCCCACTGCAATATTTGCTGTATAAGATGCACAGATATTTTCACCCACTTTTGGGTGGGGGGGGGGCGAGGAAGTGTGTCTTATACTCCCAAAAATACGGTACTTTTTTCAAAAGGATAGTCTCATTTTTAACTCCCAACTTTATAAAGAAATTATTTTGATTTTTTTGTTTTTTTAAAAAAAATGCTTTTCACTTTAGAAACAAGGTCATTTTATACTTCTCAAATCATTAGACTGTAAACTAACCTCATTTGTTTAATCACTGACATTTGGGTGAGTCTTTCCTCCTCCTAGAAAACCAGAATTTCATCATGACTAAATGTTTTTTTTAACTATGCTTAGGAATTTTTTTTTTTAAAATCCTCGTTTCTTTTCCCTTCAACAAAGAAGTGAAAAATAATTCAACTGTTATTTCCTGTATTCCTGTATTCAATCAATCTATCCATTTCTTTATGTCAGGTCATTGACCCAACATGCGTGTCAGCACAATCAAATTAAAATTAAATTAATTAAGATGTTTGAATTTGGAATTGGACTTTTAAACAGCATTTGGGATGTGTGTGTGTGTGTTTTTTTAAATCTCCTTAGTTTCACATTATCTGTTCTAGTTGTATTGTGGTCATAAGCAAGGACTACCTATATTCTATAGTCATCATCATTATTATTATTATCCATTATATTAGTCAGAAGTTGCTTCTCTTTCTTATGGTGAGGACTCTGGGGTCTTCTGTACCCTTTATTCAGGATTTGTACTCAGCTCGACATAGAAAGATTTTGCCTGACTAAATCCCATTGCACAGAGTCAGATTGGTGTAGTGGTTAAGGCATCTGGTTAGAATTTGATGAGCTATGAGTTCTATTCCTGCTTTTGGCACAGAGACAGTTGGGTGAATTTGGGCCAGGTGCTCTCTCTCAGCCTTCGGAAGAAGGCAATGACAAACCACTTCCAAAAAACTTCATCCAAAAAAACCTGCCAGGACTCTTCCAGACAGTCATTAGGACTCAGAACTCCTGATATTTTGATATATTTTTTTGATTCCAGGGTGGATTTGATTTAAGTCGATTTAAATCATGATTTAAATCACGATTTAAATCACTAGTAAAAAGGCTTGATTTGGATCAACTCAATTTAAATCATAATTTTTAAAGAGCAAGTGTCATCTCTGTCCCACAGCGGCTCCTTCTCTGACCCACTATTAAATCACCGACAGTCCCAATATTGCAGAATATACAGCCTCATGCTAAGCTCCATTCAGTGCTGAATAAACTAAATTATAAATGTATCTTAAATAGAAAACTAGATAAATGTTTACTCCAAAAGCATTTTATTAAAATAAATTTGATAAAAATAAAAAATCCAATTTAAATAAAATAAAATGATTTTTTTTTAAAAAAATCATTGATTTTTATCCACCCTGTTTGATTCTTGTATTTCCCTTCTGCTTTTCCTCTTTAAGAGTTCGAGGTGATGTATTTTATCCCAGCAAGAATCCAGCAAAATAAGATTTTTCTCCTTTTAGGATTTCCTGTTCCTCCTCTTTGATTTGCTTCTCAAAGTCTTTATTTAGGTGCTTTGAAATTGATTATAATGTAATAAGTCTTCCTCCCATTCCTACTTTAAAGTATGAATGGTATATCTTCATGGCAGACAGGGAGTGGGGGTGGGGGGAATTCAGTGCTCTCTTTAGAGCTTGGTGGTTTTCTTGGAGACGTTTCACAACCCATCTAGGTAATATCATCAGTGCTAGGTAGCTAATGCAATGGGTCATGAAACGTCTGCAAGAAAAATGCCAAGCTCAGGGAAGCAGCAAGGACCCCACAGTTCAGCCCTCAGCTACAGATCGTCTCTTCTGTGGGGTTGAAGGTGCAACGCCTTCCCTGCAAACTATGCTAATGTGGAATTCAGACAGAGATGGAAGCCAATCTTGCGTTCACAAAAGGGATGCCAGATTGAGTCACTCACGTTGTACATGTGGCTGCATGTACAGCCATCGAGAACATTCCAGCATTGGAACAGATCAACAGGCCGCAAAAGATCTCTATGGGTATAGTCCTCGACTTACGACTGCGGTGGAGCCCCAGATTTCAGTTGTAAAGTGAGACATTTGTTCAGTCCCATTTTCCAACCTTTCTTGCCACAGTTGTTTAAGTGCATCACTGTTTAAGGTAGGGACACAGTGGTGGTTAAGTCAACCTTGGCTTCCCCGTTGACTTTGTATATCAGAAGGTCATAAAAGGGGAACCCTTGACCCCGGGACACTGCAACCATCATAAATACAAGTCAGTTGCCAAGCATCTGAATATTGATCACACAACCAAAAGGATGCAACAATGGCTTTAAGTGTGGAAAATGGTCATAGTCAACTTTCTCAGTGTCATAAGTTTGACTGGTCACTAAGTGAGCTGTTGTAAGTTGAGGATTATCTGTATATCCAACACACTTTTTGGCCCTTATTTTTTCCCCAACTACAGACCTGTAAGGTGGGTTGAGCTGAGGGAGACTGTCCCAAGGTTTTCTTGGCTATGCTCGTTTTCTGGTCTGATGCTTTAATCACTAGGTATCTTCTTACCAAGGGTTGCCGTGGCTCAGTGGCTTAGATGCTGAGCTTGTCGATTGAAAGTTTGGCAGTTCAGCCATTCGAATCCCTAGTGCCGCGTAACGTGTTGAAGTCCCGTTGCTTGTCCCAGCTTCTGTCAACCTAGCAGTTCGAAAGCATGTAAAAAATGCAAGTAGAAAAATAGGGACTACTTTTGGTGAGAAGGTAACAGCATTCCGTGTGCCTTTGGCGTTTAGTCATGCCGGCCACATGACCACCGAGATGTCTTTGGACAGCGCTGGCTCTTTGGCTGTGAAACGGAGATGAACACCACCCCCTAGAGTCAGGAACGACATATTTGTGAAGGGAAACTTTACCTTTATTTTTTTACCGGCAGAAAGCAGGTAACCGGCCATGCAAAGCTGTTTTGTGAACTCACATTAATTGTAACAGCCAAATAAAAACTGACTCACTGCTTTCCTGCAGGTAGTCCTCGAGTTATGACCACAATTGAGCCCAAAATTTACATTGCTAAGCGAGACAGTTGTTAGGTGTCCCTTTATCCCATTTTTAAATGAATTGCTGAACGGTTGAAGTTAGTAACCTGGTTGCTAAGTGAATCTGGTTTCTAACTTTGCTCATCAGGAGATTTCAAAAGGGGATCACGTGACCCCAGGGCTTTGCAACCATCATAAATATGAGTCAGCTTCCCAGTGCCTGAAGGTTGATCACGTGACTTATCGGGATGCTGCAAAGGTCATCAGTGTGAAAAACGGTCTCAAGTCACTTATTTCTGTGCTGTTATAACTTCCAGTGGTCATTAAACAAAACTATTGTAAGTTGAGCACTGTTGTGGTCTGCTAGCAACCTGCACACTTGGCAGTGGAGTCAGACAGTGTGGAGGCTGAGGAAGAACATAGGCCAGTCCTGGAGGCTGGGGAAGGCCCGGATGAAGGCTCTGCGTTGGAGGCAGAGATGGGGCCAGGGCCATCTGAGAGTGATGTACAGACTCTGGAGCCTCCAGAGGCTGATAGCAGAGAGGCAGAGGAACAGGAGGAGCCTGTTCCTAGTGCACACATGAGAAGAGCTGCCAGAAGGCAAGAGCAGCTAAAGCAGAGAGGACGACTCGGGAATAAGGCCAAGAGATGATTGGCCCCTCCCATAAGGCTTAAAAGACTAGCAACGGCTCTTGGGCTCTTTGTCGGAAAACAATGTTGATAGATTTGTTTCTTGTCTTGCTGCATTTATTTCTTGTCGGCGTCTTCTGCTTCTGAACTTTTGCCAAGAAAAGCCTTTGGCAGGTTGCCTAATTAGACCAAGGTTGGTGATAAGGCTGAAGAATTGTGTTATGAAGAATTTGTTTTGAATTAGTTTGGATTACGCTGAGAATGAGTTAATTCTCAGCTGTTCTAATAAAGTCTGTTTGTTTCAAACTGATTGCGTCTGATAATACCTACTTGGGCCTGGATCACAACAAGCACTACCTCCATGAAGAACTTTGTTCAACATAAGAGATCTAGGATCCAAAATAAGCTGTTTCGGTCCAGATCTCCAGCAAAAGATGCACGACACTTGGGACAGATGCAGGAAAGATTTCATCATCAGAACGTTCCAGCTTAGAAACGGCTATTGGGAATTCTCTGCAGAAAGAAAAGATAAATAGCAATAGCAATTTAGACTTACATGCCACTTCACGCTGCTTTACAGCCCTCGCTAAGCAGTTTACAGAGTTGACCTATTGCCCCCAACCATCTGGGTCCTCATTTTACTGACCTCAGAAGGATGGAAGGCTGAGTCGATAACAATAGTACTTAAGACTTACATTGTCAGGGTTCCAAGTAACACTCCCCAATGAAAGAAAACTCCGAGGCTTGAGTTTCCTCAAAGTTACATTTTATTAGAGGTGTCATATCGGCACATCTGGGAAAACCTGAATCCGAAAGTTTCCAGATTTTCCCCACCCAATGGAAAGTTCAAGTCCCTACCCAACACTCTCATGTCCATCACATGGTCCAATCCAAGCTCCATCCCAACTGGAGATGCTTCCCAGTTCCAGCCGTCCAGGTGCAGGGCAAGATGTCCTTGACTCTCTGAGAAAGGAATGTTATTATAACTATTTATCACCCCATACAATCCCCTCCCCCAGTTTCCCACAGTAGTAAATGTGGAGGCCTGAAGATCTAATGAAAAAGATGGCTTGCAGGCCTGACATATATATTGCTTCATAGTGCTTTACAGCCCGCTCTAAGTGGTTTACAGAATCAGCCTGTTGCCCCCCAACAATCTGGGTCCTCGTTTTACCGATCTCAGAAGGATGGAAGGTTGACTCAAGATGGCGTCGAGGAGCCGAGGTGGCGTAGTGGTTAGAGTGCTGTACTGCAGCTACTTCAGCTGACTGCTAGTTCAGCAGATCAGCAGATCAAATCTCACCGGCTCAAGGTTGATTCAGCCTTCCATCCTTCCGAGGTGGGTAAAATGAGGACCCAGGTTATTGGGGGCAATATGCTATTTAGTATACTGTCAATTGCTGTCAGCCGGCCAGAGTCCTTGGAGAGTGGGTGCCATAGAAATATGATTAATAAAATAATAAATAAATAAATAATAAAATAATAAATAAATAAATAATAAATAAATAATAAATAAATAAATAAATAAATAAATAAAAAATAAATAATAAATAAATAAATAAACAAAAAATAAATAAATAAATAAATAAATAATAATAACATTGAGCCGGTGGGAATCAAACTGCTAACAGTGCGCAAAATTAGCCTGCAATACTGCCCTCCAACCACTGCACCACCAGAGCTTCGAGAATCTTCGTTTTCTTCCGAATAAAGGGGGAAAAAAAACCTTTCTTTTTTCTTTTGTTGAATACTCCAAACACGGTTATAAAAAGGATGCTTTGTAGTTTGAAATCAAGTTGCTTTTACTGATAGCCCTCGACTTTCGGCCACAAGGGGGCCCCAAATTTCTGTCACCAAGCGAGACATGTGTTACGTGTCCATTTACCCCATATTTATGACCTTTCCTGCCAGCGGTTAAGGGAATCCCTAAAGCTGATAAGTTAGTAACCTGGCTGTGAAGTGAATCCGGCTTCCCTATGTTGGCTTTGTTCATCAGTCATTTGCAAAAGGGAATCACGTGACTCCGTCGTAAATATGAACCAGTTGCCAAGGGCCTGAATTTTTGATCACATGACCCAGGGGGTGCGGCAAAGGTTGTGTTATAAATGATCCCGAATCGCTTTTTTTCCGTGCCACGGTAACTTCCAACAGTCACTAAATGAATGAACTATTGTAACTTGAGGATTACCTGTATTCATGCAGGTTTTTTTTCTCCAGCCTATCCAGTACAGAGTTGCTGTGCTCTCAATGGTATTGGTTGAAAAGGGTTGGGGTGATGTAGGAGTGAACGTCGAGATGAAATAAGCATTTAAACACATGGCCAGACAGAGGACGGCTGTTTGCAATTGAATAGCCTGTCAGACTGTCTAGCCAGTTCCTGGTGTTTGCTTTCCTCTTTTATTTAAAAAAAAATAATAAAAATAAAAATCTTTCCTATTGAGAAAGGAGAGTGGATCTTGAATCCGACATGCTATTTGTGGTGCTTGGTTTTGCAGCCTGGCCAACGGAAAGCCGTGCTCATGGGTGCATTTGCTGAACTTTGCACATGGATGGCTGACCTGAGGAGATTGTGTGCATGAAAAGGTTACTAAAATAGCATTGCGTTTTGGTTAGGTGAAGCATCGGTGTGCTGACGCATTGTGTCTATGTTTGTTTCCTCTTGAGTTTGATCTTCGGAGTGCGAACATTTTACTTTGGTGCGTGTCAGGCAGCTCTGTGTATGCGCTGGTGTATTTCTTGCTGCAGGAACATAAATGCTGTTTATGCAACTAACTCCACCACCTGCAGCTTTCCACCCATCCTTACCTGCGAACAACAATATCAGCGGAGAACAGCACAGTTGTTTTGGTTAGACTTCCAGGTGACAAGCAAAGAAAAGGGGAAAAAACAAACAAACAGATCTGTTATTTCGTGACAGATGAGTGCCTACTGAAAAATTGCACCAGAAGATCATTGCTAAAAAAAAAAAAACACAAGAAAACATTAAGAAAACTCCATGGAAGTGACGTGTTAATTGAACAAATCTTTTTTTTTTAAACACAATCAACTGTCCTTTGTCCTAAAGCTGGCTGACTGAGAAACCCAGAAAAAAAGTTTATTTAATGCAACTAAAAATATATCTACCTCCTGGGGCAAGGGGAGTAGGAGAGAAAATTTTGTTGATAGTAAGTTTTAATCTAAATCATTTTTTTTCTCACCAATGGCAAAAATAGGACTGTGTTCCCTGTGCTGTATGGATCTATTTAAATGTACAGGTAGCCCTCGACAAATGACCTCAATTGAGCCCCAAATTTCTGTTGCTAAGCGAGACAGTTGCTAAGTGAGTTCCACAACCATTTCATGACCTTTCTTGCCAGATTTTGTTAAGTGAATCACTGCAGTCGTTAAGTCAGTAACACGGTTGCTAAGTGAATGTGGCTTTTCCAATTGGCTTGGCTTGCAAGAAGGTCACAAAAAGGGATCACATGATCCCCGGATACTGCAACCATCATAAATAAATGCCAAGCATCCACATTTTGATCACATGACCCTGAGGATGCTGCAATGGCCATAAGAGTGAAAACGGTCGCAAGTCACATTTTTCACTGCTGCTGTAATTTCGAACGGTCACTAAACCAATGATTGTAAGTCGAGGACTAGCTGCAACGAGCCAAAACTCCTAACTTCCAACATAAGCTGGTAGGATATCACCTAGTAGTGGAATTGTATCGGGGAGATAGGCAAACGGTGTAATAAATGAATAAAAAGTACATTCCCAAACAAACCTGCAGCTATAAATTTTCTGTAAGTTGAGTAGAAAGTAGCTCTCAGCATAGTGTTGGTGAACCTTTTTGGCACTGAGTGCCAAAATGGAGCACGCGGGGGAATGCCAAAAACCAGAAGAGCATCTCCCTGTGTGCGAGGGAGCGCTGGAAATGGGAAGAGCAGTTCCCCGGCATGCACGCGGTAATGCCAGAAACCAGAACAATGGTCAACGGCTGGCGTACCCAGAGAGATGGCTCCGCGTGCCACTTCCGGCGCATTCGCCATCATGGGCATAGACTGCTACCCTACCTGGAATGAAAATGCAGAATGATTGATGTTTCCAAAATGTCCAAAACTATTTCCTACAGTTATAATGCTAAAACATTCCATCTTTTTGCTTTTTAAAGGTAAAGGTAACGGTTCCCCTCGCACATATGTGCTAGTCGTTCCTGACTCTAGGGGGCTGTGCTCATCTCCGTTTCAAAGCCAAAGAGCCAGTGCTGTCCGAAGACGTCTCTGTGGTCATGTGGCTGGCATGACTCAGCGCCAAAGGTGCACGGGACACTGTTACCTTCCCACCAAAGTGGTCCCTGTTTTTCTACTTGCATTTTTTTACCTGCTTTCGAACTGCTAGGTTGGCAGAAGCTGCGACAAGGAACGGGAGCTCACCCCGTTATGCGGCACTAGGGATTCGAACCGCTGAACTGCCGACCTTTCGATCGACAAGCTCAGTGTCTTAGCCACTGAGCCACTGCTTTTTAGTAATATACAAAACACTCAAGATATTTCACGTTTATTTCTCCGAAGGCGGCTTTGTTCCGCATTCTGTTATCCTCTCCTTTTCCTGCCCCACCGCCCTTGTTGGTTTGCGGTTTATAGGAATGAGCAAAACGGCTTTTTAATTTTTTTTTTCTTTTTTTTAAAGAAGCTCTGTACCATAAAAATGTAACAACCTATCAAACCCACGAAGGCCAGTTTGATGTATTTGGACCGACGTGGCTATGCCTCTGGGTGGGATTATTATACTGGCTGGAATGACGGTTCGCTTCGTTTGCTTTCTGAGATGAAAACTGGAGTAAATTGAAGGCCACTGCTCTCATCATGTCTTTTAAGTGGGTTTAATTGATCTGGCTTTTTTTTTTTTTTTTTTTTGTCTAGGAGTTGTAGTTAGATTACGGTAGTGTGAGGGCTGCGTAGGCGGGCGGGTGGGAGGCCCCTTAGGGTTTCCTGGCAATAAAACCATATTTAAGATTTGAATTTAGGCCTGTCTGAACCTTGTACTTCATGGGCAACTTAATTTTCTCTGGATGGCTCCGTCTGTGCTCTTTCACTGCAATTCCTGAACATGCCTTTTTTAGTGCTAAGCACTTCTCTTAAAGGAAATAAATACTTGTACATGTATTCAGCCCATCCCACATTTGGCTTTCTTAGAGCTGGTTTTTTTTTTCCCCCTCTCTGTTTCCCCAGCCGGCTCTGCCTTACTTAGAATATAATTAATGAAGGAATTTAGGGCAAACACAATTAAATTACAGGCTTGTTCGGTGACAGCCAATGATCGGTTTGAATGGGCTAGCTAGCTGGAGTTTCACATGATAAAACAGTTTGCTCTGCCTTGAAGATGTCGTCTAGAACTAGCATGGTAAGGCTTTTGGGTCTGTTTTATGAGCAAAACGGTAGGAGAAAGTTGGAGGGTTTGGTTGGTTGGTTGTCGGATTGATTAACTTGGTGAAAGGTGAATCAGGAACGATTTAATTTATAAGCTGACTTCCAAACGCAATGTGACCTACTCATAAAGATTTTTCTTGTAGACTTTAAGAAACGAGGACCAATTCAGGAAGTTCCTCCTTTCAAACTCATCTTTTGGTTCAAAAAGGGCTCGGTTCCAGCATTTACGTGCTACCTTGTGTGTTGTTGTTTTTTTGGCAAACCAAGAAGCTCATAACAATGGCAACCGGTTTGTTTTGTTGTGGTGGTTTTGTTCATTGCAACCAGGCACCTTCTATTCTTGCTAAAAAGTTGGCAACGGAAAAAGAATATATAAATATATAACTATACAAATATAAATATATAACTAGCAATCAGCATCTTCCATTACAAATTAAGAACTGCAAGTATTGGTCCATTTAACAACCGTTCATTTAGTGAACGTTTGAAGTTACAACGGCCCTGGGAAAAAGTGACTTACGATCATTTTTCATCCTTACGACCATGGGAATCTCTGTGGTCACATGATCAAAATTCAGACACTTGGCAACTTGTTCATACTTATGACAGTTGCGGTGTTCCAGGGTTTCTCCTGCCGCTTCCCTCCCCCCCCCCCCAAATTACTAACTTTAAAGTATTGGGTGTGACAGGCTGAGAAACGATTGGCAATTGGCAATAGGCGGAAGGCTGTTTACATAGAACGGAAAAAGCAAGTTTTAAAAAATGGTTCAGAAGATCATTAAGCTTAGCTGTTTGTTTTCCTGAGTCATCACGTCTGCGGTACTTTGGGTCTACAGCATTATCAAATTACAATTCTCCGTGCGGAGCGAAACCCAAAAGTCAGTATTTTGGAATTTCGACACACTATCCACAAACGATACAAATTTAGCAATACTAATTTAGAAGAACCACGAGCCCAAACGCGCCGGAGCATCCCAAAAAGTTATCTGGCAATGGCCAAGGAAGAACATCTGAAGCAGGATTTGAAAACAATGGTTGTCTTTATAAATTGGCATTCGGGGGCATATGGCGTCCAATATTACTGGCAATATATTGACCTTTGCCATTATGACTAGGATAACAGAACCTTTTGTACAACAGTGGAGAATTGTGGAGTTTAATTGCAGAAGGATATCCCTTTCTCCGTTATAAATGCTCCTCATTCAGGCTCAGTGAGTGATCTGTAGCACTACAATTGTAGGAGAGAGCTGGTATTTCATTTCTCCTTTCACCAGGCTTAATCTATAATTGCATAACCTCCCTTGGTAAATCCCTCCACTTCATCTCTTCCCCAGCTTGCCTTAAAAGCAAGTTCCTTCTGTTTTCTTCTTTTCCAGGCATTTCTTAGATGTGCAGCTCATGTCGCGATGCTCAGGTTATTTATCTATTTCTTCGTTGATATGAAACGTGGGTGTCTTATTTTTCTGTTGGAAAAAAAATTTCATACCAAATCTCATACAAAACTTCTTTTTTTTCCTCTGTTGAGTGCAGTTGTGCCCTGTGAAATGATAACAAGGATTATACACACACAGGCACAACATTATCTAAAGCGGTACCTATTTGTCTTCTCGCATTTGCATGCTTTCTGAAGTGCTAGGTGGGCAGGAGTTGGGACAAAGATTGGAAGGCTCATCCTGTCGCATGCTGCTCGGGTTTCAAACCTGCTGGTGACTCTAGCTGCCCAATTCAGCATCCTTAACCACTGAGCCAGGTGGCGCAATGGCTCAGAGCAGGGGTGAAATCCAGCAGGTTCTGACAGGTTCTGGAGAACTAGTAGCGGAAATTTTGAGTAGTTCGGAGAACCAGCAAATGCCACCTCTGGTTGGCCCCAGAGTGGGATGGGAATGGAGATTTTGCAATATCCTTCTCCCAGGTGTCAGGTAGGAATGGAGATTTTTGCAGTATCCTTCCCCTGGAGTGGGGTGGGAATGGAGATTTTGCAGTATCCTTTCTCTGCCATGCCCACCAAGCCACGCCAGACCCACCAAGCCACATCATGCCCCACCCACCAAGCCACGCCCACAGAACCATTTCACCACTGGCTTAGAGCCACTGAAAGAGACACGCTCGGCATCACAAGACAAGATAGAAAGAGCTGGACATGGATCAGAGAACAAATGAAAATATAGAATGTCATCAAGAGAGTAAAAGAATTGAAATGGAAACGGGCTGGTCACCTAGCAAGAAGAACTGATAGCAGGTGGACCAAGGCAGTTCTAGAATGGGTCCCACTTGATCATAAGCATCCATGAAAGAGACCTGAAACAAGATGGATGGACAACATCAGCAAATATGGCAGGCCCAACTGGCAAAAAAAAGCTTGGGACCCTATGGGTTGCAAACATGCAGAAGAAGCTTTCATCCTGCAGTGGCTAGACAAGGACTAGAAGGATGATGATATGTGTGTGTATATGGATATATGTATGCATATGTGTGTATGTGTGTGTACAAACACACAGAGACAGGAAAATACATGGTGAAAAAATAAAATGAAACAGAAAGATGAAAAAAAAATAACAACCAGTATGCATTCCTATTGCAAAATAGTAAAAATTCTGTGCCAAAAAATAACAACCAGTATGCATTCCTATTGCAAAATAGTAAAAATTCTATGCCAAGAAACCATGAAAATAAATTTGAGATTGATAGGAATGTAAAGTATATATCTATGTGTGTGTATGTATGTATGTGTCTGTATATAGAACAGATAGAATTCTATTAGCCAAGTGTGATTGGACATACAAGGAATTTGTCTTGGTGCATATGCTCTCAGTGTACATAAAAGAAAAGATACATTCATCAAGAATCATAAGGTACAACACTTAATGATAGTCATAAGTTAATAAATAAGCAATCAAATCATATTAGGAAACAAGTCAGTATAAATCGTAAGGATACAAGCAACAAAGTTACAGTCAAACAATCATAAGTGGGAGGAGATGGGTGATAGGAACAATGAGAAAATTAATAGTAATGCAGACTTAATAACTAGTTTGACAGTGTTGAGGGAATTATTTGTTTAGCAGAGTGATGGCGTTCAGGAAAAAACTGTCTTTGTGTCTAGTTGTTCTGGTGTGCAGTGTTCTATAGTGTCATTTTGAGGGTAGAAGTTGAAACAATTTAACAAACAGGATGTGAGGGGTTTGTAAATATTTTTGCAGCCCTCTTTTTGACTCATGCAGTATACAGGTCCTCAATGGAAGGCAGGTTGGTAGCCATTGTTTTTTCTGCAGTTCTAATTATCCTCTGAAGACGGTGTCTGTTGTTGGGTTGCAGAACCAAACCAGACAGCTATGGAGGTGCAGATGACAGACTCAATAATTCCTCTGTAGAACTGAATTAGCAGCTCCTTGGGCAGTTTGAGCTTTCTGAGTTGGCGCAGAAAGAACATTCTTTGTTGTGCTTGGTTGATGACCTTTTTGATGTTAGGTGTCCATTTTAGGTTTTGAGATATAGCAGAACTAGAAATTTGAAGGTCTCTACGGTTGATACTGTGTTGTCTAGTATTGTGAGAGGTGGAAGTATGGAAGGGTTTCTCCTAACATTTACCACCATTTCTATAGTTTTGAGTGTGTTCAGTTCCAGATTGTTCCAGTCACACCACAAGGCTAGTTGTTCAACCTCCCGTCTGTATGCGTATTCATCGTCTTGAATGAGACCAATCACTGTTGTGTCATTTGTGAACTTCAGTAGTTTAACAGATGGATCGTTAGAGATGCAGTCATTGGTATACAGAGAGAAGAGAAGTGGGGAGAGCATACAGCCTTGGAGGGGGGGCTGTGCTAATTGTACAGGTATCTGATGTGATTCTGCTTAGCTTCACCTGCTGCTTCCTGTCTGTTAGAAAGCTTATGTCTGTATGTGTATATATGTGTGTGTATACACACACACAGATAATAGATATAGAGATAGATGGATACACACACACTATATATGTGTGTGTATATGTATGTGTACACACACATAAACACAAACACATATATTGTGTGTATATGTCATATATTTCATATACTTGTATGCCACTTTATATTCCCATCAATCTCAAATTTCGTTTCATGGTTTCTTGGCACAGAATTTTTACTATTTTACAATAGGAATGTACACTGTTTGTTTTTTTTTTCCATCTTTCTATTTCATTTTATTTTTTCACCTTGTACTTTTCTTAGAATCAAAGAGCTGGGAGGGACCTTGGAGGTCTTCCAGTCTTTTCTTGAAGACCTCAAACAACGGAGCACTTACAACTTTTGATGGCCAGCTGTTCCACTGATTAATTGTTCTCACTGTCAGCAAATTTCTCCTTAGTTCTAGGTTGAATCTCTCTTTTATGTTCTTCCACTCATTACTTCTTGTCCTGCCCTCAGGTGCTTTGGAGAATAAGTCAACCTTCTCTTCTTTGTGACTGCCCTTCAAGCATTAGAAGACAGCTATCATGTCACCCCCAAATCCTTCTTGTCCCGAGGCTACATATATGTAGTTTCCTTAACTGCTCATCATGCAGTTTAGCCTCCAAAACCTTAATCATCTTTGTCGCTCTTCTCTGAGTTCTTTCTAGAGTTTCAGCATCTGTTCTTGTGTCCTGATGAGCAGAACTGGATTCAAGATTTCCAACTGATCCTCTTCCCATGATTGTTTTCCTGTTATTCCTACTACTAGTCGATATCCCATCTGCTTATGTTTGAAGTTAATTTTGGCCCATGAAACTTTGTGTTACATTTGTCCATTTTGAAACGCACTCATCCAGTTTGGAAATACCCTTTCGGGGAATTTGCTATCCTAAGCAATTTAAGGCAGGGGTGAAATCCAGCAGGTTCTGGAGAACCGGTAGCAGAAATTTTGAGCAGTTTGGAGAACCAACAGTGGAAATTTTGAGTAGTTTGGAGAACTGGCAAATACCACCTCTGGTTGGGGGGTGGGAGTGAAGATTTTGCAGTATCCTTTCCCGGCCACGCCCACCAAGCCACACCACACCCCCCAAGCCACACCCACAGACCCAGTAGTAAAAAAAATGGATTTCACCCCTGATTTAAGGTCATCACAAAATGTGGCTTTTTCATGACTTAGCTTAAGTTGCAGATTATTCCTGGTCTCCAAAATGGGACCCAAGAAAATGGTTAATCCAGGTTTTTTTTCCTAGAAGTGGTACCAATCTTTGGCGTTAGTAGGTAAACCAGAATCCTAAAGTCACCTATTTTGTGGCAAAAATATGTCCCTCAACAATGTAGATAGACCCTTCGTGGCTTTAAATGATTATCTGCTGAAATAACCTCACTTAAATATGAATATTTTGTATCAGGTTTTATCTATTACGTTGGGTTTCTGGTTATGGACTATAATAATTATTAGACTCCATCCTTAGCCAAAACTCCTCTGTTAATCACTTCCCGGTGAAAGAATTGGCCATTTATCTTCATTTCTTTGTCTCGTGTTGTTTTATTCAGGCTAAAAAAGACTTGTCCCAAGATTGCTAACTGTGCTTGATGTAAGAGTTAATTTAGTTCTTGTTTGGAAAAGATTTTGACATTGTTTACTACCTCACCTCTACCCACGCACATATAGGTGCTCCCAAATAATTAGAGAGAAAATGGACTGAAAGCTGTGAAAAACTATCTTTATCTTTCTTTAGAGGGATTGTCCTTTCACAGATCCTATATTTGTTTATATAGGTAGTCCTCATCTCATGACCATAATTGAGCCCAAAATGTTTGTTGTTCGGCGAGATAGTTGTTAAGCAAATTTACCAATAAAGGAAAATATTTGTAGCTCAAGATTGACATGAGGAGTTCTTGGTGCTCTCTGAGCTTGCTGGTTGACCAAAACTAGATAACACCATCATCTTAAGTTAATTTTGCTCCATTTTACGATCTTTCTTGCCATAGTCGTTATGTGAATCACCACAGTTGTTAAGTTAGCCACATGGTTGTTAAGTGAATCTGACTTCCTCCTTGATTTTGCTTGTCAGAAGGTCGCAAAAGGGGATCACATCATCCAGGGCCATGGCAACTGTCATAAATACGAGTCAGTTGCCCAATTTTGATCACGTGACAATGGGGATGCTGCAAAGGTCGTAAGTTTGAAAAATGGTCCATTTTTTCCAAGGCCGTTGTAACTTCAAATGGTCACTAAAGGAACTGTCAACAGGCTCAGACTTAACCCAGACAAGACCGAATGGCTGTGGGTATTGCTCATCCTTGGTCCTAGGGGGGAGAAATTGTCCCCCTCAGAATGGGCTTACAATCTGGGTGTCCTCCTAGATTCACAGCTAAGCTTGGAACAACATCTGACATCTGTGGCTAGGGGGACATTTGCACAGGTTCGCCTGGTGCACCAATTGCGACCCTACTTAGATCAGGAGGCTCTCCTCACAGTCACTCATGCCCTTGTCACCTCACGGTTGGATTATTGCAACACGCTCTACATGGGGCTACCCTTGAAAAGTGTTTGGAGACTACAGTTGGTCCAGAATGCAGCCGTGCGAGCTATTGTGGGTGCACCTAGATACACCCACATTACACCAATTCTCCGTGAGCTGCACTGGCTCTCTATCGGTCTCTGGATGCAATTCAAGGTGTTGGTTATTACCTTCAAAGCTCTACATAGCTCAGGGCCAGGCTATCTTTGAGATTGCCTTCTACTGCATAGCTCCCATCGACCGGTAAAATCCCACAGAGTTAGTCTCCTCTGGGTCCCGTCAGCTAAACAATGTTGGGCCCGCAGGGGAGGGCCTTCTCTGTGCTTGCCCTGGTTCTCTGGAACCAATTACCTCCTGAGGTCCGGACCGCCCCCACCCTATTGGCCTTCCGAAAAGCAGTGAAGACCTGGCTTTTCCGGCAGGCCTGGGGCCGTTGATCTCGCTGAGACCCAGCCATGGAATGGAGTGTATGGGTTTTTAATGTTCTTTTTAACAATTTTTACTGGATATTGTTTGCATTGTTTTTTGCTGTAAGCCGCCCAGAGTCCCTAGGTCGGCATAGAAATGCGACTAATAAATAATAAATAAATAAATATAAGTCAAGGACTACTGGTACATGTATTCTATAATGCTTTCATTAATTTACCTACAATGGATAGGCCAGTAATTTCTTCAATCACTTTTTAAAAACTAGTGTTTTTAAAAGCCAATGGTTGGACTTATGGTAATTTAAAAAAAAGTGTTAGATGTACACTGGGACCCCACATTAGTGATATTGCAACCAGAAATAGTTTAGAAACAAGCAAGGTTGATTATACTATTTTCCAGACACTTGGAAACAATTGGAACAAGATTGTTGTTTGTTGTTGCTTAATGTTATTGTCTGAAAAGATACATCATCATTGCTTCTCCTTCTCAACAGGCTTGTGACTTAGTTAATTAAGAATTTTAATTTCATTTATCCCGATGTAAAAAAAAAAACCAACTTAACACCAGGAAAACAGCGTTATAGCAAGAATAAACAGTCTTGAGGGTACATAAAAACAAAACTGAATTAAAAGATGGAGGATGGAGAATTATTGAGCAAGGAATAACATTAAAGGAGGATATGGCTGACTTCCTTGATACAGGTAGTTCTCAACTTGCAGTAGTTCATTTAGTGACCAATCAAAGTTGCGACGGCACTGAAAAAAGGAACTTACTACTGTTTTTCACACTTATGACCGTTGCAACCTTCCCATGGCCATGTGATCAAAATTCAGACTCATGACAACTGGCTTATATTTATGACGGCCGCAATGTCCCGGGGTCCCCTTTTTGTGACCTTCTGATGAGCAAAGTCCATGGGTAAGCCAGATTCACTTAACAACCATGTTGCTAACTGAACAACTGCAGCGATTCACTTACCAACCGTAGCAAGAAAGGTAGAAAAATAGGGCAAAGTTCACTGAGCAAATGTGTCACTTAAGCAACAAATATTTTGGGCTCCATTGTGGGGCCGTAAGTTGAGAATTACCTGTAGTATTTAGAGGACCCTGAATAGGTGAGGAGGAGGAGAAGAAGAGGAGGAGGAGGAGGAGGAGGAAGAAGAAGAAGAAGAAGAGGAAGAAGAAGAAGAAGAAGAAGAAGAAGAAGAAGAAGAAGAAGAAGAATTGAGTTAGTTTAACAGTTAAAATCATACAAATTGGAAAAAAACCGTGTTCCTTCTTATAGAGAAAATAAATTATTTTAGTAGATTGGAATTCATATATAAGAAGGCCCTTAACTGTAAATCTGATTGTTGGTTCTTAGTGTCTTAAAAAAAAAAAAAAGCTGGCTCGTAGCGGTTAAACATCTAAACAAACTGTCACAACTATAGCAGACACACACAGTGCAATTTACTTTGCTTCACTTGAAACTCGGGAAATATGGCTGGTTTTAGGTCAAGCAGAGGATTACAAAAACAGATTCAGGCAGGTTTAAAACACACACAGAGACAGACTGCCAACGTTGTTCAGATGTTTGCAGAAGCATTTTTGTTAGAACCCTGCTACTCTACATGAGGTCAGGGTTGAGTTTTTCAGGGAACCTACCCACGCTGACCTCAATAAGGCAGTTGGTTCTCTGATGTCTGAATGGTTCCACTTCCGTTGTTCAGCCCTGTGTCTGTTGGACTTCCCCTGTTTTGCCCCTGTATGAGGATGTAGACTGACTCACATTTATGATGGTTGCAGTGTCCGGTGATCATGTGATCATGTGACCTTTTGACAAGCAATATCCAAGGAGAAATCAGATTCACCTAACAACTGTGTTACTAATTTAACAACTGCGGCGATTCACTTAATAAATCTCATTCAATGAATTTCTCACTTAGCAACATAAATTTTGGGGATCACTTATGGTTGTAAATTGAGGAATAACTATACCTCCCCAATGTATTAGATTACAATTCTCATCTGTCTCCATTAAGATTCTGGGAGTTGTAATATCACTGGAGGGGATCTGCTTCAGGGTTGCTGGACTTCATAGGAAGAGCAAAAACCTGATCTGATACCATCAAGTTACCCCTTCTCAAATCTTTTTGGAAAATTAGAGACTCTGCTGACTTATGAAATCCATGGAGCCTATACTGTAGTTGTCAAGCTTGAAGGTTGAAGTGAGATGGTTGGAAACTTGATTCTCCTTTATGTGTAGTTGTATTAAAAAATATTTATTTTTATTTATCCATTGTGCTGCCCATTCCACCTAGAATTGACTCTAGGCAGCTTACCATCACTTCAAAGTGACAAGGTAAAAACATTTAAAAGAAGAAATAGGAAGGCTAATTGTCTCACCTTGTGGGACATGATGTTCCATAGGAGGGAGCCCCAGCAGAAAAGGCTCTTCTCCTGAACCCCATCAGCCGAAATTCTTTGGCTGCCAGGATCCTCACCGTGACTCTCCTGCTGGTTGGCCAGTCCCATTGGGTTCTGGCTCAATGTAGAATTTACCTCTAACCGTGAAGAATGTAGCCTCTAAGCTGTGACTTTTCTTGACATTTTAGTCCCAAGCAAACCAGTTGAAATGCTGACATACATGCATCAACTCCATCACTGGATGTTTTTAAGAAGAGTCTAGACAGTTATCTAAAATGGTATAGGTTCTCCTGCTTATAGATAATTATTATAATAATTATTATAATAAATAATAATTATAATAATTATTCTATTATTGGTAATAAAAAACTTTTAAAACTATAAGGTAAAGGTTCCCCTCGCACATATATGCTAGTCGTTCCTGACTCTAGGGGGCGGTGTTCATCTCCGTTTCAAAGCCGAAGGGCCAACACTGTCCGAAGACGTCTCCGTGATCATGTGGCCGGCATGACTGAATGTCAAAGGCGCACGGAACGCTGTTGCCTTCCCACCAAAGGTGGTCCCTATTTTTCTACTTGCATTTTTTATGTGATTTCGAACTGCTAGGTTGGCAGAAGCTGGAACAAGTAACGGGAGCTCACCCCTAGGGATTCAAACCGCTGAACTGCTGACTTTTTGATCGACAAGTTCAGCATCTTAGCCACTGAGCCACCGTGTCCCTTAGTTTTTTAAAAAAAGCTATAAGATGCAGCCAAAAAGTAATAATAATGGGCAAAGGGATGATGATGATGATGATGATCCCACGTGACACCTCTCCTGCGTGAGCTGCATTGGCTGCCGGTGGTCTTCTGGGTGCGCTTCAAGGTGTTGGTGATCACCTTTAAAGCGCTCCACCTTAGGACCAGGGTACTTATGGGACCGCCTTCTGCCACCAATTGCCTCCCACCGGCCGGTTCGCTCCCACAGAGAGGGCCTCCTTAGGGTGCCATCAACCAGGCAATGCCGGCTGGCGATCCCCAGGGGGAGAGCCTTCTCTGTGATAGCTCCCACCCTCTGGAACGATCTTCCCCCAGAGTTTCAAACGATCTCAGACCTCCGGACTTTTCGTCGGGCCTTAAAAACGTATTTTTTCCAGTTAACCGGACTGGCCTGATCCCGTAGTTAATTTTTAGAGTTTGATATTAAATATTAATTGAACTGTTTTAAATTTATGGGCCAAATTTTATATTAGTTGCTTTTAAAATTGTTTTAACTTTTGTAAAATTGTTTTTTATTTCTGGCTGTTCACCGCCCTGAGTCCGCAAGGAGAAGGGCGGTATATAAATCTAATAAATGAAATGAAATAAATGAAATGATGATGATGATGATGATTAATAATAATAATAATAATAATAATAATAATAATAATAATAATAATAATAAAATAGCCAACTCACTAATTAGCCTGTTCCCTGGGGTCACCAGACCTAATATCATAACCCAGTCTTGAAGTTTCTAACAAAACAGTTTTCCCTGTTGGTTAAGGGATCTTGTTTTTTTAAAGGCAAGCAGGGCAGAACGTGGTGAATGCCATGGGAATTGTGGTTATATTCTCCTTTTTAATTACTTTGGCTATTTGTCATTTCCTGATTGTAGTTGTTTTAGCCACACAAAGAGTTGCAAGGCCAAGATTGGCTGTCTTATAAATTATTTAAACCAATGGAAAAAGTGTTGTTGACCTACAAACTCCCAATTTGGTTATTATAAAAGGCTTGGCAATTAATTTGCTAAGATTCAGAGTGCTTTAACAGGGCTATGTGCGCGGTGATACAGATTTAAATGGGCAACCCAACACCGAAACATTGGACAATTCTGGTACAGGTAGGCCTCAACTTACAGTATGACCACAATTGAGCCCAACTGTTGTTAAGCGAGACATTTGTTAAGTGAGCTTTGCTCCGTTTTACGACTTCTTGCCATGGTTGTTAAGTGAATCATTGCATTTGTTAAGCTAGTCACATGGTTGTTAAGTGAATCTGACTTCCCCTGTTGACTCTGCTTGTCAGAAGGTCGCCAGAGTGGATCACCTGACTGCGAGACACTATGACCCTGTTGTAAATACGAGTCAGTTGCCAGCATCTGAATTTTGTTCATGTGGGATGCTGCAATGGTCCTTAAGTATGAAAAACGGTCAGAAGTCACTTTGTTCAGTGTCTTTGTAACTTTGAATGGTCCCTAAATGGACTGCTGTAAGTCAAGGACTCGGTGTACAGTAGTATGCCTACAAGGTTCAATTCTACTCTCATTTTGGATCGCTTATGAGTAACTGTACACCAACCTCTTCATTAGTTGCTAGAGTGACAGCAAGTTTTCTCTTCTTTTCTTTTCTTTTTTTTCAAACTTAGCCTTCCGCTCTGCAGCCAACTAGTTCAACTGCTGTTGTCGCTGCCTGTGTGAGACAAAAGATCTTTGTTGTGTACTTGGACGTCCAAAGTACATTGTCAGCAGATTGCTATGTTCAATTTTTTTAAAAAAATTTTTTTGAACCTCTCGCAGGCTATCCCTCTCTGACTTATGTTTCAGAATCTCACACGGTTTACAGTGGGATAATCATTCCCACCATAAACCGGTGGAAGGAAATAAAAGGAAGCGATCCCAAAGTGCGTTTGGGTCTTGTTCTACCAGAAGACGAATCTGAGCAATATTTCTCCCTTTGCACAGAATTCCTCTGGATTACGCTCTACTTTTGTTTCCATTGTTATTGCTGATGTGAATCACCCAAGCCTGTTCTGTTTACTCTTGGGTCATTCTTCCAAGCACAATGGGATATATTCATCCCTATAAAAGCTGAAGCTTTTCAGCACGGCCCGTGTTCCACTCTATAAAAATCAAATTAAAAATAAATCAATAAAAACTAGCCTCAAAATCGGTTTCGAATAAGGGATGGGTATTTTATTTAAAACATCTCTGTTCTTTGAAGCCTGTTAGGATACTTTCGGATACCGGGTTTCATCAGCCCTCGCTAGCTTTATAAATTCCCAAGAATGATGAGTGTGTAACTCTAGTGTAGACTTAGTGTTACTTACTGCCTTACTTCTGCTTTAGTGCACAATTAGGATAATATCGTTTGCACCCTTTTGTTCATCTACAGCAGAATTAATGTTTGAGATTAAGGAGTAAAGTGTCAATGTTTATTTAAATATTTATACATCTCTCTGCACATGGGTTACATGTGAGATTTTGATTCAAATATTAACTTAGCATTAATGTGTATACCAGGGGTGTCCAACCTTGGCAACTTTTAAGAGTTGTAGACTTCCAACTCCCAGAATTCTCCAGCCAGTTCATCATGCTGGCTGGAGAGTTTGGGAAGTTGGAAGTCCACAACTCTTAAAAGTTGCCAAGGTTGGACCGCCCTCTGGTGCAAACAATCTGCTCATTATCTCCCTCTATAGCAGAGTTCCCCCAACCTTTCCAGGTTCGTGGCCTGATGGGGGAGGGGAATGGAGAGGGGATGTCTCCATGCTTGTGGCCGGGAAGTGCATGGGCATGCTCACAGCTCCATTTGCATGCATGGTGGCCACGCGCTCCCACCGCTCGTGCAAATGGAGCCCTCCCGCTCACCTGCTGCTTGTACAAGTGGGGATGGGCACCTGCACTCATCCACTACTTCTGCGGCCCAGTTTCAAATGGCCCATGCTTTACAGAGCTTAGGATAGGGATGGGGATGGGGATGGGGATAGGGATAGGGATAGGGATCGGGATCGGGATCGGGATAGGGATAGGGATAGGGATAGGGATAGGGATAGGGATAGGGATAGGGATAGGGATAGGGTAGGATAACAAGAGTTGGAAGGGACCTGGGAGGTCTTCTAGTCCAACTCCCTTCTTAGGCAAGAAACCCTATACCATTTCAAACAAATGGTCGTCCTAGCTCTTCTTAAAAACTTCCAGCATTGGAGCATTTACAAGTTCTGGAGGCAAGCTGTTCCACTGATTAATTGTTCTCACTGTCAGGAAATTTCTCCTTAGTTCTAAGTTGCTTTTTCTCCTTGATTAGTTTCCACCCATTGCTTCTTGTCCTACCCTCAGGTGCTTTGGAGAATAGCTTGACTGCTTCTTCTTTGTGGCAATTCCTGGGATATTGGAACATTGCTATTAAGTCTCCCTTAGTCCTTCTTTTCATTAAACTAGACATACCCAGTTCCTGCAACTGTTCTTCATATGTTTTAGCCTCCAGTCCCCTAATCATCTTGGTTGCTCTTCTCTGCACTCTTTCTAGAGTCTCAACATCTTTTTTACATTATGGCGATCAAAACTGAATGCCATATTCCAAGTGTGGCCTTACCAAGGCATTATAAACTGGAATTAACACTTCAAGTGATCTTGATTCTATCTCTCTGTTTATGCAGCCTAATACTGTGTGGCTTTTTTGGCAGCTGCAACACACTGCTGGCTCATATTTAAATGATTGTCCATTAGGGCTCCAAGATCCCTCTCAAAGTGACTACTATTGAGCAAGGTACCACATATACTGTACCTGTGCATTTTGTTTTACTTGCCTAAATGTAGAACCTTATTTTTTCACCATTGAATTTATTTTTCTGTGATGTTACAGTAGGTAAAGGTATAAGTTTCCCTGTCCAGTCATTTCTGACTCTAGGGCATCGTGCTCATCTCTGTTTTCTAGCCAAGGAAGCCAGCGTTGTCCAAAGACACTTCTGTGATCATGTGGCTTACATGACTGTAAACCAAGGAACGCAGAACGCGATTACCTTCTCACCGAAGTGGTACCAAATATTCATAAAACTCGTCACTGATATGGAGAGATTGAATTATGTGCGGAAGATCAAGATAACCAACATGATTCAGGAATCTGCCACAAGCCGAGTTTGACTCTCGACTACCTGGACAGATGTGCTGTTTTGAGAACAGTGCTTGAAGCAATTTGCAAGCTGTCTCCTTCACAGCTCAGTGTAGACTACAGATCTGGGTTTCCCATAACGTTTTCCATCCATTTCTGTCCCTGCGCATCTTTTCTGAGATCCCCAAAAGCAAACTAGGATTTCCCCACTTGCTGTGAACCTAATACAGTAAGATATGATATGAAATCAACTGTGTTGATAATTTTGGACTATGAGATAGCCTTCTCAAAGGTGTTTTTTCAAAAAGCAACTGGACTGGTTTTTTTCCTTGGAGAAGAGGAAAATGTTTTGCTTCTCATCCAAGAAGCTTCATCAATTCTGATTGGCGGGGGGATGGAATGAAAGGATAAGTTCTGACAGGAGTGGGTGGAGGGTTGGAAGGATCATATTTCTTTGAAGTCATCTGGTTGTTAGCACTCTTTCTGAGAGCCATTGAGGCTACTTGGGGTGGGGAGTTTATCTGTGCCCTCAAGGTCACCTGAACCACAATGCAAATGGTTGTGGAATCCTCTTGGAAGTGCTGAAAGGGCTGAATGATTGACAGGAGGTGTCTTATCCCTCCCCCTCTGTTGAAAGAGGACTGTTCAATTTTAAAGTAGATGGCCTCTTTGACCCCGTTTTCAAACCACTGTCTTCAAAAGAGTGGCTTTTGTCTTTCAAAGGCAGATGGACAGCTGAATCTTGTCCTGATGGGTTTGTTCTCCCATGTTGTGCCATGCGTTTGGGAAGTGGTTGTTTTATTTCTCCAAGGTACCGATCTGCACATGTCTTTTTGCACTGTATTCAGGGGTGAGTTCTACTTACCTTTACTACAATGGGGCCATGCACACTTGCGCTTCTGCGCATGCGCAGAAGCTTCCTGATGACATCAGGGTTGGTGGGCGGAGCCTCCTGCCAGTTTTACTACCGGTTCTTGCGAACAGCTCTGAACCGGGGGCAACCCACCACTGACTGTATTGCATCTATATATCTATATCTATGTATCTGTGGATGGATGGATGGATAGGTAGATAGATAATCACATTCTCAGTTTGTGACTGAGTGTTTTATCCTTGGGGTGGACAAATGCAAATGGACAGCTGAAACTTGTCCTGATGGGTTTCTTCTCCCATGTTGTGCCATGCATTTGGGAAGTGGTTGTTTTGTTTCTCCAAGTTACAGATCTGCATGTCTGTTTGCGCTGTATTGCATCTATATCTTTATATGGATGGATGGATGGATGGATGCAGTGGTGGGATTCAAGTAATTTAACAACTGGTTCTCTGCCCTAATGATTTCTTCCAACAACCAGTTTTCCAAACTGCTCAGAAAGTTAACAACCAGTTCTCCCGAAGTGGTACGAACTGGCTGAATCCCACCACTGGATGGATGGATGGATGGATGGATGGATGGATGGATGGATGGATGGATGGATGGATGGATGATAGATAGATAGATAGATAGATAGATAGATAGATAGATAGATAGATAAACACATTCTCAGTTTGTGTCTGAGTTTTTTATCTTTGGGGTGGAGAAGCTTCTTCCTTAATGTAGTCTTCTTCATCAAGGAAAAACAGCCTGGTTGCCTTTCGAAAAAGCACCTTTGAGACGACTAAGACCTGGATGACTCTTCACAGACATGAGATAGCCTTGCTTTCTTGGTCTGCTAAAGGCCAAGTCTTTCTTTGTTGGAGTCCTTCCTCTCTTTTGGGTTTTGAAACGAAGACACCCCATGCTGCACTTTGGAGCTAGTTCATTAAACTATTTGGGGCACACACAGACACACACGCACGGTGCAAATCTACTGATTCAACAAAGCTTTTTCAGCCTCATAATGAGGGGGCAGAAAATTTTGCAGATTGTTCTCGCCCTGCTTCCCTTCCGCTCCTTTTTAATTCCTCCTTCCAGCCAGAGAGAGATAAAATAGCACTGGGAGAGCTTTGGAAATGAGGATTCTCCCTCCAATCACATCCTTTCCTGCTTCCCTACTCCTCCCCCACCTCCAGGAGACAGCTTAGATCTTTCTTTTGATGATTATTTTATTTAAAGATAATGTCAGTGAAAGTGTTAATTGTTACAGGCAGCTAATGAGAAGGGTAGCCAAAGTGACTGACAGCACAAAATGCCCTAGCAGTGTATTTGAAGCTAAAAGTGCACTGGGAACTGGAGAGGAAAGCTAATAAGAGGGAAAAATTAGTACCTTTTCCAATACCTGAATTCAAATTTGTTGATTCTCGGGTTCTTTTTCCTACATTTGGGCCAATTGGTTTCAGGTTCCCTTTGCACACTTCGTAATTTTTTTTTTTTAAAAAAAGGTCATCATGCTTTTCCTTTCAGTATAGCTAACTTAATATAACAACAAAATATTTTTATGTAATCTGACAGTTCCTATCTCTCTTTTTTAAAAAATAGAATAGAATAGAATAGAATACACTGAGAAAGCTTTGAAAATGATTTGGAAGACGTATTTAACAGAATGGAATAACAGAATGACAAAGAATTGGAAGAGATCTTGGAGGAGGGGTGAAATCCTCCCGGGTGAACTATCTTCGGGTGAACCGGTAGCGATTTTGGAAGGTGGTTTGGAGAACTGGTAGTGATGGCGGTGCGAGGCTCCCCCCAGCTGCCCGGATGTCGTTACTTCCTGGTTTTAACAGGAAGTAATATGATTTTTACCATCTGCACATGCGCAGAAGATTTTATGCATGTGCAGAGGGTCTGCACATACGTGGTCCGTGCACTTCCGAACTGGTAAGGAAGGTAAGTAGATTTCCCCCCTGCTTTGGAAGTCTTCTAGTCGAACCGCTTGTTCAAGTAGGAGACATTTCATTACCAAACTAGGTCACATCATCAGTGTTAGAAGGGATTGAGGTGACAACACTCCTACAAACACTGAAAGGCAAGCCACTAGTGCCGTGATGGCGAACCAATGGCACGCGTGCCAGAGGTGGCACCCAGAGCCCTCTCTGATGGCACGCAAGCCATCGTCCCAGTTCAGCTCCATCACGCATGTGTGTGCGCCTCCCACTGGCCAGCTGGTCTTCGGATCTCTGCCATACATGCATGGGGGCCATGCATGAATGCGTGGGGGCCGGGGCACATGTGGGGGATATGTGCACATGTGGGGAGGCGGGTGCATGCAGGGGCTGCACGCACATGCACGGGGTGGGGTGCATGCAGGTAGCCGTGCATATGTGCAGGGGGCCACATGCACAGAGGTTGTGCATGCATTGCATTTTGGGGGTTTGGGTGCACATGCACGCATTTGCGCGCAGGCGCTTTGGGCACTCAGTCCGGAAAAGGTTAGCTATCACTGCACTAGTGTATAAATAGAGAGCAAACCCTATTCCCTCTAGCACTGATGATGTGACCTAGTTTGGTAATGAAACATCTGCAAGAAAGCCACCAAGTTCAGGGAGCACCAGGGACCTCACAATTCAGCCCTGAGCTACAGGTATTCTCTTCTGTTGATGGGATATTTACTTCCCTGAATTCTTCTTATATTTTCTTTTAGTGTTCATCTTATTTAGAGTCAATGGTGAAAAAGCTAGTGCTGACAAGTGAGGTTTTCTACTGAACATATCATAAAAGTAATATGTTTCAGAAGTTTGAAAGATGATGATGTTAACAGGATTACTTTGTGGGTTAGTAGGCTATGTAAATTAATGTACCATCCATGCCAGTAGGCCTCCTACAGGAATATGTAAATGTTGTTTAAAATTTTAAAGTAGGCATATTAAAATGAATGCTAAAACCTAGAGAACTGTGACACTAAAAAAGACCTGGAAAAATATATACCCTTTCATATTCCCCCAAACCTATCATAATTAATTCCACAATAATTATTTGTTATAATTATCTGCCATAGAGAGAAGCATAATTTGTTTTGTCTTTTAATTAAACAACAAACAAGCCAGCTATTTTGAGTTTTGCTAAAAGCTGTGCTTAGAGCAGTAAGGATTGAAAAAATTAAGGGTTGTTTAAATGGACCTGTGAGCTTTTATAGTTGTCCACAGAAAAGCCCCCTTTAAAAAAAAAAAGACAAGATTGTTATTACATTGTCTTAGAAGGCGTATCGGTTCTGTAGAATGCATTTAGTTGCAGAAGTTATAATCCCATCCTTTTCTTTTCTTTTTTTTTAATTTTAAAAAACAAACTTTATTGAAGTTAAAAGATAAAAACTGTACAAAGTATTCATAACCATAAAATTACATGACAATACAAATCACAACATACAAACTAAATATGTATAAATCTTTATATACATGTATATAGACAGTGACTTACTACTTCTGTTATCTTAATGACGGTGCCTATTTGTTGCTTTCCATTTCTTACTGAATTTTACCTTTACCCTTTTTCCTTTTGGTTTATCCACTCAAACCATCTATTCCATACCTTAAAAAATTTTGAGTCTTCCTTGTCTTTTGGTTTCAGTGTTAATTTATCCATTTCTGCACATATATAAATTTTTTGAATTACTTGCTGCTCTGTTGACACGTGATCTGTTTTCCAAAATTGTGCTAATGCCAATCTGGCCGCCATAATTATATGTAATATTAGGTATTTTATTTATTTTCTAATATTTTCTTTAATCATACCTAATAAAAAAAATTCTGGTTCTAATTCTATTTCTTCTGCTGTTATTTCTGATATCCAAATTTTTATTTTCTTCCAGTATTTCTTGATTTTTGGGCAAAGCCACCAGACATGAAAGAATGTACCCTGAACTTGTTTACATTTCCAACACCCTGGATTTAGATTTTTAGATCTCATCCTTTTCATTTCCATAGATTTTAAGAACATAAAATAATATGCTTGGAAGAGACCTTGGAGGTCTTCTGCTCCAACCCCCTGTTCAAGCAGGAGAGACCCTATATCATTCTGGACAAATGGCTGTCCAGAAAATCTTCAGTGATGAAACCCCTATAACTTCTTCAGGGAAGCTGTTCCACTGGTGAATTGTCCTCACTGTTAGGAAATTTCTCCTTAGTTCTAGGTTCTCCTCTCTTTGATTAGTTTCCATCCATTGGTTTTTCTTCCTGTGCCCTTCCTTCCCTCCTACCTACCTACCTACCTAGAACATAAAATAATAAGTTCAAAGGGACTTCAGAGATCTTCTAATCCAACCCCTTACTCAAGCAGGAGACCCTAGACCATACTAGTCCATACTCTAGTCCATACCCCTAGTCCATACCCCTAGTCCATACTCTTCTTGAAAACCTCCAGTAATGGAGCACCCACAACTTCCTCCCTCTACCTACCTAGCTACCTAGAACATAGAATAATAGAGTTGGAAGGGACATTGGAGGTCTTCTATGTTCCAGCAGGAGACCATATACCATTCCAATCAAATGGCTGACTAGGCTCTTCTTGAAAACCTCCAGTGATGGAGCGCTGAGTTATTATCAAGTAACCGACTAGCAATCTGGTCTCTCCACATGTCAACCTTAGTGAAGTGTACAAACCAGCGTCTGCATTTCCTGCATCGGATGAGGAGAGCTCATATTTCTCCTGTCCTGGCCACCTTTTACAGAGGCACGATGGAGAGCATTTTTTAACAAACTGCACAGCGCCTCAGATAGAAAGTCCCTATAGAGAGCGGTGAAGACAGCCGAGAAGATTATAGGAAGCTCGCTACCCGTTATTCAGGAGTTTCAAGTTGAGTCTGTAGCCCCAGAGGCTGATAACACCCAACCCAGACCACTTCACAGAATATTTTGAATTCAGCTGTTTTGTTCCAAGCTCATTAGCCAAACACAATTCCTCTTTTGCTCATTTCCCTTGCAGAGCCCATGAAAGGAGATATAGAGATAGCTGTGTGTGCGTATAAACGGCACACACAAATGCACACAGCATCTATATTTTGTCTTTTTAGATACACACACACAGAGATGTACATAGGTAAACAGTGCTCTTGGATGTGGAAGGAGAGAAGATTAAAGAAGTAGGTTGACAGGAGAAGAGAGAAGAGAGAGACTCAACTGATCTAACGTGAAATAGATATTAGGTGTGACCGAGATATCAGAAAAAACAGAAAAATACAGTTTAACTGAGTTGGAAGGGACCTTGTAGGTCATCTAGTCCAACCCCCTGCCCAAGCAAACCCCACTACACCAGTTCTGACAGATGGCAATCCAGTCTTTTCTTGAAAGCTTCTAGTGATGGAGCTCCCACAACTTCCGAAGGCAACTTCTGTTCCACTGATTAATTGTTCTCACTGTCAGGAAATTTCTCCTTAGTTCTAAGTTGCTTCTCTCCGTGATTAGTTTCCATCCATTGCTTCTTGTCCTGCCCTCAGGTGCTTTGGAGAATAGCTTGACTCCCTCTTCTTTGTGGCATCCCCTGAGATATTCAAGAACTGCTATCATGTCTCCCCTTGTCCTTCTTTTCATTAAACTAGCCATGCCCAGTTCCTGTAACCATTCTTCATATTGTTTTAGCCTCCAGTCCCCTAATCATCCTGGTTGCTCTTCTCTGCACTTTTTCTAGAGCCTCAACATCTTATTTACACTTGTGGTGACCAAAACCATTCTCAATTACATTAGAATCTTAAGGCATGTAGTTTCTCAAGGAAGTTTGGTTCTTAATTAATGCACGAGAAAATGTTGTTAAATGTTCTTGTAAACTCCTGATCAGCTGCTTGGCAGGGAATGTAATCTCTGTTATTGTTTTTTCTTCTCAAGGATTGCCACTTTCAAGTCAGGGACAAGGTGTTCTGCAGAGTCCTCCCCAGATTTTGATAGCGATCTTTCTAATGTCAACTCTGCATTCAAAATTGTTGTGTAGCATTTGTCCCATTTGTGTCCTAGTGTGAAGGAGCATTGTGAGCCAAAGGTGGCCCGAATCAACAAATAATCTACTCTATTGAGCCTCCCAAAGATGCTTTTTCAAAAGACAGTTGGACTTGCTTTGTTTTCCTTGAAGGCTTTTCACTTCTCATCCAAGAAGCGTCTTCGGTTCTTTTAAGAACTGAAGAAACTTCTTAAATGAGAAGTGAGACGTCTTCAAGGAAAAAACAAAGGAAGTCCAGTTGCCTTTTGAAAAAGCACCTTTGGGATAACCATGACCTTGATGACTTGAGATTCCCCATGGACAAATTTGGTGACAAATTTTAGATCCTTCAGTAGATTTGTCATCAGAAGAGGGGGAGTGGCCTGTTCTCTGTCCTCTCTTTTTAGCTGCCTGGTGATCCGTATAAATCAAGAAAATTTACACAAAATGCAAATTGACTTACTTGCTCATCAATAATTTGTAAATAGTTATTTTTCATAGTTATTATGTGTGTCAAAAATGAAAGTAAAAAACCATCCACCCAAGATATTACCCTGTTTTCCCCAAAATAAGACATCCCCTGATAATAAGCCTAATCGGGCTTTTGAGCGCATGGCAATAAGGCCAAGCACTTATTTCAGGGTTCAAAAAAAAAAAACCAGGGTCTTATTTTCGGGGAAACAGAGTACTTCCTTTAATCATTGGATTTCCTTCTCCAATTTCCCTTGGAAATTCTGAGGCTGTATCAGTTTTCCTTAGGATTGCAAAAATCTGGTTGAAGAATGTTTTTCAGAGGTCAAAACATTGCACCCAGTGTCAGCTTCCATGGTAACCGTAATTGTCTGAATAATATTTAAGTCTTCGCAAGGAATTGGTCACAGTTAAATGTAATTTTGTGAGGCTATTAATGCTGCTGCAAATAAAGTTAGAAATGTGAAGCTGGCCTAATAATACATTGACTGCTGGCTTATATCTGTTTTTTTAAAAAAAATGTATAAACGACTATAATTGCAAAAGAAAAAAGTAATATAAATTTTAAAAAGGAAAGGGGAGGGAAGGAGAAAAGGGAGGGAACAGAAGGAGAAAGGAGAGGGAAAGGAAAGGAATGGAAAGGAAAGGGGAAGGGAAAGAGAAAGAGAAAGGAGAGAGAAAGGAAAGGAAAGGAAAGGAAAGATTTCCAATTTTCATCACAAGAAGTATAAACAATTTAAGTAACCACCTCTTAATTTATAACTAATGGTCTCTCATCTCATGGCCTATCTTTATAAACAAATTCATAAAGTACCATCATTTCAGTCCCAGTCTTGGCAAAAGAGTTGCCACAAATAACCACTTATCTATTTTAACCTTGATCAACTCAATCAACTTTATATTCCTTTCTTTTATTTCAAACAATCTTAATCTTTACTCCATTCCAGTAATGTCATAGAATTTGATCTCAGTGAAAGATGATTCCTTTATTAAAGGTTAGAAAAAGGTATTATTTAGGCTGCTGGTCTTGATACAATGCCTCTCAGGTCTTGTGAAACACAGACTGAATGGAAATTCTAAATGGAGAATGCCATAATGTTGTACTCAGGAGCGTCGAGTGTTGTTTACCAAGAAGTTGTGGTCAGACCTGTCAGTAGACTTATTTACCTGGGAAGCAGGTTCAATCTGACTGGAGCTGGCAGGGAGGAAGCCTTGCAAATTTGAGTAACTTGTTGGTGAGGTGGGAAAATGTTCTCTTGTTCAGTATACTTCAAGGTTAAAATAGATTTGATTTTATTTCTGACGTAAGCCATTTTTATGGGGGAATAGAGTTCAGTTATGCTCATTTCCTGAAGTTCCAAAGTTATAAACCTAGAACAAAGGAGAACTAAGAACCTAGAACTAAGGAGAAATGACCTGACAGTTAGAAGAATTCATCGGTGGAACAACTTGCCTCCAGAAATTGTAGGTACTCCCAACGCTGGAAGTTTCTAAGAAGAGATTGGACAGGAATGGTATGCGGTTTCCTACCTGAGCAGTGGATTAGACTAGAAGACCTCTAAGATACCTTCCATCTCTTCTCTTCTCTTCTCTTCTCTTCTCTTCTCTTCTCTTCTCTTCTCTTCTCTTCTCTTCTCTTCTCTTCTCTTCTCTTCTCTTCTCTTCTCCTCTCCCCTCCCCTCCCCTCCCCTCCCCTCCCCTCCCCTCTCCTCTCTTCTCTTTCACGGCTGCAAAATGCAATTCTTAGCTGCTGTAATAGTGGTTTGCACATGTTTCATCATAGCCAAAGAAATTAATCATATATTGACATTTGAATAGACCTGTCCTGAACCAATTACAACAACCAGTGCTTTTGGGCTTTTTAAAACTAGGCGACTTGTTTGAGGTTCGTGAAAGAAACAGCAGTCTTTCACTTAATTACTTTTGGTTGAATATGTTAATGTCTTCCCTAAATTTCCGAGTCTTAATTTCTCTGCCACCTGTTAATCTCCGTATGTCATTTTCCCGCCTTTATCTGCCACCAGCTGCTCATTTACTAAGTTGCTGTGTGGCTGTAAGTAGACATTGTTAAGGAAAAAAGAGAGCCTCTTTTCTTAATACTTTGGTATTTTGTGAAGAATCAGTCAAAAACTGTCTTCTCTTTATCCAATCAGAGAGGAAGCCCATAGAGTAGAGCTAGACTAGGGGTGTCAAACTCATTAAGGGCTGCATCAGGGTTGTGTTTGACCTTGGGGGGGGCAGGGAGTGTGGCCAGGGGGCGTGGTCAGCTCAATGTCATTCATGTTGGGGGCACCTGTGGTGGTCTGAGCGCTTTCCCAGTGAAAACGGTTTCCGAGCTCCATTTTTGGCTGCAACAGCCTCCTGCAACCCTCTGCCAGCAAAAATGGAGCTCAGGAGGGCTGCAAGCTCCATTTTTGCTGGCAGAGGCACCATGGGTCCTCTCTAAGTGATTTACAGAGTCAGCCTTTTGCCCACAACAATCTGGGTCCTCGTTTTACTGATCTTGGAAGGACGGAAAGCTGAGGCAATAGCAATAGCACTTAGATTTATATACCGCTTCAACAAAACTTCACAGCCCTCTCTAAGCAGTTTACAGAGGTTTACATTCAGCCTATTGTCCCCAACAATCTGGGTCCTCATTTTACTGACTTTGGAAGGAAGAAAGGCTGAATGAACCTTGAACTGGTGAGATTCGAACTGTCAAATTGCAGGCAGCCGGCAGTCAGCAGAAGTAGCCTGCAGTTCTGCATTTTAATCGCTGCGCCATCACGGCTCAGGGATCAGATCAAAGAGAAGCACCCCAAACTCTATTTAATTGCCCTTAAATCTCTCCCCTTTTTTTCTCTCCCCAGGATCAACATATAGCGTTCTTTCTATAATGCCTTCGGATTCTGAAAGCAGTAGTTCTCTCAGCAGTACTGGTAAGTAAAGACCTGCTTGTGTTGCAGTTTGGCTATGTGGTTTGAATTGATCGTCAGCCTTGAATATACCATGTTTTCCCGAAAATAAGACATCCTCTGATAATAAGCCCAATCGGGCTTTTGAGCGCATGCGCTAAATAAGCTCCCCGAAAATAAGCCCTCCCTGAAAAGATTTAAATGCATGCAGAGTTGGTCCCCACCATTTCCTCTGGTTAGGGTTAGGAAGACAGAACTGGAAATTAGGTAAGACGGCAAAAGGAGCCCCATCTTGCTCCACACTCCCCAAAATAATAAGTCTTCCTCAGAAAAAAGGCCAACCGCTTATTTCAGGGTTCAAAAAAATATAAGACAGGGTCTTATTTTTGGGGAAATACAGTACGATTTTCTTACTCAAAAATCTATGAACTGTGGCCGCTGCTTGAAGGTTCCAGACTATTTCTGTGTTTGAGAAAAGTTGTCTCTGGATGTTTCTGAAAAGGTTGAATTTCCAACAAGTAATCCTCTAATTTACGAGTCCAAAATTTTGGTTGCTAAGATTTTTGTGTGTGTCTTGTGTGAGCGTATGTACCCTGCTTTTCAAACCTCTGTGTCCTTTTTCATGGCTGCAAACTATTCATAGATCAATGGTTCAACTATAACTGTGATAGTGAACCTATGGCACGGGTGCCACAGGTGGCACGCGGAGCCATATCTGAGGGCACACGAGCGTTACCCTAACTCAGCTCCAGCACACATGTGCCCACCGGCCAGCTGATTTTTGGACCTTCTGGGCCCACCAGAAGTTGGGAAATGGGCTGTTTTCGGCCACCAGAGGGCCTCCAGGGGGGGTTGAGGAAGGCCGTTTTTGCCCTCCCCAGGCTCCTAGAAAGTCTCTGGAGCCTGGGGAGAGTGAAAAACGGTCCCACTGTGTCATCACGTGCCAAAAGCAGGGCAGAGCGCGGGGGGAGCATACGCACATGTGTGGGAGTTCAGGTCATGTGTGAGCATTGAATTATGGGTGTGGGCACGCACATGCATGATTTCCCTCTCTCCCCCACTTTTGGCACACGACAGCAAAAAGGTTAGCCATCACTGACCTATAACTCTTTTTTTTACTATTCTATTTCTTCATTGCTGCAAACTGTTCATAGATCAGTCGTTCACCTACCCTGTTTCCCAGAAAATAAGACCCAACCAGAAAAATAAGTCCTAGCATGATTTTTCAGGATGCTCGCAATATAAGCCCTACCCCCCCACCTCAAAATAAGCCCCAATTAAGATTATCAGCCAGATTGGTGCACTTAGTATCGTATTTCCCCCAAAATAAGATCTAATCAGAAAATAAGCCCTAATGTGTTTTTGGAGCAAAAATTAATATAAGACCTGGTCTTTTTTTCTGGGAAACACGGTATAACTTTTTTTTATATAACTATTCTAATTCTTCTTTTAGAATTTTGATCCTATCTGACTTTATAATGGGCAGATCTTTTTAGCCGGTTTAAAATGCAATGCTAACTTTAGGGTTTGTGTCTTGCTTTTCATCTGGACCAAAATCCTGATGGTTACCTATGAATCTTCCATTTTGGCTGGAAACTCTTAAGCCAGTAATTCCAGTGTCAGAAACCCTGAGTCCAAAAGGAGTTAACTTGGACCACACATTTCCTGCTAACAAGAGTGCTTAGGTTTCATTTAATACAGAGTACTTCATTAATTACAGAGTTTCCTGCAAGCTTTATGCTACGCAAGCATTCTAAAGTAGCTCATAAAGCTTAGCCTTCCACGATTAAGTAGGTGCCCACTTGGGTTTTATCTTCGGAATCTGATTTTAATTCTAGGGAGACTTGGAAAAGTTTACACTTCTGGAGCAAAGTCCGCAAACGGATCTGTCTGATATTCCTATGGGAGCAATTCTCACGCAGCTGAAATCTTGCGGCCTGATGCTAAATCAGTCCCGTGATCAAAACAGGGAATAATGGAGACTGTCTACACACACACGAAAAGCACTTTCCCTTCACGTGTGGTGAATGAGACCACAGCAAGCATTTGCACCCTGTTTGCAAGATAAATAGAAATTGTGTTCAATATGTAGCAGTCCCTGGATGCTGTTTAGCTTTCCTGCAATAAACGAAAAGTTTCTGGAGTCATGCGAGGCTCTTTTCTTTGTTGCAGGTCAGGCTTGTGTTGTGTCTGTAAGAGATAACATGTTTCAGGCAGTTGAAATCAGCTTTCAGTAAATAAAAACATTGCTTCAGCCTAAGCTGCTGAAGAGTGTCTGGCATTAGTTTGCACTGCCAGCCCAGATGGTTTAAATCACGGTTCTGCTGGTCTTTTCATCCCAATAAGACAAACAGTGCCTTAAAAAAAAAGACCTTCTGTTGTTTATTTAAAAGTGAACTTGGTGGAGGTTTAACTGTCAGTCCCTTGTCAAAGATCCTTCTCTCCTTTTCCCAATCAAACACTCCTCTCTCTCTTTCTCTCTCTCTCTCTCTCTCTCTGTTTTCCACCCTTCCTTCCTTCCTTCCTTCTCCACTCACTCACTCCATGTCCCTTCCCTCCTCTTCCTCCTTCCTTCCCTTCTTCCCACCCTCTCTCCATCTTCCTTTCCTTTGTTTCTATCCCTTCCCTTCCCCTTTCTTTGCTTCCATCCCTTCCCTTCTTCCTTCCTTCCCTTCTTCCCACCCTCCCTCCCTCCCTCTATCTTCCTTCCCTTCCCCTTCCTTCCTTTGCTCCCTTCCCTTCCTTCTTCCTTCCTTCCTTCCCACCCACCCTCCCTCCCTCCATCTTCCTTCCTTCCCTTCCCCCTTCCTCCCTTTCCTTCCCTCCCTTTCCTTTCTTCCCTTTCTCTTTCCTTCCCTTCTTCCCACCCTCCCTCCCTCCATCTTCCTTCCTTCCCTTCCCCCTTCCTTCCTTCCCTTTCTTCCCTTCCTCCTTCCTTCTCTTTTTCCCACCCTCCCTCCCTCCATCTTCCTTCCTTCCCTTCCCCCTTCCCTTTCTTCCCTTCCTCCTTCCTTCTCTTTTTCCCACCCTCCTTCCCTCCATCTTCCTTCCTTCCCTTCCCCCTTTCTTCCTTCCCTTCCCTTCCCTCCCTTCCTTTCTTCCTTCCCTCCTTCCCTCCTTCCCTCCTTCCCACCCTCCTTCCCTCCCTTCTTTCCTTTCACCTTCCTTCCCAAAAAGTGAAGCATTTCTCTTAAATTTCCTCAGACTAGGCTGTAAAAAAATTGTCAGGACATTCTCTCTCTCTCTCTCTCTCTCTCTCCCTCCCTCCCTCCCTCCCTCCCTCCCTCCCTCCCTCCCTCCCTCTCTCTCTCTCTCTCTCTCTCTCTCTCTCTCTCTCTCTCTATATATATATATATATATATATATATATATATATATATCTCAAGAAGAAAGTGTCGTTTGGCACATCGCTGAAAAAAATACATCATTGTTGTCCAGGAAAGTAAACAGTAAATGGATTCTGATTCTGATTAGTCATAATCGGAGACATAAGCAGGATTAGATCAGCAGAATAAATAAGTAAAAGAATTTCTTTAAAGGCTGTGTAAAATATCTGGGATCTACTCCCACTACCAGATTACCGTCTGCCAGGCTTGCTGTGCTGAATTTGTTCTGCATCATTTACTGCAAAAATGTTGTTAGCCCTTTGACATTTTCTGTAACTTACCAGGAAGTTAAGATTGTTAACTTCCTGGTATGGTGTTAACACCTGGTGGTGTTCAGGATAGTCAGATCATCAACCATTTTAGATTTTAGCAATAAGTTTTTGAAGGGGAGTTATGAGGGTTGGTTGAATGGAGGCAGATATCAGAAAGTGTAAAATGATGATAGCTGTGTGATAGCAATGGCAATAGCACTTATATACCGCTTCACAGTGCTTTACAGCCCTCTCTAAGCGGTTTACAGCCTATTGCCCCCAACAGTCTGGGCTGTAATTTTACACACCTCAGAAGGATGGAAGGCAACCTTGATCCTGGTGAGATTCGAACTGCCAAATTGCAGGCAGCCGGCAGGCAGCAGAAGTAGCCTGCAGTACTGCACTCTAACCACTGTGCCACCGTGGCTCATGATAGCTGCAACTCGTGATAGTTGCAAGTTGCATTCCAGGGAATTGTGATAATAAGGGTCACTATGGATTTTACTCTGCTAGTCGTTGCTGACTCTAGGGAGTGCTGATCATCTCAATTACGGCATGCTGGCCATTGAGCCAGTGCTGTCCGAAGACATTTCCGCGGTCAGGTGGCCAGCATGACATCCCTGAGCACTGTTACCTTCCCACCAAAGTGGTACCGATTTATCTATTCACATTTGCATGCTTTCAAACTGCTTTGCTGGCAGGAGATGGATCAAGGAACGGGAGCTTACTCTGTCACGTAAGTGGGGAAAATGTTCCTAAGTTGCTTCTGTTGTAACGGTGACTAAACGAATGTTTGTAAGTCAAGGACTTCCCGTGTCTTCAAGATGCTTCTTCTAACCCCCACAACTCCACCTCTGTTTTTGTTTGATCCCAGGCACAACGGGAAAAACGTCATCACCCCCACCTCCATCAGTGGATGTGAGACAGATGAGCGAAAAAATGGAGACCATTTTGTTTCAGCTTCGTCAAGTGACCCGTGAGAGGGATGAGCTTCGCAAACGTCTCGCCCTGTCCTCGCCCGGGTCAACTTTCGATGACTGCAGGTGAGAGGATTCAGAGCAGAATGCAGAGATTTATTTCTCTACTAGGTGTAGAATCTACTCGAGTGTTCTGATCCAGCTCCGCAAACATTACAAACCCTCAGTAGTTAAATCAATGATTCCTTTATTAGGAGCACCAGCAGCCCCGGCAAAAAGTCAGTCTGTCTGTCTGTCTGTCTGTCTGTCTGTCTCTCTCTCTCTCTCACACACACACACACACACAGCAGGCTAACAAGTGTCTGGCAAGGAGATGGATGGGTGGATGGATGGTAGATAGATAGGACGGACGGACGGATGGATGGTTGATAGGTAGATAAATAGATAGATAGATAGATAGATAGATAGATAGATAGATAGATAGATAGATAATAAGGTAGACAGACAGACAGACAGATTGCCTTTACTATTCTTACAAAGAACTCAAGGTGGCAAACATATCTAATACACCTTCCTCCTCCTATTTTTCCCACAACAATCCCGTGAGGTGAGTTGGGCTGAGAGTCACTGGCCCAAGATCCCCCAGCTGGCTTTCATGCCCAAGTTGGAACTAGAACTCGCCATCTCCTGGTGATTGACACAAAGTCACCCAACTGGCTTTCATGGGTAAGGCGGGACTAGAGCTCAACAGTCTTCCCCTTTTGAGGCTGGTGCCTTCACCGCTGATTGACTAAACTCACTAGCATGAATGGAAGTTGGGATTTTTGTGATATTTGAAAGACCATCTGTAGGTTGCCTTGGGTTTATTAGAATGTGGTTTTTGTGATTGAAGCAAGATGTGACGCAGGCATGTATCGTCTCTTAACAGGACGGGTTAGTGCCTTTTGAACTAACCTGTCCTGTTGAATTCCAGTTTAAACATTGTGGTGTTACTGGATGCAACTTGCGTCACCTTTTTAATACATTCTTTGTGTAGTAGAGAAAAATAGTCTAACAATCTGTCTGCTAATATGCATTAAGATAAAATATTCAGGGTAGAAAAAAACAGTCATTGGGCTCTCTAAATAAACTAAATGTGACCATCTCTTTGTGGTAGGCCTAACCCCAAACCAAACCATGATTACGAAAGATTGAAGATACAGTGCATGAAGGCCATGTCGGATCTACAGTCCCTACAGAACCAGCACACCAAAACGCTAAAGAGATGTGAACAAGCTGCTAAGGAAGCTGATTTCTATCAGTGAGTAAACGTACACATCTGTACCATTTTTTTCTTTTCTTTTGCATTGAATAGGTTCTCTTAGAATTGGATATTCAGGGGCTTTTAATGCTAGCTTTCTTATCCTCAGTGTGTTTGTCTCTAAAATGTCCTAATTTTAATATCGGCCGAGGGAGAATATATAGAGCATTTAATAGCGGATTAAGGATTGGGGTTTTTTTTTTAATCTCACAGATTGCTTCTCTTGCAAAGGGATGGAGTAAAGTCTGTCAAAGTGACTTTCCCAGACTTAAGAATGCTTTTATTTCCTTTTGATTGTATGTTTGGGGGACATCTTTGTTTTCTGTTTCTGAATCTTTTTTTTTTTTCCTTGATCCAGATCGGGATATATAGGTCAAAATGTTTCCCTGGGACAGTTAGATACAGTAGTCCTTCAGTTTAAACCATTCTCCTCCTCCCCACCCTCCTCCTCCTCCTCTCAAAATTGCATTGATATTTCCATGAACATTCAAAAAGCTGAGCTTGATTTCAAACCTTGTTTGAGTTTTGAAGGTAAGCATGTCTTAGCTTCAAAGCAAATGTTTTGATTAGTGCTTAGAAAAGGCAGAGAATCCTAGGATCATAATTTAGCCTGGATTAAGATTCTTCTTCTTCTTCTTCTTCTTCTTCTTCTTCTTCTTCTTCTTCTTCTTCTTCTTCTTCTTCTTCTTCTTCCTCTTCCTCTTCCTCTTCCTCTTCCTCTTCCTCTTCCTCTTCCTCTTCCTCTTCTTCTTCTTCTTCTTCTTCTTCTTCCTCTCCTCCTCCTCCTCCTCCTCCTCCTCCTCCTCCTCCTCCTCCTTCCCCTTTATTATTATTTATTTATTAGTTCGATTTATATGCTGCCCTTCTCCGGAGACTCAGGGTGGCTTATAATGCATTAAGTAATAGCCTTCATACTTTCGTATATACCTGCTTAGTAGGGCTTTCGGGGCCCCCCCAGGTGGTGCTCTTTTTTATACAAAGTCAGTTAATTGCCCCACAATCCTGGTCCTCATTTTACCTACCTTAGAAAGATGGAAGGCTGAGTCAACCTTGATCCTGGTGAGATTTGAACTTGCAGTAATTGCAGACAGCTGGCAACTAAGTGCTATTTTAACAACACTTAGTCCACTGTGCCACCAGACTCATCATATTGCCCTTCCTCTCCCCCTCCCCCCAAATTGCATTGGTATATCGATGAACACTCAAACATTTAAGCTTCGATTGAAAATGTTACTGTTTTTAATGTCCCAATACCACTTCATGACCCTCAACGTTTCCCCTGTGTTTTAGTAGAGAAGGCCAACAGTGTGATTGATCTTTAAACTACCTCCTTTAAAAGTCACTTTTAATTTCCAGGCACAAGGGCTCATTTCATTAGGCCTTACTTGTCTGCCTTTTTCTTCTGGCCAGTACGTTACACAGCCGCCTGCTGAACGACCAGTCCCAGCTGAAGGAAGACATGGACACCTTAAAGAGGAAAAACAGCCAGTTCGTACGGGAGCACAATCACCTCCAGCAGTTATGTGAGGAAATGAAGAGACTTCACGAGGAGGATCAGAAGGAAATAACAAACTTACGCAGCCAACAACAGCAGGTATTTCTTTCCCTGGTTTGTTTGGTTTTTTTAAGGTACAGCTACTCCTTGACTTACAACAGTTCATTTAGTTACAACGGTACTGGAAAAAAGCAATTTGTGACTGTTTTTCACACAACCATTGCCGCATCCCCCTGGTCATGTGACCAGAAATTGGATGCTTGGCAACTGATTCATATTTATGACGGTCGCCATGTCATGTGATCCCCTTTTGCGACCATCTGACAAGCAAAGTCAGTGGAGTAGCCAGATTCACTTAACCACTGTCTCGCTTGGCAACAGAAATGTTGGGTTCTGTTGTGGTCGTAAGTCAAGGACTGCTGTAGTTTCCATAGGAAACGTGTTTGGTTTGTTTGTTTTTTTCCACAATTAAAATATACATTAATGCATTAGAAGCGCTTTTCGTTTAATTAGCATACTGGTTGCATTTATTGCTGATGGCTTTTCGGCTATGATTTTTGCAGAATTTAGGTACCGTGGTTGAAATTTTTTTCCTAAGGCAGATCTAAGTAATTTAGTGTTTCTATTTATAAACTTTCTGGTTTTTCAGCTTTGCAATCAGCTTGAAGATAATTTATTCCAAAAGTGGTTTTCTGATGTTAATTAGATCTCACTACGATGTTCTATAGGCCATTCGGTCTTTAATCTGCTTGTTTCTACTTTGAATGCATGAACCCCTGTCTCCTCAGTCTGTAAAGGAATTCTTAGGATAGGATAGGATAGGATAGGATAGGATAGGATAGGATAGGATAGGATAGGATAGGATAGGATATTTTTATTGGCCAAGTGTTGTTGGACACCCAAGGAATAGTCTTGGTGTGTATGCTCTCAGTGTACATAAAAGATACATTCATCAAGAATCATAAGGTACAGCACTTAATGATAATCATAGGGTAAAATAAGCAATCAGGAACAATTATCAGGATTCGGATTCTGGGAATCCAGCCTGGATTTCTTTCTGCGCAACCTGAACCTGATTCTCATTGCGTTACTTAGGGGAGAGCTGATGAATTTCCAGCTCTCTTGAACCCTCTTGGCCAAACCAACAGGTTGTCAAGTGGTTGAAATGAGAGAAAACTAACCAAAGTTGTCCTTATCTAGGTAGAACAGTAATTCAAACTGAATTTCTACATTAATTACAACAGGATAACAGATTTAGAAGGGGCCATGGCGGTCTTCTAGTCCAACCCTCTGCTCAAAGAGAAGACTCGACACCAGAGGTGTCAAACTCAAGAACCAGGGGCTGGATCTGCCCCACGGGGTGCTTAGATCTGGCCCGCGAATCTGCCATTGAAACAGCAAAGGACCGCCGCATGGTGCTTCTGCCAGCAAAAACGGAGCTTGTGAGGGCTGGGCGTGGCCCTCCCGAACTCCATTTTCGCTGGCTGAGGGTTGCAGGAGGCCATCCCAGCCGAAAATGGAGCTTGGGAGTCCAATTTTGCTGGCAGAGCGCTCGGACTGCCACAGGTTCCCTCCTCCCCCGACACGAGAGAAGTCATGCTGACCATGCCCACCCCCTCCCCGCCCTCCCCAAAGTCAAACACAACTCTGATGCATCCCTCAATGAAATTGAGTTTGACACCCCTGTTCTACACCATCCCAGTCAAATTATTGTCCAGTCTATCTTTGAAAACCTTCGATAAAGTGATAAATCTGTGTAGAGATGGGCCCAGATAGTTAGTTGAAACGAACTTGGTATTTCATGCTATGTTCAGACCATTGTCATTATTTTCAGTACAAAGTAATTTTACAAAGTAAATTTTTCAGTAAAGAAACAAAAACTTTTGTATAGTAAGCCATCCTGCATTGCAAGGAAACGAACAACTTAAGTGTGCCATGAAAATCTAAATTTAACACAACTCCACTTTATTAAAGGGATTTGTCATTTTGCCTGTTGAGATTGGCAGATGGTCAGTCATAAGAATTGAGCACATCTTCAGATTAGGATGAATTATTTTTTTTCCCAGAAGTCATTGCGTTGGCAGAACATCTGTAATCTCAGAGGCTTGTCCTGAGGGATTTAGCTCTTTCTCTGGGGGCTCATCCAGCTGTTGTTTATACCATAATTCTTTTGCAACTTTCAAGCCATTCCTAAAGATCTCAATGTCCCTATTTTCTATTCTGGCAGCCTGAAGTTTCCTGTCGCTTCTATTTTTAGATTTCTAGGTAGTCCAGTTTTTTCCACGCAGTTCCTTTTATTTGTGTTTTTTATGACTTCTCGCTGTCGTCTATTTATCTGCTCCTATTTCTCATTCCTCAACCCTTGATCCTCTAAAATAGGGGTGTTAAACACAAGGTCTGTGGGCCGGATGCCGCCCATGGGACCATCTTGGAAAATGTAAGGGGCCAGCCGGTGTCACTTTGGCCCAGTCTTGTTGTGGTCCGCCGACAGCCTGCAGAGCTGGCAGCGGAGTCGGACAATGAGGAGGCTGGGGAGGGTCAGTCCTGGAGTCAGAGGAAGGCCCGGACGAGGGCTCTGCGTCGGAGGCAGAGATGGGGCCAAGGCCATCTGGGAGCGATGCGCAGACTCTGGAGCCCCCAGAGGCGGATAGCAGAGAGGCAGAGGAACAGGAGGAGCCTGTTTCTAGTACATGCATGTGAAGGGCTGCCAGAAGGCAAGAGCAGTTAAAGCAAAAAGGACAACTCAGAAGTAAGGCCAGTAGATGATTGACCACTCCCAGAAGGCTTAAAAGAGCAGCAGTAGTTCTTGGGATCTTTGTAGAAAAGCAACTTTGCTACATTTGTTTCTTGTAGGCGTCTCTTGCTTCTGAACTTTTGCCAAGAAAGGCTTTGGCAGGGTGCCAAAGTAGACAAAGGTTGGTGATAAGGCCGAAGGACTGTTTATGAAGAATTTGCTTTGGACTTAATTTGGAGAATGAAGTAATTCTCAGCTGTTCTAATAAAACATGTTGGTTTAAGACTGATTGTGTCTGGTAATACGGAGAGGGTTCGTAGCTTGGGCGTCCTCCTGGATTCACGGCTGTCCTTGGAAGGGCACCTGACAGCTGTGGCCGGGAGGATTTTTTATCAGGTTCGCCTGATCTGCCAGTTGCGTCCCTTTCTGGATCGGGACTCCTTGCTCACGGTCACTCACGCCCTTGTCACTTCCCATCTAGACTACTGTAATGCTCTCTACATGGGGCTCCCCTTGAGGAGCACCCGGAGGCTCCAACTGGCGCAGAGTGCGGCCGCGCGGGTGGTGATGGGAGTGACATGGCGTTCCCATGTGACACCTCTCCTGCGCGAGCTGCACTGGCTCCCGGTGGTCTTCCGGGTGCGCTTCAAGGTTTTTGTTACCACCTTTAAAGCGCTCCATGGCTTAGGACCTGGGTACTTGCAGGACTGCCTACTACCACCAATAGCCTCCCACCGGCCAGTACGCTCTCATAGAGAGGGGCTCCTCCGGGTGCCGTCAGCCAAACAATGTCGGCTGGCGGCCCCCAGGAGGAGAGCTTTCTCTGTGGGGGCACCTACTATCTGGAACGAGCTCCCCCCGGAGATATGGAGGATCCCAGATCTGCCCACCTTCCGCCGCACTCTTAAGACTTTTCTATTTCGCCAGGCGGGCCTGGCCTAACCACTCTCCGTTTTTAGTGTTAAATTTTAATCTGTTTTAATTATTTGGGGTGTTTTAATTCTGTCTGGGCCAAATTTATTTAATCTGTTTTTAGTTGGTTTTAAATTTTGTATTTATGTATTTTTTATTGTTGGCTGTACACCGCCCTGAGTCCTTCGGGGGAGTAGGGCGGTATATAAATCCAATAAAATCAAATCAAAATCAAAAAATAACTACTTGGGCCTAGGTCACAACAGGTCTACCCAATGTGAAGTGGAAACATACTAACAGTTTGGGGAGTGGCATCAAGCTGGACATGCTCATCCAGTCGGCCTCCGTCCCCTCGAGGTCAACTGCAGCCCTGATGCAGCCCTCAATGAAATAGAGTTTGACAGGCCTGGTCTAAATTTACTAGTCCTGCATGTAACTTGCACTAAAAGTCATTGATGGATGTAATCAGTAAATACACGTGCCACAGCAATATGGTTTGTGAGTGTAAGAATTAAGAAAAACTGCAAAATTCACTAAGAATTATAAATAGTCCTTGATTTATGACTACAATTGAGCCCAAAATTTCTGTTGCTAAGTGAGACAATTGTTAAGCGACAGAAAAGTATTACAATTTTTCTCGCTGCGTTTGTTAAGTGAATCACTAAACTAGTAAGTCAATCTGCCTTCCCTCCAGTGACTTTGCTTGTCAGAAGGTCACAAAAAAAGATCACATGACCCCGGGACACTGCAACCGTCATAAATACGAGTCAGTTGCCAAGCATCTGTATGTAAATCACGTGATCCTGGGGAAGTTACCCTGGGGATCGTAAGTGCGAAAAATAAACATAAGTCACTTTTTAAAATTAAAGCCACAAATTGAACTGTTCTAAATCGAGGACTACCTGTATGATATGGAATATTCACCAATTGCCCTCTCGTATTTTCTTTGCCTCCTATAAATGTTTAATGTGAATCTTACCATATGTATCATTCGATAAGAGACACATTTTTGTCTTCCAAAGGTGGGTGGAAACGTCTGTGTGTCAAATGGAGCGAATATTGCCGAAGTCCCCCCACCCCCCACCCTTTGACCGTTTTTGACCTCCGCGCACCCCATTTTTTGCCTCTGCATGTCCTAATTTCGGCCTCCATGCACCCCATTTTTAGCCTCCACATACCCTGATTTTGGCTTCTACATACCCCATTTTTGGCCTCCATGTGCCCCATTTTTGGCCTCTGCATGTTTCCTTTTTGGCCTCCATATGTCCCATTTTTGGTCTCTGCATGCCACATTTTTGGCCTCCACACGTCACCTTTTCGGCCTCTATGTGTCCCATTTTTGGCCTCTGCATACCCCATTTTCAGCCTCCATGGGGCACACACAGGTCAAAAACTGGAGTGTGTCAGGGTTGGGCTCTACTTACCTTTGCCACCAGTTCACAACGGGATCGCATGCACAAATCACTGATAATGACATCTGGAACGGTGGGCAAGGCCTCCCGCCGGTTTTACTACTGGTTCTTGCGAACCGGTCCAAACCAGGGGCAACCCACCACTGGAGTGCATCTTATGGAGCAAAAAATATGGTAATTTGGAGCTATCCGGAAGCTCAGTTGGGGCAAAATGCAGGGGCTCACATGGTTTTGTCCGCATGTATCACCTCCCCTGCCAGAGCTTCATTGTTGCCAATTTGCTTCTGGGTGCAATTCAAGGTGCTAGTTGTCACCTTTAAAGCCCTTCATGGCTTGGGACCAGGTTATCTGAGGCGCCGTCTCTTGCCAGTCACATCCACCCAACCCACTAGAGAAGGGAGGCAAAGAATGGTGCAGATCCCATCTCCTAAGGTAGTGTATCTGGCGAGGAGAACGGCCTTCTCTGTGGAGCCACTCTTTCTGGAACTTTCCCCAGAGATTAGACTGCCCGCTCACTCTAATGCTCCTTTGGAAAGCCCTGAAGACGTAGTTCTGTCAGTGGGTCTGGGGAACCCAGAGTGGGATGGAGCCCATTAAACGGTTGATTTGTGTGTGTGTTGTTGCCGAGGCAGGGTGAGGGGTGTTATTATTTATTATTATTTATCTCTTTTATTCATTAAACATGAAACTCAGTCAACTGAACATTTAAAAATGCATCACAAATACCATTGATTGTTGCTAATGGTTGATACGGTTTGCTGCCAGTGTCCTAGGTATCAACCAAGTATCTTCTTAAAATATACGATGTTCTGAGTAACACAGTTTTTTGCAGTTACGCTAGTGTTATTTTAGGAAGCTGCAATTTGCTGATGTATCTTATAAAATTCTTGGACATGGTACCAAGTGCCCTGATGACTATGGATATGTATCACTGTTACATGTTTCATCCATAGCCGTGTGGTTGCGATGGCCAGGTTGCGATATTTTGTGATTTTTTCCAGTTTTTTTTCTTTGACATCATCATCATCATCACCATCATCATCATTTAATCTGTAGTGAGATTCACAGCCTTTGAGGCTGGTTAATAGCTCAGCAGCTCGAGTCCTAACCAAGGACCTAGGAACTGTTAAGGTATGGTCGGGGAATGTAAGCTGTTCCGAGTAAGGTGGTTTTTTGTAGAGTCAAAACGTTGTTGTTGTTGTTGTTATTTTCTACATTGTTTTTTTATTATCCGTAAGCCGCTGTGAGAAAGTAGGCGGCTATACAAATTTCCTAAAATAAATAAACCTGATTGTAAGCAATTTACTAGTTGATCTATGAAGAGATTATGAGGCGGTAGTAGAAGGTGCAAATTTGGAGAAACATTTTATCCTTATGCTAGGAAAAATTGTCTTACTCACTGCTGATCATCAGCTCCGAATCCCTGGCCTCTAGACTTTCTTCTTGTTTTCTGAGAAGTTTCAGGAAGTGTTTCAGAAAATTCTAGCAACATTATCAGTGTAAGATTTGTTGTAAAAAAAACACGTGTCACAATTTTAGCATTGCATTGAAGGCTTTGGTGTGCCAAAGAGCTTTTTGGAGTGATTTCTTGTCATCCATCTGCTAGATGCAAAGTTGAAAATTGTTGTGGAAGAAAGCAGTTAAGGTATTCCTTAACTCACAACAATTAATTCAGTGACCATTTGGAATTACAACTAAACTGAACGAAGGATGCCTGAAATTATGGCCGTTGCAGCACCCCTATGTCACAAAAATTTGGGGTCTTGGTGATCCGCCAGAATTTACAACCACAGAGATGTTGCAACCTCACCTGCCTCTCTTCCCCATCTATGTTTTGTGGCCACCCTGCACAACAGCACTCATTGGTGGCAACACAAGGGCTGGGACTGTAGTAGAGGCCCAGGTTGTAGGATATGACCAGGCCCAATGGGAAGGGTCAAGCGTACTATCAGCCCCGTTCGTGCCCACAATAGATCTAAGTCTGGCCCACCTTGAACTCCGTTGAACTCTTATCTACCGCCAATTTGCCTTGACAGTTAGTAGTTCAAATTCATTAATATATATATATTTATATTTCGTACTTTTCGTAGGTTTTATGTATGTTTTTCTTTTAGCCAGGTTTTTCCTACATAACCAAGATTTTTCTGCAGCCCTAGCTCAGTGAGGTCACATCCACTAGATTCTGGGCTTTTTTTTTTCTTCTGGCAGCCAGCAAGCCCTATGCTGCCTAGTGAGAGACTTATATAGATCTATTTCTGGCTCATTAGCCATCATCAGTAAGCCACACCCACATCTCATGTATCCTCCCTGTAAAGGTACAGTATCTATTTTCTTACTTTTCGTAGGTTTTATATGTGTTTTTCTTTTAGCCAGGTTTTTCCTACGTAACCAAGATTTTTCTGGAACCACAATTGAGTGAAATCACATTCACTACATTCTGGGTTCTTTCTCCATCTTTTCACTCTGGCAGCAAACAGAATCTTGTGTTGCATTCTGGGAGACCTATATAGCTATTTCTGGCTCGTTAGTCGTCATCAGTAGGCCACACCCACATCTCATGTTCCTCCCTGTAAAGGCCCAATGTCTATTTTCTTACTTTTGTACGCACACACACACACACACACACATACATACATACATACATACATATACATATATATACATATATATGTCTATTTGCTTACTTTTTGTAGGTTTACTTACCCTTCGTAAGTAACAAAATAGACATTGTACCTTTACAGGGAGGAACATGAGATGTGGGTGTGGCTTACTGAGGATGGCTAATGAACCAGAAATAGCTATATAAGTCTCTCACAATGCAGCACAAAATTTGCTGGCTGCCAGAATGAAAAGAAGAAGAAAAAACCCCAGAAAGTAGTGAATGTGATTTCACTCAATTGTGGTTCCAGAAAAATCTTGGTTACGTAGGAAAAACCTGGCCTAAAGGAAACACACACGAACACACACACATATACATACATACATACATACGGTTGCAAGACAAAGTATGTGAACCCCTTGGAATTACGTGGAATTTTGCATCAATTGGTCATAAAATGTGCTCTGAACTTCATCTAAGTCACAACACTAGAAAAACACAGTCTGCTTAAAATAATACTACACAAACATTAGATGTTGCCATGGTTTAATTGAACATAGCATGTACACATTTATAGTGCAGGGAGGAAAAAGTATATGAGCCCCTAGCCTAATGACTTCTCCAAGAGCTAATTGGAGCCAGGAGTGAGCCAACCTTGACTCCAATCAGTGTGATGATATTGGATGTGTTGCTGACAGCTGTCCTGCCCTTTAAAAACACACACCTGTTTTGGGTGTACTGGTTTCAAGAAACACTGTCTGATGTGAACCATGCCTCACAGAAAAGAGCTCTCAGAAGACCTACAATCAAGAATTGTTGACTTGCATGAAGCTGGAAAGGGTTACAAAAGTATCTCCAAAAGCCTTGATGCTCATGTGTCCATGGTAAGACAGACTGTCTACAAATGGAGAAAGTTTCGCACTGTTGCTACTCTCCCTAGGCGTGGTCGTCTTGTAAAAATGACTGCAAGAGCACAGCGCAGAATGCTTCATGAGGTAAAGAAGAATCCTAGAGTGTTAGCTAAAGACCTACAGAAATCTCTGGCACATTTTTGTTAACACATCTACAATAAGGAAAACATTAAACAAGAATGGAATACATGGGAGGACACCACGGAGGAAGCCATTGCTGTCCAAAAAAAAATTGCAGCACATTTGAAGTTTACAAAAGAGTACCTGGAAGTTCCACAGCACTTCTGGCAAAATATACTGTGGACAGATGAAACCAAAATTGAGTTGTTTGGGAAGAACAAACAATACTATGTGTGGAGAAAAAAAGGCACAGCACACCAACATCAAAACCTCATCCTCACTGTAAAACGTGGCGGAGGGAGCATCATGGTTTGGGGCTACTTTGCTGCCTTAGGGCCTGGACGGATTGTTGTCATTGATAGGAAAATTAATTCCAGAGTTTATCAAGACATTTTGCAGGAAAATGTCCGCCAACTGAAGCTCCGCAGAGGATGGGTGATGCAACAGGACAATGACCCAAAGCATACAAGTAATTCAACAAAAAAATGGCTTCAACAGCACAGAATACGCCTTCTGGGGTGGCCCAGTCAGAGTCCTGACCTCAACCCGATTGAAATGTTGTGGCATGACCTTAGGAGAGTGATTCACACCAGACATCCCAAGAATATTGCTACACTGAAACAGTTTTGTGAAGAGGAGTGGTCCAAAATTACTCCAGATCGTTGTGCAGGTCTGATCTGCAACTACAGGAAACGTTTGGTTGAGGTTATTGCTGCCAAAGGAGGGTCAACCAGTTGTTAAGTCCAAAGGTTCACATACTTTTTCCTCCCTGCACTGTGAATGTGTACATGTTATGTTCAATTAAACCATGGCAACATCTAATGTTTGTGTAGTATTATTTTAAGCAGACTGTGTTTTTCTATTGTTGTGACTTAGATGAAGTTCAGAGCATATTTTATGACCAATTGATGCAAAACGTAATCCCAAGGGGTTCACATACTTTTTCTTGCAACTGTATGTATGTATGTATGTATCTTGGTTACGTAGAAAAAACCTGGCTTAAAGAAACACACACACGCACACACACACACACATTTATATTTTATATTTATATTTTATATTTATATTTATATTTATATTTATATTTATATTTATATTTATATTTATATATGACACACCATCTACCAGAAGAAAACACACGAACCGCTATCTGCACGCACTCTCACACCACTACCCAGCACAAATCAACTCCGTAGCCAAGACACTCATTTCCAGAACAAAATGCTTAGCTGATGAACAACACCTAAAAACCGAACTACACACTCTCACTGACATACTAACATCCAATGGATTCCAAAGAAATAACATTACCAACCTAATCCAAAAAGAAACCCCCACTAAAATCCAAGACAGAGAACAAGAAAATGGCAAAGCCCTCCTCCCATACATAAAAGACACCACAGACAGAATAAGCAAAATCCTCCACAAACATAACGTCAAGACAGCATTCTGCACAAACTGAAAAATATCCACCATCCTAAGAAACCCCAAAGACAAAAGTGAGTTATGCACCGCCTGCCCCACCACATGCATCAGACAAACAAACAGAAGAATAAGTGCACGCATTGAAGAACACAAGAACTCAGTCAGAAAAGAGGAACCAACTTCTTCCCTGGTCCAACATTTTAAAGCCACAGGACATGAAATTGACTTTAAAAAGACCAGAACTATCGCCAAAACTGAACACTTTAACAACAGACTAATCAGAGAAGCCATCGAGATAGAAAAACGCCCACACAGCATGAACAAACGAGACGATACCTCCCGCCTACTAGCCATTTGGAAACCTGTCCTTATTGACAAACGAGTCCCTAACACGACGAATGACACCAGACCCACACTCACGAGAGCCACACAGGATGTCACCACCACACATCCACACAGAAAGCAGACTCAAACCCACACTGATAACGAGGCATGACCAAGGACCAGAAGCCAGACCACAGCTGCATCATTAGCCACTTTAAACCCCTCCAATTCATACATGAAGCAGACTGACACCCGCCGTGAAAAGCTCTCACGGCCACTAACACGAAGCCAAACAACAACAATGCAGCTCACCAGCTCAAATGTCCCTGCAACTCAGACTAAGCCGAGCACAACCAAGCCCCCACCCAAACAGAACACACCCCCAGCCAATCAGCACAGCCAACCCCCCCATCCAATCAGAGCACAGCCAAGCCCTTAACCAATCAGAACACAGCTAAGCTCCCACCCAATCAGCTCCCACCCCCACTAGCAGTTAAAAGGAAGAGACAGCTGCAATCTCACATTGCTCCTGGAAGCACGAAGCCGAGGACACCAGCCTGAAGATGATGAATGAGACTTCGTCGAAACGTCGCCAAGACACTTCCAATTTTACGCGGGAGAAGACCTGAATAAACAAAGACCTACATACAAACACCTGCGAAAACCTCAGAAAACATATTATATATATATATATATATATATATATATATATATATATATATATATATATATATATATATATATATATGTCTGTGTAAGTTTTCACGGGTATATATGTGTGTACAGGTGATATCTCGGGTTTCTTCCCGTGTAATTGCAAACATATCTTTGGAAGTATTGCAGCGACGTTTCGATGAAATCTCATTCATCATCTTCTGGCTGATGTTCTCGGCTTGTATGTTTGCCCATAGGCACCAAGCCGAGAACATCAGCCAGAAGAAGATGAATGAGATTTCATCGAAACGTCGCTGCAATACTTCCAAAGATATGTTTGCAATTACACGGGAAGAAACCCGAGATATCACCTGTACACACACACACACACACATATATATATATAAAATTTATTTATTCATTCATTTATTTATTTAATGTATGGCAAATACATGGACTTACAGTAATTCAAATGTTAAATGTCCAGTCCACCCAGCCATTCAAGGAAAGGGTGGCCTATGTTGAAAAAAAAAAAAACAGACATTGGGCCGGTGTAAGCTCTTGATGGACATTCGTACACAATGTGGTGGATATTTTGTCGAGGAGCACCACAGTTACACTAAAGGGTAGTAATAAGAGCCCACTTAAGCAACGAGTCCTGGTAGACAACATGTTGGATACAGATCCTGTTCAGAATTGACCAAAGCTGGTGAGGAAGGTCAAAACCTGGCAAATTTTGTGTAGGGTGATCTATGTATCTGGGCGTTGTGTAGGGTCATCCCTGTATCTGGGCGTTCAACAATCAATTTGGCTTTGCACTGTGTCTTTATCCGTTGCCCTGTATTTAGAGAGCCAGGAGTTCTACAAAGATGTTTGGCTGCCAACTGCCATTAACTGCCAATTCTTCAGTGTAGTCTGGCTGCCAACTGCCGTTAACTGCCAATTCTTCAATGTAATCTGGCTGCCGATGGTTGCTAATTGTTGGGTTCACACTTCTGTGCTATCCAAAATGCAGCATGAGGAGGCAAACTATCATCACACCCCTCTTATATATAAATGTAAGAAAAAGATTTATGTTTAAGTCTTTTAAAACCTATTTAAAGATGTATGTTTAATAAAACTATTAAAAATATACAAAATAAATTTTTTTTATTTTTTTAAAAAATATAAACCGAGCTGTGGTGGCACAGTGGTTAAGAATGCAGTATTGCAGCTTAATTCTGCAACTGCCAACAGTTTGATCCTGACCGGCTCAAGGTTGACTCAGCCTTCCATCTTTTTAAAGTTGGTAAAATGAGGACCCAGATTTTGGGGGGCAACAGGCTTACTCTGTAAACCGCTTCAAGAGGAATGTTGTTGATGAGTTTATACACCCAGCCTAAAATAGCCGCAAGTCATTCTGACTCAGGCATTATTACCAAGCTATACATTTCTTACCCAGTTCCAAGTGAATACGAGAAACAGGGTTTTATTTTTTTATGTACATATAAAAAGGAAAGGAAGGAAAGAAGGAAAGAAAGAAGGAAGGAGGGAGGGAGGGAGGGAAAAAGAAAGAGAGAGAGAGAGAGAGAGAAGGTATTTTATTTCTAACTTTCTCTTTCTTTATACACCAACTGATCTGCAGCATTTGTAAACATTTATCCCCAACCCACCCCTTAGAAATTATACTGTGAAGCTTGCTTTGCTGTGTGATATATTGTGTATATGAAAAGCATTCTTGCTTGAATTTGGCTAAAGAGCAGGTTATTTTGAGACTGAACGGACCAAAAATGGAGGAGGGCAGGGCTGGGAAAGACATTCCTGAACTTGTGTAAGTTTCAGGCAAGTGGTGTGGTGTTTTTTTTTTAAACAGTATCCTTTTTCCTTGCCTTGCTTGTTTTCCAGATGTGGTATATATTTCCTGCATTGGTCGAGCTCCTTTCACTTTGAAGTGGCTATAGAAGCAAATGGTGAAGCAGCACAAACAAGCTGACTTGTTTGCTTACCTTATATCTAAATTAATTTACGTCACTCCTGGCTCTCCACCTCGTCTTCATGTAGTTAATGCAGCCCTCCATGCTAAAACGGACCCACACAATTCTGCAACAGCTGCAGCTTCTAAAGAGGTCAGGGTATAAGAAAATACCAATTTATTGCTTCCTGTGCCTTCCTGTTTGAAAAATTGCTGAGCTTGTATGCACAGTGACGCTAGCAAATCTCAATTTGGGAGGAGAATAAGAGGAACCTCTGTCCCTGTCCATAATCTCCAAATTATATAGGTATCTTTTTTTCCCATTAAGAATGGGTTTTTTGTGGGGGGGTGTTCCCTCTTTCCTCGAACCGAGTTAGAATTCAAACTTTCCTTTCATTTTTGTAAAAAGCATTTATAAACAATTTATGAATTATCAGGTCAGATAGATAGATTCTTCCACAATGATTTATTAACTATAATAATTAACAACACTTAGCAAAATAGCTTAATCCTCTGTGCCATTGTCTGCCAATGCAACACTTAGTTTGAATCCTGCCATTCCGGCAACCTAATGTTTGTTTGTTTTTTTATTTTTAGAAATTTGATTTCAACATGGAAACGAACTTATTTTCTTCTTTCCTTTGAAGGTTTCATGAATATTCTAAACCATCGTAGGATTAACAAGTTCTGGTTTTATATGGCGCCAATTCCATGTACCCAACCAATATAATGAACAGGTAGACCTACGACCATAATTGGGCCCCAAATTTCTGTTGTTAAGTGAGTTTTGTCCCATTTAACGACCTTTCTTGCCACAGTTGTTAAGTGAATCATTGTGGTTGATAAGTTAGTAACCCGGTTCTTAAGTGAATCTGGCTTCTCTGTGGACTTTGCTTGTCAAAAGGGGATTGAGTGATTCCTCGGGATGTTGCAACCGTCATAAGTATGAACCAGTTGGCAAGTATCTGAATTTTGATCACATGATCCCGGGAATGCTTCAGTGGTTGTAACTGTGGTCCTAAGCCACTTTCTTCAGTGCCGTGGGAACTTTGAACGCTTAAATAAATGAACTGTTGTTAAAGTAGGGGCTTACCTGTATTGTTCACCTGTTGTAATGCAATAAAACAATCCATAGGCGTAATTACTGCGGTGTTAGTTACTATCTGTTTTGTTTCCTTAGAATAGGATGCATCTCTTGGTTGCTTTTCAGGAGAACATGGGAGCAGGCAGTGAAGTAGATCCTTGGATGCTTGGCAGATGCTCTGAAACTTGTTCCAACAGTCCTATAACGGGGTCGTTTGGAAGGACTGATCCTTTGGCTCAAATTACTTCCTCCAATAGAGACGCCCATTGATTTTTCTATGTGTCTGCTTTGCTTTTTTTTTTTTTTTTTTTTTTTTGGCCTATGAGCTTCCTGTTTCCATGAGGGTGGCCTTTGGCCTCGCTGAAATTTATTTGCTCTTGCCTTCTTGTCAGGGAGTTGAATGGCGTAGGAGCCTGAGTGGCGTAGGAGGCTAATGCCTCCTACAAAGGCAGCATTTAATATCCAGTTGCCTGCAATTACTGCGAGTTCAACCCTCAGCAGGCCCAAGGTCGACTCAGCCTTCCATCCTTTCTAAGGTGGGTAAATTGAGGACCCAGTTTGTGGGGACAATAAGCTGACTTTGTATAAATATACAAAAGTATGAAGGCTATTGCTTAACGCATTGTAAGCTGCCCTGAATCTCCGGAGAAGGCCGGCATATAAATCAAATAAAAAAAAAAGAATTGGGCAACTCCTTCTCCTCTTTTGCCCCTCCTCTTGACCGTTTCTTCTGTACCCTCCTGCCTTTTGTTTTTCTTCTGTTGGAAGAAATGTCCATCTGCGTTCAGTTCCAAGTGGGGAAGAAAGACCTTGGAAACATGGAGACTGCTTGGAAAGATGGTTTTTAATGGTGGACAGGACCATATGGTTTGAGGTCCTGGAGGAAAAAAGGGAAGAGAGGTGGAGAGTGTCCCAGTTTTATACCCTTTGTTGGGCTTTTAAATTTGAGCTTGTATTCTGATTGGTTGTCAGACTCCCATGGTGCCATGCAGGGAAAACTCTGTAGGCTGTCCTGAGTCCCAAGCTTAGTTGACTCTTGCTGGGTGATGATGTAATGAAAGGGCTTTGGGCAGTTCCTACTATGGCTCTGCCTCAAGGAGGTAGATCTTTGTTAGGTAGACAAATGGGCCTTAATGGCCCATTGACAAAGAGGGGGGGGAGGGGGCTGAGTTTCTGCCTCCCTTTTGGGGGAAATATTCTGCCCTTTTAATAAGTCCTAAAATACCTCATTTTCCTAAGAGTGGGGTACTAACTTCCTACATTTAAAAGAGCAAAAGTAGTATGGTCTTCTTCGATCAGACTTGACTTCCATAGACGTCCTTAAGTCATCCCACTTGATCATAGACGTCCTTAAGTCATCCCAAAGATACAGGAGCAGATTGCAGGTAACCCTCGGCTGAGCAACTGTTCATTTAGTGACCGTTCGTAGTTACAGCGGCATTGAAAAAAAATGTGACTTATTTTTGCAGGATCCCCACAGCGATACAATCGAAATTCAGATGCTTGGCAACTGGTTCATATGTCAGGGTTCCGATGGATGCCCTAATTAAATCATGAGTTTCGAGCCAAGCTTCAAAAGAAATCCAGTTATTTATTAGGAACTTCCTGTTGTCACGTTCCCAGTTGAAACAAGCTCTGACCTTACATAATTTATGCTCCAATTATGACCATGTTTCCCCCCTCCCCAGGGCGTGGCCGAGGTCACTCCCCTCCGGCTGCTGTAGGTAACCCTGGGATACAGCCTTGAGAGAGATAAGCATGGAATGTGCATCTGTCTTTGGCTGCTGTGCCATTTCACCGGTTTCCCATCCCCCCTGGCCTATGGCAACTTGAGAGCAGGCCAGGGATGCTTTGCGAGTTGACATCATACTTATGACCTTTGCTGTGATCCCCTTTTGCAGCCTTCTGGCAAGCAAAGTCAACGGGGAAGCCAGATTTACTTAGCAACCAGGTTACTAACTTTTATCAACTGCAGCGACTCACTTAACAAATGTCTCACTTAAGAACAACAAAAATTCAGCTCAACTGGGGTCGTATGTCAAAGACTAACTGTACTTTTCTAGGATTTCTTTTTTAACTCCCCAATCAAAGCTGCAGCCCTGGGGTTCTCTGATAAGATTCCATTCCATTCTTAAGCAGACCCTACCTAGCTTATCCGAGGTTGGTTGGTTGGATGATGCATCCTGCTGGAACTTTTAAGAGCCAGTTGTTTACCAGCTAACTTTCTGAGAATTAACATTTTCTTCCTTCTGTTAGAAATTAATATTCCTCCTTAATCGTTCATTCCTTTTCCAAAGAAATAAAAATGCTTTTGAATCTGAATTGCACATAACTGCAGATTAAAGACAGATTGACTTATGGATGAGAGTATGTGTGTGTATGTATATAAGTATAAGTAGCGTATGTGTCTGTGTTTGTGTGTATGTGTGTAGAGATTCAGAGTATCTATTACAAAGACCAGTACAATTAAAAATATTCAAAAGAATATCTAGTTAAAAGTTCTAGAATAAAATAATGATAAATAACAAAATCTATGTTACTGATAAAGGAGAATATTTGTAGCTCTGGATTGACATGAGGGGTCCTTGATGCTCTCTGAGCTTGCTTGTTTTCTTGCAGAAGTTTCATGACTCAATTAGATAACATCATCAGTGTTAGTAAGGAATGGAGTTTGCTGACAGTTTATACTGTATTCTGGTATCTTGCACTGTCAATGTTGGTGAGTTTGGTTTTAAGAGATTCTTTGATTGGGCTGTTTACTGTTGGCTCTTTGGCGCTTTTTTAATTGAGGTATTATTCACTTGATTGTTGGCCTGATGGTAATGTTGGAGTTAATCTAGGCTGCTCTGGGTGCTGATTACTGGTGGAAGTCTTTTTCTCTTTTGGGATGGTTGATTGCTTCTTTTGCATAGTCTATAGATAAACAAAAAGAACCTTGGTGGTGCAGCGGACTAAGTGCTCTTAAGTGCTAGCACTTACCTGCCAGCTGCCTGCAATTAGTGCGAGTTCAAATCTCACCAGGCTCAAGGTTGATTTAGCCTTCCATCCTTTCAAAGTAGGTAAATTGAGGACCCGGATTGTGGGGGCAATAAGCTGACTTTGTATAGAACAAAACCACTTAGGGAAGGCCACTTAGGGAAGGCCCGTAATAGGCAGGTATATACATAAAAGTATGCAGGCTATTGCTATAATGCATTGTAAGCCGCCCTGAGTCTGTTGAGAAGGGCGGCATATAAATTGGACTAATAAAAATAAATAAATAAATTGTCTATAGATGTTGTTAATGTCTATGTGCCTGTTGATGGCTGATTTGTCAGAGTGCCAGGCTTCTAGAAATTCCCCAGCATTTTTGGACTTGGCCTGGTCTAGGATGGTCCTATTTTCCCAATTGAAAATCTGTCTATAAGTTGTGAAATTAAAGAATTTCCATCATGAAATCTATGTTAAAAACATAATTTGGCAGCCTGCCTATCAATTGCACATTAGCGAGAGCGTGGCTTAAGCTATAATGTAATATTAACCCTTAAATTGTGGTAGCCTATAATTTTTACGTACCAAAATACAACGGGGTGATAATATCAAAAGATTTGGTGCATTAATTGCCTGACATGGTTAGAAGAGATTATGTAACACGTTCTGGTGAATCTTTTAGTGTTTCTGTGCAGAATCTACATACGTGTGTGCACACCAGAGGTGGGTTTCAGCAGGTTCTGACCAGTTCTGGAGAACCGGTAGCATAATTTTTAAGTTGTTCGGGGAATTGGTAAATATCACCTCTGATTGGCCCAGCCCCATCGATTCTCTGCCTCCCAAGTCCCAGCTGATTTGGAGGAAAATGGGATTTTGCAGTAACCATCCTCTGGATTGGGGAGGGAATGAAGATTTTACAGTATCCTTCCCCTGGAATGAGGTGGGAATGGAGATTTTACAGTATCCTTCCCCTGCCATACCCAACAAGCCACGCCCAACAAGCCATATCACACCCAACAAGCCACACGCACAGAACCAGTAGTAAAAAATTTTGAAACTCACCACTGGTGCACACACAATCAAGTTGAGGTAATTACTACCACTTATAGTGACAATGAATGTCACTATAAGAGAAAATGTAGAAGAGAAAAGAATTAGATGGGACACCATCAGGCTTAGTCCAATTTTGGTCCAATTTTGCCTCGTATATAAACTTGTGTTACAACTTGGTCCTTGGTTAGAATGCAGAATTGCAGGCTGACTCTGCCCACTGCCAGGAGTTCGATCCTGACTGGTTCAAGGTTGACTCAGCCTTCCATCTTTATAAGGTCGGTAAAATGAGGATCCAGATTCTTTGGAGACAAAAAGTTAACTCTGTAAATTGCTTAGAGAGGGCTGTAAAAGCACTGTGAAGCGGTATATAAGTCTAAATGCTATTGGTTTGTTGAGGAGAGGGCTACTCATGGCTTCCGCAGAAAGTAGTAGCCTATGAAATTTGAACCTAAACCTAAGTCTAAAATTCCCTTTATTTTGCAAGGTGTGATGTTCCCTAAATGATGAAAAACACGATTATTAATCTTTATTTATTTATTTATTTATTTTATTTCTATACCGCCTTTCTCCCGCAGGATTCAAAGCGGTGTACAGTCAAGAAAAAATAAAAGATACATAAACATCATAAAATTGATAATTAAAATTATAGCATAGTTTAGCCCAAATAAATAAAACCCAGAATTATATAATATTTTAATCATTCCCAGTTAACGTGCTTAGCCCCGCCTGATTGAACATCAGGGTCTTGAGGGCACAGCGGAAAGCACGGAGATTAGGGATGTTTCGTATAGTAGGGGGTAGTTCATTCCAAAGGATTGGAGCCCTTACAGAGAAAGCCCTCCCCCTGGGAGTCACCAGTCGGCACAATTTGACTGACGGTACCCTGAGTAGTCCCTTCCTGTGAGAACGAACTGGTCACTGGGAGGCTATTGGTGGCAAAAGACGTCTCGTAAGTACCCAGGCCCTAAGCCATTCTTTGGAAACCCTGGAAATTAACTCCAAGGTTAAGGAATGTAAGTAAGCGAAATACAGGTAGTCCTCGACTTACAACCACAATTGAGCCTGAAATTTCTGTTGCTGAGCGAGACACTTGTTTAAGGGAATTTTGACTCATTTCTTGCCACAGTTGTTAAGTGAACCACTGCCGTTGATAAATTAGTAACATAATTTATCACAATTAACACAAGTGAATCGCTTCCCCATTTATTTTGTTTGTCAGACGGTCACAAAAAGTGATTGCTTGATCCTGCAACCTTCATAAATATGAGTCATTTGCCAAGTGTCTGAATTTTGATCATGTGACTATGGGGATGCAGCAAAGGTCATAAATGTACCAAAAAGGGAGAATATTTGTAGCTCAAGGTTGAAATAAGGGTCCTTGATGCTTGCTTGTTTTCTTGAGGAAGGTTTCATTACCCAACTAGGTAACATCATGAGTTCTCGGTCATAAAAGTGAAAGACACACTTTTTTCAGTGCCATTCTAACTTTGGTCACTGAATGAATTGTTGTCAGTCAAGGACTTGTGTAAAGAGTTTGCAAATAATCAATGCTCCATATACTAGCCAATATTTCCTTAACTTCTTTGACTTCAATGCATATTTAATAGGCTTCACAAGAACCGGTAGTAAAAATTTGTAGTAGTTCGGAGAACTGGTAATAACATTGGCTGGCCACACCCCTGAACCCGGACCGGTTGCCGCTCACTTACCCCGCCCACCTCATCAGAGGCTTTTTTTCTTTTTACTTTTAAAATAATTTTTTCTACAACCTCTTCAGACGAAGAGGTTGTAGGGAAAAAAAATGCCTTTAAAAGCCTCTGACAATCCTAGCTGAGTTGCCTGATCGTCAAAGGCTTTTAAAAGCATTTTTTTCTGCAACCTCTTAAGGTTCTAGAAAAAATGCTTTTAAAAGGGAAAAAAAAGTTGGCCACGCCCACCCAGTCACATTACCCCACCACCACCAAGCCACGCCCACAAAATAAGCCATGCCCACAGAACCAGTAGTAAAAAATTTTAGAACCCACCTCTGCGGTGGGCCATTTTGTGGTTAGCTGATGTGGGTGTCCGCTGTCCTGTTTTAATTCTAATTTGGCCTATAGAATTTTACTTCTATGCACAAGGATTTTATTGTTCCTTTGGGATGGAGTAAGTCCTGTGCATCCCTCCTTCCTTCTTGCTTGAAGTTAATGGAGCATTCCAGAAAACCAAGGCAAGATCTTGGACATTTACTGGATCGATTGTCTTTACAAAGGTTGAAGAAATTTGGAGGGTTTTCTGCAGTCTGGAGAGGACAGGAAAAGCAATGAATTAGGTAGAACCTCTACTCCCATCCTACTTTCCTCCACTGTGTTTTCTAGAAACAGTCACTTGTGCCATTCCCACTTCCCACTCCATTTGAATCTTTGTGGCACCATGATCATTGATTCAGGTCGGTGCAGGAATTTGAAGCCGCGATTTCTCCCTGAGAAGAATGGCTAATACGAAGACATTTCAGGATTATGGTGAAGAAAGTTCTCTTCTCGGTCATAAATGCCCAATTGGAATGGTAACTTTTGAAGGATTGGTATAATGCCCTTACACCAGCATCAATTCTTGGTGACCACCTATGAAGACCTTCTCCTTACCGGTCTTTCATCCATCACATCTGTAATTGACCATCTATTTCCTGCTGGTCATTCTCCTTTTCTATTTTCTTTCCACCATTCCCTGCATTATGAACGTCTCAAAACAGGTGGTTCTTTACATAATATGTCTAAAATACAATATAAACCTAGCCATTTGTTCCTTGGGTGAGATTTTTCAATTGATTGGTTCTATCATTCCTTGGCTATCTTTGGTGGTCTTCGAATCTTCTCCAACACCAAAGTTCAGGCCTATCACAGTGGTGAAATTCAAATTCTTTTACTACCGGTTCTGTGGGCGTGGCTTGGTGAGAGTGGCAAGGGAAGGATACTGCAAAATCTCCATTCCCATCCCACTCTGGGGCCAGCAGAGGTGTTATTTGCCGGTTCTCTGAACTACTCAAAATTTCTGCTACTGGTTCTCCAGAACCTGTCAGAACCTGCTGGATTTCAGCCCTGGCCTATCAGTATGTTTTCTCTCCTGCTTCAAATTTCTCTTCCACTTGCCTTTTTTTCTTGAACGTTACAGCACTTTAGTATTTTAAAGTTAATGCGTAAGGCATTATGGAAATGATGTTTTTGAAACCATACTTTAAAAAAAAGAAAGAGAATGCTAAACTTTTCACGGTGTAGTATACGATTGAACCTACCTTTAAATTGCATTGAGACAAGGTATTAATGCTTGTTCAATTTTTATTTAATTCTGAGATTCAGCCTATTTTCAGAATGGACTGGTAAATCTTTAAGTAAAGTATTTATTTAAATATATATATCATCTTTTAACGACCCCATAATCTCTTGTGGGGTGGAGTCTGAGCAACCGAATGGAGCTAGTAGAGTGTTTTAATGGCCGGATGCCCTTCCTGTTGCCAATGTAGAGTTTTATTCAGCAGATATAATCTCAATGTGTCCAGAGAGAAAAATATCTGCCTCTATCTAGGATCGAATTCACAGCCTCCTGATTGTGAGGCGAGAGCTCCACCTCTAGGCCATCACACCATTCCTTATTTAAATATATACTGTGTTTCCCCGAAAACAAGACCCTGTCTTATATTTTTCTGAACGCTGAACCCTGAAATAAGCGCTTGGCCTTATTGCCATGCACTCAAAAGCCTGATTGGGCTTATTATCAGGGATGTCTTATTTTGGGGGAAACAGGGTATATATCTATAAATAAAAGCTCACTGGGCTTCCCTGGGCTTAAAATGAAACCGAGACCTGTCTCACTTTTTCCTCTAAAGCTTTGTTAAAAGTGTCTTTTCTCTCATGTAGGTTATAAAGCAGAATGGGTCATCGGAGGTCTTGAACAAACTCTACGATACAGCAATGGATAAGATAGAAGTCATGAAGAAGGACTACGATGTACTAAGAAAGCGGTACAATGAAAAAATAGACATTCACCATGGTGATCTGTGCCGGTTAGAGCTAAAGGAAGAAGAAAACCAAATTCTCCAGCAACAGATGGACATGTTGATGAAGCAGAGGGACACGGCAGTCCATTTTCAGCAGCAATGTTCTACTTCTCTGAAAAGGTGAAAATCAAATGGGGGTCTTCTAACTCAGTGCGTCTTCAGTAGTTGCTCAATTCTCTCTTTGGAACTTCCTTGATGGTGCTCACGGTCTCTCTAAGGCCAAACGGAACCGACGGTTTTGTCAGTTTTCTGCTTGTTTGTCCATTGACATTTAAAGTGTGAGTCTGTGTGGGTACATGGATACAGGTTTTGAGGTGAAAAGTCCACAAGGGTGGACTGACCTTACCAGTGGTGGGTTTCAAATTTTTTTACTACCGGTTCTGTGGGCGTGGGTTGGTGGGTGTGGCAGGGGAAGGATACTGTAAAATCTTCATTCCCTCCCCAATCCAGAGGATGGTTACTGCAAAATCCCCATTTCCTCCCAATCAGCTGGGACTTGAAAGGCAGAGAATGGATGGGGGCGGGACCAGTCAGAATTTTTATTACCGGTTCTCTGAACTACTCAAAATTTCCACTACCGGTTTTCCAGAACTGATCAGAACCTGCTGAAACCCATCTCTGGTCCTTACATCCAGAATCAGAATAGAGTTGGAAGGGATCTTGTAGGTCTTCTAATCCAGCCCCCTACTCAAGCTGGAGACCATAGACCAGGGGTCTCCAACCTTGACAACTTTAAGACTTGTGGACTTCAATTCCCATTCTGGAAGCCCACAAGGCCCACAAGTCTTAAAATTACCAAGGTTGGAGACACCCCTGCCCTAGACCATTCCAGACAAGTGGGTATCCAGTTTCTTCTTTAAAAACCTCCAGTAATGAAGCACCTGTAACTGCTCTCACTGTTAGGAAGTTCATCCTTAATTCCAAGATGTTTCTCTCCTTGATTAGTTTCCATCCATTGTTTCTTGTCTTGCCTTCTGGTGTTTTAGAAAATAAGTTGACCCCTCCCTTCTTTGTGGCAGCCCCTCAAATATTGGAATATTGCTATCACGTCCATCCGTCTGTCCGCCCCCCCCCAGCCCTTATTGTCTCTACACTGGCCATGCCCAATTCCTGCAAAAGTGCTTCATATGTTTTAGTCTCCAGGCCTTTAATCATCTTAGTTGCTCTTCTCTGCACTTTTTCCGAAGTCTCAACATCTTTTTTTGTAATGTTGCAACCAAAACTGGATGCAGGTATGTGGCCTTACTAAGGTTTTATAAAGCGATACTAATATTTCACATAATTTTGATTCTATCCATGTCGTCTCCACTCATTCCCGTCTGCCTCTGAAGAGGTGGAAGTGAGGTAGATTTTTTTTTAAAGAAAGGCACTTTAAAAGATAAACTAAGACACAACTCAACTCCTCACATCCGCTCACTTTTTATTGGCGTTAAAGTTTAACTCCGCTTACTGATCATATCTGAGGAAAGCAGAGAGCAGTGGGCCACATTGCTTCTACTATGACTGTTTTAAATGGTTGCGTTCTGGCTCTTAAGTGGGAAAAAGGACTTTAAAACCCATTTCCTTTCCTGCAAACGGTCCCCCGGTCTATTTTCTTTCAGATTCGAGACCATACAACAAGAACTGACCAAAGCTACGGCCCAGAATGAGGAACTGCAGAGAGAGATGGAACGGCTGCAGTCAGAAGCCACGAGGTATAAAACGGTGCAGCTGAAGGCTGCCAAAGATGCCGAGAAGTACAAGGAAGAGCGGGACTCAGTTTTCAGCGAGTATCGCCTCATCATGAGCGAGAGGGATCAAGTGATCAAAGAGGTAGATAAACTTCAAACGGAGCTGGAGCTGGCAGAATCGAAACTGAAAAACACGTCATCAGAGAAAAAAGTGGCCAGTGAGGAAATGGAAGCATTAAGACAGGTATGGAATCAGAAGAAAGACAATTTTGCGAGTTGAAAGAAGTCAAATCGCTCTGTTTTTGTTATTGTCTGGTGCAATCCTATCCGTGGATTTTGCTTGAGCAAGAAGCCTATTCAATTGTTTGCCCATCGCTCAATGAATTTGAGCAAGGAATACTTGCGAGGTGACCAGACCAGCTCATTTGAGGGAGCTATTAGGATCTCATTTCACTAGGTTAGCTAGTCCCTGATGAGGTAGCTAGTCCCTTTTAGCTAGTCCCTTTTGAGGGGACACGGTAGCTCAGGGGCTAAGATGCTGAGTTTGTCGATCAGAAAGGTCGGCAGTTTGGCGGTTTGAATCCCTAGTGCCGCGTAATGGGGTGAGTTCCCGTTACTTGTCCCAGCTTCTGCTAACCTAGCAGTTCGAAAGCACATAAATAATGTAAGTAAAAAAATAGGACCACCTTTGGTGGGAAGGTAACAGTGTTCCATGCGCCTTTGGCATTTAGTCATGCCAGCCACATGATCACCGAGACGTCTTCAGCCAGCCCTGGCTCTTCGGCTTTGAAACGGAGATGAGCAACACCCCTAGAGTCAGAAATGACTAGTATATATGTGTGAGGGGAACCTTTATCTTTGAGGAATATTCAACCCAATGGCCCACCAAACAATTATCTATACATAAAAATGGGCAGGTGTGTTGCATATATTCTCTGCCTTGAGTTATTTGTAAAACTAATAAAGATGAATACAAATAAATAAATTAATGGTTGCGCCAGGTTTTTTTTTTAATAAGTGCCTAGTCTAGTCTATAGGATCTCACATCAAAGTACTGTACTTATTGAGTGTGAGCTTGCTTAACTTTTGAGCTTAGACATCAAGATCAACCAGATGCTGCCATCTTCTGGGGTTTAAATATAACATTTTTTTCCCCTGCAAGTTTAGCTCAGTTCCGTTATATATAATAACAAAACAGAATAACAGGCATTCTGTTTCCATGTTAGCCAGCCAGATGCCTTTGAAAAGGCTAAAAACATGAGTTAGATTTACATCTCCTAATATTCAAAAGGCTGTTGTCTAATTACCACTAGAGCTATGAATGGATATCCATATATTTCCATATACCTTGATACTTATCTTCCTTGTAGCTATCTGAAAAGAAGGCCTTTTAAAATTTTGCAAATCAATAGTTAATGTTATGACAGTGAAATTCCTATACTAACCAAGTGCTTGATTTGAAAATAGATTTAAAAGAAACTATAAGTGTTATGAAGAGATTCCCTACAATAGCAGATTAAAAACTTAAACCAGATACATTGTTTTCTGTTAGCTTAATCACAGATTTATCTTCAAAAAGCTATCAGATTTCATATTAATTTAAGTAGATTTAGATGTTTAAGAGTAATTGTTTCAGAGCATTGACAACATTTGAAGAAACATAATTATGATCCTCTTTAATATGCGTTAGATTAAAATAGAACTTGTCATAGCAACAGTTTAAGCTCCTATTAGTAAGGCAGCTGTGGTCAAAATTACTTCTTATAATCTATTTTCACTTCATAGACTACAGGTCCCATTGATAACAAATACATAAGTTTTAATTCATATATCATTATATATTTTTAGAAAGCCTACGTTTACATAAAAAGCATGGTGTAAGATTTAGCTTAAGAAAAAGATTTAGTGTAAGAAATTGGCAATGACATTTGGGTGCTTTTCAGTTAAAAGAATTAATGCAAGTTGTTGGATATTAAGATAATGTCCAATGGATGCAAATAAACTCTTATTATTTAAAATAATATCATTTCCCATTGACATTATGGTCAATGTTTATTGTCACAAATACGTACCTAAAACAGGTATAAAAAAGCTCTGGAAACAATATTTTCTTATCTCATGTTTTTGATCCCACCTCACCCCTCTTTAAGGACCAAGATAAATATATTCAGTGCAAGGAATTAAAAGACAGATATTTAAATAAGAATGTAAAAAGATTAATGGTAAATCTATTTTACAAAAAGGTTGGTAAGAAATTCTAACATGATTTGGGATGAATGACCCTTCCTTCCTTCCTTCCTTCCTTCCTTCCTTCCTTCCTTCCTTCCTTCCTTCCTTCCTTCCTTCCTTCCTTCCTTTCTTTCTTTCTTGCCTGCTAGGACAAGTCCCCACACTTTTCTTGGCAAGGTTTTTCAAAAAGTGGTTCACCATTGCCTCTTTCCTAGGGCTGAGAGAAAGTGACTGGTCCAAAGTCACCCACTTGGCTTTGTGTCTAAAGTACGGCTAGAACTCCCGGTCTCCCAGTTTCTATTCTGATACCTTAACTACTACATCAAACCAGGTTTCTTCTTTATGTCCCACTAAATGAAATTGGCCCTTTTAAAAGGAGACATGTAGTGGTAGTATCAATCTTCTCATTGTGTTCCTCACTGTAACTTTTATGATCTCAGGTGCTTAGCAGGAAGAATAACCAAAGGAATAGAAGAAGACGAGGAAGGATCAATAGTTTCCTTATGTCTCTCCTTCTTTCCAGAACATTCTACTTCTTCTGTCACCTTTTTATGGTCCTGAGGCAATATTTCTGATTCAGCCCTCACCACCGAAAAAATACTTAACTTTTAAGTTATTAAAAACTAGCAAATGTTGGAATTGAAATAAAAAAAATATTCTATTTTTATTTTATTAATCATATTTCTATGCCACCCACTCTCCGAGGACTCTGGGCGGTTTACAACAATCAACAGTATACTAAATAGCATATTGCCCCCAACAATCTGGGTCCTCATTTTACCCACCTCGGAAGGATGGAAGGCTGAATCAACATTGAGCCGGTGAGATTTGATCCGCTGAACTGCTGAACTAGTAGTCAGCCGAAGTAGCTGCAGTACAGCACTCTAACCACTGTACCATCTCGGCTCTTATGGGGTAGACTTGTGTTAAAGCCAAAAAAAATTGGGCAAAAATACACAGATGGATAGAAAAGATATTAGGGAAACATGTAGATGTCAAACCTGAACTATTTTTATTAGGGATGATTTAATATTACATGTCTTAACAGCAGCGAAGATTATTTTAGCTCAATATTGGAAAAATGAAGAAACACCGCAAAATGAAGAGATAAGAAGATATTAGATGTGTTCCAAAATAGATAGGTTTACATTGAAAATCAAATAGAAAGAAGGAAGAGAATATTATCAGACATGGAATTTATTTTATCAGTGGTTGGAAAATAGGGGTAGAGTTAAAAGAATGGAAATTGTATCGCTAAGCAAATTAAATACCCAGACAACACGATGTTTATTAAGCACAAAGAAATATAATAAATATAAAATTACTATTTTTTTTAAAAAAAACCTTTATTACATGCCCAGAGATTAGCGGCATGATGGTGAACCTGTGGCATGTATTCCAGAGGTGGCACGCAGAGCCTTCTCTGCTGGCACGTGCGCCGTCCCCCCAGATCAGATCTCCGTTTCTTTCGTGAGCTCCTGTTTCCCTGCAAACGACGAAACAGAAACTCCCAAAAGAAAAAGATCTTGCCTCTTGCTGTGTTGCCAGTGTTGGGATGCCCTGCCAGCCACCTGCTTTTGGGGTCTCTGCTGTGCATATGCACATGTCTGTGCGTGTCCATGCATGCACATGTGTGCGCGCATGCACATACATGTCCGGGCATGCACACATTCTCGCTAACGCACACCTTTCAGTTCGGGGAATGCACATGCTCAGTTTGGGCACTCAGTGTCTAAAAGTTTCGCCATCACTGTCTTTGGATCAACCCCACATTCAAAGCGAGAGAGTTTCCTTAATTTAATTTAATTTAATTTATCAAATTTCTATGCCGCCCAACTCCCAAGGGCCTCTGGGCGGCTTACAGCAAAAAATAATGCAACAAAGAACATAGGAAAATTATTAAAAAACATTATAAAAACATTAAAAGTCCATGCACACCATTCGTGGCTGGATTTCGCAAGATTGCAACTGCGAGATCAACGGCCCCAGGCCTGCCAGAAAAGCCAGGTCTTCACCGCTTTCCGGAAGGCCTTCCGCCCTTGACCAACCTATCTGTCAGGGTTCCAAATAACACCCCCAAGGAAAGAAAACTCCGAGGCTTGAGTTTCCTCAAAGTTCCATTTTATTAGAGGTGTCATATCGGCACATCTGGGAAAACCCGAATATGAAGGTTTCCAGGTTTGCCCACCCAAAGGAAAGTTCAAGCACCCACATGTCCATCACATGGTCCAATCAAGCACCGTCCCAACTGGAGAACTGGCCTCCCAGTTCAGGTGCAGGGCAAGAGGTCCTTGACCCTCTGAGAAAGGAATGTTGTTATGACTATATATCACCATACAATCCCCCCCACTCCCGGTTTCCCACAGTAGGAAATGTGGCAGACCTGAAGGCTTCAAGCAAAAGATGGCTTCCAAGCTTGACACTGGGTTTTTTTGTTTGTTCTTTTTTAAAGCAACTATTTCTTTCACTGAATAGTTGTACATAATTTAAGCAAATGCATAAGAATAATATTGAAGTTTCCAGAGGATCACCTTATCACATTTAATCTGTTTGCAGAATACAGCCTTACTAATTAAAGGGAAGGGGGAATGAAATCCTTGGCAATAATAATCATCATCATCCAGAAGTTTGGATTTGAGTACAGCAAAAACCACTGGGAACATCAGGTTGAGAAAGTTTTAGAGAATGAGAAAGTCAAGATCTTGTGGGACTTTAGGATTCAGACTGACAGGCACTTGGTCCACAACACACCTGACATAACAGTAGTTGAAAAGAAAAAAGTATGGTTCATTGACATTGCAATACCTGGTGATGCACGGATTGAAGATAAGCAGCAAGAAAAAATCACAAAGTACCAGGACTTGCAAATTGAAGTTGAGCGACTATGGAAAAAGAAATCATGTGTTCTCCCGATTTAATTGGAGCCTTTGGAGCAATACCCAAAGGGCTACCCCGCTATTTAGAAATTCTAAATTTACTGGACTTGAACATTTTGACTCTACAAAAAACCACCTTACTCGGAACAGCTTACATCCTCTGACGATACTTTAACAGTTCCTAGGTCCTTGGTTAGGACTCGAGCTGCTGAGCTATTAACCAGCCTCAAAGACTGTGAATCTCACTACAGATTTAATAATAATAATAATAATAATAATAATAATAATAATAATAATAATAATAATAATAATAATAAATAATTTTCAAATTGTACAAATGCTCCATACAACCCCCCCTCCCTGTTTTCCACAGTAGTAAACGTGGCAGGCCTAATGCAAAAGATGGCCTGACACTACCAAAGGTTGCTTCCATTTCAGGAGCTGAATTCCGCTCTGGTGGAACGAGACCGAGCCATCTGTGAAAGGAACGAGCTCTTAGAAAAATACTGCAATGAAGTGAAGGACAAGGCAGAGGCCCAGAAGGAGCTGGACCAGGTGTGTAGGGATATTGAGACAGTGAAGGAAGAGAGGGATGTAGCCAGGAAGGAGAGAACGGAAGCCATCATCCAGAGAGACCATCTATTAAGAGAATACTATCAAGCTCGCCAGGTAATCTTTTAAAAATTGCAATGTTGGGATTCTCTTCCCTTGGAGGTTCCCTTTTTCTATGGCCATCAGCGGGTAATACGCGTTTAATTTATATCGGAATCATGACCGGTTTATGGCTACGACTGAGCCCAAAATTGCTGACAATTATGAATTGCTCAACCATACTAGACAACCGATTGCTGCAGAAAAACCGCCCCAAAGGCACACGTAGTCCTCGACTTACGATCATAATTAAGTCCCAGATTTCCACTGCTGAGCAAGTCAGCTCTTAAGTGCAATTCCCCCCCCTCCATTTTAACCACCTTTCTTGCCACAGTTGTGAAGCGAGGTTAGTATAGGTAACCCTCGAATTACAGCTGAGCCCAAAAGTTATGCTGCTAAGTGACACATTTGTTAAAGTTGAGTTTTGCCCCGTTTTTACGACTTTTCTGGCCAAGTGACTCACTGCAATCCTTAAGCTAGTAACATGGTTGTTTAAGTGCATCTGGCTTCCCCATTCCCAAAGGGGATCCCATGACCCTGGGACTCTGCAACCGTCAAAAACATGAGTCAGTTGGCCAAGCATCTGGACTTTGATCACTTGACCCTGGGGATGCTTGCAAAGGTCGTAAGTATGAAAAACGGTCATAAGTCAATTTTTTTCAATTTTTGTGGCAATTTCGAACGGTCACTAAACGAATGGTTATAAGTCGAGAACTATCTGTACATTGATCTACTCTCTGGCATCCGTAACAGTCTTGGATAATGTCAAAATGATGACACCAAGCTCAAGATCGCACAGTGGCCCAGGTTTTTCATGGCATCATGGAGTCTGGATACAAATATGAGCGTTGTGTCATTTTCCTGATGTTAATTATAGCCCCTGTTATCATTTACGCTTCCTCTCCAGCAGGAGGCGCTGGATTAACTCCAACCTTTAATTCCATTAATTAATTGGCTCCAGCTCAGTATGCTGGTATTCCTTTGTTAATCAGAGTTTATCACTGGCATCCGATTCCTCTCCCTTTCGATACTGGCATTTTGACCTTTTTCGGAATACATAAGGAATTTTCTAAGCATTATCTGGTGGTGGTTTTTTTCTTTTCTTTATTTCTTATGATTTCCAAATGTGTTGAACCTGCTTAATGTCAGGGTTCCAAATAACACCCCCAATGAAGAAGACTCCGAGGCTTGAAGTTCCTCAAAGTTCCATTTTATTAGAGATGTCCTATGGCCCGCCTGGGAAAACCCACATCTGAAAGCTTCCAGGTTTTCCCTGCCCAAAGGAAAGTCCAAGCCCCTGCCCAGCCCCCACAAGTCCATCACATGGTCCAGTCAAAGCACCGTCCCAACTAGAGATGCCTCCCAGTTCCATCCGTCCAGTTGCAGGGCAAGATGTCCTTGACTCTCTAAGAAAAGAATGTTGTTATGACTATGTATCACCTCTGCTCCATACAATCCCCACTCCCAGTTTCCCACAGCATGTAGCAGCATGAAGGCCCAATGCAAAAGATGGCTTCCAGGCCTGACACTTGCTATTTTTCAGTTTCTCTGTTTTTTGTTTTTTTAAAATTTGATTTATATGCCGCCCTTCTCCGGAGACTCAGAGCGGCTTACAATGCATTAAGCAATAGCCTTCATACTTCTGTATATTTATACAAAATCAGCTTATTGCCCCCACAACTGGGTCCTCAATTTACCCACCTTAGAAAGGATGGAAGGCTGAGTCGACCTTGAGCCTGGTGAGTTTCAAACTGGTGTAATGGCAGGCAGCTGGATGTTAATTGCTGCCTTAGTAGAAGGCATTAGCCTCTTATGCTACTCAGGCTTCTTTTAAAGCAACTTCACTGAATAGTTGTACATAATTTGAACAAATGCATAAAAATAATATTGAGATCTTCAGAGGATCAACATTACCAATCGAGATTTAATCTGTTTGCAGAATGCAGCCTTACTAATTAAGGGTGGGTGGGTGGTGGGAATGAAATCCTTGGCCATAATAATTGCAAATTGTACAAATGCCAAGCACAATTTATTATTTATTATTTTTTTAAAAAAAACCCTTAATGTTCAATGCATTTGCAAGCAAAGCAAAGCCAAGGAAGTAACAACAGAATGGATTGTAGGGTATCTTTTGGGGTTCTATTGAAACAAACCCAAAATTTTAAATATTTTTAAACAATGTTGTCAGAATGTTTTTAATGTCTTTCTTTTTTTTAAAACAAACAAACAAACAAATAAATAAATAAATTCCAGCTCTCGTCCTCTGCTTTGTACGCTCTGTTGCTTCTGATTCTGTAAACGGAATTCCCTTTTCTACTTCCTTAGATCCAAGATTCGGCCACTCTGGATATAGAAAGAGCGAACAAAGAAATAGAAATACTTCGGAAGCAGTATGAGGCCATGTCACAGGAGTTAAAAGAAGCAACACAGGAGGCAGAAGTAGCCAAATGCAGGCGAGACTGGGCATTCCAGGAACGGGATAAAATCGTTTCGGAGCGAGAGAGCATAAGGTACGCCCACCATACATTTGTTGCAAAAAGGGGTTTTAACTGTGTAGGAAGACTAGAACTGCACTTTTGAAACCATGGGTGGGAGGAAACAGTTTTCATGACTTATGACCACAATTTCTTTCTTTATTTATTTTTAGAATAGAATTCTTTATTGGCCAAGTGTGATTGGACACACAAGGAATTTGTCTTTGGTGCATATGCTGTCAGTGTACATAAAGAAAAATAAAATGCATTCATCAAGAATCATAAGATACAACACTTAGTGATAGTCATAGGTTACTAATAAGCAATTAAATCATACTAGGAAACAAACAAAACAATATAAATTGTAAAGATACAAGCAGCAAGGTTATAGCCATAAATGGGAAGAGATCGGTACCAGGAAGGAGGAGAAAAAGAATAGTAATACAGACTTGTAAATAATTCGACAGTGTTGCGGGAATTATTTGTTTAGCAGAGTGATGGCATTCGAGAAAAAGACTGTTCTTTTCTCTAGTTGTTCTGGTGTGCAGTCCTCTAATAGCGTCATTTTGAGGGCAGGAGTTGAAACAGTTATGCCCAGGATGCAAGGGGTCTGTAAATATTTTCACAGCCCTCTCTTTGACTCGTGCAGTATACAGGTCCTCAATGGAAGGCAGGTTGGTAGCCATTGTTTTTTCTGCAGTTCTAATTATCCTCTGAAGTCTGTGTCTGTCTTGTTGGGTTGCAGAGTCAAACCAGACAGTTAATAGAGGTGCAGATGACAGACTGGATAATTCCTCTGTAGAACTGGATCAGCAGCTCCTTGGGCAGTTTGAGCTTTCTGAGTTGGCGCAGAAAGAACATTCTTTGTTGTGCTTTTTTTGATGACATTTTTGATGTTAGGGTCAATTGAGCCCAACACTTCTGTTGTTAAGTGAGACGTTTGTTAAGTGAGCTTTGTCCTGTTTTTATGACCTTTCTTGTCTCCGTTGTCAAGTGAATCACCAGGGTTGATAAGTTAGTCACGCCCTCTTGGTTCACTTTGCTTATCAGAAGATCACGTGATCCCAGGGCACTGCAATCGTCATAAATATGAGTCAGTTGCCAAGTGTCTGAATTTTGATCGGGGGGATTCCGCAAAAGTCATAAACTGTGAAAAGTGGCCCTAAGTTCCTTTTTTCAATGCCGTTGTAACTTTGAGCGGTCACTAAAAGAATGGTTGTAAGTCTGTATTCTATCCTAGGGGGAATGGAGGCTTATGGGGACTCCTATGTAACCCTGCAACCCTCTCACAGTGTGTGTTGATTTCTTTGAAGGACTTTGTGCGATAACCTGAGGCGGGAAAGAGACCGAGCCGTGAGTGACTTGGCGGAGGCTCTTCGGAATCTGGATGACATGAGGAAGCAGAAGAACGATGCCGGACGTGAATTGAAGGAACTGAAGTGCGTTATAGAAAAATTCATTGCATGCTCTATGTTGGGTCTTTCTTTCCCGCAGTAACGCTTGGAATAGGACAGGATGTTTAATAGTATGTACCGTATTTTTTGGACTATAAGACGCACCATAGTACAAGACGCATCAAGATTTTGAAGAGGAAAACAACAACAACAAAAATATATAGTTTTTGGCCTCCATGCATTCGGTTTTTGCCTTCCTGGGCCCCCAGGAGCACTGTGTAGGCCACCCAAATCCTCTTGGCTTCCCATTTTTGCGAAAAAATAGTCCTTTTTTGAGAAAAACAGGCCCGTTTTTGCCCTTCGCAGCCCCCAGGAGCACTCTATGGCAGCATTGAAGCTTCCAGCCTAATATGCCACTGACACTCTGGAGGCTTCCCAAACCCTCTGTGCATCCCATTTTTGCAAAAAAGGGACACGCGCGTGCGGGGGGGGGGGAGAGGGGGAATGTTCAGGAGGCTAAAAATGGCCGTATTTGGTCTATAAGACACACCAACATTTCTACTCTCTTTTGGGGGGGGGAGTGTGTTTTATACTCAGAGTATGGTAAATACAGGTAGCCCTAAACTTAACTATCACAATTGAGTCCAACTACTCTGTTACTAAATGATGGAGTCATTGAATGAGCTTTGCCCCATTTTCTTGCCACAGTTGTTTAAGTGAATCGATGCAGTTGTTAAGTTACTCATACGGTTGTTAAATGAATCCGGCTTTCCCATTGACTTGGCTTGTCAGAATCCAGCTGGGATGGTTACAAATAGCACTACAATAGTCCTTAGACTTACATACTGCTTCACAGTGCTTTACAGCCCTCTCCAAGTGCTTTACAGAGTCGGCCTCTTGCCCCCAACAACCTGGGTCCTCATTTTACCCACCTCAGAGGGACAGAAGGCTGAGTCAACCTTGAGCCACTCAGGATCGAACTGCCGAACTGCTAGCAGTGGGCAGAGTTAACCTGCAATGCTGCATTCTAACCACTGCACCACTATGGCTCCTCCGCAGTTAAGTGAACCTGGGACAATGAAATCAGTATAAATATGAGTCAGTTGCCAAGTGCCCAAATTTTGATCATGTGTAAATTTTTTCACTGTCATTGTAATCTTGGGTCACTAAATAAATGGGTGTCCCAAAGGTGCTTTTTTCAAGTGGCAACTGGACTTTCTGATTTTTCTTTGAAGCTGAAGAAGCTTCTTGTATGAGGAGCGACATGTCTTCAAGGAAAACCCAGAAAGTCTCCACTTGCCTCATGAAAAAAGCACCTTTGGGACAGCCATGACCTGGATGATGGAGAATCTCCATCCACATTTTAAAAAATGGTTGTAAGTCAAGGACTATCTGTATTGTTTAATTTCAAGTGCAATAATTTCATGCATTGTGAGTGTGTGAAGGATAGATGGAGAGAGGGAGGGAAGGGGAGAGAGACAGAGACAGAGAGAGAACCACGTACTTTTGTAATATGCATATGTAATTTGTTATGGGTAAAAAAAAGCATATATTAAAATCCATAAACCCACAAAATGTGGGAAAGAAGGAAAGAATACCGTATTTTTTTCGGAGTATAAAATGCACTTTTCTTCCTCCTAAAAGAGGCTGAAAATTTGGGTGCGTCTTATACTCCGAATGTAGCTTTTTCAAAGCTTTTTTTTCAGCCCTAATGAGGCGCTAGCTAGTGATCTCCGTTTCCCTGCTTTGCTTGCTCTCTCCAACTCTCAGCTGTTTGTCGAGCCAAGCGACACGCTCGACAGCATTACCTGCACGGGGGAGGGGGGTGCACTGGTGATGGGAGCACTAAGGAATAGGCGGCCGTGTGTGGGGTGGGCAAGGCGGGCCGACGGTGTTAGGGCTTCAACACACCGACTGCTGTATTCGCTGACACCCTCGCTGTAGAGACGCCGACACGAGGAGAGACTGGGAAAACGCTGAGACGCCGAGCCCAGGATCCGGAAAGACGAGGGAGGGTGTGGCTTTAAATACAGGGCGGGGCGGCACAGTAACGAGCTATTTGCTATAAAACAGCTGCACGCCTATGGAATTTAATGAGTTTAACGAGTGCAGCACGTTCCTGGAGCCAGCTGGATAATAAACCAGCATAGCACTGACCTGTGCGCGTGTATTTCTTGGTGTTGCCGTGTTTAGCCTAGGACGGCTAAGAGGAAATTAGCGCTACCCTCATCAAACCCTGTCACGCGGCTCTGGGATGGCAAGTTTTTTTCCAGCCCTAATGAGGCGCTAGTGAGTGAAGCAATCTCTGTGGTTTGCCTGCTTTTCTCATTGCTTCTCTCTCCAAAGATCAGTTGTGCCCCCAAGCAGGGGATAAAAACCAGCAAACTAATGTTCTGAAGCTGACCAAACTAAGAACGCTAGCCAGATTAATACCTGGTAGGTAGATTTTTCCCCCTTATTTTCCTCCCAAAAAACTAAGCTGTGTCTTATACTCTGGTGCGTCTTATACTCCGAAAAAAATGGTAGATCTGTCTGTAGGACAAACTTTGAATTGGAAGACAAATAAACCATGACACTCCAATCTAAATGGGCTAGGAGATATTCCTTCTTTGCCCACTTAACAGATTTCTTTCAGGTAGCATTTTGGGAGTATGTGTGTGGAAATCACCAGCCTATTAAACAGCGATCAGGATGACATTAAATCAGAATGCAAGGAATCCAGCATTGAAATCGGGACATTCTGTCATCCAGAGCATGTAAGGGTGAGAAAGAATAAGCTGTCCCTTCGTCTTGATTGTGATGTTCAACTTTCCGCAGAGAGAAGATGGAGAATCAGTTGGAAACAGAGGCAAGGTTTCGACAGCTGATGGCTCATAGTTCCCACGATTCCGCTATTGATACAGATTCAATGGAGTGGGAAACTGAAGTAGTAGAGTTTGAGAAAGACAGGGTAAGTTGAAGTCCATGGTCACAGGTTGGCAATAGAGCTCTGTTCCTTGGAACTTTCCAGCAAACAGAGATAGGATGGAAAGCAATATCTCACATGTGCTCACATGTCTTTAGTATAAAATCACTACAGCTGATGTGTGTTACGTTTGTATCTTTTAGGAGGACATGGATTTGAAGGCCCTTGGTTTTGATGTGGCCGAAGGAGTGAACGAACCTTACTTTCCTGGAGACTGTGGAATTTTTGTTACCAAAGTCGATAAAGGAAGTATTGCAGATGGACGATTAAGGTATACTGCGGGTAGTTAGTCCAAACCCTTGAGTTGAATTGAATACTTTATTTGAATGGATACTTTATTTATTTGGCCAAGTGTGAGTAGACACACAAAGAATTTGTCTCCGGTGCAGAAGCTCTCGGTGTACATTCAAAGCAAGAGAATAATGATAAATCATAATATAACTTATTATATAAATCATAATATAACTTATTATATAAGTTATAACTTATCATTATCAATATGTGAATCTCTTCATATGTAAATAAATTCATGAAGAACCACAAGGGTAGCTGGCGGTTACATTTGCACATAAATATGAAGCCCTACTTATCTTTCAATGTCCAGTAGAAATTGAATAGCTAAAATGTTTTGTTGCGTCTTGATTGCCAAAGATGGCAAAATGAATGGAGAAATTTTAAGATGTGCCAATGTTGGACAAAGATGATGGGCGGTCTGTTGAATCTTGCAAGGGAGAAATGTTGGTTGAAAGAGAATGATTGTATATCATGGCATGAGTCTGCTCATTTTGTGGTAGGGACAATGATGGGATTCAGTCGGTTCGGGCTGGTAGTTAAATTGCTGGCTGGCCCCGCCCCTTCCCACCCCGCCCCTTCCTGGAGTCCCCACGTGCCCCATTTTGGCTCCCAGATAAGTGCAGGAAAGCCACCTACACCGAAAACGGGGCGTGGGGGCTGGTGCATCCCCCCCAGCCCATTTTTGCTCCCAGGGTGGTGCAGGAGGCCGAGTGCTGCCTGTCACACCTCCTGGCCATGCCCATGCCCACCCAGCCGGTCATTAGAGCAGAGAACCAGTTGTTAAATTATTTGAATCCCACCGCTGGGTAGGAACAGGAAATTCGGGCTTATTTGGAGAAACACCAGGTGCAGTTAAAAAGAAGGGCTTAAGAAGCAGATATTCTAAAATGAGAAGGTTAAGAATGAATGAGCACACAAGGATCGTGGATTCTGAACGAAGCTGCGTGACCTTTTAACAAAAGTATATTTGATATGACTTGGTCATGTCGAAGGTCATGCATTTTGCTCTAATTAATCAGGGTGAATGATTGGCTCCTGAAGATAAATGACGTGGACCTCACCAACAAAGACAAGAAACAAGTAATAAATGCAGTCCTTAATGGTGGAGGAATTATCAATATGCTGGTCCGCCGAAGAAAGTCCTTAGGAGGGAAAGTGGTAACTTCGCTGCACATCAACCTTTCAGGCCATAAAGGTGAGGTCCTCGTGCTGCTTCAGAGTCAGTGGTTATTTATATATGTTGTCAACTAACAAATATGCAGAGATCCAGTCAATATTTCCACTGCATTCTTAATGGATTTGCTACCAAAGTGAATAAGTACGTTGGTATGCTTTCCTGGTTTGAGACTGAAATGCCTGTTATTGAAGATGTTTTCTCCTGTGTATTAGTGATCGAAAATATCAGATTTCATTTTTGCAACAGCCGTGGTTGTATCACTGTGTGCAGTAGCTCTTAGGATACCGACTTTCCTAATTTAGAAGATAAAAGTCTGCTGTCAGTCAAACTCAATTCTTTAGTTGGATTCATGGATTTCAACGTATACAGTATTTTTCTTGGCAGTAATAGGGTATAATTCTGGATGATTTTTTTTTTTAAATCCTTTCCAATTTAGCCTGATCCCTGACGTTTCTTGGAGTTTTTCCATCCAAATCCTGACCAAATCAGGCTTTGCTTAGTTCTCCCAACTTAGTCACCCAACTGCTGCCAGATGTTGAGAACTCGAAACAAAATTGTGTGTTTTCAGGAGTTACCATTGTAGACTTACATCAAAGATTTCACCTACGGGTAAGGCAGAAACAAGCTAGACCAGCTGCTCAAATGAGAAATACATACCAAAGGGACTGTACTGGTTAAATTAGAAGAGAAATAACCAGTTCATTTCTGTAACGATCCGAGGTGGCGCAGTGGTTAAAATGCAGTACTGCAGGCTAACTCACTGCTCACTGCTGGCAGTTCGATCCTGACCAGGTCAGGGTTGACTCAACCTTCCATCCTTCCAAGATTGGTAAAATGAGGACCCAGATTGTTGGGGGCAAGATGTTGACTTCATAAACTGCTTAGTGAGGACTGTAAAAGAACAATGAAGCAATATATAAGTCTAAGTGCTATTGCTATAAAGAAAACATTTTAAACCTTCAGAATTCTGAAAATGTATGCTGAATGCTGAATAGATTTGGGTGACTGAGGCTAGTTCAACCAGTTCAGGCTTGGTTTTGCAAGAAGCAGGCATGAAACAATCTCACACACTCTCATCCTTCAAACATGGCTATAGCAAAGATTGATTGGGCATGCCAGTAAGCTTTGTGTGAGAGGGTTGCTAAAAATTCACCTTGGCGTCTCCATTTCAGATAGTGGAATTGGTCTGGAAAATGGAATCTTTGTCGCCACCATAACGAATGGTAGTCCAGCTGCCAAGGATGGATCCCTCACTGTGGGAGATAGGATCATTGCTGTAAGTTACTTTTCAATCTTTTCAAAGTAGAAATTCAGATCAGACGAGAGGCGAAGCCTATTTGGCCAGAAAGCAGAAATAATTTCTTCTAAAGTTACCTGCTAAGTATTAAGTGGTTGGTAAGCAAACATACTGGTTGTAAATTACTTGGTAAATGCTGCAGTCATGATGGCTTGCTATGGGCACAGTTTTGCAAAAACCGGAAATAGCTTCTGGTTTTTGGAAAAATAGTCATAAAACATGTGGATGTTGCAAACAGCTATAAATGTGGCCAGGTTTCCAGACATCCAAAGTGGAGTCACATAACCATGGAAGGGGCCTAACCATCAGAACTTCTGATCCGGGTGGTAGGTCCTATTTTTCAGGTCAGTTGTCATTTTTAACGATTGTTAAATGACTGTTTGTAAATCAAGGACTCTCTGTAGAAAAACTGCAGCACTAAACAGGTTTAGCGGAAAAAAGGAGAGGAGTAAAAAAAGAACAGTAACAGAGTTTGAAGGGACCTTGGAGGTCATCTAGTCCAACTCCCTGCTCATGGAAGAGGCCTATACTAGGGATTTGAAGTGCCGAACTGCCGACCTTCCTGATCAATAAGCTCAGTGTTTTAGCCACTGAGCCACCTAGCCAGGCATCCTGGCCCTTTCCATATACAAGGCATGGTCTGAACCTATTTGCAAGTTTCCTTGTCTGTTTTGCTCCTCTCCTTCCAAAACACGGGTGTGTAGGGGAAAGGAGTGGCAGAACCTAGAGGCGGAGTTAAAAGAGGAATCAGCCTAGAACAATGATGGCTAACCTTTTTGCCGTCGCATGCCAAAAGCAGGGGGAGCGGGGGTGGTGGTGTCGCATGTGTGTCCACACCCATAATTCTTTGCCATGCGCACGCAACTCCCCCCCTCACACTCCCAACGTTTTTGGCATGCGATGGCACGTTGGGCCCGGTAGGCCCATTTTTCACCCTTCTCAGGCTCCAGAGTCTTTCTTGGAGCCTGGGGAGGGAGAAAACGGCCTTCCCCACCCTGTCGGAGGCCCTCTGGAGGCTGGAAATGGCCTGTTTCCCAACTTCCAATGGGATCGGAAGGCCCGTTTTTTTGCCCTCCCCAGGTTCCAGGGGCTTTCTAGGAGCCTGGGGAGGGTGAAAATGCCCTCCCCCCCGGAGGCTGGAAACAGCCTGTTTCCCTACTTCTAGTGGGCCCAGAAGGCTTGGAAATCAGGTGGTCGGCACGCACATGCGCACTGGAGCTAAGCTAGAGCAACACTAGTGTGCCCAGATACATGGCTCTGCGTGCCATCACGGGCCCTAGAATCTCTGTGTAGCCACAATGTGAATTCCATTGACTCTTTTCTAACTCTTAAGCAGGTGCTAACAGCTGATAAGATTCCTGTGCATAATCCATTAAGAAATAAATCAGTTTTACTGTGTGGACCTGGTCTTTCATGCCCGACATTCTAGCTCAGAAAATTGCTCTCTATTCTAATACTGAAATTTGATGCAAACCATTGCTATCGTTGTGTGTTATGGGTCCTGCAGTTGCCCAAAGCAGAATTACGTACCGTGTTTTCCTGAAAATAAGACCCTGTCTTATATTTTTAGAACCTTGAAATTAGCACTTGGCCTTATTGCCATGCGCTCAAAAGCCCGATTGGGCTTATTATCAGGGGGTGCCTTATTTTGGGGGAAACAGGGTATCCAAGTGCTAATAAAGGAATAGACCAGAAAATCTTCTTTCGAAGAACTGGGTGTGGAAAGTGAACTTGGAAGACCAATATTGAATACAGTGAATATTCTAGTGTTTTCTTGACGGTTGCACGCTTCATACTCTTCCTTTTCCTGCAGATAAATGGCATTGCACTAGATAACAAGTCACTGACCGAATGTGAAGCTCTTCTGCGAAACTGCAGGGAGTCCCTTACCCTTTCATTGATGAAGGTGAGCAGGAATAAAGAGTGCATAGTCTTTTGTCGGTGAATCATATTTATTTAATAGGAAAGGATTCCAATCAGTGTATCAATCACTTTTGTAGTGGTCTTCTTATATTCCACCATACACAATCCCCGTTTCTTCCTTGGAAGACAATACCGACAAGGACTCCGGGTGGCTCACAGAAATAGAATAAGCAATAAATCAATTTCATGTTAAAAGCTATTAAAAATTCTCCTTAAAAACTCCTTCAGTCCCACCTGGCCTGGTGAAATAACCATGTCTTGAGGTCACGGCGGAAGGGGTGCAGGTCAGGGGCCATCCGGAGCTCCAGGGGGAGTTGATTCCATAAAGTAGGTGTGCACACAGAGAAAGCCTTAGGAGTCTAGGAGTCACCAGTCGACACTGCCTGGCCGACGGCATTCCAAGAAGGCCCTCCTTGTGGGAACGCACTGGGCGAAGGGGAGCTGTTGCTGGCCACAGATGGTCGGGCCTAAGCCATGTAGGGCTTTATAGGTGATAACCAGACAAATACCAATGTCAAACTCGATTTCATTGAGGGCTGCATCAAGGTTGTATTTTACCTTGGGGGCAGGGCAGGGTGGCCGTGGGCAGGGCCAGCTCAACATCACTCATGTCAGAGACGCCTACGGTGGCCCAGGAGTTCTGCCAACGAAAACAGGCTCCCAGGCTCTGTTTTCAGTTGGGGCGTCCTCTTGCAACCCTCTGCCAGGGAAAATGGAGCATGCAGTCCTCCAAAGCTCTGTTTTTGCTGGCAGAGATGCCACAGGCAGTCCTTTGCTGTTTCCAGAGCGGCCCTGCAGGCCAGATCTAAGCACCCCTTGGGCCGGACCCAGTCCCCGGGCCTTGAGTTTGACACCTCTGCTCTAAAGCCATCAAAATTTTGGCCATTCATAGATCTTAGACTAGTGAATTCCACTTCTCTGTGTTTATTTTAAGTGTATATACTCAATGGGATTTTACAAGTTTTAGCCCAACAGTTCTAGAAGGCTTAGGGTAAGGAATCTATGTTAGTGGGGTTTTTTTCCCCATCCCATCATTAATAAAAAATAATACAAAAGACAGAATAAATTCCAAAAATCATTTTGGAATGATTTGTATTTTATATGATTATCAGAATTCAGCTTTTCTTGTAACAGTATAAAGGTACAAAATATTAATGTATTTTAGTGCAGTATACCCACAGTGTGGTAGATTAATAATGTAAGTTTGGTACTGCTTTATCATACAACCATATCTATAAATTCTGTAGCAGTAGCTTGCTAATTTCCTGCTGACGTTGTTTCATCTCATGATTTAACTTTTTATTAGTTTATCAAAGTCTAAATTACAAAGAAAAAAAAACATGGAAAAGTAAAAAGAAAGGGAGGAAAAAAGAAGGGATATACCCATGTTTCCCCAAAGATAAGACCAGGTCTTTTATTAATTTTTGCTCAATAAGACACATTAGGTCTTATTTTCTGATTAGGTCTTATTTTGGGGAAAATACGGTACTAAATGCACCCATCTGGCTGACAATCTTAACTGGGGTTTATATTACAAGTATCCTGAAAAATCATGCTAGGACTTATTTCCCGCCTGGGTCTTATTTTCGGGGAAACAGGGTAGTGTAGCGGGAGAAAAAAAAAGAAGTAGGCACCGACTTCTGACTTTCTTTAGCACAGTAGAAGGTAACAACATTACAACCACTACGTTTTGTCTTTACACAACAGTATGTACAAGCCATTTCTATAACAATAAGCCCTTCTAATTTACAGAAACAGAATCAAAGTTTCATTTTTTTCCCCCATTGCAAACACCAAAATCTGGAAGCAATTTCAAAATAAAGTCAAAATTAAATATAATGTCTTATTTGGATAAAATAATCCATTTAGCCATCTCTGCTTCTCTTTGCCATGGGGGATTAATATATCATCCATTCTCATACGTTCAAATTTAGTCCATAATATTTTACAAACTGTGGAATATTGTTCATCATGACTTAAAAGAACCAGCAGATATGCATATACATATACACTCGTGTTGTTTCTTCTCCTCCTAGGTTTATCCTCAGAGCTCAAGTTCCACTTGGAGTGGGCAGAACATATTTGAAAACCTTAAGGATTCGGAGAAGATCTCCAACGGCCAGGTTCACGCATCCGAAGTACAAGTTCAAAATAAAAGAAACTTAAAGCACAACAGTTCGACCCAAACGGATATTTTCAACCCAAACATAATGGATGTCAAGAAGGACCAGAGCGATCAAGAGAACGGTTTGTACTGCAGTCTGAAACCATTCTCCAGCAATGTTTTACATAGCGACTCCCACCAGAACACGACCCACGAGTGCCACAATAATTCGGAACACAACCTCGAATCCTTTGGTCCAAATGTATATGAAGACCCAAACTATGGGATTGTGAACTTGGACAATCAAACGCTTTCCTTTGATCCCACAGTTGTGGACTGCATTGTTCTGGAGAGCGCATTAGAAAAAGGACCAGGTGGGAAGCACAGTGGTGGCACGTGGCCCAAAGTCGTGGTCAACATAACTCCGGCAGAAACAGAAAAATTCTCAGTGTACAAAAAGCCCAAACAAAGAAAATCCATCTTTGACCTGGACACTTTCAAAAGACCTCTGACACCTCCCAAAATGGATTATCTGTCTCCCAATGCAATGTTGGGATTGTCAGCCCAAACTTCAAAACCGGAAGCCATCTCCACTCCTCCAATGCCTCCGACCAGAAGCGATTCTATTAAATTTAAACACAAGCAGCAGGCCAGTTCTGCCTCAGAGTCTACCATGACGATGGGCTCACCCCCTCCTAGTCCAGCTGCTGTCCAGCCCCCGCTTTCCATCGAACTGAAGCCAGACTCTTGTCTTCTCAAGGGGCGAGGTAGACCTTCAGGACATTACTACAGAGAAGAGGGGGTAGACCCTGGACATTTGGCCTCGATAAAATCCTGTGAAGATGATGTTGGCTTTCAAAGAGTGGAAGAGCCTGAAATCAAAAAACCAAGGCCCAAATCTGCTCCCGCCTTCAGGCATAAACTAACCCCCGTGCCCATTCCTAATCCATCTCAGCAGGTAGATATGAGATCTTGAAAAAGGATCCTGGCCAATCCTTCCCCCAGTGATTTTAGGGTTTAAAATCAGGGGTGTCAAAGTCGTGTCGTCACGGCCCTAAACCAGGCATGGCCAGAGTGTGACGCATCCGGCCTGTGGGCTGTGAGTTTGACAGCCCTGGTTCAAATGATCTTTTCTGACATCAAAGTGTATTGCATCGCACAAAAGTTAACTTCTTGTTCAAGGTATGCCATAATGCTTTTTGAAGAGGATTAGGATATGGCTAAGCTTTTGGCCATCACGTGCCAAAAGCGAGGGGAGCATGGGGGGGATGCACGCGTGTGTACCCACACCCATAATTCTATGCACTTCCGCCCCCTTGCATGCTCGCGTGACCCCCCCCCCCCCCGTGCTCCCCCTGCTTTTGGCATGTGATGGCCCGGTGGGCCCGGTAGACCTATTTTTTGCTCTCCCCAGGCTCCAGAGCCTCTCTAGGAGCCTGGGGAGGGCAAAAACGGCCTTCCCCACCCCCTCGGAGGCCAGAAACGGCCCATTTGCTGACTTCCAGTGGGACTGGAAGGCCCGTTTTTTTGCTCCCCCCAGGCTTCTAGAGAAGCTCTGGAGCCTGGAGAGAGCAAAAAACGGCCTTCCCCACCTCCCCCAGGCCTTCCGAAGGCAGGAAACAGCCTGTTTCCCTATTTCCAGGTGGCCCAGAGAGCTCGCATGCCCATCGATATGGTTCCGTGTGCCACCTGTGGCATGCGTTCCATAGATTCGCATCACAGATCTAGGACAACTCGCTGCGGCCAACTCATTGCAGCTCACTTGCCATAGCCAACTCTCCGCAGACTAACTCTTCATGGAACAAGAGTTGCACCAATATCAAAGGATTGGTGGAATAGAATCATTAAATAAAAGATGCCAAAGGAGGGGCATAATGAAATATGAAAGAAAAAAATACAGTAGTGGCCAAAATTGTGGAAACCCTTTGGGAAAAGTGTATTTTTTGAGGTTCGATGGCTAATAACACCACTTTTTTTTGGCGTTTCAAGATAATCCTATTCCATTGCTGGAATGGCCTGGGAATAGCCCAGACCTTAACCCAATTGAAAATCTAGGGAGCCGACTAAAGAAACTTGTTAGTCAGAAGCTACCCAGCAATAAAACCCAGTTAATAGAAGCCATCATTCAATCTTAAAGCCATCATTCAAGCTGTTATAATCCACATTATAACAGCTGTAGAACTAAAAGACTTGGTTCACTCCATGGAAAGACGTTGTAAGGCCATAATTCATACTAAAGGTTAACTAACTAAGGATTAACTGATGTGCTAATAATTTCTGTATATCTCATTTTTTCTATGGTGATAATTTTTGTTTTTTCTCCGAGTTTCACTTTTTTTCTTTATACCGTAACTGCTATTCTAATAGCAAATCCTTCCTAAAAGTTATTGCATTACATTATTGATTCAATTATCTTTCCATTGATATATAATTTTATGGTATTACTCCAAAAAAAAAAGTTGTGTTATTAGTTAGTTTTAGAAAATTTACTTTTCCCCACAAGGTTTCCACAATTTTGGCCACTACTGTAATTAAATTGAATTGTTGAATTGTCTCACAGCATCCTGCAGTGAGTTGGCCATGGTGAGTTGTCCTGTAGGAAGTTGGCTGTGGTGAGTTGGCCACAGAGGAGGAGTTCTCTTTTCAGCTCATTTATACTAAGTCTTTCGGCTTTGTGAATAGGAGCAAAGGAATCTGTACCTTTGCTGGTCTGTGACCCTAATAAAAATTAATTGATTAAAGGAATCTTTATCTCAGGAAAAAAATCAGTTGAGCTTGACATTATTGTTAAGTGTTCGCTGGTGTTTCTCTGTACAGGTAGTCCTTGACTTACGATCGCCGTTGAGCCCAAAATGTCTGTTTTTAAAAGTGAGACAGTTGTTAAATGAATTTTGCCCCATTTTACAACCTTTCTTAACAAACAACATTTAACAACCAACAGACTGTCAAGCCAATCACTGCATTTGTTAAATTAGTAGAACGGCTTTTAAGTGAATCTGGCTTCCTCATGGACATTGCTTGCCAGTAGGTCGCAAAAGGGGATCAAATGACCTGGAACACTGCCATCGTCATAAATACAAGTCAGTTTCCAAGCATCTGAATTTTCAACACATGACCGTGGGGATGCTGCAACGGTTATAAGTGTGAAAAACAGTCACACGTCACTTTTTTTTCAGCTTCATCGTAACTTTGCACAGTCATTAAATAACTGTTGTAAGTCTACAACCACCCGTAAATGGCATTTACATCCACATTTAAGGTTGTTTGTGAGATGATAAATCATTCAACTCTGCAGCTTGAAGCTTGAGACCCGAATTAAAGCAAAAACTTAGTTATAAGTCAGCTCTGTTTAAAGTTCCTGGGACTTGCTCCCAATATACCGTATTTTTCAGAGTATAAGACGCACCATGAGTATAAGAAGAAAAAGAAATCTCCCTCTGCCTCTACCTCTGAGCAATTTTGCCTTGTTGCAGCAAACAGCCTGCTTTACTTTCATTTTCGTTTTCAGCATAGCTTGATTAGCACAAGGGAAAAAAATCTGCTTCAGCAATTGACCTTTTTGCAGCAAGCAGCAGAGCCCTGCGCAAAACAGCTGAGGGCAAATCAGCTGAGAGTTGGGAGGCCGATTCAATCAACTTGAACTAATTAGGCTGTGCTGAAGCTGAAAAGAGCTGTTTGCTTGCAAGGAGGTAACTGCTGCAAGGCAGAGGCCAAAGGGTGGGGGTCAGTGGGTGGGCAGGGCTACATTTGGTGTATAAGACGCACCTAAATTTTCACCCCCTTTTCACCCCCTCTGAAAAATACGGTAATTTATTTTGAATCTGGATCTAAATCCCACATGCCCCAACCAAACGGACTTGAATTATTTTTTTAAGATACATTGTCCATTTGGATAATAGCATTATTTTCTATACATTGAATTATTTTTATTTAGGCATTTCCCCACCCACCCCTGGAATATGGGTTGGCAGATAGGTAGATAGGTAGATTTACATGTGCCACTTAGCAAATATAAACACCTTGTGCATCTGGGTTACAGTTTTGCAGTAAAATCACCCCGAGAAATCTATGTGTGATTGTTCCAGACTATTCTGTGGAAAAATCCCACCGAAACACCTCTCATGTGAAGACAATATCAAATAAACCTGAGCCTTCCCGGAGGCCTTCCCGTAACACGATGTTTTTCAGCTGAAAAAAACATGGCCTCATACTGTATATTTGGAAAGCAGATTAAACTGCTCCCATTCTCTTTGTCTGAATGTAGAATGTTCACAGTGTCCCCAGATATTTTGTGGCAACTCATTGGTTGCTGACTGTTTTCAGTAATCAATCCCTGGGGATTGAAAAAAAGCTTTCGGAGTGGAAAGAAAAAATTAAAATATAGCACACTCAAATGTCTACAGAGATTCTTGATCATCCAGGGCATGTCTGTCCCAAAAGGCAACTGGACTTTTTTTTTTTTTTTTTGAGGGAGGAGGTGTTGTTTTCCTTGAAAACATTTTGCTTCTCATCCAAGAAGCTACTTCAGTTCTGAACAGAAGGTGTGCCTTTTGGAAAGCACCTTTGGGATAGATACCAGATACCCTACAAAGGAACCCAGCCAATATGGCTGCAGAAGGCTGTTTCTATTGCTCCCATAAGTAAATAAAACATTCATTTTGTTTGTTTCTCGCTATAACTCCACCCATGTTAAGGATTTGAAAGCAAAGCAAGCCCAATTTTCCTTAAAAAAAATTCTCTGAAGGTGGCCAGGGTCAAATGAGAAGAACTGAATGGAAAGGGATAAAGTATGATGATAAGAGAAGTCATGAAAATGCTATAAACAAAAGCCTGTTTTGTGTATAACAAAAGAGGCAGAAAATTTGACAATCTTCCTGCCAGGTCTGATTATAAACACTTCATATATATGTATACATCAGAGGTGAAATTCAGATTTTTTTACTACCGGTTCCGTGGGCGTGGCAAGGGAAGGATACTGCAAAATCCTCATTCCCTCTCCACTCCTGGGGAAAGGATACTGCAAAATCTCCATTCCCAGCCCACTCTGGGACCAGCCAGAGGTGGTATTTGCTGGTTCTCCGAACTACTCAAAATTTCCGCTACCAGTTCTCCAGAACCTGCTGGATTTCATCCCTGGTGTACATACTTACATACATACGTACATACATACATGCAGACCTGGCATGAAGACTGTCAAATGACCATGCTCCTCATGATGACCATGGCAGCATTGCCATGATCATGTGATAAAAATTCAAATAATTGGCAACTGGTTCATATTTATGACGGTCGAAGTATCCCGGAGTCACGTCATCCCCTTTTGCGACCTCCTGACAAGCAAAGTCAATGGGGGAAACCCGATTCACTTAACAGTGACTCACTTAATAACAGTTTTGCACTTAATAACTGTAGCAATCTACTTAACAACTCTGGCAAGAAAGGTCATAAAACAGGGCAAAACTCACTGAACGAATGTCTCGTTTACCAATAGAAATTCTGGCCTCAATTGTAGCCATAAGTTGAGAACTACCTACAGTAGTTGTTTGTGAGTAGAAATTGTACCCATGTGTGTTTAAGTATTAAATCTGCCCTGGATTGATTTCGCTTGGAAAGGCGCCCTAATTTATACCTACCTACCTATCTACCTATCTAGCTAGCTAGCTAGCTAGCTAGCTATCTAATATTTCATTAGACATTCCATTTTCCCTTAAACAGTGTGTTGTCTGGGTTCAAATATCTCTGCAATAACCATCAAAATTTACAACAGTATTCATTATATTGATATTAATTCTCTGCTCTTACCATTGTAGTATTGAACATAGTAAACCTATTCATTTTTCTCTCTTAACATATCTTCTAATAAGAATATACCTTATTTTTCAGAGTATAAAGCGCTCCAGACTATAAGACGCAGCTACCTTTTTTGATGAAGAAAACAAGAAAAAGAAATCTGCCTCTGCCTCCCAGTAATTTGGCCTCATTGCAGCAAACAGCAAATAGCCTGCTTTACTTTTATTTTCGTTTTCAGCATAGCTTGATTAGCACAAGAAAAAAAATCTGCTCCCAGGAATTTACCTCCTTGCAGCAAACAGCAGAGGCTCGCGCAAAACAGCTGAGAGTTGGGAGGCTGATCCAATCAACTTGTGCTAATTAGGCTGTGCTGAAACTGAAATGAGCTGTTTCTTCTTGCTGCTTGATGCAAGGAGGTAAACTACTGGGAGGCAGAGGCCAAAGGGTGGGGACCAGTGGGTGGGTGGGGCTACATTCGGTGTATAAGACACCCCCATTTTAACCCCCTTTTAGGGGGGAAAAAGGTGTGTCTTCATACTCCGAAAAATACGGTATTAATAATATTAAGCATAATAATTCTAATAATAACAATCATCATTTTTTACATCTCTATCGTAACATATTTTCTAGTCTTCTCTAAACTTCTTTTATTTCCAACTTCCATTTTTATTCTCTAACCATCGATAAAATAATTCCCATATCGTATAATATTCAATTTGTTGTGAAACGCAACATCCCTTTATAAATTGAGATTGTGGCAGTCGCTCTCATCATGAGTACAGGCTTCTGTTGAAATGTTGCCCACAAATATAGAAACATGCTTTGGATTTTCCTCCCCAGGTACAGAAATACATTCCAGCGAGTAAAGAGCTCCTGTCACCAGAGGTACAAGAATGGCCGATCTATTCACCCAAACGGGCCAGTCGACATAGCGACGGTTTTGTGTCAGCCTCTTTATACTCCGGAAGCTTGTCAGGAGGTTAGTACCTGCGATTGGCATGCGACGACCCTGTTCATTTCAGACTTTATTCTGTTGTATGACCCCTGCCCATCTACAGATACACCTTGGCTTACAACCTGTTCATGTAGGGACCGTTTTTTTTTTAAGTGACTCCTTGATTTATATACAACCATTTGTTTATCCCAAAAGGTGCTTTTTCTAAAGGAAACTGGACTTTGTTTTTCCTTGAAGACGTTTCGCTTCTCATCCGAGAAGCTTCTTCAGCTCAGCTTCTCAAGAACCGAAGAAGCTTCTTGGATGAGAAGCGAAATCTCTTCAAGGGAAAAACAAAGTCCAGTTGCCTTTTGAATAAGCACCTTTGGGATGCTTAGAGGACTCAGAAGCTCCATAAACAACCATTTGTTTAATGACCGTTTGAAGTTCAGTTCAACAGCACTGAAAAAAGGGAGTTATGACCATGGTCATGTAATCAAATTTTGGTTGTTACGGTAACTGGCATGCATTTATGATAGTTGCAGAGCCCTGGGGTCAGCGGATTTCCTTTGGCGACATTCCAATGAGCAAAGTCCATGGGGAAGCCCGATTCAACTACCGTAACAACCGAGTTACTAACTTAATAACTGCAGTAATTTTCTTTTAACAACTTTGGTTAGAAAGGTGGTGAAATGTATTTCTGGTATTTCACCACCTTTCTAACCAAAAATGCAAAAATACCAGAGACTTGGAGAGAAGCATGTATTTCATTGATCCCCAAGGAAGAGACGGATACTACCCATATAAAAAATTACACACCTATCTCGTTGCTGAATTCGGATTATAAAATTTTTATGAGTCTACTGGCTAACAGGATAAAGATAATATTAAATCGAAAGATACATGTAGACCAGGATTTCTACCAGGTAGGCAAATAAAAGATAACCTGAGGACAGTTATAAATATAATTGAATATTATGATAAACACCCAGAAAAACAGGCAGCCTTAATCTTCCTAGATGCACAGAAGGCATTCGACCGAGTTAACGGGGAATTTATGACCAAAGAGATAAAAAATATGAAATTTGGAAAGAACTTTGAAGAATTAATTTCATCGATATATACTAACCAAAAGGAAAGAATATTAATCAATGGAGAAGCAACCAATTTTTTTGGAATAGGTAGAGGAGTAAGGCAAGGATGTCGTCTTTCACCACTATTATTTATTTTAACCTTAGAAAATTTGCTTCAAAGGATAAGAGCTAACGAAAATATCAGGGGGCTTAAAATAAAAGGAGAAGAATACAAGGTCCAAGCCTTTGCAGACGACCTTGTATTCTTTCTGGAAGATCCTTTAGCAACTGAACCCTATTTAATGAAAGAAATTGAAAAATTTGGAAAAGTAGCCGGTCTGAAAATTAATAAGGATAAGACAAAAATAATAACAAAAAACCTAACAATAAAACAGACAGAGGAATTAGAGAAATAATCCGGACTAAAAGTAGTTAAGAAAATAAAATATTTAGGAATAAATTTGACAAATAAAAATATAGATATAAAGAAAAACAATTATGATAAATTGGTTTACCAAATTAAAAATGATCTAGAAAGGTGGGGAGGACTAAATATTTCATTTTTGGGAAGGATAGCTGCACTAAAGATGAACATCCTGCCGAGGCTCCTCTATCTATTCCAAACCATTTCAGTGAAATTAGAAAAAAGTTTTTTTATTAATTTGAATAAAATTACAACAAAATTTTTATGGGAAGGTAAAAAGCCTAGAATAAGCCTGAGCACACTACAAGACGATAAATTTAGAGGAGGGTTTGGGTTTCCTGCGTGGGACAAATATTACAAAGCAGCAAGCCTGTTATGGATAAAGGAGTGGGTTAACTTAGAGAACCAACGTTTACTAAAATTAGAGGGGCATGATCTAATGATGGGGTGGCACGCCTTCCTGTGGACTGCCGGGAACAAAAGTTATCATCATTTTAAGAACCATATAATTAGAGGTGCCTTAATCGATATTTGGCTGGAAATAAAAAAAAATGTTATAAGAAAGTTCCCGGGTGGTTTTCCACTGTGGAGGCAGTCATGCACCCAAACACCATATCCTTTCAAAAAATTATACAATACCGAGATATATTAGACGGGATATTAAAAACGTGCCAGGAACTCAGAGATGGGGGAATAGAATTAGATTGGTGGCCCTACCTTCAAATACAAAATAGACACAGAAAAGATAGGGATGAAGGAGGAGTTGAGTTAAACCCAAATAGATTAGACAAAATTCTGGAAACGAAAGAAGGGAAGATGATATCTAAAATATATAAATATTTATTAGAATTGGAATTGAGTAAGAATTTAATTAAAGGGCAGATGATTGCCTGGAACAAAAACATAGGCGGAAATATCCAATTAGAAGAGTGGGAAAGAATTTGGGAAAACAATATTAAAATGACAAAATCGGTAAGTTATAAAGAAAATCAATATAAGATATGGTATAGATGGCACTTACCCCTGTCGAGGCTAGCACAAATGTATCCCAATTTAGACTCAAAATGCTGCAAGTGCAAACAGGCTAGAGGAACTTTTTACCATATGTGGTGGCTATCCCCCAAAACTAAGGCATACTGGGAGAAAATTAGAATGTGGATAATACAAATAGTAGGAGAAGAAATTGAACTAGACCCCAAGATATTTTTATTAGGAATTTACAAACAAAACATTAGAAAAGAAAAGATATACTTAATACACCACATAATTACAGCGGCGAGAATAGCGAATGCACAAGTATGGAAAAAGGTATATTTGCCAAACGATCAGCAAGTAATACAAAAGATATATTTGTGTGCGGAATCGGATCAATTAACGCAGAAATTAAAAAATGAGGAAAGCTCAAAATATTCTAGGGTATGGGATAGATGGTACGATTGGATCAAACAAAGACAAAATGGATAATGATACTTTTAACTGAATATGAAAGTTAATTTGAACAAGCAATATATGTTATTATACTCTTAGTGAATTGTAAATTAAGAATGAAAATTGGAAAGGTATTTGTATGATAACCTTATATAAGTACCCATGATGACTTCACCGACAAAAGGCATGTGGATGAAAGCAATGAATGGTATAATGTATGTATATATATGTGTATGTGTATAGTAATCACATATAAATACTTAAGAGAGTAGAAACAAATTTCATCATTGACTACGATTTATGGACATGGATATTTTAATACGGTTTTTATCTGTTTTTATATACATTCGAAAGTTAAATAAAGTTTGTTTTGAAAATTAAAAAAAAATAGAAAGGTGGTGAAATGAGGGGAAATTCAGTTAACAGCTGTCTTACTTATCAATTGAAATTTGGAATTTTATTGTATTCTATTATTTTATTTTATTATTTTTATTCCTTTTATTGTATTTATTACTTTTTCTTTTATTATTCTTTTATTTTATTTTGTTTAAAAAATTATTGGCCACCATCCCGGGCATGAAATCCAGCAGGTTCTAACAGGTTCTGGAGAACTGATAGCGGAAATTTTGAGTAATTCAGAGAACTGGCAAATACCACCTCTGACTGGCCCCAGAGTGGGGAGGGAATGGAGATTTTTCAGTATCCTTCACCTGGAGTGGGGAGAGAATGGAGATTTTGCAGTATCCTTCCCCTGCCACGCCCACCAAGCCACGCCCACAGAACCTGTAGGGAAAAATTTTGGATTTCACCCCTGCCGCTATCTTACAGCAGGGTGACTCTGGACAGTTGACTGTTCAATAAAAGTTAAAACATAAAAAGTTAAAATCAGTCATTAAAACCAAAGACACATGGGAAGTGTGTGTGTGTGGGGGGGAGAGGTGGGATCTATTGTTACTCAATCAACCTCCTCCATTGTGCTGATTCCCCCCAGAGCCACGTCTTTAGGCCCTTAAGAAAAGATAGGGTTGGAGCCAACCTCACATTGGGGGAGAAGAGGGCAGGAGCCAAAGCAGAGAAGGCCCTTCTGGATCCCGCCAGCCAGAATATTTGGACTGATGTGCCTCCTCTGCCAGCACAAGCGATACGGGCCAGTGGGGTGAGACAGTCCCTCAAGTAACCTGGACTCATGCCATGAAGGGCTTTCAAGTGGATCACCAATACTTTGAATTGCTCCTGGAAGTCAGGGGATACCTGTATCTTTGGGACCGCTTTTCTGCAGCTATCCGTTAACTATTACGGCTGAGCTACAATACTGCAGAGGTTTCTCTTCTAACTTCTCTTTGCTCCTGTAGGTACCGTCCCAAGAAACATTGCGCCATGCTCTGCTGTGACAGCTGTGATGAGAAATCCTATTTATACAGCCTGGAGTCATAGAATTGCCACCAGCAATTGCTCATCGGCAGCCAATCAATATTGCCACCAACACCTGCATCCCAGGTATTTAGATAAGAAGAATCTTGATCCAAAGCACAATCACCTCAGTCCTAGCTTCTTCTTCCAATTATGGTCAGCCGAAAGGTTCAGAGAAGCCTTCAAAGAGGCATCAAGTGTGCCTTCCCACTCACTCACTCACACACACATGTAATGGTGGATTAGTGGGTTTATTAATATTCCCCAGCAGTTCCCTTCACTAAAAATCCAGAACTGTCCCAATTGCGTCCAGCCACAAGCAGACCAATGCTAGGCCCCAGAGCAATGGCCAGTGAGTCCACAAGACAGTTGAAAGTTTCCCAAACAAGATAAACCCACCAGGCAAAATTAAATCCACAGTGCAAGAGGGCTCACAAGGCAAGAAAAGTCCAGAGTTCAGAAACCACAATCCAAGTCAAGACACGGTGTCAATCCAAAGCAAGGCAAGAATCACAACAATTAGAAAACAACAGCTAGGAAGTGAACACGTTCCCAGCATTGCCTTCATCTGTCTGCTGTGCTAAATAGCTAGCTTCTGGTGCAGCTCATTAAGAGGGACGAGGCTGCCTCTATGCGAGTAGTTAGGCTGACCTTCTTTGCTCCTGCCTTTTCTCTGCCCCACGTGTTCTTGGGTCAGGTGCAGCAGGCAGTTCCTCTTCCTCATCACTGCAGCTGGGTTCTTTCTCCATCTGAAGCCTCAGGCTGTCCTGCTGCAGCCAAATTTCTCTCAGATGGCCGCTTGGAGCCATTGACCAACTCTCCTCCTGAAGTGCCTGGGACTGGTTCATCTTCCTCCCAGCTGACATCTGGAGAGGTATCTGGGGAAGCATCTGGAGGAATCATCACAATCAAGCCAACTCATTAGGATCATTCAGAAATTTAGATCCAGAATGAACGTGAAGGAGGGTGCAGCTTAGGTCAAGAACTTTTTAAAGTAGCTGGATCCTTTCCTCAAGTTACCTACATGCCCTCCACAGCTGACCTACACATATATATTTGATTTAAGGTTTGGCCTGAGACTGTATCCTTATGGACAAGAGGCTATCAGAATGACAGCTCACATCGTAATATATTGTACCTTCTATAACAGGGATATCAAACTCAAGGTCCGGGGGCCAGATCTGGCGCACAGTGTGCTTAGATCTGGCCCGCGGGGCCGCCCTGAAAACAGTGGACTGGTCCACAGTGCCACTACCAGCAAAAATGGAGCCAGGGAAGACTCCACAACCCTCCAAGCTCTGTTTTCACTGGCAGAGGGTTGCAGGTGGCTGTTGCGGCTGAAAACAGGGCCCTTAAAGCAAAACAAAACAAAAGGAGAAATGTTTCCCCTTTTGCATTTGAGCATTCAAGAAGGGGCAGGAAAGGAGAAGGAAAAAGAGGAAAGACAAATAAAAAGAAGGGAAGAGAGCAATGAGGGAAAAAGAAGGAAAGAGGGGAAGGAAGAAGAAAGGAGAATGAATAGAGAAGGGGAAGGAAGGAAGGAAGGAAGGAAGGAAGGAAGGAAGGAAGGAAGGAAGGAAGGAAGGAATGCCCTCAGGCCACCCGGGTCACCACAGGTGCCCCAACACGAATTATATTGAGCTAGCCACACCCACCCCAGCTATGCCAATCTCGGCTCCCCGAGGTCAAATACAACCTTGATGCGGCCCTCAATGAAAGCAAGTTTGACACTCTTGTTCTGTAAGGACTCATGGGTGGCCCATCTCATAACACCTCACCTGATAAAATACCTGGGAAACATTTATCTTTTTTTTAAATATACAATTGTTATTGGATCAATCAGATGTAGTTTCTTTGAATGTAGCTGAATTTTGTTATGCTGCCTGCAAAACTGATAGGCTTTTGACTGGCAATCCAATTGTTAAATATTATATTGTCTTTTTAATTTTATTTTGGTTTTTTTTTCTTCTTTTGTTTTATCGTGATTCTTATTTGTCACACTGGTCTGTAATCGTAATAAAATTATTACAATTTAAGATTTGGTCCCAGGCAAAAGCATTGTCAGGTTTCCAAGTGATGGAACCCATTCAAAAAAGGAATAGGCAAAATCCATCTCCCAAAACAAATTTCTCTTATTTAGTTAGGCATCAAATTGGCAAAGACTGCTGTAATTCCGGATCTGATACAAACCGGAATTACACCACCTAATCTTGAAAATTAGAAACATCCCACAAAAGTCATGTTCCCTAATAAAAGCAAAATCAACGTTGGCTGGTGTCTTCAAACTCCAGCTTCAGCTCTCAGCAACGACAGCCTCCGTTCCCACGGGAAAGAAGATCACCTAGCCAAAACAACGCTCACTATCTATTCCCTCCTCCCACCTTAAGAATGGCGAGCCCAAGAAACCCCCCTTTGAAAGAAAAGGAATAAATGAGTATAAGAGCCTTGGTGGGACAGCAGATTAAAGTGCTGTTAAGTAACACCAGCTGCCTGCAATTACTGCAAATTCGAATCTCACCAGGCTCAAGGTTGACTCAGCCTTCCATCCTTTCGAGGTAGGTAAAATGAGGACCCAGATTGTGGGGGCAATAAACTGACTTTGTATAAAAAAGAACACCGCTTAGGGAGGGCCGAAAGCCCTACTAAGCAGGTATGTACGAAAGTATGAAGGCTATTGCTTAACGCATTGTAAGCTGCCCTGAGTCTCCGGAGAAGGGCAGCATATAAATTGAACCAATAAATAAATAAATAAATAATACAAAGCTAACTAAAATGGCTACACATGTCAATTTCAGGTTTGACAACCATCACACATTGTGCTATGGTTCTGCCTCTCTCCATAGCTCCCTTCTCTCCCTCTCCCCCTCCCCCTTCCCCCCCCTCCATAAATTGATTACTCAGCGATGGACTGGTGAATCCCTCTATTCTACCATTTTTAAAATATATTTCATAGCATATTTATGGGACAGAGATGTGTCTTATTCCATTTATGCCCCGTGATGTTGCTGTGGGGTGCCTGTGAGTGAAAATCCAATTTTCTGTATTTCAGTACTCAACACCAAGGACATCTCAGTTTGGATCTGAGTCACAAGCACACCAGTGAGTGCTCTGAAAATACACGCTCAAGATCCTCCCACGGTTCAAATTCACTGCCTTCTAGTGCAAGATTGGGTAAGATGTCTGAAAGAAAAAATGGTCTGCTCTGTTTCTGTACTCTCAGTGCATCATGGATATGGGCTTCCCTTGGAAGAGGGACATTGTTGGGGACAGGGGAGCTCTTGAAATGTCCTAGAGACGGTCTTTTTGGGGGTGATGAGGCCACCACTTTTCCACCTTCTATCCTCTCACAAATGTCAATAAATCTTTCTTTTTATGATCCTGTAATCCCTTAATTTGGGGTGACTGGATGGAGCTGAGAGTTTACTAGCCAGATGCCCTTCCTGATGCCTATGTGAAGTTCACAGCAGTTTTTTTTTTTCTTTGCACCATAAGAGAGAAATATCTGCTGCTACCTAGGATTGAACTCTCAACCTTCCTAGTGGGAGGCAAGGGAGTCTTCATCACTAGGCCACCATGCCCCTCTCACACAAACCTCAGTATGACTCACAAATGTTACATATTGATTTCATTGATTGGCATTATATCTGATTTATTTTGATTGATTGGCATTGTCCCTATAGACTGGTTAGCATTATATCCTTTTGATAATACACTGGCATCAATGTGTAGTTATTAACCTGTGTGTTTGTTCATAGTTAACATGCAGAACTGGCGTGTCTGTAGCTAAGCATAAAACCTACACAGGTAGGTTTTCTGCTTTGCTAAACACAAAACATGTAGGGAACAAAGATTCTATTTTAATTGCAAAACAGGGAGACTTCTAGATGAGAAACTTTAAAAAGGAATAGAAGAGTTGTATATAAGAGGCTTCCAACTTACCTTGGAGTCCATCCATAAGGGCAAAATATAATATTTTGTCCACTCTTGACCAAACAACAAAGGTCACTTAAAGTTGATGATGAGGGGGCTGTTTGGAGAGGGGGCTTCAAAGATATGAGGAGAGGCTGCCCTCTACTCCTAAATTGATTATTTATTAATTATTTTAAAAAGATGCCCTCTGATCCTGTATTTGATTGAAGTAGGGCCCCGTAGGGCCCGGATATCTACAGGACCACCTTCTGCCACCAATAGCCTCCCACTGACCAACACGCTCCCACAGAGAGGGGCTCCTCAGGATGCCATCAGCAAAGCAATGCAAGCTGGTGACCCCCAGAGGGAGAGCCTTCTCTGTGGGAGCACCCGCCCTCTGGAACAAGCTACCCCCTGAAATACGCACGATTCCCGATCTCCATGCTTTCTGCCGGGCTTTCAAGACCTTGTTATTTCACCAGGCAGGCCTGGCTGACTAAATAAAATTTGGATGGGATAGTTTTTTAAAATTATGGGGTTTTAAATCAAAAAAGCCAAGGTTTGTTTAATTTTTGTTTTAAGCGAGTTTTAAATTTTGTACGATATATTGTCTTTTACTATGGCTGTACACCGTCCTGAGTCCTTCAGGAGAAAGGCAGTATATAAATCTAATAAATCAAATCAAATCAAGTAACTTTATGTTTAAATCGGTGGAGCTATTTTCATAAACTAAAGTTTGGCCCAATCCAAATGAGATTTTTTTACTAAGTAAAACTTGCTTCAAAGAGTCTTGTTACCAACCTAGTTGATTCCTTGAAACTTAAATGAATTTATTTCTTTTTTCCTCCCTCATTTTCCATTTCCAAGTAGGTTCCTCCAGCAATTTACAGTATAGAACAGAACGAATAAAAATACCTCTGACACCAAGGTACCCTAGGTCTATCATTGGTTCTGACAGAGGTAAGTATTTTTCCTTACTTTCTTCTTTTCCACCTTTTTTTTAATGAAGAATCTTACCATAAGAACAACAGACACACATTTCTACATCTTACAGTCAATTTTCCTTTCACCTCACATCAAAGCTATTCACTAGGATTGTATAAAATCCGCATGAAAACTCACTAATTCCATCACACTTTTTTGTGTGTGCATGCCTTAGTGTCTTTCAGCTATTAAATAATATGGAAACTAATCTCAAAAAATGTTGATGGTAACTGTCCCCTCTTTACATGTTTTTTTAATTTGATTTATATGCCGCCTGTTCTGGCCCCGCTCCCAGGAATACACCCCCTCAGACAGTCAGAGTCTAATGAACTGGCAGGCAACCAAGTAAGCTGATAAAAAGCTTGGCCGCAATCCCCGCAGCTGCTTGCCAAAGCCTTTATTAATAGTTCAGTCAAATACACACCACCAAAATGTCCAGAGCTGAGACGCAGGGCAGATTCGAAACCGGGATCCATGAATCTTTGTTTTGTCCGTCACAAAGATACAGGCTGCAGTGACTCTCTTTTATAGCCTGTGGGGTGTGGTCCACCAGCTAATCACGACCACGCCTTTTCCTCTGCTGGGCTCTCCTGTCTCTCCGACGCTGGCGAGGATCCAGCCAAAACTCATTCCCCTCATCAATGTCCTCCTGTGGCTGCGGGGATGAGTTTGGCTCTGGGCCTATCTCCTGCCCTTCGGTGTCCTCCGGAGGCATTGCCAGAGAGGAGGGTCCTGGAGAAGGAGGCCTTGCCAACTTCTCTCCCTCAGAGTCCTCCCCTGCTGATGACGCAGGTTCAGGCAATGGAGCCACAACACTGCCCTTCTCCAGAGACTCAGGGCGGCTTACAATGCGTTAAGCAATAGCCTTCATATTTTTGTATATTTTTATTTTATACAAAGTCAGCTTATTGCCCCCAACAAACTGGGTCCTCAATTTACCCACCTTATAAAGGATGGAAAGCTGAGTCGACCTTGAGCCTGCCTGGGATTGAACTCGCCAGTAATTGCAGCAGCTGGATCTTAAATGCTGCCTTTGTAGGAGGCATTACCCCCCTACGCTACTCAGGCTCCTATTACATGCATATTATGGAAGGACAGTTTCCTTCCACCCATCATATATCATGGTTGCAAGCTCATTTTCTGACATTTTGGCACCATATATCAGGAAGAGTATGGAGAGGAAGGGGGAGGGGCAGGGAGGGAGGGAGGCAGAGAGAGAGAGAGAGAGAGAGAGAGAGATTGACAGAGATATGCTTTTGGTGGAAATCCAATCTAAAATGCTCAGAGGTAATCCTGTAGGAACATGGGAGCTTCTGTCTTATGTTCATGAAATGTAAGTTTGCACCTAATCAACGTGGATCTTCCTTTTGTCGTTTATGCAGGTTCCTTGTCTCATTCCGAATGTAGCAGTCCCAGCTTCGTAACTCCTCCGCAGTCACCCCTTAACTTGGAGACCTCCTCATTTGTCAGTAGCCAATCACAAAATTCTCTTTCCACCTTGCCCAGGATTTCGGTGAGCCCGGTCTCAATGGGGCAACGTCGAAAAGACAAGTAAGTCATAGTGGAGTTGATGCCAATGCTTCATCTCAGGAGGGAAAGAACTTCGCATGGTCAAGCTCCATTCCTGGTGACCTCAAATCCGTGCAGTTTTCTTGACAACAATGTGGAAATGGTCTTCCATTGCCTTCTTTGGGAAAGTTTATTTCAGTTTCCCCGGTCTTATTTTACGTTGTCCACCTTTCCACCCATTCCTGGGTGGCATCTCATACAATCAATACTAACCCATTCCAATCTGATTTAACTTTAGAACCCAGAAGGTTCAGCTAGCTCTAGCCACCTTCACATATCTTGTAGAGAGTGTGTGTGTGTGTATGTGTTTTCTCTTTACGATCTTTGTAATCCCTTTTAGCCGGGTAGAGTCAGGGCGACTGAATGGAGCTGAGCATTTACTGGCCAGTTGCCCTTCCTGATGCCTATGCAAAGTTCAGAGCAGATATTTTTTCTTTGCATCCTGATAGAGAAACATATGTCTCTGCCTAGGATTGAACTCTCAACCTTCTGAGTAGGAGATGAGCCAGCAGATTTTCCTAGCCTCAATCCCCTAATTGGCAAAAGGGCTTAATTTAAGTTATATACCTTTAAAGACAAGGAAACTCCAAGCAGGAGTGAATAAGAAACTTAATTTGTAGAGTTAGGAATGTTTTTATAAATTGTACAGAACACTGTGTAATTATGATGTCTCACTTTTGCATCCTACATAAGCCAGAATTCGGGCAGAATATAAAACAAAAACAGAAATATCCCCCCTGCCCAAATAGTTTATCAACTAACGAGTTCACCGTTCTTAGAACATACATATTGCTCCCAAAATTATTCATATAATGACTGAATATTCACATTTCTAAATCAAAATTAAATTAAAATTAAAAATTAAATTAAAACTATATTAAATTTAAAAATAAATTAAAGGCAAGCCGTGCTTTTCGGGCCAAACTCCTACATTGCCTTGAGGCCATTTCTAGGACAAGAATCTGCATCAGAGGCCAGGACAAGAAACAATGAATGGAGACTAATCGAGGAGAGAACCAATCTAGAACTAAGGAGAAACCTCCTAACAGTGAGAACAATTAATCAGGGGAACAGCTTGCCACCAGAAGTTGTAGGTGCTCCATCACTGAAGGTGTTTAAAAACAGAGAGGACAGCCATTTGTCCTCAAAGGTCTCTTCCAGCACTATTCTCATTGATTGGTTGAATCCTTTATGACTACCTGGGGATCTCAAAAGTTCATGATCTCATTCTTCATTGAGAACTTTTCTGGAAGCCTTCCTTTTCACATCTGAGCAAGACAGTCCATACTTCGGTTGGAGACCCATTTTATTTAAATATTTGCCCATATTTTTCAGAGTATAAGACACATTTCCTCTCCCCCCCCCCCACAAAGAGGGTGAAAATTTGGGCACATCTTATATACTAAATGTAGCCCCGCCCACCCGCCGGCCTCTGCCTCCCAGCAATTTACTTCCTTGCAGCAAACAGCCTGTTTCAGCTTCAACACAGCCTGATTAACACAAGCAGCTGATTGTCGGTTGGATCGGCCTCCCAACTCCCGGCTGTTTCAGGTGGCAGGGATTGCCAGTGCCTATTGCCATGTGCCCCATTTGCTGCAAGGAGGCAAATTGCTGGGAGGCAGAAGCAGATTTTTTTTTTCTTGTGTTGAAAATGAAAATGAAACTAATGCAGGCTGTTTGCTGCAAGGAGGCAAATTGCTGGGAGGCAGAGTCAGAGGCAGATTTTTTTTTCTTGTTTTCCTCCCCAAAAAAGGTAGGTGCATCTTATAGTCTGGAGCGTCTTATACTCTGAAAAATACAGTAAATACTTTTTGGCTTTGAACAAGTGATCTTCCGTCCAATTTCATAGAGGAGAAGGTGGAGATTGAGTGAGTGAGATAAGAGAGGTGGGCATATGGGAAGCCCCCATTTCTAAAAATACATTTTCCCCCACTTCCCAGGTGCATTAGAAAAATGCCTTCCAGATTTAATACAGGTAGTCCTCGACTTACAACAGTTCATTTAGTGACCATTCAAAGTTAGAGTGGCATTGAAAAATGTGACTCACCTGACCATTTTTCACACTTATGATCTTTGCAGCAGCCCTGTGATCATGTGATGAAATTTCAGGTGCTTGGCAACGGGTTCATACTTACGACCGTTGCTGTTTCCCGAGGTCCCTTTTGCGAACTTCCGACAAGCCAAATCAATGGGGAAGCCAGATTCATTTAACAGTTGGGTGACTAACTTATCCACCGCAGTGGTTCGCTTAACAACTGTGGCAAAAAAAGGTCGTAACATGAGGGGAAATTCGCTTAACAAATGTCTCCTTTAAGCTACAAACATTTGGGGCTCAATTGCGGTCGTAAGTCAAGGACTACCTCTTTCCTGCTAGTCCCGAATGCTGTGGTATGCATTGCCCACCCTTCAGGAAAATCCACCTGATTGGAAAATTCCCGCAACTCCAATTGTTGAGCCTGTAGTATTGAGCCAAGTAAGGCCCAATTGTCAATGTTGATCAATCTCTAGTGATTCTGGAACCTACCCAAGACCCCAAATATGCTCCTCATGTGACCAGTGGATAATAACTGGGTTTACTCTCAACTCTGGTTGTCCAATCTGTTGGTTGTTTCTTCCTTCTACTTCATGCCTTTTCCATAGTCCCATGGTTGCCTTATTTTATCTGTGTCACATGATCCCCGTGTCTTAGCCCACCCTGATTTACCAACGAAAGGATTGCTGTCCTGGTTAGCATCATAGTTTTGTGGCTTTTCCTGCAATTTTGCCAAGAAACCAAACAAAGAATGTGTTTTGTGATTGTGAATTTGGTGCCTCCCTTCTTAGCTATGGATTGTTAAGGAGGGCATAGTGGCCTATGGTGCGTTATTTAGCAAGAAAGGCTCTTAAAAATAGCAGAGCAGTATGCTGGGGTGGGGGGTCCCCAACCCATGGGCTGCGGCCCACTACCGGGTCATGGCCTGTTAGAAACTGGATGTGCGATCGGCTGGCCGGCTCCCTTCTCCCACCCTTGCCGAGCCACCAAGCTGTAAAGGTAGTGACCGCTGAACTAAGGGATACTTGGTCTTGGCATAGAAGGCATGGAAGGTAGTAGCTCTGTCTAGAATTTTCCGTGCTTCCATGTTAAATAGTCTACAACACTCTACCAATAGAAGAGAATATTTGTCAGCTGAGGGTGGGAATGTGGTGTCTCTGAGCTTGGCTATTTCCTTGCAAACGTTTCATGACCCAACTAAGTAACATCATCAGTGCTAGAAGGGGGTGGGAGTTTGCTTTGAGTTTACATAAAAGTGGCTCGTCCTGTCAGTTTTGGTGCTTGCTTGCTTACCAGACTAACCAGCATGATTAGCATAATCAATCATGCCTAACAACTAGCCTAATTGGCATGATCAATCGTGCCTTATCAGCATGATCCATCCAGTCAATAGCCTAATTAAGGAGCCAGCAAGAACGCTTCCATCAACACTGACAGTACAAACCATACGGAGAGAGTAACCCCCACTTCCTTCTAGCACTGACGACGTTAGCTAGTGGGATAAAGAAACGTCAGCAAGAAAACAGCTCATAGAGCACCAAGGACTGCACAGTATTCTGTAACACAGGTGACTAAAGCCTATGTTTGACATGTTTTATAATACATGTAGTCCTCGACTTACAACAGTTCGTTTAATGACCGTTGAAAGTAACAATGCCATTGGAAAACATGATTTATGACCATTTTTCCACACTTACGACCGTTGCAGCAGTCCCATGGCCAAGTGAACCAAATTCAGATGCTTGGCATAGTTACAACGGCCACAACGCCTCGGGATCGTGTGATCCTCTTTTGCGTCCTTCCGAATGAGCAAAGTCAATGAGGAAGCCAGGTTCACTTAACAGCCTTGTTACTAACTTAACAACTGCAGTGACTCACTTAACGACAGTGGCAAATAAGGTCGTAAAATGGGGCAAAGTTCACTTAACAAAGATCTCACTCAAGAACAGAAATTTAGGGTTCAATTGTGATCATAAGTCGAGGACTAACTGTATAAACCAGTAAACAGCCTCTCGTGGATGTAGACCGACACGAAGGGTGTATTTCCACACATCAATGTGTAGCATAGCTTTGGCTACTATCTCTTTCTCTAAGGCCTTTTTCTTTCTTTTTTTTCTTCCTTCCTTTCTTCATCCCTCTTCACCCTTCAGATATTTGTTCCGTAATAGGTCTTTTCTGAGAATTCCTGTGGCTCCTACGCCAAAGTTCTGTTCCCTCAGGAGTTTGAGGTTGGCTTGACATACAGGTTGTCCTTGAGAAGTTTATTCGTGTGCTATTTACATGTTTGGATAGAAACCCCCCTTCCCCTTCTCCAAAAGGGGAAAAAAAATCCCAACCCTGCATGGTAAATGCATTGCTACCATGCAAGGCACCATTGTGAATTAACGGCCGGAGTTTGCTTTACAGCGGCTTCATTTCCATCGACTAACTGTGCGTTTTACTCATGTGGAAACAGAAACGATTCGGCGTTGCGTTTTCCCTTTTTCATCTCGTGATTCACCCCCATGAACTATGATGATATTTCTATATTTCTATAGAAATAACACTCTAAAGCAGGGGTCCCCAACTCCAAGGCCTCAGCCCACTGCCAGGCTGTGGCCTATTCGGAACTGGGCCACGCAACAGGAAAGCCGATGCGCAGCTCAACCCGCGTGAGCCGACACACACGTGCATGTGTGGGTGATTCGTCTTGCAGCCGAGCGATGTGCCTGCATGCCGGCTCACACTTTTCACAGCCCGGTGGGTCTATGACAATTCGTTGCAGCCAGCTCACCATGACCAACCCATCACAGCCAACTCACTGCAGGACCTAGGACAAGCAGCTGCAGGACAAGGGTTACGCTAATACCAAAGAAATGGTGGGATAGAATCATTACAGAAAAGGATGCATAAGGAAGGACAAAATAAAATGCAAATGGCAAAAATTAAAAATATTTTGTAATTTATTTTAAATAATGAAATAGAATTGTTAAATTGTCCTGCAGTGAGTCGTCTTGCGGCAAGCTGGCCATTCTAGCAAGTTCTTCCTCTACAAGTTGGCTGTGGTGAGTTGGCCACAGCGAGTTTGCCGTAGTAAGTTGGCTGTGGCAAGTCGTCCCTTTCCCCGGCCTGGTTCCCCTCTGCCCCCCACCCACCCAGCTGGACCGCCAAGCCGCAAAGTTTGGGGACCACTGCTCTAAAGGGTCCAAAAATGGCTATACATTGATGTAAACCTTTCCCGCCCCTTCCCTGCCAGAATGCATTCCAAAATGGCATATTATATATGCTTATTGACCTATATATATAATATGGTCCACAATATGTTTTCTTTCTGACGTTTTCCACCCTGATTCCGTTTATAATTTTATTTTGCCATTCCATGCCTTTCACATTAGCAGCAACCGCATCGATGCTATTCCGTCAAAGACGGTCTGGTCCAGCTTCCATCCCTTGCATGCGAAAGGAATGTCGCCATTTTGAGCCAACATTTTAAAAGGGGCCACTTTTCCGGTTTTGAAGGGGACGGTGGGCATGGTGCATGCCCTCCATTTAATATATATATATGTATTTTCCTCTCTTGTCTTCTGATGCTCACTCAAGAGGTGTCCCTGTGCTCTTTTTATCCCAAAAGACCCTACATGGAAGAACCGCGTCAAGTCAAAGTGCAGAAGGGAGCTGAACCCCTAGGGATCTCCATTGTGTGCGGGGAAAATGGCGGAATATTCGTCTCAAAAGTAACCGGTGGCAGCATTGCCCATCAGGCCGGCCTTGAATACGGTGATCAGTTGTTGGAGGTAAAGCTACAAGTCGATCATGACAACACTGTTTTCCAGTTGGCTGTGCAGGTTCTCGACTTACAATAGTTCATTTAGTGACCGTTCAAATTTACAACATCACTGAAAAATGTGACTGAGGATCATGTTTCAAACTTATGACCATTGCAGCCTCCCCATGGTCATGTGATCAAAATCCAGATGCTTGGCCACTGTTTCATATTTGGGGTGGGGGGTTGCGCGATCCTCTTTTGCGACCTTCTGACGACCATCATCAATGGAGAAGCCGGGTTCGCCTAACCATCGAGTTACTAACTTAATAACCGCAGTTACTCACTTAACAACTGTGGCAAGAAAGGCCGTAAAATTGGGGAAAACTCACTGAACAAATGCCTCGGTTAACAACAGAAAATCTGGGCTCGATTGCGGTTGTGAGTCAAGGACTACTTGTATTTGTGTGGTCTCACTAACATTGGGACAGCTTTTGTTAAAAATATTGCTCCCGCTGGAGTTCTTAGAATACACCATTTCCAAATGTTCTTTTCAGAAAGAAAGGTGGGGGCGGGGAGAAATCAAATAGATTCCATTGTGGTCATAAGTCGAGGACTACCTGTAGAAAAAGCGAAAACCTTCAAATAACCAGATGTATTGGCATTTTAACTAGTTTTTATTGACATTATTCTGTCACCTACTTTCATCTCTAATGATGGGTTGTTTTAACATGCTGTTGGTAGACACCGATGGATCCAAATACACCGCCCTTGTCCTTTAGGTGTGTTTCTCTTATGTGTTCTCACCTGCACCTGTTTTTGCAGTGTGTTACACACGCACATACACATATATATACATAATTTATATTTGCTATTAAAGAAATAAAGGGAGACTAGTATAAATCTATTTCAAGCTATTTAGCTCTCATCAGCAAGCCATACCCTTACTCGGATTCGAACTATATACACACGCGCACATTCATATACATATAAATATAAAAAATAGTAAATATTTCCTGTTTATGGGACATGGTGTCTCAGTGGATAAGACACTGAGCTTGTTGATCGAAAGGTCGGCAGTTCAGTGGTTGGAATGCTTAGTGCCGTGTAACAGAGTGAGTTCCCGTTCCTTGTCCCAGCTTCTGCCAACCTAGCAGTTCGAAAGCACGTAAAAAATGCGAGTAGAAAAAATAGGAGCCACCTTTGGTGGGCAGGTAACAGCGTTCAGTGTGCCTTTGGTGTTTAGTCATGCCGGCCACGTGACCACCGAGACGTCTTTGGACAGCACTGGCTCTTCGGCTCAGAAACGGAGATGAGCACCGCCCCCTAGAGTCAGGAACGACTAGCATATATGTGCGAGGGGAATCTTTACCTTTTACCTTTACTTTCCTATTTATTTATTTTTCCCAAGAAAAAACACTCCCCTATTCTCTTCATTTCCAAGGGTGCTTTGAGACCTTCACAGTTTGTATTTGTAGAGAATAAAAATGGCAAAAAGCTGCACTCCAGGTCTTTGTTTGGAAATTGGCCCAATGTACTCCACAGGAAATTGAGGGGATCTCATTACAGAGAAGTTGTGGAGCTGGACATTTTTACCTCAGGAATTTTGTCTTAGTGCAACATATGCAATCAGTTGGGGAAATCAAATTTCAGAAAGCAAGATTAGCAATCTTAAACACGGGAATATTTATGAATGAATTTGGCTGGGAAAATATGATAAAAGGACTATATAATTGATTTTACATGTATTAACTACAGCTGGAATTGTATCTGCACAACAATGGAAGAATGATGAGATAGATGAAAGTGTAATTAAGAAAATACTAGAATGTGCAGAAATGGATAGACTAACACTTACTATGAAGGATAAAGAAGAAACTGAATGTTTGTTTTTTTTGATATGTGTTAGAAGTTAGAAATGCAGGAACATAAAAAGGTTAAGTGTTAAAATGGAGATTTGTTAAAGTAGATAAGTTAAATTTTATTTTTATAGTGTTAATGCAACACACAGTTTGATGGAAATTGAATAATAATAAAATGATATATATATAAAAGGAATATTTATGAATGAATTTTTTTGTGGTTCTCTTATCTTCTCCAGTTTAATGGCATCAACCTGCGGAATGCCACGGAACAACAAGCTCGGCTCATTATTGGGCAGCAGTGCGACACCATAACTATTTTGGCACAGTACAACCCCCACATGTTCCAGCTGGGCAATCATTCACGATCAAGGTAAGCTTCTCCACGATGGTCATGTGAAGCAGTGGTGGTATTCAGCCAGTTCTATCTGGTTCGGGCACACCGGTGGCGGCGGCTGCAGAAGGCTCTGCCCACCCGCCCGTCCTGTTTTTGACCCTCTGCACATGCGCGGAAGGCCCTTCTTCTTCCCAGGGATAGATTTGAAGCAGAGACCAAGACACTGTTGGTCTCTGTTTCATGGTGTGAAGCACCAGTTGTGTTCCGGCCCTGTGCCCAGAAATAACCTCCCCTCAGACAATCAGAGTCTAATGAACTGGCAGGCAACCAAGTAAGCTGATAACAAAGGTCGGCAGCAATCCGCAGCTGCTTGCCAACGTCTTTATTAATAGGTCAGTCACATACACACCACCAAAGCTGAGACGCAGGCCCGATTCAAAACCGGGATCTATGAATCTTTGTTTTGTTCGTCACAAAGATATGACTGCAATCCCTCTCTAATATAGTCTGGGAGGCGTGGTCCACCAGCTAATCACGACCACGCCTTTTCCTCTGCTGGGCTCTCCTGTCTCTCCGACGTTGGCGAGGATCCAACCAAAACTCACTCCCCTCATCAATGTCCTCCTGTGGCTGCGGGGACGAGCTTGGCTCTGGGCCTATCTCCTGCCCTTCAGTGTCCTCCGGAAGCATTGCCAGAGAGGAGAGTCCTGGAGAAGGAGGCCTTGCCAACTCCTCTCCCTCACTCTCAGAGTCCTCCCCTGCTGATGACGCAGGCTCAGGCAACGGAGCCACAACAAGTTGATTTATTTGACAGATTATAGCAGGGTTCCCCAACCTTTCTGGCTTTCTGGCCCAACCTGGAGGGGTGGGGAAGGGGAGATGGTTTTGTGTGAGTGGGTGGCAAGCGTACGCATACACACAGCTCCATTTGCTCGAGTGTTGGGCCCGTGCACCCAACGCTCTAGCAAAAGAAGTGTACCCACTCGCTGTTCATGCAAATGGTGATGTCTATGTGGGTGTCCTCGCCTGCCACTTCTGTATCCCGGTTAGTGGGGCCACAGCCCCTTGATTATAGTAACCTAGGCAGGATGAGAAAGCCTAAAAGAGAGATGGAGTCACGAGCCCCTCGTGATAGACCTCTGCAAAAGATTATTTTGATTTTATTGGTTAACAGATTAGATGTTCTGGCCTAGGCTTGCTTGCTTGCTTGCTTGCTCGCTCGCTCGCTTATTTATTTATTTATTTATTTATTTATTTATTTATTTATTTATTAATTAAATTTATATACCGCCCTATTCCCGAAGGACTCAGGGCGGTGAACAGCCAAGATGAAATGCATATAATACGAATGTTAAAAGACATTTAGAATACAATAAATGTTTTGGCCCAATAATTTAAAACACCCAATTTAGGACAGATTTAAAACAATTTAAAAAGGGAAAATTAGGCCAGGCCCGCCTGTTGGAATAAGAATGCTTTAAGGGCCTGGCGGAAAGTGCGCAGATTTAATTTCCTTAGAAATTAAACAGCACAAACTTAATCCGGGCAAACCTCTTTAATTCATATGACTGAAAATTATTTTCATTTACAGTCCGCAAGGCTTGATAAACAGTCTTTCAGAGGAAGGTTATCAACACCCACCTATCTCATATGGAACGCTGCCAAAAAGCTAATTTCCAGTCGCAGGGCAAGGCCAAACTTGGTACAGAGTCACAAACAAAATTTTCAAATCTTGAATCAGCCAGATGAACTAATTGCTTCCTGCAAAAGCTCATGTCCCGTTCGCTTCTCTTTTATGTCTTATGGAGGGGCCAATCATCTCCAAGTCGACCCTGTTTCCTTAATTGTTCCTGTCTCCTGGCAGCTCTGTGCATGTGCACAATGGGAACAGGCTGTTCTGCCTCGCTGACGTCAGACTCCGGAGACTCCAGAGGCAGCAAAGAACTACCAGATGGCCTTGGCCCCCTCTCTGCCTCTGACTCAGAGCCATCGTCTGAGCCTTCCCCAGACTCCAGGACTGGCCCACATTCCTCCCCAACCTCCTCACTGTCTGAATCTGCTGCCAGCTCTGCTGACCACTGGCGGGCCACAACACTAGATAGCAGAGAGCCAAAGAAATATAATTTTCAGTGTGGCGGATAACATTAACCTTATTGATTGGATTAATTCATACACATTTTGAATGGGTAATGTCAAGTGCTAAAGACCAGGTCCAGACATGAAAGTCCAATTAACTGATCTATTGCTAAAAAGCCTATGCAACAGGAATCTTCTCAGCTAAGGATTAGCACTGCTTGGAGTGCTCTGCCTTGTCTTCTACTACAGGTTATAATGGATGGAGAGGATGAGGTGCATTAATTTATTTCTTGTATAATGGTTCCTTTGGATTGAACAGAGAGGTCTAAGAAATGCATCTGAAATCATTATTTTATTACAATTTATTTATTTATTTTTATTTGTTTAGATTTGTATACCGCCCTTCTCGTTGCGGACTCAGGGCGGTGAACAACCAAATAAAAGACAGTACACAAAAGTTAAAAATTTCTTAAAAAGCATATAACTTTGGCTAAAAATTAAAACCATTAAATATTTAAAATACCCAACCCTATAATACAAATCTTAAAAATTCAGCGGGGTCTAGATCAGCAAGCTGAAAGAGATGAGTTTTCAGGGCCCGACGAAAAGTCCAGAGGTCAGCAATTGTTCTCAGTTCTGGAGGAAGATCGTTCCAGAGGGTAGGGGCTGCCACAGAGAAAGCCCTCCCCCTGGGGGTCGCCAGCCGACATTGTCTGGCTGACGGCACCCTGAGGAGACCCTCTCTGTGGGAGTGCACCGGCCGGTGGGAGGCTATTGGCGGCAGCAGGCGGTCCCGTAAGTACCCTGGTCCTAAGCCATGGAGCGCTTTAAAGGTGGTCACCAACACCTTGAAACGCACCCGGAAGTCCACCGGTAGCCAATGCAGCTCGCGCAGGAGAAGTGTCACATGGGAGTGTCCCGTCGCTCCCATAATCCCCCGCGCGGCCGCATTCTGCACCAGTTGGAGCCTCCGGGTGCACCCCAAGGGGAGCCCCATGTAGAGAGCATTGCAGTAGTCCAGGCGAGAGGTGACGAGTGCCTGAGTGACTGTGTGTAGGGAGTCCCGATCTAGAAAGGGCCGCAGCTGGCGTATCAGGCGAACCTGATAAAAAGCTCCCCTGGCCACAGCTGTCGTGTGATCCTCCAAAGACAGCCGTGGGTCCAGGAGGACGCCCAAGTTGTGCACCCTTTCCGTGGGGGCCAATGATTCGCCCCCAATAACCAGCGATGGTGTCAGCTGGCTATATTGGGACGCCGGCAGCCACAGCCACTCGGTCTTGGAGGGGTTGAGTTGAAGCCTGTTTCTCCCCATCCAGGCCCGCACGGCTTCAAGGCACTGGGACATCACTTCCACGGCATCGTTGGGGTGGTCTGGGGTGGAAATGTACAATATCTGTCTAAAGTCCTTGAGTTCTCAAGCCGACTGGTTGGCTTTGTCATTCTTTGCTGGATTTTTATTTCTTGCGCTTTCTTTTAATTTATTATGTTCTATGCACCCAATTGCTTTCTAGCTGAACTGAGGACATTGTGTTGGGAAGCGAGATATGGGTAGGACAGGGTTTCCTGCTCACAGTTAAGAAGTTTCTCCTTAGTTCCAGGTTGTTTCTTTCCTTGGTTAGTTCCCATCGATTGCTTTCTTCTCCTACCCTCTGCTGCTGAGATCTCAAGGATTATCTAGTCCCCAAAACTTGTACCAGTCCTCGAAAAATGTCGCATTTTAATCCCTTTTAATTCACTTCTTTCCTTTAAGCTCCCGTCTGGAACCGGTGAGTAGTCATTCCACTCCACAAGGCAGTGGAGCTCCAACTCCTGACAGCCATTCCATAATCGATACTGTGAACGAACAGGATGAAGGGACCATGACTCCTCCGTCCAAGGACACCACTCCAACCACCAGTCCCCGCAATTCAATTAGGTAAGCTACTTCCTGGCTCAAGAACAGCTGGTGCTTATTTCAGCAGGAACTCCTTGGTGAACGGAATCTAGGAGATCCTTCCCCAGTGATAGATCCATCCTGTGCTTGTGACTAAGTAGCCCCTGAGAGGTCCTTGGTTCTCTCTAAGATTGATTGTTTTCTTGCAGACGTTTCCTTATCTTCCAAGTTGGCATCCTTTTTAAGTATTGGTATCATTGGAAAAAGAAATAACAATTTAGGTGGAACATTCATTTTTATAACTGCTATTCTGCCTAACAAAGACAATTGTAGTTTTTCCATTTATCCATTTCAACTTGTATTTAATGCCATAGCAACTCATAATTGTACTTATATAATTTTCCATTAGAAGTTGCAACATAAACACATAAATACTTAACTTTTTTAACTATGTCACATCCCGTTACTCGTTAAGGTTCTGGGGCAAATCTTTGTCTTCTTTACCCTGGAAAAGAAATCATTTGTAATTAATATACAATCAATTCTCGAAAAAGGTTGATGACTATCTGAAAAAAATGTAAAAACTTGTTCTTTACAATTCCATTCACGCCAAATGTCTCTTAATTGCATATCCTCCATCATATCAAAAAAGGATTTGGGCAGTCTCGCTCGCCTTTTAGTAGATTGTAGAAGCTTTTTCTTATCAATATTGGGGTCTACTACTCCATTCTAGTCCCCCATCAAAATATATGAATTATATAATCCCATTGTAATAATTTTGTGTGTATCAATTTATAGAACTTTTCTTGTTGTTGATTAGGTGCATATATCCCCATGAAAAGGGTTTTCTTTCCTTTGATTAACAACTCAATTGCCAAATATCTTCCTTGTTGATCTGTTTCAATTAATTTAGCCATCAAATCTCTTTTCAAGTAAATCACTATTCCATTCTTCTTTTCCGGGGCAGACGCCACAAAATGTGTTCCCAGTTTTGCATTCATTAAATATTTTTGATCGTTTATCCTAATATGTGTTTCCTGCAAGCATATTATATCATTTTTAAATTGTCTCAAATAATGAAATATTTTCTTCCTTTTCTGTGGTGAGTTTAAACCATTGACATTCCAGGGTAAAAACCTAGATGCCATCTTCAGACTCTCGAAGCTTGGTAAGAACTGATTGGTAGTCCAGTTGGAACTTCTTCGATCTCACCCCTCCCACAGCTTCTGTACCTGTATTCGTACTTTCTTGTATTAAAGCCTGCTCTTGCAGCATCTTCAATTCATGTTCTTTACGTTTGGTAACTGCTCTAGTTTGTCTCTGTTCTTTAACCTCTTCTGATTTTTCAATTATGTCCCATGCTTGAACAGCACTTGAGAGTTGCAGTAATTCTTCTTGCATACTCATAGCACCCCCTTGTGATTGCATCTGCAAATCCTCTTTCTCTCCCTCTGTTGCTTCTCTTTCCTTTTTGACTCCTGCAGATGGTAGGTATCCAGCCTTTAGTTTGTTTGTATAAAAATCTCTTGCTTTCCAAATTGTGTTAAGATGATATCGTTCTCCTGCATAATTCACCACTAATCCAACTGGAACCTCCCATCTGTATTGTATCTGACGATTTCTAAGTTCATCTGCCAAAAATGCATATCTTTCTTAGATTTCAACATCTTAGGTGGTATTTCTTTCAATACTGCCACTTCCTGTCCTGCCACTTGTAGCTTGTTTTTGTGGGAGGCTTGTAAAATCTCATTTTTAATCCTTCTTGTGACAAAGTAAATTACAATATCTCTTGGTAGTTTTCTTTGTCTGGCTATCCATGAATTAACACAATAAATCCTGTCAATTTGCCATTCAAGTTTCCCCCTGGACTCTCCTATAAACTGTTCCAGGGCTTCCACAAAAATATCTTTCAAATTTTCTTGAGAATCTTCTTTCAGACCTCTCACTCTCACAGCAAATTCCATCGCCCTATATTGTGTCATCATTACATTTGCTTCTGTCTTTTCAATCTTGGTTTGTACCTCTTCCATTTTACTGTCTAGGATCTCATTGGCTTGATTAACTTCTTCAACTCTGTCTTCTATGTAATTAACATGCTTCACCAGTCCCTGAAGCACATCAACAATATCTTCCCTTATATGCTTGTTTCGGGTCTTAATTATATCTTTCATTTCTTCCACTTGGGCTGAGACTTCTTTGCAAGTGCAATATCTTCTTTAAATCCTTCTTTAATTTTCCCTGCATTTCTTTTATGGCTTCCTGGAACATTTCAAGTGTTAATGTTTGCGCTTGTGGTTGTGTTTGAGCTTGTATATCTGCAGGGGCCAGTAAAGTTTGCAACCTGGTGGTCTGGGCGGGGGAACTTTCCGCACTCCCAGATTTAGACCCCCCCAGGTTTTATCTGCTTTGAAGCCATTTTAAATTTACACAGTCTCAAAGTCAATTCAGCAAGCCAGAGGAGAAAATCCAAAGAAAAAGCCAGAGATACGCTTTAAATTCTAGTCTTTTAACTTTTAACTTTAAACTTTGAGTCTCAAAGTCTTAAATACACAGATAAATCCAAAAGTTTTGAGCGGGGCTGGTAACTTGAAGGAGTTAAGGAGTTAACAAGTTAACAAGTTAATACAAGTTGTAATGCTCTCTACATGGGGCTCCCCTTGAGGAGCACTCGGAGGCTCCAACTGGCGCAGAGTGCAGCCGCGCGGGTGGTTATGGGAGCGACGTGGCGCTCCCATGTAACACCCCTCCTGCGCGAGCTTCACTGGCTCCCGGTGGTCTTCCAAGTGCGCTTTGGAAGGTTTTGGTTATCACCTTTAAAGCGCTCCATGGCTTAGGACCTGGTTATTTACGGGACTGCCTGCTACTACCAATAGCCTCCCACCGGCCTGTACACTCCCATAGAGAGGGGCTCCTCCGGGTGCCGTCGGCCAAACAATGCCGGCTGGCGGCCCCCAGGGGGACAGCCTTCTCTGTGGGAGCACCTACCATGTGGAACGAGCTCCCGCCGGATATACGGAGGATTCCGGACCTGTGCACCTTCCGTTGCGCGCTCATGACCTATTTATTCCAACAAGCCGGCCTGTCCTAAGTTATTTTCTCCTTTTAATTATGAATTTTAATTTGTTTTAAATTATTGGGGTTTTAATTGTCAGCCAAATTATTTAATTCGTTTTATTCTATTTTAAACTTTTGTATTTAAATGTTTTATTTGGCTGTACACCGCCCTGAGTCTCCCAGGAGTAGGGCGGTTTATAAATCTAATAATAATAATAAAATAATAATAATAATAATAATAATAATAATAATAAGGATTTTCTTCCTTAACGTTCGGTGGCTCCGCAAGGCGTTGCGGACGCTCCATGCAAGAGTGCTAGCCCCGCGACTTCGTTAGCCACTAGAACAGCGAAAAATGAGCTATCTAGTGGTGAAGAACCTTCCCCCTCAGGAAAAGAGGGGGAAGAGAGCAGCCAGGCGTAAGATAGAGCTCCCCAAGAGCACTAGAAGCATTTCTGGGGCTCGAAGGGTGAGAGCTCCCCAGAAGCCTGGAAAAGCTTCAAAGCTGGGACGCGTCTGCCTTAAGGCAGAGCAAAATGTTGCGACCATCCCTGCAACCAATTTGAGACGAACTGATTATTGAAGCAGGCAGAACAAAGACAGGAGACTACATAATTGCAAGTATTATACTTTAATTCCATTTGAACATCGCTTCTTTTCGAGTCTACAAGAGTGGGGAGTGAAGTGGAAAGGGAAAAAAAATGGCGCTGGCTCGGCTGAATCTTCTCTTGTTGCCCTGCACAGGAGAACAGAACTGGAAAGCAGGCTAGTGGGGTGGGGAGGGAATGGGGATTTTACAGCATCCCTCCCCTGTAGTGAGGTGGGAATGGAGATTTTGCAGTATCCTTCCCCTGCCACACCCACTAAGCCACGCCCACAGAACCAGCAGTAAAAAAATTTGAATCCCACCACCGGTCCCGTTGTCAAGCTTTCAAAAAGAAACTCGACTGCCATCTGTCAGAAATGGTGTAGGGTCTCCTGCTTGAGTTGGACTAGATTACCTACAAGATCCCTTCGAACTCTGTCAATCTGTCAATCAGTTTACTGATGAGGATGTTTCCTAGTTTAGATCATGAAATATCTTCAAGAAAACAGCCAAGCTCAGAGAGCGCCAAGGACCCCTCGTTTCAACCCTGAGCTACAGATATTCTCTTTAGTTGGTGCTGGTACAGCTAGTCCTCAACTTAAGACCACAACTGAGCCCAAAATTTATGTTGTTAAGTGAGAAATTGTGGTTAAGTGAGTTTTGGCCCATTTTACGACTTTTCTTGCCACATTGGCTAAAAGAATCAATGCTGTCGGTAAATTGATAACTCAATTGTTACGTGAACAGGTTTCCCCGTTGACTTTGCTTGTGTCAGAAGGTCACAAAAGGAGTTCAACACACACACACACACACACACACACACACACGGGATACTGTAACCATCATACATGTGAGTCAGTTGTCAAGCATCCGAATTTAAATTGTGCGACCATGGGGATCTCTCTCTCTCTCGCTCATCACACTCACTCTCTGTCATCAATCTAACTATCTGTATCATCTATCTATCTATCGATCTATCGATCTATCGATCTATCTCCTCAATCTATATCATCTCTCTATGTATCATCAATCTTAACTATATCATATATCTCTCTCTCTCTCTCATCACACTCACTCTCTGTCATCAGTCTATCTATATCATCTATCTATCATCACTTATCTATCTATCTCATCAATCTAACTATATCATCTCTCTATCTATAATCAATCTTAACTATATCATCTCTCTCTCTCTCTCATTACACTCACTCTTTGTCATCAGTCTAACTATCTATATCATCTATCTATCTATCTCATCAATCTAACTATATCATCTCTCTATCCTCAATCTTAACTATATCATCTCTCTCTCTCTCATCACACTCACTCTCTGTCATCAATCTAACTATCTATATCATCTATCTATCATCACTTATCTATTTATCTATCATCTATCATCAATCTAACTATCTAAATCTCCCCCCCCCTCTCTCTCCTAGAAATAGATATTGAATTTTTTTAAAATAAAAGAACAACACGTTTTTATAAATATTCTGGCCAAGGGACAAAGGCAATAGAAAGAGTTGAGTTTCCACATGGATCCTGACATCCATGTGTTGAGTTCATTCCTGTCCTGGGGCTCTCAAGCCCAACTGCTGGAACGTCCTTTTATCTTTATCCTTCTCCTCCCAGGAAGGATTAGGGGAGCCATGGAGAATTAGTTTGACTGATAGGCCTTCTCTCTTCTTTGTTTCTTATTCAAAGGAGTTCTGTTGACACAATTAAAAGGACACCTGAACCTAGAACGGTTAACATCAAGAAATTTCAAGCGGAGCTCGGAATTCAAATTGGTGGTGGGAACATGCATGGAATATTTGTCTCTGGCCTAGAAGATGAGAGTCCTGCCAAAGGATCTGAAGGTCTAATGCCAGGAGATCTAATACTGGAGGTAACACTGTCAATATTAAAAGAAGAGGGACCAAGAGAGACAAAAGAAGTTCCAGATGCCATAAAACAAGAGTGATGGTGTGAACTATTAGATCACATAAAACTAATTTTGGGGTTGTATTTTTAACCACAGTTTTGGACTATTTCTGAGGTATCTTAAATTGTTAATTTGTGGGAACCGAACCAAAATTTATTAAAACTGAGGTGTTTCTTTACTCATCCAAGCAACTTCTTCAGTCAGAATGAAAATTTGGGTAGGCAGAGTCAATGTTGGTCCAGTTGCCATTAAACCTTTTGAGATACTTTTGGCCTGGATGACTGAATTTTCATTTACTATTTCTGAACTTGTTTTCTGAGTTTTGAAGGTCTTTAGGAACTACTTTAGAGCACAAGTGATAATGTCCTGTCTCAGAAGCCACAAGATGTCATCACACAGATAACCCAAATTGTCTATATTCCCTCAGTGGTGACAGAATGGTTGCCTGATGACATCATCACTTGTGCAATATCACTCGTACCCCATCATGGAGAGCCCATCTATATAAATAAAAGCCAAATACCACTCACTCATCACAAAATCTCCAGAATGGTAAAGCCTACAAACTTGAAATTTGGCACGTATGTTCCTCTTGGCTGCTAGGTGCTTGCTAAGAAAGCATTCATCGAAATGACCATCAGATCATTAGTATTTCATATACAGTATCATATTCACATGCTCTGATGCTAAGGAGTTAGACATTCTACTCTTCCTCCCCACCTGAAAGGAACTCTGTCCCAACTGCCAGTTGCCTTATATTAACACCCTGTGATGATACCCCTTCGCTAAACAGGGTGTGGGCGTGGCTAGCGCATGACTCATCTGGCCTGCGGATTGGAACATTCTACTCCCCTTCTGTTCCAACTGCCAGTTTCCTTATAGTAACACGCTCATATGCTATGGAGTTATACATTCCTTATTAAGTTTCAGGCTGTAAGTGTCAATTTATCAAGCCCGAGCACATAGTTTCATAGCGAAGCATGGGTGTCCAGCTATTATCTCATATAAAATAAAATTTAAAAATAGGTCATTTTAGACTGTTGGAAAATCCATGACTGTATGTCTCATTGTCTTTGTGGAAGTTTATGCTTCTATCTGGGATTCATCAAAAAGTTTCCAGCCATTAGCTTATTTCATCAAACAGCAAAGAAGATCAATTTCAGGTTATAAGGTGTTAGATAACACAGATAACTCATTTAAGAAATATCTTGCTTTTGAACTGAAATTTCAGGCTCAACTGTGGTTGTAAGTCAAGGACTACCGGTATTACTTTTGGTTAAGGGTGCATAGTTTATTTATTTATTTATTTAATAGGAGCCTGGATAGCTCAGCAGACTAATGCATTGTAATTAACTCCAGCTGTCTGCAGTTACTGTAAGTTTGAATCTCCCCAGGCTCAAGGTTGACTCAGCCTTCCATCCTTTCTAAGGTAGGTAAATTGAGGACCCAGTTTGTGGGGGCAATAAGCTGACTTTGTATAAAATATACAAAAGTATGAAAGCTATTGCTTAACTCATTGTAATCTCCGGAGTCTCCGGAGAAGGGCGGCATATAAATTAAATTAAATAATAATGATAATAATAATGCATTCAGTTTATTTCCTATGAGCAGTAGATCAGTCCATATCTATTTCTCCTCTTCACTGATTCCAGCAAAGTTTTATTCAGCTGAGTTTTCCAACACTGCTTTGATGGGGAGAGTGGGGAGTGGGGCCCTTTGTAGAAACCTGGATTTTGAATAAAGTAGCAACTCTTTCAGTTCCCTAATTTGCTCATTGAAATAATTCCTTTGCATTGGCTTTCATGGAGGTGGAATCTCTGAATGGAGGATGGAAGTTGAGTGAGCAAATTGGAGTGGAGAAAACAGTTGCTCACTTCCTTTCTGCCTTATTCCCAAGCAGTTAGTTCTTCACTCAAGCTTTCTCCATTCTCCTGATGTTTTTTTTTTAAAGAAATAGCAATCCATCAGAAAAAGAATCTTTTGACTCACCATCCGATCCATAATTGCTCTTCCATAAAATATCAGTGAACATACTTGAAATCCATGAAGCTTGGTCAGAAACTATGGGCTTGAGATCAGACTTGGTCACATTTTGGCCGGTGATGAAATTCATCAACCCTTAAACACATGGTTATTTTTTTATTTTATTCGTTTTTTTACAGTATGGGTCCGTTGACATGCGAAATAAAACAGCAGAGGAAGCTTACCTTGAAATGCTCAAGCCAGGTGACACCATTAGAATAAAAGCTCAGTACAGAATTGAAGAATTCAACAGGCTGAAAGATTTACCCGGAGATGGTTTCTATGTCAGGTACTTAAAAAATCTCATCTGGTATTTTCGTCAACTGTTATGGGCTGGTTAGGGATGCAAACTTTTCTTCCTGGTTTAGTGCAGGAAACCAAATTGCCAAATTGCTACCACAACTTCATTGGAATATTTGCACATGCAATGAACTTTGTGCTATAATAGGAAGGTGATACCACAGCTCAATTATTTGACTGACTCAAATAATATTAAATATTTGAGATGATTAAATCAAACTGCACTGGTGGTAATTTCATATTTTATTGTCCACTGTTATGTTTCCTGAATTACCTGCGAAGTGCAGAATTTAGCAATAAAGATTGGACTAGAAGACCTCCAAAATGATAATGTGCCAGATCATCTGTTATTCTATTCTATTCTATTCTATTCTATTCTATTCTATTCTATTCTATTCTATTCTATTCTATTCTATTTCATCTGTAAAAATGATCATGTGTCAGTTATGACACATTGGTAGGAATACTGAATTGAAAAAGTAATTGAAAACAAGCAGGTTAAAATATTGTGGGATTTACAAATACAAACCAATAAAGTCTTGTGTCATAACGTACCAAATTCGACTATGATATTTGTCCCGCTCAAGTGGCCCAAAGTAAATCTTTGTCTAAATTGCACACTTCTGTATGTTGAAGGTCACTTTTGTTTCTCCAAGTCGGCAGAGATGGCCATTGGGATACCTGCCAAACACGAGGTCTTCAGTTTTTGTCCTGTAACATCTGGAGCAGTCTAAAAAAGATAGATGGTCATCTTTGTCTCTCTCCTTACAGGGCACTCTATGACCGGCTAGCAGAAGTTGAGCAGGAGTTGAGTTTCAAAAAAGATGACATTTTGTATGTCGATGACACTCTGCCCCAAGGGAACTTTGGCTGTTGGATGGCCTGGCAGCTGGATGAAAATGCTCAGAAGCTGGAAAGAGGACAGATCACCAGCAAATACATGTAATTCCATCGTAGAGATTTCAATGGATTTGGGGCATTGCTCGAATCAAGCTACTTGAAAGATGTAAAAATAAATTCAAGCCTTCTATGCTTTATGACTTGGTTGGGGGAAGCCAATCTCTAGAGAAAGAGGTGGAAAAGAAAGAGGCAAGAAAAGTTCTATAATGGGACAAAATTCATATGTCAGGGTCCAAGTAACACCCTCAACGAAAGAAAATTCCAAGGCTTAAGTTTCTCTCAAAGTTTCATTTTATTAGAGATGTCATATTGGCACATCTGGGAAAACCCGAATCTGAAAGTTTCCAGGTTTTCCCCACCCAAAGGAAAGTCCAAGTCCCTGCCCAGCACCCACATGTCCATCACATGGTCCAATCAAAACACCATCCCAACTGGAGATGCCTCCCAGTTTCATCCGTCCAGGTGCAGGCATGATGTCCTTGACTCTCTAAGAAAGGAATGTTATTATGAATACATATCACCCTGGCTCCATACAATTGGAGCCTCCCAGTTGTGGCAGACCTGAAGATCCGATGAAAAAGATGACTTCCAGGCCTGGCATCACATCTGTTTCACTTAGGAAAATAATGGGACAAAATTTTCCTTCTCATTTAGGAAAATAAAATTTTGGGCTCAATTGTGGTCCTATGTCGGGGGCTACCCATATTCAGAAGGATGCCTCTTACAAATTCTGTAGAGATTCTCAGTCATCCAGGTCATGGTTGCCCCAAAGGTGTTTTTCAGGAGGCAACTGGACTTTCTTGTTTTTTCTTTGAAGATGTTTCACTTCTCATCCAAGAAGCTTCTTCAACTCTGACAGGATTTCCAGAGGACAAAATGGCAGGCTACAGGAACTAGGAGCACCACTCAGGTGACCCTGAGGACACACAAAACCTCTAAGTGCTTCAACGACCCTCTAAAATGATGAAATGACCAGCTGTGTCTGCAAGGAATATAAATCCTTCCATTCCCCACTATCCTGTCAGAGCTGAAGAAGCTTCTTGGATGAGAAGCAAAACGTCTTCAGAGAAAAAAAACAAGGAAGTCCAGTTGCCTCCTTAAAAAAGCACCAGTTCTGTTTTCTTGAGGAATTTTTTTCCCCTTGTCCTAATCCTTTCACCTCTTCCTGCCTGACTCTCCCGACCGTTCCTTTGTAGACTGGAGCAGGAATTCTACAGGAGACACAGCATGTCCGAAGCCAAAGATGACAACAGCTCCTCGAAGGCATCCTCAGCTGCGGCCCGCCGATCCTTCTTCAGAAGGAAACACAAACACAAGCGCAGCGGCTCCAAAGAGGGAAAAGATTTGCTGATCCTTGACACCATTAGCACAGACTCCATTCTTTTCTTGGACGGCAAGTGGCGATCGCACTCGGTTAAAAAGGGGCAGAATCAGTGGTGGAATTCAAATTTTTTTTTTTACTAGCGGTTCTGTGGGTGTGGCTTGGTGGGTGTCACGGGAAGGATACTGCAAAATCTCCATTCCCACCCCACTCTGGGGCCAGCCGGAGATGCTATTTGCCGGTTCTCTGAAGTACTCAAAATTTCCGCTACTAGTTCTCCAGAACCTGTCAGAACCTGCTGGATTTCACCCCTGGGCAAAACCCTCTGTGGGACTTTCCTATGCAAGCTTTGTGCATCGCAAACAGGAGGCTGTCAAAGGTATAAGGTAGAGCTACAGTTCTGGGGGGCTCTGTGTGTGTGTGTGTGTGTGTGTCTTTTTAACATGCTCAGTTAGGGTCCGTAACTGAATTTCATTCTTAAAGTTGTTCCATCCCATAACATTTTAAATAAGAGATTTGTGTAGGCCACAAGCCTTTATTCTAGTGACTTTTCTACAAAGTGATCTTTCTTTTCGCAGCTGGCCTCTTTCATAACACTTCAGTTCCGTAGTCTCTGCAAAACAGCTTAAATTTGCCTTAGCAAATTTGGCGTCTTAGAAATTCATTTCACTTCCCCAAAGCATTTGCCTGATAGGTTTCTTTTTAATCTCCAGCACTTGCATGCAGATAGTGCTTGATTTACAGCAGTTCCCTTAGTGACCATTCAAAGTTATCACAGCACAAAAAAAAAGTGACCGATGACTATTTTTCACACTTACAACCATCATGCTTATGACCCTCATAAGATCCCCATGGTCACGTGATTTAAATTTAGGTGCTTGACAGCTGACTCGTGTGTATGGTGGTTTGCAGTGTCCCGGGGGTCACACGATCCCTTTCGGTGACCTTCTGACAAGCCAGCTTCACTTAACAACCGTGTGACTAACTTAACCACGGCAGTGATTTGCTTAACAAATGTGGCAAGAAAAGTCGTAAAATGGGACAAAATGTCTGGCTTAGCCGCATAAATTGTCGGCTCAAGTGTGGTCGTAAATTGAGGATTATCCGTATGGCATATGCAGAAGGAAAATAGATAAGGGAAAATCAGGGGAAGTAAGGTGATACGGCTGCTTTGTTTCAAAATAAGACTGCGTAAAACTTGTGGAACAGTTTGGAAGAGATGCTTTGCGCTCCTTCCAGACCAAGTAAGGCTGCACTACAAAGATGACACCAAACATTTGTGGTTTTGGGATTCAAAGTAGGGCAGTACCTTGAGTCTCCGTGCCAGTCTTAAATTTTCTCGATGTTTTGCAATCAGGTTATTGAAGTCTGACTTTCTAGTCACTGTACAGTAGTGGCCAAAATTGTGGAAACCTTTTGGGAAAAGTGTATTTTCTAAATAACAACATATTCTTTTGGAGTAGTACCATAAAATTATATAGGTTTCCACAATCTTGTCCACTACTGTTATTTATAGAAATGCTGCCAGTTAAGACGAACGTTAAGTCTTCACTGTTGGTGGTTCGAAGATGTTCTTCAAGACAGATCAGTAAACATGTAAACACAACCTCCAGTCTGCTTCCTTTGTGCACCTGGCATATCAGAAGGGTAAAGCACATACCTTGAGAGAGAAGGACCTTCTTCCCACCATGTTTTGCTAATGGCAATGATATCATAATTGCCTTCATGTTCAAGTACTTCAGCTTTCTTTGTTCCCTAAACTGTGAGCATTTGTGTGTAGGCATTTGAGTCCTTTATGGTTGACCCTAGTTGAGTAGAGCAGTGGCCTAGAGGTGGAGCTCTCGCCTCACAATCAGGAGGCTGTGAGTTTGATCCTAGGTAGAGGCAGATAGTTCTGCTGAATCTAACTCTGCATTGGCAACAGGAAGGGCATCTGGTCAGTAAACACTCAACTCCATTCAGTTGCCCAGACTCCACTCCACAAGAGATTATGGGGTCATTAAACGGAGATGATGGTTGACCTTAGTTATGTCTCTTATGTTACATCTGAGTTTTTCTTCCTTCCTGTTCTGACCCAGCCTTAGCAGAAGCAAGAAACAAACTCTTTGTCACGAAAAACCCTTCTTTATTTATCTCCTGTGAATTAATGGTATTCACACACTGAAAAGTCCAGGCAATAGTCCTTCAAGGAGTTAACTGCAGTAACAGACCTTATCAGTTCCTTGCAATAATTGCCAGGCCATGAACTCCCAGCCAGAAGGCTGCAAATTAAATTCTGGCAAGCAGTCTCTGTGGCACAAAACACGATGAGCAAAATCTTCAGAAATATGAACTGTTGTCTCCTGCAACAATCACTTCCCTTTCCTTCAATTTATTCCTCAGCCAGGGAGGGGCCACTCAGCATCTACATTTGCTTTTGCTTCCTGAGTCAATTCCTTGTCCTCCGTTGTCTCCTCTCCTAACAGCTCTGCACATACGTGCATCTGGAGCAGGCCCCAGCTGTTTTTCCTCCTCACTCATAGCAGCCTCCAAAGGCAAATGCCTCTCTGGTGGCTAGGGAATGTCAGACGGCTCTGGCTCTATCTCTATCACTTTCTCCGATGGTGAGCATCCATCAGAACCTTCCCCAGGCCCCAGAACTGGCCCAAGTTCTTCCCTGACCTCCTCATCATCCAAGTCTGCCACCAGCTCCGCTGGCGGGCCACAACACTTCCCATCACTTTCTATCTCATTGTTTGGCTTGGGGTTTGTGCTTGAAATTAAGCCCTACAGATTGTTCACCCTTTTCGCTCTCTCTCTCTCTTTTTTTTTTTTTAAGTTTAAAGTTCTTCTGATAAGTTGAGCCGGTCGTTTTCCCGAATACATTCTTCCCGGTTCTTGTGAGGTGCAGCCCATCCTTTGCCATTCATTCCTCACAGCCATTTGTGTTGTGTGTGTTTCTTTTGCTGCAAGAGCAATTTTCCCCATCAGTATCTGGGGGTGTCCCTTCCCAAGTGTGCAGAATAGTGGATGGATCGGCCACCTCAACCAAACTTGGCACAAAATGGGCTTGTGTCCACCTTCTTGGAAGATGACCTCAGACCACATTGTTGTTTCTGCTATGGTGCTTTCTATAGGATTAAAAGGGCTTGCAGGAACCTCTGAAATGCACCACAAATGTGTTTTTTTCCTGGAGAGTCTTTCCTGAAAAAGGATCCACTCATCCCACTCCACGGGTTTGCACCAGCCTCTAAACTAGTCTTCAGCATCTTTCAGGTGGATGGACTTCAACACCCAGAATTCCCCAGTTGAAGTGGCCATTGTTGAGAATTCTGAGCGTTGAAGCATTTGGAAGTGTTGTGGTCCCTCACACGTGGCCTTGAATGAGATATTGGACCTGGGGAGGGTGGGGTAGATGAATCAAGATCACCACAGATGGGGACTGCAGCCAAGAAATTAAAAGACACTCCTGGGGAGGAAATCTAGACAGCATATTAAAAAGCAGAGACATATCACCCTGCCAACAAAAGTGCGTATAGTCAAGGCTATGGTTTTCCCAGTTGCAATGTATGGCTATGAAAGTTGGACCATAAGGAAGGCTGAGTGCCAAAGAATTGAGGCCTTCCTTATGAACTCTGGTACTGGAGAAGACTCCTGCGAGTCCCTTGGACTGCAAGGCAATCAAACCAGTCAGTCCTAGAGGAGATCAACCCTGACTGCTCTTTAGAAGGCCAGTCCTGAAGATGAAACTCAAATACTTTGGCCACTTAATGAGAAGAAAGGACTCACTGGAGAAGAGCCTAATGCTGGGAACGATTGAGAGCAAAAGAAGAAGGAGACAACCAAGAATGAGGTGGCTGGATGGAGTCACTGAAGCAGTCGGCATAAGCTCAACTAGACTCTGGGGGATGGTAGAGGACAGGAAGGCCTGGAGGAAAGTTGTCCATGGGAACATGATGGGTCAGACAAGACTTTGTGACTAACAACAACAAAAAGAACCTTGCAAACTGTACCCTCTGTTCTCAGATCAATTTATACTTAGCATAATTGAGCCAGAGATCTTCTGAATCTTTTTATTAAGACCCCCACCTCACCCCAACCCCCCCCCCCCAAAATCCCCCTATTTCCTCCTTAACTTGCTCCCTTCCTCCCTGTGTTCCCAGGCCCTGTTTAATACACCTACAGAAGTGATCATGGAATGTTTTCAAAGAGAAGAGCTTACTCCTGGGAGAAAAGCTACGGCAAATCTAGACAGCATACTAAACAGCAGAGACATCAACCTGCCAAAAAGAGCGTATAGTCAAGGCTATGGTTTTCCCAGTTGCAATGTATGGCTGTGAAAGTTGGACCATAAGGAAGGCTGAGTGCTAAAGAATTGAGGCCTTTGAACTATGGTGCTGGAGAAGATGCCTGTGAGTCCCTTGGACTCTCCTAGCTTGGAGTCAAACACTTATGAGGCCTCTTTATATGACAGGCTTGGGAGTGGATAATGGTACGGTTCAACGAGAATGCCTTTAGTCACAGAGTCTTCCAATCGCCTCCAAACGTCTCAAGGGAACGGTGCCTGTGTTTTGATTGTCATGGGAAACAACTCTAAAAGAACACGCAGACACCTCTCAGAAGATACTGCTTTCATTTCTTTTAGTATCACAAAACCTTTGAGGCTTATTTTTCGTTTCGGAAAAAAGAATATGCTGGAATTTTTTATTTGCTTTACAGTATTTGTAGCCCACCCCAGTCCTGAAGCACTCTGGGTAGCCATCCTACATCAAAACAAACACACAAATTGATAGTGCACTTCAGTCAAAGTCTTTGTTCCAAGTATGACTCAAAGTGCGAATGAGAATATTTTGCGTGCAGGTGGGGAAAAGCTCCCGATGAGTTGGGAAGAACCAATTTGGTCTAGTGGTTAAGTTGCTGGCCTAGAAACCAGGAGACTGTGAGTTCTAGAACTGCCTTAACATGAAACCAACTGGGTGACTTTGGGCCAGTCACACCCTCTCAGTTCAACCCACCTGACAGGATTATTATTGTGGTGAAAAATTAGCGGACAAAGGAGTATTAGGATTGTGTTCGCCACCTTGAGTTGCAAGGGTGTGATAAAAATCAAATAAAAGAGTGAGTAAACAAATTGCACCCAGAGAATACAATTGCTTTCTCTTGTATTTTTATCATACGGAGTGGGAGACAGGCACTCTAACAATGCATGTTTTCACTGGGTTATACTTTAAATTAAGTAAATATTTTATAACAAATGGAAGAAATGTAAGGCTGACCCAATATTCAGCAGAATCAAAATATCTGGCAGTCAATAAAATCGCCAAAGTCAAATTAATTTCAATGTCATCCTGATAGTGAGAACAATTAATCATTGGAATGCCCCCCCCCCCCCCCCAAGAAGTTATGGGTGTTCCATGACTGGAGGCTTTTAGGAAGAGATTGAATAGGCATTTATGCAGAATGCATATAGGGTCTCCTGCTTAAGCAGAGGGTTGGACTTGAAGACCTCCAAAGTTCCTTCCATTATTCTATTCTATCCTGTCCTACCCTACTCTACCCTACCCTACCCTATCTATCCCATTTTGCATTCTGTTCTATTCTGTTGTGTTCTACTCTACTCTACTCTACTCTACTCTACTCTACTCTACTCTACTCTACTCTATGTCAGGGTTCCAAATAACACCCCCAACAAAAGAAGACCCTGAGGCTAGAAATTCCTCAAAGTTCCATTTTATTAGAGATGTCATATTGGCACATCTGGGAAAACCCGAATCGGAAAGCTTCCAGGTTTTCCCACCCAAAAGAAAGTCCAAGTCCCTTCCCCTGCTCCCACATGTCCATCACATGGCCCAATCAATGCACCATCCCAGCTGGAGATGCCTCCTAGTCACGTCACTCCAAGTGCAGGACAGAATGTCCTTGGCTCTCAGAGAAAAGAATGTTATTATGGCTAGACATCTCCCCAACTCAATATAATCCCCCCTTCCAGTTTCCCACAGCACTAAATGTGGCAGCCCTGAAGATTCAAAGAAAAGATGGCTTTCAGGGCTGATACTCCACTCCACTCTACTCCATTCCTTCCTTATTCATACCATTTCATACCATTCTGCCAGATGAGAAGATCGCTAGCTTTTTGATATTCACAATGTTATTTTTTTCTGCGGATAATTCAACTTCAAGTCTTTTTTTTTTTTTTTGCCTTAGCCAAGAAACACAATTGTACAATTATTTGATGAAGATATTACATAGTTCCCTGAACCATTTTGTAATTATCCCTTTTCACGCTTCCTGTTTGGGGTGGGGGGAGTTTTCAGTTCAGCTGTTGAATTTTTGTTTCTTTGCAGATGCTGGAAACCTGGCGTATCAACGAGTCCAAAAAGTAGAATGTACATCTCCTAGACCGGTGCTTATCCTTGGCCCATTACCTGATGCTGTGAAAGATATGTTGGTCAAAGAAGCACCAGGGAAATTTTGCAGGTGTCCTCTTGGTAAGTCCATTGCATGGAAGGGTTTCCTGAGAAAGACGAGTTAGGAGAAGAGCAGGGAGAGCTAGGGGGCCAGAGTTAAATGTGTCATCAGCTTAGAGTCCTTACATCACCACAAACAATCCAAGTTCAGTTCCTATTGAATTTCATTGATCCTTAGCTGGTGGCAATTTAGTGCAGATTCTAGATAGGTGGCTCAGTGGCTCAGGTGGCTCAGTGGCTAAGACACTGAGCTTGTTGATCAGAAATGTCGGCAGTTTGGCGGTTTGAATCCCTAGTACAGGTTTCTTGAGTGAGCAGGGGGTTGGACTAGATGACCTCCAAGGTCCCTTCCAACTCTGTTACTGTTACCTGTATGGTCCTGGTTTCCTTCACGTCTACACCTAACATCTGTTTATGGAAGCAGCTTCCTAAGAAAATTCAAAAAGCAATTTTCATTAAAGCTATTTAAGTGACTAGGGTGCCAGCTGCTTTTATTTATGGTTTGTCCCATTATCCAAACTTTCAAGCTAGGAAGCGAAAAACGAGTAGGCAACCATCTTACCAAGTAGTCCTTTAAAGTTGACCGCTTGATCGTCTCTCGAAGGATTTTCTGGATTTTTTTTTTTAAAAAGAAAAGATTCTTCAGCATGAAATGTTTTCTCCGTTCGCTTTTGCATCTCTTCTTTTGCTGCCTTAAGCAACTCTTACATTTCTGTCCATCTGAGCTTGTTGATTGACTTCAGCTTTAAAAATAGTTGCAAACTTGGGCAGGGCACAAAGGAAAGCAGGTGGGGAGCCAACCTCCTCCTGTATTCAGGTGTTGGAAACCTAGTCTGTCCATACAACAAGATTAAATTATTCTTAATTTAAATTTTCAGGGACTTATGGTAAGGGAATATTTTAAAACGGAGTCTCTTTCCACCTTCATGACTCAGTGACCTGCCACCATATACATGATGGGAGAAATAGAGAGAGAGAGAGAGAGAGAAGGAGAGCCAGTGTAGTGGTGCTATTCAGCCAGTTATCTCCGGTTCGAGCGAATCGGTAGTGGCGGCTGCAGGAGGCTCCGCCCACCCTCCCAGACGTCATCACGTCCCGTTTTTGATGCTCTGCGCATGCACGAAGGCTCTGTGCACACTCACATTTGCGACTGGTAGCGAAAGTAAGTGAATACCAGCCCTGGTCTAGTGGTTAATACACCAGGCGTGTACACTGGGTGATTGTGAGTTCTAGTCCAGCCTTAGCTATGAAAGCCATCTGGGTGACTTTGGGGCAGTCAGACTCTCTCAGTCCAACTCTGCTCACATGGTTATTGCTGCGAAGAAGTTAGGAAGGTGTGTTGGATATGTTTGAGCTATTTGTAAAACTGATAAAATAAATAACATATTCCCATTTAATTTTGCTTCTGCCTTTTGATCTAATCTGTGTTATCAACGCATATTACCATTTCTTTATGTGCTTAAAAAAAACAACAATTACAACTAATTCTCAGTTTAATTGCTTGCAAGAGGTTGCTTTTCTGAAGGTTTAGCGCCTGCACTGAAGTGTTTAACCAGACGTATTTTTAAAACGTTTCCAGTGTATCATGTGCTTTGCCATCCTTTGGAGTTGTCTGGTTCACTCCTAGAGTGGTCTGTTTGCCTCCCACAATCAACAGATCCAGCATTGAATAGATTAAGATAATAACAGGTCTCTTTCTTTTCTCATTCTTATATACACAACACACACACACACACACACACTTTCTCCCTTTAGGAATGTAGTATTCTCCCTTCTTTGCCATGTTATATATTTCACTCTGATAACCGTTTTGCGGTGGCCTAGAAGTAGAACTCTCGCCTTACAATCAGGAGACTGTGAGTTCGATCCTTGGTAACGGCAAATTTTTCACTCTGTGGGCGCAAAAAGAAAATATCTGCTGTGAACCCCTTGTAGGCGTCAGGAAGGGCATCCGGCCAGCAAACGCTCAGCTCCCTTCAGCCCCGGCGACTCCACTCCGATGCAAGGGCTTACAGAAAAATTGTTTTGCTGTGAAAAATTTGCAGATGGCAGATGTATTCCTTGATAATCCCAAACAGCCTTTTCCCAGATCCATGCCACTAATAATTGCACCAGTGAAACCTGGGTCAGGGGGAAAAAAATATACATTTCTGTTAAATCAATGCATTTTGGCTAAAACCGAATAAACCATTGTTTGTTTGTTTTTTCCGAACAGAGGTGATGAAAGCTTCTCAGCAAGCCATTGAACGGGGTGTGAAAGACTGTCTATTCATAGATTACAAACGTAGGAGTGGGCATTTTGACGTGACAACTGTGGCTTCCATTAAAGAAATAACTGAGAAGGTGCTTTTCTTTTCTTTCCCTCAAGTCTTCGCCTCTTGATCAGAGGTGTCAAACTCGATTTCGTTGAGGGCCGCATCAGGGTTGTGTTTGACTGGGCGGGGGAGAGGGCAGAGTGGATGTAGCCAGGGCGGGCGTGGCCAGCTCGATGTCACTTGTGTCAGGTGCACCTGTGATGATCCAAGCGCTCTGCCAACAAAAATGGGCTTCTGAGCTCTGTTTTCACCTGTGATGGCCTCTAGCAACCCTCTGCCAGTGAAAATGGAGCTCGGGAGGACTGCCCGCGGCCCTCCCGAGCTCCCTTTTCGCTGGCAGAGACACTATAGGCCAGTCTATTGCTATTTCCAGGGCAGCCGTGTGGGCCTGATCTAGCCCCTCCAGGCCTTCAGTTTGGCACCCTACTCTTGATAGAAAAAGGAACATAATTGTAAATTTTCAAGTTTAACCCTGTAGGTTTCCAGAATAAGAAACTGGGAAATTGCCCCAAACATTTTGAAATAGGATAGAATTGGAAGCTTCTAGAAACCCAACAAAAGCAGTTCCTTCTCAGCTAAATGGTACAGATATTTCGAGCTAAACCCCTGCTGGTTTTAGTCATGGTTTTTTGAACAAGCCAGAATCAACCAGTCTTGCAGGTTGAGCCAAGGAACAATGATCTATTTGACCGCTTCTTGGCTTGTTCTCCTTCCTTAATTTAGAACTTGTTAACTCTGTCTATAAAAATAGTTACAGACTTGAGAAAGGCACAGCGCAGATGAGGCAGGAAACCACAGCCCATGGATCTTCCTTCTCTAATTGTGCAAACCACAGGAGAATTGCGGCTTCAGATTGTGAAACTTTGCTTGCAACAACATGTTCAACTAGAAACAGCCCTAATCACATAAGCTCTGTGTTAGAAATTAGCGGACCGATAAGATTCATTTCTATTATTAGAGCAAGCTAGTGGTTCAGAAGTCAAGCAAATGAGTTCTACATGAATCAAAAATCAGCTTTTTAAAAAAAGAACCACATTTGTAATAACTAGGCAATGTGTGCAGAACAAAATAAGAGAGGTAAACATCTTCAAGAATTCAACAAAAGGCTGGACAGTCATTTGTCTGGAACGGTGTAGGGTTTCCTGCTTGAGCTTCGAGGTCCTTTCCATTGTTCTGTTCTGTTCTGTTCTGTTCTGTTCTGTTCTGTTCTGTTCTGTTCTGTTCTGTTCTGTTCTGTTCTGTTCCGTTCCGTTCCGTTCCCTTCCCTTCCCTTCCTTTCCCTTCCCTTCCCTTCTTCCAAGAGTTCCAGGGTCCCTTCCAACTCTACCATTCTGTGCTCTATGCATCTATCTTGATGGAATGGCTATGTCAGTTCAGAAGTGGTCCAACCACAATTTAGATTATGGGTGAAACTGTTTCTTTACAGATTAAGGACTCCCCTTCATCTTCCCGTCAGATCAGAACAGAATAACAGAGTTAAGGAAATGGCAAGAATTGGGTTCTGAGGCTTGAGAGTGGGATGAGAAGGAGGATAGGATAGGATAGGATAGGATAGGATAGGATAGGATAGGATAGGATAGGATAGGATAGGATAGGATAGGATAGGATGGACTAGACTAGACTAGACTAGACTAGACTAGACTAGACTAGACTAGACTAGACTAGACTAGACTAGACTAGACTAGGAATAGCAGATTTGGAAGGGACCTTGGAGGTCTTCTAGTCCAACTCCCTGCTCAAGCAGGAGACCCGATACCATTTCAGACAAGTGACTGTCCAGTCTCTTCTTTAAAACCTCCAGTGTTGGTGCACCCACAAGTTCTGGAGGTAAGTCATTCCACTGATTGCTTTCACTTATTGGGAAAGTTCTCCTTAGTTCTAAATTGCTTCTCTCTTTGTTCTTTTGTCCTTTTATCACCATAGACAGTTTTCAATTGGCTCAGCGTGAAAGTGAGCATAGGTTCCGCTGTAAAGGTAGATCCATCCATCTGGTTATTTAAGACATGATGTCGATATAAATAGATGGCCATTGCTACTGGAAAACCACTTTGGTGTAATGGCTAAGAGCCAGGGCTAGGAATGGAAATCTGGGGTCCTCATCCTCCTAAGCATGGAAACTTGTGGGATCTTCATCTTCTCTCAGCCCCCAATTCACTTCCCAGGTTGACTGTTATGGGGAGAATAGGTGTCAGGAGCATTAGGTTCCTATGATCCCTCGAGTTGACCAAAAGTGAAGATGGGATGAAAGCAGGGGTGAAATCCAGCAGGTTCTGACTGGTAGCAGAAATTTTGAGCAGTTCAGAGAACTGGCAAACACTCCCTCTGGCTGGCCCCAGAGTCGGGTGGGAATGGAGATTTTGCAATATCCTTCCCCCAGGAGTGGGGAGGGAATGGGGATTTTGCAGTATCCCTCCCCTGCCACGCCCACCAAGCCACACCCACAGAATAGAATAAAGTAAAAAAAAATTGGATTTCACCACTGGATGAAAGTCTAATTATACAGTTAAAAAATAAATTGAAATATCATTGGTTTGTCCCATTTTCTTTATTCCTAAGCAATATGATGGGCCGTGACTACAATAATATTAAATCGAAGTTATGAATATCAGGCTGCCGGAACAGTGACAACAACAACAACAACAACAACAACAACAATATTCACATTGGCTGTTATTTTAACTATTAATTATATTATTATTATTCTTTTATTCATTAAACATGAAACTTGTTCAACTGAACATTTAGATATTTGTGATTCGTTCTTAAATGTTCAGTTGCCTGAGTTTCATGTTTGATGAATAAAAGAATAATAATAATATAATTAATAATTAAAATAATAACAGCCAATGCGAATATTGGAGTTCCTATTAAATTGATCCTAATGGAGTGAAACAAAAAACCCCAACTAATAATGTTACATATATAATTGCAGTAAATGAAGGTGGAGGACGAGGAGGAAATGACCCTCCAAAAATCTGCAAAATTTCCAGAGCAGATCCATAAATCATTGCACTTAATAATTGATGCTAGAACCAGAAAATTGATGCTGTCCTTTTTCACACTTGGGGTAAAGGCACAAATTGGTGGTTACAGAGAATATTTCTTTACTGTCGATGAGTTTCGGGCAGAAATGGGTTAGGAACTGCTAGTGGTAGAAAAGAGGAGTCAGTAGTTCTGGGATCCAGGAATAGGAAGGCAAAGAGAAGAGGGGAGGGGGAGGGGGAGGGGAAAGGAGGGGAGAGAAGAAAGGAGGGGGAGAGGAAAGGAGAGGAGGGGAGAGGAACAGAGTGGGGGGAAAGAGAGGAGAGGAAGAAAGGGGAGGGAGGGGAAAGGAGAGGAAAGGAAGGGAGATGAGAGGGAGACGAGGGGAGAAGGAGTGGAAGGGGAAGAGAGAGGAGAGGAAGAGGAAAGGAAAGGAGGGGAGAGGGAGGAGAGGAGGGGAGAGGAGAAAGGGGAGAGGGAGAGGAAAGGAATGAAGGGGAAAGGAGAGGAAAGGAGGGGAGAGGGAGCAATAGATCGATTGGTTTTGGATTTACTGTAGAGCAATAGGCAAGCTTCTGTTGAGCCAACCCTCTGCTCCAATATGGGACTCATTATACAGATCAGCCCTAGTAGAATTCTTCATTAAGACTTCTGAACGGACATCATCGTAGCGTCTTGAATAACCAACCCGAGGCCTGTCTTGTTCGTTTCTTAGGATTGTCACTGTCTCTTGGACATCGCACCTCATGCCATCGAGCGGCTGCACAGCATTCACATCTACCCAATAGTCATCTTCATTCGCTACAAAAATGCCAAACAGATCAAGTAAGTGCGAAGTATGGAGTCCTACAATTTGTCTTTCTGCTTCTCCTCACCAATCCTCAGGTTTTTGTTTTTTTTTTAAAACGATTAAGACTCTTGCTTGCATTCCTGTGCAGTGTGTAGGGTTGTTCCTAACAATTCCTTCTGGTAAGCTTCACTTGAAGCCAACTGAATTAAGCTGAGCATTCATGTTCATTGTGTATCACATGTAATAAGGAACATGCCTAATCAATCCCAAACCTTTGCCAGAATGAACGAAACTGCAGGTGCCCATTAAGATAGGTAATTTTTGACATGAACCCAGTTAAGGTAAAATATTGCTCATCAATATTGCTTCACACTCATATTGTGCCCTAGGCGAACCGATTGTTAAATTATGTGAAGCCCACCTCTGGATCACTCCTCATCAGTGCTTCGTCTTTGGTGTCCATGTCTTGATTCATGTTGCGTATACATCCAAGAGGAGGAAACTGGCTTGAGCCCAGGAACGGCAAACCAGGATGAATTAAGTTCCAGCAAACTGGGCCTTTTGCACGCTTTGGCTGTGCTGCTAAGGTCCAGAAGCTAGGAAAATCCCGATAGAGCATGCAGATTTGGGGAGCAAAGATTTAAGTGTATGTTTTCTAATAACACTTGTTAAAAAAAGAAGAGGGCTTAGCACAGTGGTGAAATGCAAAACTTGTTACTACCGGTTCTGTGGGTGTGGTTTGGTGGTGGTGGTGGTGCTAATATGACTGAGTGGGCATGGCCAACTTTTTTTTTTTTTTAAACCATTTTTCTCTTCGGCTGAAGAGGTTGTAAAAAATGCTTTTAAAGCCTCTGACAATCCCAGCTGACTTTCCTGATTGGCAGAGAGTTTCTTTTCTTTCTTTTTTTTTTAAAGACTCTGATGATCCCAGCTAAACCGTGCGATCATCAGAGGCTTTTTTTTTACATTTAAAAGCTTTTTTTTGGCCAACGAGGTTGTAGAAAAAATGCTTTTAAAAATTAAAAAAAAGCCTCTGATGATTGCATGGCTCAGCTGGGCAATGGGGGAGGGGAAGGGATTTTTGCTACCGGTTCTCCGAACCACCCGCCTCCATCGCTAACAGATCAGGCGATCCGGTCCGAACCGGGAGCATTTTACCCCTGGTTTAGCAGTTAGGAACTGTAGACGTAATATATTGTTTATGAACTAGGGGTGGATAAGGTCAGGATGGGACAAGTTGTCACGGCCAACTTGGCATGGCCAACTCACTATAGGACCACTCACCATGAGACAACTCAACCCAACAATGCAATTTAATGCTTTCAAATAATTAAACATTATTTTAAATTTTTGTCATTCACATTTCATTTTCTCCCTCCTTCGGCATCCTTTCTTTAATGCTTCTACCCCACCGTTTCTTTGATATGAGTGTAACTCTTGTCCCGTGGCGAGTTGTCGTAGACCCGATACAGGTAGTCCTCAGCTTACAACCATTGGTTTAGTGATCATTCAGAGTTACAACCACACTGAAACAAGTGACTTCTGACCATTTTTCACTCTTACGACCGTTGCAGCATCCCCATGGTCACCTAATAAAAATTCAGACGCTTGGCAACTGGCATGTATTTAAGACGGTTGCAATGCCCCCATGGTCTCATTTTGTGACCTTCTGACAAGCCAAGTCAATGAGGAGGAAGCCAGATTCGCTTAACAACCGTGTTCCTATTGTCACAACTGCAGTGATTCACTTAATGACGGGGGCAAGAAAGGTTGCAAAATGGGGCAAAACTCACCTAGCAACCATCTTGCTTAGCAACAGAAAGTTTAGATGCAATTGTGGTCGTAAGTCGAGGACTATCTGTGCCCTGCCAATGAGAGCAGTTTGCTTGGCCGTTGAAAAGTCCTTGTTGTTCCTTCAGTGGGCACTAGAGGGCGCTCTCCTCACATCCTTGCATCAGCTGTTGCTGTAAATCTGTTGGGCTCCCTATGGTCTTTCATGGGTCTGTTCTATCTCACTGAATAAGAGAGAGATGGATCTGTCCGTATTTGTGTCTTCCAGAGAGCAAAAAGATCCCATCTTCTTGAAAGACAAGGTGACACAGAAACATTCCAAAGAGCAATTTGAGACGGCTCAGAAGATAGAACAGGAATATAGCAAGTATTTCACAGGTTGGTATTTAAGAAAACAAGACTCTGCGGAACGAAGCAGAGTTTTCCATTGCTCCTCTTTGGCCAAAAAGGAGGTAGGAATCTTAGAGGTTTTTCAGGGAGCTTGCACGTCGTTGGTTTCCTTTGAAAAATTACAACGAAATTGGCAGGCAAGACAAACCACTTCTGTCCCATGGAGCAACTTTCTTCTTCTTCTTCTTCTTCTTCTTCTTCTTCTTCTTCTTCTTCTTCTTCTTCTTCTTCTTCTTCTTCTTCTCCTTCTCCTTCTCCTTCTCCTTCTCCTCCTCCTCCTCCTCCTCCTCCTCTTCCTCCTCCTCTTCTTCTCTTCTTCTCTTCTTCTCCTTCTCTACCTCCTCCTCTTCTTCTCCTCCTCCTGCTCCTCCTCTTCTTTTCTTCTTCTCCTTCTTCTGCTGCTCTTCATCATCTCCTCCTCCTCCTCTTCTCTTCCTCTTCTTCCTTCTTCTTTTCCTTCTCCTTCTTCTCCTCCTCTTCATTTCTTCTCGTCCTTCTTTCTCCTCCTCCTCCTCCTCTTCCTCCTCTTCTCTTCCTCTTCTTCGTCTTCTCTTCTTCCTCCTCCTCTTCTTCTTCCCCCTCCTCCTCCTCTTCTTTTCTTTTTCTTCTTCTTCTTTTGCTCCTTCTCCTTCCTCCTTCTCCTCCTCAAAAACAGTCCAGTTGCCTTTTTTAAAAAAATACTTTTGGGTATTCAGTTGCCATTGTACCCATCTGACAGAGTTCATTCTACAGTATGTCTCTCTGTGAATGAAGAAGAATTTAGCTGTTTGGAGGTGGGGGAGAGACGGATTTGTTATACAAGGGAATGACAAATATTTTTGAAAAATTTATAAACTTTATTAATAAATCTTAAAAACATACAAATTACATATAATGAACATATAATGAACATAAAACAGAGACAAAAACAGAAAAAAAACCCATTAAAACATTATGTATAGTCATTCATTGAAGCAGTGGATTGTAGTGGTGTTTCTATTTACACGGCCTTTTATAATTCCCATAGATCTTACAGTAATTTGTTATTAACCTTTTTGACCTCGTTTATCTCCATTTTACTAAGACAATTTTTGTGATAAGTGTTACCATGGTTTGAGAACATCATAAATATAAGATTGATTACATTCTACTATATCTCTAATTATTCCCTGTGTTTATTTTTTCTCTGGTAGCCCTGATCCAGTGGTACCATTTGTTCCAAACTTTATAAAATTCAGTTTCCTCTTTCTTCTTTAATTCTTTAGTCAATCTGTCCATTTCTGCACACTGAGTTATCTTTTCTTTTATCTTATCCTCCGATGGGATTTTGTCAGATTTCCAATTACTAGCATAAATTATTCGTGCCACCGTTAAGATGTGTATTAACAGATACTTTATTTCTTTGGGGTAGGGTTTAGTAAGAATTCCTAATAAAAAGGTTTCGGGTCTTTTATCAATTTGTATGTTAGTAATTTGTTCTATCCACCTCTTAATAACGGACCAGAATTTTTTCGCTGCCGGGCACGTCCACCACAAGTGGTAGAATGTGCCTTGTGGATGTTTACACTTCCAACATGCCGGACTCATTTTCGGGTTTATTTTGGCCAGTCTAGATGGCGACATATGCCACCTGTAGAACATCTTTAGCTGGTTTTCCTTGTATGCCGTAGCCAGGGTTATTTTTGTGTTCCTTTTCCAGAGTTCTTCCCATTTCTCCAGTTCTATTGAGTATTTGAAATTCTGCATCCATTTGACCATAGTATGTTTGACTATCTCCTCTTCCATCTTATATTTTAGCAGAAATTTATAGATTTTGCTAATTAATTTTTCACCGAAATCTAACAAGATAATATCTAATTCCTGCTTTTCCTTACATATCTGATATTTTTTGTGTATTCTTTATGTTTGGATTGTATCTGTGTAAATGTCCACCAATCAGTTTCCTTATTTAGCTCAAATTCTAATTGTTGTTTAGGTTTAAGTTTCCCTTGATGGTCAATTAACTCTTTATATCTTATTATGTGTTTGGGATCTAATAAATTTGGATGTTTTAGTGCTTCTACTGGGGAAAGCCATAATGGAATGTTAGTGTAATGTTGTTTTTTGATTTTCAGCCAAATTAGTAATAAAGCGTGCCTGAGGGTATGCCTTTTGAAATATGTATGAGATTTATATTTTTCTTCCCATAAAAAGGAATGCCATCCCGATTGCAAGTCATGGCCTTCTATAGATAATATTCTATTATTGTTTAACTCCATCCATTCCTTAATCCAAACCATTCCTGCTGCTTGGTAATAAAGTTCCCAGTCAGGGAGTGCTGTTCCTCCTCTTTCCTTGGCATCTTGCAGCAACTTAAGTTTTATTCTAGGCCTTTTTCCTTGCCATATAAATTTTGATGTGATCTTATTTAAATCCACAAAAAAAAATTTCTCTAGGTTAATTGGAACCACCTGGAATAAATACAACAGTTTTGATAATATATTCATTTTTATGATTGAAATTCTGCCCATTAATGAGATTTGCATTTTTTCCCAATTGTCCAAATCTTTTTTTAACTGAATAATTAATTTATCATAATTATATTCTTTTATGGAGGAAGTTCTTGATGATAGCCAAACACCTAGATATTTAACTTTGTTGTCACTTGCATTTGGGCCCTGTTTTCCAATTCTTTCTGTTGGTTTTTGTCAAGTTTTTAACTATTAGTTTAGATTTGTTCCTATTTATCTTTAACCCTGCCACCTCTCCGTATTCTTCTATCTTCTCAAACAATTTCAGTAATGATTCTAGGGGCTCTTCTGCTATGAGGACTAAGTCATCGGCAAAGGGTTGGGTTTTATACTCTTCTTGTCTTACTTTTAATCCTTTTATATCTTGGTCCTCCCTAATTTTTTTTAGCAAAATTTCTAACAATAAAATATACAATAGAGGAGATAATGGGCACCTTTGTCTTACTCCTTTTGTTAATTTGATCAGTCATTTCATCATTAATAATTACCTTCGCCGTTTGTTTAGTATACAATTTCCCTATGATATTTTCCAAATTTAATCTCAGATACATCTGTTTTAACTGTTGTTTTAAAAATTCCCAGTTTAAATTATCGAAGGCCTTTTGGGCATCAAGGAAAACCAGCGCCAGCTGTTTCTCCGAGTGGACTTCATAATATTCCAGCGTATTTAGTATTGTTCTCAAATTATTCCTAATGTTGCGGCCCGGCAGGAAGCTATTCTGATCAGAGTATATATAATCGTTCAAAATTCTTTTGAGTCTTTCTGCTAGAATGGTAGTGAAAATTTTATAGTCAGTATTTAATAAAGATATCGGTCTATAATTCTGAATCTGTTGAGGGTCCGTGTCTTCTTTATGTATAATAGTAATTATGGCTTCTGACCAGGTTTGTGGGATTTTCGAGTTATGAAGAGCTTCATTGAAGACCTCTAGCATTTTTCCCCTATCCAGGGAGCCCATCCGGTCTCGGAGTTTTATTGCTTTTAAGTTTCTTAAATGCGATGTCTAGTTCTATGCTGGTTATTGGTTTGTTTAACACTTCTCTTTGATCGTCTGTGATTGGAGGCATATCCGTTTTTTGAATATACTGCTTTATCTTTTCTGGGTCTACATCTTCTTGTTTGTAAAATATTTTTATAGGAGACATTTCAATTAATGTTTTCTAGTTTGAAATGAAGTTCATAATCTCCAAGAAAATGGTCAGACAGAACTTTTGAGTGGAGGAGATGCTAGGTCTCAGGTGAACAATGTAACATCGGCAGAAATCATGTAAATAAATCATGAAGTTTCAATCATCCAGGCCAAAAGTATAAGTTGCTTACGTAACAATAAGTTAACATATTGTTTTATTGCTTGTAGAAATATGCTGATATGGGATGGCAAAAAAACATTTTATTAAGAACATTCTGAACTGTGAGGAGGCCTGCATGTTAAATAGCCTTTTACTGTGTGGTCAGATTTTACTATATCTTACATAACTTATCATTCACAAAGGCATGTAACCTAAGACTGAAGTGTAAAGCACTATTTCTACTTTGCAGTCCCATCTCATTTCTGCAAGTTAACTCATTGTTCCTTCCAGATTTTATATCTGGAATTTGCAGATCTCTTTGTTATTTCTTCAGAAGAAATATCTTTTTTTTCCTAAAATTAACCCTTAACGCTGCAAGTCGTAACAGCAGAGCAGAACGCAAATGCAAAAAAAACTACAGGTAGCGCTTGATTTACAACAGTTCACTTAGTGACCATTCAAAATTACGACGGCACTGAAAAAAGTTACGACTTATGACCATTTTTCACACTTACGGCCGTTGCAGCATTCCCAGGGTCACATGATTTACATACGGGTGCTTGATAACTGACTCACATTTATGACGGTTGCAGTGTCCCTGGGGGCGGAGGGGTGTTGTCCCATGATCCCCTTTTGCAACCTTCCGACAAGCAAAGACATGGAGAAATCAGGTTCACTTAACAACCAGGTCACTAATTTAAGAACTGCATCAATTCACTTAACAAATGTGGCGAGAAAAGTTTGCCATACGGAGCAAAACTCACTTAATAAAGATTAAGCACTTAGCAGCATAAATTTTGTCCTCAGTTATGGTTGTAAGTTGAGGACTTCCCATAATTAGCTTTCAGGCACACCCTGCATAGTGTACCAACTACCGTGTTTCCCCGAAAATAAGACCCTGCCTTATATTTTTTTTTGAACTCCGAAATAAGCGCTTGGCCTTATTTTCGGGGAGGTCTTATTATTTTGGGGCGTGTGAAGCAAGATGGAGCTCCTCTTGCCATCTTACCCGATTTCCAGCTCTGCTGGAAATATTTTCGGGGAGGGCTTATTTTTCAGGGGATGTCTTATTTTTGGGGAAACAGGGTATGCGTACATATTTCTTTAAATGGACCTTTGGAAATAACACATCTGAAATGTTTCCTTAACTCCCCCCCACCCCCACCCCGGTATTTCCTTCTGCAATAAATGACTGTTGAAAATGCCATCAGATAAATGTACTTCATTAAAGAAACTGTTGAAATCTTTTTATGTACTTTATTTCACCTTTTATATTTTTCCTGTATGTCAATTAACGGTATTTTGTTGCTACAGCCATCCTCCCTTCTTTATTGCTCCCTTGCCAAAGCGAGAGTTTGCTGTTCTGTAACCGCATCCTTCAAATCCTATTTAAATTTAATGTGCAAATTTTATCACTCGCTGTTGCTAAAAATAGCTCCCTTGAAGCTCAGTGAGAAAAAATAAAAGTGGTCTTAGGGAGTTTTCATTGTGGAACTTGGTTATTGTTATTATTTTTGCTTGTGCTTTTTATTTATTTAAATTTGGCCGTATGCATAGCCGTCCACCATTTAACTTTTTTTTTTTCCTTTTTATCTGCCTGCCCCCCTTTTCTTCTTCTTCTTCTTTCTCATGCCGTGTTTTGATCTCTGGGGAAGTTAATTAAGCCATTCAGATAACTTTAAAAATAAGGTCGCAGAGGCTTGCTTAGGAAATGTTCTATTAAAAACCCAGGAGTCGGAGCGGCTGATTTAGGAAGGTGCTGATGAGGTGCTTAGAATATGATGCTTATACGCTCAGTTACACAGAAGTAAAATGTTGCATAAGACATTCTTGCTCAATCTGATTTTAGCTGATTCATTCTTTTCAGGGTGTGGACAAGCAAATCTGTGCTTTGAATGCTTCTTATATGTAGGTAGTTCACTGGTTACCACCATAGGAAAACTATAAAACAAAAATAAAATACAAGATAGAAAATTAAATAGATAAAAAGAAAATAGAGTGATAAAATACTTAGAATCACAGGGCTGGAAGGAACCATGGAGGTCTTCTAGTCCAACCCCCTGCTGACAGAGAGAGAGAGAGAGAGAGAGAGAGAGAGAGAGAGAGAGATTGACAGATTGACATAGAGAGAAAGTCAAAAAGAAAAAGATTGAGACAGAGTGAGAGAGAGATTGAGAAGGAAGTGAGAGAGAGAGAGAATGAGATTGAGAGACTGAGAGAGAGATTGAGGGGGGAGAGATTGAGAGAGACACAGAGTGAGAGAGAGATTGAGAGAGGGAGAGATTAAGAGAGGGATTGAGACTGAAAGAGATTTAGAAGGGAGTGAGAGCCAGACACACAGAGAGATTGAGAGAAAGTCAGAGAGAGAGAGAGAGATTGAGAAGGAAGTGAGAGAGAGATACTGAGAGAAATTGAGGGGAGAGATTGAGAGAGACACAGTGAAAGAGAGATTGAGAGAGATTGAGACTGAAAAAGAGAGAGATTGAGAAGGGAGTGAGAGATTGACAGATTGACACAGAGAGAAAGTCAGAGAGAGAAAGATAGAGTGTGTGTGAGAGAGAGATTGAGAAGGAAGTGTGAGAGAGATACTGAGATTGAGAGACAGAGAGAGATTGAGAGGGCGAGATTGAGAGAGAGATTGAGATTGAGAGAGGGAGAGATTGACAGAGAGATTGAGTCTGAAAGAGATTGAGAAGGGAGTGAGAGAGAGATTGAGACTGAAAGAGAGAGAGAGAGAGAGAGTGGGGGAGAGATTGAGAGAAAGATGCTTTTGGTGGAAATCCAGTGGAAAATGCTTGGAGGTAACCCCATTGGAATGTGGGAACAACTTGTTACAAAAGAGACATTTTGAGCTCCATCGTGAGTCAAGGCCTAGCTATGCTTCATTTGTGCACTTCTCCTGGTTGGCAAATAAAGGTGGATGGCTTGTCTTCTTCTCTCCTCAGGCATCGTCCAAGGAGGATCCCTTTCCTTCATTTGCACTCAAATCATGACCACAGTGGATCAAGAGCAGAACAAAGTCCTGTGGATTCCTGCTGGCTCCCACTAGATTGATGCCGTTAAAAATACTGTTAACTTTTGCAACAGATTGTACCTAAGCAGCTGACAGGGGGTGTCCATTTGTTGTAGTTACCTATGCGGTAGGTTCGAAAGCATCACGAGCAATGTTACCCACGAGGCGTGTTTGGAAAGCAGTGATGCATTGCTGACAGCAGAATTCTTCTCATTTTTGTCTCGGCATGGACGATCAAATCCAAGAGTCCTTTTTTCGGAGAAAAAAAAAAAACCCGAAGACACTGCAAAAAAAAAAATGGAAAGAAATCTTTTAGATTACGTTTACAAAACCTTTTGCCCTTCTCCCCAAGATTTTGGGTTTGTGTTTACTTGAATTTTTTTTAAAAAAAAAATAATATTTTTTTTTGAGGTTCTCCTTGGCTGCCCTCCCTTTAACCCACCCTCCCAGGCACCCCCATGACAACGGTGTGAGAAGGACTCTCTTCTTGAAGTGTGGGTCCTTCAAGAGCAGCCATTTTATGTCAGGATGACATGCATGGATTTTGAGGGCTTCCCCCCACAGGTACTTGACGGGGGGGGGGGAAATTCCTCCATGGGTCAGGCCACTGTGTGTCTGTGTTTGTCTGTCTGTGTATGCGTGTATACGTCCCGTGTTCTTTGTCCAAAGTTACTGGTTTATTTTATGCATGAGTTTTGCTATTTAAATACCATGATGTGTACCAGTGTGCTCCTTGTCTCTTTTTAAGAATTGAGTTCGGACCTTGCGTTAAAACCATAAATCAAAAGGAGTTATAATTTAGGGCTAGACTGTTTTATGTTACCAGGTGTAGATAGTTTAAACAACGGGGACGGACACTGACGTTGGTGAAAGTTGGAGTAAAATAGCCATAGGGATTTTTTTTTATTTAATTAGAAACACAGTTCAGTTTTAGGGACCTGAAAGCTTCTAGTTTCGTCTATGACTGTTAGTTTTACCACTGTTGGGGAAAAACAAAAACACAAAAACACATGTATGGTTTTGTTCTTTTAATTCGTTAGAATTCATATTTCCTGCCTGTATTGATCTCTACTGTGTATTGCCTTTTCATCTTCCCTTTCTCTCTTTTTTTAAAAATAGGACTTTCTTTCCCCACCCACCCCACCCCCAACCGTCATTTTATTATATTTTTTCCTTCATGAAATAATTGCATGTTGTGTTTTGTAGGTACTGTACCTTGATTGCTAAAGTTTTCTTTAGAGCTGCATTTGCAGCTATCGTTCCTAACATTTCATTAGATAGGAGAAAAAAAAATTTTTTTTTGGTTCTGTGGGCTTGCCTTCCAGTTTTGAGGGGGGTTTCTTTTCCCTTTTTTATTTGCATTAATTTTTAAAAAAGGGATTTTTCTTGCACAATGACACAAAAGCAGCACTTGGTTGGAAATTATACCTTCTGTTTTACAGATACTGTTTTGTACTTCTGAATACCAGAGAGAAAGGAACAAAAAATTTAAAAAAATGTAGAAAGGTTATATAATACACGCGGAGTGGAAATATTGTTTATAAGTTGAGGGACAGCAGTTCTATTTTCTTTTTTTAAAAGGAGAGAGGCTTGAGACGGACTATGGTACGATGAAAGAAACCAATACTGTTCCAACAGTAACTTTTCTGTACTAAAAATGTCACTTTATATCAAAACAAAAATAAAAGAAACTTAAGTATTGTGTTAAATAAAGGTCAATTTCTATAATTTGAAGGGTACGGGTATTTGTTACTCGCTTACATTTGAGTCTGTTTTTTATTTTATTTCAATTTATTTATTAAATTTATGGGCTCCTCATCTCGCTGTCCCAGCAACTATGGGCAGCTTATGATTTATGTAGCCACGTATCTCCACATAAAGTGACACAATAACAGATAACAAACAAGGTTCTCAGCCAAAACACAATATCAGCAATAAGCAGAAAACCCATTTGTTTCATAAAAGTTAAGGTAAAAGTTCCCCTCGCACATATGTGCTAGTCGTTCCGACTGTAGGGGGCAGTGCTCATCTCCGTTTCAAAGCCGAAGAGCCAGCGCTGTCTGAAGACGTTTCCATGGTCATGTGGCCGGCATGACTAACCGTCAAGGCACACAGAACGCTGTTACCTTCCCACCAAAGTGGCCCCTATTTTTCTACTTGCATTTTTTATGTGCTTTCAAACTGCTAGGTTGGTAGAAGCTGGAAGAAGTAACGGGAGCTCACCCCGTTACGTGGCACTAGGGATTCGGACCACTGAACTGCCGACTTTTTGATCGACAAGCTCAGCGTCTTAGCCACTGAGTCACTGCATCCCTTACATTTGTTTCATAGGAAGCAAAAGAGAAAGTTCTGGAATCAGAACTGGCTCAGGTAAGGAAAATACTTTCCTAAAGTTTGAGGACTCTTAGAACAACAAAACTGAGTTTTGAAAAAAGGACCAGATAAGTTAATGAAGAACCACACAGCTTAAGCTCCAGCTAAGCTGATTTATTACTCATGTTTATACACAAGAATCTATTCAATGAATGGTCAGCCCTAATTTGACACTAGATAAGAGTCAACAGAATTCAAAAGAGGTTGGGCTTGGATCGCTTGTGGGAACACAATAATTCCAGGCTGATTACTCTCTTGACTCCACCCTCCGGTTCTGTCTTTCCTCCTCCTACATTTGGGCTGAATTCTTTTTCTTTTATTACAAATGGGTAAGCTTGATGCAAGATGACTTGGTTGTCAGTCTACAATTTTTTTTATCCGATCCTGCATGCTACTGCTAAGAACCTGCAAATCAAGTAGGACTGCTAGCCTGTAATTGTTCTTCAGAAGTGTTGTTTGATCTTCGCTGGAGAATCCTAAAGTCTGGTACCGTTTCTGGTTTTGTTTTGTTTTTAAATGAGGCATCCTGGGCAGGACTGGAAAACAAGGCATGACGCTTGCAAGCAATTGTGCTTTGTAGGAAGACGTTAGAGGAATACACACACACACAATCCATCATCAAAATCATTTTGGAAGGTTTTGCTTCTCTAGTAGTGGTGGGTTTTACTTACTTTCGCTACCGGTTTGGTTGCACATGCGCAGAGCATATTTGATGACTTCTGGGCGGGTGGGCGAAGCCTTCCGCTGCTGCTACTACCAGTTCTCCCAAACCAGTGCGAACCAGGAGCAACTCACCACTGCTCTGAAGGCGCATTTCCATGGAAAGTCTGAACAAACTAACAACTAACTAACAAACTAACAAAGAAATAAAGCAGGCATTCTCTGCTCTTCACTTCTAGGAACTTGCAATCCCAGTGCGAGCCTCATTGCTTTGACCCATTAGATGGCAGATTTTTCAATATCAGTACAAGCATATTGTTGCATGGACTGGCTTTTGAACAAAAAGTTACTGTGCAAAGTCAATGCTTGTTTCCAAAGATTTCTGCTTATGAATCTTTCCCTTTGTCCAGACAATATTTCCAAATTCAGGTTACACACACACAAATCTATCTATTTACCGTGTTTTCCCCAAAATAAGACCCTGTCTTATATTTTTTTGTACCCCGAAATAAGCGCTTGGCCTTATTATTTTGAGGCACGTGGAGCAAGACAGGGCTTCTCTTGCCGTCTTACCTGATTTCCAGCTCTTATCTCCCTAACCCTAACCAAAGGAAATGGTGGGAACCAGCTGCACATGCATTTAAATATTTTTTGGGGAGGGCTTATTTTTGGGGAGGGCTTATTATCCAGGGAGATCTTATTTTTGGGGAAACACAGTCTCTCTCCCTCTCCCTCTCCCTCTCCCTCTCTCTCTCATATCATCTATATCATCTATCTATCTATCTATCTATCTATCTATCTATCTATCTATCTATCTATCTATCTATATCTCGCTGTTTTTCATCTAGCGATCTGAGGCAATATACAAACATAACAAAAATCCTAATATGTCTAGGCCCAGTATATTTGGATTCGAAAAATCTAGACTTTCTATGATAGATGGTAGTGAAGGGATAGAGAAAACTTTATGGCCATCTACTGGTAGCTTGGCCATTTCTCTCTCTCCCTCTCTCCCTCCCCCTCCTTCCCCCCTCCACTCTCAGAGAGAGAGAGAGAAAAGAGCAGTTTTTGACTGAACTCCATTGTGAGCTGTCAGACTTGCTTATTGAAATTGATGGTTGAGTTATCTTGGGAAAGAGATCTTCAAGCAGAAATGTGTTGAAGATTCAGGTTAAGACTTAAGGGACAGAAGATTTTATGGGCTTACCATTAATTCAGCACAGTAGTTTTAATTAGCACAGCAAACTCTCAAGTACACCCACTTTCTCCCTTTTAACTCTTCTGGAGAGGAGGGGAAAAATGAGGAGGAGGAAGGAGAGGACGTCAAGGTAAGATCCAATGGTGATTAGGGAATACATGGAGAAAGGCAGCTGAGGTGACCATTCATTTGGAGGAAGTCCAAAGTCGAGCAGGAACTGAGCAGATAAAAATCCTGATTTGAATGACTGAAGGGAGAGAAGGCACTGGGGGGATTTACAGATAAAGAAAATTAATGTGGCTGGGTGGATTAAATAAAAGAAGATTTAGGCAAGAGGAAGGGATCATTATGACTATAGGAGCTGTACTTTTTCAAAATATAGAAAACGAGTATATCTGGGGAAAGGCAACACTTGACTGTTTATACATTTGTTTATAAAAAATAAAGCAACCTCATTACAGAAAGTCCTCGACGTATAACAATTCATATAGTGACTGTTCAAAATTACAACGGCACTTTAAAAAGACTTATGGCCATTTTTCACACAACCATTGCAGCTTTCCCACGATCATGAGGGGGGGGGGGTCATGTGATCCCCTCTTGCGACCTTCTGACAAGCGAAGTCAAGGGGGAAGCCAAATTTGCTTAACAACCGGGTTTCTAACTTTTAACAACTGCAGCGATTCACTTAATAATGGTGGCCAGAAAGATTGTGAAACGGGGCAGAATCGGCTTAACAAACGTCACACTTAACAACAAAAATTTTGGGCTCGACTACGGGCGTAAGTCGAGGACTATCTGTATCAATAGGGTAACAACAGTTGTACAGCAGTAACGCTGTTTGGCCCTCTCATATTACTCTGAGATTGAAGGGCTCCTAATCTCCTTGCTTCGGGGGACTTCTTGGTGAGAAAAATCCGCAGAAATCTTTCTGCCTCCTCTTCAAGTTTCTTCGTCCAGAAAAAGGTCCATCTGCAACTTCGCTATGCACCACAGACACCAAAAACAAAGGGAATTCTGAGTCTTCTGCTGTTTGTTGGCCTTCATGGACCCAACAAAGTGGATTCAGTCATGTCATTCATCTTTAAAAATAAAATTTTTAAATAAATAAAATATTTTCCTTACTAATTTTTTTCAGGAAGGATAGCCAGTAGGAAAAAGCACCAAAACTAAACTTAAAGGAAATTCTGCATCGCCTGCTGTTGTTTCCTTTCGTGGGCCAAGCACAGTGGGTTCAGTCATGTCTTTTGTCTTTAAAAAAATTGCCAAAGATGTTCTCCTGAGATCCTGATTAGAATAGGTGATGCTGAATAAACATGGACTTCTTTATGGGAAATCTTTCTGCCTCTTCTTCAAGTTTCTTCCTCCAGGAAAAGGTCCATCTGTAACTTTGCTATGCGCCAAAGACACCAAAGCATACTAAAAAGCAGAGACATCACCCTGCCAACAAAAGTGCGTATAGTCAAGGCTATGGTTTTCCCAGTTGCAATGTATGGTGGTTAAAGTTGGCCCATAAGGAAGGCTGAGCGCCAAAGAATTGAGGCCTTTGAACTCTGGTGCTGGAGAAGACTCCTGCGAGTCCCTTGGACTGCAAGGCTATGAAACTTGTCAGTCCTAGAGGAGATCAACCCTGACTGCTTTTTAGAAGGCCAGTCCTGAAGACGAAAGTCAAATACTTTGGCCACCTAAAGAGAAGAAAGGAGGAGAGCTCACTGGAGAAGAGCCTAATGCTGGGAACGACCAAAAGAAGAATGGAAGAGCAGAGAACGAGGTGGCTGGATGGAGTCACTGAAGCAATAGGTGTGAGTTTAAATAGACTCCAGGGGATGGTAGAGGACAGGAAGGCCTGGAGGAAAATTGTCCATGGGGTTGCGATGGGTTGATACGACTGCGCAACTAACAACAACAACAATAGACACCAAAAACAAAGTTCCTTCCTGGACCAAACCGAGTCGGTTCAGTCCTGTCTTTCATCTTTTTTTTTCTAAAAAAAAAAAGTTGTAGACAGGTTGCCAAAGATGTTCTCCCGAGATTCTGGTTAGACTAGGCTTGTCTTGTCTCCAATTTCATCAGATGGTTCAAGAGAGGCTCATCATTAAGAGATGAACCTGTTTTGACTTCCGGTGGCGCCTTCCTTGTTGGCGGCGGGCTTTTCATGCCCGCCGGTTTCTCGGCGCGTTAGAGCCGCCTTACAACAGACAGGCGGCTCGAAAAAACCTGCTCCTTGACGGGAGGAGCAGGGAGAGCTTCTGGGGGTGAGGTTGAGCCTCACTGAGTCGCCCCAGGAATTTTTCCTTGTCCTGGGGAGGGCTCAGAGGGATGGCTCCCTCCATACCCCCAGGGTATGCTCCGCGCCGAGAGGATCCTCCGCTAATTATCTAATTAGCGGAGCCAGACGTTGGGAGCAACACCACAATCGAAACGATAATTGGAGCAAGTTGGAAAAGAGAGAAGAAAAATTTAAGCAAGTATGGATTTTTTTCAACGGATTTTTTGGAAGAGGAGGGGGGAAAGGGGGAAGGAGAGGAAGAAAAGTGAAAGTTTTTAAGATGGCGACTGGCTCTGCTTGAAAGGAAAGTGATAGCGGAAATGGAGTGCAGAGTTTAGTCCTGAAAGACTTTGAAAGGAATATTTTGTCACAGAAAAGGAACTTAAAGGAACAGAGGCTGATTTAAATAGATTTCTTCTGGTTTTTTTTTTCTTTTCCTTTTTCTATCGAAGTAAGAAGGATTTTTTCTTGGTCCTTTTTAAAAGTAAAGATGCCTAAACTTAAAGGAAGGGGGGGCTCCCCCTTGAATCAGATGAATAAAGTTGAAATGTCTCATTTGCAGAGACTTACAGAACAGGAGTTAAAAGAGTTAATTACAAGGTCCTTAGAGAGTGTGGTAGATAAGATAAAAGGATCACAGAAGGATCTCGAGGAACTGGTTTCTGGGAAATATGACCAACTAAGTCAAATTATTGCTCAAGTAGCTTCAGATTTTTCAACTGCGGTGGCTGCAATGGGGAAGAAAGTGATTGAGATGAGTAGTAAATTTGAATCTCAGATACAAGAATTACAAGCGAAACTTCTGGAAGCGGAGGCCAAAAATTATAACATTCAGAATGATGTTATTATGCTTCAAATTAAGGCTATGGAATCTGCAATTAGACTAAGAGGGATAAAAGAAAACAACAGAGAAAACTTAAGAACAACTTGTGCAAAGGCCTTTGCAGAATTATTAAAGCTACAAGATGAATTAATTTTGGGTTCTATAGCGAAAGTTTACAGAGTTAACTCACATTTGGCTAAACAAAGGAATCTGCCTAGAGATGTCGTTGTTTACTTCACTGATAAAAGACTGAGAGATGATATTTTACAAAAGTCTTATTCTGATAGAGTGCAGGTAGCAGGTACACAAATCAGGATTTTCAAAGAGCTACCATCGAAGGTCTTAAAGGACAGGAAAGATTTTGATTTTTTGGTCAAGGAACTGAAGAGAAGTAATATCCCATTTAGATGGGATTTTCCAGTTGGTATAATTTTTAGATATCAAGGTGTGAGACATTGTCTGAATACTATTGAAAAAGCAGAATATTTTTATCAAAATATTTTTAAGGGAGCACCGAAATATATCAAGAATAAAAAGTCAAAAACAGAGTTTACAAAATGTGAACAGAAAGAAGAAAGTCAAAGTGTGTTAAAAGTAAAAGGAGAATTTGGTGGTTGTCCAGAGGATTCTATTATGGATTTTTCTGATGAGAAAACTGAACACCTCAGTGACCTTGGGGGATTACAGGACCTTGAACTGCTGGAGGAAGATTCAAAAAACAAAGTTTTACTTCGAGATGACCAGCAGCAGAGGTCCAATACTCTTCAAGACATGGGGGGTGATGCTAATCGACAGGAACTAGAAGTCAATGAAGAAATCCGACTGGAAACCACAGGTGATAAATTTAAAGAGCATCGTGAATTGTTTGATAATGAATCAGAAAGCATTGAAAGATTTGGAAAAAATGGATTATAAAAATTCTTTTAAGATGTACAACAACTTGTTAAAAGTTCATTCTGAGTTGGACTAACTTTAAACTTATATATCAAAATGGATTATAAAAATTTACTATGAAGTTTATCCTGGATTGGACATGATATCCTGAGTTCTGATAGATTGCTGCAAAATTAGCAGCGATCACTGGTTACCCAATTATATATTTTTTGTGGAACTTATTTTCTAGAAGACTACGAAATTGAAAATATCTTATAACCCGAAGGATTGAATTGCAAAGGGTGGCAGGATTTGAAATAATTTTAAAGGAACATCTGGGAATGCAGCTCTTAGTTGGTTTTTTTCTCTCTTTTTTTTTCCTTCAAGGCTTGAATGTCAAGACTGCAAAAGCCTATTTTTAGGTATAGTATAAGTTAGCTTGAATGAATTTTCCTAGAGGTGTGAATATCTTCGTGGTTGGATATTATTCATATAAAGTCACTCGGGGGGTTGTGTGGGGAAATGTTTTACTTTGCTGATGGGGGCAGCGGCAAGATGAAGATTATTGAAGCAGGATTTATGTAAGGAAATATGTTTGACTTCAATCAAGTTGAAGAGAAGATTGAAATTTGGATTATACAGACTGAGGAATGAATTAAACAAAATATAATTTTCTTAATGATATAACTGCGTGTTTATAAATATATATGCATATATATGTTTTATGTTTTTGGGGGTTTTTTTAAGTTAAGGGGTGTAGTTAGGATAGAATTATAATGGTGTTCTTAATTATAATGGTTATTAATGGGTTTTTTTTAATTATTATTATAATATTGTTTAAATATATTAAGGTCTGGTTTTTTGTTTTTTTTTTTATTTTTTTTCCTTCTTTCCTTCTTTCTCTTTCTCTTCCTCTTTCGAAATTTGTTTAATTTAGAATTTGAATATTTAATAATCTTTTTCTTTTTCCCTTGTTCTAAATTTTGTTTTTTTTAACTTGTAGTGGAAGTCAGGGGGGGTTGGGGAGGGAAGGGGCTGGGGTTGAGGAAGGATGGGAGGGGTTGGATAGGGGGACTGGGGAGGGGGGGTGAAAATGAAAAAAATTTCTGTAGTGTAAAACTTTTTCAATAAAAAAAAAAAGATGAACCTGTTTTGACTTTGCTTTTGCGATTCAGCGCTGACGTATTTTTTTTCTCTGAAGCCGTCCTCATTTCAGGCATGACTCTATCCCTAATTATTAATCTTGAAGCAATTATTAATAGTTGTTGCATTTTGGCACCCTCCTGTGAATGCCAGCATCTCAGCTTCACGAAAGAGCACAAATATGCTACACAGACGGTACAAGCTGGTGTCACATTGCTTGTAGACATTTATCGTATTTACAAATCTCATTAGACAGCACAGCATTAGAAGGCCCAGGAGGTTTTAACACACAAGTACACACATTCATATCCATTGTCATCTTTAAGGGGGAAAGAGCCAAAAAAATAAATAAACATGAAATGGGAGATAAGGCTCAGAGGGAGGATAAAGGGAGAGATGGAAAAAGAAAGAGGAAATGGGAAAACAAAATGAGATGGATAAAAAGATGATAAGTGAAGGGATTGGGGGATGGCCAGTCTAGTGAAAAGAAGGTCTAGGAGTGACATGATAGCAGTCTTCCAGAATTTGAGGGGCTGCCACAAAGAAGATGGGGGTCAGCTTATTTTCCAAAGCACCGGAAGGCAGGACAAAGGAACAACAAATGGAAACTACTCAAGGAGAGAAGCAACCTGGAATTAAGGAGAAACTTCCTAACAGTGAGGACAATTAACCTGTGGAACCGCTTGCCTCCAGAAGTTGTGGATGCTCTATCACAGGAAACTTTTAAGAAGAGACTGGACAGCCACAGGATGAGGATCAGAGACCGAGAGAAAGTCTATTTCAAGATAAGCACAACTCTTCTCACCCACTGATCTGTCCCCCCCCTTCAGAGACCCACAAAAACACAGCCAGCCGAGGGTTAAGACTCACTTGGCACACTCTGCAGTTCTTATCTCAACCTTGGCAGCGATATGCACACCGTCTGCCAAGGACTTTATTGGTTTACACAAACAAGAAAATCACCTACGTAGCTTTGCCGTTCATCCAGCTTCCAAGACTACGAGGTTGCTCCGTTTGTTTAGCTGTGCAGTTAGCTTTGTTCGTCACGAACTTCGTGACCCATTGTACTGTCTTAAATAGATATGCTTCTGGGTGTGGTCCAGTGAGTCATGGATCCTATGACTCCAATCCAATGACTCAGGATTTCCTCATACGCCGCAGCTGCAGTACCCTTTTCTCTCGCCTTCTTTGGCGTGCGTCCAGGAATGACGTCTCTCCCTCACTCTCATCTGAGACACATGTTTCCCCACTACTTGGCTCTCTTTCAGCTGGCACCTGAGCCGGTGCCAGAGGGGGAGGGCTGGGAGATCTGGCTGGCTCCTCTTCCTCCTGCTCAGAGTTGCCTTCCTCCAAAGGGATAGGCTCAGAGGACGGGGCCACAACACTATCCCCCACCGCAGGGCCCTTCCCCCGGGTCTGACGGTCGGGATGGGGTCGGGACGGGAACTGTTCGTGGAAAGTCCGCACCAGGTCAGGGGCCTGAACGGCAGATGCGTCCACCCAGGTGAAATCCTCGGCCCCGTACCCTTTCCAAGCGATGAGGTATTGGAAGCGCCCCTTCAGCCAACGGGAGTCCCGAATACTGTCCACCTCATACGTCGAGGCGTCGTCCTCGTCGGCTGCGGCTGGGGGGGCAGGCGGCGGCGGGCGGCGGAGACGGCTAGTGGGAGTCTCAGGGACCAGGAGGGACCGATGAAAAACGGGGTGGAGCCGCATGGAGCGGGGTAGAGTCAACCGATAGGCCACCGGGTTGATGACCGCCTCGATGGGGAAGGGACCGATAAAGCGGTGGGCCAGTTTCCTCACCGGCTGGTCCGTGGGGAGGTGTTTCGTGGACAGCCACACCCGATCTCCAACTTCCAGCGGTGGCGTCGCCCGGCGGCCGCGATCGGCGAACCGTTTATAGTCCTCTTTCGCCCGGATCAGCTGCCGCCGCACCAGTTGCTGCACCGCCTGCAGCTCCGAGAGGAAGTCCCGGGTCTCAGGAACAGGGGAGTCCATGATGGTCAACGGAAAAAAACGTGGATGGTACCCGACGTTGGCATGGAACGGTGTCATCTGGGTGGAGGTATGTTGGGAGTTGTTAAAAGCGAACTCCGCCAGGGGAAGGTACTCGGCCCAGTTGTCCTGCTGCTGGTTGACAAAACAGCGGAGGTACTGCTCCAGTATGCCAATGACCTTCTCCGTGCCCCCGTCAGTCTCCGGGTGGTGTGATGACGACAGGCACACCTGCACCTCCAGCGCAGCCATCAGGCTTTTCCAGAAGCGGGCCGTGAACTGGGCCCCGCGATCCGAAACCACCCGGTCCGGCAGGCCGTGGAGGCGGAAGATGTGTTGCAGGAACAGGCGAGCCGTGGTACGAGCTGAGGGCAGGCCGCGGCACGGGATGAAATGTGCCATCTTCGTGAGCGCATCCACCACCACGAGGACGGTCGTGAACGTAGCGGACAGGGGCAGGTCAGTCAGGAAGTCCATGGAGATGGCTCCCCACGGTCTCTCCGGTGTCGGCAGCGGCTGGAGGAGTCCAGGAGGGGGGCCGGACGCGGCTTTGGCCTGTCGGCATGGCACACAGGACGTCACGTAGGCGTGCACGTCGTGCCGTACCCGAGGCCACCAAAAAGTCCGCGTCACTAGGTTCAAGGTCTTAAAGAAGCCGAAGTGCCCCGCCGCGGGGTTGTCATGGCACTGGTTCATGACGAGGGCTCGGAGCGGACTTGTGGGCACGTACAGCCGACCCCGGTGCCTGAGCAAGCCCTCCTCCACGGTCCATGGGGACGCGGGGCCGACGTCCGCTCTCCGCTGCTGCGACCAGTCGTCCCGTCGCTGCGCTTCCAGCACCTGAGTCCGCAGGTCCACCGGTTCCTGGACCGCGGCCAAGGAGTCCGCTGGCAGCACCGTCCGGGGGGAAAGGGAGTCCTTTGGGCAAAAGTATTCCGGCTTACGGGATAGCGCGTCCGCCCTCTGGTTGAGGTGGCTCGGAATGTATGTGACGTGGAAGTTGAACCGGGCGAAAAACAACGACCACCGGATCTGCCGCTGGTTCAAATTCCTGGCCGTGGTGAGGTGCTCCAGGTTCCGATGGTCCGTCCGCACCTCCACCTGGTGTCGGGCCCCCTCGAGGTGATGTCGCCAAGCCTCGAACGCGGCCTTGATAGCCAGCAACTCCTTTTCCCAGATGGTGTAGTTGCGCTCGGAAGGAGTGAGTTTCCGGGAGTAGTAAGCGCAGGGAAAAAGAGTGCCACCATCCACCGGAGCCTGTAGCAGCACCGCTCCAATCGCCACGTTGGACGCGTCTGTCTCAACCACGAACGGACGGTGTGGATCGGGGTGCCTCAGGACCGGCTCCGTGACAAAGGCCTGCTTGAGAACCTCGAAGGCCTGCTGCTGCGGGGGCCCCCACTGGAACGGAACCTTCTTCCGAAGGAGCTGGGTCAACGGCACGGTCAGGGTGGCAAAGCCCGGGATGAAGGTCCGGTAGTAGTTGGCGAATCCCAACAGACGCTGGACGTCCTTCACCCGACGCGGGGGTTCCCAACTGCGCAAGGCCGCCACCTTGTGTGGGTCCATCGCGATGCCCTCGGGGGTGATGATGTGCCCGAGGAACTCTATGGAAGTCTGGAAGAAGTAACATTTCTCCAACTTCGCATAGAGCTGGTGCTCCCGCAGGCGCTGCAGGACCTGGCAGACATGCTGGAGGTGACTCTCCGGGGTCCGGGAATAGATCAAAATATCATCCAGGTAGATCACCACGAACCGATCCAGCATGTCCCGGAACACGTCGTTCATCAAGTGCTGGAAAACCGCGGGGGCGTTGGTCAACCCGAACGGCATGACGGTATATTCAAAGTGTCCGTATCGGGTGCCAAATGCCGTCTTCCACTCGTCCCCCTCTCGCATCCGCACCAGGTTGTAGGCTCCCCGGAGGTCGAGCTTGGTGAAAATCGAGGCCTCCCGCAACCTCTCCATCAGCTCCGGGATCAGCGGCAGGGGATAGCGATTCCGTACCGTGATGGCATTCAAGCGCCGGTAGTCGCAACACAGGCGCAAGTCCCCCGTCTTCTTTTTCACGAAGAGGACTGGGGCCGAGAGCGGGGAGGTCGAAGGCCGGATGAACCCACGGGCCAGGTTCTTGTCCAGAAAGTCCCGTAAGGCGGCCAGCTCGGGCTCCGACATGGAGTACAGGCGTCCCGAGGGCAGGGGCGCGTTGGGCATCAAGTCCACCGCGCAGTCGTAGGGTCGGTGCGGGGGCAAGCGATCCGCCTCCTTCTCGCTGAACACGTCGGCGAAGGATGTCAGCTCCGGAGGCAAGGAGACGTTCGGGGCAGAGACGTCCTGGCCGGCACAGGTGTGGCGAAGGTGGTCGACACACTGCAGGCTGGGGAACGAGATGGCATTTCTCGACCACGCCACCTGAGGGTCGTGCGCCCGAAGCCAGGCCATCCCCAGGACCAAGGGGAAGTGCAGGTCCGCCGTCACATAAAACTGGATCGCCTCCTCATGGTTCCCAATGGCAAGGCGCAAGGGCTGAGTAGCGAAGTTGATGGGCCCCGCCACAAGTTCCCGCCCATCAATAGTTTCGACCCTCAACGGAGGGTCCACTGGAACCAAGGGAACCTTGTAATGGGCCACAAAGGCCTGGTCCATAAAGTTCGTGGTGGCCCCCGAGTCCACCAGCGCGTGCGCCTGGAGCCCCTCCGACCGGTTAGCCAACAACACCCGGGTGTTCAAAATCAGGTGCCGAGGGGGCTCACAGTCCACAGCCGCCGCCTCCGGCGGGGCATGGTCACCTGCCTGACCCAGAGTTTCCCCTAGGCCAGGCCTGACCCGTTTCCCGGCTGGTCACGCCGAGGCTCCGGAACAGGCTTGAGCGATCCACTCCGCTTCCGGGGACACGAGGCGGCGAAATGTCCAGCCTCGCCGCAATAGAGGCACAACCCCCCTTGGCGTCTCCGCATCCGCTCCTGGGCCGTCAGTTGAGGTCTGGCTGCTCCGAGCTCCATGGGCTCCTCAGCCGTCGCCACCAAACGCGGTACGGTCCGGGGCGCTGTTGGTACGAAACGCGGGGGTGCCGGCACTGTCGGTGGTTCCGGAAGAGCCCTACGGGGCCGTCGCCGTTGTAGGCGGGCATCGATGCGCAGGCATTGGGTCACCAGCGTGTCCAGGGTCTGTGGCGCCTCCACCCGAACCAGCTCGTCCTGCATCTCATCGCAGAGGCCGTCCTGGAAGGCATCCATCAGCGCCGCCTCATTCCAGGCCGAATCCTGGCCTAGCAATCGGAACTCCGCAATATAGTCCTGCAGGGGGCGCTTGCCTTGGCGGAGGTCTTTGATGCGCCTCGCTGCCGTCTGCACCCGGAGGGGGTCCTCAAACATGGTGCGCAGGTGTTCCAAAAAGCCCTGATAGTCCAGAAGCAAGGGGCTGTCTTGCAGCAACAGGGGCGTGGCCCATCGGGCGGCAGTGCCAGAGAGGGAGCTGATAATAAAAGCCACCCGAACCCGGTCATCCGGAAAATCCTCCGGCCGCATTGCCATGTACAGCTGGCACTGTCCCAAGAAGGCCGGGAACATTTCCTGCTGTCCAGAAAACTTATCTGGCATGTTCACTGGGCATCTTGGACGGGGAAGGGGAGCAGGTGGAGCTGCTACAGGAGCATTTCCCAAAGCAAGTTGTGCAGTTAGCTGTGCTACTTGCTGTTGCAGAAGTTGATTGGCCTCCAGCATCTGCTGTACCTGCTGCTGCAGCTGTTGGTCCATCGTGGGTTAACGATGGAGTTTTGGGTGACGAACAAGATGATCTGTCCCCCCCCTTCAGAGACCCACAAAAACACAGCCAGCCGAGGGTTAAGACTCACTTGGCACACTCTGCAGTTCTTATCTCAACCTTGGCAGCGATATGCACACCGTCTGCCAAGGACTTTATTGGTTTACACAAACAAGAAAATCACCTACGTAGCTTTGCCGTTCATCCAGCTTCCAAGACTACGAGGTTGCTCCGTTTGTTTAGCTGTGCAGTTAGCTTTGTTCGTCACGAACTTCGTGATCCATTGTACTGTCTTAAATAGATATGCTTCTGGGTGTGGTCCAGTGAGTCATGGATCCTATGACTCCAATCCAATGACTCAGGATTTCCTCATACGCCGCAGCTGCAGTACCCTTTTCTCTCGCCTTCTTTGGCGTGCGTCCAGGAATGACGTCTCTCCCTCACTCTCATCTGAGACACCTGTTTCCCCACTACTTGGCTCTCTTTCAGCTGGCACCTGAGCCGGTGCCAGAGGGGGAGGGCTGGGAGATCTGGCTGGCTCCTCTTCCTCCTGCTCAGAGTTGCCTTCCTCCAAAGGGATAGGCTCAGAGGACGGGGCCACAACACCCACATCCATATCCAATCCAACTTTGATAGCTTTTCAACGTTAGCCAAGGTCATAAAATAAACAAACTGGTGCAAATCTTTAACATAACATGTTTGGTCCTTATAGTTTTCAGCAGCGATCATGAGACAAGAGATTTCTTGTATGTCTGGACTAGGAGGATGTGGACGGGTATGAATGCATATATGCATCCCTCAAGATTACATATTAATGTGGTAGATCAGTGGTGGGATTGAAATAATTTAACCAGTTCTCTGCCCTAATGACCAGCTGGGTGGGCGTGGCCATGGTGGGTGTGGCCATGGGGTGTGACAGGCGGCACTTGGCCTTCTGCACATCCCTGGGAACAAAAATGGGCCACAGGGCGGGGGGGGATGTGCCGGCCCCTCCCCGTACCCCATTTTGGGCCTAGTAGGCCTCCCTGCAGTTACCTGGGAGCCAAAATGGGGCATGTGGGGAGTTCAGGGAGGGGCGAGGCCAGTTACCTGTTCACCCAAATTGACCCGAAGCGGCTGAATCCTACCACTATGGTAGATCCATTATTTGGATACCTAGGTTCAAATCTGGACTGTCTAAAGCAGAGATGGGGAACAATGGACCCTTTGATGACTTGAGGACTTCAACTCCCAGAATTCCTGAGCCAGCATGGGTTAGGGTTAGAGTTAGGGTTAGGGATGAGTATGGCTGTCTCAGGAATTCTGGGAGTTGAAGTCCACAAATCATCAAAGGGCCATCGTTCCCCACCTCTGGTCTAAAGGCTTGCTTCTCGGTGGTAGACTTTTATTCGCCTTCCCAGGTTCCGAGAATCCCAAATTTCCTTTAGACTGGAGTCTAATGCCTGCCTAAAAATATGAAGTTTGGATATGATCATGCAGACAGCAACAGGGAGGGAGAGGACAAAGCAAAATTAACTTCATTAACTCAAACCCAAACAAAAGGAATCACACACAATGGGCACAAATCGACCACATGATGCCTCAGCAGAAGGAATACATGTCATCATAGCCAATGACAATGATAAAGATAACAATTGTATCACAAAGACTCTACAGAAAAGGGCATTTGAATGGAATGGATTTTCCCAGCATGAATGCCAATGAGACTCAAACAGAGATATTCGCTGGGGGGGGGGGGGAGCTCACTTAAGCCTATCTTGTTTTCTTGCAAATGGAAGACCCCTCCCCCCACTCTGGCTTCTAATGCACCGAGCGGCTTAATTGGGTACCCAGGCAGTTTTTTGAGAAACAAGACTGTGCCAAGAACAGGAAAGAGGGAATCCCAGGGTTTAGCTAGCAGCCTGGAACCGAAAGGAAATTGCAGTGACCAAACGACAGTTGCGTTGTAGAAAGCTTTTCTAATGATAGCAATTAGGTTCCGAGCCTGTGAAGCATCGCTAAATGTGTGCAGGAAGTGCAGCCCTCACATTTGGGTGGAAAATTAACGAGTGAGGGGATGCGGGGGGGAAGCTGAGATAAAATATAAAGACATGAACTGCTTTGACTTGAGCTTTGGGCTCTGAGCTCACATCTTTAATTAGAAGCCAGGCAGCTGGATAAGAAATGTAGAGGTGCTTTCTAAGGCCTGGCATGAATAGCTCAAGTGTAGCCAGAAAATTGAAGGTCTCCAAATTACACCCACTTGTGATTTCATAGCCTTTGAGGGATTATGTTAATGTTATGGATAGCCTTGTCCTGGGGGGGATGTTAAAAATGTGAGGAAATGGCAAGAATTGAGTTCTGAGGCTTGAGAAGGGTATGATGAGGATGAAGATCAGGATGGGGATAAGATAGGATAGGGTAGGGTAGGGTAGGGTAAGGTAGGAGAGGAGAGGAGAGGAGAGGAGAGGAGGGGAGGGGAAGGGAGGGGAGGGAAGGGAAGGGAAGGGAAGGGAATAATAGAGTTGGAAGGGACTTTGGAGGTCTTTTAGTCCAACCCCCTGCTTAGGCAGGAAACCCTACACCACTTCAGACAAAGGGTTATCCAACATCTTAAAAAATTCCCAGCGTTGGAGCATTCACAACTTCTGGAGGCAAGTTGTTCCGCTGACTAATTGTTCTCACTCTCAGGAAATTTCTCCTTCGTTCTAAATTGCTTGTCTCCTTGATTAGTTTCCACCCAGTGCTTTGGAGAATAGCTTGATTCCCCCTTCTTTGTGGCAGCCCCTGAAATATTGGAACACTGTTATCATGATGATGTTATTCATTCAGTCCTGTCCACTCTTTGGTAATTCTATAGGCCAGATCTCTCCACATCTTCCAATCTCACACTACTTCTTTGAGTCTTTCTATGTTCTGGCTGCTGTGGGTTAGAATCGAGATCATGCAAAGTCTTCATAGCAATTTATAATGCCTTGCATCCAGTTTTGGTTGCCATGATATAACAAAGGGATTGATACTCTAGAAAGGGTGCAGAGAAGAGCAACAAAGATGATTAGGGGACTGGAGGCTAAAACCACGGGTGAAATCCAGCAGGTTCTGACAGGTTCTGGAGAACTGGTAGCGGAAATTTTGAGTAGTTTGGAGAACTGGAAAATGCCACCTCTGGTTGGTCCCAGAGCAGGGTGGGAATGGAGATTTTGCAATATCCTCCCCCCTGGAGTGGGGTGGAATGGAGATTTTGCAGTATCCTTCCTCTGCCGTGCCCACCAAGCCATATCCACTGAGCCACACCCACCAAGCTACACCACATCCACCAAGCCACACCCACAGAACCGGTAGTAAAACAATTTGAATCCCACCACTGAACCTATGATACAGATATCATAACAGGGCCATGAAGCTGAAATTTGAAAAAAATAAATCAATAAATAAAAATCTGGAACTTTGTTATATACTGCATGTTGACAGCACTGAGAATGTTCTCTGCGCAAAAAATGAAAAAGACAACACTAATCTTCACAATGGAAAGAATGGCTGGAAAACCTGATGGGGGCTAGCAGAGAGGGCCAAATTAACTGCTTTAATTAAAGACATCATCCATCCAATTTCTTTTCTGCTTAGAAACAATCTTCTAGATTTTGTGCTTGAGACAGAACAGAACACAGTGAAACCCTTGACTTGGGATTTGCTGATTAGATAGGTTTGTTGGCATCGAAGTGGCCAGTATATACTAAGTATGCAAAAGTAAAAAAAAAAAAATTGAGGCTCTAATGTTATTTACTTTATTCTATTGCACTGAAAAGAGTTGGAAGTTAAAGATTTCCCTTTTTTCCCCTTTCCTCCCACTTGCCTCTCTTCCTCCTTTCCTTCCTTCCTTTTCCTTCCCTGCTATCTTTATTTTCACTTGTATTTTATACCTTGATAAGTTTAATAAAAAATAATTAAAGATACTAAGACTCTTGGTATGCACTAAATGATAATGATGCTCTATCATCTTAGATTTTTTTTAAAGCTACCTTCTGCTACAAGACGGGATGGTAGCTAGCAGAAATCTCAGTTCTATGCTGGGGAGTCTAGTTATTGGGCGCCTACAAGCTCACTACCATCGAAAACAAAATTTCCTCAAAGAATCCATTAACAACATTTCAATTCTTAGTTAAAAATGTCAGTTACTGGGTCATTATCAGTTTCAACTAGTTAAGGTAGAAATCTTTTTCCTTTCCTTTCCTTCCCTTTCTCATTCCTTTCCTTTTTCTTTCCCTTCCTTTTCCTTTCTCATTCCCTTCCTTTTTCTTTCCCTTTCTTTTCTCATTCTCTTTTTTCTTTCCCTTTCCTTTTCTTCCTCATTCCCTTTTTTCTTCCCCTTTCCTTTCCTTTTTCATTCCCTTCCTTTTTCTTTCCCTTTCCCTATCATTTCCTTCCTTTCCCTTCCATTTCTCATTCCCTTCCTTTTTCTTCCCCTTTTCTTTCTCATTCCTTTTTCTTCTCCTTTTTTCTCATTCCCTTTTTTCTTCCCATTTTCTTCCTCATTCCCTTTTTTCTTCCCCTTTCCTTTCATTTCTCATTTCATTCCTTTTCTTCCCCTTTCCTTTCTCATTCCCTTCCTTTTTCTTCCCCTTTCCTTCCCTTTCTCATTCCCTACCTTTTCCCTTTCCTTTCCTTCCCTTCTTTTCTTTCTTGGATGAGGAATCAGCTGCTGATCTGGATCTTTCTCCTGGGATTTTAATATGGATTACACGAGGGAAATCATGATGCCAAATCAAAGCCTTTAATTATTTCATTCATATTAGCCATTATCAGTACACTATGGATGGCTTAATTGGCAGTTTTCTAGAATCTTCTGGGGAAACTAGCAGGCTATCCGGAGCCTTCATCTTAAATAGGATATTCCCCAATTGCCTGGGGTTTGAGAAGATGCTAAAATCACACACACACAAATCATAATTCAGTTTAATTCTACCCACGTTTACACTGCATGAATCAAACTGGTAGGCCTCTACTCGGTCCGGTGAAGCGTGCTCTTTCAATGCTAGTTTTGGGCAAGACCTATGAACTTTTTAAAAATAGGAATCGAGCAAAGGTGCTTTTTCAAAAGGCACTGGACTTTGTTTTTGTTTGAAGATGCTTCTCTTCTCATTCAAGAAGCTTCTTCAGTTGACTGAATGGTGGAGGATGGGAGGAAGGATGGGAAGGTGAAAGACAGAATTCCTTCTGTACCTGCACCATTCATTCATTCAGAACTGAAGAAGTTTCTTGGATGAGAAGAAATGTCTTCAAGCCAAAACAAAGCCTAATTGCCTTTTGAAAAAGCACCTTTAGGACAACCATGACTTGGATGTCTGAGAATCTCCATAGATAGATCAAGGCAGGGGTGCTATTCAGCAGGTTCTGACAGGTTCTGGAGAACCGGTAGTGGACATTTTGAGCAGTTCGGAGAACCAGCAGCAGAAATTTTGAGTAGTTTGGAGAATCGGCAAATACCACCTCTGGCTTGCCCCAGAGAGGGGTGGGAATGAAGATTTTGCAATATCCTTCCCCCAGGAGTGGGGAAGGAATGGAGATTTTGCAGTATCCTTCCCCTGGAGTTGAGTGGGAATGGAGATTTTGCAGTATCCTTCCCCTGCCACGCCCACCAAGCCACACCCACAGAACTGGTAGTAAAAAAATTGAATTTCACCACTGGATCAAAGCAATGTTAGATGGCTGCAGCTCTGCTCAAAATCCTATATATATACACTACTCAAAAAAATAAAGGGAACACAAGCAGAAGACATATCCGAGATCTGAATGAATGAAATAGCCTTATTAAATACTTTGTTCATTACCAAGTTGGGGCACAATGCAGCGGCTCACATGGTTTTGTCCGCATGTATCACCTCCCCTGCCAGAGCTGCATTGTTGCCAATTTGCTTCTGGGTGCAATTCAAGGTGCTAGTTGTCACCTTTAAAGCCCTTCATGGCTTGGGACCAGGTTATCTGAGGCACCGTCTCTTGCCAGTCACATCCACCCAACCCACTAGAGAAGGGAGGCAAAGAATGGTGCAGATCCCATCTCCTAAGGTAGTGTATCTGGCGAGGAGAACGGCCTTCTCTGTGGAGCCACTCTTTCTGGAACTTTCCCCAGAGATTAGACTGCCCCCTCACTCTAATGCTCCTTTGGAAAGCCCTGAAGATGTGGTTCTGTCAGTGGGCCTGGGGAAGCCAGAGTGGGATAGAGCCCATTAAACGGTTGATTTGTGTGTGTGTTGTTGCCGAGGCAGGGTGGGGGTGTTATTATTTATTATTATTTATCTCTTTTATTCATTAAACATGAAACTCAGTCAACTGAACATTTAAAAATGCATCACAAATACCATTGATTGTTGCTAATGGTGGATACGGTTTGCTGCCAGTGTCCTAGGTATCAACCAAGTATTTTCTTAAAATATACGATGTTCCAAGTAACACAGTTTTTTGCAGTTACGCTAGTGTTATTTCAGGGAGCTGCAATATGCTGATGTATCTTATAAAATTCTTGGACATGGTACCAAGTGCCCTGATGACGGTCGCGCAGGTGACCGGGGCGTGACTTAGTCCTAGTCGACCTGTGCAGTTCAGTTGCAGGCGGGGCGTTGAGCCGATCTTAGGGACCTTCTGTCTCTCCTGGCTCCACCAATGGAACCTCCGGAATTCTTTTGGGGGTTTGACCTTCCCCGGCTGGGAGGAGCGGCTCGCTGGGGCAGCGCTGGAACTCCGGCTTGCCAGATAAGTACTCCGGCTCACTTGGGTTTGAGGTAGCTGTATTGGGAGGACCTTTGTAGTTAGGGCCTGGTTTGCAATCGGTCTCAGTACTTTTGCTGACTAGTCTATGTCTTAGCTGGTCAATGTGACGCCTCCAAATTTTCCCCTGGCCAACATCAATTGTGTAAGACTTTGGCCCCGAAATGCCTGTTACGATGCCCTCTACCCACAAGGGACCTGTGGCATAGTTTCGTGCATAGACTGTGGTACCTATGGGGAATTGTCTGAGGCCTCCCTTTTCCCCCTTAAACTTATCCTGTGAATAGTTTGGATGCAATCGATCTCAGCTTGTGGCCCATTAGAAGTTCGGCCGGACTGTGGCCAGTGTCTGTGCACGAGATGGCATGCTGTATTGCCAAGAATTGGTCAATCTTGGCCTGCCAATCCCCTGGCCTGCCAGTCCCTAACACGATGAATGACACCAGACCCACACTCACAAGAGCCACACAGGATGTCACCACCACACATCCACGCAGAAAGCAGACTCAAACCCACACTGATAATGAGGCACGACCAAGGACCAGAAGCCAGACCGCAGCTGCATCATTAGCCACTTTTAACCCCTCCAATCCATACATGAATCAGACCAACACCCACCATGAAAAGCTCTCACGTCCACAAACACGAAGCCAAACAACAACGCAGCTCACCAGCTCAAATCCCCCTGCAACTCAGACTAAGCCAAGCACAACCAAGCCCCCACCCAAACAGAACACACCCCCAGCCAATCAGAGCACAACCAACCCCCCATCCAATCAGAGCACAGCCAAACCCCTAACCAATCAGAACACACCTCCACCCAATCAGAACACAGCCAAGCTCCCACCCAATCAGCTCCCACCCCCACTAGCAGTTAAAAGGAAGGGACAACTGCAATCTCTCATTGCTCCTGGAAGCACGAAGCCGAGAACACCAGCCTGAAGATGACGAATGAACTTCGTCGAAATGTCGCCAAGATACTTCCAATTCTACGTGGGAGAAGACCCGAATAACCAAAGACCTACATACAAACACCTGCGAAAACCTCAGAAAACACACACACACACACACACACACACAAACACACACACACACATAGACAGACAGACAGACACACACACACACACACATATATATGTATGTATGTATGTATGTATGTATATATATATATATATATATATATATATATATATATATATATATATATATATATATATATCTTTTCTGAGGTTTTCGCAGGTGTTTGTATGTAGGTCTTTGGTTATTCGGGTCTTCTCCTGCGTAGAATTGGAAGTATCTTGGCGACATTTTGACGAAGTGTCATTCGTCATCTTCAGGCTGGTGTTCTCGGCTTCGTGCTTCCTATATATATCCTATATATATATATATTTGTCTATTTTCTTACTTTTTGTAGATTTACTTACTTTTCGTAAGTAAGAAAATAGACATTGTACCTTTACAGGGAGGAACATGAGATGTGGGTGTGGCTTACTGAGGATGGCTAATGAACCAGAAATAGCTATATAAGTCTCTCACAATGCAGCACAAAATTTCCTGGCTGCCAGAATGAAAAGAAGGAGAAGAAAAAAACCCAGAAAGTAGTGAATGTGATTTCACTCAATCGTGGTTCCAGAAAAATCTTGGTTATGTAGGAAAAACCTGGTCTAAAGGAAACACACACACACACACACACAGTTGTAAGACAAAGTATGTGAACCCCTTGGGATTACGTGGAATTTTGCATCAATTGGTCATAAAATGTGCTCTGAACTTCATCTAAGTCACAACAATAGAAAAACAAAGTCTGCTTAAAATAATACTACACAAACATTAGATGTTGCCATGGTTTAATTGAACATAACATGTACACATTTACAGTGCAGGGAGGAAAAAGTATGTGAGCCTCTAGCCTAATGACTTCTCCAAGAGCTAATTGGAGCCAGGAGTAAGCCAACCTTGACTCCAATCAGTGTGATGATACTGAATGTGTTGCTGACAGCTGTCCTGCCCTTTAAAAACACACACCTGTTTTGGGTGTACTGGTTTCAAGAAGCACTGTCTGATGTGAACCATGCCTCGCAGAAAAGAGCTCTCAGAAGACCTACGATCAAGAACTGTTGACTTGCATGAGAGTTACAAAAGTATCTCCAAAAGTCTTGATGGTCATGTGTCCATGGTAAGACAGACTGTCTACAAATGGAGAAAGTTTAGCACTGTTGCTACTCTCCCTAGGTCTGGTCATCCAGTAAAAATGACTGCAAGAGCACAGCGCAGAATGCTTCATGAGGTAAAGAAGAATCCTAGAGTGTTAGCTAAAGACCTACAGAAATCTTTGGCACATTTTTGTTGACACATCTACAATAAGGAAAACATTAAACAAGAATGGAGTACATGGGAGAACACCACGGAGGAAGCCACTGCTGTCCAAAAAAAATATTGCAGCATGTTTGAAGTTTGCAAAAGAGTACCTGGATGTTCCACAGCACTTCTGGCAAGATATACTGTGGACAGATGAAACCAAAATTGAATTGTTTGGGAAGAACAAACAACACTATGTGTGGAGAAAAAAAGGCACAGCACACCAACATCAAAACCTCAGCCTCACTGTAAAACATGACGGAGGGAGCATCATGGTTTGGGCTGCTTTGCTGCCTTAGGGCCTGGACAGATTGTTGTCATTGATGGGAAAATGAATTCCAGAGTTTATCAAGACATTTTGCAGGAAAACGTACAACCATCTGTCCGCCAACTGAAGCTCCACAGAGGATGGGTGATGCAACAGGACAATGACCCAAAGCATACAAGTAATTCAACAAAAAAATGGCTTCAACAGCACAGAATACGCATTCTGGAGTGGCCCAGTCAGAGTCCTGACCTCAACCCAATTGAAATGTTGTGGCAGGACCTTAAGAGAGTGATTCACACCAGACATCCCAAGAATATTGCTACACTGAAACAGTTTTGTGAAGAGGAGTGGTCCAAAATTACTCCAGATCGTTGTGCAGGTCTGATCTGCAACTACAGGAAACGTTTGGTTGAGGTTATTTCTGCCAAAGGAAGGTCAACCAGTTATTAAGTCCAAAGGTTCACCTACTTTTTCCTCCCTGCACTCTGAATGTTATGTTCAATTAAACCATGGCAACATCTAATGTTTGTGTAGTATTATTTTAAGCAGACTGTGCTTTTCTATTGTTGTGACTTAGATGAAGTTCAGAGCACATTTTATGACCAATTCATGCAAAACTCCACGTAATCCCAAGGGGTTCACATACTTTTTCTTGCAACTGTGTGTATATATATGTATGTGTGTGTGTGTGTATGTGTATGTATATATATATATATATATACACAGAATATATAGAAATAGCTATTTAGGTCTCCCAGAATGCAGCACAAGATTCTGTTTGCTGCCAGAGTGAAAAAGATGGAGATAGAACCCAGTATGTAGTGAATGTGATTTTGCTCTATTGTGGTTCCAGAAAAATATTAACTACGTAGGAAAAACCTGGCTTTAAGGAAAAACACACATTATACCTACGAAAAGTAAGGAAAATAGACATTGGGCCTTTACAGGGAGGAACATGAGATGTGGATGGCTAACGAGCCAGAAATAGCTATTTAGGTCTCCCAGAATGCAGCACAAGATTCTGTTTGCTGCCAGAGTGAAAAAGATGGAGATAGAACCCAGTATGTAGTGAATGTGATTTTGCTCTATTGTGGTTCCAGAAAAATCTTAACTACGTAGGAAAAACCTGGCTTAAAGGAAACACACACACACACACACACACACACACACACACACACACATATGTGTATATTCATTCATTCATTCATTGCTCCAGGAAGCACGAAGCCGAGAACACCAGCCTGAAGATGACGAATGAGACTTCGTCGAAACGTCACCAAGATACTTCCAATTCTACGCGGGAGAAGACCCGAATAACCAAAGACATATATATATATATATATATATATATATATATATATATATATATATATATATATATATATATATTTCTTACTTTTCGTAGATTTTATGTGTGTTTTTCTTTAAGCCAAGTTTTTCCTACATAACCAAGATGTTCTGCAAACCCTGATTGAGTGAAATCACATTCACTACTTTCTGGGTTTTTTTCCCCCTTCTTTTCATTCTGGCAGCAAGCCTTAAGGCTTAAAGAAAAACACACATAAAACCTACGAAAAGTAAGAAAACAGATATTGTACCTTTTACAGGGAAGATACATGAGATGTAATTGTGGCTTACTGAAGATGGCTAATGAGCCTGAAATAGCTATATAAGTCTCCAAGTCTCCAAATGGGCAGGCACAAAATCTGCTTGCTGCCAGAATGAAAAGAAGGAAGAAAATCCCAGAAAGTATGAATGTGATTTCACTCAATCAGGGTTTGCAGAAACATCTTGGTTATGTAGGATGAACCTGGCTTAAAGAAACACACACATACACACACACACACACACAATATGTATGGTATGGTATGGTATGGTATGGTATGGTATGGTATGGTATGGTATGGTATGGTATGGTATGGTATAATATAATATAATAATATAATATAATATAATATAATATAATATAATATAATATAATATAATATAATATAATATAATATAATATAATATAATATAATATAATATAATATAATATAATATAATATAATATAATATAATATAATATAATATAATATAATATATTGATTGTATGGCAAATACATGGACTTACAGTAGTTGAACTTTTAAATGTCCAGTCCACCCAGCGATTCAAGAAAAGGGTGGCCTATGTTGAAAAAAAAACAGACATTGGGCCGGTGTAAGCTCTTGATGGACATTCGGACACAATGTGGTGGATATTTTGTCAAGGAGCACCACAGTTACACTGAGGGGTAGTAACAAGACCCCACTTAAGCAATGAGTCCTGGTAGACAACATGTTGGATACAGATCCTGTTCAGAATTGACCAAAGCTGGTGAGGAAGGTCAAAACCTGGCAAATTTTGTGTAGGGTCATCTATGTATCTGGGCGTTATGTAGGGTCATGCCTGTATCTGGGCATTCAACAGTCAATTTGGCTTTGCACTGTGTCTTTATCCATTGCCCTGTATTTAGAGAGCCAGGAGTTCTGTATTTAGAGAGCCAGGAGTTCTACAAAGATGTTTGGCTGCCAACTGCCGTTAACTGCCAATTCTTCAATGTAGTCTGGCTGCCAACTGCCATTAACTGCCAATTCTTCAATGTAGTCTGGCTGCTGATGGTTGCTAAATGTTGGGTTCACACTTCTGTGCTATCCAAAATGCAGCATGAGGAGGCAAACTATCATCACACCCCTCTTATATATAAATGTAAGAAAAAGATTTATATTTAAGTCTTTTAAAACCTATTTAAAGATGTATGTTTAATAAAACTATTAAAAATATACAAAATAAAAAAAATTTATTTTTTAAAAAAATATAAATCGAGCTGTGGTGGCTCAGTGGTTAAGAATGCAGTATTGCAGGTTAATTCTGCAATTGCCAGCAGTTTGATCTTAAACGGCTCAAGGTTGACTCAGCCTTCCATTTTTTCAAAGTTGGTAAAATGAGGACCCAGATTCTGGGGGGTAACAGGCTTACTCCGTAAACCTCTTCAAGAGGACTGTAAAGCACTGTGAAGCAGTATATAAGTCTTAAGTGCTATTGCTAAATGTAAAAAACGTGTACAAATGTAATATATTTGTTGATGAGTTTATACACCCAGCCAGTAAAATAGCCACAAGTCATTCTGACTCAGGCATTATTACCAAGCTATAAATTTCTTAGCCAGTTCCAGGTGAATACGAGAAACAGGGTTTTATTTTTTTATGTACATATAAAAGTTTGAATTCTAACTCGGTTTGAGGAAAGAGGGAACCCCCCCCAAAAAAACCCCATTCTTAATCGAAAAAAAAGATACCTATATAATTTGGGAGATTATGGACAGGGACAGAGGTTCCTCTTATTCTCCTCCCAAAATGAGATTTGCTAGCGTCACTGTGCATACAAGCTCAGCAATTTTTCAAACAGGAAAGCACAGAAAGCAATAAATTTGTATTTTTTTATACCCTGACCTCTTTAGAAGCTGCAGCTGTTGCAGAATTGTGTGGCTCCGTTTTAGCATGGAGGGCTGCATTAACTATGTGAAGACGAGGTGGAGAGCCAGGAGTGCCGTAAATAAATTTAGATATAAGGTAAGCAAACAAGTCAGCTTGTTTGTGCTGCTTCACCATTTGCTTCTATAGCCACTTCAAAGTGAAAGGAGCTCGACCAATGCAGGAAATATACACCACATCTGGAAAACAAGCAAGGCAAGGAAAAAGGATACTGTTTAAAAAACAAAACAAAACACCACACCACTTGCCTGAAACTTACACAAGTTCAGGAATGTCTTTCCCAGCCCTGCCCTCCTCCATTTTTGCTCCGGTCAGTCTCAAAATAACCTGCTCTTTAGCCAAATTCAAGCAAGAATGCTTTTCATATACACAATATATCACACAGCAAAGCAAGCTTCACAGTATAATTTCTAAGGGGTGGGTTGGGGATAAATGTTTACAAATGCTGCAGATCACTTGGTGTATAAAGAAAGAGGAAGTTAGAAATAAAATATCTTCTCTCTCTCTCTCTCTCTCCCTCCCTCCCTCCTTCCTTCTTTCTTTCTTTCTTTCCTTCTTTCCTTCCTTTCCTTTTCCTTTCATTTTTGTAAAAAGTATTTATAAACAATTGATGAATTATCAGGTCAGATAGATAGATTCTTCCACGATGATTTATTAACTACAATAATTAACAACACTTAGCAAAATAGCTTAATCCTCTGTGCCATTCTCTGCCAATGCAACACTTAGCTTGAATCCTGCCATTCCGGCAACCTAATGTTTGTTTGTTTTTTTATTAACCTTTTAGAAATCTGATTTCAACATGGAAACGAACTTATTTTCTTCTTGCCTTTGAAAGTTTCATGAATATTCTAAACCATCGTAGGATTAACAAGTTCTGGTTTTATATGGTGCCAATTCCATGTACCCAACCAATATAATGTACAGGTAGACCTACGACCATAATTGGACCCCAAATTTCTGTTAAGTGAGTTTTGTCCCATTTAACGAACTTTCTTGCCACAGTTGTTAAGTGAATCACTGCGGTTGATAAGTTAATAACCCGGTTCTTAAGTGAATCTGGCTTCCCCATGGACTTTGCTTGTCAAAAGGGGATTGAGTGATTCCTCGGGATGTTGCAACCGTCATAAGTATGAACCAGTTGGCAAGCATCTGAATTTTGATCACATGATCCTGGGAATGCTTCAATGGTTGTAACTGTGGTCCTAAGTCATTTTCTTCAGTGCCGTGGGAACTTTGAACGCTTAAATAAATGAACTGTTGTTGAAGTCGGGGCTTACCTGTATTGTTCACCTGTTGTAATGCAATAAAACAATCCGTAGGCGTAATTACTGCCGTGTTAGTTACTATTGGTTTTGTTTCCTTAGAATAGGATGCATCTCTTGGTTGCTTTTCAGGAGAACATGGGAGCAGGCAGTGAAGTAGATCCTTGGATGCTTGGCAGATGCTCTGAAACTTGTTCCAACAGGCCTACAACGGGGTCGTTTGGAAGGACTGATCCTTTGGCTCAAATTACTTCCTCCAATAGAGACGCCCATTGATTTTTCTATCTATCTGCTCTTTTTTTTTTTTTTTTTTGCCTATGAGCTTCCTGTTTCCAGGAGGGTGGCCTTTGGCCTCGCTCAAACTTATTTGCTCTTGCCTTCTTGTCAGGGAGTTGACTGGCGTAGGGGCACGAGTGGCGTAGGAGGCTAATGCCTCCTACAAAGGCAGCATTTAACATCCAGCTGCCTGCAATTATTGCGAGTTCAATCCTCACCAGGCCCAAGGTCGACTCAGCCTTCCATCCTTTCTAAGGTGGGTAAATTGAGGACCCAGTTTGTGGGGGCAGTAAGCTGACTTTGTATAAATATACAAAAGTATGAAGGCTATTGCTTAATGCATTGTAAGCTGCCCTGAGTCTCCGGAGAAGAGTGGCATGTAAATCAAATTAAAAAAAATATAAGAATGGGGCAACTCCTTCTCCTCTTTTGCTCCTTCAATTTTTTTTTAGACTCCTCTTGACCGTTTCTTCTGTACCCTTCTGCCTTTTGTCTTTCTTCTGTTGGAAGAAATGTCCATCTGGGTTCAGTTCCAAGTGGGGAAGAAAGACCCTGGAAACATGGAGACTGCTTGGAAAGATGGTTTTTAATGGTGGACAGGACCATATGGTTTGAGGTCCTGGAGGAAAAAAGGGAAGAGAGGCGGAGAGTGTCCCACTTTTATGCTCTCTGTTGGGCTTTTAAATTTGAGCTTATATTCTGATTGGTTGTCAGACTCCCATGGTGCCATGCAGGGAAAACTCTGTAGGCTGTCCTGAGTCCCAAGCTTGGTTGACTCTTGCTGGGTGATGATGTAATGAAAGAGCTTTGGGCAGTTCCTACTATGGCTCTGCCTCAAGGAGGTAGATCTTTGTTAGGTAGACAAATGGGCCTTAATGGCCCATTGACAAAGAGGGGGGGGAGAGGGCTGAGTTTCTGCCTCCCTTTTGGGGGAAATATTCCGCCCTTTTAATAAGTCCTAAAATACCTCATTTTCCTAGGAGAGGGGTGCTAACTTCCTACACTTAAAAGAGCAAAAGTAGTATGGTCTTCTTCGATCAGGCTTGACTTCCATAGACGTCCTTAAGTCATCCCACTTGATTTCCTGGCAAAGATACAGGAGCAGATTGCAGGTAGCCCTCGGCTGAGCAACCGCTCATTTAGTGACCGTTCGTAGTTACAGCGGCATTGAAAAAAAATGTGACTTATTTTTGCAGGATCCCCACGGACATACAATCGAAATTCAGATGCTTGGCAACTGGTTCATATGTCAGAGTTCCGATGGATGCCCTAATTAAATCATGAGTTTCGAGCCAAGCTTCAAAAGAAATCCAGTTATTTATTAGGAACTTCCTGTTGTCACGTTCCCAGTTGAAACAAGCTTGGCTCTGGGCCTATCTCCTGCCCCTCGGTGTCCTCCGGAGGCATTGCCAGAGAGGAGGGTCCTGGAGAAGGAGGCCTTGCCAACTCCTCTCCCTCACTCTCAGAGTCCTCCCCTGCTGATGACGCAGGCTCAGGCAACGGAGCCACAACACTGGTGACTCCTAGACTCCTAAGGCTTTCTCTGTGTGCACACCTACTTTATGGATCAACTCTCCCTGGAGCTCTGGATGGCCCCTGACCTGCACTCCTTCCGCCGTGACCTCAAGACATGGTTATTTCACCAGGCCAGGTGGGACTGAAGGGTTTTTAAGGAGAATTTTTAATAGCTTTTAACCTGAAATTGATTTATTGCTTGTTCTATTTCTGTGAACCACCCAGAGTCCTTGTCAGAGAGAAGGCGGCATACAAGCTTAATTAATAAATAATAAATAAATTAATGTCATTATTGTCTTCCAAGGAAGAAACGGGGATTGTGTATGGTGGAATATAAGAAGACCACTACAAAAGTGATTGATACACTGATTGGAATCCTCTCCTATTAAATAAATATGATTCACCGACAAAAGACTATGCACTCTTTATTCCTGCTCACCTTCATCAATGAAAGGGTAAGGGACTCCCTGCAGTTTCGCAGAAGAGCTTCACATTCGTTCAGTGACTTGTTATCTAGTGCAATGCCATTTATCTGCAGGAAAAGGAAGAGTATCAAGCGTGCAACTGTCAAGAAAACACTAGAATATTCACTGTATTCAATATTGGTCTTCCAAGTTCACTTTCCATACCCAGTTCTTCGAAAGAAGATTTTCTGGTCTATTCCTTTATTAGCACTTGGATACCCTGTTTCCCCCAAAATAAGGCACCCCCTGATAATAAGCCCAATCGGGCTTTTGAGCGCATGGCAATAAGGCCAAGTGCTAATTTCAGGGTTCTAAAAATATAAGACAGGGTCTTATTTTCAGGAAAACACGGTACGTAATTCTGTTTTGGGCAACTGCAGGACCCATAACACACAACGATAGCAATGGTTTGCATCAAATTTCAGTATTAGAATAGTAAGGCAAGCGAGAGCAATTTTCTGAGCTAGAATGTCGGGCATGAAAGACCAGGTCCACACAGTAAAACTGATTTATTTCTTAATGGATTATGCACAGGAATCTTATCAGCTGTTAGCACCTGCTTAAGAGTTAGAAAAGAGTCAATGGAATTCACATTGTGGCTACACAGAGATTCTAGGGCCCGTGATGACACGCAGAGCCATATATGTGGGCACACTAGTGTTGCTCTAGCTTAGCTCCAGTGCGCATGTGCGTGCCGACCACCTGATTTCCAAGCCTTCTGGGCCCACTAGAAGTAGGGAAACAGGCTATTTCCAGCCTCCGGGGGGGGGAGGGCATTTTCACCCTCCCCAGGCTCCTAGAAAGCCCCTGGAACCTGGGGAGGGCAAAAAACGGGCCTTCCGATCCCATTGGAAGTTGGGAAACAGGCCATTTCCAGCCTCCAGAGGGCCTCCAACAGGGTGGGGAAGGCCGTTTTCGCCCTCCCCAGGCTCTGGAGCCTGAGAAGGGTGAAAAATGGGCCTACCGGGCCCAACGTGCCATCGCATGCCAAAAACGTTGGGAGTGTGAGGGGGGGAGTTGCGTGCGCATGGCAATGAATTATGGGTGTGGACACACATGCGACACCACCACCCCCGCTTCCCCTGCTTTTGGCATGCGACGGCAAAAAGGTTAGCCATCATTGTTCTAGGCTGATTCCTCTTTTAACTCCGCCTCTAGGTTCTGCCACTCCTTTCCCCTACACACCCGTGTTTTGGAAGGAGAGGAGCAAAACAGACAAGGAAACTTGCAAATAGGTTCAGACCATGCCTTGTATATGGAAAGGGCCAGGATGCCTGGCTAGGTGGCTCAGTGGCTAAAACACTGAGCTTATTGATCAGGAAGGTCGGCAGTTCGGCAGTTCAAATCCCTAGTATAGGCCTCTTCCGTGAGCAGGGAGTTGGACTAGATGACCTCCAAGGTCCCTTCCAACTCTGTTACTGTTCTTTTTTTACTCCTCTCCTTTTTTCCGCTAAACCTGTTTAGTGCTGCAGTTTTTCTACAGAGAGTCCTTGATTTACAAACAGTCATTTAACAATTGTTAAAAATGACAACTGACCTGAAAAATAGGACCTACCACCCGGATCAGAAGTTGTGATGGTTAGGCCCCTTCCATGGTTATGCGACTCCACTTTGGATGTCTGGAAACCTGGCCACATTTATAGCTGTTTGCAACATCCACATGTTTCATGACTATTTTTCCAAAAACCAGAAGCTATTTCTGGTTTTTGCAAAACTGTGCCCATAGCAAGCCATCATGACTGCAGCATTTACCAAGTAATTTACAACCAGTATGTTTGCTTACCAACCACTTAATACTTAGCAGGTAACTTTAGAAGAAATTATTTCTGCTTTCTGGCCAAATAGGCTTGGCCTCTCGTTTGATCTGAATTTCTACTTTGAAAAGATTGAAAAGTAATTTACAGCAATGATCCTATCTCCCACAGTGAGGGATCCATCCTTGGCAGCTGGACTACCACTCGTTATGGTGGCGACAAAGATTCCATTTTCCAGGCCAATTCCACTATCTGAAATGGAGACGCCAAGGTGAATTTTTAGCAATCCTCTCACACAAAGCTTACTGGCATGCCCAATCAATCTTTGCTATAGCCATGTTTGAAGGATGAGAGTGTGTGAGATTGTTTCATGCCTGCTTCTTGCAAAACCAAGCTTGAACTGGTTGAACTAGCCTCAATCACCCAAATCTATTCAGCATTCAGCATACATTTTCAGAATTCTGAAGGTTTAAAATGTTTTCTTTATAGCAATAGCACTTAGACTTATATACTGCTTCATTGTTCTTTTACAGTTCTCGGTAAGCAGTTTATGAAGTCAACATCTTGCCCCCAACTATCTGGGTCCTCATTTTACCAATCTTGGAAGGATGGAAGGTTGAGTCAACCCTGACCCGGTCAGGATCGAACTGCCAGCAGTGAGCAGTGAGTTAGCCTGCAGTACTGCATTTTAACCATTGCACCACCTCGGATCGTTACAGAAATGTACTGGTTATTTCTCTTCTAATTTAACAGTACAGTCCCTTTGGTATGTATTTCTCATTTGAGCAGCTGGTCTAGCTTGTTTCTGCCTTACCCGTAGGTGAAATCTTTGTTGTAAGTCTACAATGGTAACTCCTGAAAACACACAATTTTGTTTCGAGTTCTCAACATCTGGCAGCAGTTGGGTGACTTTGAGAACTAAGCAAAGCCTGGTTTGGTCGGGATTTGGATGGAAAAACTCCAAGAAACGTCAGGGATCAGGCTAAATTGGAAAGGATTTAAAAAAAAAAATCATCCAGAATGATACCCTATTACTGCCAAGAAAAATACTGTATACGTTGAAATCCATGAATCCAACTAAAGAATTGAGTTTGACTGACAGCAGACTTTTATCTTCTAAATTAGGAAAGTCGGTATCCTAAGAGCTACTGCACACAGTGATACAACCACGGCTGTTGCAAAAATGAAATCTGATATTTTCGATCACTAATACACAGGAGAAAACATCTTCCATAACAGGCATTTCAGTCTCAAACCAGGAAAGCATACCAACGTACTTATTCACTTTGGTAGCAAATCCATGAAGAATGCAGTGGAAATATTGACTGGATCTCTGCATATTTGTTAGTTGACAACATATATAAATAACCACTGACTCTGAAGCAGCACGAGGACCTCACCTTTATGGCCTGAAAGGTTGATGTGCAGCGAAGTTACCTCTTTCCCTCCTAAGGACTTTCTTCGGTATATTGATAATTCCTCCGCCATTAAGGACTGCATTTATTACTTGCTTCTTGTCTTTGTTGGTGAGGTCCACGTCATTTATCTTCAGGAGCCAATCATTCTCCTGATTAATTAGAGCAAAATGCATAACCTTCGACATGACCAAGTCATCTCAAACATACTTTTGTTAAAAGGTCACGCAGCTTCATTCAGAATCCACGATCCTTGTGTGCTCATTCATTCCTAACCTTCTCATTTTAGAATATCTGCTTCTTAAACCTTTCTTTTTGACTGCACCCTGGTGTTTCTCCAAATAAGCCCAAATTTCCTGTTCCTATACAGCGGTGGGATTCAAATAATTTAACAACTGGTTCTCTGCTCTAATGACTGGCTGGGTGGGCATGGCCATGGCCAGGAGGTGTGACAGGCAGCACTCGGCCTCCTGCACCACCCTGGGAGCAAAAATGGCCTGGGGGGGACGCACCAGTCCCCACACCCCGTTTTCGGCGTAGGTGGCTTTCCTGCACTTATCTGGGAGCCAAAATGGGGCATGTGGGGACTCCTGGAAGGAGTATCCAGACTCCATGATGCCATGAAAAACCTGGGCCACTGTGCGATCTTGAGCTTGGTGTCATCATTTTGACATTATCCAAGACTGTTACGGATGCCAGAGAGTAGATCAATGTACAGATAGTTCTCGACTTATAACCATTCATTTAGTGACCGTTCGAAATTGCCACGGCTCTGAAAAAAATTGACTTATGATCGTTTTTCATACTTACGACCTTTGCAAGCATCCCCAGGGTCACGTGATCAAAGTCCAGATGCTTGGCCAACTGACTCATGTTTTTGACGGTTGCAGAGTCCCAGGGTCATGGGATCCCCTTTGGGAATGGGGAAGCCAGATTCACTTAAACAACCATGTTACTAGTTTAAGGATTGCAATGAGTCACTTGGCCAGAAAAGTCGTAAAAACGGGGCAAAACCCAACTTTAACAAATGTGTCACTTAGCAGCATAACTTTTGGGCTCAACTGTAATTCAAGGGTTACCTATACTTAATCTTGCTTCACAACTGTGACAAGAAAGGTGGTTAAAATGAAGGAGGGGGGAATTGCACTTAAGAGCTGACTTGCTCAGCATTGGAAATCTGAGGCTTAATTATGATCGTAAGTCGAGGACGATCTGTTCCTTTGGGGCAGTTTTTCTGCAGCAATCGGTTGTCTAGTATGGTTGAGCAATTCACAATTGTCAGCAATTTTGGGCTCAGTCGTAGCCATAAACCGGTCATGATTCCGATATAAATTAAATGCGTATTACCCACTGATGGCCATAGAAAAAGGGAACCTCCAAGGGAAGAGAATCCCAACATTGCAATTTTTAAAAGATTACCTGGCGAGCTTGATGGTATTCTCTTAATAGATGGTCTCTCTGGATGATGGCTTCCGTTCTCTCCTTCCTGGCTACATCCCTCTCTTCCTTCACTGTCTCAATATCCCTACACATCTGGTCCAGCTCCTTCTGGGCCTCTGCCTTGTCCTTCGCTTCATTGTAGCATATTTTTAAGAGCTTGTACTTTTCATCGATGGCTTGGTTTCGTATCACCAGAGCGGAATTCAGCTTCTGAAATGGAAGCAACCTTTGGTAGTGTCAGGCCATCTTTTGCATTAGGCCTGCCACGTTTACTACTGTGGAAAACAGGGAGGGGGGGGGTTGTATGGAGCATTTGTACAATTTGCAATATTATTATTATTATTATTGTTATTATTATTATTATTATTATTATTATTATTATTATTATTATTGCCAAGGATTTCATTTACTTAGTAAGGCTGTATTCTGCAAACACATTAAATGTGATCTGCAAACAGATTAAATGTGGTAAGGTGATCCTCTGAAAACCTCAATATTCTTCTTATGCATTTGTTTAAATTATGTACAACTATTCAGTGAAAGAAATAGTTGCTTTAAAAAAGAACAAACAAAAAAACCCAGTGTCAAGTTTGGAAGCCATCTTTTGCTTGAAGCCTTCAGGTCTGCCACATTTCCTACTGTGGGAAACCGGGAGTGGGGGGGATTGTATGGTGATATATAGTCATAACAACATTCCTTTCTCAGAGGGTCAAGGACTTCTTGCCCTGCACCTGAACTGGGAGGCCAGTTCTCCAGTTGGGACGGTGCTTGATTGGACCATGTGATGGACATGTGGGTGCTTGAACTTTCCTTTGGCTGGGGAAAACCTGAAAACTTTCATATTCGGGTTTTCCCAGATGTGCCGATATGACACCTCTAATAAAATGGAACTTTGAGGAAACTCAAGCCTCGGAGTTTTCTTTCCTTGGGGGTGTTATCTGGAATCCTGACAGATAGGTTGGTCAAGTGCGGAAGGCCTTCCGGAAAGCAGTGAAGACCTGGCTTTTCCAGCAGGCCTGGGGCCGTTGATCTCGCGGTTGCAATCTTGCGAAATCCGGCCACGAATGGTGTTAATGGACTTTTAATGTTTTTATAATGTTTTTTAATAATTTTCCTATGTTCTTTGTTGTATTATTTTTTGCTGTAAGCCACCCAGAGGCTTATTATGTACAACTATTCAGTGAAGTTGCTTTAAAAGAAGCCTGAGTGGCATAGGAGGCTAATGCCTTCTAATAAGGCAGCAATTAACATCCAGCTGCCTGCAATTACACTAGTTTGAAACTCACCAGGCTCAAGGTCAACTCAGCCTTCCATCCTTTCTAAGGTGGGTAAATTGAGGACCCAGTTGTGGGGGCAATAAACTGACTTTGTATAAATATGCCATAGGACATCTCTAATAAAATGGACCTTTGAGGAACTTCAAGCCTCGGTGAAGTGGCTGGGCAATAACGAAGCAGCACAGACAGGCTAGTGACAACAGTTCTTTATTGTATGGTGAGACTTCAGCAACTCAACTCTGGCACCAGCCTTCTTATATACACTTGGGCTGCTGGCCAGCGACCAATCAGAAACAACCCCCGATTTGAAATTCCCACTCTAAACAGCAGCAACATAACACCCCTCCCCTCCCAGAATGCACATTACCAAAACTATTTACATTTTTGCACACGTAGTCGTGCAGGTGACCGGGGCGTGACTTAGTCCTAGTCGACCTGTGCAGTTCAGTTGCAGGCGGGGTGTTGAGCCGATCTTAGGGACCTCCTGTCTCTCCTGGCTCCACCAATGGAACCTCCGGAATTCTTTTGGGGGTTTGACCTTCCCCGGCTGGGAGGAGCGGCTCGCTGGGGCAGCGCTGGAACTCCGGCTTGCCAGATAAGTACTCCGGCTCACTTGGGTTTGAGGTAGCTGTATTGGGAGGACCTTTGTAGTTAGGGCCTGGTTTGCAATCGGTCTCAGTACTTTCGCTGACTAGTCTAAGTCTTAGCTGGTCAATGTGACGCCTCCAAATTTTCCCCTGGCCAACATCAATCGTGTAAGACTTTGGCCCCGAAATGCCTGTTACGATGCCCTCTACCCACAAGGGACCTGTGACATAGTTTCGTGCATAGACTGTGGTACCTATGGGGAATTGTCTGAGGCCTCCCTTTTCCCCCTTAAACTTATCCTGTGAATAGTTTGGATGCAATCGATCTCAGCTTGTGGCCCATTAGAAGTTCGGCCGGATTGTGGCCAGTGTCTGTGCACGGGATGGCATGCTGTATTGCCAAGAATTGGTCAATCTTGGCTTGCCAATCCCCTGGCCTGCCAGTCCCTAACACGATGAATGACACCAGACCCACACTCACAAGAGCCACACAGGATGTCACCACCACACATCCACGCAGAAAGCAGACTCAAACCCACACTGATAATGAGGCACGACCAAGGACCAGAAGCCAGACCGCAGCTGCATCATTAGCCACTTTTAACCCCTCCAATCCATACATGAATCAGACCAAAACCCACAATGAAAAGCTCTCACGACCACAAACACGAAGCCAAACAACAACGCAGCTCACCAGCTCAAATCCCCTTGCAACTCAGACTAAGCCAAGCACAACCAAGCCCCCACCCAAACAGAACACACCCCCAGCCAATCAGAGCACAACCAACCCCCCATCCAATCAGAGCACAGCCAAACCCCTAACCAATCAGAACACACCTCCACCCAATCAGAACACAGCCAAGCTCCCACCCAATCAGCTCCCACCCCCACTAGCAGTTAAAAGGAAGGGACAACTGCAATCTCACATTGCTCCTGGAAGCACGAAGCCGAGAACACCAGCCTGAAGATGACGAATGAACTTTGTCGAAACGTCGCCAAGATACTTCCAATTCTACGTGGGAGAAGACCGAATAACCAAAGACCTACATACCAACACCCGCGAAAACCTCAGAAAACAAATACATGTGTATGTATGTATGTATGTATGTGTGTTTTCTGAGGTTTTCGCAGGTGTTTGTATGTAGGTCTTTGGTTATTCGGGTCAGAGACCTGAATAACCAAAGACCTACATACAAACACTCGCGAAAACCTCAGAAAACACACACACACACACACATATATAGACAGACAGACAGACAGACACACACACACACGTACGTACATACATACATACATACATATATATATATATATATATATATATATATATATTTGTCTATTTTCTTACTTTTTGTAGGTTTACTTACTTTTCGTAAGTAAGAAAATAGACATTGTACCTTTACAGGGAGGAACATGAGATGTGGGTGTGGCTTACTGAGGATGGCTAATGAACCAGAAATAGCTATATAAGTCTCTCACAATGCAGCACAAAATTTGCTGGCTGCCAGAATGATTCAACAAAAAAATGGCTTCAACAGCACAGAATACGCATTCTGGAGTGGCCCAGTCAGAGTCCTGACCTCAACCCAATTGAAATGTTGTGGCATGACCTTAAGAGAGTGATTCACACCAGACATCCCAAGAATATTGCTACACTGAAACAGTTTTGTGAAGAGGAGTGGTCCAAAATTACTCCAGATCGTTGTGCAGGTCTGATCTGCAACTACAGGAAACGTTTGGTTGAGGTTATTTCTGCCAAAGGAAGGTCAACCAGTTATTAAGTCCAAAGGTTCACCTACTTTTTCCTCCCTGTACTGTGAATGTTATGTTCAATTAAACCATGGCAACATCTAATGTTTGTGTAGTATTATTTTAAGCAGACTGTGTTTTTCTATTGTTGTGACTTAGATGAAGTTCAGAGCACATTTTATGACCAATTCATGCAAAACTCCACGTAATCCCAAGGGGTTCACATACTTTTTCTTGCAACTGTGTATATATATATATATGTATGTGTGTGTGTGTGTATGTATATATATATATATATATATACAGAATATATAGAAATAGCTATTTAGGTCTCCCAGAATGCAGCACAAGATTCTGTTTGCTGCCAGAGTGAAAAAGATGGAGATAGAACCCAGTATGTAGTGAATGTGATTTTGCTCTATTGTGGTTCCAGAAAAATCTTAACTACGTAGGAAAAACCTGGCTTAAAGCAAAAACATATATATATATATATATATATATATATATATATATATATATATATATATATATATATATATATATATATATATATATATATATATATTTCTTACTTTTCGTAGATTTTATGTGTGTTTTTCTTTAAGCCAAGTTTTTCCTACGTAACCAAGATGTTCTGCAAACCCTGATTGAGTGAAATCACATTCACTACTTTCTGGGTTTTTTCCCCCCTTCTTTTCATTCTGGCAGCAAGCCTTAAGGCTTAAAGAAAAACACACATAAAACCTATGAAAAGTAAGAAAACAGATATTGTACCTTTTACAGGGAAGATACATGAGATGTAAGTGTGGCTTACTGAAGATGGCTAATGAGTCTGAAATAGCTATATAAGTCTCCAAGTCTCCAAATGGGCAAGCACTAAATCTGCTTGCTGCCAGAATGAAAAGAAGAAAAAAAACCCCAGAAAGTAGTGAATGTGATTTCACTCAATCAGGGTTTGCAGAAACATCTTGGTTATGTAGGATGAACCTGGCTTAAAGAAACACACACATACACACACACACACACACAATATGGTATGGTATGGTATGGTATGGTATGGTATGGTATGGTATGGTATGGTATAGTATAGTAATATAATATAATATAATATAATATAATATAATATAATATAATATAATATAATATAATATAATATAATATAATATAATATAATATAATATAATATTGATTGATTGTATGGCAAATACATGGACTTATAGTAGTTGAACTGTTAAATGTCCAGTCCACCCAGCCATTCAAGAAAAGGGTGGCCTATGTTGAAAAAAAAACAGACATTGGGCCGGTGTAAGCTCTTGATGGACATTCGGACACAATGTGGTGGATATTTTGTCAAGGAGCACCACAGTTACACTGAGGGGTAGTAACAAGACTCCACTTAAGCAATGAGTACTGGTAGACAACATGTTGGGTACAGATCCTGTTCAGAATTGACCAAAGTTGGTGAGGAAGGTCAAAACCTGGCAAATTTTGTGTAGGGTCATCTATGTATCTGGGCGGTATGTAGAGTCCTGCCTGTATCTGGGCGTTCAACAGTCAATTTGGCTTTGCACTGTGTCTTTGTCCGTTGCCCTGTATTTAGAGAGCCAGGAGTTCTACAAAGATGTTTGGCTGCCAACTGCCGTTAACTGCCAATTCTTCAATGTAGTCTGGCTGCCAACTGCCATTAACTGCCAATTCTTCAATGTAGTCTGGCTGCTGATGGTTGCTAATTGTTGGGTTCACACTTCTGTGCTATCCAAAATGCAGCATTAGGAGGTAAAGTATCATCACATCCCTCTTATATATAAATGTAAGAAAAAGATTTATATTTAAGTCTTTTAAAACCTATTTAAAGATGTATGTTTAATAAAACTATTAAAAATATACAAAATAAAAAAAATTTATTTTTTAAAAAAATATAAATCGAGCTGTGGTGGCTCAGTGGTTAAGAATGCAGTATTGCAGGTTAATTCTGCAATTGCCAGCAGTTTGATCTTAAATGGCTCAAGGTTGACTCAGCCTTCCATTTTTTCAAAGTTGGTAAAATGAGGACCCAGATTTTGGGGGGTAACAGGCTTACTCCGTAAACCTCTTCAAGAGGACTGTAAAGCACTGTGAAGCAGTATATAAGTCTTAAGTGCTATTGCTAAATGTAAAAAACGTGTACAAATGTAATATATTTGTTGATGAGTTTATACACCCAGCCAGTAAAATAGCCACAAGTCATTCTGACTCAGGCATTACTACCAAGCTATAAATTTCTTAGCCAGTTCCAGGTGAATACGAGAAACAGGGTTTTATTTTTTTATGTACATATAAAAGTTTGAATTCTAACTCGGTTCGAGGAAAGAGGGACCCCCCCCCCAAAAAAACCCCATTCTTAATCGAAAAAAAAGATACCTATATAATTTGGGAGATTATGGACAGGGACAGAGGTTCCTCTTATTCTCCTCCCAAAATGAGATTTGCTAGCGTCACTGTGCATACAAGCTCAGCAATTTTTCAAACAGGAAGGCACAGAAAGCAATAAATTTGTATTTTCTTATACCCTACCTCTTTAGAAGCTGTAGCTGTTGCAGAATTGTGTGGCTCCGTTTTAGCATGGAGGGCTGCATTAACTATGTGAAGACGAGGTGGAGAGCCAGGAGTGCCGTAAATAAATTTAGATATAAGGTAAGCAAACAAGTCAGCTTGTTTGTGCTGCTTCACCATTTGCTTCTATAGCCACTTCAAAGTGAAAGGAGCTCGACCAATGCAGGAAATATACACCACATCTGGAAAACAAGCAAGGCAAGGAAAAAGGATACTGTTTAAAAAAAAAAAAACACCACACCACTTGCCTGAAACTTACACAAGTTCAGGAATGTCTTTCCCAGCCCTGCCCTCCTCCATTTTTGCTCCGGTCAGTCTCAAAATAACCTGCTCTTTAGCCAAATTCAAGCAAGAATGGTTTTCATATAAACAATATATCACACAGCAAAGCAAGCTTCACAGTATAATTTCTAAGGGGTGGGTTGGGGATAAATGTTTACAAATGCTGCAGATCACTTGGTGTATAAAGAAAGAGGAAGTTAGAAATAAAATATCTTCTCTCTCTCTCTCTTTCCCTCCCTCCCTCCTTCCTTCTTTCTTTCCTTCTTTCCTTCCTTTCCTTTTCCTTTCATTTTTGTAAAAAGTATTTATAAACAATTGATGAATTATCAGGTCAGATAGATAGATTCTTCCACGATGATTTATTAACTACAATAATTAACAACACTTAGCAAAATAGCTTAATCCTCTGTGCCATTCTCTGCCAATGCAACACTTAGCTTGAATCCTGCCATTCCGGCAACCTAATGTTTGTTTGTTTTTTTATTAACCTTTTAGAAATCTGATTTCAACATGGAAACGAACTTATTTTCTTCTTGCCTTTGAAAGTTTCATGAATATTCTAAACCATCGTAGGATTAACAAGTTCTGGTTTTATATGGTGCCAATTCCATGTACCCAACCAATATAATGTACAGGTAGACCTACGACCATAATTGGACCCCAAATTTCTGTTAAGTGAGTTTTGTCCCATTTAACGAACTTTCTTGCCACAGTTGTTAAGTGAATCACTGCGGTTGATAAGTTAATAACCCGGTTCTTAAGTGAATCTGGCTTCCCCATGGACTTTGCTTGTCAAAAGGGGATTGAGTGATTCCTCGGGATGTTGCAACCGTCATAAGTATGAACCAGTTGGCAAGCATCTGAATTTTGATCACATGATCCTGGGAATGCTTCAATGGTTGTAACTGTGGTCCTAAGTCATTTTCTTCAGTGCCGTGGGAACTTTGAACGCTTAAATAAATGAACTGTTGTTGAAGTCGGGGCTTACCTGTATTGTTCACCTGTTGTAATGCAATAAAACAATCCGTAGGCGTAATTACTGCCGTGTTAGTTACTATTGGTTTTGTTTCCTTAGAATAGGATGCATCTCTTGGTTGCTTTTCAGGAGAACATGGGAGCAGGCAGTGAAATAGATCCTTGGATGCTTGGCAGATGCTCTGAAACTTGTTCCAACAGGCCTACAACGGGGTCGTTTGGAAGGACTGATCCTTTGGCTCAAATTACTTCCTCCAATAGAGACGCCCATTGATTTTTCTATCTATCTGCTCTTTTTTTTTTTTTTTTTTGCCTATGAGCTTCCTGTTTCCAGGAGGGTGGCCTTTGGCCTCGCTCAAACTTATTTGCTCTTGCCTTCTTGTCAGGGAGTTGACTGGCGTAGGGGCACGAGTGGCGTAGGAGGCTAATGCCTCCTACAAAGGCAGCATTTAACATCCAGCTGCCTGCAATTATTGCGAGTTCAATCCTCACCAGGCCCAAGGTCGACTCAGCCTTCCATCCTTTCTCAGGTGGGTAAATTGAGGACCCAGTTTGTGGGGGCAGTAAGCTGACTTTGTATAAATATACAAAAGTATGAAGGCTATTGCTTAATGCATTGTAAGCTGCCCTGAGTCTCCGGAGAAGGGTGGCATATAAATCAAATTAAAAAAAATATAAGAATGGGGCAACTCCTTCTCCTCTTTTGCTCCTTCAATTTTTTTTTAGACTCCTCTTGACCGTTTCTTCTGTACCCTTTTGCCTTTTGTCTTTCTTCTGTTGGAAGAAATGTCCATCTGGGTTCAGTTCCAAGTGGGGAAGAAAGACCCTGGAAACATGGAGACTGCTTGGAAAGATGGTTTTTAATGGTGGACAGGACCATATGGTTTGAGGTCCTGGAGGAAAAAAGGGAAGAGAAGCAGAGAGTGTCCCACTTTTATGTTCTCTGTTGGGCTTTTAAATTTGAGCTTATATTCTGATTGGTTGTCAGACTCCCATGGTGCCATGCAGGGGAAACTCTGTAGGCTGTCCTGAGTCCCAAGCTTGGTTGACTCTTGCTGGGTGATGATGTAATGAAAGAGCTTTGGGCAGTTCCTACTATGGCTCTGCCTCAAGGAGGTAGATCTTTGTTAGGTAGACAAATGGGCCTTAATGGCCCATTGACAAAGAGGGGGGGGAGAGGGCTGAGTTTCTGCCTCCCTTTTGGGGGAAATATTCCGCCCTTTTAATAAGTCCTAAAATACCTCATTTTCCTAGGAGAGGGGTGCTAACTTCCTACACTTAAAAGAGCAAAAGTAGTATGGTCTTCTTCGATCAGGCTTGACTTCCATAGACGTCCTTAAGTCATCCCACTTGATTTCCTGGCAAAGATACAGGAGCAGATTGCAGGTAGCCCTCGGCTGAGCAACCGCTCATTTAGTGACCGTTCGTAGTTACAGCGGCATTGAAAAAAAATGTGACTTATTTTTGCAGGATCCCCACGGACATACAATCGAAATTCAGATGCTTGGCAACTGGTTCATATGTCAGAGTTCCGATGGATGCCCTAATTAAATCATGAGTTTCGGCCAAGCTTCAAAAGAAATCCAGTTATTTATTAGGAACTTCCTGTTGTCACGTTCCCAGTTGAAACAAGCTTGGCTCTGGGCCTATCTCCTGCCCCTCGGTGTCCTCCGGAGGCATTGCCAGAGAGGAGGGTCCTGGAGAAGGAGGCCTTGCCAACTCCTCTCCCTCACTCTCAGAGTCCTCCCCTGCTGATGACGCAGGCTCAGGCAACGGAGCCACAACACTGGTGACTCCTAGACTCCTAAGGCTTTCTCTGTGTGCACACCTACTTTATGGATCAACTCTCCCTGGAGCTCTGGATGGCCCCTGACCTGCACTCCTTCCGCCGTGACCTCAAGACATGGTTATTTCACCAGGCCAGGTGGGACTGAAGGGTTTTTAAGGAGAATTTTTAATAGCTTTTAACCTGAAATTGATTTATTGCTTGTTCTATTTCTGTGAACCACCCAGAGTCCTTGTCAGAGAGAAGGCGGCATACAAGCTTAATTAATAAATAATAAATAAATTAATGTCATTATTGTCTTCCAAGGAAGAAACGGGGATTGTGTATGGTGGAATATAAGAAGACCACTACAAAAGTGATTGATACACTGATTGGAATCCTCTCCTATTAAATAAATATGATTCACCGACAAAAGACTATGCACTCTTTATTCCTGCTCACCTTCATCAATGAAAGGGTAAGGGACTCCCTGCAGTTTCGCAGAAGAGCTTCACATTCGTTCAGTGACTTGTTATCTAGTGCAATGCCATTTATCTGCAGGAAAAGGAAGAGTATCAAGCGTGCAACTGTCAAGAAAACACTAGAATATTCACTGTATTCAATATTGGTCTTCCAAGTTCACTTTCCATACCCAGTTCTTCGAAAGAAGATTTTCTGGTCTATTCCTTTATTAGCACTTGGATACCCTGTTTCCCCCAAAATAAGGCACCCCCTGATAATAAGCCCAATCGGGCTTTTGAGCGCATGGCAATAAGGCCAAGTGCTAATTTCAGGGTTCTAAAAATATAAGACAGGGTCTTATTTTCAGGAAAACACGGTACGTAATTCTGTTTTGGGCAACTGCAGGACCCATAACACACAACGATAGCAATGGTTTGCATCAAATTTCAGTATTAGAATAGTAAGGCAAGCGAGAGCAATTTTCTGAGCTAGAATGTCGGGCATGAAAGACCAGGTCCACACAGTAAAACTGATTTATTTCTTAATGGATTATGCACAGGAATCTTATCAGCTGTTAGCACCTGCTTAAGAGTTAGAAAAGAGTCAATGGAATTCACATTGTGGCTACACAGAGATTCTAGGGCCCGTGATGACACGCAGAGCCATATATGTGGGCACACTAGTGTTGCTCTAGCTTAGCTCCAGTGCGCATGTGCGTGCCGACCACCTGATTTCCAAGCCTTCTGGGCCCACTAGAAGTAGGGAAACAGGCTATTTCCAGCCTCCGGGGGGGGAGGGCATTTTCACCCTCCCCAGGCTCCTAGAAAGCCCCTGGAACCTGGGGAGGGCAAAAAACGGGCCTTCCGATCCCATTGGAAGTTGGGAAACAGGCCATTTCCAGCCTCCAGAGGGCCTCCAACAGGGTGGGGAAGGCCGTTTTCGCCCTCCCCAGGCTCTGGAGCCTGAGAAGGGTGAAAAATGGGCCTACCGGGCCCAACGTGCCATCGCATGCCAAAAACGTTGGGAGTGTGAGGGGGGGAGTTGCGTGCGCATGGCAATGAATTATGGGTGTGGACACACATGCGACACCACCACCCCCGCTTCCCCTGCTTTTGGCATGCGACGGCAAAAAGGTTAGCCATCATTGTTCTAGGCTGATTCCTCTTTTAACTCCGCCTCTAGGTTCTGCCACTCCTTTCCCCTACACACCCGTGTTTTGGAAGGAGAGGAGCAAAACAGACAAGGAAACTTGCAAATAGATTCAGACCATGCCTTGTATATGGAAAGGGCCAGGATGCCTGGCTAGGTGGCTCAGTGGCTAAAACACTGAGCTTATTGATCAGGAAGGTCGGCAGTTCGGCAGTTCAAATCCCTAGTATAGGCCTCTTCCGTGAGCAGGGAGTTGGACTAGATGACCTCCAAGGTCCCTTCCAACTCTGTTACTGTTCTTTTTTTACTCCTCTCCTTTTTTCCGCTAAACCTGTTTAGTGCTGCAGTTTTTCTACAGAGAGTCCTTGATTTACAAACAGTCATTTAACAATTGTTAAAAATGACAACTGACCTGAAAAATAGGACCTACCACCCGGATCAGAAGTTGTGATGGTTAGGCCCCTTCCATGGTTATGCGACTCCACTTTGGATGTCTGGAAACCTGGCCACATTTATAGCTGTTTGCAACATCCACATGTTTCATGACTATTTTTCCAAAAACCAGAAGCTATTTCTGGTTTTTGCAAAACTGTGCCCATAGCAAGCCATCATGACTGCAGCATTTACCAAGTAATTTACAACCAGTATGTTTGCTTACCAACCACTTAATACTTAGCAGGTAACTTTAGAAGAAATTATTTCTGCTTTCTGGCCAAATAGGCTTGGCCTCTCGTTTGATCTGAATTTCTACTTTGAAAAGATTGAAAAGTAATTTACAACAATGATCCTATCTCCCACAGTGAGGGATCCATCCTTGGCAGCTGGACTACCACTCGTTATGGTGGCGACAAAGATTCCATTTTCCAGGCCAATTCCACTATCTGAAATGGAGACGCCAAGGTGAATTTTTAGCAATCCTCTCACACAAAGCTTACTGGCATGCCCAATCAATCTTTGCTATAGCCATGTTTGAAGGATGAGAGTGTGTGAGATTGTTTCATGCCTGCTTCTTGCAAAACCAAGCTTGAACTGGTTGAACTAGCCTCAATCACCCAAATCTATTCAGCATTCAGCATACATTTTCAGAATTCTGAAGGTTTAAAATGTTTTCTTTATAGCAATAGCACTTAGACTTATATACTGCTTCATTGTTCTTTTACAGTTCTCGGTAAGCAGTTTATGAAGTCAACATCTTGCCCCCAACTATCTGGGTCCTCATTTTACCAATCTTGGAAGGATGGAAGGTTGAGTCAACCCTGACCCGGTCAGGATCGAACTGCCAGCAGTGAGCAGTGAGTTAGCCTGCAGTACTGCATTTTAACCATTGCACCACCTCGGATCGTTACAGAAATGTACTGGTTATTTCTCTTCTAATTTAACAGTACAGTCCCTTTGGTATGTATTTCTCATTTGAGCAGCTGGTCTAGCTTGTTTCTGCCTTACCCGTAGGTGAAATCTTTGATGTAAGTCTACAATGGTAACTCCTGAAAACACACAATTTTGTTTCGAGTTCTCAACATCTGGCAGCAGTTGGGTGACTTTGAGAACTAAGCAAAGCCTGGTTTGGTCGGGATTTGGATGGAAAAACTCCAAGAAACGTCAGGGATCAGGCTAAATTGGAAAGGATTTAAAAAAAAAAATCATCCAGAATGATACCCTATTACTGCCAAGAAAAATACTGTATACGTTGAAATCCATGAATCCAACTAAAGAATTGAGTTTGACTGACAGCAGACTTTTATCTTCTAAATTAGGAAAGTCGGTATCCTAAGAGCTACTGCACACAGTGATACAACCACGGCTGTTGCAAAAATGAAATCTGATATTTTCGATCACTAATACACAGGAGAAAACATCTTCCATAACAGGCATTTCAGTCTCAAACCAGGAAAGCATACCAACGTACTTATTCACTTTGGTAGCAAATCCATGAAGAATGCAGTGGAAATATTGACTGGATCTCTGCATATTTGTTAGTTGACAACATATATAAATAACCACTGACTCTGAAGCAGCACGAGGACCTCACCTTTATGGCCTGAAAGGTTGATGTGCAGCGAAGTTACCTCTTTCCCTCCTAAGGACTTTCTTCGGTATATTGATAATTCCTCCGCCATTAAGGACTGCATTTATTACTTGCTTCTTGTCTTTGTTGGTGAGGTCCACGTCATTTATCTTCAGGAGCCAATCATTCTCCTGATTAATTAGAGCAAAATGCATAACCTTCGACATGACCAAGTCATCTCAAACATACTTTTGTTAAAAGGTCACGCAGCTTCATTCAGAATCCACGATCCTTGTGTGCTCATTCATTCCTAACCTTCTCATTTTAGAATATCTGCTTCTTAAACCTTTCTTTTTGACTGCACCCTGGTGTTTCTCCAAATAAGCCCAAATTTCCTGTTCCTATACAGCGGTGGGATTCAAATAATTTAACAACTGGTTCTCTGCTCTAATGACTGGCTGGGTGGGCATGGCCATGGCCAGGAGGTGTGACAGGCAGCACTCGGCCTCCTGCACCACCCTGGGAGCAAAAATGGGCTGGGGGGGACGCACCAGTCCCCACACCCCGTTTTCGGCGTAGGTGGCTTTCCTGCACTTATCTGGGAGCCAAAATGGGGCATGTGGGGACTCCTGGAAGGAGTATCCAGACTCCATGATGCCATGAAAAACCTGGGCCACTGTGCGATCTTGAGCTTGGTGTCATCATTTTGACATTATCCAAGACTGTTACGGATGCCAGAGAGAAGATCAATGTACAGATAGTTCTCGACTTATAACCATTCATTTAGTGACCGTTCGAAATTGCCACGGCTCTGAAAAAAATTGACTTATGATCGTTTTTCATACTTACGACCTTTGCAAGCATCCCCAGGGTCACGTGATCAAAGTCCAGATGCTTGGCCAACTGACTCATGTTTTTGACGGTTGCAGAGTCCCAGGGTCATGGGATCCCCTTTGGGAATGGGGAAGCCAGATTCACTTAAACAACCATGTTACTAGTTTAAGGATTGCAATGAGTCACTTGGCCAGAAAAGTCGTAAAAACGGGGCAAAACCCAACTTTAACAAATGTGTCACTTAGCAGCATAACTTTTGGGCTCAACTGTAATTCAAGGGTTACCTATACTTAATCTTGCTTCACAACTGTGACAAGAAAGGTGGTTAAAATGAAGGAGGGGGGAATTGCACTTAAGAGCTGACTTGCTCAGCATTGGAAATCTGAGGCTTAATTATGATCGTAAGTCGAGGACGATCTGTTCCTTTGGGGCAGTTTTTCTGCAGCAATCGGTTGTCTAGTATGGTTGAGCAATTCACAATTGTCAGCAATTTTGGGCTCAGTCGTAGCCATAAACCGGTCATGATTCCGATATAAATTAAATGCGTATTACCCACTGATGGCCATAGAAAAAGGGAACCTCCAAGGGAAGAGAATCCCAACATTGCAATTTTTAAAAGATTACCTGGCGAGCTTGATGGTATTCTCTTAATAGATGGTCTCTCTGGATGATGGCTTCCGTTCTCTCCTTCCTGGCTACATCCCTCTCTTCCTTCACTGTCTCAATATCCCTACACACCTGGTCCAGCTCCTTCTGGGCCTCTGCCTTGTCCTTCGCTTCATTGTAGCATATTTTTAAGAGCTTGTACTTTTCATCGATGGCTTGGTTTCGTATCACCAGAGCGGAATTCAGCTTCTGAAATGGAAGCAACCTTTGGTAGTGTCAGGCCATCTTTTGCATTAGGCCTGCCACGTTTACTACTGTGGAAAACAGGGAGGGGGGGGGTTGTATGGAGCATTTGTACAATTTGCAATATTATTATTATTATTATTGTTATTATTATTATTATTATTATTATTATTATTATTATTATTATTATTATTATTATTATTATTGCCAAGGATTTCATTTACTTAGTAAGGCTGTATTCTGCAAACACATTAAATGTGATCTGCAAACAGATTAAATGTGGTAAGGTGATCCTCTGAAAACCTCAATATTCTTCTTATGCATTTGTTTAAATTATGTACAACTATTCAGTGAAAGAAATAGTTGCTTTAAAAAAGAACAAACAAAAAAACCCAGTGTCAAGTTTGGAAGCCATCTTTTGCTTGAAGCCTTCAGGTCTGCCACATTTCCTACTGTGGGAAACCGGGAGTGGGGGGGATTGTATGGTGATATATAGTCATAACAACATTCCTTTCTCAGAGGGTCAAGGACTTCTTGCCCTGCACCTGAACTGGGAGGCCAGTTCTCCAGTTGGGACGGTGCTTGATTGGACCATGTGATGGACATGTGGGTGCTTGAACTTTCCTTTGGCTGGGGAAAACCTGAAAACTTTCATATTCGGGTTTTCCCAGATGTGCCGATATGACACCTCTAATAAAATGGAACTTTGAGGAAACTCAAGCCTCGGAGTTTTCTTTCCTTGGGGGTGTTATCTGGAATCCTGACAGATAGGTTGGTCAAGTGCGGAAGGCCTTCCGGAAAGCAGTGAAGACCTGGCTTTTCCAGCAGGCCTGGGGCCGTTGATCTCGCGGTTGCAATCTTGCGAAATCCGGCCACGAATGGTGTTAATGGACTTTTAATGTTTTTATAATGTTTTTTAATAATTTTCCTATGTTCTTTGTTGTATTATTTTTTGCTGTAAGCCACCCAGAGGCTTATTATGTACAACTATTCAGTGAAGTTGCTTTAAAAGAAGCCTGAGTGGCATAGGAGGCTAATGCCTTCTAATAAGGCAGCAATTAACATCCAGCTGCCTGCAATTACACTAGTTTGAAACTCACCAGGCTCAAGGTCAACTCAGCCTTCCATCCTTTCTAAGGTGGGTAAATTGAGGACCCAGTTGTGGGGGCAATAAACTGACTTTGTATAAATATGCCATAGGACATCTCTAATAAAATGGACCTTTGAGGAACTTCAAGCCTCGGTGAAGTGGCTGGGCAATAACGAAGCAGCACAGACAGGCTAGTGACAACAGTTCTTTATTGTATGGTGAGACTTCAGCAACTCAACTCTGGCACCAGCCTTCTTATATACACTTGGGCTGCTGGCCAGCGACCAATCAGAAACAACCCCCGATTTGAAATTCCCACTCTAAACAGCAGCAACATAACACCCCTCCCCTCCCAGAATGCACATTACCAAAACTATTTACATTTTTGCACACGTAGTCGTGCAGGTGACCGGGGCGTGACTTAGTCCTAGTCGACCTGTGCAGTTCAGTTGCAGGCGGGGTGTTGAGCCGATCTTAGGGACCTCCTGTCTCTCCTGGCTCCACCAATGGAACCTCCGGAATTCTTTTGGGGGTTTGACCTTCCCCGGCTGGGAGGAGCGGCTCGCTGGGGCAGCGCTGGAACTCCGGCTTGCCAGATAAGTACTCCGGCTCACTTGGGTTTGAGGTAGCTGTATTGGGAGGACCTTTGTAGTTAGGGCCTGGTTTGCAATCGGTCTCAGTACTTTCGCTGACTAGTCTAAGTCTTAGCTGGTCAATGTGACGCCTCCAAATTTTCCCCTGGCCAACATCAATCGTGTAAGACTTTGGCCCCGAAATGCCTGTTACGATGCCCTCTACCCACAAGGGACCTGTGACATAGTTTCGTGCATAGACTGTGGTACCTATGGGGAATTGTCTGAGGCCTCCCTTTTCCCCCTTAAACTTATCCTGTGAATAGTTTGGATGCAATCGATCTCAGCTTGTGGCCCATTAGAAGTTCGGCCGGATTGTGGCCAGTGTCTGTGCACGGGATGGCATGCTGTATTGCCAAGAATTGGTCAATCTTGGCTTGCCAATCCCCTGGCCTGCCAGTCCCTAACACGATGAATGACACCAGACCCACACTCACAAGAGCCACACAGGATGTCACCACCACACATCCACGCAGAAAGCAGACTCAAACCCACACTGATAATGAGGCACGACCAAGGACCAGAAGCCAGACCGCAGCTGCATCATTAGCCACTTTTAACCCCTCCAATCCATACATGAATCAGACCAAAACCCACAATGAAAAGCTCTCACGACCACAAACACGAAGCCAAACAACAACGCAGCTCACCAGCTCAAATCCCCTTGCAACTCAGACTAAGCCAAGCACAACCAAGCCCCCACCCAAACAGAACACACCCCCAGCCAATCAGAGCACAACCAACCCCCCATCCAATCAGAGCACAGCCAAACCCCTAACCAATCAGAACACACCTCCACCCAATCAGAACACAGCCAAGCTCCCACCCAATCAGCTCCCACCCCCACTAGCAGTTAAAAGGAAGGGACAACTGCAATCTCACATTGCTCCTGGAAGCACGAAGCCGAGAACACCAGCCTGAAGATGACGAATGAACTTTGTCGAAACGTCGCCAAGATACTTCCAATTCTACGTGGGAGAAGACCGAATAACCAAAGACCTACATACCAACACCCGCGAAAACCTCAGAAAACAAATACATGTGTATGTATGTATGTATGTATGTGTGTTTTCTGAGGTTTTCGCAGGTGTTTGTATGTAGGTCTTTGGTTATTCGGGTCAGAGACCTGAATAACCAAAGACCTACATACAAACACTCGCGAAAACCTCAGAAAACACACACACACACACACATATATAGACAGACAGACAGACAGACACACACACACACGTACGTACATACATACATACATACATATATATATATATATATATATATATATATTTGTCTATTTTCTTACTTTTTGTAGGTTTACTTACTTTTCGTAAGTAAGAAAATAGACATTGTACCTTTACAGGGAGGAACATGAGATGTGGGTGTGGCTTACTGAGGATGGCTAATGAACCAGAAATAGCTATATAAGTCTCTCACAATGCAGCACAAAATTTGCTGGCTGCCAGAATGATTCAACAAAAAAATGGCTTCAACAGCACAGAATACGCATTCTGGAGTGGCCCAGTCAGAGTCCTGACCTCAACCCAATTGAAATGTTGTGGCATGACCTTAAGAGAGTGATTCACACCAGACATCCCAAGAATATTGCTACACTGAAACAGTTTTGTGAAGAGGAGTGGTCCAAAATTACTCCAGATCGTTGTGCAGGTCTGATCTGCAACTACAGGAAACGTTTGGTTGAGGTTATTTCTGCCAAAGGAAGGTCAACCAGTTATTAAGTCCAAAGGTTCACCTACTTTTTCCTCCCTGTACTGTGAATGTTATGTTCAATTAAACCATGGCAACATCTAATGTTTGTGTAGTATTATTTTAAGCAGACTGTGTTTTTCTATTGTTGTGACTTAGATGAAGTTCAGAGCACATTTTATGACCAATTCATGCAAAACTCCACGTAATCCCAAGGGGTTCACATACTTTTTCTTGCAACTGTGTATATATATATATATGTATGTGTGTGTGTGTGTATGTATATATATATATATATATACAGAATATATAGAAATAGCTATTTAGGTCTCCCAGAATGCAGCACAAGATTCTGTTTGCTGCCAGAGTGAAAAAGATGGAGATAGAACCCAGTATGTAGTGAATGTGATTTTGCTCTATTGTGGTTCCAGAAAAATCTTAACTACGTAGGAAAAACCTGGCTTAAAGCAAAAACATATATATATATATATATATATATATATATATATATATATATATATATATATATTTCTTACTTTTCGTAGATTTTATGTGTGTTTTTCTTTAAGCCAAGTTTTTCCTACGTAACCAAGATGTTCTGCAAACCCTGATTGAGTGAAATCACATTCACTACTTTCTGGGTTTTTTCCCCCCTTCTTTTCATTCTGGCAGCAAGCCTTAAGGCTTAAAGAAAAACACACATAAAACCTATGAAAAGTAAGAAAACAGATATTGTACCTTTTACAGGGAAGATACATGAGATGTAAGTGTGGCTTACTGAAGATGGCTAATGAGTCTGAAATAGCTATATAAGTCTCCAAGTCTCCAAATGGGCAAGCACTAAATCTGCTTGCTGCCAGAATGAAAAGAAGAAAAAAAACCCCAGAAAGTAGTGAATGTGATTTCACTCAATCAGGGTTTGCAGAAACATCTTGGTTATGTAGGATGAACCTGGCTTAAAGAAACACACACATACACACACACACACACACAATATGGTATGGTATGGTATGGTATGGTATGGTATGGTATGGTATGGTATGGTATGGTATAGTATAGTAATATAATATAATATAATATAATATAATATAATATAATATAATATAATATAATATAATATAATATAATATAATATAATATAATATAATATAATATAATATTGATTGATTGTATGGCAAATACATGGACTTATAGTAGTTGAACTGTTAAATGTCCAGTCCACCCAGCCATTCAAGAAAAGGGTGGCCTATGTTGAAAAAAAAACAGACATTGGGCCGGTGTAAGCTCTTGATGGACATTCGGACACAATGTGGTGGATATTTTGTCAAGGAGCACCACAGTTACACTGAGGGGTAGTAACAAGACTCCACTTAAGCAATGAGTACTGGTAGACAACATGTTGGGTACAGATCCTGTTCAGAATTGACCAAAGTTGGTGAGGAAGGTCAAAACCTGGCAAATTTTGTGTAGGGTCATCTATGTATCTGGGCGGTATGTAGAGTCCTGCCTGTATCTGGGCGTTCAACAGTCAATTTGGCTTTGCACTGTGTCTTTGTCCGTTGCCCTGTATTTAGAGAGCCAGGAGTTCTACAAAGATGTTTGGCTGCCAACTGCCGTTAACTGCCAATTCTTCAATGTAGTCTGGCTGCCAACTGCCATTAACTGCCAATTCTTCAATGTAGTCTGGCTGCTGATGGTTGCTAATTGTTGGGTTCACACTTCTGTGCTATCCAAAATGCAGCATTAGGAGGTAAAGTATCATCACATCCCTCTTATATATAAATGTAAGAAAAAGATTTATATTTAAGTCTTTTAAAACCTATTTAAAGATGTATGTTTAATAAAACTATTAAAAATATACAAAATAAAAAAAATTTATTTTTTAAAAAAATATAAATCGAGCTGTGGTGGCTCAGTGGTTAAGAATGCAGTATTGCAGGTTAATTCTGCAATTGCCAGCAGTTTGATCTTAAATGGCTCAAGGTTGACTCAGCCTTCCATTTTTTCAAAGTTGGTAAAATGAGGACCCAGATTTTGGGGGGTAACAGGCTTACTCCGTAAACCTCTTCAAGAGGACTGTAAAGCACTGTGAAGCAGTATATAAGTCTTAAGTGCTATTGCTAAATGTAAAAAACGTGTACAAATGTAATATATTTGTTGATGAGTTTATACACCCAGCCAGTAAAATAGCCACAAGTCATTCTGACTCAGGCATTACTACCAAGCTATAAATTTCTTAGCCAGTTCCAGGTGAATACGAGAAACAGGGTTTTATTTTTTTATGTACATATAAAAGTTTGAATTCTAACTCGGTTCGAGGAAAGAGGGACCCCCCCCCCAAAAAAACCCCATTCTTAATCGAAAAAAAAGATACCTATATAATTTGGGAGATTATGGACAGGGACAGAGGTTCCTCTTATTCTCCTCCCAAAATGAGATTTGCTAGCGTCACTGTGCATACAAGCTCAGCAATTTTTCAAACAGGAAGGCACAGAAAGCAATAAATTTGTATTTTCTTATACCCTACCTCTTTAGAAGCTGTAGCTGTTGCAGAATTGTGTGGCTCCGTTTTAGCATGGAGGGCTGCATTAACTATGTGAAGACGAGGTGGAGAGCCAGGAGTGCCGTAAATAAATTTAGATATAAGGTAAGCAAACAAGTCAGCTTGTTTGTGCTGCTTCACCATTTGCTTCTATAGCCACTTCAAAGTGAAAGGAGCTCGACCAATGCAGGAAATATACACCACATCTGGAAAACAAGCAAGGCAAGGAAAAAGGATACTGTTTAAAAAAAAAAAAACACCACACCACTTGCCTGAAACTTACACAAGTTCAGGAATGTCTTTCCCAGCCCTGCCCTCCTCCATTTTTGCTCCGGTCAGTCTCAAAATAACCTGCTCTTTAGCCAAATTCAAGCAAGAATGGTTTTCATATAAACAATATATCACACAGCAAAGCAAGCTTCACAGTATAATTTCTAAGGGGTGGGTTGGGGATAAATGTTTACAAATGCTGCAGATCACTTGGTGTATAAAGAAAGAGGAAGTTAGAAATAAAATATCTTCTCTCTCTCTCTCTTTCCCTCCCTCCCTCCTTCCTTCTTTCTTTCCTTCTTTCCTTCCTTTCCTTTTCCTTTCATTTTTGTAAAAAGTATTTATAAACAATTGATGAATTATCAGGTCAGATAGATAGATTCTTCCACGATGATTTATTAACTACAATAATTAACAACACTTAGCAAAATAGCTTAATCCTCTGTGCCATTCTCTGCCAATGCAACACTTAGCTTGAATCCTGCCATTCCGGCAACCTAATGTTTGTTTGTTTTTTTATTAACCTTTTAGAAATCTGATTTCAACATGGAAACGAACTTATTTTCTTCTTGCCTTTGAAAGTTTCATGAATATTCTAAACCATCGTAGGATTAACAAGTTCTGGTTTTATATGGTGCCAATTCCATGTACCCAACCAATATAATGTACAGGTAGACCTACGACCATAATTGGACCCCAAATTTCTGTTAAGTGAGTTTTGTCCCATTTAACGAACTTTCTTGCCACAGTTGTTAAGTGAATCACTGCGGTTGATAAGTTAATAACCCGGTTCTTAAGTGAATCTGGCTTCCCCATGGACTTTGCTTGTCAAAAGGGGATTGAGTGATTCCTCGGGATGTTGCAACCGTCATAAGTATGAACCAGTTGGCAAGCATCTGAATTTTGATCACATGATCCTGGGAATGCTTCAATGGTTGTAACTGTGGTCCTAAGTCATTTTCTTCAGTGCCGTGGGAACTTTGAACGCTTAAATAAATGAACTGTTGTTGAAGTCGGGGCTTACCTGTATTGTTCACCTGTTGTAATGCAATAAAACAATCCGTAGGCGTAATTACTGCCGTGTTAGTTACTATTGGTTTTGTTTCCTTAGAATAGGATGCATCTCTTGGTTGCTTTTCAGGAGAACATGGGAGCAGGCAGTGAAGTAGATCCTTGGATGCTTGGCAGATGCTCTGAAACTTGTTCCAACAGGCCTACAACGGGGTCGTTTGGAAGGACTGATCCTTTGGCTCAAATTACTTCCTCCAATAGAGACGCCCATTGATTTTTCTATCTATCTGCTCTTTTTTTTTTTTTTTTTTGCCTATGAGCTTCCTGTTTCCAGGAGGGTGGCCTTTGGCCTCGCTCAAACTTATTTGCTCTTGCCTTCTTGTCAGGGAGTTGACTGGCGTAGGGGCACGAGTGGCGTAGGAGGCTAATGCCTCCTACAAAGGCAGCATTTAACATCCAGCTGCCTGCAATTATTGCGAGTTCAATCCTCACCAGGCCCAAGGTCGACTCAGCCTTCCATCCTTTCTCAGGTGGGTAAATTGAGGACCCAGTTTGTGGGGGCAGTAAGCTGACTTTGTATAAATATACAAAAGTATGAAGGCTATTGCTTAATGCATTGTAAGCTGCCCTGAGTCTCCGGAGAAGGGTGGCATATAAATCAAATTAAAAAAAATATAAGAATGGGGCAACTCCTTCTCCTCTTTTGCTCCTTCAATTTTTTTTTAGACTCCTCTTGACCGTTTCTTCTGTACCCTTTTGCCTTTTGTCTTTCTTCTGTTGGAAGAAATGTCCATCTGGGTTCAGTTCCAAGTGGGGAAGAAAGACCCTGGAAACATGGAGACTGCTTGGAAAGATGGTTTTTAATGGTGGACAGGACCATATGGTTTGAGGTCCTGGAGGAAAAAAGGGAAGAGAAGCAGAGAGTGTCCCACTTTTATGTTCTCTGTTGGGCTTTTAAATTTGAGCTTATATTCTGATTGGTTGTCAGACTCCCATGGTGCCATGCAGGGGAAACTCTGTCGGCTGTCCTGAGTCCCAAGCTTGGTTGACTCTTGCTGGGTGATGATGTAATGAAAGGGCTTTGGGCAGTTCCTACTATGGCTCTGCCTCAAGGAGGTAGATCTTTGTTAGGTAGACAAATGGGCCTTAATGGCCCATTGACAAAGAGGGGTGGGAGGGAGCTGAGTTTCTGCCTCCCTTTTGGGGAAAATATTCTGCCCTTTTAATAAGTCCTAAAATACCTCATTTTCCTAGGAGAGGGGTGCTAACTTCCTACACTTAAAAGAGCAAAAGTAGTATGGTCTTCTTCGATCAGGCTTGACTTCCATAGACGTCCTTAAGTCATTCCACTTGATTTCCTGGCAAAGATACAGGAGCAGATTGCAGGTAGCCCTCAGCTGAGCAACCGCTCATTTAGTGACCGTTCGTAGTTATAGTGGCATTGAAAAAAAATGTGACTTATTTTTGCAGGATCCCCACAGCCATACAATCGAAATTCAGATGCTTGGCAAATGGTTCATATGTCAGGGTTCCGATGGATGCCCTAATTAAATCAAGAGTTTCGAGCCAAGCTTCAAAAGAAATCCAGTTATTTATTAGGAACTTCCTGTTGTCACGTTCCCAGTTGAAACAAGCTCTGTCCCTACATAATTTATGCTCCAATTATGACCATGTTTACCCCCTCCCCAGGGCGTGGTCGAGGTCACTCCCCTCCGGCTGCTGTAGGTAACCCTGGGATACAGCCTTGAGAGAGATAAGCATGGAATGTGCATCTGTCTTTGGCTGCTGTGCCATTTCACCCGTTTCCCATCCCCCCTGGCCTATGGCAACTTGAGAGCAGGCCAGGGATGCTTTGTGAGTTGACATCATACTTATGACCTTTGCTGTGATCCCCTTTTGCAGCCTTCTGGCAAGCAAAGTCAACGGGGAAGCCAGATTCACTTAGCAACCAGGTTACTAACTTTTATCAACTGCAGCGACTCACTTAACAAATGTCTCACTTAACAACAACAAAAATTCAGTTCAACTGGGGTCGTAAGTCAAAGACTAACTGTACTTTTCTAGGATTTCTTTTTTTTTATTGAAAAAGTTTTACAAATACAAAATTTTCATTATTCTCTCCCTCCAATTCCCACCCCCACCCCCAGTCCCATATCCCTCCCCCCATTACCCCCTTGGCTTCCCTTGCAAAAAATATTATTTTTACACAGTCTACATATATTAAACTAGAAAAATACACTGAAATCTGAAAGATAACATAACAAATAAACCTATAAATAATAAAGTTTTCCTAAAATTAACATCCAAATAGTAATAGTGTTTGCCTCATATATCAACCATCAGTATTCATTTATCAATCAGTACAACTCTCATCTAATAATATAATATTTAAACCCAAATAAAAAATATCAAACATTTCTCTAATCTAGTAATAATAATTATTTACCTAAATCAATCCCCCATGTTATATAATAATAGTAATAAGATATAGTATATAACATCATCTATATCAAGTAATATTCTATATCAATATATCAATCTATATTCTAATTTTAAGTACATACAATATATTGTAAACCCTCTTAATATCTATATCACCAAATCTTCTTCATACAGCATTAAACCAATTTTTTATCTTCTCTCCATCATAACTGAAGTTGGCTATACTGTAACCAAATTAAATCAATCTCTTCTTCCAACGAAGTTTTTATGGACTTCAAGTTCCAGGTGCCCTCATCAGTAAAAAGTATCTCTTTATATAACATCCCCCCAAGTGACTTTATATTTGTAAGATCCAACCACAAAGGTATTTTGTAATCCTCTAGGTAGAACGTTCATCCTAACTACTGCTATGCTACCAAATAAAGACAGTTGCAGTTTTTTCCAATTTTCTTTTTGCACCTTTCACAACAAAACTTCATAATTATTTTTTTTAAAAAAATTTAATTTGAAGCTGCAACCTGCACTCCTAGATGTTTCACCTTTAAAACTCTTTCAAATCCTGCCAACCTTTCCAATTCCTTCCTTTGGGTTTCCAACATATTTTTAACTATTATCTTTGTTTTTTCATCTGGATGATTGATTCCAAAGACTGTATTAGGGTAACCATCAGATGATCTGTAGATACTCTTATTCTGTAATCCTTTTGCCAAAAACAACACTGCAGAGGTCTATTTACTTTTCTCAAGATGTTCCAATAAACCTATGAATTGCCTTACATTGTCCTTCATATATCTGCCCTCTAAAAATCCAACTTAATCATGATGAATTTGCAGAAATTTTATAATCCATATTCGTAAGTAAATCAAATGTAATCAAGACAAAATCAGTCCTTGAAAAAAATCTATGATGGTCTGAAAAAATTGTCTTTTAAACTATTTCAATTAGTGAAATATTTGCCATCTTTTCTATGGAGAATTCAGTCCATTCACATTCCAGGATAAAATTTTAAGTGTCATTTGAGGTTTCACAAAGCAAATCGTGCAATTTACAAAGATTCTGTTGCAGAGCAGTGGTTTTCATTCTAACTCCTCCCTTAGCTTCTGATTTCTGTTGATTGCCATTATCCCCCTTTTCCTCTTGTGGGGTACTGGGCTTCTGCTTTTTCTGCTTTTCTAACATTTGCTTCTCATCTCGGGTTATACGTTTATCTTTCGGTTCTTGCTTCAACAGTTCAAGGTCCAGTATCACCTCTCTTGTACCTCTGGGGCGCTTTATTTTCGGCTCTGGAAGATCCATAAGAAAATCATCTGAAAAACCACCTACTGCTCCTTGAGTTTCTTTATTGCTCTTTGAGTTTCTAATTCCATCTGCCTGCATGGTTCCTCAGTCTCTTTTTCAGATTCTTTGTCTTTAATGCCTTCTTCTATAGTTAACAACGTGGATGAACGTGGAGATGTGGGGGCCCATTAAATAACATTAAAGATGTTATTATAAAAATGTTCTGCTTTTTCAATAGTATTTAAACGGTATCTCACGTCTTCATATCTCAGAATTATGCCAACTGGGGCATCCCATCTGAATGGAATCTGACTTCTTTTCAATTCATTCATCAAAAATCAAAAATCCTTTCTGTCTCTTAACATCTTAGGTGGTAACTCTTTGTAAACACTAATTTGATTACCTTCTACCTGAACAGTAGCAAGGTAAGACTTCTGTAAAATATCATTCCTCAATCTTCTATCAGTAAAATAGACAACAACATCTCTAGGCAAATTCCTTTGTCTGGCCATACGTGAGTTCACCCTGTAAGCTTTTTCAATAAAGCTATAAATTTGGTCATCTTCCACCTTTAGCAATACAGCTAATGCCTTGGCACAGACTGTTCTTAAATCTTCTCTGTTGTTCTCTCTTATACCTCTTAATCTTATCGCAAACTCCATAGCTCTAAACTGAAGCATTATCACATCATTTTCAATTCTTTGGGTTCTAACATTAGCTTTACAATTTTTTTCATCTGTTACTTTTATCTTAAAATCAACTTCTGTGCTGAGTTCACCCACTTTTTTTTCAATTTCCATCATCGCATCTGAAAGACCAGAAACTACTTTAATAATATTTTGATTTAATTTGTCATATTTTTCCTGTACCAATTCCTTGAGTTGCTTCTGTGATCTTTCTAGCTTTTCAACAACACTTCCCAAAGCCTTGGTTATAAAGCCTTTCAAATCCTCATTTCCAGTTCCCTGAAACTGCGTTTGAGGCTTTTCTAATTTTTCCTTTGTCTGATGGGTAGGGGAGCCCCCCCTTGGTTTTTGTTTTGGAATCATGCTTCCACAGAGTCTTAACTTCTCCCGAAAAGAGGATTTCCCTCCTTTTCCAACTTTCTTCCCCAGTTTTGTAGAGCAAAAAATAAATCTATCTTCTTAAGTTGTAAATATCCCAATTAACCGCTATTAACAGGCAAACTTTCACACTTTCGCTTTCAACTCTCCCTTCTTCTGTTCGTTTGAGTCAGTCGCCATTTTATATTACTTTGTTTCTCTTTTCTCCCATTTAAGTCCTTTTTTTTTTTAGAAAGATAAAATACTTGAAGTTTTGAGGCTATAAAGTCCGGATTTCAACTTATTTCATCTGGTGCAGACTTTTATTGGTTTGGTAGGTGTTACTCACGCTGTCTTGCTCTGCAGGCAGAGATCCCCCAATGTCTGGAGCTCTGGCAAATTGAAAGGGGAGTCTTTTTCCCTGATTCCTCCCCAGGAAAAAAAAACCCTGGGGGCTCCTCAGGGGGCTCTACCCTGTCTCACTACCTCCATCTGATCTTCCGTATGGAGATCAGACTTTCCGAGCTGCCTCACAGCTGTTGAGGCGGCTCTACACAGACAACGAAGCCGGCGGTCATAAAAAACCGCTTGACAACAGTGGAGACGCTGACCGGAAGCCTAGGATTTCTTTTTTAACTTCCCAATCAAAGCTGCAGCTGGGGAGCTGCAGGGTTCTCTGGGGTTCTCTGATGGGGGGGGGGGTTCTCTGATAAGATTCCATTCAAGTCTTAAGCAGACCCTACCTAGCTTATCCGAGGTTGGTTGGTTGGATGATGCATCCTGCTGGAACTTTTAAGAGCCAGTTGTTTACCAGCTAACTATCTGAGAATTAACATTTTCTCCCTTCTGTTAGAAATTAATATTCCTCCTTAATTGTTCATTCCTTTTCCAAAGAAATAAATGCTTTTGAATCTGAATTGCACATAACTGCAGATTAAAGACAGATTGATTTATGGATGAGAGTATGTGTGTGTATGTATATAAGTATAAGTAGCGTATATGTCTGTGTTTGTGTGTATGTATGTAGAGATTCAGAGTATCTATTACAAAGACCAGTACAATTAAAAATACTCAAAAGAATATCTAGTTAAAAGATCTAGAATAAAATAATGATAAATAACAAAATCTATGTTACTGATAAAGGAGAATATTTGTAGCTCTGGATTGACATGAGGGGTCCTTGATGCTCTCTGAGCTTGCTTGTTTTCTTGCAGAAGTTTCATGACCCAACTAGATAACATCATCAGTATTAGTAAGGAGTGGAGTTTGCTGACAGTTTATACTGTATTCTGGTATCTTGCACTGTCAATGTTGGTGGGTTTGGTTTTAAGAGATTCTTTGATTGGGCTGTTTACTGTTGACTGTTTGGCGCTTTTTAAATTGAGGTATTATTCACTTGATTGTTGGCCTGATGGTAATGTTGGAGTTAATCTAGGCTGCTCTGGGTGCTGATTACTGGTGGAAGTCTTTTTCTCTTTTGGGATGGTTGATTGTTTCTTTTGCATAGTCTATAGATAAACAAAAAGAGCCTCGATGGTGCAGCGGACTAAGTGCTCTTAAGTGCTAGCACTTAGCTGCCAGCTGCCTGCAATTAGTGCGAGTTCAAATCTCACCAGGCTCAAGGTTGACTCAGCCTTCCATCCTTTCAAGGTAGGTAAATTGAGGACCCGGATTGTGGGGGCAATAAACTGACTTTGTATAGAACAAAACCACTTAGGGAAGGCCTGAAAGCCGTAATAGGCAGGTATATACATAAAAGTATGCAGGCTATTGCTATAATGCATGGTAAGCCGCCCTGAGTCTATGGAGAAGGGCGGTGTATAAATTGAATAAATAAATAAATAAATAAATAAATAAATAAATAAGTAAATAAATAAATAAATAAATTGTCTATAGATGTTGTTAATGTCTATGTGCCTGTTGATGGCTGATTTGTCAGAGTGCCAGGCTTCTAGAAATTCCCCAGCATTTTTGGACTTGGCCTGGTCTAGGATGGTCCTATTTTCCCAATTGAAAATCTGTCTATAAATTGTGAAATTAAAGAATTTCCATCATGAAATCTAAGGTTAAAAACATAATTTGGCAGCCTGCTTATCAATTGCACATTAGTGAGAGCGTGGCTTAAGCTATAATGTAATATTAATCCTTAAATTGTGGTAACCTATAATTTTTAGGTACCAAAATACAACAGGGTGATAATATCAAAAGATTTGGTGCATTAATTGCCTGACATGGTTAGAAGAGATTATGTAACACGTTCTGGTGAATCTTTTAGTGTTCCTGTGCAGAATCTACATACGTGTGTGCACACCAGAGGTGGGTTTCAGCAGGTTCTGACCAGTTCTGGAGAACCGGTAGCATAATTTTTAAGTTGTTTGGGGAATTGGTAAATATCACCTCTGATTGGCCCAGCCCCATTGATTCTCTGCCTCCCAAGTCCCAGCTGATTTGAAGGAAAATGGGATTTTGCAGTAACCATCCTCTGGATTGGGGAGGGAATGAAGATTTTACAGTATCCTTCCCCTGCCACACCCACCAACCCACGCCCACAGAACCGGTAGTAAAAAAATTTGAAACCCACCACTGGTAAGGTCAGTCCACCCTTGTGGACTTTTCACCTCAAAACCTGTATCCATGTACCCACACAGACTCACACTTTAAATGTCAATGGACAAACAAGCAGAAAACCAATAAAACCGTCAGTTCCGTTTGGCCTTAGAGAGACCGTGAGCACCATCAAGGAAGTTCCAAAGAGAGAATTGAGCGTCTACTGAAGACGCACTGAGTTTGAAGACCCCCATTTGATTTTCACCTTTTCAGAGAAGTAGAACATTGCTGCTGAAAATGGACCGCCGTGTCCCTCTGCTTCATCAAAATGTCCATCTGTTGCTGGAGAATTTGGTTTTCTTCTTCCTTTAGCTTTAACCGGCACAGATCACCATGGTGAATGTCTATTTTTTCATTGTACCGCTTTCTTAGTACATCGTAGTCCTTCTTCATGACTTCTATCTTATCCATTGTTGTATCGTAGAGTTTGTTCAAGACCTCCGATGACCCATTCTGCTTTATACCCTACATGAGGGAAAAGACACTTTTAACAAAGCTTTAGAGGAAAAAGTGAGACAGGTCTCGGTTTCATTTTAAGCCCAGGGAAGCCCAGTGAGCTTTTATTTATAGATATATACCCTGTTTCCCCCAAAATAAGACATCCCTGATAATAAGCCCAATCAGGCTTTTGAGTGCATAGCAATAAGGCCAAGCGCTTATTTCAGGGTTCAGCGTTCAGAAAAATATAAGACAGGGTCTTGTTTTTGGGGAAACACAGTATATATTTAAATAAGGAATGGTGTGATGGCCTAGAGGTGGAGCTCTCGCCTCACAATCAGGAGGCTTTGAATTAGATCCTAGATAGAGGCAGATATCTTTCTCTCTGGGCACACTGAGTTTATATCTGCTGAATAAAACTCTACATTGGCAACAGGAAGGGCATCCGGCCATTAAAACACTCTACTAGCTCCATTCGGTTGCTCAGAATCCACTCCACAAGAGATTATGGGGTTGTTAAAAGATGATATATATATTTAAATAAATACTTTATTTATACAATAAGTACAGTACTCTGTAAGTACTGTACTTATTGAGTGTGAGCTTGCTTAACTTTTGAGCTTAGACATCAAGATCAACCAGATGCTGCCATCTTCTGGGGTTTAAATATAACATTTTTTCCCCTGCAAGTTTAGCTCAGTTTCGTTATATATAATAACAAAACAGAATAACAGGCATTCTGTTTCCATATTAGCCAGCCAGATGCCTTTGAAAAGGCTAAAAACATGAGTTAGATTTACATCTCCTAATATTCAAAAGGCTGTTGTCTAATTACCACTAGAGCTATGAATGGATATCCATATATTTCCATATACCTTGATACTTATCTTCCTTGTAGCTATCTGAAAAGAAGGCCTTTTAAAATTTTGCAAATCAATAGTTAATGTTATGACAGTGAAATTCCTATACTAACCAAGTGCTTGATTTGAAAATAGATTTAAAAGAAACTATAAGTGTTATGAAGAGATTCCCTACAATAGCAGATTAAAAACTTAAACCAGATACATTGTTTTCTGTTAGCTTAATCACAGATTTATCTTCAAAAAGCTACATATTAATTTAAGTAGATTTAGAAGTTTAAGAGTAATTGTTTCAGAGGATTGACAATATTTGAAAAACATAATTATGATCCTCTTTAATATGCGTTAGATTAAAATAGAACTTGTCATAGCAACAGTTTAAGCTCCTATTACTTAGTAAGGCAGCTGTGGTCAAAATTACTTCTTATAATCTATTTTCACTTCATAGACTACAGGTCCCATTGATAACAAATACATAAGTTTTAATTTATATATAATTATATATTTTTAGAAAGCCTAGGTTTACATAAAAAGCATGGTGTAAGATTTAGCTTAAGAAAAAGATTTAGTGTAAGAAATTGGCAATGACATTTGGGTGCTTTTCAGTTAAAAGAATTAATGCAAGTTGTTGGATATTAAGATAATGTCCAATGGATGCAAATAAACTCTTATTATTTAAAATAATATCATTTCCCATTGACATTATGGTCAATGTTTATTATCACAAATACGTACCTAAAACAGAGGTATAAAAAAAGCTGTGGAAACAATATTGTCTTATCTCATGTTTTTGATCCCACCTCACCCCTGTTTAAGGACCAAGATAAATATATTCAGTGCAAGGAATTAAAAGAGAGATATTTTAATAAGAATGTATAAAAGATTAATGGTAAATCTATTTTACAAAAACGTTGGTAAGAAATTCTAATATGATTTGGGATGAATGACTTGGTTCAATCATTCCTCCATTATATCATCAGTCCCTCCTTCCCTCCTTCCTTCCTTCCTTCCTTCCTTCCTTCCTTCCTTCCTTCCTTCCTTCCTTCCTTCCTTCCTTCCTTCCTTCCTTTCTTTCTTGCCTGCTAGGACAAGTCCCCACACTTTTCTTGGCAAGGTTTTTCAAAAAGTGGTTCACCATTGCCTCTTTCCTAGGGCTGAGAGAAAGTGACTGATCCAAAGTCACCCACTTGGCTTTGTGTCTAAAGCAGGGCTAGAATTCCCAGTCTCCCAGTTTCTATTCTGATACCTTAACTACTACATCAAACCAGGTTTCTTCTTTATGTCCCACTAAATGAAATTGGCCCTTTTAAAAGGAGACATGTAGTGGTAGTATCAATCTTCTCATTGTGTTCCTCACTGTAACTTTTATGATCTCAGGTGCTTAGGAGGAAGAATAACCAAAGGAATAGAAGAAAACGAGGAAGGATCAATAGTTTCCTTATGTCTCTCCTTCTTTCCAGAACATTCTACTTCTTCTGTCACCTTTTTATAGTCCTGAGGCAATATTTCTGATTCAGCCCTCACCACCGAAAAAATACTTAACTTTTAAGTTATTAACAAACTAGCAAATGTTGGAACTGAAATAAAAACATGGGCACATTTTATCATATTCTATTTTTATTTTTATTTTATTAATCATATTTCTATGCCGCCCACTCTCTGAAGACTCTGGGTGGCTTACAATAACCAACAGTATACTAAATAGCATATTGCCCCCAACAATCTGGGTCCTCATTTTACCCACCTCAGGAGGATGGAAGGCTGAGTCAACCTTGAGCCGGTGAGATTTGATCCGCTGAACTGCTGAAGTAGCAGTCAACCGAAGTAGCTGCAGTACAGCACTCTAACCACTGTACCATCTCGGCTCTTATGGGGTAGACTTGTGTTAAAGCCAAAAAAAATTGGGCAAAAATACACAGATGGATAGAAAAGATATTAGGGAAACATGTAGATGTCAAACCTGAACTATTTTTTATTAGGGATGATATAAAAAAAATTGATAAGAAAAGAATGCATTTAATATTACATATCTTAATAGCAGCGAGGATTATTTTAGCTCAATATTGGAAAAATGAAGAAACACCGCAAAATGAAGAGATAAGAAGATATTAGATGTGTGCAAAAATAGATAGATTTACATTGAAAATCAAATAGAAAGATGGCAGAGAATATTATCAGACATGGAATTTATTTTATCAGTGGTTAGAAAATAGGGGTGGAGTTAAAGAATGGAAATTGTATGGCTAAGCAAATTAAATACCCAGACAACACGATGTTTATTAAGCAGAAAGAAATGTAATAAATATAAAATAATTATTTTTTTTTTTAAAAAAACCTTTATTACATGCCCAGAGATTAGCGGCATGACGGTGAACCTGTGGCATGTATTCCAGAGGTGGCACGCAGAGCCTTCTCTGCTGGCACGTGCGCCGTCCCCCCAGGTCAGATCTCCGTTTCTTTCGTGAGCTCCTGTTTCCCTGCAAATGACGAAACAGAAACTCCCAAAAGAAAAAGATCTTGCCTCTTGCTGTGTTGCCAGTGTTGGGATGCCCTGCCAGCCACCTGCTTTTGGGGTCTCTGCTGTGCATATGCACATGTCTGTGCGTGTCCATGCATGCACATGTGTGCGCGCATGCACATACATGTCCGGGCATGCACACATTCTCGCTAACGCACACCTTTCAGTTCGGGGAATGCACATGCTCAGTTTGGGCACTCAGTGTCTAAAAGTTTCGCCATCGCTGTCTTTGGATCAACCCCACATTCAGAGCGAGAGAGTTTCCTTAATTTAATTTAATTTAATTTAATTTATCAAATTTCTATGCCGCCCAACTCCCAAGGGCCTCTGGGCGGCTTACAGCAAAAAATAATACAACAAAGAACATAGGAAAATTATTAAAAAACATTATAAAAACATTAAAAGTCCATTAACACCATTCGTGGCCGGATTTCGCAAGATTGCAACCGCGAGATCAACGGCCCCAGGCCTGCTGGAAAAGCCAGGTCTTCACCGCTTTCCGGAAGGCCTTCCGCACTTGACCAACCTATCTGTCAGGGTTCCAAATAACACCCCCAAGGAACGAAAACTCCGAGGCTTGAGTTTCCTCAAAGTTCCATTTTATTAGAGGTGTCATATCGGCACATCTGGGAAAACCCGAATATGAAAGTTTCCAGGTTTTCCCCACCCAAAGGAAAGTTCAAGCACCCACATGTCCATCACATGGTCCAATCAAGCACCGTCCCAACTGGAGAACTGGCCTCCCAGTTCAGGTGCAGGGCAAGAGGTCCTTGACCCTCTGAGAAAAGAATGTTGTTATGACTATATATCACCATATAATCCCCCCCACTCCCGGTTTCCCACAGTAGGAAATGTGGCAGACTTGAAGGCTTCAAGCAAAAGATGGCTTCCAAACTTGACACTGGGTTTTTTTGTTTGTTCTTTTTTAAAGCAACTATTTCTTTCACTGAATAGTTGTACATAATTTAAACAAATGCATAAGAAGAATATTGAGGTTTTCAGAGGATCATCTTACCTCATTTAGTCTGTTTGCAGATCACATTATATCTGTTTGCAGAATACAGCCTTACTAAGTAAATGAAATCCTTGGCAACAACAACAACAACAACAACAACAACAACAATAATAATAATATTTCAAATTGTACAAATGCTCCATACAACCCCCCCTCCCTGTTTTCCACAGTAGTAAACGTGGCAGGCCTAATGCAAAACATGGCCTGACACTACTAAAGGTTGCTTCCATTTCAGAAGCTGAAATCCGTTCTGGTGGAACGAGACCGAGCCGTCTGTGAAAAGAACGAGCTCTTAGAAAACAAAATGAAGGACAAGGCAGAGGCCCAGAAGGAGCTGCACCAGATGTGTAGGGATATTGAGACAGTGAAGGAAGAGAGGGATGTAGCCAGGAAGGAGAGTACGGAAGCCATCATCCAGAGAGACTGTTAGATCGGTGCAGGAAAGAAGAAGTGACCAGCGGAGTTCAAGTAACAACGTTTATTAACGAGAACTGAACTGGCTTTGCGCTGCCGGAGCTCTCCTTATATTTGCTCCGGCAGACGCACCGCCCACTGACAGGGATTCAAAACTCCCGCCGAAAGGATCTTCAGCCAATCCCAGGCGGATGTTCTTATAAGGACATAACACTCCTCCCCCCTAGTTCTTAGTCAGTCAATCAAGGTAGATAATCACTAAGGTACACAGGACGTCTACGTGCTCACGTAGACCCGCGCAGTTCATACCCAAGTTGGGCACTCTCCCGGACGGAGGGTGCTTTCTCGGCTCGGGGCTTCCTCCCTGGAGCCGGGCTGGATCTGGCCATCGAGGATGCGGGTGATGTTCTCGAACCTCCGGCCGGGTCGAGGACCTCCGCCTCCGGGCGATGCTGGTCTGCTTCAGTCCCGCTTGGATCTCGATGTCGCCGGCACGGATCCCTGCTGTCGACCGGTCCCGAACTCCTAAGCCACGGTAGGTCCCTGGGTCTCCCTCGGGTTCCCTCTGGGTTGGAGTTGCGCTGGTCCGGTCTTGGGTGCGAGTCCGGCGGTGGTGGCTGGGTTAGGCCCCCGGGTTCTCCGGTTGAGGCCGATTCACTCCCGGGGCGGCAGGTGGTGCTGGTTGTACACAGGTCGGCCTTGTCGGGGTGGTGCGAGCCGACCTTGCGGGGGTGGTGTAGGCCCTCTCTGCATGGTTGGCGTAGTGGTGATGGTCACCGCCTTCCGTCGTTTTGGTGTTCCCCCTGGTCTGGCTGGTGTAGGCCTACTCTGCAGGGGTGGTGGAGGCCTTCCTCGCAGGGTTGGTCTTCTGAGCGATCTGGCTGTTGTTGTGGCGCCCTTTGGTGTGATGGATGGAGGTTACCTTCCCTGGAGTGTCGGTCGCCTACTTCGCAGGGTTGGTGTTGGCTTCCCCTGCTAGGTTGTCCCCGGTCTACTTGACTCCTGTTGTCAGGGTGTAGGTCTCGGTTCTCGGGATGTTGGCTGCCATCCACCCCGCGGTGTTTTGGGGTTCCCTCTGGGCCTTGTCCCCAGTCTACTGGCCTTGCTGAGTCTTTAGCTTGGTTCGGTGTTGGAGTGCCCGCTTCTCCCCTGTCTGGGTGGTTTAGGCTTACCTCGTCTGGGTGGTTTAGGTCTATCTCGTCGGGGTGGTTTAGGCCTACCTCATTTGGGTGGTTTAGGCCTACCTCGTCGGGGTGGTTTAGGCCTACCGCGTCTGGGTGGTCTTCGCCCGCTTCCCTCCACCTTTTGCGGAGTTGGTCGAGATGACGTCTCACGATCTGTCCATTTTCCAGCTCAACACGGTAGGATTTGGGACCGGTTGCGCTGTGTACTGTAGCTTTAAGCCATTTTGGCGAGCCGTGGAAATTGAGAGCGAAGACGGCGTCGCCGATGGCAAACTGTCGTAGTTGGCGGCTGGCAGTGGCGGGCACCTCGGAAGTGTATTGAGGGTGCAGTCTGTCCAGGGGTGACCGGAGTCTTCTGCCCATTAGAAGTTTGGCAGGGCACTTTCTTGTGGCAGAGTGAGGCGTGATGTGCTGGGTGAGCAGAAAAGTGTCAATGAGCTCCTGCCAATTGCCCGGGCCCATCTTGGCGAGTGACTCCTTGGTGAGCCTCACCATCCGTTCAGCCTGTCCATTTCCGGCTGGTCTGTAAGGGGGGGAGAGGGCATGGTGGATGCCCAAGCCTGCCAGGAAAGCTTCCATGGGCACGGACGTAAGTTGGGGCCCGTTGTCGGAGACCAAAACGTCTGGAAGCCCATGAGTCACGAAGAGACGCCGGAGTGCGCGGATTGTGGCTTCTGTTGTGGTGGATGCCATGGAGATGACCTCCAGCCATTTCGAGTAGGCATCGACCACGATGAGGAGGTGGCACCCTTGGATACGTCCCGCAAAGTCTATATGGATGCACGACCAGGGAGAGCTAGGAGTCTCCCAAGGCGTCGGTCAGACTGAGGCGGCGCAGCTCTGACTTCTTGGCACGGGCTACACCTGGCGACCCAATGTTCAATGTCTTTGTCCAGCGTTGGCCACCAGACGTAGCTCTGTGCCAGGGCTTTCATCCGGACAATGCCCGGATGTCCTTTATGCAGCGCTTCAAGAGTCTTTCATTGGAGCGTGCTGGGAATCAGCACCCGATCTCCCCATAGTAAACAGCCGCTCATGGTGGACAGCTCCCCTTGCTTGCGGCTGAACGGGCTGAAGTCGTCGCTGTCAATTCGAGCTGGCCATCCCCTCAGTACCCAGGAGTGGACTTGTCGGAGGATGGGGTCGTTCCTTGTGTGCGTCGCCACGTCGGCAGATGTTACAGGACAGCTGCTGTCGTTGTCAATATGCAGCAGCTCAAGTGTGGGAGACGGGTCTTCCACGGAGTCAGCAGATGGGCATCTGCTTAGCTCATCGGCGTTCGCGATGGACTTCCCCGGCTGGTGGACGAGTCTATATGAGTGATCTGTCCCCCCCTTCAGAGACCACAAAAACACAGCCAGTAGAGGGTTAAGAATCACTTGGCACACTCCACAGTTCTTATCTCAAACTTGGCAGCGATATGCACACCGTCTGCCAAGGACTTTATTAGTTTACACAAAAGGAAAATCACCTACGTAGCTTTGCCGTTCATCTAGCTTCCAAGACTACGAGGTTGCTATGTTTGTTTTGTTTGTTCGTCACAAACATCTTGACCCACCGTCCTGTCTTATATAGGCTCTGGGTGTGGTCCAGTGACTCATTGATCCTGTGACTCCAATCCAGTGACTCAGGTCTATTTCCTCATACGTCGCCGCAGCTGCAGTAATCTTTTCTCTCGCCTTCTTTGGCGTGCGTCCAGGAATGACGTCTCTCCCTCACTCTCATCTGAGACACCTGTTTCCCCACTACTTGGCTCTCTTTCAGCTGGCACCTGAGACGGTGCCAGAGGGGGGGGGGGCTGGGAGATCTGGCTGGCTCCTCTTACTCCTGCTCAGAGCTTCCTTCCTCCAATGGGATAGGCTCAGAGGACGGGGCCACAACACTGAGTAGCCGGCGAGGAAAATAGCCCAACGAGTCATTCGGGGTGACATGAAGGCCGGGGTCTGCTTGTCACCTGCGAGGAGGCCCAGGAGTGGCTTGTGATCGGTGACAATAGTGAACCGCCGTCCATAGAGGTATTCGTGGAAACGCTTCACCCCTGCGACAATAGCCAACGCCTCTTTGTCCAGTTGGCTGTAGTTGCGTTCAGCACTGGACATAGTCTTTGAGAAATAGGCGATGGGGGCTTCACAGCCGGTAGGCAGTTCGTGGCTGAGGACAGCACCGACTCCATAGGGGGAAGCGTCACAGGTGAGCCTGATGGGCAGCGTCTCATTGTATTGAATGAGCACGCTGTCAGAAGTCAACAGTTGCTTAACGGCTCTAAATGCAGACTCTTCCTCGCGGCCCCACCTCCAGGAAGCCGCCTTTGCCAGTAAGCGATGAAGCAGCTCAGCAATAGTGGCTTTCCATTGGAGGAAAATTGCATAGAAGTTAAGCAATCCAAGGAAAGCCTGAAGCTCCGCTTTATTTTTGGGGCTGGGAGCTTCATGGATAGCTTTAACTTTTGATTTGGTGGGGTGGATGCCAGAACTATCTATGAGATAGCCCAGGAACTCGACTTCCTGTACCCCAATGATGCACTTGTCCCGTCGGACCCTCAAGCCCTTCTCTCTGAACCGCTGGAGGACAAGCCTCAGCCGGTCAAGGAGTTGTGCCTGAGTCCCCGGAGATCAGTACATCATCGAAGTAAGGCACCACCCCTGGAACGCCTTGGAGAAGGCGTTCCATCATGGATTGGAAGATGCCTGGGGCTGCACTGACTCCAAACTGGAGACAGTTGCACTTAAACGCGCCTCTATGGGTGACAATTGTCTGAGCCTCCGCCGTTTCCTGATCGACTGGCAGTTGCTGGTAAGCCTGGGCCAGGTCCAGCTTTGCGAAAATTTTGCCCTTGCCGAGTGAGTGAAGCAAATGTTGCACTACCGGCACAGGGTATGCGCTCTGCGGCAACGCCTTGTTGATGGTCACTTTGTAGTCGGCGCAGATGCGCACAGATCCATCCTGCTTCATGGGGGTCACAATGGGAGTCTCCCATGAAGCATGATCGATGGGTTCCAGGATGCCTTGGGCAATCAGCTTATCTAGCTGAGCATCTACTTTAGCCCGCAAGGCAAATGGAACCCGGCGGGGCTTGAGCCGAATTGGGGTTACCCCCTTGTCCAGATTAAAGGAGATGGGTTTCCCTGTAAAGGTCCCTAACTTACCATCGAAGACTTCTTGGAACTCTCCGATGAGTGAGTCGAGTTCGCCTGAGCTAATCTGGTGGATGCCTCCAATAGAAAGCCCCAACGGCTGGAACCACTCCACGCCTAACAGGGTCGGGCGGCTATGCTCCACGACGGTGATAGGGAGCTGGCCTCGGAACTGTTTGAAGGCGATCTGGGGGTTGGTTCTTCCAATGACGCCGATGGGATTACCGCCAAAATCCACCAGCTTGGAGTGAAGGGGTTCAAGTTGGCGCCTGGTTAGTGCCGGCTTCAGTCTCTTTACTTGGTGCCAGTCAATGATGGAATAGACGGAGCCCGAGTCTACTTCCATCGTGCACGGCAAGCCTTCAGCCAACAGTGTCACATGGAATTTGGTGGCACTGTTGTTACTGGTCAGGGCGATCGTCGTTTGGGAACCGTTGCGATCGTCGCGGCTGAGCTGGAGTGAGGACCGTTTGGATGACCTCTGGGAGTCGTGGCGATTTTCAGGATTCCGGGGCCTGATCGACTCTGGAACCGGATCAGAGGCTCTGCATGCCTCAGCGATGTGCCCCTTCTTCAGGCAATGTCTGCAGGTTGCATCACGCCAGCGGCAGGATTGGCGGGGATGGTGTCCCTTGCAACTGCCGCACTGATCGTTGCAGCGGCCATCTTTTTGAGTTTCCCGCCTAGATGGGCGGGAAACTTTCAAAACGGTCGACTCCCCCTCTGAGTCGGACGGTGTGGTGGAGTCTTCAGAAAATTCTGAGGACGACTTGCGGATCTTATGTATCCCTCGGGACTGGAGCATTTCGGCGGCGGCTTTCTCGGATGTTTCAGCAGCCGTAGCCTCCTCAAGAACGTCTTTCAGGGACAGTCTTTTCCTGCTCAGGAACTTCTTTTGGAGGCTTGCATCTCTCATCCCGAAGATGATCCCGTCGCGTAAGGCATTGTCAACGTTTTCAAACTCGCAGTTTGCTGCAATTTGACGCAATGCCGCCACAAAGTCTTTGATAGATTCGCCTTCCTTCTGATTGCGTTGGCGGAAGGTGAATCGATTCGAGATGGGGGTGCCCGTTGGTGCAGAGTGATCTTGCAGGGCAGTCTGCAGATCCACCCAGAGCATGACTTCAATGTCCCTGGGTGCGACGAGGTTGACGGCGAGCTCCAAGACGTCGGTGCCGCAGTGAGCGAGGAAGAGAGCCCTCTTCCTCTCGTCGTCTAAGTTGTTGTATCCGTTTCCCCGGAGGAATTGGTGGAAACGGATCATATAGGAACTCCATTTCTCCCGGCTGGGGTTGAAAGGAGCCAGCGAGGCGAACGGCGCTTGCGGCGTTGCCATCTCTCAGTCCGCGTCGAGTGACTTCAGCTCGTTATGGCGATCGTGCTACGCGGTGGTTCTTCTCTAGTCCTTCGTCACCAGTGTTAGATCGGCACAGGAAAGAAGAAGTGACCAGCAGAGTTCAAGTAACAACGTTTATTAACGAGAACTGAACTGGCTTTGCGCTGCCGGAGCTCTCCTTATATTTGCTCCGGCAGATGCACCGCCCACTGACAGGGATTCAAAACTCCCGCCGAAAGGATCTTCAGCCAATCCCAGGCGGATGTCCTTATAAGGACATAACAGAGACCATCTATTAAGAGAATACCATCAAGCTCGCCAGGTAATCTTTTAAAAATTGCAATGTTGGGATTCTCTTCCCTTGAAGGTTCCCTTTTTCTGTGGCCATCAGTGGGTAATACGCATTTAATTTATATCGGAATCATGACCGGTTTATGGCTACGACTGAGCCCAAAATTGCTGACAATTGTGAATTGCTCAACCATACTAGACAACCAATTGCTGCAGAAAAACTGCCCCAAAGGCACACGTAGTCCTTGACTTACGATCATAATTAAGCCTCAGATTTCCAATGCTGAGCAAGTCAGCTCTTAAGTGCAATTCCCCCTCCTCCATTTTAACCACCTTTCTTGTCACAGTTGTGAAGCAAGGTTAGTATAGGTAACCCTCAAATTACAGTTGAGCCCAAAAGTTATGCTGTTAAGTGACACATTTGTTAAAGTTGGGTTTTGCCCCGTTTTTACGACTTTTCTGGCCAAGTGATTCATTGCAATCCTTAAACTAGTAACATGGTTGTTTAAGTGCATCTGGCTTCCCCATTCCCAAAGGGGATCCCATGACCCTGGGACTCTGCAACCGTCAAAAACATGAGTCAGTTGGCCAAGCATCTGGACTTTGATCACGTGACCCTGGGGATGCTTGCAAAGGTCGTAAGTATGAAAAACGATCATAAGTCAATTTTTTTCAGAGCCGTGGCAATTTCGAACGGTCACTAAATGAATGGTTATAAGTCGAGAACTATCTGTACATTGATCTACTCTCTGGCATCCGTAACAGTCTTGGATAATGTCAAAATGAGGACACCAAGCTCAAGATCGCACAGTGGCCCAGGTTTTTCATGGCATCATGGAGTCTGGATACAAATATGAGCGTTGTGTCATTTTCCTGATGTTAATTATAGCCCCTGTTATCATTTACGCTTCCTCCCCAGCAGGAGGCGCTGGATTAACTCCAACCTTTAATTCCATTAATTAATTGGCTCCAGCTCAGTATGCTGGTATTCCTTTGTTAATCAGAGTTTATCACTGGCATCCGATCAGGATTCCTCTCCCTTTCGATACTGGCATTTTGACCTTTTTCGGAATACATAAGGAATTTTCTAAGCATTATCTGGTGGTGGTTTTTTTCTTTTCTTTATTTCTTATGATTTCCAAATGTGTTGAACCTGCTTAATGTCAGGGTTCCAAATAACACCCCCAATGAAGAAGACTCCGAGGCTTGAAGTTCCTCAAAGTTCCATTTTATTAGAGATGTCCTGTGGCACACCTGGGAAAACCCAAATCTGAAAGCTTCCAGGTTTTCCCCGCCCAAAGGAAAGTCCAAGCCCCTGCCCAGCCCCCGCAAGTCCATCACATGGTCCAGTCAAAGCACCGTCACAACTGGAGATGCCTCCCAGTTCCATCCGTCCAGTTGCAGGGCAAGATGTCCTTGACTCTCTAAGAAAAGAATATTGTTATGACTATGTATCACCTCTGCTCCATACAATCCCCACTCCCAGTTTCCCCCAGCATGTAGCAGCATGAAGGCCCAATGCAAAAGATGGCTTCCAGGCCTGACACTTGGTATTTTTCAATTTCTCTGTTTTTTGTTTTTTTAAAATTTGATTTATATGCCGCCCTTCTCCGGAGACTCAGGGCGGCTTACAATGCATTAAGCAATAGCCTTCATACTTCTGTATATTTATACAAAGTCAGCTTATTGCCCCCACAACTGCGTCCTCAATTTACCCACCTTAGAAAGGATGGAAGGCTGAGTCGATCTTGAGCCTGGTGAGTTTCAAACTGGTGTAGTTGCAGGCAGCCAGATGTTAATTGCTGCCTTATTAAAAGGCATTAGCCTCCTACGCCACTCAGGCTTCTTTTAAAGCAACTTCACTGAATAGTTGTACATAATTTGAACAAATGCATAAAAATAATATTGAGATCTTCAGAGGATCAACATTACCAATCGAGATTTAATCTGTTTGCAGAATGCAGCCTTACTAATTAAGGGTGGGTGGGTGGTGGGAATGAAATCCTTGGCCATAATAATTGCAAATTGTACAAATGCCAAGCACAATTTATTATTTATTATTTTTTTTTAAAAAACCCTTAATGTTCAATGCATTTGCAAGCCAAGGAAGTAACAACAGAAGGGATTGTAGGGTATCTTTTGGGGTTCTATTGAAACAAACCCAAAACTTCAAATATTTTTAAACAATGTTGTCAGAATGTTTTTAATGTCTTTCTTTTTTTTAAAACAAACAAACAAACAAATAAATAAATAAATTCCAGCTCTCGTCCTCTGCTTTGTATGCCCTGTTGCTTCTGATTCTGTAAACAGAATCCCTTTTTCTACTTCCTTAGATCCAAGATTCGGCCACTCTGGATATAGAAAGAGAGAACAAAGAAATAGAAATACTTCGGAAGCAGTATGAGGCCATGTCACAGGAGTTAAAAGAAGCAACACAGGAGGCAGAAGTAGCCAAATGCAGGCGAGACTGGGCATCCCAGGAACGGGATAAAATCTTTTCGGAGCGAGAGAGCATAAGGTACGCCCACCATACATTTGTCGCAAAAAGGGGTTTTAACTATGCAGGAAGACTAGAACTGCACTTTTGAAACCATGGGTGGGAGGAAACAGTTTTCGTGACTTACGACCACAATTTATTTATTTATTTATTTTTAGAATAGAATTCTTTATTGGCCAAGTGTGATTGGACACACAAGGAATTTGTCTTTGGTGCATATGCTGTCAGTGTACATAAAGAAAAATTGTTGTGTCCTTATAAGGTCATCCGCCGGGGATTGGTTGAGAAATCCTCCGGCGGGAAGTTTGAATCTCTGTCAGGGGGCGGTGCAGCTGCCGGAGTGAATATAAGGAGAGTTCCAGCAGCGCAGCGCCAGTTCTGTTCCTGTTAAATAAAACTTGTTGCATGAACTCCGCTGGTCTCATCTTCATTCCTGCGCCGATCTAACACTGGCGACGAAGGACTAAGAAGGAACCGACCGCATGGCCCGATCACCATCTCCAAGCCGAAGAGACTCGCCGCCGATCTGCACGATGGCAACGCCGCAAGCGCTTTTCGCATCCATCGCTCCATTCAACCCCGGACGGGAGAAATGGAGCTCATATATGATTCGTTTCTGCCAATTTCTCCGCGGAAACGGCTACAGCAACCTCGACGATGAGAGGAAGAGGGCCCTCCTCCTCACCCACTGTGGATCCAATGTCCTGGAGCTGGCAGTGAACCTCGTCGCGCCTCGAGACATCGAAGAAATGTCCTGGACTGACCTGCAAGCCGCCCTGCAGGAACATTACGCTCCCACGGGCACCCCCATCGCAAACCGATTCACCTTCCATCAGAGGAACCTACGTGAAGGTGAATCCATAAAAGACTTTGTCGCCGCACTCCGCCAAATCGCAGCCAACTGCGAGTTTGATCATGTGGATAATGCGCTGAGGGACCACATCGTCTTCAGCATGCGGGACGCGGGCCTCCAGAAGAAATTCTTGAGCAGAAAATGCATTCTGCTCAAGGACGTACTCGAAGAGGCCACCGCCACCGAATCCTCACAGCACGCAGTCGCAGAAATGCTAAAGGCGAAGGGGATCCACAAGATCCACCAGTCGATCCCCGAATCTTCTGAAGATTCTGCCTCGCCATCCGACTCAGATGGGGAAATGGCCGTCCACAAGGTTTCTCAGCCATCCTGGCGGGAAAATCTTCAAAATGGCCGACGAGGAGAACGCTGCGGCAGCTGCAGGGGTGACCACCCCAGGACATCCTGCAGATGGCGGGATGCAACCTGCCGCCGATGCCTGAAGAGGGGATACATCGCCGAGGCCTGCCGAGCCACCGATCCAGCCCCCGAACCACCCAGACCCCGGAATCGCAAAAACCGCCGCGACAACCAGAGGACATCCAAACAGTCCTCGCACCAGCCCAGAAGCGATGGCTATGATGATTCACGACACGGCGCGGTGAATCAGACCACCATAGCCCACACCAGCAACAACAGCGCCACTAAGTTCCACATGACGCTGTTGGCTGAGGGCTCACCCTGCACGATGGAGGTAGACTCCGGGTCCGTCTACACCATCATCGATTGGCAGCCGGCAATCACCAAGAGCCAGCTCAAGCCCCTGCAGTCCAGACTGGTGGATTTCGATGGAAATCTCATCGACGTCCTGGGCAGGACCAACCTCCACATCCCATTCAAGAAGTTCCAGGGTCAGCTGCCAGTCACCGTTGTGGGAAACAGCTGCCCGAACCTGCTTGGCGTGGAGTGGTTTCAGCCGCTGGGGTTTTCCATCGGAGGCATCCACCAGATTAGGGCAGATGAACTCGACTCACTCATCGAAGAGTTCAGCAAAGTCTATGGTAATTCGATGGTAAACTGGGGAAGTACATAGGGAAGCCCATTTCTTTTAATCTGGATCAGGGGGTAACCCCCATTCGGCTCAAGTCCCGCCAGGTTCCTTTCGCCTTGAGGCCTAAAGTAGACGAGCAGCTGGATAAGCTGATCGCCCAAGGCATTCTGGAACCCATCGATCATGCCACATGGGAGACTCTCATTGTGACCCCAATGAAGCAGGATGGATCTGTGCGCATCTGCGCTGACTATAAGGTTACCATAAACAAGGCATTGCAGCAGAGTGCATACCCTGTGCCAGTGGTGCAGCACCTCCTGCACTCACTAGGCAAGGGCACAATCTTTGCAAAACTGGACCTGGCCCAGGCTTACCAGCAACTGCCAGTTGATCAGCAAACGGCAGAGGCTCAGACAATTGTCACCCATAGGGGGGCGTTCAAATGCAACTGTCTCCAATTTGGAGTCAGTGCCGCCCCGGGGATTTTCCAATCAATGATGGAATGCCTTCTTCAAGGCGTTCCAGGGGTAGTGCCTTACTTTGATGATGTGCTCATCTCCGGAGACTCAAAAGCACAACTTCTTGAACGGCTGAGGCTCGTCCTGCAGCGGTTCAGGGAGAAGGGCTTGAGAGTCAGACGGGATAAGTGCATCATCGGGGTCCAGGAGGTCGAGTTCCTGGGCTATCTCATTGATAGCAATGGCATACACCCCACCAAATCAAAAGTTAAAGCTATCCATGAAGCTCCCAGCCCCAAAAATAAAGCGGAGCTTCAGGCTTTCCTTGGATTGCTTAACTTCTATGCAATATTCCTCCAACAGAAAGCCACAGTTGCTGAGCCGCTACATCGCTTGCTGGGGAAAGCGGTTTCCTGGAAGTGGGGCGACAAAGAGGAAATGGCTTTCCGGGCCATCAAGGGGCTATTGACGTCCAGCAGCATTCTCATCCAATACAATGAGACGCTACCCATCCGGCTAACCTGCGACGCATCGCCATATGGGGTCGGGGCGGTCCTTAGCCACGACCTGCCCAATGGCACGGAAGCCCCCATCGCCTTCTTCTCAAAGACTATGTCCAGCGCTGAACGCAATTACAGCCAACTAGACAAAGAGGCGTTGGCAATCGTCGCAGGGGTGAAGCGCTTCCACGAATACCTCTACGGAAGAAGCTTCACCATAGTCACGGACCACAAGCCGCTCCTGGGCCTCCTCGCCGGCGACAAGCAAACACCCACGTTCATGTCGCCGCGAATGACACACTGGGCCATCTTCCTCGCCGGCTATTCCTACACATTCACCCACCAACTGGGAAAGGCCATCTCGAATGCCGACGCCCTCAGCAGATGCCCGTCCACAGACGCTGTAGAAGACCCCGCCCCCACCCTCGAGCTCCTGCACATCGACCACGACAGCAGCTGCCCAGTCACATCTGCAGACATGGCCACGCACACCAAAAGAGACCCCACACTCCGCCAAGTGCAGTCCTGGATCCTGAGAGGGTGGCCGGCACAGATAAGCGGAAAAGAATACAGCCCCTTCAGCCGCAAGCAGAAGGAGCTGTCCATGATGAAAGGCTACCTGCTATGGGGAGACAGGGTGCTGATCCCCGCCGCGCTGCAACGGAAGACGCTCGAGACGTTGTACAATGGGCACCCGGGCATCGTCCGCATGAAGGCTCTGGCACGGAGCTACATCTGGTGGCCATCACTGGACAAGGACATTGAGCAATGGGTCGCCAGATGTGGCCCGTACCAGGAAGTTCAACCAGCACCCCCCCCCAAGCAGAGCCCACCCCATGGGAGACGCCCAGCAGCCCCTGGTCTCGGATCCACATCGACTTCGTGGGTCCGATGCAGGGGCGCCACCTCCTCATCGTGGTCGATGCCTTCTCCAAATGGCTTGAGGTGGTTCCCATGGCATCGACCACATCGGAAGTCACCATTCGCGCTCTCCGCCGCCTCTTTGCCACGCATGGGCTCCCGGACGTGTTGGTTTCCGACAACTTACGTCCGTGCCCATGGAGGCATTCCTGGCAGGACTGGGCATCCGCCATGCCCTCTCTGCGCCGTACAGACCGGCCGGAAACGGCCAAGCCGAGAGGATGGTGAGGCTCACCAAGGAGGCGCTCACCAAGATGGCACCGGGTGACTGGCAGGAGCGCATCGACACCTTCCTCCTCACCCAACACATAACGCTGCACGCAACCACCAAGAAGTGCCCATCAGAGCTGCTGATGGGCAGAAGACTCCACTCACCCCTTGACAGACTGCACCCCCAATACGACTCGGAGGTGCCCACTACCGCCAGCCGCCAACTCCGCTGTTTTGCCGTGGAAGACCCCGTCTACGCGCTGAACTTCCACGGCTCACCAAAATGGCTGAAAGGCAAGATCCACAGTGCAACCGGCCCGAAATCCTATCGGGTAGAGCTGGAAGATGGACAGGTCGTGAGACATCACCTCGACCAGCTCCGCAAAAGGTGGAGGGGATTGGATGGAAACCAGCCCGACGTGGTAGGCCTACCACACCCCGAAGAGGTAGGCCTGCCCACCCCTGACGAGGTAGGCCTGCCACACCCCTGCGAGGGAGGCCTACAACACCCCGGGAGAGTGGGCCCGCCGATCCCTGCCCAAGCCAGAGACGAAGCAGCACCAGTAGACCGGGGACAATGTCGGAGGGGAACCCCGAAGCACCCCGGGGTAGACCGGAATCAACACCCCAACACCCGAGACCCGGCCACTGACGACAGAGCCGTGGAGACGGTAGCCCAGATGTCCACGGCACCCAACAACACCCCAGCGAGGTCGGACGGCACCAGTCCGACGACGAGAGTCAGTCACAGAAAGGGCCGATAGACCGGGGCCAACCGAGCGGGGGACACCAACAGCAATCCCGCAAGGGCGGCTGCCGACTCACTGGCTAGGGAGACCTCCATGCATCACTACAGAGGTCTCCCCAACAACAACCCGACCACAACGAAGACCAACCCTGCGAGGAGAGCCTCCGCCACCCCAGCAGAGGGGGCCTGCACCAGCAGAACTGAGACAACCAACACACAGACGGCGAAAGTCGGCGACCGCCACAACTACACCCACCCCGCAGAGAGGGCCTACGCCACCCCTGCAGAGAAGGCCGCAAGAGTCCTCAGCCAACCCAGCTGCACCAACCCGGCAGAGAAGGCCTGCACCACCCCTGCGAGGAAGGCCCGCACCACCCCAGCTAGGGCGAGACTCCTCGACCAGCCCAGCAGCACCAGCCCAGCAGAGAGGACCTACAACACCCCTGCGGAGGAGGCCTGCATCCCCCCGGCGAGGTCGAACCAACGCCAAACCAACCCACCAGCGGCCCCGGGAGTGAACCGAACTCAACCGGGGACCCCAAGGGACCAACCCAGTCGCCGCTGCCGGACCTGCACCCACGACTGGACCCGACCAACCCCGACCCGGTGGGAACCGAAGGAAGACCCAGGGACTTACCGTGGCTCAGGAGTTCCGGACCGGTCGAGCGCGGGGACCCGCGACAGAGATCCAACGATCGGAGCAGTGGTGAAGAAGACCAGCATCGCCCGCAGGCGGAGGTCAGCGACCCGGCCGGAGGTACGGGAACACCGCCCGCATCCTCGACGGCCAGATCCAGCCCGGTTCCAGGGATGGCACCGGGAACCGCAGGAGCCCCCTCCGACCAGGAGGGCTGCCAGCCGACTAATGGACTGCACAGGTCTGGTCGAGCACGCAGACGACCTGCCTACTTACGTGACTTTCTTACTGATGGACAGCTTAAGAACTAGGGGGGAGGAGTGTTGTGTCCTTATAAGGACATCCGCCAGGGATTGGTTGAGAAATCCTTCGGCGGGAAGTTTGAATCCCTTCAGGGGGCGGTGTGGCTGCCGGAGCGAATATAAGGAGAGCTCCGGCAGTGCAGCGCCTGTTCTGTTCCTGTTAAATAAAACTTGTTGCATGAACTCCGCTGGTCTCATCTTCATTCCTGCGCCGATCTAACAAAAATAAAATGCATTCATCAAGAATCATAAGATACAACACTTAGTGATAGTCATAGGTTACTAATAAGCAATTAAATCATACTAGGAAACAAACAAAACAATATAAATTGTAAAGATACAAGCAACAAGGTTATAGCCATAAATGGGAAGAGATCGGCACCAGGAAGGAGGAGCAAAAGAATAGTAATACAGACTTGTAAATAATTCGACAGTGTTGCGGGAATTATTTGTTTAGCAGAGTGATCGCGTTCGAGAAAAAAACTGTTCTTTTCTCTAGTTGTTCTGGTGTGCAGTCCTCTAATAGCGTCATTTTGAGGGCAGGAGTTGAAACCGTTTATGTCCAGGATGCGAGGGGTCTGTAGATATTTTCACAGCCCTCTTTTTGACTTGTGCAGTATACAGGTCCTCAATGGAAGGCAGGTTGGTAATAATTGTTTTTTTCTGCAGTTCTAATTATCCTCTGAAGTCGGTGTCTGTCTTGTTGGGTTGCAGAACCAAACCAGACAGTTATAGAGGTGCAGATGACAGACTCAATAATTCCCCTGTAGAACTGAATCAGCAGCTCTTTGGGCAGTTTGAGCTTTCTGAGTTGGCGCGGAAAGAACATTCTTTGTTGTGCTTTTTTTGATGACGTTTTTGATGTTAGGGTCAATTGAGCCCAACACTTCTGTTGTTAAATGAGACGTTTGTTAAGTGAGCTTTGTCCTGTTTTTATGACCTTTCTTGTCTCCGTTGTCAAGTGAATCACCAGAGTTGATAAATTAGTCATGCCCTCTTGGTTCACTTTGCTTATCAGAAGATCACATGATCCCAGGGCACTGCAATCGTCATAAATATGAGTCAGTTGCCAAGTGTCTGAATTTTGATCGGGGGATTCCGCAAAAGTCATAAACTGTGAAAAGCGCCCCTAAGTTCCTTTTTTCAACGCCATTGTAACTTTGAGCGGTCACTAAAAGAATGGTTGTAAGTCTGTATTCTATTTTAGGGGGAATGGTGGCTTCTGGGAACTCCTGTGTAACCTGCAACCCTCTCACATTGTGTTTCGATTTCTTTGAAGGACTTTGTGCGATAACCTGAGGCGGGAAAGAGACCGAGCCGTGAGTGACTTGGCAGAGGCTCTTCGGAATCTGGATGACATGAGGAACCAGAAGAATGATGCTGGACGTGAATTGAAGGAACTGAAGTGCGTTATAGAAAAACTCTTTGCATGCTCTGTGTCGGGTCTTTCTTTCCCGCAGTAACCCTTGGAATAGAACAGGATGTTTAATAGTATGTACCGTATTTTTGGACTATAAGACGCACCGTAGTACAAGACGCACCAAGATTTTGAAGAGGAAAACAACAACAAAAAATATATATAGTTTTTGGCCTCCATGCATTTGGTTTTTGCCTTCCCGGGCCCCCAGGAGCACTGTGCAGGCCACCCAAATACTCTGGGCATCCCATTTTTGCAAAAAATAGTCCTTTTTTGAGAAAAACAGGCCCGTTTTTGCCCTTCCCAGCCCCCAGAAGCACTCTCTGACAGCATTGAAGCTTCCAGCCTAATATGCCACTGACACTTTGGAGGCTTCCCAAACCCTCTGTGCATCCCATTTTTGCAAAAAAGGGATGAGTGCACGCGGGGGGGGGGGAATGTTCGGGAGGCTAAAAATGGCCGTATTCGGTCTATAAGACACACCAAGATTTCTACTCTCTTTTGGGGGGGAGAGTGTGTTTTATACTCAGAAAAGTATGGTAAATACAGGTAGCCTAAACAACTATCACAATTGAGCCCAACTACTCTGTTACTAAACCAGAGAGTCATTGAATGAGCTTTGCCCCATTTTACAACTTTTCTTGCCACACTTGTTTAAGTGAATCGATGCAGTTGTTAAGTTAGTCATACGGTTGTTAAATGAATCCGGCTTTCCCATTGACTTGGCTTGTCAGAATCCAGCTGGGATGGTTACAAATAGCACTATCAATAGTCCTTAGACTTACATACTGCTTCACAGTGCTTTACAGCCCTCTCCAAGTGCTTTACAGGGTTGGCCTCTTGCCCCCAACAACCTGGGTCCTCATTTTACCCACCTCAGAGGGACAGAAGGCTGAGTCAACCTTGAGCCACTCAGGATTGAACTGCTGAATGCTAGCAGTGGGCAGAGTTAACCTGCAATGCTGCATTCTAACCACTGCACCACTATGGCTCCTCCGCGGTTAAGTGAACCTGGGACAATGAAATCAGTATAAATATGAGTCAGTTGCCAAGTCCCCAAATTTTGATTGCGTGTCCATGCAGTCCAAGGCTGCAACAGTCTTAAGTGTGAAAAATGGTCAGAAGTAAATTTTCTCACTGCCATTGTAACCTTGGGTCATTAAGCAAATGGGTGTCCCAAAGGTGCTTTTTTCAAGTGGCAACTGGACTTTCTGGTTTTTCTTTGAAGCTGAAGAAGCTTCTTGTATGAGGAGCGACATGTCTTCAAGGAAAACCCAGAAAGTCTCCACTTGCCTCATGAAAAAAGCACCTTTGGGACAGCCATGACCTGGATGATGGAGAATCTCCATCGACATTTTAAAAAATGGTTGTAAATCAAGGACTATTTGTATTGTTTAATTTCAAGTGCAATAATTTCACGCATTGTGAGTGTGTGAAAGATAGATGGAGAGAGGGAGGGAAGGGGAGAGAGAGAGAGAAAGAGAGAGAGAGAGAGAGAGAGAACCACGTACTTTTGTAATATGCATATGTAATTTGTTATGGGTAAAAAAAACATGTATTAAAACCCGTAAACCCACAAAATGTGGGAAAGAAGGAAAGAATACTGTAATTTTTTTGGAGTATAAAATGCACTTTTTTCCCTCCTAAAAGAGGCTGAAAATTTGGGTGCGTCTTATACTCCGAATGTAGCTTTTTCAAAGCTTTTTTTTCAGCCCTAACGAGGCGCTAGCTAGTGATCTCCATTTCCCTGCTTTGCTTGCTCTCTCCGACTCTCAGCTGTGAAGTTGTTTTCCAGCCCTAATGAGGCGCTAGTGAGTGAAGCGATCTCTGTGGTTTGCCTGCTTTTCTCATTGCTTCTCTCTCCAAAGATCAGTTGTGCCTTAGAAGCTGTTTTTTACCCCCAGCAGGGGATAAAAACCAGCAAACTAATGTGCTGAAGCTGACCAGACTAAGAACGCTAGCCAGATTAATACCTGGTAGGCAGATTTTTCACCCTTATTTTCCTCCCAAAAAACTAAGCTGTGTCTTATACTCTGGTGCATACTCCAAAAAATATGGTAGATCTGTCTGTAGGACAAACTTTGAATTGGAAGACAAATAAACCACAACACTCCAATCTAAATGGGCTAGGAGATATTCCTTCTTTGCCCACTTAACAAATTTCTTTCAGGGTAGCATTTTGGGAGTATGTGTGTGGAAATCACCAGCCTATTAAACAGCGATCAGGATGACATTAAATCAGAATGCAAGGAATCCAGCATTGAAATCGGGACATTCATTCTGTCATCCAGAGCATGTAAGGGTGAGAAAGAATAAGCTGTCCCTTCGTCTTGATTGTGATGTTCAACTTTCCGCAGAGAGAAGATGGAGAATCAGTTGGAAACAGAGGCAAGGTTTCGACAGCTGATGGCTCATAGTTCCCACGATTCCGCTATTGATACAGATTCAATGGAGTGGGAAACTGAAGTAGTAGAGTTTGAGAAAGACAGGGTAAGTTGAAGTCCATGGTCACAGGTTGGCAATAGAGCTCTGTTCCTTGGAACTTTCCAGCAAACAGAGATAGGATGGAAAGCAACATCTCACATGTGCTCACATGTCTTTAGTATAAAATCACTACAGCTGATGTGTGTTACGTTCGTATCTTTTAGGAGGACATGGATTTGAAGGCCCTTGGTTTTGATGTGGCCGAAGGAGTGAACGAACCTTACTTTCCTGGAGACTGTGGAATTTTTGTTACCAAAGTCGATAAAGGAAGTATTGCAGATGGACGATTAAGGTATACTGCGGGTAGTTAGTCCAAACCCTTGAGTTGAATTGAATACTTTATTTGAATGGATACTTTATTTATTTGGCCAAGTGTGAGTAGACACACAAAGAATTTGTCTCCGGTGCAGAAGCTCTCAGTGTACATTCAAAGCAAGAGAATAATGATAGATCATAATAATCGTTTGTTATAACTTATCATTATCAATATGTGAATCTCTTCATATGTAAATAAATTCATGAAGAACCACAAGGGTAGCTGGCGGTTACATTTGCACATAAATATGAAGCCCTACTTATCTTTCAATGTCCAGTAGAAATTGAATAGCTAAAATGTTTTGTTGCGTCTTCATTGCCAAAGATGGCAAAATGAATGGAGAAATTTTAAGATGTGCCAATGTTGGACAAAGATGATGGGCGGTCTGTTGAATCTTGCAAGGGAGAAATGTTGGTTGAAAGAGAATGATTGTATATCATGGCATGAGTCTGCTCATTTTGTGGTAGGGACAATGATGGGATTCAGTCGGTTCGGGCTGGTAGTTAAATTGCTGGCTGGCCCCGCCCCTTCCCACCCCGCCCCTTCCCGGAGTCCCCACACGCCCCATTTTGGCTCCCAGATAAGTACAGGAAAGCCACCTACACCGAAAACGGGGCGTGGGGGCTGGTGCATCCCCCCCAGCCCATTTTTGCTCCCAGGGTGGTGCAGAAGGCTGAGTGCTGCCTGTCACACCCCCTGGCCATGGCCATGCCCACCCAGCCGGTCATTAGAGCAGAGAACCAGTTGTTAAATTATTTGAATCCCACCGCTGGGTAGGAACAGGAAATTCGGGCTTATTTGGAGAAACACCAGGGTGCAGTTAAAAAGAAGAGCTTAAGAAGCAGATATTCTAAAATGAGAAGGTTAGGAATGAATGAGCACACAAGGATCGTGGATTCTGAACGAAGCTGCGTGACCTTTTAACAAAAGTATGTTTGAGATGACTTGGTCATGTCGAAGGTCATGCATTTCGCTCTAATTAATCAGGGTGAATGATTGGCTCCTGAAGATAAATGACGTGGACCTCACCAACAAAGACAAGAAACAAGTAATAAATGCAGTCCTTAATGGTGGAGGAATTATCAATATGCTGGTCTGCCGAAGAAAGTCCTTAGGAGGGAAAGAGGTAACTTCGCTGCACATCAACCTTTCAGGCCATAAAGGTGAGGTCCTCGTGCTGCTTCAGAGTCAGTGGTTATTTATATATGTTGTCAGCTAAGAAATATGCAGAGATCCAGTCAATATTTCCACTGCATTCTTCATGGATTTGCTACCAAAGTGAATAAGTACGTTGGTATGCTTTCCTGGTTTGAGACTGAAATGCCTGTTATGGAAGATGTTTTCTCCTGTGTATTAGTGATCGAAAACATCAGATTTCATTTTTGCAACAGCCGTGGTTGGATCACTGTGTGCAGTAGCTCTTAGGATACCGACTTTCCTAATTTAGAAGATAAAAGTCTGCTGTCAGTCAAACTCAATTCTTTAGTTGGATTCATGGATTTCAACGTATACAATATTTTTCTTGGCAGTAATAGGGTATCATTCTGGATGATTTTTTTTTTTTAAAAAAATCCTTTCCAATTTAGCCTGATCCTTGACATTTCTTGGAGTTTTCCATCCAAATCCCGACCAAACCAGGCTTTGCTTAGTTCTCAAAGTCACCCAACTGCTGCCAGATCTTGAGAACTCGAAACAAAATTGTGTGTTTTCAGGAGATACCATTGTAGACTTACATCAAAGATTTCACCTACGGGTAAGGCAGAAACAAGGAAGACCAGCTGCTCAAATGAGAGATACATACCAAAGGGATTGTACTGGTTAAATCAGAAGAGAAATAACCAGTTCATTTCTGTAAAGATCCGAGGTGGCGCAGTGGTTAAAATGCAGTACTGCTGGCTAACTCACTGCTCACTGCTGGCAGTTCGATCCTGACCGGGTCAGGGTTGACTCAACCTTCCATCCTTCCAAGGTTGGTAAAATGAGGACCCAGATTGTTGGGGGCAAGATGTTGATTTCATAAACCGCTTAGTGAGGACTGTAAAAGAACAATGAAGCAGTATAAGTCTAAGTGCTATTGCTGTTGACTCAGCCTTCCGTCCTTCCAAGGTCAGTAAAATGAGGACTCAGGTGGTTGGGGGCAAGAGGCCAACTCTGTAAACCACTTAGAGAGGTCTGTAAAGCACCGTGAAGCGACATATAAGTCTAAGTGCTATTGCTATAAAGAAAACTTTTTAAACCTTCAGAATTCTGAAAATGTATGCTGAATGCTGAATAGATTTGGGTGACTGAGGCTAGTTCAACCAGTTCAGGCTTGGTTTTGCAAGAAGCAGGCATGAAACAATCACACACACTCTCATCCTTCAAACATGGCTATAGCAAAGATTGATTGGGCATGCCAGTAAGCTTTGTGTGAGAGGGTTGCTAAAAATTCACCTTGGCGTCTCCATTTCAGATAGTGGAATTGGTCTGGAAAATGGAATCTTTGTCGCCACCATAACGAGTGGTAGTCCAGCTGCCAAGGATGGATCCCTCACTGTGGGAGATAGGATCATTGCTGTAAGTTACTTTTCAATCTTTTTAGAGTAGAAATTCCGGTCAGACGAGAGGCAAAGCCTATTTGGCCAGAAAGCAGAAATAATTTCTTCTAAAGTTACCTGCTAAGTATTAAGTGGTTGGTAAGCAAACATACTGGTTGTAAATTACTTGGTAAATGCTCTCATCAAGCAGTCATGATGGCTTGCTATGGGCACAGTTTTGCCAAAAACTGGAAATAGCTGCTGGTTTTTGGAAAAACAGTCATAAAACATGTGGATATTGCAAACAGCTATAAATGTGGCCAGGTTTCCAGACACTCAAAGTGGAGTCGCATAACCATGGAATGGGCCTAACCATCACAACTTCTGATCCGGGTGGTAGGTCCTATTTTTCAGGTCAGTTGTCATTTTTAACGATTGCTAAATGGCTGCTTTTAAATCAAGGGCTCTCTGTAGAAAAACTGCAGCACTAAATAGGTTTAGCAGAAAAAAGGAGAGGAGTGGGAAAAGTAACAGTAACAGAGTTTGAAGGGACCTTGGAGGTCATCTAGTCCAACCCCCTGCTCACGGAGGCCTATACTAGGGATTTGAACCACCGAACTGCCGACCTTCCTGATCAATAAGCTCAGTGTTTTAGCCACTGAGCCACCTAGCCAGGCATCCTGGCCCTTTCCATATACAAGGCATGGTCTGAATCTATTTGCAAGTTTCCTTGTCTGTTTTGCTCCTCTCCTTCCAAAACACGGGTGTGTAGGGGAAAGGAGTGGCAGAACCTAGAGGCGGAGTTAAAAGAGGAATCAGCCTAGAACAGTGATGACTAACCTTTTTGCCATCGCATGCCAAAAGCAGGGGGAGCGGGGGTGGTGCTGTCGCCCGTGTGCCCACACCCATAATTCATTGCGCATGCGCACGCAACTCTCCCCCTCACACGCACAATGTTTTTGGTATGCAATGGCACGTTGGGCCCGGTAGGCCTATTTTTCACCCTTCTCAGGCTCCAGAGTCTTTCTTGGAGCCTGGAGAGGGCAAAAACGGCCTTCCCCACCCTGTCGGAGGCCCTCTGGAGGCCAGAAATGGCCTGTTTCCCAACTTCCAATGGGACCGGCAGGCCCGTTTTTTTGCCCTCCCCAGGTTCCAGAGGTTTTCTAGGAACCTGAGGAGGGTGAAAATGGCCTCCTCCCCCCCCCCCTCGGAGGCTGGAAATAGCCTTTTTCCCAACTTCTGGTGGGCCGGATGTTATGTCCTTATAAGGACATCCGCCTGGGATTGGCTGAAGATCCTTCGGCGGGAGATTTTGAATCCCTGTCAGTGGGCGGTGCGTCTACCGGAGCAAATATAAGGAGAGCTCCGGCAGCGCAGCGCCAGTTCAGTTCCCGTTAATAAACATTGTTACTTGAACTCTGCTGGTCACATCTTCTTTCCTGCGCCGATCTAACACTGGCGACGAAGGACTAGAGAAGAACCAACCGCGTGGCACGATCGCCATAACGAGCTGAAGTCACTCGACGCGGTCTGAGAGATGGCAACGCCGCAAGCGCCATTCGCCTCGCTGGCTCCATTCAACCCCAGCCAGGAGAAATGGAGCTCCTATATGATCCGTTTCCTCCAATTCCTCCGGGGAAACGGCTACAACAATTTAGATGACGAGAGGAAGAGGGCTCTCTTCCTAGCTCACTGTGGCACCGACGTCCTGGAGCTCGCCGTCAATCTCGTCGCGCCCAGGGACATTGAAGTCATGTCCTGGGTGGATCTGCAGACTGCCCTGCAAGACCACTATGCACCAACGGGCACCCCCATCTTGAATCAATTCACCTTCCGCCAACGCAATCAGAAGGAAGGCGAATCTATCAAAGACTTTGTGGCGGCATTGCGTCAAATCGCAGCAAACTGCGAGTTTGAAAACGTTGACAATGCCTTACGCAACGGGATCGTCTTCGGGATGAGAGATGCAAGCCTCCAAAAGAAGTTCCTGAGCAGGAAAAGACTGTCCCTGAAAGACGTTCTTGAGGAGGCTACGGCTGCTGAAACATTCGAAAAAGCCACCGCCGAAATGCTCCAGTCCCGAGGGATCCATAAGATCCGCAAGTCTCCGCCACACCATCAGACTCCGCCACACCATCAGACTCAGAGGGGGAGTCGACCGTTCTGAAAGTTTCCCGCCCATCTAGGCGGGAAATTCAAAAAGATGGCCGCCGCAACGATCAGTGTGGCAGTTGCAAGGGACACCATCCCCGCCAATCCTGCCGCTGGGGTGACGCAACCTGCAGACGTTGCTTGAAGAAGGGGCACATCGCTGAGGCATGCAGAGCCTCTGATCCGGTTCCAGAGTTGATCAGGCCCCGGAATCCTGAAAATCGCCGCGACACCCAGAGGTCATCCAAATGGTCCTCACTCCAGCTCAGCCGCAACGATTGCAACGGTTCCCAGGGCGGCGCGGTGAACCAAACGTTGATCGCCCTGACCAGTAACAACAGTGCCACCAAATTCCATGTGACACTGTTGGCCGAAAGCTTGCCATGCATGATGGAAGTAGACTCTGGCTCCGTCTATTCCATCATTGACTGGCACCAAGTAAAGAGACTGAAACCGGCACTAACCAGGCGCCAACTTGAGCCACTTCACTCCAAACTGGTGGATTTCGGCGGGAATCCCATCGGCGTCATTTGGGAGAACCAACCCCCAGATCGCCTTCAAACAGTTCCGAGGCCAGCTCCCTATCACCGTCGTGGAGCATAGCCGCCCGACCCTGTTAGGCGTGGAGTGGTTCCAGCCGTTGGGGCTTTCTATTGGAGGCATCCACCAGATTAGTACAGGCAAACTCGACTCACTCATCGGAGAGTTCCAAGAAGTCTTCGATGGTAAGTTAGGGACCTTTACAGGGAAACACATCTCCTTTAATCTGGACAAGGGGGTAACCCCAATTCAGCTCAAGCCCCGCTGGGTTCCATTTGCCTTGCGGGCTAAAGTAGATGCTCAGCTAGATAAGCTGATTGCCCAAGGCATCCTGGAACCCATCGATCATGCTTCATGGGAGACTCCCATTGTGACCCCCATGAAGCAGGATGGATCTGTGCGCATCTGCGCTGACTACAAAGTGACCATCAACAAGGCGTTGCCGCAGAGCGCATACCCTGTGCCGGTAGTGCAACATTTGCTTCACTCACTCGGCAAGAGCAAAATTTTCGCAAAACTGGACCTGGCCCAGGCTTACCAGCAACTGCCAGTTGATCAGCAAATGGCAGAGGCTCAGACAATTGTCACCCATAGGGGGGCGTTCAAGTGCAACCGTCTCCAATTCGGAGTCAGTGCCGCCCCGGGGATTTTCCAATCAATGATGGAACGCCTTCTCCAAGGCGTTCCAGGGGTAGTGCCTTACTTTGATGATGTGCTCATCTCTGGAGACTCAAAAGCACAACTTCTTGAACGGCTGAGGCTCGTCCTGCAGCGGTTCAGAGAGAAGGGCTTGAGAGTCAGACGGGATAAGTGCATCATCGGGGTCCAGGAGGTCGAGTTCCTGGGCTATCTCATCGATAGCAATGGCATACACCCCACCAAATCAAAAGTTAAAGCTATCCATGAAGCTCCCAGCCCCAAAAATAAAGCGGAGCTTCAGGCTTTCCTTGGATTGCTTAACTTCTATTTTCCTCCAATGGAAAGCCACAATTGCTGAGCCGCTACATCACTTACTGGCAAAGGCAACTTCCTGGAGGTGGGGCCGCAAGGAGGAATCTCGCGTTAGAGCCGTTAAACAACTGTTGACATCTGACAGCGTGCTCATTCAATACAATGAGACGCTGCCCATCAGGCTCACCTGCGACGCTTCCCCCTACGGAGTCGGCACTGTTCTCAGTCACGAGCTGCCTACCAGCTGTGAAGCCCCCATCGCCTATTTCTCAAAGACTATGTCCAGCGCTGAACGTAACTACAGCCAACTGGACAAAGAGGCGTTGGCAATTGTCGCAGGGGTGAAGCGTTTCCACGAATACCTCTATGGACGGCGCTTCACCATTGTCACCGATCACAAGCCGCTCCTGGGCCTCCTCGCAGGTGACAAGCAGACCTCGGCCTTCATGTCACCCCGAATGACTCGTTGGGCTATTTTTCTTGCCGGCTATTCATATAGACTTGTCCATCAGCCGGGAAAGTCTATCGCAAACGCCGACGCTCTAAGCAGATGCCCATCTGCTGAAACCATGGAAGACCCGGTTCCCACACTTGAGCTGCTGCACATTGACAATGACAGCAGTTGTCCTGTAAAATCTGCCGACGTGGCTACGAACACGAGGAACGACCCCATTCTCCGGCAAGTCCACTCCTGGGTCCTGAGGGGATGGCCGGCGCGAATTGACAGCGACGACTTCAGCCCATTCAGCCGCAAGCAAGGGGAGCTGTCCACCATGAGCGGCTGTTTACTATGGGGAGATCGGGTGCTGATTCCCAGCACGCTCCAACGAAAGACTCTTGAAGCACTGCATAAAGGACATCCGGGCATTGTCCGGATGAAAGCCCTGGCCCGGAGCTACGTCTGGTGGCCAACGCTGGACAAAGACACTGAACATTGGGTCGCCAGGTGTAGCCCGTGCCAAGAAGTCAGAGCTGCGCCGCCTCAGTCTGACCCAACGCCTTGGGAGGCTCCTAGCTCCCCCTGGTCACGCATCCATATAGACTTTGCGGGCCCGATCCAGGGGCACCACCTCCTCATCGTGGTCGATGCCTACTCGAAATGGCTCGAGGTCATCCCTATGGCATCCACCACAACAGAAGCCACAATCCACGCACTCCAGCGACTCTTCGCGACCCATGGGCTTCCGGACATCTTGGTTTCCGACAACGGGCCCCAACTTACATCCGTGCCCATGGAAGCTTTCCTGGCAGGTCTGGGCATCCGCCATGCCCTCTCTGCCCCATACAGACCAGCCGGAAATGGACAGGCTGAACGGATGGTGAGGCTCACCAAGGAGTCACTCGCCAAGATGGGCCCTGGAGATTGGCAGGAGCGCATCGACACCTTCCTGCTCACCCAGCACATCACGCCTCACTCTGCCACAAGAAAGTGCCCTGCTGAACTTTTAATGGGCAGAAGACTCCGGTCACCCCTGGACAGACTGCACCCTCAATACAATTCTGAGGTGCCCGCCACTGCCAGCCGCCAACTCTGCTATTTTGCCATCGACGATGCCGTCTTCACACTCAATTTCCACGGCTTGCCAAAATGGCTTAAAGCTACAGTACACAGCACAACCGGTCCCAAATCCTACCGGGTTGAGCTGGAAAATGGACAGGTCGTGAGACGTCACCTCGACCAACTCCGCAAAAGGTGGAGGGAAGCGGGCGGAGACCAGCCTGACGAGGTAGGCCTAAACCAACCCAACGAAGTAGGCCTAAACCACCCAGACGAGGTAGGCCTAAACCACCCCAACGAGGTAGGCCTAAACCACCCAGATGAGGTAGGCCTAAACCACCCAGACAAGGTAGGCCTGCACCACCCAGATGAGGTCGGACTAAACCACCCTGACGAGGTAGGCCTAAACCACCCCGACGCAGTAGGCCTAAACCACCTAGACAAGGGAGACCGGCAACACTCCAGAGGAGCGGGCTCACCAACACCTAACCAAGCTCAATCTAAAGCAAGGCAAGTAGACCGGGGACAAGGCCAACGGGGAACCCCAAAGCACTGCGGGGTGGATAGCAGTCAAAACCTCAAGACCCGAGACCTACACCCTGACAACAGGAGTCAAGTAGACCGGGGGCAACCTAGCAGGGGAAGCCAACATCAACCCTGAGAAGTAGGCGACCAACACTCCAGGGAAGGAGACCTCCATCCAACACATCAAAGGGCACCACAACAACAGCCCGACCGTGCAGAAGACCAACCCTGCGAGGGAGGCCTCCACCACCCCTGCAGGGTAGGCCTACACCAGCCAAACCAGGGCGAACACCCCAACGACGGGAAGTGGCGACCGTCACCACAACACCAGCCTCACAGAGAGGGCCTACACCACCCCTGCAAGGAAGGCCTACACCACCCCGACAGAGCTGACCCGTTCCCAACCCGTACCACCTGCCGCCCCGGGAGTGAATCGGACTCAACCGGAGAACCCGGGGGCCTAACCCAGCCACCACCGCCAGACTCGCACCCCAGACCGGACCAGCGCAACTCCAACCCAGAGGGAACCCGAGGGAGACCCAGGGACCTACCGTGGCTCAGGAGTTCCGGACCGGTTGAGAGCAGAGATCCGTGCCAGCGACACCAAGATCCGAGCGGGAACGAAGTAGACCAGCATCGCCCGCAGGCGGAGGTCCTCGACCCGGCCGGAGGTTCGGGAACATCACCCGCATCCTCGACGGCCAGATCCAGCCCGGCACCAGGGAAGAAGCCCCGAGCCAAGAGAGCACCCTCCGACCAGGAGAGCGCCCAGCTAGGGTATGAACTGCGCAGGTCTACGCGAGCACGTAGACGTCCTGTGTACCTGAGTGACTTCCTACCTTGATTGACTGACTGAGAACTAGGGGGGAGGAGTGTTATATCCTTATAAGGACATCCGCCTGGGATTGGCTGAAGATCCTTCGGCGGGAGATTTTGAATCCCTGTCAGTGGGCGGTGCGTCTGCCGGAGCAAATATAAGGAGAGCTCCAGCAGCGCAGCGCCAGTTCAGTTCCCGTTAATAAACGTTATTACTTGAACTCTGCTGGTCACATCTTCTTTCCTGCACCGATCTAACACCGGAGGTGGCCGGCACGCACATGCGCACTGGAGCTAAGCTAGAGCAACATTAGCATGCCCATGTATATGGCTCTGCGTGCCATCAAGGGCCCTAGAATCTTTGTATAGCCACAATGTGAATTCCATTTACTCTTTTCTAACTCTTAAGCAGGTGCTAACAGCTGATAAGATTTCTGTACATAATCTGTTAAGAAATAAATCAGTTTTACTGTGTGGACCTGGTCTTTCATGCCCAACATTCTAGCTCAGAAAATTGCTCTTGCTTGCCTTACTATTCTAATACTGAAATTTGATGCAAACCATTGCTATCATTGTGTGTTATGGGTCCTGCAGTTGCCCAAAGCCGAATTACATACCGTGTTTTCCTGAAAATAAGACCCTGTCTTATATTTTTTAGAATCCTGAAATTAGCACTTGGCCTTATTGCCATGCCCTCAAAAGCCCGATTGGGCTTATTATCAGGGGATGCCTTATTTTTGAGGAAACAGGATATCCAAGTGCTAATAAAGGAATAGACCAGAAAATCTTCTGTCGAAGAACTGGGTGTGGAAAGTGAACTTGGAAGACCAATATTGAATACAGTGAATATTCTAGTGTTTTGACAGTTGCACATTTGATACTCTTCCTTTTCCTGCAGATAAATGGCATTGCACTAGATAACAAGTCACTGACCGAATGTGAAGCTCTTCTGCGAAACTGCAGGGAGTCCCTTACCCTTTCATTGATGAAGGTGAGCAGGAATAAAGAGTGCATAGTCTTTTGTCGGTGAATCATATTTATTTAATAGGAGAGGATTCCAATCAGTGTATCAATCACTTTTGTAGTGGTCTTCTTATATTCCACCATACACAATCCCCGTTTCTTCCTTGGAAGACAATACCGACAAGGACTCCGGGTGGCTCACAGAAATAGAATAAGCAATAAATCAATTTCATGTTAAAAGCTATTAAAAATTCTCCTTAAAAACCCCTTCAGTCCCACCTGGCCTGGTGAAATAACCATGTCTTGAGGTCACGGCGGAAGGAGTGCAGGTCAGGGGCTATCCGGAGCTCCAGGGGGAGTTGATTCCATAAAGTAGGTGTGCACACAGAGAAAGCCTTAGGAGTCTAGGAGTCACCAGTCGACACTGCCTGGCCGACGGCACTCCAAGAAGGCCCTCCTTGTGGGAACGCACTGGGCGAAGGGGAGCTGTTGCTGGCCACAGATGGTCGAGCCTAAGCCATGTAGGGCTTTATAGGTGATAACCAGCCAAATACCAATGTCAAACTCGATTTCATTGAGGGCCGCATCAAGGTTGTATTTTACCTTGGGGGGCAGGGCAGGGTGGCCGTGGGCAGGGCCAGCTCAACATCACTCATGTCAGAGACGCCTACGGTGGCCCAAGAGTTCTGCCAGCGAAAACAGGCTCCCAGGCTCTGTTTTCAGTTGGGGCGGCCTCTTGCAACCCTCTGCCAGGGAAAATGGAGCATGCAGTCTCCAAAGCTCTGTTTTTGCTGGCAGAGATGCCACAGGCAGTCCTTTGCTGTTTCCAGAGCGGCCCTGCAGGCCAGATCTAAGCACCCCTTGGGCCGGACCCAGTCCCCGGACCTTGAGTTTGATACCTCTGCTCTAAAGCCATCAAAATTTTGGCCATTCATAGATCTTAGACTAGTGAATTCCACTTCTCTGTGTTTTTTTTAAGTGTATATACTGAATGGGATTTTACAAGTTTTAGCCCAACAGTTCTAGAAGGCTTAGGGTAAGGAATCTATGTTAGTGGGGGTTTTTCCCCCATCCCATCATTAATAAAAAATAATACAAAAGACAGAATAAATTCCAAAAATCAATGTATTTTATATGATTATCAGAATTCAGCTTTTCTTGTAACAGTATAAAGGTACAAAATATTAATGTATTTTAGTGCAGCATACCCACAGTGTGGTAGATTAATAATGTAAGTTTGGTACTGCTTTATCATACAACCATATCTATAAATTCTGTAGCAGTAGCTTGCTAATTTCCTGCTGACGTTGTTTCATCTCATGATTTAATTTTTTATTAGTTTATCAAAGTCTAAATTACAAAGAAAAAAAAAACATGGAAAAGTAAAAAGAAAGGGAGGAAAAAAGAAGGGATATACCCATGTTTCCCCAAAGATAAGACCAGGTCTTTTATTAATTTTTGCTCAATAAGACACATTAGGTCTTATTTTCTGATTAGGTCTTATTTTGGGGGAAATTCGGTACTAAATGCACCCATCTGGCTGACAATCTTAACTGGAGTTTATATTACAAGTATGCTGAAAAATCATGCTAGGACTTATTTCCCGTCTGGGTCTTATTTTCGGGGAAACAGGGTAGTGTAGCGGGAGAAAAAAAAAGAAATAGGCACCGACTTCTGACTTTCTTTAGCACAGTAGAAGGTAACAACATTACAACCACTACTTTTTGTCTTTACACAACAGTATGTACAAGCCATTTCTATAACAATAAGCCCTTCTAATTTACAGAAACAGAATCAAAGTTTCATTTTTTCCCCCATTGCAAACACCAAAATCTGGAAGCAATTTCAAAATAAAGTCAAAATTAAATATAATGTCTTATTTGGATAAAATAATCCATTTAGCCATCTCTGCTTCTCTTTGCCATGGGGGATTAATATATCATCCATTCTTATATGTTCAAATTTAGTCCATAATATTTTACAAACTGTGGAATATTGTTCATCATGACTTAAAAGAACCAGCAGATATGCATATACATATACACTCGTGTTGTTTCTTCTCCTCCTAGGTTTATCCTCAGAGCTCAAGTTCCACTTGGAGTGGGCAGAACATATTTGAAAACCTTAAGGATTCAGAGAAGATCTCCAACGGCCAGGTTCACGCATCCGAAGTACAAGTTCAAAATAAAAGAAACTTAAAGCACAACAGTTCGACCCAAACGGATATTTTCAACCCAAACATAATGGATGTCAAGAAGGACCAGAGCGATCAAAAGAACGGTTTCTACTGCAGTCTGAAACCGTTCTCCAGCAATGTTTTACATAGCGACTCCCACCAGAACACGACCCACGAGTGCCACAATAATTCGGAACACAACCTCGAATCCTTTGGTCCAAATGTGTATGAAGACCCAAATTATGGGATTGTGAACTTGGACAATCAAACGCTTTCCTTTGATCCCACAGTTGTGGACTGCATTGTTCTGGAGAGCGCATTAGAAAAGGGACCAGGTGGGAAGCACAGTGGTGGCACGTGGCCCAAAGTCGTGGTCAACATAGCTCCGGCAGAAACAGAAAAATTCTCAGTGTACAAAAAGCCCAAACAAAGAAAATCCATCTTTGACCTGGACACTTTCAAAAGACCTCTGACGCCTCCCAAAATGGATTATCTGTCTCCCAATGCAATGTTGGGATTGTCAGCCCAAACTTCAAAACCGGAAGCCATCTCCACTCCTCCAATGTCTCCGACCAGAAGCGATTCTATTAAATTTAAACACAAGCAGCAGGCCAGTTCTGCCTCAGAGTCTACCGTGACGATGGGCTCACCCCCTCCTAGTCCAGCTGCTGTCCAGCCCCCGCTTTCCATCGAACTGAAGCCAGACTTTTGTCTTCTCAAGGGGCGAGGTAGACCTTCAGGACATTACTACAGAGAAGAGGGGGTAGACCCTGGACATTTGGCCTCGATAAAATCCTGTGAAGATGATGTTGGCTTTCAAAGAGTGGAAGAGCCTGAAATCAAAAAACCAAGGCCCAAATCTGCTCCTGCCTTCAGGCATAAACTAACCCCCGTGCCCATTCCTAATCCATCTCAGCAGGTAGATATGAGATCTTGAAAAAGGATCCTGGCCAATCCTTCCCCCAGTGATTTTAGGGTTTAAAATCAGGGGTGTCAAAGTCGTGTCGTCACGGCCCTAAACCAGGCATGGCCAGAGTGTGACGCATCCGGCCTGTGGGCTGTGAGTTTGACAGCCCTGGTTCAAATGATCTTTTCTGACATCAAAGTGTATTGCATCGCACAAAAGTTAACTTCTTGTTCAAGGTGTGCCATAATGCTTTTTGAAGAGGATTAGGATATGGCTAAGCTTTTTGCCATCGCGTGCCAAAAGCAAGGGGAGCATGGGGGGGATGCACGCGTGTGTACCCACACCCATAATTCTATGCACTTCCGCCCCCTTGCATGCTCGCATGACCCCCCCCGTGCTCCCCCTGCTTTTGGCATGCGATGGCCCGGTGGGCCCAGTAGACCTATTTTTTGCTCTCCTGGGGAGGGCAAAAACGGCCTTCCCCACCCCCTCGGAGGCCAGAAACGGCCCATTTGCTGACTTCCAGTGGGACTGGAAGGCCCGTTTTTTTTGCTCTCCCCAGGCTTCTAGAGAAGCTCTGGAGCCTGGAGAGAGCAAAAAATGGGCCTTCCCCACCTCCCCCAGGCCCTCCGAAGGCAGGAAACAGCCTGTTTCCCTATTTCCAGGTGGCCCAGAGAGTTTGCATGCCCATCGATATGGCTCCGTGTGCCACCTGTGGCATGCGTTCCATAGATTCGCCATCACAGATCTAGGACAACTTGCTGCGGCCAACTCATTGCAGCTCACTTGCCATAGCCAACTCTCCGCAGACTAACTCTTCATGGAACAAGAGTTGCACCAATATCAAAGGATTGGTGGAATAGAATCGTTAAATAAAAGATGCCAAAGGAGGGGCATAATGAAATATGAAAGAAAAAAATACAGTAGTGGCCAAAATTGTGGAAACCCTTTGGGAAAAGTGTATTTTTTGAGGTTCGATGGCTAATAACATCACTTTTTTTTGGCGTTTCAAGATAATCCTATTCCATTGCTGGAATGGCCTGGGAATAGCCCAGACCTTAACCCAATTGAAAATCTAGGGAGCCGACTAAAGAAACTTGTTAGTCAGAAGCTACCCAGCAATAAAACCCAGTTAATAGAAGCCATCATTCAATCTTAAAGCCATCATTCAAGCTGTTACAATCCACATTATAACAGCTGTAGAACTAAAAGACTTGGTTCACTCCATGGAAAGACGTTGTAAGGCCATAATTCATACTAAAGGTTACCCAACTAAGGATTAACAGATGTGGTAATAGTTTCTGTATATCTCATTTTTTCTATGGTGATAATTTTTGTTTTTTCTCCGAGTTTCACTTTTTTTCTTTATACCGTAACTGCTATTCTAATAGCAAATCCTTCCTAAAAGTTATTGCATTACATTATTGATTCAATTATCTTTCCATTGATATATAATTTTATGGTACTACTCCAAAAAAAAAGTTGTGTTATTAGCTAGTTTTAGAAAATGCACTTTTCCCCACAAGGTTTCCACAATTTTGGCCACTACTGTAATTAAATTGAATTGTTGAATTGTCTCACAGCATCCTGCAGTGAGTTGGCCACAGTGAGTTGTCCTTAGGAAGTTGCCTGTGGTGAGTTGGCCACAGAGGAGAAATTCTCTTTTCAGCTCATTTATACTAAGTCTTTCGGCTTTGTGAATAGGAGCAAAGGAATCTGTACCATTTGCTGGTCTGTGACCCTAATAAAAATTAATTGATTAAAGGAATTTTTATCTCAGGAAAAAAACCAGTTGAGCTTGACATTATTGTTAAGTGTTCGCTGGTGTTTCTCTGTACAGGTAGTCCTCGACTTACGATCGCTGTTGAGCCCAAAATGTCTGTTTCTAAAAGTGAGACAGTTGTTAAATGAATTTTGCCCCATTTTACAACCTTTCTTAACAAACAACATTTAACAACCAACAGATTGTCAAGCAAATCACTGCATTTGTTAAATTAGTAGAACGGCTTTTAAGTGAATCTGGCTTCCTCATGGACATTGCTTGCCAGTAGGTCGCAAAAGGGGATCAAATGACCCTGGAACACTGCCATCGTCATAAATACAAGTCAGTTGCCGAGCATCTGAATTTTGAACAGATGACCGTGGGGATGCTGCAATGGTTATAAGTGTGAAAAACAGTCACACGTCACTTTTTTTTCAGCGTCATTGTAACTTTGCACAGTCATTAAATGAACTGTTATAAGTCTACGACCTGGATCGATTTCGCTTGGAAAGGCGCCCTAATTTATACCTACCTACCTACCTACCTACCTATCTATCTAATATTTTTTTTAATTTAAACATTCCATTTTCCCTTAAACAGTGTGTCGCCTGGGTTCAAATATCTCTGCAATAACCTTCAAAATTTACAACAGTATTCATTACATTGATATTAATTCTCTGCTCTTACCGTTGTAGTATTGAACATAGTAAACCTATTCATTTTTCCCTCTTAACATATCTTCTAATAAGAATATACCTTATTTTTCAGAGTATAAGGTGCTCCGGACTATAAGACGCAGCTATCTTTTTTGGTGAAGAAAACAAGAAAAACAAATCTGCCTCTGCCTCCCAGTAATTTGGCCTCATTGCAGCAAACAGCAAATAGCCTGCTTTACTTTCATTTTCGTTTTCAGCATATCTTGATGAGCACGAGAAAAAAAAAATCTGCTCCCAGGAATTTACCTCCTTGCAGCAAACAGCAGAGGCTCGCGCAAAACAGCTGAGAGTTGGGAGGCTGATCTAATCAACTTGTGCTAATTAGGCTGTGCGGAAACTGAAACGAGCTGTTTCTTCTTGCTGCTTGATGCAAGGAGGTAAAGTACTGGGAGGCAGAGGCCAAAGGGTGGGGACCAGTGGGTGGGTGGGGCTACATTCGGTGTATAAGACACCCCCATTTTAACCCCCTTTTAGGGGGGAAAAGGGTGTCTTCATACTCCGAAAAATACAGTAATAATAATATTAAGCATAATAATCCTAATAATTCTAATAATAACAATCATCATTTTTTACATCTCTATCGTAACATATTTTCTAGTCTTCTCTAAACTTCTTTTATTTCCAACTTCCATTTTTATTCTCTAACGATCGATAAAATAATTCCCATATCGTATAATATTCAATTTGTTGTGAAACGCAACATCCCTTTATAAATTGAGATTGTGGCAGTCGCTCTCATCATGAGTACAGGCTTCTGTTGAAATGTTGCCCACAAATATAGAAACATGCTTTGGATTTTCCTCCCCAGGTACAGAAATACATTCCAGCGAGTGAAGAGCTCCTGTCACCAGAGGTACAAGAATGGCCGATCTATTCACCCAAACGGACCAGTTGGCATAGCGACGGTTTTGTGTCGGCCTCTTTATACTCCGGAAGCTTGTCGGGAGGTTAGTACCCGTGATTGGCATGCGACGACCCTGTTCATTTCAGACTTTATTCTGTTGCATGACCCCTGCCCATCTACAGATACACCTTGGCTTACAACCTGTTCATGTAGGGACCGTTTGTTTTTTTTTAAAGTGACTCCTTGATTTATACAACCATTTGTTTATCCCAAAAGGTGCTTTTTCTAAAGGAAATTGGACTTTGTTTATCCTTGAAGAAGTTTCGCTTCACATCCAAGAAACTTCTTCAGCTCAGCTTCTCAAGAACCAAACAAGCTTCTTGGAGGAGAAGCGAAACCTCTTCAAGGGAAAAACAAAGTCCAGTTGCCTTTTGAATAAGCACCTTTGGGATGCTTAGAGGACTGAGAAGCTCCATAAACAACCATTTGTTTAATGACCATTTGCAGTTCAGTTCAACAGCACTGAAAAAAGGGAGTTATGACATGGTCATATAATCAAATTTCAGTTGTTACGGTAACTGGCATGCATTTATGATAGTTGCAGAGCCCTGGCGTCAGGGGATTCCCTTTGGCGACATTCCGACGAGCAAAGTCCATGGGGAAGCCCGATTCAACTACCGTAACAACCGAGTTACTAATTTAATAGCTGCAGTAATTCTCTTTAACAACTTTGGCTAGAAAGGTGGTGAAATGAGGGGAAATTCAGTTAACAGCTGTCTTGCTTATCAATTGAAATTTGGGACTTTATTTTATTTTATTTTATTTTATTTTATTCTATTATTTTATTTTATTATTTTTATTCCTTTTATTGTATTTATTCCTTTTTCTTTTATTATTCTTTTATTATATTTTGTTTAAAAAATTATTGGCCACCATCCCGGGCATGAAATCCAGCAGGTTCTAACAGGTTCTAGATAACTGATAGCGGAAATTTTGAGTAGTTCGGAGAACCGGCAAATACCACCTCTGGCTGGCCCCAGAGTGGGGTGGGAATGGAGATTTTGCAATATCCTTCCCCCAGGAGTGGGGAGGGAATGGGGATCCTTCCCCTGGAGTGGGGTGGGAATTGACTGTAAGATGTAGAAATGTGTGTCTGTTGTTCTTACGGTAAGATTCTTCATTTAAAAAAAAGATGGAAAAGAAGAAAATAGGGAAAATTACTTACCTCTGTCAGAACCAATGATAGACCTGGGGTACGTTGGTGTCAGAGGTATTTTTATTCGTTCTGTTCTATACTGTAAATTGCTGGAGGAACCTACTTGGAAATGGAAAATGAGGGAGGAAAAAAGAAATAAATTCATTTAAGTTTCAAGGAATCAGCTAGGTTGGTAATAAGATTCTTTGAAGCAAGTTTTACTTAGTAAAAAAATCTCATTTGGATTGGGCCAAACTTTAGTTTATGAAAATAGCTCCACCGATTTAAACATAAAGTTACTTGATTTGATTTGATTTATTAGATTTATATACCGCCTTTCTCCTGAAGGACTCAGGACGGTGTACAGCCATAGTAAAAGACAATATATCGTACAAAATTTAAAACCCATTTAAAACAAAAATTAAACAAACCTTGGCTTTCTTGATTTAAAACCCCATAATTTTTAAAAAACTACCCCATCCAAATTTTATTTAGTCAGCCAGGCCTGCCTGGTGAAATAACAAAGTCTTGAGAGCCCAGCGGAAAGCACGGAGATCGGGAATCGTGCGTATCTCAGGGGGTAGCTCGTTCCAGAGGGCGGGTGCCCCCACAGAGAAGGCTCTCCCCCTGGGGGTCACCAGCCTGCATTGCTTTGCTGATGACACCCTGAGGAGCCCCTCTCTGTGGGAGCATGTTGGTCGGTGGGAGACTATTGGTGGCAGAAGGCAGTCCTGTAGATATCCGGGCCCTACGGGGCCTACTTCAATCAAATACAGGATCAGAGGGCATCTTTTTAAAATAATTAATAAATAATCGATTTAGGAGTAGAGGGCAGCCTCTCCTCATATCTTTGAAGCCGCCCTCTCCAAAAAGTGCTGATCTCATCATCAACTTTAAGTGACCTTTGCTGTATGGTCAAGAGTGGACAAAATGTTATATTTTGCCCTTACGGATGGACTCCAGGGTGAATTGGAAGCCTCTTATATACAACTCTTCTATCCCTTTTTAAAGTTTCTCATGTAGAAGTCTCCCTGTTTTGCAATTAAAATAGAATCTTTGTTCCCAACATGTTTTGTGTTTAGCAAAGCAGAAAACCTACCTGTGTAGGATTTATGCTTAGTTACAGACACACCAGTTCTGCATGTTAGCTATGCACAAACACACAGGTTAATAACTACACATTGATGCCAGTGTATTATCAAAAGGATATAATGCTAACCGGTCTATAGGGACAATGCCAATCAATCAAAATATATCAGATATAATGCCAATCAATCAAATCAATATGTAAGATTTGTGAGTCATATTGAGGTTTGTGTGAGAGGGGCATGGTGGCCTAGTGATGAAGACTCCCTCGCCTCCCACTCGGAAGGTTGAGAGTTCAATCCTAGGTAGCGGCAGATATTTCTCTCTTATGGTGCAAAGAAAAAAAAAACTGCTGTGAACTTCACATAGGCATCAGGAAGGGCATCTGGCTAGTAAACTCTCAACTCCATCCAGTCACCCCAAATTAAGGGATTACAGGATCATAAAAAGAAAGATTTATTGACGTTTGTGAGAGGATAGAAGGTGGAAAAGTGGTGGCCTCATCACCCCCAAAAAGACCGTCTCTAGGACATTTCAAGAGCTCTCCTGTCCCCAACAATGTCCCTCTTCCAAGGGAAGCCCATATCCACGATGCACTGAGAGTACAGAAACAGAGCAGACCATTTCTTCTTTCAGACATCTTATCCAATCTTGCACTAGAAGGCAGTGAATTTGAACCGTGGGAGGATCTTGAGCGTGTATTTTCAGAGCACTTACTGGTGTGCTTATGATTCAGATCCAAACTGAGATGTCCTTGGTGTTGAGTACTGAAGTACAGAAAATTGGATTTTCACTCACAGGCACCCCACAGCAACATCACGGGGCATAAATGGAATAAGACACATCTCTGTCCCATAAATATGATATGAAATATATTTTAAAAATGGTAGAATAGAGGGATTCACTAGTCCATCGCTGAGTAATCAATTTCTGGATGGGGGGAGGGGGAGGGGGAGGGGGAGAGAAGGGAGCTATGGAGAGAGGCAGAACCATAGCACAATGTATGATGGTTGTCGAACCTGAAATTGACATGTGTAGCCATTTTAGTTAGCTTTGTATTATTTATTTATTTATTTATTGGTTCAATTTATATGCTGCCCTTCTCCGGAGACTCAGGACGGCTTACAATGCGTTAAGCAATAGCCTTCATACTTTTGTACATACCTGCTTAGTAGGGCTTTCGGCCCCCCCAAGCGGTGTTCTTTTTTTATACAAAGTCAGCTTATTGCCCCCACAATCTGGGTCCTCATTTTACCTACCTCGAAAGGATGGAAGGCTGAGTCAACCTTGAGCCTGGTGAGATTCGAACTTGCAGTAATTGCAGGCAGCTGGTGTTACTTAACAGCACTTTAATCTGCTGTGCCACCAAGGCTCTTATACTCATTTATTCCTTTTCTTTCTAAGGGGGGGTTTCTTGGGCTCGCCACATTCTTAAGGTGGGAGGAGGGAATAGATAGTGAGTGTTGTTTTGGCTAGGTGATCTTCTTTCCCGTGGGAACGGAGGCTGTCGTTGCTGAGAGCTGAAGACACTGGCCAATGTTGATTTTGCTTTTATTAGGGAACATGACTTTTATGGGATGTTTCTAATTTTCAAGATTAGGTGGTTTAATTCCGGTTTGGGTCAGATCCGGAATTACAACAGTCTTTGCCAATTTGATGCCTAACTAAATAAGAGAAATTTGTTTTGGGAGATGGATTTTGCCTATTCCTTTTTTGAATGGGTTTCATCACTTGGAAACCTGACAATGCTTTTGCCTGGGACCAAATCTTAAATTGTAATAATTTTATTATGATTACAGACCAGTGTGACAAATAAGAATCACGATAAAACAAAAGAAGAAGAAAAAAACCAAAATAAAATAAAAAAGACAATATAATATTTAACAATTGGATTGCCAGTCAAAGCCTATCAGTTTTGCAGGCAGCATAACAAAATTAAGCTACATTCAAAGAAACTACATCTGATTGATCCAATAACAATTGTATATTTTAAAAAAAGATAAATGTTTCCCAGGTATTTTATCAGGTGAGGTGTTATGAGATGGGCCACCCATGAGTCCTTACAGAACAAGAGTGTCAAACTTGCTTTCATTGAGGGCCGCATCAAGGTTGTATTTGACCTCGGGGAGCCGAGATTGGCATAGCTAGGGTGGGTGTGGCTAGCTCAATATCATTCGTGTTGGGGCACCTGTGGTGACCCGGGTGGCCTTCCTTCCTTCCTTCCTTCCTTCCTTCCTTCCTTCCTTCCTTCCTTCCTTCCTTCCTTCCTTCCTTCCTTCCTTCCCCCTTCTCTATTCATTCTCCTTTCTTCTTCCTTCCCCTTTCTTTCTTTTTCCCTCATTGCTGTCTTCCCTTCTTTTTATTTGTCTTTCCTCTTTTTCCTTCTCCTTTCCTGCCCCTTCTTGGATGCTCAAATGCAAAAGGGGAAACATTTCTCCTTTTGTTTTGTTTTGCTTTAAGGGCCCTGTTTTCGGCTGCAACAGCCACCTGCAACCCTCTGCCAGTCAAAACAGAGCTTGGAGGGTTGTACAGCCCTCCCTGGCTCCATTTTTGCTGGTAGTGGCATTGTGGGCCAGTCCACTGTTTTCAGGGCGGCCCCGTGGGCTAGATCTAAGCACACTGTGCGCCAGATCTGGCCTCCAGGCCTTGAGTTTGATATCCCCATTTTAGAAGGTACAATATATTAGGATGTGAGCTCTCATTTTGATAGCCTCTTGTCCATAAGGATACAGTCTCAGGCCAAACCTTAAATCAAATATATATGTGTAGGTCAGCTGTGGAGGGCATGTAGAAAAGGATCCAGCTACTTTAAAAAGTTCTTGACCTAAGCTGCAACCGCCTTCACATTCATTCTGGATCTAAATTTCTGGACGATCTTAATGAGTTGGCTTGATTGTGATGATTCCTCCAGATGCTTCCCCAGATACCTCTCCAGATGTCAGCTGAGAGGAGGATGAACCAGTCCCAGGCACTTCAGGAGGGGAGTTGGTTAATGGCTCCAAGCTGCCATCTGAGAGAAATTTGGCTGCAGCAGGACAGCCTGAGGCTTCAGATGGAGAAAGTACCCAGCTGCAGTGATGAGGAAGAAGAACTGCCTGCTGCACCTGATCCAAGAACATGTGGGGCAGAGAAAAGGCAGGAGCAAAGAAGGGCAGCCTAACCACTCACATGGAGGCAGCCTCGTCCCTCTTGATGGGCTGCACGGAAGCTAGCTATTTAGCACAGTAAACAGACTTCACTTCCTAGCGGTTGTGTATTCTAGTAGTTGTGATCCTTGCCTTGCTTTGGATTGACACCGTGTCTTGACTTGGATTGTGGTTTCTAAACTCTGGATTTTTCTTGCCTTGTGAGCCCTCTTGCACTGTGGATTTAATTTTGCCTGGTGGGTTTATCTTATTTGGGAAACTTTCAACTGCCTTGTGGACTCACTGGCCATTGCTCAGGGGCCTAGCATTGGTCTGCTTGTGGCTGGACGCAATTGGGACAGTTCTGGATTTTTAGTGAAGGGAACTGCTGGGGAATATTAATAAACCCACTAATCCTCCATTACATGTGTGTGTGAGTGAGTGAGTGGGACAGCACACTTGATGCCTCCTTGAAGGCTTCTCTGAACCTTTCGGCTGACCATAATTGGAAGAAGAATGCTAGGACTGAGGTGATTGTGCTTTGGTTCAAGATTCTTCTTATCCAAATACCTGGGATGCAGGTGTTGGTGGCAATATTGATTGGCTGCTGATGAGCAATTGCTGGTGGCAATTCTATGACTCCAGGCTGTGGAAATAGGATTTCTCATCACAGCTGTCACAGCAGAGCATGGCGCAATGTTTCTTGGGATGGTACCTACAGGAGCAAAGAGAAGTTAGAAGAGAAACCTCTGCAGTATTGTAGCTCAGCCGTAATAGTTAGCCCTTCATGGCATGAGTCCAGGTTACTTGAGGGACCGTCTCACCCCACTGACCCGTATCGCTTGTGCTGGCAGAGGAGGCACATCAGTCCAATTATTCTGGCTGGCGGGATCCAGAAGAGCCTTCTCTGCTTTGGCTCCTGCCCTCTTCTCCCCCATTGTGAGGTTGGCCCCAACCTTCCTATCTTTTCTTAAGGGCCTAAAGACGTGGCTCTGGGGGGAATCAGCACAATGGAGGGGGTTGATTGAGTAACAATAGATCCCACCTCTTCCCCCCCAACAGACACACTTCCCATGTGTCTTTGGTTTTAATGACTGATTTTAACTTTTTATGTTTTAACTTTTATTGAACAGTCAACTGTCCAGAGTCACCCTGCTGTAAGATGGCGGCAGGGGTGAAATCCAAATTTTTTCCCTACAGGTTCTGTGGGCGTGGCTTGGTGGGCGTGGCAGGGGAGGGATACTACAAAATCTCCATTTTCCTTTCACCCACATCAAAGCTATTCACTAGGATTGTATAAAATCCGCATGAAAACTCACTAATTCCATCACACTTTTTGTGTGTACATGCCTTAGTGTCTTTCAGCTATTAAATAATATGGAAACTCATCTCAAAAAATGTTGATGGTAACTGTCCCCTCTTTACATATTATGGAAGGACAGTTTCCTTCCACCCATCATATATCATGGTTGCAAGCTCATTTCCTGACATTTTGGCACCATATATCAGGAAGAGTATGGAGGGGAAGGGGGAGGGGCAGGGAGGGAGGGAGGCAGAGAGAGAGAGAGAGAGAGAGAGAGAGAGAGAGAGAGAGAGAGAGAGAGAGAGATATGCTTTTGGTGGAAATCCAGTCTAAAATGCTCGGAGGTAATCCTGTAGGAATGTGGGAGCTTCTGTCTTATGTTCATGAAATGTAAGTTTGCACCTAATCAATGTGGATCTTCCTTCTGTCGTTTATGCAGGTTCCTTGTCTCATTCCGAATGTAGCAGTCCCAGCTTCGTAACTCCTCCGCAGTCACCCCTTAACTTGGAGACCTCCTCATTTGTCAGTAGCCAATCACAAAATTCTCTTTCCACCTTGCCCAGGATTTCGGTGAGCCCGGTCTCAATGGGGCAACGTCGAAAAGACAAGTAAGTCATAGTGGAGTTGATGCCAATGCTTCATCTCAGGAGGGAAAGAACTTCGCATGGTCAAGCTCCATTCCTGGTGACCTCAAATCCGTGCAGTTTTCTTGACAACAATGTGGAAATGGTCTTCCATTGCCTTCTTTGGGAAAGTTTATTTCAGTTTCCCCGGTCTTATTTTACGTTGTCCACCTTTCCACCCATTCCTGGGCGGCATCTCATACAATCAATACTAACCCATTCCAATCTGATTTAACTTTAGAACCCAGAAGGTTCAGCTAGCTCTAGCCACCTTCACATATCTTGTAGAGAGAGTGTGTGTGTGTATGTGTTTTCTCTTTACGATCTTTGTAATCCCTTTTAGCCGGGTAGAGTCAGGGCGACTGAATGGAGCTGAGCATTTACTGGCCAGTTGCCCTTCCTGATGCCTGTGCAAAGTTCAGAGCAGATATTTTTTCTTTGCATCCTGATAGAGAAACATATGTCTCTGCCTAGGATTGAACTCTCAACCTTCTGAGTAGGAGGTGAGCCAGCAGATTTTCCCAGCCTCAGCCCCCTAATTGGCAAAAGGGCTTAGTTTAAGTTATATACCTTTAAAGACAAGGAAACTCCAAGCAGGAGTGAATAAGAAACTTAATTTGTAGAGTTAGGAATGTTTTTATAAATTGTACAGAACACTGTGTAATTATGATGTCTCACTTTTGCATCCTACATAAGCCAGAATTCGGGCAGAATATAAAACAAAAACAGAAATATCCCCCCTGCCCAAATAGTTTATCAACTAACGAGTTCACCGTTCTTAGAACATACATATTGCTCCCAAAATTATTCATATAATGACTGAATATTCACATTTCTAAATCAAAATTAAATTAAAATTAAAAATTAAATTAAAACTATATTAAATTTAAAAATAAATTAAAGGCAAGCCGTGCTTTTCGGGCCAAACTCCTACATTGCCTTGAGGCCATTTCTAGGACAAGAATCTGCATCAGAGGCCAGGACAAGAAACAATGAATGGAGACTAATCGAGGAGAGAACCAATCTAGAACTTCTAAGGAGAAACCTCCTAACAGTGAGAACAATTAATCAGGGGAATAGCTTGCCACCAGAAGTTGTAGGTGCTCCATCACTGAAGGTGTTTAAAAACAGAGAGGACAGCCATTTGTCCTCAAAGGTCCCTTCCAGCACTATTCTCATTGATTGGTTGAATCCTTTATGACTACCTGGGGAACTCAAAAGTTCATGATCTCATTCTTCATTGAGAACTTTTCTGGAAGCCTTCCTTTCCACATCTGAGCAAGACAGTCCATACTTTGGTTGGGGACCCATTTTATTTAAATATTTACTCATATTTTTCGAAGTATAAGACACACTTTTTCCCCCCCTAAAAGAGGGTGAAAATTTGGGCACGTCTTTTACACCAAATGTAGCCCCGCCCACCTGCTGGCCTCTGCCTCCCAGCAATTTACTTCCTTGCAGCAAACAGCACCTGAAGCTGTTTCAGCTTCAGCACAGCCTGATTAGCACAAGAAGCTGATTGTCGGTTGGATCGGCCACCCAACCCCCAGCTGTTTCAGGCGGCAGGGATTGCCATTGCCTATTGCCATGTGCCCCATTTGCTGAAAGGAGGCAAATTGCTGGGAGGCAGAAGCAGATTATTTTTTCATGTGTTGAAAATGAACATGAAACTAAAGCAGGCTGTTTGCTGCAAGGAGGCAAATTGCTGGGAGGCAGAGTCAGAGGCAGATTTTTTTTTCTGGTTTTCCTCCCCAAAAAAGGTAGGTGAATCTTATAGTCTAGAGCGTCTTATACTCTGAAAAATACAGTAAATACCATTTGGCTTTGAACAAGTGATCTTCCGTCCAATTTCATAGAGGAGAAGGTGGAGATTGAGTGAGTGAGATAAGAGGGGTGGGAATATGGGAAGCCCCCATTTCTAGAAATACATTTTCTCCCCACTTCCCAGGCGCATTAGAAAAATACCTTCCAGATTTAATACAGGTAGTCCTCGACTTACAACAGTTCATTTAGTGACCATTCAAAGTTAGAGTGGCATTGAAAAATGTGACTCACCTGACCATTTTTCACACTTATGATCTTTGCAGCAGCCCTGTGATCATGTGATGAAATTTCAGGTGCTTGGCAACGGGTGCATACTTACGACCGTTGCTGTTTCCCGAGGTCCCTTTTGCGAACTTCTGACAAGCCAAATCAATGGGGAAGCCAGATTCATTTAACAGTTGGGTGACTAACTTATCCGCCGCAGTGGATCGCTTAACAACTGTGGCAAGAAAGGTCGTAACATGAGGGGAAACTCGCTTAACAAATGTCTCCTTTAAGCTACAAACATTTGGGGCTCAACTGCGGTCGTAAGTCAAGGACTACCTCTTTCCTGCTAGTCCCGAATGCTGTGGTATGCATTGCCCACCCTTCAGGAAAATCCACCTGATTGGAAAATTCCCACAACTCCAATTGTTGAGCCTGTAGTATTGAGCCAAGTAAGGCCCAATTGTCAATGTTGATCAATCTCTAGTGATTCTGGAACCTACCCAAGACCCCAAACATCCTCCTCATGTGACCAGTGGATAGTAACTGGGTTTACTCTCAACTCTGGTTGTCCAATCTGTTGGTTGTTTCTTCCTTCTACTTCATGCCTTTTCCATAGTCCCATGGTTGCCTTATTTTATCTGTGTCACATGATCCCCTGTGTTTCAGCCCACCCTGACTTACCAACAAAAGTATTGCTGTCCTGGTTAGCGTCATAGTTTTGTGGCTTTTCCTGCCATTTTGCCAAGAAACCAAAGAAAGAATGAGATGATTGTGAATTTGGTGCCTCCCTTCTTAGTATGGATTGTTAAGGAGGGCACAGCGGCCTATTGTGCATTACTTAGCAAGAAAGGCTCTTAAAAATAGCAGAGCAGTATGCTGGGGTGGGGGGTCCCCAACCCATGGGCTGTGGCCCACTACCGGGTCATGGCCTGTTAGAAACTGGATGTGCGATCGGCTGGCCGGCTCCCTTCTCCCACCCTTGCCGAGCCACCAAGCTGTAAAGGTAGTGACCGTTGAACTAAGGGATACTTGGGTCTTGGCATAGAAGGCATGGAAGGTGGTAGCTCTGTCTAGAATTTTCCGTGCTTGCATGTTAAAGAGTCTACAACACTCTACCAATAGAAGAGAATATTTGTAGCTGAGGGTGGGAATGTGGTGTTTCTGAGCTTGGCTGTTTCCTTGCAAACATTTCATGTCCCAACTAAGTAACATCATCAGTGCTAGAAGGGGATGGGAGTTTGCTTTGAGTTTACCTACAAGTGGCTCGTCCTGTCAGTTTTGGTGCTTGCTTGCTTACCAGACTAACCAGCAGGATTAGCATAATCAATCATGCCTAACAACTAGCCTAATTGGCATGATCAATCGTGCCTTATCAGCATGATCCATCCAGTCAATAGCCTAATTAAGGAGCCAGCAAGAACGCTTCCATCAACACTGACAGTACAAACCATACGGAGAGAGTAACCCCCTCTTCCTTCTAGCACTGACGACGTTAGCTAGTGGGATAAAGAAACGTCAGCAAGAAAACAGCTCATAGAGCACCAAGGACCGCACAGTATTCTGTAACCCAGGTGACTAAAGCCTATGTTTGACATGTTTTATAATACACATAGTCCTCAACTTACAACAGTTTGTTTAATGACCGTTGAAAGTAACAACGCCATTGGAAAACATGATTTATGACCATTTTTCCACACTTATGACCGTTGCAGCAGTCCCATGGCCAAGTGAACCAAATTCAGATGCTTGGCATAGTTACAACGGCCACAACACCTCGGGATCGTGTGATCCTCTTTTGCGTCCTTCTGAATGAGCAAAGTCAATGAGGAAGCCAGGTTCACTTAACAATCTTGTTACTAACTTAACTGCAGTGACTCACTTAACAACAGTGGCAAATAAGGTCGTAAAATGGGGCAAAGTTCACTTAACAAAGGTCTCACTCAAGAACAGAAATTTGGGGTTCGATTGTGATCATAAGTCGAGGACTAACTGTATAAACCAGTAAACAGCCTCTCGTGGATGTAGACCGACACGAAGGGCCTATTTCCACACATCAATGTGTAGCATAGCTTTGGCTACTATCTCTTTCTCTAAGGCCTTTTTCTTTCTTTTATTTCTTCCTTCCTTTCTTCATCCCTCTTCACCTTTCAGATATTTGTTCCGTAATAGGTCTTTTCTGAGAATTCCTGTGGCTCCTACGCCAAAGTCCTGTTCCCTCAGGAGTATGAGGTTGGCTTGACATACAGGTTGTCCTTGAGAAGTTTATTCGTGTGCTATTTACATGTTTGGATAGAAACCCCCCTTCCCCTTCTCCAGAAGGGGAAAAAAAACCCCAACCCTGCATGGTAAATGCATTGCTACCATGCAAGGCACCTGAGTCCGCAAGGAGAAGGGCGGTATATAAATCTAATAAATAATAATAATAATAATAATTGTGAATTAACGGCCGGAGTTTGCTTTACAACGGCTTCATTTCCATCGACTAACCCTGCGTTTTACTCATGTGGAAACAGAAACGATTCGGCGTTGCGTTTTCCCTTTTTCATCTCGTGATTCACCCCCATGAACTATGACAATATTTCTATATTTCTATAGAAATAACACTCTAAAGCAGGGGTCCCCAACTCCAGGGCCTCAGCCCACTGCCAGGCTGTGGCCTATTCGGAACCGGGCCACGCGACAGGAAAGCCGATGCGCAGCTCAACCCGCGTGAGCCGACACACACGTGCATGTGTGGGTGATTCGTCTTGCAGCCGAGCGATGTGCCTGCATGCCGGCTCACACTTTTCACAGCCCGGTGGGTCTATGACAATTCGTTGCAGCCAGCTCACCATGACCAACCCATCACAGCCAACTCACTGCAGGACCTAGGACAAGCAGCTGCAGGACAAGGGTTACGCTAATACCAAAGAAATGGTGGGATAGAATCATTACAGAAAAGGATGCATAAGGAAGGACAAAATAAAATGCGAATGGCAAAAATTAAAAATATTTTGTAATTTATTTTAAATAATGAAATAGAATTGTTAAATTGTCCTGCAGTGAGTCGTCTTGCGGCAAGCTGGCCATTCTAGCAAGTTCTTCCTCTACAAGTTGGCTGTGGTGAGTTGGCCACAGCGAGTTTGCCGTAGTAAGTTGGCTGTGGCAAGTCGTCCCTTTCCCCGGCCTGGTTCCCCTCTGCCCCCCACCCACCCAGCTGGACCGCCAAGCCGCAAAGTTTGGGGACCACTGCTCTAAAGGGTCCAAAAATGGCTATACATTGATGTAAACCTTTCCCGCCCCTTCCCTGCCAGAATGCATTCCAAAATGGCATATTATATATGCTTATTGACCTATATATATAATATGGTCCACAATATGTTTTCTTTCTGGCGTTTTCCACCCTGATTCCGTTTATAATTTTATTTTGCCATTCCATGCCTTTCACATTAGCAGCAACCGCATCGATGCTATTCCGTCAAAGACGGTCTGGTCCAGCTTCCATCCCTTGCATGCGAAAGGAATGTCGCCATTTTGAGCCAACATTTTAAAAGTGGCCACTTTTCCGGTTTTGAAGGGGACGGTGGGCATGGTGCATGCCCTCCATTTAATATATATATATGTATTTTCCTCTCTTGTCTTCTGATGCTCACTCAAGAGGTGTCCCTGTGCTCTTTTTATCCCAAAAGACCCTACATGGAAGAACCGCGTCAAGTCAAAGTGCAGAAGGGAGCTGAACCCCTAGGGATCTCCATTGTGTGTGGGGAAAATGGCGGAATATTCGTCTCAAAAGTAACCGGTGGCAGCATTGCCCATCAGGCCGGCCTTGAATACGGTGATCAGTTGTTGGAGGTAAAGCTACAAGTCGATCGTGACAACACTGTTTTCCAGTTGGCTGTGCAGGTTCTCGATTTACAATAGTTCATTTAGTGACCGTTCAAATTTACAACATCACTGAAAAATGTGACTGAGGATCATGTTTCAAACTTATGACCATTGCAGCCTCCCCATGGTCATGTGATCAAAATCCAGATGCTTGGCCACTGTTTCATATTTGGGGTGGGGGGTTGCGCGATCCTCTTTTGCGACCTTCTGACGACCATCATCAATGGAGAAGCCGGGTTCGCCTAACCATCGAGTTACTAACTTAATAACCGCAGTTACTCACTTAACAACTGTGGCAAGAAAGGCTGTAAAATTGGGCAAAACTCACTGAACAAATGCCTCAGTTAACAACAGAAAATCTGGGCTCGATTGCGGTTGTAAGTCAAGGACTACTTGCATTTGTGTGGTCTCACTAACATTGGGACAGCTTTTGTTAAAAATATTGCTCCCTTTGGAGTTCTTAAAATACACTGTTTCCAAATGTTGTTTTCAGAAAGAAAGTGGGGAGGGTGGAGAAATCAAATAGATTCCTTTGTAGTCATAAGTCGAGGACTACCTGTAGAAAAAGCGAAAACCTTCAAATAACCAGATGTATTGGCATTTTAACTAGTTTTTATTGACATTATCCTGTCATCTACTTTCATCTCTAATGATGGGTTGTTTTAACATGCTGTTGGTAGACACCAATGGGTCCAAATACACCACCCTTGTCCTTTAAGTGTGTTTCTCTTATGTGTTCTCACCTGCACCTGTTTTTGCAGTGTGTTACACAGATACATATACACACACATACACACACACACACACACACACACAGACACACATATATAATTTATATTTATTTCTTTATATATAATATATATATATTATATATAAAGAAATAAAGGGGGACTAGTATAGATCTATTTCAAGCTATTTAGCTCTCATCAGCAAGCCATACCCTTCCTCGGATTCGAACTATATACACATGCGCACATACATATATTTATAAATATAAAAATAGTAAATATTTCCTATTTATGGGACATGGTGGCACAGTGGATAAGACGCTGAGCTTGTTGATCAAAAGGTCGGCAGTTCAGCGGTTCGAATCCCTAGTGCCGCGTAACAGGGTGAGCTCCCAGTCCTTGTTCCAGCTTCTGCCAACCTAGCAGTTCGAAAGCACATAAAAAATGCGAGTAGAAAAAATAGGGGCCACCTTTGGTGGGAAGGTAACAGCGTTCCGTGCACCTTTGGCATTTAGTCATGCCGGCCACATGACCACCAAGACGTCTTTGGACAGCGCTGGCTCTTCGGCTCAGAAACGGAGATGAGCACTGCCCCCTAGAGTCAGGAAAGACTAGCACATATGTGCGAGGGGAACCTTTACCTTTTACCTTTACTTTCCTATTTATTTATTTTTCCCAAGAAAAAACACCACACTCCCCTATTCTCTTCATTTCCAAGGGTGCTTTGAGACCTTCACAGTTTGTATTTGTAGAGAATAAAAATGGCAAAAAGCTGCACTCCAGGTCTTTGTTTGGAAATTGGCCCAATGTACTCCACAGGAAATTGAGGGGATCTCATAACAGAGAAGTTGTGGAGCTGGACATTTTTACCTCAGCAATTTTGTCTTAGTGCAACGTATGCAATCAGTTGGGGAAATCAAATTTCAGAAAGCAAGATTAACAATGTTAAATGCAGGAATATTTATGAATGAATTTGGCTGGAAAAATATGATAAAAGGACTATATATTGGATTTTACATGTATTAACTGCAGCTGGAATTGTATTACTTACTATGTAATACACTTACTATGAAGGATAAAGAAGAAACTGATTTTTTTTTTTTTTTTTTGGATATGGGATATATTTCACCAATGGTTAGACAATAGAAACAGAAGTTAGAAATGTGGGAACATAAAAAGGTTAAATGTTAAAATGGAGATTTGTTAAAGTAGATAAGTTAAATATTGTCATTATAGTGTTAATGTTATTGTGATGAATACTATTGTAAACACTTTGATTATGATTGCCTAAGAACAATTCTACCCAGCAACATACAGTTTGATGGAAATTGAATAATAAAAAAAATTATATATATATATATATATATATATATATATATATATATATATATATATATGAATATTTATGAATGAATTTTTTTTGTGGTTCTCTTATCTTCTCCCAGTTTAATGGCATCAACCTGCGGAATGCCACGGAACGACAAGCTCAGCTCATCAGTGGGCAGCAGTGGGACACCATAACTATTTTGGCACAGTACAACCCCCACATGTTCCAGCTGGGCAATCATTCACGATCAAGGTAAGCTTCTCCACGATGGTCATGTGAAGCAGTGGTGCTATTCAGCCAGTTCTATCTGGTTTGGGCAAACTGGTGGTGGCAGCTGTAGAAGGCTTTGCCCACCCGCCCGTCCTGTTTTTGACCCTCTGCACCTGCGCGGAAGGCCCTTCTTCTTCCCAGGGATAGATTTGAAGCAGAGACCAAGACACTGTTGGTCTCTGCTTCATGGTGTGAAGCACCAGTTGATTTATTTGACAGATTATAGCAGGGTTCCCCAACCTTTCTGGCTTTCTGGCCCGACCTGGAGGGGTAGGGAAGGTGAGATGGTTTTGTGTGAGTGGGTGGCAAGCGTACGCATACACACAGCTCCATTTGCTCGAGTGTTGGGCACTTGCACCAAACGCTCTCGCAAAAGAAGTGTACCCACTCACTGCTCGTGCAAATGGTGATGTGTATGTGCATGTCCTCGCCTGCCACTTCTGTATCCTGGTTAGTGGGGCCACAGCCCCTTGATTATAGTAACTTAGGCAGGATGAGAAAGCCTAAAAGAGAGATGGAATCACGAGCCCCTCTGCAAAAAATCCTTTGGATTTTATTGGTTAACAGATTAGATGTTCTGACCTAGGCTTATTTATTTATTTATTTATTTATTTATTTATTTATTTATTTATTTATTTATTTATTTATTTATTTATTTATTTATTTATTTATTTATTTATTTATTTATTTACTTACTTACTTACTTACTTACTTACTTACTTACTTACTTACTTACTTACTTACTTACTTATTTAAATTTATATACCGCCCTATTCCTGAAGGACTCAGGGCGGTGAACAGCCAAGATGAAATGCATATAATATGAATATTAAAAGACATTTAGAATACAATAAATGTTTTGGCCCAATAATTTAAAACACCCAATTTAGGACAGATTTAAAACAATTTAAAAAGGGAAGATTAGGCCAGGCCCGCCTGTTGGAATAAGAATGCTTTAAGGGCACAGCGGAAAGTGCGCAGATTTAATTTCCTTAGAAATTAAACAGCACAAACTTAATCCCGGCAAACCTCTTTAATTCATATGACTGAAAATTATTTTCATTTACAGTCCGCAAGGCTTGATAAATAGTCTTTCAGAGGAAGGTTATCAACACCCACCTATCTCATATGGAACGCTGCCAAAGAGCTAATTTCCAGACGCAGGGCAAGGCCAAACTTGGTACAGAGTCACAAACAAAATTTTCAAATCTTGAATCAGCCAGATTAACTAATTGCTTCCTGCAAAAGCTCACATCCCGTTCGCTTCTCTTTTATGTCTTATGGAGGGGCCAATCATCTCCAAGTCGACCCTGTTTCCTTAATTGTTCCTGTCTCCTGGCAGCTCTGTGCATGTGCACAATGGGAACAGGCTGTTCTGCCTCGCTGACATCAGACTCCGGAGACTCCAGAGGCAGCAAAAAACTACCAGATGGCCTTGGTCCCCTCTCTGCCTCTGACTCAGAGCCATCGTCTGAGCCTTCCCCAGACTCCAGGACTGGCCCACATTCCTCCCCAACCTCCTCACTGTCTGAATCTGCTGCCAGCTCTGCTGGCCACTGGCGGGCCACAACACTAGATAGCAGAGAGCCAAAGAAATATAATTTTCAGTGTGGCGGATAACATTAACCTTATTGATTGGGTTAATTGATACACATTTTGAATGGGTAATGTCAAGCGCCAAAGACCAGGTCCACACATGAAAGTCCAATTAACTGATCTATTGCTAAAAAGCCTATGCAACAGGAATCTTTTCAGCTAAGGGTTAGCACTGCTTGGAGTGCTCTGCCTTGTCTTCTACTACAGGTTATAATGGATGGAGAGGATGAGGTGCATTAATTTATTTCTTGTACAATGGTTCCTTTGGATTGAACAGAGAGGTCTAAGAAATGCATCTGAAATAATTATTTTAGTACAATATCTGTCTAAAGTCCTTGAGTTCTCAAGCCGACTGGTTGGCTTTGTCATTCTTTGCTGGATTTTTATTTCTTACGCTTTCTTTTAATTTATTATGTTCTATGCACCCAATTGCTTTCTAGCTGAACTGAGGACATTGTGTTGGGAAGCAAGATATGGGTAGGACAGGGTTTCCTACTCACAGTTAAGAAGTTTCTCCTTAGTTCCAGGTTGTTTCTTTCCTTGGTTAGTTCCCATCGATTGCTTTCTTCTCCTACCCTCTGCTGCTGAGATCTCAAGGATTATCTTGTCCCCAAAACTTGTACCAGTCCTCGAAAAATGTCGCATTCTAATCCCTTTTAATTCACTTCTTTCCTTTAAACTCCCGTCTGGAACCGGTGAGTACTCATTCCACTCCACAAGGCAGTGGAGCTCCAACTCCTGACAGCCATTCCATAATCGATACTGCGTACAAAAAGGATGAAGGGACCATGACTCCTCTGTCCAAGGACACCACTCCAACCACCAGTCCCCGCAATTCATTGAGATAAGCTACTTCCCAGCTCAAGAACAGCTGGTGCTTCTTTCAGCAGGGACTCCTTGGTGAACGGAATCTAGGAGATCCTTCCCCAGTGATAGATCCGTCCTGTGCTTGTGACTAAGTAGCTCTGAGAGGTCCTTGGTTCTCTCTAAGATTGATTGTTTTCTTGCAGACGTGTCCTTACCTTCCAAGTTTATTCGTGTGCTATTTACATGTTTGGATAGAAACCCCCCTTCCCCTTCTCCAAAAGGGGGAAAAAAAACCCAACCCTGCATGGTAAATGCATTGCTACCATGCAAGGCACCATCGTGAATTAACAGCCGGAGTTTGCTTTACAGTGGCTTCATTTCCATCGACTAACCCTGCGTTTTACTCATGTGGAAAAAGAAACGATTCGGCGTCGCGTTTTCCCTTTTTCATCTCGTGATTCACCCCCATGAACTATGACGATATTTCTATATTTCTATAGAAATAACACTCTAAAGCAGGGGTCCCGAACTCCAGAGCCTCAGTCCACTGCCAGGCTGTGGCCTATTCGGAACCGGGCCACGCGACAGGAAAGCCGATGCGCAGCTCAACCCGCGTGAGCCGGCACACACGTGCATGTGTGGGTGATTTATCTTGCATGCCGGCCCAGTGGGTCTATGACAATTCGTTGCGGCCAGCTCACCATGACCAACCCATCACAGCCAACTCACTGCAGTACCTAGGACAAGCAGCTGCAGAACAAGGGTTACGCTAATACCAAAGAAATGGTGGGATAGAATCATTACAGAAAAGGATGCATAAGGAAGGACAAAATAAAATGCAAATGGCAAAAATTAAAAATATTTTGTAATTTATTTTAAATAATGAAATAGAATTGTTAAATTGTCCTGCAGTGAGTCGTCTTGCGGCAAGCTGGCCATTCTAGCAAGTTCTTCCACTACAAGTTGGCTGTGGTGAGTTGGCCACAGCGAGTTTGCCATAGTAAGTTGGCTGTGGCAAGTTGTCCCTTTCCCTGGCCTGGTTCCCCTCTGCCCCCCACCCACCCAGTTGGACCGCCAAGCCGCAAAGTTTGGGGACCACTGCTCTAAAGGGTCCAAAAATGGCTATACATTGATGTAAACCTTTCCCACCCCTTCCCTGCCAGAATGCATTCCAAAATGGCATATTATATATGCTTATTGACCTATATATATAATATGGGCCACAATATGTTTTCTTTCTGACGTTTTCCACCCTGATTCCGTTTATAATTTTATTTTGCCATTCCATGCCTTTCACATTAGCAGCAACCGCATCGATGCTATTCCATCAAAGATGGTCTGGTACAGCTTCCATCCCTTGCATGCGAAAGGAATGTCGCCATTTTGAGCCAACGTTTTAAAAGGGGCCACTTTTCTGCTTTTGAAGGGGACGGTGGGCACGGTGCATGCCCTCTGTGTTATATATATATATATATTCCTCTCCTGTCTTCTGATGCTCGCTCAAGCGGTGTCCCTGTGCTCTTTTTCTCCCAAAAGACACTACATGGAAGAACCGCGTCAAATCAAAGTGCAGAAGGGAGCTGAACCCCTAGGGATCTCCATTGTGTGTGGGGAAAATGGCGGAATATTCGTCTCGAAAGTAACCGGTGGCAGCATTGCCGATCAGGCTGGCCTTGTATATGGCGATCAGTTGTTGGAGGTAAAGCTACAAGTCGACCATGACAACACTGTTTTCCAGTTGGCTGTGTGGTACAGGGGGTTCTCGACTTACAATAGTTCATTTAGTAACCGTTCAAAGTTACAACATCACTGAAAAATGTGACTGAGGATCATGTTTCAAACTTATGACCATTGCAGCCTCCCCATGGTCATGTGATCAAAATCCAGATGTTTGGCCACTGGTTCATATTTGGGGTGGGGGGTTGCGTGATCCTCATTTGCGACCTTCTGACAAGCATCATCAATGGAGGAGCCGGGTTCGCCTAACCATCGAGTTACTAACTTAACAACCGCAGTTACTCACTTAACCACTGTGGCAAGAAAGGCTGTAAAATTGGGCAAAACTCACTGAACAAATGCCTCAGTTAACAACAGAAAATCTGGGCTCGATTGCGGTCGTAAGTCAAGGACTACTTGCATTTGTGTGGTCTCACTAACATTGGGACAGCTTTTGTTAAAAATATTGCTCCCTTTGGAGTTCTTAAAATACACCGTTTCCAAATGTTGTTTTCAGAAAGAAAGTGGGGAGGGGGGAGAAATCAAATAGATTCCATTGTGGTCATAAGTCGAGGACTACCTGTAGAAAAAGTGAAAACCTTCAAATAACTAGATGTATTGGCATTTTAACTACTGTATTTTCCTGCGTATAAGACTACTTTCTAACACACAAAAATCTTCTCAAAAGTCGGGGGTCGTCTTATACGCAGGGTCTCATTCTCCTGTAACCAGGCAGACGAGCCCATAAGGCTCTGACGAGCCTAAAATGGCTCTGAGGAGGGTCGTCTTATACGCCGGAAAATACGGTAGTTTTTATTGACATTATCCTGTCACCTACTTTCATCTCTAATGATGGGTTGTTTTAACATGCTGTTGGTAGACACCAATGGGTCCAAATACACCGCCCTTGTCCTTTAAGTGTGTTTCTCTTGTGTGTTCTCACCTGCACTTGTTTTCGCAGTGTTTTACACAGGCACATACACACACACACACACACACACATATATATATAATTTATATTTGCTATTAAAGAAATAAAGGGGGACTAGTATAGATCTATTTCAAGCTATTTAGCTCTCATCAGCAAGCCATACCCTTTCTCGGATTCGAACTATATACACATGCGCACATACATATACATATAAATATAAAAAATAGTAAATATTTCCTATTTATGGGACATGGTGGCACAGTGGATAAGACGCTGAGCTTGTTGATCAAAAGGTCGGCAGTTCAGCGGTTCGAATCCCTAGTGCCGCGTAACAGGGTGAGCTCCCGGTCCTTGTTCCAGCTTCTGCCAACCTAGCAGTTCGAAAGCACGTAAAAAATGCGAGTAGAAAAAATAGGGGTCACCTTTGGTGGGAAGGTAACAGCGTTCCGTGCACCTTTGGCATTTAGTCATGCCGGCCACATGACCACCAAGACGTCTTTGGACAGCGCTGGCTCTTTGGCTCAGAAACGGAGATGAGCACTGCCCCCTAGAGTCAGGAACGACTAGCACATATGTGTGAGGGGAACCTTTACCTTTTACCTTTACTTTCCTATTTATTTATTTTTCCTAAGAAAAAACACCACACTCCCCTATTCTCTTCATTTCCAAGGGTGCTTTGAGACCTTCACAGTTTGTATTTGTAGAGAATAAAAATGGCAAAAAGCTGCACTCCAGGTCTTTATTTGGAAATTGGCCCAATGTACTCCACAGGAAATTGAGGGGATCTCATAACAGAGAAGTTGTGGAGCTGGACATTTTTACCTCAGCAATTTTGTCTTAGTGCAACGTATGCAATCAGTTGGGGAAATCAAATTTCAGAAAGCAAGATTAGCAATGTTAAACGCAGGAATATTTATGAATGAATTCGGCTTGAAAAATATGATAAAAGGACTATATATTGGATTTTACATGTATTAACTGCAGCTGGAATTGTATTACTTACTATGTAATACACTTACTATGAAGGATAAAGAAGAAACTGATTTTTTTTTTTTTTTTTTGGATATGGGATATATTTCACCAATGGTTAGACAATAGAAACAGAAGTTAGAAATGTGGGAACATAAAAAGGTTAACTGTTAAAATGAAGATTTGTTAAAGTAGATAAGTTAAATATTGTCATTATAGTGTTAATGTTATTGTGATGAATACTATTGTAAACACTTTGATTATGATTGCCTAAGAACAATTCTACCCAGCAACATACAGTTTGATGGAAATTGAATAATAAAAAAAATTATATATATATATATATATATATATATATATATATATATATATATATATATATATATGAATATTTATGAATGAATTTTTTTTGTGGTTCTCTTATCTTCTCCCAGTTTAATGGCATCAACCTGCGGAATGCCACGGAACGACAAGCTCAGCTCATCAGTGGGCAGCAGTGGGACACCATAACTATTTTGGCACAGTACAACCCCCACATGTTCCAGCTGGGCAATCATTCACGATCAAGGTAAGCTTCTCCACGATGGTCATGTGAAGCAGTGTGCTATTCAGCCAGTTCTATCTGGTTTGGGCAAACTGGTGGTGGCAGCTGTAGAAGGCTTTGCCCACCCGCCCGTCCTGTTTTTGACCCTCTGCACCTGCGCGGAAGGCCCTTCTTCTTCCCAGGGATAGATTTGAAGCAGAGACCAAGACACTGTTGGTCTCTGCTTCATGGTGTGAAGCACCAGTTGATTTATTTGACAGATTATAGCAGGGTTCCCCAACCTTTCTGGCTTTCTGGCCCGACCTGGAGGGGTAGGGAAGGTGAGATGGTTTTGTGTGAGTGGGTGGCAAGCGTACGCATACACACAGCTCCATTTGCTCGAGTGTTGGGCACTTGCACCAAACGCTCTCGCAAAAGAAGTGTACCCACTCACTGCTCGTGCAAATGGTGATGTGTATGTGCATGTCCTCGCCTGCCACTTCTGTATCCTGGTTAGTGGGGCCACAGCCCCTTGATTATAGTAACTTAGGCAGGATGAGAAAGCCTAAAAGAGAGATGGAATCACGAGCCCCTCTGCAAAAAATCCTTTGGATTTTATTGGTTAACAGATTAGATGTTCTGACCTAGGCTTCCTATTTATTTATTTATTTATTTATTTATTTATTTATTTATTTACTTACTTACTTACTTACTTATTTAAATTTATATACCGCCCTATTCCTGAAGGACTCAGGGCAGTGAACAGCCAAGATGAAATGCATATAATATGAATATTAAAAGACATTTAGAATACAATAAATGTTTTGGCCCAATAATTTAAAACACCCAATTTAGGACAGATTTAAAACAATTTAAAAAGGGAAGATTAGGCCAGGCCTGCCTGTTGGAATAAGAATGCTTTAAGGGCACAGCGGAAAGTGCGCAGATTTAATTTCCTTAGAAATTAAACAGCACAAACTTAATCCCGGCAAACCTCTTTAATTCATATGACTGAAAATTATTTTCATTTACAGTCCGCAAGGCTTGATAAACAGTCTTTCAGAGGAAGGTTATCAACACCCACCTATCTCATATGGAACGCTGCCAAAGAGCTAATTTCCAGACGCAGGGCAAGGCCAAACTTGGTACAGAGTCACAAACAAAATTTTCAAATCTTGAATCAGCCAGATAAACTAATTGCTTCCTGCAAAAGCTCACATCCCGTTCGCTACTCTTTTATGTCTTATGGAGGGGCCAATCATCTCCAAGTCGACCCTGTTTCCTTAATTGTTCCTGTCTCTTGGCAGCTCTGTGCATGTGCACAATGTTCTGCCTCGCTGACATCAGACTCCGGAGACTCCAGAGGCAGCAAAAAACTACCAGATGGCCTTGGCCCCCTCTCTGCCTCTGACTCAGAGCCATCGTCTGAGCCTTCCCCAGACTCCAGGACTGGCCCACATTCCTCCCCAACCTCCTCACTGTCTGAATCTGCTGCCAGCTCTGCTGGCCACTGGCGGGCCACAACACTAGATAGCAGAGAGCCAAAGAAATATAATTTTCAGTGTGGCGGATAACATTAACCTTATTGATTGGGTTAATTGATACACATTTTGAATGGGTAATGTCAAGCGCCAAAGACCAGGTCCACACATGAAAGTCCAATTAACTGATCTATTGCTAAAAAGCCTATGCAACAGGAATCTTTTCAGCTAAGGGTTAGCACTGCTTGGAGTGCTCTGCCTTGTCTTCTACTACAGGTTATAATGGATGGAGAGGATGAGGTGCATTAATTTATTTCTTGTACAATGGTTCCTTTCGATTGAACAGAGTGGTCTAAGAAATGCAGAGTCAGAGCCTTATGGGCTGGTCTGCCTGGTTACAGGAGAATGAGACCCGGTGTTTAAGACGACCCCCGACTTTTGAGAAGATTTTTGTGTGTTAGAAAGTAGTCTTATACGCAGGAAAATACAGTACTTAACTTTTTTAACTATGTCACACCCCGTTACTCGTTAAGGTTCTGGGGCAAATCTTTGTCTTCATTACCCTGGAAAAGAAATCATTTGTAATTAATATACAATCAATTCTCGAAAAAGATTGATGACTATCTGAAAAAAATGTAAAATCTTGTTCTTTATAATTCCGTTCACGCCAAATGTCTCTTAATTCCATATCCTCCATCATATCAAAAAAGGATTTGAGCAGTCTCGCTCGCATTTTAGTAGATTGTAGAAGCTTTTTCTTATCAATATTAGGGTCTACTACTCCATTCTAGTCCCCCATCAAAATATATGAATTATATAATCCCATTGTAATAATTTTGTGTGTATCAATTTATAGAACTTTTCTTGTTGTTGATTAGGTGCATATATCCCCGTGAAAAGTGTTTTCTTTCCTTCGATTAACAACTCAATTGCCAAATATCTTCCTTGTTGATCTGCTTCAATTAATTTAGCCATCAAATCTCTTTTCAAGTAAAGCACTATTCCATTCTTCTTTTCCGGGGCAGACGCCACAAAATATGTTCCCAGTTTTGCATTCATTAAATATTTTTGATCGTTTATCCTAATATGTGTTTCCTGCAAGCATATTATATCATTTTTAAATTGTCTCAAATAATGAAATATTTTCTTCCTTTTCTGTGGTGAGTTTAAACCATTGACATTCCAGGGTAAAAACCTAGATGCCATCTTCAGACTCTCGAAGCTTGGTAAGAACCGATTGGTAGTCCACTTGGAACTTCTTCTTCGGGCTCACCCCTCCCACAGCTTCTGTACCTGTATTCGTACTTTCTTGTATTAAAATCTGCGCTTGCAGCATCTTCAATTCTTGTTCTTTACGTTTGGTAACTGCTCTAGTTTGTCTCTGTTCTTTAACCTCTTCTGATTTTTCAATTATGTTCCATGCTTCATCAGCACTTGAGAGTTAAAGTAATTCTTCTTGCATACTCATAGCACCCCCTTGTGATTGCATCTGCAAATCCTCTTTCTTTCCCTCTGTTGTTTCTCTTTCCTTTTTGACTCCTGCAGATGGTAGGTATCCAGCCTTTAGTATGTTTGTATAAAAATCTCTTGCTTTCCAAATTGTGTTAAGATGATATCGTTCTCCTGCATAATTCACCACTAATCCAACTGGAACCTCCCATCTGTATTGTATCTGTCGATTTCTAAGTTCATCTGCCAAAAATGCATAGTCTTTCTTAGATTTCAACATTTTAGGTGGTATTTCTTTAAATACTGCCACTTCCTGTCCTTCCACTTGTAGCTTGTTTTTGTGGGAGGCTTGTAAAATCTCATTTTTAATCCTTCTTGTGACAAAGTAAATTACAATATCTCTTGCTAGTTTTCTTTGTCTGGCTATCCACGAATTAATGCAATAAATCCTGTCAATTTGCCATTCAAGTTCCCCCCTGGATCCTCCTTTAAACTGTGCCAGGGCTTCCACAAAAATCTCTTTCAAATTTTCTTGAGAATCTTCTTTCAGACCTCTCACTCTCACAGCAAATTCCGTCGCTCTGTATTATGTCATCATTACATTTGCTTCTGTCTTTTCAATCTTGGTTTGTACCTCTTCCATTTTACTGTCTAGGATCTCATTGGCTTGGTTAACTTCTTCAACTCTGTCTTCTATGTAATTAACATGCTTCACCAGTCCCTGAAGCACATCAACAATATCTTCCCTTATATACTTGTTTCGGGTCTTAATTATATCTTTCATTTCTTCCACTTGGGCTGAGACTTCTTTGAATGCAAGTGCAATATCTTCTTTAAGTCCTTCTTTAATTTTCCCTGCATTTCTTTTATGGCTTCCTGGAACATTTCAAGTGTTAATGTTTGCGCTTGTGGTTGTGTTTGAGCTTGTATATCTGCAGGGGCCAGTAAAGTTTGCAACCTGGTGGTCTGGGTGGGGGAACTTTCTGCACTCCCAGATTTAGACCCCCCAGGTTTTATCTGCTTTGAAGGCATTTTAAATTTACACAGTCTCAAAGTCAATTCAGCAAGCCAGAGGAGAAAATCCAAAGAAAAAGCCAGAGATAGGCTTTAAATTCTAGTCTTTTAACTTTTAACTTTAAACTTTGAGTCCCAAAGTCTTAAATACACAGATAAATCCAAAAGTTTTGAGCGGGGCTGGTAACTTGAAGGAGTTAAGGAGTTAACAAGTTAACAAGTTAATACAAGTTGTAATGCTCTCTACATGGGGCTCCCCTTGAGGAGCACTCGGAGGCTCCAACTGGCACAGAGTGCGGCCGCGCGGGTGGTTATGGGAGCGACGTGGCGCTCCCATGTAACACCCCTCCTGCGCGAGCTTCACTGGCTCCCGGTGGTCTTCCGAGTGCGCTTCAAGGTTTTGGTTATTACCTTTAAAGCGCTCCATGGCTTAGGACCTGATTATTTACGGGACCGCCTGCTACCACCAATAGCCTCCCACCGGCCTGTACACTCCCATAGAGAGGGGCTCCTCCGGGTACCGTTGGCCAAACAATGCTGGCCTTCTCTGTGGGAGCACCTACCATCTGGACGAGCTCCCCCCGAATATACGGAGGATCCCGGACCTGCGCACCTTCCGTCGCGCGCTCAAGACCTATTTATTCCAACAAGCCGGCCTGACCTACGTTATTTTCTCCTTTTAATTATGAATTTTAATTTGTTTTAAATTATTGGGGTTTTAATTGTCAGCCAAATTATTTAATTCGTTTTATTCTATTTTAAACTTTTGTATTTAAATGTTTTATTTATGGCTGTACACCACCCTGAGTCCCCCAGGAGTAGAGCGGTTTATAAATCTAATAATAAAATAATAATAATAATAATAATAATAATAATAATAATAATAATAATAATAATAATAATAATAATGACTTTCTTCCTTAACGTTCGGTGGCTCCGCAAGGCGTTGCGGACGCTCCATGCAGGAGTGCTAGCCCCGCAACTTTGTTAGCCACTAGAACAGCGAAAAATCAGCTGTCTAGTGACGAAGAACCTTCCCCCTCAGGAAAAGAGGGGGAAGAGAGCAGCCAGGTGTAGGATAGAGCTCCCCAAGAGCACTAGAAGCATTTCTGGGTTCGAATGGTGAGAGCTCCCCAGAATCCTGGAAAAGCTCCAAAGCCGGGACGCGTCTGCCTTAAGGCAGAGCAAAACGTTGCGACCATCCCTGCAACCAATTTGAGATGAACTGATTATTGAAGCAGGCAGAACAAAGACAGGAGACTACATAATTGCAAGTATTATACTTTAATTCCATTTGAACATCGCTTCTTTTCGAGTCTACAAGAGCGGGGAGTGAAGTGGAAAGGGAAAAAAAATGGTGCTGGCTTGCCTGAATCTTCTCTTGTTGCCCTGCAGAGGAGAACAGAACTGGAAAGCAGGCTAGTGGGGTGGGGAGGGAATGGGGATTTTACAGTATCCTTCCCCTGGAGTAAGGTGGGAATGGAGATTTTGCAGTATCCTTCCTCTGCCACACCAACCAAGCCATGCCCACAGAACCAGCAGTAAAAAAATTTGAATCCCACCACCGGTCCCGTTGTCAAGCTTTCAAAAAGAAACTCGACTGCCATCTGTCAGAAATGGTGTAGGGTCTCCTGCTTGGGCAGGGGGTTGGACTAGATTACCTACAAGATTCCTTCCAACTCTGTCAATCTGTGAATCAGTGTACTGAGGAGGAAGTTACCTAGTTTAGATCATGAAATATCTTCAAGAAAACAGCCCAGCTCAGAGAGCTCCAAGGACCCCTCGTTTCAACCCTGAGCTACAGATATTCTCTTTAGTTGGTGCTGGTACAGCTAGTCCTCAACTTAAGACCACAACTGAGCCCAAAATTTACGTTGTTAAGTGAGAAATTGTGGTTAAGTGAGTTTTGGCCCATTTTACGACTTTTCTTGCCACATTGGCTAAAAGAATCAATGCTGTCGGTAAATTGATCACACAATTGTTATGTGAACAGGTTTCCCCGTTGTCTTTGCTTGTGTCAAAAGGTTGCAAAAGGAGTTCAACACAGACACACACACACACACGGGATACTGCAACTGTCATATATGTGAGTCAATTGTCAAGCATCCGAATGTAAATCGCGCGACCATGGGGATGGTTTCAATGGTCATAAGTGTGAACAACGGTCGTAGGTCACTTTTTTTTCTAGTAATGTTGTGACTTTAAACAGTCACTAAGTGATGTGTTGTAAGTCGAGGGCTACCTGTAGTCTCTGCCAGGCACAAATAACTGGGGACCAGAATTGAGATCAAAGCACTAAGACTTTGTTCTTGACACCGATAAACAAGAATCTGAACATCTTAACCGTCCAAGCTAAATTAGCACTAGATAAGGCTCAATGGAAAGGGACGTGGTGGCTCAGTGGCTAAGACAGTGAGCTTGTCAATCAAAGGGTTGGCAGTTCAATGGTTCAAATCCCTATTGCCGCGTAATGGGGTGAGCTCCCATTACTTGTCCCAGCTTCTGCAACTTAGCAGTTTGAAAGCACGTCAAAAACGCAAATAGAAATATAGGGACCACCTTTGGTGGGAGGGTAACAGCGTTCCGTGTGCTTTTGGCATTTAATCATGCCAGCCACATGACCATGGAGACATCTTCGGACAGCTCTGGCTCTTGGGCTTTGAAACGGAAATGAGCACCACCCCCTAGAGTCAGGAACGACTAGCACATATGTGCAAGGGGAACCTTTGCCTTTACATTTAAGGGCCAATGGAATTTATCTGAGGTAGACTTGACTTGGGTCTATTGTGGCTATGTAAGGATTCCAAACTGATGACACATTTAACCCCACCCTCCCAGTCAGCCTGCTCATCTTCTACATTTTCTTATTAATTGTTCTGGCTGGGCTGAGAAATTTCTTGATGGCCACCTCTTGCAGAGGTCCAATTCTAAAGAAAGAGTGGGGAAAAAATTCAGCCTGGGAACTAAGCATTTCTGATAGCCCTGTTTGGCTGGTGGTTCTATAATTCTCACAAGAATGATGAGAAATGAAATTTTGGAACCATTATTAAGTTTAAAAGACACAGTTAGGATCTTAAGCCTTGCAGAATAATACAGGTAGTCCTCAATTTACAACAGTTCATTTAATGATTGTTCAAAGTTACAACGGCACTGAAAAACATGACTTATGGTCATTTTTCCCACTTACAACCATGGCAGCCTCCTTATGCTCACCTGATCAAAATTCAGACGCTTGGCAACTGACTCATATTTATGACGGTCACTGTGTCCTGGGGTCATGGGATCCCCTTTGGCGACCTTCTCACAAGCAAAGTCATAGGAGCCCTGGTGGCGCAGCAGACTGAAGCATTGTTATTAACAGTTATTAACATCAGCTGCCTGCAATTACTGCAAGTTTGAATCTCGCCAGGCTCAAGGTTGACTCAGCCTTCCATCCTTTCTAAGGTAGGTAAATTGAGGACCCAGTTTGTGGGGGCAATAAGCTGACTTTGTATAAAAAATATACAAAAGTATGAAGGCTATTGCTTAACGTATTGTAAGCCGCCCTGAGTCTCCGGAGAAGGGCAGCATATAAATCAAATTAAAAAAAAAAGTCAATGGGGGAAGATAGATTCACTTAACAACCATGTTGCTAACTTAAAAAATGTAGTGATTTGCTTAACAACTGTGGCAAGAAAGGTCATAAAATGGGACAAAAATCACTTAACAGAAGTTTCACTTAGCAACTTAGAAATTTTGGGCTCAATTGTGGTCATAAGGACTATCTGTAATCATGTTGCCTTTTAATCTCCTTTTAATCTCCTTCTAAAATAATAAGATCTGCCTGATCTCTCTCTGTCTCTGTCTCTCTCCCATCTATATCTCCATATCTATCTATCTATAGTTTCTGTCTATTTGCCTATCATCCATCCATCATCAATCTTAACTATCTATATCATCTACCTACTTATCTACCTACCTACCTGTTTATCTATCATCAATCTTAACTATCTATATCATCTATCTATCTATCTATCTATCTATCTATCTATCTATCTATCTATCTATCTATCTATCTATCTATCATCTATCTCATCAATCTAACTATATCATCTCTCTATCATCAATCTTAACAATATCATCTCTCTCTCTCTCTCATCACACTCACTCTCTGTCATCAATCTATCTATATCATCTATCTATCTATCATCATCTATCTATCTATCTATCTATCTATCTATCTATCTATCTATCTATCTATCATCTATCATCTATCTAACTATCTAAATCTCCCCCTCTCTCTCTCTCCTAGAAATAGATGTTGAATTTTTTTAAAATAAAAGAACAACACATTTCTATAAATATTCTGGCCAAGGGACAAAGGCAATAGAATGAGTTGAGTTTCCACATGGATCCTGACATCCATGTGTTGAGTTCATTCCTGTCCTGGGGCTCTCAAGCCCAACTGCTGGAACGTCCTTTTATCTTTATCCTTCTCCTCCCAGGAAGGATTAGGGGAGCCATGGAGAATTAGTTTGACTGATAGGCCTTCTCTCTTCTTTGTCTCTTGTTCAAAGGAGTTCTGTTGACACGATTAAAAGGACACCTGAACCTAGAACGGTTAACATCAAGAAATTTCAAGCGGAGCTCGGAATCCAAATTGGTGGTGGGAACATGCATGGAATATTTGTCTCTGGCCTAGAAGATGAGAGTCCTGCCAAAGGATCTGAAGGTCTAACGCCAGGAGATCTAATACTGGAGGTAACACTGTCAATATTAAAAGAAGAGGGACCAAGAGAGACAAAAGAAGTTCCAGATGCCATAAAACAAGAGTGATGGTGTGAACTATTAGGTCACATAAAACTAATTTTGGGGTTGTTGTATTTTTAACCACAGTTTTGGACTATTTCTGAGGTATCTTAAATTGTTAATTTGTGGGAACCGAACCAAAATTTATTAAAACTGAGGTGTTTCTTTACTCATCCAAGCAACTTCTTCAGTCAGAATGAAAATTTGGGTAGGCAGAGTCAATGTTGGTCCAGTTGCCATTAAACCTTTTGAGATACTTTTGGCCTGGATGATTGAATTTTCATTTACTATTTCTGAACTTGTTTTCTGAGTTTTGAAGATCTTTAGGAACTGCTTTAGAGCACAAGTGATAATGTCCTGTCTCAGAAGCCACAAGATGTCATCACACAGATAACCCAAATTGTCTATATTCCCTCAGTGGTGACAGAATGGTTGCCTGATGACATATGACATATAACATAATTACTAATGCATTGTAATTAACTCCAGCTGTCTGCAGTTACTGTAAGTTTGAATCTCCCCAGGCTCAAGGTTGACTCAGCCTTCCATCCTTTCTAAGGTAGGTAAATTGAGGACCCAGTTTGTGGGGGCAATAAGCTGACTTTGTATAAAATATACAAAAGTATGAAGGCTATTGCTTAACGCATTGTAATCCGTCCTGAGTCTCCGGAGAAGGGCGGCATATAAATCAAATCAAATAATAATAATAATAATAATAATAATAATAATAATAATAATGCATTTGGTTTATTTCCTATGAGCAGTAGATCAGTCCATATCTATTTCTCTTCTTCACTGATTCCAGCAAAGTTTTATTCAGCTGAGTTTTCCAACACTGCTTTGATGGGGAGAGTGGGGAGGGGGGCCCTTTGTAGAAACCTGGATTTTGAATAAAGTAGCAACTCTTTCAGTTCCCTAATTTGCTCATTGAAATAATTCCTTTGCATTGGCTTTCATGGAGGTGGAATCTCTGAATGGAGGATGGAAGTTGAGCGAGCAAATTGGAGTGGACAAAACAGTTGCTCACTTCCTTTCTGCCTTATTCCCAAAGCAGTTAGTTCTTCACTCAAGCTTTCTCCATTCTCCTGGTGTTCTTTTTTTTAAAGAAATAGCAATCCATCAGAAAAAGAATCTTTTGACTCACCATCTGATCCATAATTACTCTTCCATAAAATATCAGTGAACATACTTGAAATCCATGAAGCTTGGTCAGAAACTATGGGCTTGAGATCAGACTTGGTCACATTTTGGCCGGTGATGAAATTCATCAACAATACTTAAACACGTGGTTATTATTTTATTTTATTTATTTTTTTACAGTATGGGTCCGTTGACATGCGAAATAAAACAGCAGAGGAAGCTTACCTTGAAATGCTCAAGCCAGGTGACACCATTAAAATAAAAGCTCAGTACAGAATTGAAGAATTCAACAGGCTGAAAGATTTACCCGGAGATGGTTTCTATATCAGGTACTTAAAAAATCTCATCTGATATTTTCATCAACTGTTATGGGCTGGTTAGGGATGCAAACTTTTCTTCCTGGTTTTGTGCAGGAAACCAAATTGCCAAATTGCTACCACAACTTCATTGGAATATTTGCACATGCAATGAACTTTGTGCTATAATAAGAAGGTGATACCACAGCTCAATTATTTGACTGACTCAAATAATATTAAATATTTGAGATGATTAAATCAAACTGCACTGGTGGTAATTTCATATTTTATTGTCCACTGTTATGTCTGTTTCCTGAATTACCTGCAAAGTGCAGAATTTAGCAATAAAGATTGGACTAGAAGACCTCCAAAATGATAATGTGCCAGATCATCTGTTATTCTATTCTATTCTATTCTATTCTATTCTATTCTATTCTATTCTATTCTATTCTATTCTATTCTATTCTATTCTATTCTATTCTACTAATTCTATTTCATCTGTAAAAATGATCATGTGTCAGTTATGAAACATTGGTAGGAATACTGAATTGAAAAAGTAATTGAAAATGAGCAGGTTAAAATATTGTGGGATTTACAAATCAATAAAGTCTTGTGTCATAACGTACCAAATTCAACTATGATATTTGTCCCCCTCAAGTGGCCCACAGTAAATCTTTGTCTAAATTGCACACTTCTGTATGTTGAAGGTCACTTTTGTTTCTCCAAGTCGGCAGAGATGGCCATCGGGATACCTGCCAAACACGAGGTCTTCAGTTTTTGTCCTGTAACATCTGGAGCAGTCTAAAAAAGATAGATGGTCATCTGTTTGTCTCTCTCCTTACAGGGCACTCTATGACCGGCTAGCAGAAGTTGAGCAGGAGTTGAGTTTCAAAAAAGATGACATTTTGTATGTCGATGACACTCTGCCCCAAGGGAACTTTGGTTATTGGATGGCCTGGCAGCTGGATGAAAATGCTCAGAAGCTGGAAAGAGGACAGATCACCAGCAAATACATGTAATTCCATCCTAGAGATTTCAATGGGATTTGGGGCATTGCTCGAATCAAGTTACTTGAAAGACGTAAAAATAAATTCAAGCCTTCTATGCTTTATGACTTGGTTGGGGGAAGCCAATCTCTAGAGAAAGAGGTGGAAAAGAAAGAGGCAAAAAAAGTTCTATAATGGGACAAAATTCACATGTCAGGGTCCAAGTAACACCGTCAACGAAAGAAAATTCCAAGGCTTAAGTTTCTCTCAAAGTTTCATTTTATTAGAAATGTCATATTGGCACATCTGGGAAAACCCGAATCTGAAAATTTCCAGGTTTTCCCCACCCAAAGGAAAGTCCAAGTCCCTGCCCAGCACCCACATGTCCATCACATGGTCCAATCAAAACACCGTCCCAACTGGAGATGCCTCCCAGTTTCATCCGTCCAGGTGCAGGCATGATGTCCTTGACTCTCTAAGAAAGGAATGTTATTATGAATACATATCACCCTGGCTCCATACAATTGGAGCCTCCCAGTTGTGGCAGACCTGAAGATCCGATGAAAAAGATGACTTCCAGGCCTGGCATCACATCTGTTTCACTTAGGAAAATAATGGGACAAAATTCACCTCTGTCTCATTTAGGAAATAAAATTTTGGGCTCAATTGTGGTCGTATGTCGAGGGCTACCCATATTCAGAAGGATGCCTCTTACAAATTCTGTAGAGATACTTGGTCATCCAGGTCATGGTTGTCCCAAAGGTGCTTTTTCAGGAGGCAACTGGACTTTTTTGTTTTTTCTTTGAAGACATTTCGCTTCTCATCCAAGAAGCTTCTTCAGCTCTGACAGGATTTCCAGAGGACAAAATGGCAGACTACAGGAACTAGGAGCACCACTCAGGTGACCCTGAGGACACACAAAACCTCTAAGTGCTTCAACAACCCTCTAAAATGATGAAATGACCAGCTGTGTCTGCAAGGAATATAAATCCTTCCATTCCCCACTATCCTGTCAGAGCTGAAGAAGCTTCTTGGATGAGAAGCAAAACGTCTTCAGAGAAAAAAAACAAGGAAGTCCAGTTGCCTCCTTAAAAAAGCACCAGTTCTGTTTTCTTGAGGAATTTTTTTCCCCTTGTCCTAATCCTTTCACCTCTTCCTGCCTGACTCTCCCGACCGTTCCTTTGTAGACTGGAGCAGGAATTCTACAGGAGACACAGCATGTCCGAAGCCAAAGATGACAACAGCTCCTCGAAGGCATCCTCAGCTGCGGCCCGCCGATCCTTCTTCAGAAGGAAACACAAACACAAGCGCAGCGGCTCCAAAGAGGGAAAAGATTTGCTGATCCTTGACACCATTAGCACAGACTCCATTCTTTTCTTGGACGGCAAGTGGCGATCGCACTCGGTTAAAAAGGGGCAGAATCAGTGGTGGAATTCAAATTTTTTTTTTTACTAGCGGTTCTGTGGGTGTGGCTTGGTGGGTGTCACGGGAAGGATACTGCAAAATCTCCATTCCCACCCCACTCTGGGGCCAGCCGGAGATGCTATTTGCCGGTTCTCTGAAGTACTCAAAATTTCCGCTACTAGTTCTCCAGAACCTGTCAGAACCTGCTGGATTTCACCCCTGGGCAAAACCCTCTGTGGGACTTTCCTATGCAAGCTTTGTGCATCGCAAACAGGAGGCTGTCAAAGGTATAAGGTAGAGCTACAGTTCTGGGGGGCTCTGTGTGTGTGTGTGTGTGTGTGTCTTTTTAACATGCTCAGTTAGGGTCCGTAACTGAATTTCATTCTTAAAGTTGTTCCATCCCGTAACGTTTTAAATAAGAGATTTGTGTAGGCCACAAGCCTTTATTCTAGTGACTTTTCTACAAAGTGATCTTTCTTTTCGCAGCTGGCCTCTTTCATAACACTTCAGTTCCGTAGTCTCTGCAAAACAGCTTAAATTTGCCTTAGCAAATTTGGCGTCTTAGAAATTCATTTCACTTCCCCAAAGCATTTGCCTGATAGGTTTCTTTTTAATCTCCAGCACTTGCATGCAGATAGTGCTTGATTTACAGCAGTTCCCTTAGTGACCATTCAAAGTTATCACAGCACAAAAAAAAAGTGACCGATGACTATTTTTCACACTTACAACCATCATGCTTATGACCCTCATAAGATCCCCATGGTCACGTGATTTAAATTTAGGTGCTTGACAGCTGACTCGTGTGTATGGTGGTTTGCAGTGTCCCGGGGGTCACACGATCCCTTTCGGTGACCTTCTGACAAGCCAGCTTCACTTAACAACCGTGTGACTAACTTAACCACGGCAGTGATTTGCTTAACAAATGTGGCATGAAAAGTCGTAAAATGGGACAAAACCCGCTTAACAAAAGTCTGGCTTAGCCACATAAATTGTCGGCTCAATTGTGGTCGTAAATTGAAGATTATCCGTATGGCATATGCAGAAGGAAAATAGATAAGGGAAAATCAGGGGAAGTAAGGTGGTACGGCTGCTTTGTTTCAAAATAAGACTGCGTGAAACTTGTGGAACAATTTGGAAGAGATGCTTTGCGCTCCTTCCAGACCAAGTAAGGCTGCACTACAAAGATGACACCAAACATTTGTAGTTTTGGGATTCAGAGTAGGGCAGTATCTTGAGTCTCCGTGCCAGTCTTAAATTTTCTCGATGTTTTGCAATTAGGTTATTGAAGTCCGACTTTCTAGTCACTGTACAGTAGTGGCCAAAATTGTGGAAACCTTTTGGGAAAAGTGTATTTTCTAAATAACAACATATTCTTTTGGAGTAGTACCATAAAATTATATAGGTTTCCACAATCTTATCCACTACTGTTATTTATAGAAATGCTGCCAGTTAAGACGAACGTTAAGTCTTCACTGTTGGTGGTTCGAAGATGTTCTTCAAGACAGATCAGTAAACATGTAAACACAACCTCCAGTCTGCTTCCTTTGTGCACCTGGCATATCAGAAGGGTAAAGCACATACCTTGAAAGAGAAGGACCTTCTTCCCACCATGTTTTGCTAATGGCAATGATATCATAATTGCCTTCATGTTCAAGTACTTCAGCTTTGTTTGTTCCCTAAACTGTGAGCATTTGTGTGTAGGCATTTGAGTCCTTTATGGTTGACCCTAGTTGAGTGGTGCAGTGGCCTAGAGGTGGAGCTCTCGCCTCACAATCAGGAGGCTGTGAGTTCGATCCTAGGTAGAGGCAGATAGTTCTCTGAGAATATATCTGCTGAATCTAACTCTGCATTGGCAACAGGAAGGGCATCTGGTCAGTAAACACTCAACTCCATTCAGTTGCCCAGACTCCACCCCACAAGAGATTATGGGGTCATTAAACAGAGATGATGGTTGACCCTAGTTTTGTCTCTTATGTTACATCTGAGTTTTTCTTCCTTCCTGTTCTGACCCAGCCTTAGCAGAAGCAAGAAACAAACTCTTTGTCACGAAAAACCCTTCTTTATTTATCTCCTGTGAATTAATGGTATTCACACACTGAAAAGTCCAGGCAATAGTCCTTCAAGGAGTTAACTGCAGTAACAGACCTTATCAGTTCCTTGCAATAATTGCCAGGCCATGAACTCCCAGCCAGAAGGCTGCAAATTAAATTCTGGCAAGCAGTCTCTGTGGCACAAAACACGATGAGCAAAATCTTCAGAAATATGAACTGTTGTCTCCTGCAACAATCACTTCTCTTTCCTTCAATTTATTCCTCAGCCAGGGAGGGGCCATTCAGCATCTACATTTGCTTTTGCTTCCTGAGTCAATTCCTTGTCCTCCGTTGTTCTCCTCTCCTAACAGCTCTGCACATACGTGCATCTGGAGCAGGCCCCAGCTGTTTTTCCTCCTCACTCATAGCAGCCTCCAAAGGCAGATGCCTCTCTGGTGGCTAGGGAATGTCAGACGGCTCTGGCTCTATCTCTTTCTCCAATGCTGAGCATCCATCAGAACCTTCCCCAGGCCCCAGAACTGGCCCAAGTTCTTCCCTGACCTCCTCATCATTCAAGTCTGCCACCAGCTCCGCTGGCGGGCCACAACACTTCCCATCACTTTCTATCTCATTGTTTGGCTTGGGGTTTGTGCTTGAAATTAAGCCCTACAGATTGTTCACCCTTTTCGCTCTCTTTTTTTTTAGTTTAAAGTTCTTCTGATAAGTTGAGCCGGTCGTTTTCCCAAATACATTCTTCCCGGTTCTTGTGAGGTGCAGCCCATCCTTTGCCATTCATTCCTCACAGCCATTTGTGTTGTGTGTGTTTCTTTTGCTGCAAGAGCAATTTTCCCCATCAGTATCTGGGGGTGTCTCTTCCCAAGTGTGCAGAACAGTGGATGGATCAGCCACCTCAACCAAGCTTGGCACAAAATGGGCTTGTATCCACCTTCTTGGAAGATGACCTCAGACCACATTGTTGTTTCTGCTATGGTGCTTTCTATAGGATTAAAAGGGCTTGCTGGAACCTCTGAAATGCACCACAAATGTGTTTTCTGGGAGTCTTTCCTGAAAAGGGATCCACTCATCCCATTCCACAGGTTTGTACCAGCCTCTAAACTAGTCTTCAGCATCTTTCAGGTGGATGGACTTCACCACCCAGAATTCCCCAGTTAAAGTGGCCATTGTTGAGAATTTTGAGCGTTGAAGCATTTGGAAGTGTTGTGGTCCCTCACACGTGGCCTGGAATGAGATATTGGACCTGGGGAGGGTGGGGTCAGATGAATCAAAAGCTGGAAATTAAGATTGCCATACCTCAGATATGCAGATAATACAGTGGTGGGATTCAATTTTTTTAACAACAGGTTCTGTGGGCATGGCTTAGTTGGGGGTGTGGCTTGGTGATCATGTGACCGGGTGGGCGTGGCTAGCTGGTCATGTGACTGGGTGGGCGTGGCTAGTTGGTCATGTGACTACTAGGGACTACTCAGAGAGCTCGACCCAAGCGCCTCGCCATTTACCTCCAAAAAAGTGCCTCAGCGGCTTCCTCCACCATGGAGGAAGCCGGCGAGGCGCTAGGGTGGAGCGTCTACCCAAGCGCCTCACCGTTTATCTCCAAAAAAGCACCTCGCTGACTTCCTCCACCGTGGAAGAAGCCAGCGAGGCGCTTTTTTGGAGCTAAACGGCGAAGCGCTTGGGTGGAGGCTCCATCCAAGCACCTTGCCAGCTTCCTCCATCCAAGTGCCTCGCCGTTTACTTCCAAAAAAGCGCCTCGCCGGCTTCCTCCACCCAAGCACCTCGCCGTTTACCTCCAAAAAAGTGCCTCGCCGGCTTCCTCCACCATGGAGGAAGCTGGCGAGGTGCTAGGGTGGAGCCTCTACCCAAGCGCCTCGCCGTTTACCTCCAAAAAAGTACCTCGCCGGCTACCTCCACCCAAGCACCTCGCCGTTTACCTCCAAAAAAGCACATCACTGGCTTCCTCCACCCAAGCGCCTCGCCGTTTACCTCCAAAAAAGCGCCTCACCGGCTTCCTCCACCCAAGCGCCTCGCCGTTTACCTCCAAAAAAGCGCCTCGCCAGCTTCCTCCACCATGGAGGAAGCCGGCGAGGCTCTTGGGTGGAGGAAGCTGGCGAAGCACTTTTTTAGAGGTAAACAGCGAGGCGCTTGGGTAGAGGAAGCTGGCGTGGCCAACGAGGCTTCGGTGGGGCTACCTCCACCCAAGCGCCTCGCTGGTTACCCCACCATGGAGATCACAAGGTGGGTAGCCGTGGCCTACCCTTTTTAAAGCCCTGCTTCCCCAAGGGCAGCACTTGGCTGTACTTACCTGTTCTGCTGCTGGAGCAGTCAGGACAGTCCGAGGTGGGCGTTCAGCCACGGCGGGCAAAGGTAGGCCAGGGCCACGTGGTTGAGAGGAGACGAAAAGAAGCTATACGTCGCTGTGTCACAAAGGCAAGCTTTGCGACATAGCGAGGGAGGCTAATAAATAGTGGCGGGGCGGGGCGGGGCGAGGGGCGGGCACTGGGCGGCCCAGCAATTTAACAAGCGGTTCTGTGTGCTGCCTGGCCAATAAATAGTGGTGGGGCGGGGTGAGAGGCAGGCGAGCCAGCAATTTAAAAAACGGTTCGGTATGCTGCGGGGTCAATAAATTACAAAAAAACCACCGAACCGTTTTTTAAATTGCTGGGTCGCTCGTCCCATTTATTGGCAATAAATAGTAGTGCGGAGGGGCGGGGCAAGGGGCGGGGCGAACCATCAATTTAACAAAGGGTTTTGCCGAACCCCCTAGAACTGGCAGAATCCCACCACTGAGATGATACCACTTCAATGGCAGAAAATGAAAGGAACTAAAAGAGCCTCTTGTGGGTGAAGAAGGAGAGATGCGGGTGAAGGAGAAGAGTGCAAAAGCTGGCTTGAAACTCAACATTAAGAAAATTAAGATCATGGCATTTGGCCCTCTCAATTCCTGGCAAATAGATGGGGAAGAAATGGAGGAAGTGATTGGTTTTATTTTCTTGGGCTCCAAGATCACCACAGATGGGGACTACAGCCAAGAAATTAAAAGACACTCCTGGGGAGGAAATCTAGACAGCATATTAAAAAGCAGAGACATCACCCTGCCAACAAAAATATGTATAGTCAAGGCTATGATTTTCCCAGTTGCAATGTATGGCTATGAAAGTTGGACCATAAAGAAGGCTGAGCGCCAAAGAATTGAGGCCTTTGAACTCTGGTGCTGGAGAAGAGTCCTGCGAGTCCCTTGGACTGCAAGGCTATGAAACTTGTCAGTCCTAGAGGAGATCAACCCTGACTGCTCTTTAGAAGGCCAGTCCTGAAGATGAAACTCAAATACTTTGGCCACCTAAAGAGAAGAAAGGACTCACTGGAGAAGAGCCTAATGCTGGGAACGATTGAGAGCAAAAGAAGAAGGGGACAACCAAGAATGAGGTGGCTGGATGGAGTCACTGAAGCAGTCGGCATAAGCTCAACTAGACTCTGGGGGATGGTAGAGGACAGGAAGGCCTGGAGGAAAGTTGTCCATGGAACATGATGGGTCAGACAAGACTTTGTGACTAACAACAACAAAAAGAACCTTGCAAACTGTACCCTCTGTTCTCAGACCAATTTATACTTAGCATAATTGAGCCAGAGATCTTCTGAATCTTTTTATTAAGACCCCCACCTCACCCCCCCCCCCAAAATCCCTCTATTTCCTCCTTAACTTGCTCCCTTCCTCCCTGTGTTCCCAGGCCCTGCACCCCCCCTCGTGGCCCAACCAGGTCTCCGTAACACCTGCCAGGTCCGCACCCCCCTCCTGAACAAGCTCACAGATGAGGGGGGCTTTATTTACTGCAGACCTGGCATTGCACAACATCAGCCGAAGGCCCGGGCCCTGAGGGTCTGTGCAACCTAGGGAGCGGGAGGAGCCTTGGGGGCCAGAACACGCCACCGCTCGTAAACAGCGGGTACATGTTCCCCTAACGCGATATGGCCCCCTGCTCCCGCCATATCTACCTCTCCCACCTACAGTAACGATGTTCAATATACTATCCGGATCCGCTCTAATCCCCTCCACGACCCCGGGTCCCACACTCCCCCCACCACTCTTTACAGCTCGACCCAACCCTCCCCTTGGTGGGTTGTCCCCCCTACCCACTATCCCCTCCACCCCCCTCCCGGAACCCCTTAAAAGTTTAGATAAAAATTTACATAAAAAATCCCTCAGCCCCCTCTTTTGACTGCTCTTTAGAAGGCCAGATCTGAAGATGAAACTCAAATACTTTGGCCACTTAATGAGAAGGAAGGACTCACTGGAGAAGAGCCTAATGCTGGGAATGATTGAGAGCAAAAGAAGAAGGGGACAACCAAGAATGAGGTGGCTGGATGGAGTCACTGAAGCAGTCGGCATAAGCTCAACTAGACTCTGGGGGATGGTAGAGGACAGGAAAGCCTGGAGGAAAGTTGTCCATAGGGACATGATGGGTAAGACACGACTTTGTGACTAACAACAACAAAAAGAACCTTGCAAACTGTACCCTCTGTTCTCAGACCAATTTATACTTAGCATAATTGAGGCAGAGATCTTCTGAATCTCTTAAGACCCCCACCTCATCCCAACCCCCCCTCCAAAATCCCCCTATTTCCTCCTTAACTTGCTCCCTGTCTCCCTATGTTCCCAAGCCCTGTTTAATATACCTACAGAAGTGATCATGGAATGTTTTCAAAAAGAAGATGGGTTGGAGCTTGCTCCTGGGAGGAAAGCTATGGCAAATCAAGACAGCATACTAAAAAGCAGAGACATCAACCTGCCAAAAAGAACGTATAGTCAAGGCTATGGTTTTCCCAGTTGCAATGTATGGCTGTGAAAGTTGGACCATAAGGAAGGCTGAGTGCCAAAGAACTGAGGCCTTTGAACTATGGTGTTGGAGAAGACGCCTGTGAGTCCCTTGGACTCTCCTAGCTTGGAGTCAAACACTTATGAGGCCTCTTTATATGACAGGCTTGGGAGTGGATAATGGTACGGTTCAACGAGAATGCCTTTAGTCACAGAGTCTTCCAATCGCCTCCAAACGTCTCAAGGGAACGGTGCCTGTGTTTTGATTGTCATGGGAAACAACTCTAAAAGAACACGCAGACACCTCTCAGAAGATACTGCTTTCATTTCTTTTAGTATCACAAAACCTTTGAGGCTTATTTTTCGTTTCGGAAAAAAGAATATGCTGGAATTTTTTATTTGCTTTACAGTATTTGTAGCCCACCCCAGTCCTGAAGCACTCTGGGTAGCCATCCTACATCAAAACAAACACACAAATTGATAGTGCACTTCAGTCAAAGTCTTTGTTCCAAGTATGACTCAAAATGTGAATGAGAATATTTAGTGTGCAGGTGGGGAAAAGCTCCCGATGAGTTGGGAAGAACCAATTTGGTGTAGTGGTTAAATTGCTGGCTAGAAACCAGGAGACTGTGAGTTCTAAATCTGCCTTAAGCATGAAACCAACTGGGTGACTTTGGGCCAGTCACACCCTCTCAGCTCAACCCACCTGACAGGGTTATTATTGTGGTGAAAAATTAGCGGACAAAGGAGTATTAGGATTGTGTTCGCCACCTTGAGTTGCAAGGGTGTGATAAAAATCAAATAAAAGAGTGAGTAAACAAATTGCACCCAGAGAATACAATTGCTTTCTCTTGTATTTTTATCATACGGAGTGGGAGACAGGCACTCTAACAATGCATGTTTTCACTGGGTTATACTTTAAAGTAAGTAAATATTTTATAACAAATGGAAGAAATGTAAGGCTGACCCAATATTCAGCAGAATCAAAATATCTGGCAGTCAATAAAATCGCCAAAGTCAAATTAATTTCAATGTCATCCTGATAGTGAGAACAATTAATCATTGGAATGCCCCCCCCCCCAGAAGTTATGGGTGTTCCATGACTGGAGGCTTTTAGGAAGAGATTGAATAGGCATTTATGCAGAATGCATATAGGGTCTCCTGCTTAAGCAGAGGGTTGGACTTGAAGACCTCCAAAGTTCCTTCCATTATTCTATTCTATCCTGTCCTACCCTACTCTACCCTACCCTATCTATCTCATTTTGCATTCTGTTCTATTCTGTTGTGTTCTACTCTACTCTACTCTACTCTACTCTATGTCAGTGTTCCAAGAAACACCCCCAACAAAAGAAGACCCTGAGGCTAGAAATTCCTAAAAGTTCCATTTTATTAGAGATGTCATATTGGCACATCTGGGAAAACCCGAATCGGAAAGCTTCCAGGTTTTCCCACCCAAAAGAAAGTCCAAGTCCTTTTCCCTGCTCCCACATGTCCATCACATGGCCCAATCAATGCACCATCCCAGCTGGAGATGCCTCCTAGTCACGCCACTCCAGGTGCAGGACAGAATGTCCTTGGCTCTCAGAGAAAAGAATGTTATTATGGCTAGATATCTCCCCAACTCTATATAATCCCCCCTTCCAGTTTCCCACAGCACTAAATGTGGCAGCCCTGAAGATTCAAAGAAAAGATGGCTTCCAGGGCTGATACTCCATTCCACTCCACTCTACTCCATTCCTTCTTTATTCTATTCTATTTCATTCCATTCTGCCAGATGAGAAGATTGCTAGCTTTTTGATATTCACAATGTTATTTTTTTCTGCAGATAATTCAACTTCGTCTTTTTTTTTTTTGCCAAGAAACACAATTGTACAATTATTTGATGAAGATATTACATAGTTCCCTGGACCATTTTGTAATTATCCCTTTTCATGCTTCCTGTTTGGGGTGAGGAGGAGTTTTCAGTTCAGCTGTTGAATTTTTGTGTGTCTTCTTTCTTTGCAGATGCTGGAAACCTGGCGTATCAACGAGTCCAAAAAGTAGAATGCACATCTCCTAGACCGGTGCTTATCCTTGGACCATTAACTTATGCTGTGAAAGATATGTTAGTCAAAAAAGCACCAGGGAAATTTTTCAGGTGTCCTCTTGGTAAGTCCATTGCATGGAAGAGTTTCCTGAGAAAGACGAGTTAGGAGAAGAGCAGGGAGAGCTAGGGGGCCAGAGTTAAATGTGTCATCAGCTTAGAGTCCTTACATCGCCACAAACAATCCAAGTTCAGTTCCTATTGAATTTCATTGATCCTTACTGGTGGCAATTTAGTGCAGATTCTAGCTAGGTGGCTCAGTGGCTCAGGTGGCTCAGTGGCTAAGACACTGAGCTTGTTGATCAGAAATGTCGGCAGTTTGGCGGTTTGAATCCCTAGTACAGGTTTCTTGAGTGAGCAGGGGGTTGGACTAGATGACCTCCAAGGTCCCTTCCAACTCTGTTACTGTTACCTGTATGGTCCTGGTTTCCTTCACGCCTACACTTAACATCTGTTTATGGAAGCAGCTTCCTAAGAATATTCAAAAAACAATTTTCATTAAAGCTATTTATGTGACTAGGGTGCCAGCTGCTTTTATTTATGGTTTATCCCATTATCCAAACTTTCAAGCTAGGAAGCAAAAAACGAGTAGGCAACCATCTTACCAAGTAGTCCTTTAAAGTTGACCGCTTGATCGTCTCTCGAAGGATTTTCTGGATTTTTTTTTTTTAAAGAAAAGATTCTTCAGCATGAAATATTTTCTCCGTTCGCTTTTGCATCTCCTCTAAATAACATATTCCCATCTAATTTTGCTTCTGCCTTTTGATCTAATCTGTGTTATCAACGCATATTACCATTTCTTTATGTGCTTAAAAAAACAATAATTACAACTAATTCTCAGTTTAATTGCTTGCGAGAGGTTGCTTTTCCGAAGGTTTAGCGCCTGCACTGAAGTGTTTAACCAGATGTATATTTAAAACGTTTCCAGTGTATCATGTGCTTTGCTATCCTTTGGAGTTGTCTGGTTCACTCCTAGAGTGGTCTGTTTGCCTCCCACAATCAACAGATCCAGCATTGAATAGATTAAGATAATAACAGGTCTCTTTCTTTTCTCATTCTTATATACACAACACAACACACACACACACTTTCTCCCTTTAGGAATGTAGTATTCTCCCTTCTTTGCCATGTTATATATTTCACTCTGATAACCATTTTGCGGTGGCCTAGAAGTAGAACTCTCGCCTTACAATCAGGAGACTGTGAGTTCGATCCTTGGTAACGGCAGATTTTTCTCTCTGTGGGCGCAAAAAGAAAATATCTGCTGTGAACCCCTTGTAGGCGTCAGGAAGGGCATCCGGCCAGCAAACGCTCAGCTCCCTTCAGCCCCGGCGACTCCACTCCGATGCAAGGGCTTACAGAAAAATTGTTTTGCTGTGAAAAATTTGCAGATGGCAGATGTATTCCTTGATGATCCCAAACAGCCTTTTCCCAGATCCATGCCACTAATAATTGCACCAGTGAAACCTGGGTCAGGGGGAAAAAAATATACATTTCTGTTAAATCAATGCATTTTGGCTAAAACCGAATAAACCGTTGTTTGTTTTTGTTTTCCAAACAGAGGTGATGAAAGCTTCTCAGCAAGCCATTGAACAGGGTGTGAAAGACTGTCTATTCATAGATTACAAACGTAGGAGAAGGCATTTTGACGTGACAACTGTGGCTTCCATTAAGGAAATAACTGAGAAGGTGCTTTTCTTTTCTTTCCCGCAAGTCTTCGCCTCTTGATCAGAGGTGTCAAACTCGATTTCGTTGAGGGCCGCATCAGGGTTGTGTTCGACTGGGGGGGGAGGGGGCAGAGTGGATGTAGCCAGGGCGGGTGTGGCCAGCTCGATGTCACTCGTGTTGGGTGCACCTGTGATGATCCAAGCACTCTGCCAACAAAAATGGGCTTCTGAACTCTGTTTTCACCTGTGACGGCCTCCAGCAACCCTCTGCCAGTGAAAACGGAGCTCGGGAGGGCTGCCCGCGGCCCTCCCGAGCTCCCTTTTTGCTGGCAGAGGCACTATGGGCCAGTCTATTATTCAAAATAAATTCAAAATAAATTGAAATATCATTGCTTTGTCCCATCTTCTTTATTCCTAAGCAATATGACGGGCTGTGACTACAATAATATTAGATCGAAGTTATGAACATCAGGCTGCCGGAACAGTGACAACAACAACAACAACAACATTCACATTGGCTGTTATTTTAACTATTAATTAAATTATTATTATTCTTTTATTCTTTAAACATGAAACTCAGGCAACTAAACATTTAAGAACGAATCACAAATATCTAAATGTTCAGTTGAACAAGTTTCATGTTTAATGAATAAAAGAATAATAATAATATAATTAATAATTAAAATAATAACAGCCAATACGAATATTGGAGTTCCTAATAAATTGATCCTAATAGAGTGAAACAAAAAACCCCAACTAATAATGTTACATATATAATTGCAGTAAATGAAGGTGGAGGACGAGGAGGAAATGACCCCCCCAAAATCTGCAAAATTTCCAGAGCAGATCCATAAATCATTGCACTTAATAATTGATGCTAGAACCAGAAAATTGATGCTGTCCTTTTTCACACTTGGGGTAAAGGCACAAATTGGTGGTTACAGAGAATATTTCTTTACTGTCGATGAGTTTGGGGCAGAAATGGGTTAGGAACTGCTATGGTAGAAAAGAGGAGTCAGTAATTCTGGGATCCAGGAATAGGAAGGCAAAGAGAAGAGGGGAGGGGGAGGGGAAATGAGGGGAGAGAAGAAAGGAGGGGGAGAGGAAAGGAGAGGAGGGGAGAGGAACAGAGTGGGGGGAAAGAGAGGAGAGGAAGAAAGGGGAGGGAGGCGAAAGGAGAGGAAAGGAAGAGAAATGAGAGGGAGACGAGGGGAGAGGGAGTGGAAGGGGAAGAGAGAGGAGAGGGAGAGGAAAGGAAAGGAGGGAAGAGGGAGGAGAGGAGGGGAGAGGAGAAAGGGGAGAGGGAGAGGAAAGGAATGAAGGGGAAAGGAGAGGAAAGGAGGGGGGAGAGAGGAGAGGGAGCAACAGATCGATTGGTTTTGGATTTACTGTAGAGCAATAGGCAAGCTTCTGTTGAGCCAACCCTCTGCTCCAATATGGGACTCATTATACAGATCAGCCCTAGTAGAATTCTTCATTAAGACTTCTGAACGGACATCATCGTAGCGTCTTGAATAACCAACCCGAGGCCTGTCTTGTTCGTTTCTTAGGATTGTCACTGTCTCTTGGACATCGCACCTCATGCCATCGAGCGGCTGCACAGCATTCACATCTACCCAATAGTCATCTTCATTCGCTACAAAAATGCCAAGCAGATCAAGTAAGTGCGAAGTATGGAGTCCTACAATTTGTCTTTCTGCTTCTCCTCACCAATCCTCAGGGTTTTTTTTTTTTTTAAACGATTAAGACTCTTGCTTGCATTCCTGTGCAGTGTGTAGGGTTGTTCCTAACAATTCCTTCTGGTAAGCTTCACTTGAAGCCAACTGAATTAAGCTGAGCATTCATGTTCATTGTGTATCACATGTAATAAGGAACATGCCTAATCAATCCCAAACCTTTGCCAGAATGAACGAAACTGCAGGTGCCCATTAAGATAGGTAATTTTTGACATGAACCCAGTTAAGGTAAAATATTGCTCATCAATATTGCTTCACACTCATATTGTGCCCTAGGCGAACCCGTTGTGAAATTATGTGAAGCCCACCTCTGGATCACTCCTCATCAGTGCTTCGTCTTTGGTGTCCATGTCTTGATTCATGTTGCGTATACATCCAAGAGGAGGAAACTGGCTTGAGCCCAGGAACGGCAAACCAGGATGAATTAAGTTCCAGCAAACTGGGCCTTTTGCACGCTTTGGCTGTGCTGCTAAGGTCCAGAAGCTAGGAAAATCCCGATAGAGCATGCAGATTTGGGGAGCAAAGATTTAAGTGTATGTTTTCTAATAACACTTGTTAAAAAAAAGAAGAGGGCTTAGCACAGTGGTGAAATGCAAAACTTGTTACTACCGGTTCTGTGGGTGTGGCTTGGTGGTGGTGGTGGTGCTAATATGACTGAGTGGGCATGGCCAACTTTTTTTTTTTTTTAAACCATTTTTCTCTTCGGCTGAAGAGGTTGTAAAAAATGCTTTTAAAGCCTCTGACAATCCCAGCTGACTTGCCTGATTGGCAGAGAGTTTCTTTTCTTTCTTTTTTTTTTAAAGACTCTGATGATCCCAGCTGAACCGTGCGATCATCAGAGGCTTTTTTTTTACATTTAAAAGCTTTTTTTTGGCCAACGAGGTTGTAGAAAAAATGCTTTTAAAAATAAAAAAAAAGCCTCTGATGATTGCACGGCTCAGCTGGGCAATGGGGGAGGGGAAGGGATTTTTGCTACCGGTTCTCCGAACCACCCGCCTCCATCGCTACCAGATCAGGCGATCCGGTCCGAACCGGGAGCATTTTACCCCTGGTTTAGCAGTTAGGAACTATAGACGTAATATATTGTTTATAAACTAGGGGTGGATAAGGTCAGGATGGGACAAGTCGCCAGGGCCGACTTGGCATGGCCAACTCAACCACAGCCAACTCACTGCAGGACCACTCACCATGAGACAACTCAACCCAACAATGCAATTTAATGCTTTCAAATAATTAAACATTATTTTAAATTTTTGTCATTCACATTTCATTTTCTCCCTCCTTCGGCATCCTTTCTTTAATGCTTCTGCCCCACCGTTTCTTTGATATGAGTGTAACTCTTGTCCCGTGGCGAGACCCGATACAGGTAGTCCTCAGCTTACAACCATTCGTTTAGTGATTATTCAGAGTTACAACCACACTGAAACAAGTGACTTCTGACCATTTTTCACTCTTACGACCGTTGCAGCATCCCCATGGTCACCTAATAAAAATTCAGACGCTTGGCAACTGGCATGTATTTAAGACGGTTGCAATGCCCCCATGGTCTCATTTTGTGACCTTCTGACAAGCCAAGTCAATGAGGAAGCCAGATTCGCTTAACAACCGTGTTCCTATCTTCACAACTGCAGTGATTCACTTAATGACGGGGGCAAGAAAGGTTGCAAAATGGGGCAAAACTCACCTAGCAACCATCTTGCTTAGCAACAGAAAGTTTAGGCGCAACTGTGGTCGTAAGTCGAGGACTATCTGTGCCCTGCCAATGAGAGCAGATTGCTTGGCCGTTGAAAAGTCCTTGTTGTTCCTTCCGTGGGCACTAGAGGGCGCTCTCCTCACATCCTTGCATCTGCTGTTGCTGTAAATGTGTTGGGCTCACTATGGTCTTTCATGGGTCTGTTCTATCTCATTGAATAAGAGAGAGATGGATCTGTCCGTATTTGTGTCTTCCAGAGAGCAAAAAGATCCCATCTTCTTGAAAGACAAGATGACACAGAAACATTCCAAAGAGCAATTTGAGACGGCTCAGAAGATAGAACAGGAATATAGCAAGTATTTCACAGGTTGGTATTTAAGAAAACAAGACTCTGCGGAACGAAGCAGAGTTTTCCATTGCTCCTCTTTGGCCAAAAAGGAGGTAGGAACCTTAGAGGCTTTTCAGGGAGCTTGCATGTCGTTGGTTTCCTTTGAAAAATTACAACGAAATCGACAGGAAAGACAAACCACTTCTGTCCAATGGAGCAACTTTCTTCTTCTTCTTCTTCTTCTTCTTCTTCTTCTTCTTCTTCTTCTTCTTCTTCTTCTTCTTCTTCTTCTTCTTCTTCTTCTTCTTCTCCTTCTCCTTCTCCTTCTCCTTCTCCTTCTCCTCCTTCTTCTCCTCCTCCTCTTCTCTTCTTCTCCTTCTCTACCTCCTCCTCTTCTTCTCCTCCTCCTGCTCCTCCTCTTCTTTTCTTCTTCTCCTTCTCCTCCTGCTCATCATCTCCTCCTCCTCCTCTTCTTTTCTTCCTCTTCTTCTTTTCCTCCTCCTTTTCCTCCTCCTCTTCATTTCTTCTCGTCCTTCTTTCTCCTCCTTCTCCTTCTCCTCTTCCTCATCTTCTCTTCCTCTTCTTCATCTTCTCTTCCTCCTCCTCCTCCTCCTCCTCCTCCTCCTCCTCTTCCTCCTCCTCCTCTTCTTCCCCTTTCTCCTCCTCTTCTTTTCTTTTTCTTCTTCTTCTTTTCCTCCTTCTCCTTCCTCCTCCTCCTCCTCAAAAATAGTCCAGTTGCCTTTTTTAAAAAAATACTTTTAGGTATTCAGTTGCCATTGTACCCATCTGACAGAGTTCATTCTACACTATGTCTCTCTGTGAATGAAGAAGAATTTAGCTGTTTGGGGGTGAGAGAGATGGATTTGTTATATAAGGGAATGACAAATATTTTTATAGGAGAAATTTCAGTTAATGTTTTCTAGTTTGAAATGAAGTTCATAATCTCCAAGAAAATGGTCAGACAGAACTTTTGAGTGGAGGAGATGCTAGGTCTCAGGTGAACAATGTAACATCGGCAGAAGTCATGTAAATAAATCATGAAGTTTCAATCATCCAGGCCAAAAGTATAAGTTGCTTATGTAACAATTAGTTAACATATTGTTTTGTTGCTTGTAGAAATATGCTGATATGGGATGGCAAAAAAACATTTTATTAAGAACATTCTGAACTGTGAGGAGGCCTGCATGTTAAATAGCCTTTTACTGTGTGGTCAGATTTTACTATAACTTACATAACTTATCATTCACAAAGGCATGTAACCTAAGACTGAAGTGTAAAGCACTATTTCTACTTTGCAGTCCCATCTCATTTCTGCAAGTTAACTCATTGTTCCTTCCAGATTTTATATCTGGAATTTGCAGATCTCTTTGTTATTTCTTCAGAAGAAATATCTTTTTTTCCCTAAAATTAACCCTTAACGCTGCAAGTCGTAACAGCAGAGCAGAACGCAAATGCAAAAAAAACCCACAGGTAGCGCTTGATTTACAACAGTTCACTTAGTGACCATTCAAAGTTACGACAGCACTGAAAAAAGTTACGACTTATGACCATTTTTCACACTTACGGCCGTTGCAGCATCCCCAGGGTCACATGATTTACATACGGGTGCTTGATAACTGACTCACATTTATGACGGTTGCAGTGTCCCTGGGGGCGGAGGGGTGTTGTCCCATGATCCCCTTTTGTAACCTTCCGACAAGCAAAGACATGGAGGAAATCAGGTTCACTTAACAACCAGGTCACTAATTTAAGAACTGCATCAATTCACTTAACAAATGTGGCGAGAAAAGTTTGCCATACGGAGCAAAACTCACTTAATAAACATTAAGCACTTAGCAGCATAAATTTTGTCCTCAGTTATGGTTGTAAGTTGAGGACTTCCCATAATTAGCCCTCAGGCACACCCTGCATAGTGTACCAACTACCGTGTTTCCCCGAAAATAAGACCCTGCCTTATATTTTTTTTTGAACTCCGAAATAAGCGCTTGGCCTTATTTTCGGGGAGGTCTTATTATTTTGGGGCGTGTGAAGCAAGATGGAGCTCCTCTTGCCATCTTACCCGATTTCCAGCTCTGCTGGAAATATTTTAGGGGAGGGCTTATTTTCAGGGGATGTCTTATTTTTGGGGAAACAGGGTATGCGTACATATTTCTTTAAATGGACCTTTGGAAATAACACATCTGAAATGTTTCCTTAACTCCCCCCCACCCCCACCCCGGTATTTCCTTCTGCAATAAATGACTGTTGAAAATGCCATCAGATAAATGTACTTCATTAAAGAAACTGTTGAAATCTTTTTATGTACTTTACTTCACCTTTTATATTTTTCCTGTATGTCAATTAACAGTATTTTGTTGCTACAGCCATCCTCCCTTCTTTATTGCTCCCTTGCCAAAGCGAGAGTTTGCTGTTCTGTAACCGCATCCTTCAAACCCTATTTAAATTTAATGTGCAAATTTTATCACTCGCTGTTGCTAAAAATAGCTCCCTGGAAGCTCAGTGAGAAAAAATGAAAGTGGTCTTAGGGAGTTTTCTTTGTGGAACTTGGTTATTGTTATTATTTTTGCTTGTGCTTTTTATTTATTTAAATTTGGCTGTATGCATAGCCGTCCACCATTTAACTTTTTTTTTTCCTTTTTATCTGCCTGCCCCCCTTTTCTTCTTCTTCTTCTTTCTCATGCCGTGTTTTGATCTCTGGGGAAGTTAATTAAGCCATTCAGATAACTTTAAAAATAAGGTCGCAGAGGCTTGCTTAGGAAATGTTCTATTAAAAACCCAGGAGTCGGAGCGGCTGATTTAGGAAGGTGCTGATGAGGTGCTTAGAATATGATGCTTATACGCTCAGTTACACAGAAGTAAAATGTTGCATAAGACATTCTTGCTCAATCTGATTTTAGCTGATTCATTCTTTTCAGGGTGTGGACAAGCAAATCTGTGCTTTGAATGCTTCTTATATGTAGGTAGTTCACTGGTTACCACCATAGGAAAACTATAAAACAAAAATAAAATACAAGATAGAAAATTAAATAGATAAAAAGAAAATAGAGTGATAAAATACTTAGAATCACGGGGCTGGAAGGAACCATGGAGGTCTTCTAGTCCAACCCCCTGCCGACAGAGAGAGAGAGAGAGAGAGAGAGAGAGAGAGAGAGAGAGAGAGATTGACAGATTGACATAGAGAGAAAGTCAAAAAGAAAAAGATTGAGACAGAGTGAGAGAGAGATTGAGAAGGAAGTGAGAGAGAGAGAGAATGAGATTGAGAGACTGAGAGAGAGATTGAGGGGGGAGAGATTGAGAGAGACACAGAGTGAGAGAGAGATTGAGAGGGAGAGATTAAGAGAGGGATTGAGAGAAGGATTGAGACTGAAAGAGATTTAGAAGGGAGTGAGAGACAGACACACAGAGAGATTGAGAGAAAGTCAGAGAGAGAGAGAAAGATTGAGAAGGAAGTGAGAGAGAGATACTGAGAGAAATTGAGGGGAGAGATTGAGAGAGACACAGTGAAAGAGAGATTGAGAGAGATTGAGACTGAAAAAGAGAGAGATTGAGAAGGGAGTGAGAGATTGACAGATTGACACAGAGAGAAAGTCAGAGAGAGAAAGATAGAGTGTGTGTGAGAGAGAGATTGAGAAGGAAGTGAGAAAGATATTGAGATTGAGAGAGAGATTGAGAGAGAGACAATGAAAGAGAGATTGAGACTGAAAGAGAGACAGATTGAGAAGGGAGTGAGAGATTGACACGAGAGAGAGATTGAGAGAGTCAGAGAGAAAAAGATAGTGTGTGTGTGAGAGAGAGATTGAGAAGGAAGTGTGAGAGAGATACTAAGATTGAGAGACAGAGAGAGAGAGATTGAGAGGGCGAGATTGAGAGAGAGAGAGATTGAGATTGAGAGAGATTGAGAAGGGAGTGAGAGAGAGATTGAGACTGAAAGAGAGAGAGAGAGAGAGTGGGGGAGAGATTGAGAGAAAGATGCTTTTGGTGGAAATCCAGTGGAAAATGCTTGGAGGTAACCCCATAGGAATGTGGGAACAACTTGTTACAGAAGAGACATTTTGAGCTCCATCATGAGTCAAGGCCTAGCTGTGCTTCATTTGTGCACTTCTCCTGGTTGGCAAATAAAGATGAATGGCTTGTCTTCTTCTCTCCTCAGGCATCATCCAAGGAGGATCCATTTCCATAATTTGCACTCAAATCATGACCACAGTGGCTAAAGAGCAGAACAATGTCCTGTGGATTCCTGCTGGCTCCCACTAGATTGATGCTGTTAAAAATACTGTTAACTTTTGCAACAGATTGTACCTAAGCAGCTGACAGGGGATGTCCATTTGTTGTAGTTACCTATGCGGTAGGTTCGAAAGCATCATGAGCAACATTACCCACGAGGCGTGTTTGGAAAGCAGTGATGCATTGCTGACAGCAGAATTCTTCTCATTTTTGTCTCGGCATGGACGATCAAATTCAAGAGTCCTTTTTTTGGAAAAAAAAAACAAAAACCCGAAGACACTGCAAAAAAAATGGAAAGAAATCTTTTAGATTACGTTTACAAAACCTTTTGCCCTTCTCCCCAAGATTTTGGGTTTGTGTTTACTTGAATTTTTTAAATATATATATATATATACATTTTTTGAGGTTCTCCTTGGCTGCCCTCCCTTTAACCCATTGACGTGACGGACATTGACATTGGTGAAAGTTGGAGTAAAATAGCCATAGGGATTTTTTTTATTTAATTAGAAACACAGTTCAGTTTTAGGGACCTGAAAGCTTCTAGTTTCGTCTATGACTGTTAGTTTTACCACTGTTGGGGAAAAACAAAAACACAAAAACACAAAAACACATGTATGGTTTTGTTCTTTTAATTCGTTAGAATTCATATTTCCTGCCTGTATTGATCTCTACTGTGTATTGCCTTTTCATCTTCCCTTTCTCTCTTTTTTTAAAAATAGGACTTTCTTTCCCCACCCACCCCACCCCCAACCGTCATTTTATTATATTTTTTCCTTCATGAAATAATTGCATGTTGTGTTTTGTAGGTACTGTACCTTGATTGCTAAAGTTTTCTTTAGAGCTGCATTTGCAGCGATCGTTCCTAACATTTCATTAGATAGGAGAAAAAAAAATTTTTTTTGGTTCTGTGGGCTTGCCTTCCAGTTTTGAGGGGGGTTTCTTTTCCCTTTTTTATTTGCATTAATTTTTAAAAAGGGGATTGAATTTTTTTTTAAAAAAATATTTTTTTGAGGTTCTCCTTGGCTGCCCTCCCTTTAACCCACCCTCCCAGGCACCCCCATGACAACGGTGTGAGAAGGACTCTCTTCTTGAAGTGTGGGTCCTTCAAGAGCAGCCATTTTATGTCAGGATGACATGCATGGATTTTGAGGGCTTCCCCCCACAGGTACTTGACAGGGGGAAAAAAATCCCTCCATGGGTCAGGCCACTGTGTGTCTGTGTTTGTCTGTCTGTGTATGCGTGTATACGTCCCGTGTTTTTTGTCCAAAGTTACTGGTTTATTTTATGCATGAGTTTTGCTATTTAAATACCATGATGTGTACCAGTGTGCTCCTTGTCTCTTTTTAAGAATTGAGTTCAGACTTTGCGTTAAAACCATAAATCAAAAGGCGTTATAATTTAGGGCTAGACTGTTTTATGTTACCAGGTGTAGATAGTTTAAACAACGGGGACGGACACTGACGTTGGTGAAAGTTGGAGTAAAATAGCCATAGGATTTTTTTTATTTAATTAGAAACACAGTTCAGTTTTAGGGACCTGAAAGCTTCTAGTTTCATCTATGACTGTTAGTTTTACCACTGTTGGGGAAAAACAAAAACACAAAAACACATGTATGGTTTTCTTCTTTTAATTCGTTAGAATTCATATTTCCTGCCTGTATTGATCTCTACTGTGTATTGCCTTTTCATCTTCCCTTTCTCTCTTTTTTTAAAATAGGACTTTCTTTCCCCACCAACCCCACCCCCAACCGTCATTTTATTATATTTTTTCCTTCATGAAATAATTGCATGTTGTGTTTTGTAGGTACTGTACCTTGATTGCTAAAGTGTTCTTTAGAGCTGCATTTGCAGCGATCGTTCCTAACATTTCATTAGATAGGAGGAAAAAAATTTTTTTTTTGGTTCTGTGGGCTTGCCTTCCAGTTTTGAGGGGGGTTTCTTTTCCCTTTTTTATTTGCATTAATTTTTTAAAAAGGGATTTTTCTTGCACAATGACACAAAAGCAGCACTTGGTTGGAAAGTATACCTTCTGTTTTCCAGATTCTGTTTTGTACTTCTGAATACCAGAGAGAAAGGAACAAAAAATAAAAAAAAATGTAGAAAGGTTATATAATACACGCGGAGTGGAAATATTGTTTATAAGTTGAGGGGCAGCAGTTCTATTTTCTTTTTTTAAAAGGAGAGAGGCTTGAGACGGACTATGGTACGATGAAAGAAACCAATACTGTTCCAACAGTAACTTTTCTGTACTAAAAATGTCACTTTATATCAAAACAAAAATAAAAGAAACTTAAGTATTGTGTTAAATAAAGGTCAATTTCTGTAATTTGAAGGGTACGGTATTTGTTACTCGCTTACATTTGAGTCTGTTTTTTATTTTATTTCAATTTATTTATTAAATTTATGGGCTCCTCATCTCGCTGTCCCAGCAACTATGGGCAGCTTATGATTTATGTAGCCACGTATCTCCACATAAATTGACACAATAACAGATAACAAACAAGGTTCTCAGCCAAAACACAATATCAGCAATAAGCAGAAAACCCATTTGTTTCATAAAAGTTAAGGTAAAAGTTCCCCTCGCACATATGTGCTAGTCGTTCCGACTGTAGGGGGCAGTGCTCATCTCCGTTTCAAAGCCGAAGAGCCAGCGCTGTCTGAAGACGTTTCCATGGTCATGTGGCCGGCATGACTAACCGTCAAGGCACACAGAACGCTGTTACCTTCCCACCAAAGTGGCTCCTATTTTTCTACTTCCATTTTTTACATGCTTTCAAACTGCTAGGTTGGTAGAAGCTGGGACAACTAACGGGAGCTCACCCCGTTACATGGCACTAGGGATTAGAACCACTGAACTGCCAACTGTCCGTTTTTGCATTTGGTGAAAAGAAAAATTTTTACTTCAACAAACCTATTGGGAGCTTGGCAAACTTTTTCCTGTCCGCGGAGTCATGTGTTTTTTTCCCCGGGCACCAAAAAGACTTGATTTTAAAAACTGGAAGCAACACCATTTTTAGACATGGAATTCCACCCAGAATCTTGTCCTGAAGTCCGTTTTTGCATTTGGTGTAAAGAAAAATTTTCACTTCAAAAAACCTATTGGGAGCTTGGCAAATTTTTTCCTGACCGCGAAGTCATGTGTTTTCTTCTCCGGACACCAAAAATGCTTGATTTTTAAAAACTGGAAGCAACACCATTTTTAGAGATGGAAGTTCACCCTGTATCTGGTCCTGAAGTCCGTTTTTGAATTTGGTGTCAACAAAAATTTTTGTCTTCAAAAAAACTTTGGGGAGCTTGGCAAACTTTTTCCTGACCACGGAGTCATGTGTTTTCTTCCCCGGGCACCAAAAAGGCTTGATTTTAAAAACTGGAAGCAACACTATTTTTAGACATGGAATTCCACCCTGAAACTTGTCCTGAAGTCCGTTTTTGCATTTGGTATCAAAAAATATTTGGCTTCAAAAAATCTTTCGGGAGCTTGGCAAACTTTTTCCTGACCAAGGGGTCATGTGTTTTCTTCCCTGGGCACCAAAAAGGCTTGATTTTTGAAAACTGGGAGCAACACCATTTTTAGACATGGAATTTCACCCTGTATCTTGTCCTGAAGTCCGTTTTTGAATTTGGTGTCAAAAAAAATTTTCACTTCAAAAAACCTATTTGGAGCTTGGCAAAATTTTTCCTGAAAGGGAAGTCATTTGGTGTCCTGGGCACCAAAAAGGCTTGATTTTTAAAAACTGGAAGCAACAATATTTTTAGACATTGGAATTCCACCCTGAATCTCGTCGTGAAGTCCGTTTTTGCATTTGGTGTAAAGAAAAATTTTCACTTCAAAAAACCTATTCAGAGCTTGGCAAAATTTTTCCTGACCGCAGAGTCATGTGTTTTCTTCCCCGGGCACCAAAAAGGCTTGATTTTTAAAAACCGGAAGCAACACCATTTTTAGACATGGAATATCACCCTGTATCTTCTCCTGAAGTCCGTTTTTGAATTTGGTGTTAAAAAAAATTTTTGTCTTCAAAAAACCGTTTGGGAGCTTGGAATAATTTTTACTGACCGCAGAGTCATGTGTTTTCTTCCCCGGGCACCAAAAAGGCTTGATTTTTAAAAACTGGAAGCAACACTATTTTTAGACATGGAATTCCACCATGAATCTCGTGGTGAAGTCCGTTTTTGCATTTGGTGTCAAAAAAAATTTTGTCTTCAAAAAACCATTTGCGAGCTTGGCATAATTTTTCCTGACCGCGGAGTCACGTGTTTTCTTACCCAGGAACCAAAAAGGCTTGATTTTTAAAAACTTGGAGCAACAGCATTTTAGACATGGAATTCCACCCTGAATCTTGTCCTGAAGTCCGTTTTTGCATTTGCTGTCAAAAAAAATTTGGCTTCAAAAAACCTATTGGGAGCTTGGCAAACTTTTCCTGACCGCGGATTCATGTGTTTTCTTCCAGGGGCACCAAAAAGGCTTGATTTTTAAAAACTGGAAGCAACACCATTTTTAGACATGGAATTGTGTCAAAAAAATTTGACACAATCCCTAAAATTGTGTCAAATTTGACACAATTCCTAAAATTTTTAGACATGGTGTCAAAAAAATTTGGCTACAAAAAAACTTTGGGGAGCTTGGCAAACTTTTTCCTGACCACAGAGTCATGTGTTTTCTTCCCCGGGCACCAAAAAGGCTTGATTTTTAAAAACTGGAAGCAACACCATTTTTAGACATGGAATTGCATCCTGAATCTCATGGTGAAGTCCAATTTTGCATTTGGTGTCAAGAAAAAATTTGGCTTCAAAAACCTATTTGGAACTTGGCAATCTTTTCCTGACCGCGGAGTCATGTGTTTTGTTCCCCGGGCAACAAAAAGGCTTGATTTTTAAAAACTGGAAGCAACACCATTTTTAGACATGGAATTGTGTCAAAAAAATTTGACACATTTCCTAAAATTGTGTCAAATTTGACACAATTCCTAAAATTTTTAGACATGGTGTCAAAAAAATTTGGCTTCAGAAAATCCTATTGGGAGCTTGGCAAACTTTTCCTGCCCGCGGATTCATGTGTTTTCTTCCAGGGGCACCAAAAAGGCTTGATTTTTAAAAACTAGAAGCAACACCATTTTTAGACATGGAATTCCATCCTGAATCTTGTGCTGAAGTCCGTTTTGCATTTGGTGTCAAAAAATTTTTTGGTCTCCTTGGCAGCCGTTTTCCTGACCGCGGAGTCACGTCTTTTCTTCCCCGGGCAACAAAAAGGCTTGATTTTTAAAAACTGGAAGCAACAGCATTTTAGACATGGAATTCCACCCTGAATCTTGTCCTGACGTCCGTTTTTGCATTTGGTGTCAAAAAAAATTTGGCTTCAAAAAACCTATTGGGAGCTTGGCAATCTTTTCCTGACCGCGGAGTCATGTGTTTTGTTTCCCGGGCACCAAAAAGGCTTGATTATTAAAAACTGGAAGAAACACTATTTTTAGACATGGAATTGCATCCTGAATCTCGTGGTGAAGTCCATTTTTGCATTAGGTGTCAAAAAAAATTTGGCTTCAAAAAAACTATTGGGAGCTTGGCAATCTTTTCCTGATCGCGGAGTCATGTGTTTTCTTCCCCGGGCACCAAAAAGGCTTGATTTTTGAAAACTGGGAGCAACACCATTTTTAGACATGGAATTTCACCCTGTATCTTGTCCTGAAGTCCGTTTTTGAATTTGGTGTCAAAAAAAATTTTCACTTCAAAAAACCTATTTGGAGCTTGGCAAAATTTTTCCTGAAAGGGAAGTCATTTGGTGTCCTGGGCACCAAAAAGGCTTGATTTTTAAAAACTGGAAGCAACAATATTTTTAGACATTGGAATTCCACCCTGAATCTCGTCGTGAAGTCCGTTTTTGCATTTGGTGTAAAGAAAAATTTTCACTTCAAAAAACCTATTCAGAGCTTGGCAAAATTTTTCCTGACCGCAGAGTCATGTGTTTTCTTCCCCGGGCACCAAAAAGGCTTGATTTTTAAAAACCGGAAGCAACACCATTTTTAGACATGGAATATCACCCTGTATCTTCTCCTGAAGTCCGTTTTTGAATTTGGTGTTAAAAAAAATTTTTGTCTTCAAAAAACCGTTTGGGAGCTTGGAATAATTTTTACTGACCGCAGAGTCATGTGTTTTCTTCCCCGGGCACCAAAAAGGCTTGATTTTTAAAAACTGGAAGCAACACTATTTTTAGACATGGAATTCCACCATGAATCTCGTGGTGAAGTCCGTTTTTGCATTTGGTGTCAAAAAAAATTTTGTCTTCAAAAAACCATTTGCGAGCTTGGCATAATTTTTCCTGACCGCGGAGTCACGTGTTTTCTTACCCAGGAACCAAAAAGGCTTGATTTTTAAAAACTTGGAGCAACAGCATTTTAGACATGGAATTCCACCCTGAATCTTGTCCTGAAGTCCGTTTTTGCATTTGCTGTCAAAAAAAATTTGGCTTCAAAAAACCTATTGGGAGCTTGGCAAACTTTTCCTGACCGCGGATTCATGTGTTTTCTTCCAGGGGCACCAAAAAGGCTTGATTTTTAAAAACTGGAAGCAACACCATTTTTAGACATGGAATTGTGTCAAAAAAATTTGACACAATCCCTAAAATTGTGTCAAATTTGACACAATTCCTAAAATTTTTAGACATGGTGTCAAAAAAATTTGGCTACAAAAAAACTTTGGGGAGCTTGGCAAACTTTTTCCTGACCACAGAGTCATGTGTTTTCTTCCCCGGGCACCAAAAAGGCTTGATTTTTAAAAACTGGAAGCAACACCATTTTTAGACATGGAATTGCATCCTGAATCTCATGGTGAAGTCCAATTTTGCATTTGGTGTCAAGAAAAAATTTGGCTTCAAAAACCTATTTGGAACTTGGCAATCTTTTCCTGACCGCGGAGTCATGTGTTTTGTTCCCCGGGCAACAAAAAGGCTTGATTTTTAAAAACTGGAAGCAACACCATTTTTAGACATGGAATTGTGTCAAAAAAATTTGACACATTTCCTAAAATTGTGTCAAATTTGACACAATTCCTAAAATTTTTAGACATGGTGTCAAAAAAATTTGGCTTCAGAAAATCCTATTGGGAGCTTGGCAAACTTTTCCTGCCCGCGGATTCATGTGTTTTCTTCCAGGGGCACCAAAAAGGCTTGATTTTTAAAAACTAGAAGCAACACCATTTTTAGACATGGAATTCCATCCTGAATCTTGTGCTGAAGTCCGTTTTGCATTTGGTGTCAAAAAATTTTTTGGTCTCCTTGGCAGCCGTTTTCCTGACCGCGGAGTCACGTCTTTTCTTCCCCGGGCAACAAAAAGGCTTGATTTTTAAAAACTGGAAGCAACAGCATTTTAGACATGGAATTCCACCCTGAATCTTGTCCTGACGTCCGTTTTTGCATTTGGTGTCAAAAAAAATTTGGCTTCAAAAAACCTATTGGGAGCTTGGCAATCTTTTCCTGACCGCGGAGTCATGTGTTTTGTTTCCCGGGCACCAAAAAGGCTTGATTATTAAAAACTGGAAGAAACACTATTTTTAGACATGGAATTGCATCCTGAATCTCGTGGTGAAGTCCATTTTTGCATTAGGTGTCAAAAAAAATTTGGCTTCAAAAAAACTATTGGGAGCTTGGCAATCTTTTCCTGATCGCGGAGTCATGTGTTTTCTTCCCCGGGCACCAAAAAGGCTTGATTTTTAAAAACTGGAAGCAAAACCATTTTTAGACATGGAATGGCATCCTTAATCTCGTGGTGAAGTCCGTTTTTGCATTTGGTATCAAAAAAAATTTGGCTTCAAAAAACCTATTGGGAGGTTGGCAAACTTTTCCTGACCGCGGAGTCATGTGTTTTCTTCCCCGGGCACCAAAAAGGCTTGATTTTTAAAAACTGGAAGCAACACCATTTTTAGACATGGAATTCCATACTGAAAATCGTGGTGAAGTCCGTTTCTGCATTTGGTGTCAAAAAAAATTTGGCTTCAGAAAAACCTATTGGGAGCTTGGCAAACTTTTCCTGACCGCGGAGTCATGTGTTCTCTTCACCGGGCACCAAAAAGACTTGATTTTTAAAAACTGGAAGCAACACCATTTTTAGACATGGAATTCCACCCTGAATCTCATGGTGAAGTCCGTTTCTGCATTTGGTGTCAAAAAAAATTTGGCTTCAAAAAACCTATTGGGACCTTGGCAATCTTTTCCAGACCGCGGAGTCATGTGTTTTCTTCCACGGGCATCAAAAAGGCTTGATTTTTAAAAACTAGAAGCAACACCATTTTTAGACATGGAATTCCATCCTGAATCTTGTGCTGAAGTCCGTTTTGCATTTGGTGTCAAAAAATTTTTTGGTCTCCTTGGCAGCCGTTTTCCTGAACGTGGAGTCACGTCTTTTCTTCCCCGGGCAACAAAAAGGCTTGATTTTTAAAAACTGGAAGCAACAGCATTTTAGACATGGAATTCCACCCTGAATCTTGTCCTGACGTCCGTTTTTGCATTTGGTGTCAAAAAAAATTTGGCTTCAAAAAACCTATTGGGAGCTTGGCAATCTTTTCCTGACCGCGGAGTCATGTGTTTTGTTTCCCGGGCACCAAAAAGGCTTGATTATTAAAAACTGGAAGAAACACTATTTTTAGACATGGAATTGCATCCTGAATCTCGTGGTGAAGTCCATTTTTGCATTAGGTGTCAAAAAAAATTTGGCTTCAAAAAAACTATTGGGAGCTTGGCAATCTTTTCCTGATCGCGGAGTCATGTGTTTTCTTCCCCGGGCACCAAAAAGGCTTGATTTTTAAAAACTGGAAGCAAAACCATTTTTAGACATGGAATGGCATCCTTAATCTCGTGGTGAAGTCCGTTTTTGCATTTGGTATCAAAAAAAATTTGGCTTCAAAAAACCTATTGGGAGCTTGGCAAACTTTTCCTGACCGCGGAGTCATGTGTTTTCTTCCCCGGGCACCAAAAAGGCTTGATTTTTAAAAACTGGAAGCAACACCATTTTTAGACATGGAATTCCATACTGAAAATCGTGGTGAAGTCCGTTTTTGCATTTGGTGTCAAAAAAAATTTGGCTTCAGAAAAACCTATTGGGAGCTTGGCAAACTTTTCCTGACCGCAGAGTCATGTGTTCTCTTCACCGGGCACCAAAAAGACTTGATTTTTAAAAACTGGAAGCAACACCATTTTTAGACATGGAATTCCACCCTGAATCTCATGGTGAAGTCCGTTTCTGCATTTGGTGTCAAAAAAAATTTGGCTTCAAAAAACCTATTGGGACCTTGGCAATCTTTTCCAGACCGCGGAGTCATGTGTTTTTTTCCCCGGGCACCAAAAAGACTTGATTTTAAAAACTGGAAGCAACACCATTTTTAGACATGGAATTCCACCCAGAATCTTGTCCTGAAGTCCGTTTTTGCATTTGGTGTAAAGAAAAATTTTCACTTCAAAAAACCTATTGGGAGCTTGGCAAATTTTTTCCTGACCGCGGAGTCATGTGTTTTCTTCCCCGGGCACCAAAAAGGCTTGATTTTAAAAACTGGAAGCAACACTATTTTTAGACATGGAATTCCACCCTGAAACTTGTCCTGAAGTCCGTTTTTGCATTTGGTATCAAAAAATATTTGGCTTCAAAAAATCTTTCGGGAGCTTGGCAAACTTTTTCCTGACCAAGGGGTCATGTGTTTTCTTCCCTGGGCACCAAAAAGGCTTGATTTTTGAAAACTGGGAGCAACACCATTTTTAGACATGGAATTTCACCCTGTATCTTGTCCTGAAGTCCGTTTTTGAATTTGGTGTCAAAAAAAATTTTCACTTCAAAAAACCTATTTGGAGCTTGGCAAAATTTTTCCTGAAAGGGAAGTCATTTGGTGTCCTGGGCACCAAAAAGGCTTGATTTTTAAAAACTGGAAGCAACAATATTTTTAGACATTGGAATTCCACCCTGAATCTCGTCGTGAAGTCCGTTTTTGCATTTGGTGTAAAGAAAAATTTTCACTTCAAAAAACCTATTCAGAGCTTGGCAAAATTTTTCCTGACCGCAGAGTCATGTGTTTTCTTCCCCGGGCACCAAAAAGGCTTGATTTTTAAAAACCGGAAGCAACACCATTTTTAGACATGGAATATCACCCTGTATCTTCTCCTGAAGTCCGTTTTTGAATTTGGTGTTAAAAAAAATTTTTGTCTTCAAAAAACCGTTTGGGAGCTTGGAATAATTTTTACTGACCGCAGAGTCATGTGTTTTCTTCCCCGGGCACCAAAAAGGCTTGATTTTTAAAAACTGGAAGCAACACTATTTTTAGACATGGAATTCCACCATGAATCTCGTGGTGAAGTCCGTTTTTGCATTTGGTGTCAAAAAAAATTTTGTCTTCAAAAAACCATTTGCGAGCTTGGCATAATTTTTCCTGACCGCGGAGTCACGTGTTTTCTTACCCAGGAACCAAAAAGGCTTGATTTTTAAAAACTTGGAGCAACAGCATTTTAGACATGGAATTCCACCCTGAATCTTGTCCTGAAGTCCGTTTTTGCATTTGCTGTCAAAAAAAATTTGGCTTCAAAAAACCTATTGGGAGCTTGGCAAACTTTTCCTGACCGCGGATTCATGTGTTTTCTTCCAGGGGCACCAAAAAGGCTTGATTTTTAAAAACTGGAAGCAACACCATTTTTAGACATGGAATTGTGTCAAAAAAATTTGACACAATCCCTAAAATTGTGTCAAATTTGACACAATTCCTAAAATTTTTAGACATGGTGTCAAAAAAATTTGGCTACAAAAAAACTTTGGGGAGCTTGGCAAACTTTTTCCTGACCACAGAGTCATGTGTTTTCTTCCCCGGGCACCAAAAAGGCTTGATTTTTAAAAACTGGAAGCAACACCATTTTTAGACATGGAATTGCATCCTGAATCTCATGGTGAAGTCCAATTTTGCATTTGGTGTCAAGAAAAAATTTGGCTTCAAAAACCTATTTGGAACTTGGCAATCTTTTCCTGACCGCGGAGTCATGTGTTTTGTTCCCCGGGCAACAAAAAGGCTTGATTTTTAAAAACTGGAAGCAACACCATTTTTAGACATGGAATTGTGTCAAAAAAATTTGACACAATTCCTAAAATTGTGTCAAATTTGACACAATTCCTAAAATTTTTAGACATGGTGTCAAAAAAATTTGGCTTCAGAAAATCCTATTGGGAGCTTGGCAAACTTTTCCTGCCCGCGGATTCATGTGTTTTCTTCCAGGGGCACCAAAAAGGCTTGATTTTTAAAAACTAGAAGCAACACCATTTTTAGACATGGAATTCCATCCTGAATCTTGTGCTGAAGTCCGTTTTGCATTTGGTGTCAAAAAATTTTTTGGTCTCCTTGGCAGCCGTTTTCCTGACCGCGGAGTCACGTCTTTTCTTCCCCGGGCAACAAAAAGGCTTGATTTTTAAAAACTGGAAGCAACAGCATTTTAGACATGGAATTCCACCCTGAATCTTGTCCTGACGTCCGTTTTTGCATTTGGTGTCAAAAAAAATTTGGCTTCAAAAAACCTATTGGGAGCTTGGCAATCTTTTCCTGACCGCGGAGTCATGTGTTTTGTTTCCCGGGCACCAAAAAGGCTTGATTATTAAAAACTGGAAGAAACACTATTTTTAGACATGGAATTGCATCCTGAATCTCGTGGTGAAGTCCATTTTTGCATTAGGTGTCAAAAAAAATTTGGCTTCAAAAAAACTATTGGGAGCTTGGCAATCTTTTCCTGATCGCGGAGTCATGTGTTTTCTTCCCCGGGCACCAAAAAGGCTTGATTTTTAAAAACTGGAAGCAAAACCATTTTTAGACATGGAATGGCATCCTTAATCTCGTGGTGAAGTCCGTTTTTGCATTTGGTATCAAAAAAAATTTGGCTTCAAAAAACCTATTGGGAGGTTGGCAAACTTTTCCTGACCGCGGAGTCATGTGTTTTCTTCCCCGGGCACCAAAAAGGCTTGATTTTTAAAAACTGGAAGCAACACCATTTTTAGACATGGAATTCCATACTGAAAATCGTGGTGAAGTCCGTTTCTGCATTTGGTGTCAAAAAAAATTTGGCTTCAGAAAAACCTATTGGGAGCTTGGCAAACTTTTCCTGACCGCGGAGTCATGTGTTCTCTTCACCGGGCACCAAAAAGACTTGATTTTTAAAAACTGGAAGCAACACCATTTTTAGACATGGAATTCCACCCTGAATCTCATGGTGAAGTCCGTTTCTGCATTTGGTGTCAAAAAAAATTTGGCTTCAAAAAACCTATTGGGACCTTGGCAATCTTTTCCAGACCGCGGAGTCATGTGTTTTCTTCCACGGGCATCAAAAAGGCTTGATTTTTAAAAATTAGAAGCAACACCATTTTTAGACATGGAATTCCATCCTGAATCTTGTGCTGAAGTCCGTTTTGCATTTGGTGTCAAAAAAATTTTTGGTCTCCTTGGCAGCCGTTTTCCTGACCGCGGAGTCACATGTTTTCTTCCCCAGGCACCAAAAAGGGTTGATTTTTAAAAACTGGAAGCAACACTATTTTTAGACATGGAATTCCACCCTGAATCCCGTCGTGAAGTCCGTTTTGCATTTGGTGTCAAGAAAAAATTTGGCTTCAAAAAACCTATTGGGAGCTTGGCAAACTTTTCCTGACTGCGGAGTCCTGTGTTTTCTTCCCCGGGCACCAAAAAGTCTTGATTTTTAGAAACTGGAAGCAACACTATTTTTAGACACGGAATTCCACCCTGAATCTCGTGTTGAAGTCCGTTTTTGCACTTGGTGTCAAAAAAAATTTTGGTCTCCTTGGCAACCTTTTTCCTGACCACGGAGTCATGCGTTTTCTTCCACGGGCACCAAAAAGGCTTGATTTTTAAAAACTGGAAGCAACACCATTTTTAGACATGGAATTCCATCCTGAATCTCGTGGTGAAGTCCGTTTTTGCATTTGGTGTCAAAAAAAATTTGGCTTCAGAAAATCCTATTGGGAGCTTGGCAATCTTTTCCTGACCGCGGAGTCATGTGTTTTCTTCCAGGGGCACCAAAAAGGCTTGATTTTTAAAAACTGGAAGCAACACCATTTTTAGACATGGAATTCCATCCTGAATCTCGTGGTGAAGTCCGTTTTTGCATTTGGTGTCAAAAAAAATTTGGCTTCAGAAAATCCTATTGGGAGCTTGGCAAACTTTTCCTGACCGCGGAGTCATGTGTTTTCTTCCCCGGGCACCAAAAAGGCTTGATTTTTAAAAACTGGAAGCAACACCATTTTTAGACATGGAATTGTGTCAAAAAAATTTGACACAATTCCTAAAATTGTGTCAAATTTGACACAATTCCTAAAATTTTTAGACATGGTGTCAAAAAAATTTGGCTACAAAAAAACTTTGGGGAGCTTGGCAAACTTTTTCCTGACCACAGAGTCATGTGTTTTCTTCCCCGGGCACCAAAAAGGCTTGATTTTTAAAAACTGGAAGCAACACCATTTTTAGACATGGAATTGCATCCTGAATCTCATGGTGAAGTCCGATTTTGCATTTGGTGTCAAGAAAAAATTTGGCTTCAAAAACCTATTTGGAACTTGGCAATCTTTTCCTGACCGCGGAGTCATGTGTTTTGTTCCCCGGGCACCAAAAAGGCTTGATTATTAAAAACTGGAAGCAACACCATTTTTAGACATGGAATTCCACCGTGAATCTTGTGGTGAAGTCCATTTTTGCATTTGGTGTCAAAAAAAATTTGGCTTCAAAAAACCTATTTGGAACTTGGCAATCTTTTCCTGACCGCGGAGTCATGTGTTTTGTTCCCCGGGCACCAAAAAGGCTTGATTATTAAAAACTGGAAGCAACACCATTTTTAGACATCGAATTCCACCCTGAATCTCGTGGTAAAGTCCCTTTTTGCATTTGGTGTCAAGAAAAAATTTGCCTTCAAAAAACCTATTGGGAGCTTGGCAAACTTTTCCTGACCGCGGAATCATGTGTTTTCTTCCTGGGGCACCAAAAAGGCTTGATTTTTAAAAACTAGAAGCAACACCATTTTTAAACATGGAATTCCATCCTGAATCTTGTGGTGAAGTCCGTTTTTGCATTTGATGTCAAAAAAATTTTTGGTCTCCTTGGCAGCCATTTTCCTGACCGCGGAGTCATGTGTTTTCTTCCCCGGGCACCAAAAAGGCTTGATTTTTAGAAACTGGAAGCAACACCATTTTTAGACATGGAATTGCATCCTGAATCTCGTGGTGAAGTCCGTTTTTGCATTTGGTGTCAAAAAAAATTTGCCTTCAAAAAACCTATTGGGAGATTGGCAAAATTTTCCTGACCGCGGAATCATGTGTTTTCTTCCATGGGCACCAAAAAGGCTTGATTTTTAAAAACTGGAAGCAACACCATTTTAGACATGGAATTCCACCCTGAATCTTGTCCTGAAGTCCGTTTCTGCATTTGGTGTCAAAAAAAATTTGGCTTCAAAAAACCTATTTGGTTCTTGGCAAACTTTTCCTAACCGCGGAGACATGCGTTTTCTTCCCCGGGCACCAAAAAGGTTTGATTTTTAAAAACTGGAAGCAACACCATTTTTAGACATGGAATGGCATCCTGAATCTCGTGGTGAAGTCCGTTTTTGCATTTGGTATCAAAAAAAATTTGGCTTCAAAAAAACTATTGGGAGCTTGGCAATCTTTTCCTGATCGTGGAGTCATGTGTTTTCTTCCCCGGGCACCAAAAAGGCTTGATTTTTAAAAACTGGAGGCAACACCAGTTTTAGACATGGAATTCCATGCTGAATCTCGTGGTGAAGTCCATTTTTGCATTTGGTGTCAAAAAAAATTTGGCTTCAAAAAACCTATTGGGAGCTTGGCAAACTTTTCCTGACCGCGGAGTCATGTGTTTTGTTCCACGGGCACCAAAAAGGCTTGATTTTTAAAAACTGGAAGCAACACCATTTTTAGACATGGAATTGCATCCTGAATCTCGTGGTGAAGTCCGTTGTTGCATTTGGTGTCAAAAAAAATTTGGCTTCAAAAAACCAATTAGGAGCTTGGCAATCTTTTCCTGACTGCGGAGTCATGTGTTTTCTTCCCCGGGCACCAAAAAGGCTTGATTTTTAAAAACTGGAAGCAACACTATTTTTAGACATGGAATTACACCCTGAATCTCGTGGTGAAGTCCATTTTTGCATTTGGTGTCAAAAAAAATTTGGCCTCAAAAAACCTATTGGGATCTTGGCAATCTTTTGCTGCCCGCGGAGTCATGTGTTTTCTTCCCCGGGCACCAAAAAGGCTTGTTTTTAAAAACTGGAAGCAACACCATTTTTAGACATGGAATTGCATCCTGAATCTCGTGGTGAAGTCCGTTTTTGCATTTGGTGTCAAAAAAAATTTGGCTTCAAAAAACCTATTGGGAGCTTGGCAATCTTTTCCTGACCACGGAGTCATGCGTTTTCTTCCCCGGGCACCAAAAAGGCTTGATTTTTAAAAACTAGAAGCAACACCATTTTTAGACATGGAATGGCATCCTGAATCTCGTGGTGAAGTCCATTTTTGCATTTGGTGTCAAAAAAAATTTGGCTTCAAAAAAACTATTGGGAGCTTGGCAATCTTTTCATGACCGCTGAGTCATGTGTTTTCTTCCCAGGGCACCAAAAAGGCTTGATTTTTAAAAACTGGAAGCAACACCATTTTTAGACATGGAATTGAATCCTGAATCTCGTGGTGAAGTCCATTTTTGCATTTGGTGTCAAAAAAAATTTGGCTTCAAAAAACCTATTGGGAGCTTGGCAAACTTTTCCTGACCGCGGAGTCATGTGTTTTCTTCCCAGGGCACCAAAAAGGCTTGATTTTTAAAAACTGGAAGCAACACCGTTTTTAGACATGGAATTCCACCCTGAATCTCGTGGTGAAGTCCCTTTTTGCATTTGGTGTCAAAAAAAATTTGGTTTCAAAAAACCTATTTGGAGCTTGGCAAACTTTTCCTGACCGCGGATTCATGTGTTTTCTTCCTGGGGCACGAAAAAGGCTTGATTTTTAAAAACTAGAAGCAACACCATTTTTAAACATGGAATTCCATCCTGAATCTTGTGGTGAAGTCCGTTTTTGCATTTGATGTCAAAAAAATTTTTGGTCTCCTTGGCAGCCGTTTTCCTGACCGCGGAGTCATGTGTTTTCTTCCCCGGGTACCAAAAAGGCTTGATTTTTAGAAACTGGAAGCAACACCATTTTTAGACATGGAATTGCATCCTGAATCTCGTGGTGAAGTCCGTTTTTGCATTTGGTGTCAAAAAAAATTTACCTTCAAAAAATCTATTTGGAGCTTCGCAATCTTTTCCTGACAGTCATGTGTTTTCTTCCCTGGGTACCAAAAAGGCTTGATTTTTAAAAACTGGAAGCAACACTATTTTTAGACATGGAATTCCACCCTGAATCTCGTGGTGAAGTCCGTTTTTGCATTTGGTGTCAAGAAAAAATTTGCCTTCAAAAAACCTATTGGGAGCTTGGCAAACTTTTCCTGACCGCGGAATCATGTGTTTTCTTCCATGGGCACCAAAAAGGCTTGATTTTTAAAAACTGGAAACAACACCATTTTAGACATGGAATTCCACCATGAATCTTGTCCTGAAGTCCGTTTCTGCATTTGGTGTCAAAAAAAATTTGGCTTCAAAAAACCTATTTGGAGCTTGGCAAACTTTTCCTGACCGCGGATTCATGTGTTTTCTTCCTGGGGCACCAAAAAGGCTTGATTTTTAAAAACTAGAAGCAACACCATTTTTAAACATGGAATTCCATCCTGAATCTTGTGGTGAAGTCCGTTTTTGCATTTGATGTCGAAAAAAATTTTTGGTCTCCTTGGCAGACGTTTTCCTGACCGCGGAGTCATGTGTTTTCTTTCCCGGGCACCAAAAAGGCTTGATTTTTAGAAACTGGAAGCAACACCATTTTTAGACATGGAATTGCATCCTGAATCTCGTGGTGAAGTCCGTTTTTGCATTTGGTGTCAAAAAAAATTTACCTTCAAAAAACCTATTTGGAGCTTCGCAATCTTTTACTTACAGTCATGTGTTTTCTTCCCCGGGCACCAAAAAGGCTTGATTTTTAAAAACTAGAAGAAACACTATTTTTAGACATGGAATTGCATCCTGAATCTCGTGGTGAAATCCATTTTTGCATTTGGTGTCAAAAAAAAAATTGGCTTCAAAAAAACTATTGGGAGCTTGGCAATCTTTTCCTGATCGCGGAGTCATGTGTTTTCTAACCCGGGCACCAAAAAGGCTTGATTTTTAAAAACTGGAAGCAACACCAGTTTTAGACATGGAATTCCATCCTGAATCTCGTGGTGAAGTCCGTTTTTGCATTTGGTGTCAAAAAAAATTTGGCTTCAAAAAACCTATTGGGAGCTTGGCAATCTTTTCCTGACCGCGGAGTCATGCGTTTTCTTCCCCGGGCACCAAAAAGGCTTGATTTTTAAAAACTAGAAGAAACACCATTTTTAGACATGGAATGGCATCCTGAATCTCGTGGTGAAGTCCGTTTTTGCATTTGGTGTCAAAAAAAATTTGGCTTCAAAAAACCTATTGGGAGCTTGGCAAACTTTTCCTGACCGCGGAGTCATGTGTTTTCTTCCCAGGGCACCAAAAAGGCTTGATTTTTAAAAACTGGAAGCAACACCAGTTTTAGACATGGAATTCCATCCTGAATCTCGTGGTGAAGTCCGTTTTTGCATTTGGTGTCAAAAAAAATTTGGCTTCAAAAAACCAATTAGGAGCTTAGCAATCTTTTCCTGACTGCGGAGTCATGTCTTTTGTTCCACGGGCACCAAAAAGGCTTGATTTTTAAAAACTGGAAGCAACACCATTTTTAGACATGGAATTCCATCCTGAATCTCGTGGTGAAGTCCTTTTTTGCATTTGGTGTCAAAAAACAATTTGGCTTCAAAAAAACCTTTTGGGAGCTTGGCAATCTTTTCCTGACTGCGGAGTCATGTGTTTTCGTCCCCGGGCACCAAAAAGGCTTGATTTTTAAAAACTGGAAGCAGCATTATTTTTAGACATGGAATTACACCCTGAATCTCGTGGTGAAGTCCATTTTTGCATTTGGTATCAAAAAAAATTTGGCTTCAAAAAACCTATTGGGAGCTTGGCAAACTTTTCCTGACCGCGGAGTCATGTGTTTTCTTCCCAGGGCACCAAAAAGGCTTGATTTTTGAAAACTGGAAGCAACACCAGTTTTAGACATGGAATTCTATCCTGAATCTCGTGGTGAAGTCCGTTTTTGCATTTGGTGTTAAAAAAAATTTGGCTTCAAAAAACCTATTGGCAGCTTGGCAATCTTTTCCTGACCGCGGAGTCATGCGTTTTCTTCCCCGGGCACCAAAAAGGCTTGATTTTTAAAAACTAGAAGCAACACCATTTTTAGACATGGAATGGCATCCTGAATCTCGTGGTGAAGTCCGTTTTTGCATTTGGTGTCAAAAAAAATTTGGCTTCAAAAAAACTATTGGGAGCTTGGCAATCTTTTCCTGACCGCGGAGTCATGTGTTTTCTTCCCCGGGCACCAAAAAGGCTTGATTTTTAAAAACTGGAAGCAACACCATTTTTAGACATGGAATTCCATCCTGAATCTCGTGGTGAAGTCCGTTTTTGCATTTGGTGTCAAAAAAAATTTGGCTTCAGAAAATCCTATTGGGAGCTTGGCAATCTTTTCCTGACCGCGGAGTCATGTGTTTTCTTCCAGGGGCACCAAAAAGGCTTGATTTTTAAAAACTGGAAGCAACACCATTTTTAGACATGGAATTCCATCCTGAATCTCGTGGTGAAGTCCGTTTTTGCATTTGGTGTCAAAAAAAATTTGGCTTCAGAAAATCCTATTGGGAGCTTGGCAAACTTTTCCTGACCGCGGAGTCATGTGTTTTCTTCCCCGGGCACCAAAAAGGCTTGATTTTTAAAAACTGGAAGCAACACCATTTTTAGACATGGAATTGTGTCAAAAAAATTTGACACAATTCCTAAAATTGTGTCAAATTTGACACAATTCCTAAAATTTTTAGACATGGTGTCAAAAAAATTTGGCTACAAAAAAACTTTGGGGAGCTTGGCAAACTTTTTCCTGACCACAGAGTCATGTGTTTTCTTCCCCGGGCACCAAAAAGGCTTGATTTTTAAAAACTGGAAGCAACACCATTTTTAGACATGGAATTGCATCCTGAATCTCATGGTGAAGTCCGATTTTGCATTTGGTGTCAAGAAAAAATTTGGCTTCAAAAACCTATTTGGAACTTGGCAATCTTTTCCTGACCGCGGAGTCATGTGTTTTGTTCCCCGGGCACCAAAAAGGCTTGATTATTAAAAACTGGAAGCAACACCATTTTTAGACATGGAATTCCACCGTGAATCTTGTGGTGAAGTCCATTTTTGCATTTGGTGTCAAAAAAAATTTGGCTTCAAAAAACCTATTTGGAACTTGGCAATCTTTTCCTGACCGCGGAGTCATGTGTTTTGTTCCCCGGGCACCAAAAAGGCTTGATTATTAAAAACTGGAAGCAACACCATTTTTAGACATGGAATTCCACCCTGAATCTCGTGGTAAAGTCCCTTTTTGCATTTGGTGTCAAGAAAAAATTTGCCTTCAAAAAACCTATTGGGAGCTTGGCAAACTTTTCCTGACCGCGGAATCATGTGTTTTCTTCCTGGGGCACCAAAAAGGCTTGATTTTTAAAAACTAGAAGCAACACCATTTTTAAACATGGAATTCCATCCTGAATCTTGTGGTGAAGTCCGTTTTTGCATTTGATGTCAAAAAAATTTTTGGTCTCCTTGGCAGCCATTTTCCTGACCGCGGAGTCATGTGTTTTCTTCCCCGGGCACCAAAAAGGCTTGATTTTTAGAAACTGGAAGCAACACCATTTTTAGACATGGAATTGCATCCTGAATCTCGTGGTGAAGTCCGTTTTTGCATTTGGTGTCAAAAAAAATTTGCCTTCAAAAAACCTATTGGGAGATTGGCAAAATTTTCCTGACCGCGGAATCATGTGTTTTCTTCCATGGGCACCAAAAAGGCTTGATTTTTAAAAACTGGAAGCAACACCATTTTAGACATGGAATTCCACCCTGAATCTTGTCCTGAAGTCCGTTTCTGCATTTGGTGTCAAAAAAAATTTGGCTTCAAAAAACCTATTTGGTTCTTGGCAAACTTTTCCTAACCGCGGAGACATGCGTTTTCTTCCCCGGGCACCAAAAAGGTTTGATTTTTAAAAACTGGAAGCAACACCATTTTTAGACATGGAATGGCATCCTGAATCTCGTGGTGAAGTCCATTTTTGCATTTGGTATCAAAAAAAATTTGGCTTCAAAAAAACTATTGGGAGCTTGGCAATCTTTTCCTGATCGTGGAGTCATGTGTTTTCTTCCCCGGGCACCAAAAAGGCTTGATTTTTAAAAACTGGAAGCAACACCATTTTTAGACATGGAATTCCATGCTGAATCTCGTGGTGAAGTCCATTTTTGCATTTGGTGTCAAAAAAAATTTGGCTTCAAAAAACCTATTGGGAGCTTGGCAAACTTTTCCTGACCGCGGAGTCATGTGTTTTGTTCCACGGGCACCAAAAAGGCTTGATTTTTAAAAACTGGAAGCAACACCATTTTTAGACATGGAATTGCATCCTGAATCTCGTGGTGAAGTCCGTTTTTGCATTTGGTGTCAAAAAAAATTTGGCTTCAAAAAACCAATTAGGAGCTTGGCAATCTTTTCCTGACTGCGGAGTCATGTGTTTTCTTCCCCGGGCACCAAAAAGGCTTGATTTTTAAAAACTGGAAGCAACACTATTTTTAGACATGGAATTACACCCTGAATCTCGTGGTGAAGTCCATTTTTGCATTTGGTGTCAAAAAAAATTTGGCCTCAAAAAACCTATTGGGATCTTGGCAATCTTTTGCTGCCCGCGGAGTCATGTGTTTTCTTCCCCGGGCACCAAAAAGGCTTGTTTTTAAAAACTGGAAGCAACACCATTTTTAGACATGGAATTGCATCCTGAATCTCGTGGTGAAGTCCGTTTTTGCATTTGGTGTCAAAAAAAATTTGGCTTCAAAAAACCTATTGGGAGCTTGGCAATCTTTTCCTGACCACGGAGTCATGCGTTTTCTTCCCCGGGCACCAAAAAGGCTTGATTTTTAAAAACTAGAAGCAACACCATTTTTAGACATGGAATGGCATCCTGAATCTCGTGGTGAAGTCCATTTTTGCATTTGGTGTCAAAAAAAATTTGGCTTCAAAAAAACTATTGGGAGCTTGGCAATCTTTTCATGACCGCTGAGTCATGTGTTTTCTTCCCAGGGCACCAAAAAGGCTTGATTTTTAAAAACTGGAAGCAACACCATTTTTAGACATGGAATTGAATCCTGAATCTCGTGGTGAAGTCCATTTTTGCATTTGGTGTCAAAAAAAATTTGGCTTCAAAAAACCTATTGGGAGCTTGGCAAACTTTTCCTGACCGCGGAGTCATGTGTTTTCTTCCCAGGGCACCAAAAAGGCTTGATTTTTAAAAACTGGAAGCAACACCGTTTTTAGACATGGAATTCCACCCTGAATCTCGTGGTGAAGTCCCTTTTTGCATTTGGTGTCAAAAAAAATTTGGTTTCAAAAAACCTATTTGGAGCTTGGCAAACTTTTCCTGACCGCGGATTCATGTGTTTTCTTCCTGGGGCACGAAAAAGGCTTGATTTTTAAAAACTAGAAGCAACACCATTTTTAAACATGGAATTCCATCCTGAATCTTGTGGTGAAGTCCGTTTTTGCATTTGATGTCAAAAAAATTTTTGGTCTCCTTGGCAGCCGTTTTCCTGACCGCGGAGTCATGTGTTTTCTTCCCCGGGTACCAAAAAGGCTTGATTTTTAGAAACTGGAAGCAACACCATTTTTAGACATGGAATTGCATCCTGAATCTCGTGGTGAAGTCCGTTTTTGCATTTGGTGTCAAAAAAAATTTACCTTCAAAAAATCTATTTGGAGCTTCGCAATCTTTTCCTGACAGTCATGTGTTTTCTTCCCTGGGTACCAAAAAGGCTTGATTTTTAAAAACTGGAAGCAACACTATTTTTAGACATGGAATTCCACCCTGAATCTCGTGGTGAAGTCCGTTTTTGCATTTGGTGTCAAGAAAAAATTTGCCTTCAAAAAACCTATTGGGAGCTTGGCAAACTTTTCCTGACCGCGGAATCATGTGTTTTCTTCCATGGGCACCAAAAAGGCTTGATTTTTAAAAACTGGAAGCAACACCATTTTAGACATGGAATTCCACCATGAATCTTGTCCTGAAGTCCGTTTCTGCATTTGGTGTCAAAAAAAATTTGGCTTCAAAAAACCTATTTGGAGCTTGGCAAACTTTTCCTGACCGCGGATTCATGTGTTTTCTTCCTGGGGCACCAAAAAGGCTTGATTTTTAAAAACTAGAAGCAACACCATTTTTAAACATGGAATTCCATCCTGAATCTTGTGGTGAAGTCCGTTTTTGCATTTGATGTCAAAAAAATTTTTGGTCTCCTTGGCAGCCGTTTTCCTGACCGCGGAGTCATGTGTTTTCTTCCCCGGGTACCAAAAAGGCTTGATTTTTAGAAACTGGAAGCAACACCATTTTTAGACATGGAATTGCATCCTGAATCTCGTGGTGAAGTCCGTTTTTGCATTTGGTGTCAAAAAAAATTTACCTTCAAAAAATCTATTTGGAGCTTCGCAATCTTTTCCTGACAGTCATGTGTTTTCTTCCCTGGGTACCAAAAAGGCTTGATTTTTAAAAACTGGAAGCAACACTATTTTTAGACATGGAATTCCACCCTGAATCTCGTGGTGAAGTCCGTTTTTGCATTTGGTGTCAAGAAAAAATTTGCCTTCAAAAAACCTATTGGGAGCTTGGCAAACTTTTCCTGACCGCGGAATCATGTGTTTTCTTCCATGGGCACCAAAAAGGCTTGATTTTTAAAAACTGGAAGCAACACCATTTTAGACATGGAATTCCACCATGAATCTTGTCCTGAAGTCCGTTTCTGCATTTGGTGTCAAAAAAAATTTGGCTTCAAAAAACCTATTTGGAGCTTGGCAAACTTTTCCTGACCGCGGATTCATGTGTTTTCTTCCTGGGGCACCAAAAAGGCTTGATTTTTAAAAACTAGAAGCAACACCATTTTTAAACATGGAATTCCATCCTGAATCTTGTGGTGAAGTCCGTTTTTGCATTTGATGTCAAAAAAATTTTTGGTCTCCTTGGCAGCCGTTTTCCTGACCGCGGAGTCATGTGTTTTCTTTCCCGGGCACCAAAAAGGCTTGATTTTTAGAAACTGGAAGCAACACCATTTTTAGACATGGAATTGCATCCTGAATCTCGTGGTGAAGTCCGTTTTTGCATTTGGTGTCAAAAAAAATTTACCTTCAAAAAACCTATTTGGAGCTTCGCAATCTTTTACTTACAGTCATGTGTTTTCTTCCCCGGGCACCAAAAAGGCTTGATTTTTAAAAACTAGAAGAAACACTATTTTTAGACATGGAATTGCATCCTGAATCTCGTGGTGAAGTCCATTTTTGCATTTGGTGTCAAAAAAAAATTTGGCTTCAAAAAAACTATTGGGAGCTTGGCAATCTTTTCCTGATCGCGGAGTCATGTGTTTTCTAACCCGGGCACCAAAAAGGCTTGATTTTTAAAAACTGGAAGCAACACCAGTTTTAGACATGGAATTCCATCCTGAATCTCATGGTGAAGTCCGTTTTTGCATTTGGTGTCAAAAAAAATTTGGCTTCAAAAAACCTATTGGGAGCTTGGCAATCTTTTCCTGACCGCGGAGTCATGCGTTTTCTTCCCCGGGCACCAAAAAGGCTTGATTTTTAAAAACTAGAAGAAACACCATTTTTAGACATGGAATGGCATCCTGAATCTCGTGGTGAAGTCCGTTTTTGCATTTGGTGTCAAAAAAAATTTGGCTTCAAAAAACCTATTGGGAGCTTGGCAAACTTTTCCTGACCGCGGAGTCATGTGTTTTCTTCCCAGGGCACCAAAAAGGCTTGATTTTTAAAAACTGGAAGCAACACCAGTTTTAGACATGGAATTCCATCCTGAATCTCGTGGTGAAGTCCGTTTTTGCATTTGGTGTCAAAAAAAATTTGGCTTCAAAAAACCAATTAGGAGCTTAGCAATCTTTTCCTGACTGCGGAGTCATGTCTTTTGTTCCACGGGCACCAAAAAGGCTTGATTTTTAAAAACTGGAAGCAACACCATTTTTAGACATGGAATTCCATCCTGAATCTCGTGGTGAAGTCCTTTTTTGCATTTGGTGTCAAAAAACAATTTGGCTTCAAAAAAACCTTTTGGGAGCTTGGCAATCTTTTCCTGACTGCGGAGTCATGTGTTTTCATCCCCGGGCACCAAAAAGGCTTGATTTTTAAAAACTGGAAGCAACATTATTTTTAGACATGGAATTACACCCTGAATCTCGTGGTGAAGTCCATTTTTGCATTTGGTATCAAAAAAAATTTGGCTTCAAAAAACCTATTGGGAGCTTGGCAAACTTTTCCTGACCGCGGAGTCATGTGTTTTCTTCCCAGGGCACCAAAAAGGCTTGATTTTTGAAAACTGGAAGCAACACCAGTTTTAGACATGGAATTCTATCCTGAATCTCGTGGTGAAGTCCGTTTTTGCATTTGGTGTTAAAAAAATTTGGCTTCAAAAAACCTATTGGCAGCTTGGCAATCTTTTCCTGACCGCGGAGTCATGCGTTTTCTTCCCCGGGCACCAAAAAGGCTTGATTTTTAAAAACTAGAAGCAACACCATTTTTAGACATGGAATGGCATCCTGAATCTCGTGGTGAAGTCCGTTTTTGCATTTGGTGTCAAAAAAAATTTGGCTTCAAAAAAACTATTGGGAGCTTGGCAATCTTTTCCTGACCGCGGAGTCATGTGTTTTCTTCCCCGGGCACCAAAAAGGCTTGATTTTTAAAAACTGGAAGCAACACCATTTTTAGACATGGAATTCCATCCTGAATCTCGTGGTGAAGTCCGTTTTTGCATTTGGTGTCAAAAAAAATTTGGCTTCAGAAAATCCTATTGGGAGCTTGGCAATCTTTTCCTGACCGCGGAGTCATGTGTTTTCTTCCAGGGGCACCAAAAAGGCTTGATTTTTAAAAACTGGAAGCAACACCATTTTTAGACATGGAATTCCATCCTGAATCTCGTGGTGAAGTCCGTTTTTGCATTTGGTGTCAAAAAAAATTTGGCTTCAGAAAATCCTATTGGGAGCTTGGCAAACTTTTCCTGACCGCGGAGTCATGTGTTTTCTTCCCCGGGCACCAAAAAGGCTTGATTTTTAAAAACTGGAAGCAACACCATTTTTAGACATGGAATTGTGTCAAAAAAATTTGACACAATTCCTAAAATTGTGTCAAATTTGACACAATTCCTAAAATTTTTAGACATGGTGTCAAAAAAATTTGGCTACAAAAAAACTTTGGGGAGCTTGGCAAACTTTTTCCTGACCACAGAGTCATGTGTTTTCTTCCCCGGGCACCAAAAAGGCTTGATTTTTAAAAACTGGAAGCAACACCATTTTTAGACATGGAATTGCATCCTGAATCTCATGGTGAAGTCCGATTTTGCATTTGGTGTCAAGAAAAAATTTGGCTTCAAAAACCTATTTGGAACTTGGCAATCTTTTCCTGACCGCGGAGTCATGTGTTTTGTTCCCCAGGCACCAAAAAGGCTTGATTATTAAAAACTGGAAGCAACACCATTTTTAGACATGGAATTCCACCGTGAATCTTGTGGTGAAGTCCATTTTTGCATTTGGTGTCAAAAAAAATTTGGCTTCAAAAAACCTATTTGGAACTTGGCAATCTTTTCCTGACCGCGGAGTCATGTGTTTTGTTCCCCGGGCACCAAAAAGGCTTGATTATTAAAAACTGGAAGCAACACCATTTTTAGACATGGAATTCCACCCTGAATCTCGTGGTAAAGTCCCTTTTTGCATTTGGTGTCAAGAAAAAATTTGCCTTCAAAAAACCTATTGGGAGCTTGGCAAACTTTTCCTGACCGCGGAATCATGTGTTTTCTTCCTGGGGCACCAAAAAGGCTTGATTTTTAAAAACTAGAAGCAACACCATTTTTAAACATGGAATTCCATCCTGAATCTTGTGGTGAAGTCCGTTTTTGCATTTGATGTCAAAAAAATTTTTGGTCTCCTTGGCAAAATTTTCCTGACCGCGGAATCATGTGTTTTCTTCCATGGGCACCAAAAAGGCTTGATTTTTAAAAACTGGAAGCAACACCATTTTAGACATGGAATTCCACCCTGAATCTTGTCCTGAAGTCCGTTTCTGCATTTGGTGTCAAAAAAAATTTGGCTTCAAAAAACCTATTTGGTTCTTGGCAAACTTTTCCTAACCGCGGAGACATGCGTTTTCTTCCCCGGGCACCAAAAAGGTTTGATTTTTAAAAACTGGAAGCAACACCATTTTTAGACATGGAATGGCATCCTGAATCTCGTGGTGAACTCCATTTTTGCATTTGGTATCAAAAAAAATTTGGCTTCAAAAAATCTATTGGGAGCTTGGCAATCTTTTCCTGATCGTGGAGTCATGTGTTTTCTTCCACGGGCACCAAAAAGGCTTGATTTTTAAAAACTGGAAGCAACACCATTTTTAGACATGGAATTCCATGCTGAATCTCGTGGTGAAGTCCATTTTTGCATTTGGTGTCAAAAAAAATTTGGCTTCAAAAAACCTATTGGGAGCTTGGCAAACTTTTCCTGACCGCGGAGTCATGTGTTTTGTTCCACGGGCACCAAAAAGGCTTGATTTTTAAAAACTGGAAGCAACACCATTTTTAGACATGGAATTGCATCCTGAATCTCGTGGTGAAGTCCGTTTTTGCATTTGGTGTCAAAAAAAATTTGGCTTCAAAAAACCAATTAGGAGCTTGGCAATCTTTTCCTGACCGCGGAGTCATGTGTTTTGTTCCACGGGCACCAAAAAGGCTTGATTTTTAAAAACTGGAAGCAACACCATTTTTAGACATGGAATTCCATCCTGAATCTCGTGGTGAAGTCCGTTTTTGCATTTGGTGTCAAAAAAAAATTTGGCTTCAAAAAAACCTATTGGGAGCTTGGCAATCTTTTCCTGACTGCGGAGTCATGTGTTTTCTTCCCCGGGCACCAAAAAGGCTTGATTTTTAAAAACTGGAAGCAACACTATTTTTAGACATGGAATTACACCCTGAATCTCGTGGTGAAGTCCATTTTTGCATTTGGTGTCAAAAAAAATTTGGCCTCAAAAAACCTATTGGGATCTTGGCAATCTTTTGCTGCCCGCGGAGTCATCTGTTTTCTTCCCCGGGCACCAAAAAGGCTTGTTTTTAAAAACTGGAAGCAACACCATTTTTAGACATGGAATTGCATCCTGAATCTCGTGGTGAAGTCCGTTTTTGCATTTGGTGTCAAAAAAAATTTGGCTTCAAAAAATCTATTGGGAGCTTGGCAATCTTTTCCTGACCACGGAGTCATGCGTTTTCTTCCCCGGGCACCAAAAAGGCTTGATTTTTAAAAACTAGAAGCAACACCATTTTTAGACATGGAATGGCATCCTGAATCTCGTGGTGAAGTCCATTTTTGCATTTGGTGTCAAAAAAAATTTGGCTTCAAAAAAACTATTGGGAGCTTGGCAATCTTTTCATGACCGCTGAGTCATGTGTTTTCTTCCCAGGGCACCAAAAAGGCTTGATTTTTAAAAACTGGAAGCAACACCATTTTTAGACATGGAATTGAATCCTGAATCTCGTGGTGAAGTCCATTTTTGCATTTGGTGTCAAAAAAAATTTGGCTTCAAAAAACCTATTGGGAGCTTGGCAAACTTTTCCTGACCGCGGAGTCATGTGTTTTCTTCCCAGGGCACCAAAAAGGCTTGATTTTTAAAAACTGGAAGCAACACCGTTTTTAGACATGGAATTCCACCCTGAATCTCGTGGTGAAGTCCCTTTTTGCATTTGGTGTCAAAAAAAATTTGGTTTCAAAAAACCTATTGGGAGCTTGGCAAACTTTTCCTGACCGCGGAATCATGTGTTTTCTTCCATGGGCACCAAAAAGGCTTGATTTTTAAAAACTGGAAGCAACACCATTTTAGACATGGAATTCCACCCTGAATCTTGTCCTGAAGTCCGTTTCTGCATTTGGTGTCAAAAAAAATTTGGCTTCAAAAAACCTATTTGGAGCTTGGCAAACTTTTCCTGACCGCGGATTCATGTGTTTTCTTCCTGGGGCACCAAAAAGGCTTGATTTTTAAAAACTAGAAGCAACACCATTTTTAAACATGGAATTCCATCCTGAATCTTGTGGTGAAGTCCATTTTTGCATTTGATGTCAAAAAAATTTTTGGTCTCCTTGGCAGCCGTTTTCCTGACCGCGGAGTCATGTGTTTTCTTCCCCGGGCACCAAAAAGGCTTGATTTTTAGAAACTGGAAGCAACACCATTTTTAGACATGGAATTGCATCCTGAATCTCGTGGTGAAGTCCGTTTTTGCATTTGGTGTCAAAAAAAATTTGCCTTCAAAAAACCTATTTGGAGCTTCGCAATCTTTTACTTACAGTCATGTGTTTTCTTCCCCGGGCACCAAAAAGGCTTGATTTTTAAAAACTAGAAGAAACACTATTTTTAGACATGGAATTGCATCCTGAATCTCGTGGTGAAGTCCATTTTTGCATTTGGTGTCAAAAAAAAATTTGGCTTCAAAAAAACTATTGGGAGCTTGGCAATCTTTTCCTGATCGCGGAGTCATGTGTTTTCTAACCCGGGCACCAAAAAGGCTTGATTTTTAAAAACTGGAAGCAACACCAGTTTTAGACATGGAATTCCATCCTGAATCTCGTGGTGAAGTCCGTTTTTGCATTTGGTGTCAAAAAAAATTTGGCTTCAAAAAACCTATTGGGAGCTTGGCAATCTTTTCCTGACCGCGGAGTCATGCGTTTTCTTCCCCGGGCACCAAAAAGGCTTGATTTTTAAAAACTAGAAGAAACACCATTTTTAGACATGGAATGGCATCCTGAATCTCGTGGTGAAGTCCGTTTTTGCATTTGGTGTCAAAAAAAATTTGGATTCAAAAAACCTATTGGGAGCTTGGCAAACTTTTCCTGACCGCGGAGTCATGTGTTTTCTTCCCAGGGCACCAAAAAGGCTTGATTTTTAAAAACTGGAAGCAACACCAGTTTTAGACATGGAATTCCATCCTGAATCTCGTGGTGAAGTCCGTTTTTGCATTTGGTGTCAAAAAAAATTTGGCTTCAAAAAACCAATTAGGAGCTTAGCAATCTTTTCCTGACTGCGGAGTCATGTCTTTTGTTCCACGGGCACCAAAAAGGCTTGATTTTTAAAAACTGGAAGCAACACCATTTTTGACATGGAATTCCATCCTGAATCTCGTGGTGAAGTCCTTTTTTGCATTTGGTGTCAAAAAACAATTTGGCTTCAAAAAAACCTTTTGGGAGCTTGGCAATCTTTTCCTGACTGCGGAGTCATGTGTTTTCGTCCCCGGGCACCAAAAAGGCTTGATTTTTAAAAACTGGAAGCAACATTATTTTTAGACATGGAATTACACCCTGAATCTCGTGGTGAAGTCCATTTTTGCATTTGGTATCAAAAAAAATTTGGCTTCAAAAAACCTATTGGGAGCTTGGCAAACTTTTCCTGACCGCGGAGTCATGTGTTTTCTTCCCAGGGCACCAAAAAGGCTTGATTTTTGAAAACTGGAAGCAACACCAGTTTTAGACATGGAATTCTATCCTGAATCTCGTGGTGAAGTCCGTTTTTGCATTTGGTGTTAAAAAAAATTTGGCTTCAAAAAACCTATTGGCAGCTTGGCAATCTTTTCCTGACCGCGGAGTCATGCGTTTTCTTCCCCGGGCACCAAAAAGGCTTGATTTTTAAAAACTAGAAGCAACACCATTTTTAGACATGGAATGGCATCCTGAATCTGGTGGTGAAGTCCGTTTTTGCATTTGGTGTCAAAAAAAATTTGGCTTCAAAAAAACTATTGGGAGCTTGGCAATCTTTTCCTGACCGCGGAGTCACGTGTTTTCTTCCCCGGGCACCAAAAAGGCTTGATTTTTAAAAACTGGAAGCAACACCATTTTTAGACATGGAATTGCATCCTGAATCTCGTGGTGAAGTCCGTTTTTGCATTTGGTGTCAAAAAAAATTTGGCTTCAAAAAACCAATTAGGAGCTTGGCAATCTTTTCCTGACCGCGGAGTCATGTGTTTTGTTCCACGGGCACCAAAAAGGCTTGATTTTTAAAAACTGGAAGCAACACCAGTTTTAGACATGGAATTCCATCCTGAATCTCGTGGTGAAGTCCGTTTTTGCATTTGGTGTCAAAAAAAATTTGGCTTCAAAAAAACCTATTGGGAGCTTGGCAATCTTTTCCTGACCGCGGAGTCATGTCTTTTCTTCCCCGGGCACCAAAAAGGGTTGATTTTTAAAAACTGGAAGCAACACTATTTTTAGACATGGAATTGCATCCTGAATCTCGTGGTGAAGTCCATTTTTGCATTTGGTGTCGAAAAAAATTTGGCTTCAAAAAACCTATTGGGAGCTTGGCAAACTTTTCCTGACCGCGGAGTCATGTGTTTTCTTCCCAGGGCACCAAAAAGGCTTGATTTTTAAAAACTGGAAGCAACACCAGTTTTAGACATGGAATTCCATCCTGAATCTCGTGGTGAAGTCCGTTTTTGCATTTGGTGTCAAAAAAAATTTGGCTTCAAAAAAACTATTGGGAGCTTGGCAATCTTTTCCTGATCGCGGAGTCATGTGTTTTCTTCCCCGGGCACCAAAAAGGCTTGATTTTTAAAAACTGGAAGCAACACCATTTTTAGACATGGAATTGCATCCTGAATCTCATGGTGAAGTCCGTTTTTGCATTTGGTATCAAAAAAAATTTGGCTTCAAAAAACCTATTGGGAGCTTGGCAAACTTTTCCTGACCGCGGAGTCATGTGTTTTCTTCCCAGGGCACCAAAAAGGCTTGATTTTTGAAAACTGGAAGCAACACCAGTTTTAGACATGGAATTCCATCCTGAATCTCGTGGTGAAGTCCGTTTTTGCATTTAGTGTTAAAAAAAAATTGGCTTCAAAAAACCTATTGGCAGCTTGGCAATCTTTTCCTGACCGCGGAGTCATGCGTTTTCTTCCCCGGGCACCAAAAAGGCTTGATTTTTAAAAACTAGAAGCAACACCATTTTTAGACATGGAATGGCATCCTGAATCTCGTGGTGAAGTCCGTTTTTGCATTTGGTGTCAAAAAAAAATTTGGCTTCAAAAAAACTATTGGGACCTTGGCAATCTTTTCCTGACCGCGGAGTCATGTGTTTTCTTCCCAGGGCACCAAAAAGGCTTGATTTTTAAAAACTGGAAGCAACACCATTTTTAGACATGGAATTCCATGCTGAATCTCGTGGTGAAGTCCGTTTTTGCACTTGGTGTCAAAAAAAATTTGGCTTCAAAAAACCAATTAGGAGCTTGGCAATCTTTTCCTGACCGCGGAGTCATGTGTTTTGTTCCACGGGCACCAAAAAGGCTTGATTTTTAAAAACTGGAAGCAACACCATTTTTAGACATGGAATTCCATCCTGAATCTCGTGGTGAAGTCCGTTTTTGCATTTGGTGTCAAAAAAAAATTTTGGCTTCAAAAAAACCTATTGGGAGCTTGGCAATCTTTTCCTGACCGCGGAGTCATGTGTTTTCTTCCCCGGGCACCAAAAAGGCTTGATTTTTAAAAACTGGAAGCAACACTATTTTTAGACATGGAATTGGATCCTGAATCTCGTGGTGAAGTCCGTTTTTGCATTTGGTGTCAAAAAAAATTTGGCTTCAAAAAACCTATTGGGAGCTTGGCAATCTTTTCCTGACCGCGGAGTCATGCGTTTTCTTCCCCGGGCACCAAAAAGGCATGATTTTTAAAAACTAGAAGCAACACCATTTTTAGACATGGAATGGCATCCTGAATCTGGTGGTGAAGTCCGTTTTTGCATTTGGTGTCAAAAAAAATTTGGCTTCAAAAAAACTATTGGGAGCTTGGCAATCTTTTCCTGACCGCGGAGTCATGCGTTTTTTTCCACGGGCACCAAAAAGGCTTGATTTTTAAAAACTGGAACCAACACCATTTTTAGACATGGAATTCCATCCTGAATCTCGTGGTGAAGTCCGTTTTTGCATTTGGTGTCAAAAAAAATTTGGCTTCAAAAAAACTATTAGGAGCTTGGCAATCTTTTCCTGACCGCGGAGTCATGTGTTTTCTTCCCAGGGCACCAAAAAGGCTTGATTTTTAAATACTGGAAGCAAAACCAGTTTTAGACATGGAATTGCATCCTGAATCTCATGGTGAAGTCCGTTTTTGCATTTGGTGTCAAAAAAAATTTGGCTTCAAAAAACCAATTAGGAGCTTGGCAATCTTTTCCTGACCGCGGAGACATGTGTTTTGTTCCACGGGCACCAAAAAGGGTTGATTTTTAAAAACTGGAAGCAACACCATTTTTAGACATGGAATTCCATCCTGAATCTCGTGGTGAAGTCCGTTTTTGCATTTGGTGTCAAAAAAAAATTTGGCTTCAAAAAACCTTTTGGGAGCTTGGCAATCTTTTCCTGCCCGCGGAGTCATGTGTTTTCTTCCCCGGGCACCAAAAAGGCTTGATTTTTAAAAACTGGAAGCAACACCCTTTTTAGACATGGAATTGCATCCTGAATCTCGTGGTGAAGTCCGTTTTTGCATTTGGTGTCAAAAAAAAATTTGGCTTCAAAAAAACCTATTGGGAGCTTGGCAATCTTTTCCTGACCGCAGAGTCATGCGTTTTCTTCCCCCGGCACCAAAAAGGCTTGATTTTTAAAAACTGGAAGCAACACTATTTTTAGACATGGAATGGCATCCTGAATCTCGTGGTGAAGTCCGTTTTTGCATTTGGTGTCAAAAAAAATTTGGCTTCAAAAAACCAATTAGGAGCTTGGCAATCTTTTCCTGACCGCGGAGACGTGTTTTGTTCCACGGGCACCAAAAAGGCTTGATTTTTAAAAACTGGAAGCAACACCATTTTTAGACATGGAATTCCATCCTGAATCTCGTGGTGAAGTCCGTTTTTGCATTTGGTGTCAAAAAAAAATTTGGCTTCAAAAAAACCTATTGGGAGCTTGGCAATCTTTTCCTGACCGCAGAGTCATGCGTTTTCTTCCCCGGGCACCAAAAAGGCTTGATTTTTAAAAACTGGAAGCAACACTATTTTTAGACATGGAATTGCATCCTGAATCTCGTGGTGAAGTCCGTTTTTGCATTTGGTGTCAAAAAAAATTTGGCCTCAAAAAACCTTTTGGGATCTTGGCAATCTTTTCCTGCCCGCGGAGTCATGTGTTTTCTTCCCCGGGCACCAAAAAGGCTTGATTTTTAAAAACTAGAAGCAACACCATTTTTAGACATGGAATGGCATCCTGAATCTCGTGGTGAAGTCCATTTTTGCATTTGGTGTCAAAAAAAATTTGGCTTCAAAAAAACTATTAGGAGCTTGGCAATCTTTTCCTGACCGCGGAGTCATGTGTTTTCTTCCCAGGGAACCAAAAAGGCTTGATTTTTAAATACTGGAAGCAACACCAGTTTTAGACATGGAATTGCATCCTGAATCTCGTGGTGAAGTCCGTTTTTGCATTTGGTGTCAAAAAAAATTTGGCTTCAAAAAACCAATTAGGAGCTTGGCAATCTTTTCCTGACCGCGGAGACGTGTTTTGTTCCACGGGCACCAAAAAGGCTTGATTTTTAAAAACTGGAAGCAACACCATTTTTAGACATGGAATTCCATCCTGAATCTCGTGGTGAAGTCCGTTTTTGCATTTGGTGTCAAAAAAAAATTTGGCTTCAAAAAACCTTTTGGGAGCTTGGCAATCTTTTCCTGCCCGCGGAGTCATGTGTTTTCTTCCCCGGGCACCAAAAAGGCTTGATTTTTAAAAACTGGAAGCAACACCCTTTTTAGACATGGAATTGGATCCTGAATCTCGTGGTGAAGTCCGTTTTTGCATTTGGTGTCAAAAAAAATTTGGCTTCAAAAAACCAGTTAGGAGCTTGGCAATCTTTTCCTGACCACGGAGTCATGTGTTTTGTTCCACGGGCACCAAAAAGGCTTGATTTTTAAAAACTGGAAGCAACACCATTTTTAGACATGGAATTGCATCCTGAATCTCGTGGTGAAGTCCGTTTTTGCATTTAGTGTCAAAAAAAATTTGGCTTCAAAAAACCTATTGGGAGCTTGGCAAACTTTTCCTCCCCGCGGAGTCATGTGTTTTCTTCCCCGGGCACCAAAAAGGCTTGATTTTAAAAAACTGGAAGCAACACCAGTTTTAGACATGGAATTCCATCCTGAATCTCGTGGTGAAGTCCGTTTTTGCATTTGGTGTCAAAAAAAATTTGGCTTCAAAAAACCAATTCGGAGCATGGCAATCTTTTCCTGACCGGGGAGTCATGTGTTTTGTTCCACGGGCACCAAAAAGGCTTGATTTTTAAAAACTGGAAGCAACACCATTTTTAGACATGGAATTGCATCCTGAATCTCGTGGTGAAGTCCGTTTTTGCATTTAGTGTCAAAAAAAATTTGGCTTCAAAAAACCTATTGGGAGATTGGCAAACTTTTCCTGACCGCAGATTCATGTGTTTTCTTCCCCGGGCACCAAAAAGGCTTGATTTTTAAAAACTGGAAGCAACACCATTTTTAGACATGGAATTGCATCCTGAATCTCGTGGAGAAGTACGTTTTTGCATTTGGTGTCAAAAAAAATTTGGCTTCAAAAAACCAGTTAGGAGCTTGGCAATCTTTTCCTGACCGCGGAGTCATGTGTTTTGTTCCACGGGCACCAAAAAGGCTTGATTTTTAAAAACTGGAAGCAACACCATTTTTAGACATGGAATTGCATCCTGAATCTCGTGGTGAAGTCCGTTTTTGCATTTGGTGTCAAAAAAAAATTTGGCTTCAAAAAAACAATTCGGAGCTTGGCAATCTTTTCCTACCCGCGGAGTCATGTGTTTTCTTCCCCGGGCACCAAAAAGGCTTGATTTTTAAAAACTGGAAGCAACACCATTTTTAGACATGGAATTGCATCCTGAATCAGGTGGTGAAGTCCGTTTTTGCATTTGGTGTCAAAAAAAATTTGGCTTCAAAAAACCTATTGGGATCTTGGCAATCTTTTCCTGACCGCGGAGTCATGTCTTTTGTTCCACGGGCACCAAAAAGGCTTGATTTTTAAAACTGGAAGCAACACCATTTTTAGACATGGAATTGCATCCTGAATCTCGTGGTGAAGTCCGTTTTTGCATTTGGTGTCAAAAAAAATTTGGCTTCAAAAAACCAATTAGGAGCTTGGCAATCTTTTCCTGACCGCGGAGTCATGTGTTTTCTTCCCAGGGCACCAAAAAGGCTTGATTTTAAAAACTGGAAGCAACACCATTTTTAGACATGGAATTGCATCCTGAATCTCGTGGTGAAGTCCATTTTTGCATTTGGTGTCAAAAAAAATTTGGCTTCAAAAAACCTATTGGGAGTTTGGCAAACTTTTCCTGACCGCGGAGTCATGTGTTTTCTTCCCCGGGCACCAAAAAGGCTTGATTTTTAAAAACTGGAAGCAACACCATTTTTAGACATGGAATTGCATCCTGAATCTCGTGGTGAAGTCCGTTTTTGCATTTGGTGTCAAAAAAAATTTGGCTTCAAAAAACCAATTAGGAGCTTGGCAATCTTTTCCTGCCCGCGGAGTCATGTGTTTTCTTCCCCGGGCACCAAAAAGGCTTGATTTTTAAAAACTGGAAGCAACACCATTTTTAGACATGGAATTGCATCCTGAATCTCGTGGTTAAGTCCGTTTTTGCATTTGGTGTCAAAAAAAATTTGGCTTCAAAAAACCTATTGGGATCTTGGCAATCTTTTCCTGACCGCGGAGTCATGCGTTTTTTTCCCCGGGCACCAAAAAGGCTTGATTTTTAAAAACTAGAAGAAACACCATTTTTAGACATGGAATGGCATCCTGAATCTCGTGGTGAAGTCCGTTTTTGCATTTGGTGTCAAAAAAAATTTGGCTTCAAAAAACCTATTGGGAGCTTGGCAAACTTTTCCTGACCGCGGAGTCATGTGTTTTCTTCCCCGGGCACCAAAAAGTCTTGATTTTTAAAAACTGGAAGCAACACCATTTTTAGACATGGAATTCCATCCTGAATCTCGTGGTGAAGTCTGTTTTTGCATTTGGTGTCAAAAAAAATTTGGCCTCAAAAAACCTATTGGGATCTTGGCAATCTTTTCCTGCCCGCGGAGTCATGTGTTTTCTTCCCCGGGCACCAAAAAGGCTTGATTTTTAAAAACCGGAAGCAACACCATTTTTAGACATGGAATTGCATCCTGAATCTCGTGGTGAAGTCCGTTTTTGCATTTGGTGTCAAAAAAAATTTGCCTTCAAAAAACCTATTGGGAGCTTGGCAATCTTTTCCTGACCGCAGAGTCATGTGTTTTCTTCCCCGGGCACCAAAAAGGCTTGATTTTTAAAAACTGGAAGCAACACCATTTTTAGACATGGAATTGCATCCTGAATCTCGTGGTGAAGTCCGTTTTTGCATTTGGTGTCAAAAAAAATTTGGCTTCAAAAAACCAATTAGGAGCTTGACAATCTTTTCCTGACCGCGGAGTCATGTGTTTTGTTCCACGGGCACCAAAAAGGCTTGATTTTTAAAAACTGGAAGCAACACCATTTTTAGACATGGAATTCCATCCTGAATCTCGTGGTGAAGTCCGTTTTTGCATTTGGTGTCAAAAAAAATTTGGCTTCAAAAAACCAATTAGGAGCTTGGCAATCTTTTCCTGCCCGCGGAGTCATGTGTTTTCTTCCCCGGGCACCAAAAAGGCTTGATTTTTAAAAACTGGAAGCAACACCATTTTTAGACATGGAATTGCATCCTGAATCTCGTGGTGAAGTCCGTTTTTGCATTTGGTGTCAAAAAAAATTTGCCTTCAAAAAACCTATTGGGAGCTTGGCAATCTTTTCCTGACCGCAGAGTCATGTGTTTTCTTCCCCGGGCACCAAAAAGGCTTGATTTTTAAAAACTGGAAGCAACACCATTTTTAGACATGGAATTGCATCCTGAATCTCGTGGTGATGTCCGTTTTTGCATTTGGTGTCAAAAAAAATTTGGCTTCAAAAAACCAATTCGGAGCTTGGCAATCTTTTCCTGACCGCGGAGTCATGTGTTTTGTTCCACGGGCACCAAAAAGGCTTGATTTTTAACAACTGGAAGCAACACCATTTTTAGACATGGAATTCCATCCTGAATCTCGTGGTGAAGTCCGTTTTTGCATTTGGTGTCAAAAAAAATTTGGCTTCAAAAAACCAATTAGGAGCTTGGCAATCTTTTCCTGACCGCGGAGTCATGTGTTTTCTTCCCAGGGCACCAAAAAGGCTTGATTTTTAAATACTGGAAGCAAAACCAGTTTTAGACATGGAATTGCATCCTGAATCTCATGGTGAAGTCCGTTTTTGCATTTGGTGTCAAAAAAAATTTGGCTTCAAAAAACCAATTAGGAGCTTGGCAATCTTTTCCTGACCGCGGAGACATGTGTTTTGTTCCACGGGCACCAAAAAGGGTTGATTTTTAAAAACTGGAAGCAACACCATTTTTAGACATGGAATTCCATCCTGAATCTCGTGGTGAAGTCCGTTTTTGCATTTGGTGTCAAAAAAAAATTTGGCTTCAAAAAAACCTATTGGGAGCTTGGCAATCTTTTCCTGACCGCAGAGTCATGCGTTTTCTTCCCCGGGCACCAAAAAGGCTTGATTTTTAAAAACTAGAAGCAACACCATTTTTAGACATGGAATTGCATCCTGAATCTCGTGGTGAAGTCCGTTTTTGCATTTGGTGTCAAAAAAAATTTGGCTTCAAAAAACCAGTTAGGAGCTTGGCAATCTTTTCCTGACCGCGGAGACATGTGTTTTGTTCCACGGGCACCAAAAAGGCTTGATTTTTAAAAACTGGAAGCAACACCATTTTTAGACATGGAATTCCATCCTGAATCTCGTGGTGAAGTCCGTTTTTGCATTTGGTGTCAAAAAAAAATTTGGCTTCAAAAAACCTTTTGGGAGCTTGGCAATCTTTTCCTGCCCGCGGAGTCATGTGTTTTCTTCCCCGGGCACCAAAAAGGCTTGATTTTTAAAAACTGGAAGCAACACCCTTTTTAGACATGGAATTGCATCCTGAATCTCGTGGTGAAGTCCGTTTTTGCATTTGGTGTCAAAAAAAAATTTGGCTTCAAAAAAACCTATTGGGAGCTTGGCAATCTTTTCCTGACCGCAGAGTCATGCGTTTTCTTCCCCCGGCACCAAAAAGGCTTGATTTTTAAAAACTGGAAGCAACACTATTTTTAGACATGGAATGGCATCCTGAATCTCGTGGTGAAGTCCGTTTTTGCATTTGGTGTCAAAAAAAATTTGGCTTCAAAAAACCAATTAGGAGCTTGGCAATCTTTTCCTGACCGCGGAGACGTGTTTTGTTCCACGGGCACCAAAAAGGCTTGATTTTTAAAAACTGGAAGCAACACCATTTTTAGACATGGAATTCCATCCTGAATCTCGTGGTGAAGTCCGTTTTTGCATTTGGTGTCAAAAAAAAATTTGGCTTCAAAAAAACCTATTGGGAGCTTGGCAATCTTTTCCTGACCGCAGAGTCATGCGTTTTCTTCCCCGGGCACCAAAAAGGCTTGATTTTTAAAAACTGGAAGCAACACTATTTTTAGACATGGAATTGCATCCTGAATCTCGTGGTGAAGTCCGTTTTTGCATTTGGTGTCAAAAAAAATTTGGCCTCAAAAAACCTTTTGGGATCTTGGCAATCTTTTCCTGCCCGCGGAGTCATGTGTTTTCTTCCCCGGGCACCAAAAAGGCTTGATTTTTAAAAACTAGAAGCAACACCATTTTTAGACATGGAATGGCATCCTGAATCTCGTGGTGAAGTCCATTTTTGCATTTGGTGTCAAAAAAAATTTGGCTTCAAAAAAACTATTAGGAGCTTGGCAATCTTTTCCTGACCGCGGAGTCATGTGTTTTCTTCCCAGGGCACCAAAAAGGCTTGATTTTTAAATACTGGAAGCAACACCAGTTTTAGACATGGAATTGCATCCTGAATCTCGTGGTGAAGTCCGTTTTTGCATTTGGTGTCAAAAAAAATTTGGCTTCAAAAAACCAATTAGGAGCTTGGCAATCTTTTCCTGACCGCGGAGACGTGTTTTGTTCCACGGGCACCAAAAAGGCTTGATTTTTAAAAACTGGAAGCAACACCATTTTTAGACATGGAATTCCATCCTGAATCTCGTGGTGAAGTCCGTTTTTGCATTTGGTGTCAAAAAAAAATTTGGCTTCAAAAAACCAATTCGGAGCATGGCAATCTTTTCCTGACCGGGGAGTCATGTGTTTTGTTCCACGGGCACCAAAAAGGCTTGATTTTTAAAAACTGGAAGCAACACCCTTTTTAGACATGGAATTGGATCCTGAATCTCGTGGTGAAGTCCGTTTTTGCATTTGGTGTCAAAAAAAATTTGGCTTCAAAAAACCAGTTAGGAGCTTGGCAATCTTTTCCTGACCACGGAGTCATGTGTTTTGTTCCACGGGCACCAAAAAGGCTTGATTTTTAAAAACTGGAAGCAACACCATTTTTAGACATGGAATTGCATCCTGAATCTCGTGGTGAAGTCCGTTTTTGCATTTAGTGTCAAAAAAAATTTGGCTTCAAAAAACCTATTGGGAGCTTGGCAAACTTTTCCTCCCCGCGGAGTCATGTGTTTTCTTCCCCGGGCACCAAAAAGGCTTGATTTTAAAAAACTGGAAGCAACACCAGTTTTAGACATGGAATTCCATCCTGAATCTCGTGGTGAAGTCCGTTTTTGCATTTGGTGTCAAAAAAAATTTGGCTTCAAAAAACCAATTCGGAGCATGGCAATCTTTTCCTGACCGGGGAGTCATGTGTTTTGTTCCACGGGCACCAAAAAGGCTTGATTTTTAAAAACTGGAAGCAACACCATTTTTAGACATGGAATTGCATCCTGAATCTCGTGGTGAAGTCCGTTTTTGCATTTAGTGTCAAAAAAAATTTGGCTTCAAAAAACCTATTGGGAGATTGGCAAACTTTTCCTGACCGCAGATTCATGTGTTTTCTTCCCCGGGCACCAAAAAGGCTTGATTTTTAAAAACTGGAAGCAACACCATTTTTAGACATGGAATTGCATCCTGAATCTCGTGGAGAAGTACGTTTTTGCATTTGGTGTCAAAAAAAATTTGGCTTCAAAAAACCAGTTAGGAGCTTGGCAATCTTTTCCTGACCGCGGAGTCATGTGTTTTGTTCCACGGGCACCAAAAAGGCTTGATTTTTAAAAACTGGAAGCAACACCATTTTTAGACATGGAATTGCATCCTGAATCTCGTGGTGAAGTCCGTTTTTGCATTTGGTGTCAAAAAAAAATTTGGCTTCAAAAAAACAATTCGGAGCTTGGCAATCTTTTCCTGCCCGCGGAGTCATGTGTTTTCTTCCCCGGGCACCAAAAAGGCTTGATTTTTAAAAACTGGAAGCAACACCATTTTTAGACATGGAATTGCATCCTGAATCTCGTGGTGAAGTCCGTTTTTGCATTTGGTGTCAAAAAAAATTTGGCTTCAAAAAACCTATTGGGATCTTGGCAATCTTTTCCTGACCGCGGAGTCATGTCTTTTGTTCCACGGGCACCAAAAAGGCTTGATTTTTAAAACTGGAAGCAACACCATTTTTAGACATGGAATTGCATCCTGAATCTCGTGGTGAAGTCCGTTTTTGCATTTGGTGTCAAAAAAAATTTGGCTTCAAAAAACCAATTAGGAGCTTGGCAATCTTTTCCTGACCGCGGAGTCATGTGTTTTCTTCCCAGGGCACCAAAAAGGCTTGATTTTAAAAACTGGAAGCAACACCATTTTTAGACATGGAATTGCATCCTGAATCTCGTGGTGAAGTCCATTTTTGCATTTGGTGTCAAAAAAAATTTGGCTTCAAAAAACCTATTGGGAGTTTGGCAAACTTTTCCTGACCGCGGAGTCATGTGTTTTCTTCCCCGGGCACCAAAAAGGCTTGATTTTTAAAAACTGGAAGCAACACCATTTTTAGACATGGAATTGCATCCTGAATCTCGTGGTGAAGTCCGTTTTTGCATTTGGTGTCAAAAAAAATTTGGCTTCAAAAAACCAATTAGGAGCTTGGCAATCTTTTCCTGACCGCGGAGTCATGTGTTTTCTTCCCCGGGCACCAAAAAGGCTTGATTTTTAAAAACTGGAAGCAACACCATTTTTAGACATGGAATTGCATCCTGAATCTCGTGGTTAAGTCCGTTTTTGCATTTGGTGTCAAAAAAAATTTGGCTTCAAAAAACCTATTGGGATCTTGGCAATCTTTTCCTGACCGCGGAGTCATGCGTTTTTTTCCCCGGGCACCAAAAAGGCTTGATTTTTAAAAACTAGAAGAAACACCATTTTTAGACATGGAATGGCATCCTGAATCTCGTGGTGAAGTCCGTTTTTGCATTTGGTGTCAAAAAAAATTTGGCTTCAAAAAACCTATTGGGAGCTTGGCAAACTTTTCCTGACCGCGGAGTCATGTGTTTTCTTCCCCGGGCACCAAAAAGTCTTGATTTTTAAAAACTGGAAGCAACACCATTTTTAGACATGGAATTCCATCCTGAATCTCGTGGTGAAGTCTGTTTTTGCATTTGGTGTCAAAAAAAATTTGGCCTCAAAAAACCTATTGGGATCTTGGCAATCTTTTCCTGCCCGCGGAGTCATGTGTTTTCTTCCCCGGGCACCAAAAAGGCTTGATTTTTAAAAACCGGAAGCAACACCATTTTTAGACATGGAATTGCATCCTGAATCTCGTGGTGAAGTCCGTTTTTGCATTTGGTGTCAAAAAAAATTTGCCTTCAAAAAACCTATTGGGAGCTTGGCAATCTTTTCCTGACCGCAGAGTCATGTGTTTTCTTCCCCGGGCACCAAAAAGGCTTGATTTTTAAAAACTGGAAGCAACACCATTTTTAGACATGGAATTGCATCCTGAATCTCGTGGTGAAGTCCGTTTTTGCATTTGGTGTCAAAAAAAATTTGGCTTCAAAAAACCAATTCGGAGCTTGACAATCTTTTCCTGACCGCGGAGTCATGTGTTTTGTTCCACGGGCACCAAAAAGGCTTGATTTTTAAAAACTGGAAGCAACACCATTTTTAGACATGGAATTCCATCCTGAATCTCGTGGTGAAGTCCGTTTTTGCATTTGGTGTCAAAAAAAATTTGGCTTCAAAAAACCAATTAGGAGCTTGGCAATCTTTTCCTGCCCGCGGAGTCATGTGTTTTCTTCCCCGGGCACCAAAAAGGCTTGATTTTTAAAAACTGGAAGCAACACCATTTTTAGACATGGAATTGCATCCTGAATCTCGTGGTGAAGTCCGTTTTTGCATTTGGTGTCAAAAAAAATTTGCCTTCAAAAAACCTATTGGGAGCTTGGCAATCTTTTCCTGACCGCAGAGTCATGTGTTTTCTTCCCCGGGCACCAAAAAGGCTTGATTTTTAAAAACTGGAAGCAACACCATTTTTAGACATGGAATTGCATCCTGAATCTCGTGGTGATGTCCGTTTTTGCATTTGGTGTCAAAAAAAATTTGGCTTCAAAAAACCAATTCGGAGCTTGGCAATCTTTTCCTGACCGCGGAGTCATGTGTTTTGTTCCACGGGCACCAAAAAGGCTTGATTTTTAACAACTGGAAGCAACACCATTTTTAGACATGGAATTCCATCCTGAATCTCGTGGTGAAGTCCGTTTTTGCATTTGGTGTCAAAAAAAATTTGGCTTCAAAAAACCAATTAGGAGCTTGGCAATCTTTTCCTGACCGCGGAGTCATGTGTTTTCTTCCCCGGGCACCAAAAAGGCTTGATTTTTAAAAACTGGAAGCAACACCATTTTTAGACATGGAATTCCATCCTGAATCTCGTGGTGAAGTCCGTTTTTGCATTTGGTGTCAAAAAAAATTTGGCTTCAAAAAACCTATTGGGAGCTTGGCAAACTTTTCCTGACCGCGGAGTCATGTGTTTTCTTCCCAGGGCACCAAAAAGGCTTGATTTTTAAAAACTGGAAGCAACACCAGTTTTAGACATGGAATTCCATCCTGAATCTCGTGGTGAAGTCCGTTTTTGCATTTGGTGTCAAAAAAAATTTGGCTTCAAAAAACCAATTCGGAGCTTGGCAATCTTTTCCTGACCGCGTTGTCATGTGTTTTGTTCCACGGGCACCAAAAAGGCTTGATTTTTAAAAACTGGAAGCAACACCATTTTTAGACATGGAATGGCATCCTGAATCTCGTGGTGAAGTCCGTTTTTGCATTTGGTGTCAAAAAAAATTTGGCTTCAAAAAACCTATTGGGAGCTTGGCAAACTTTTCCTGACCGCGGAGTCATGTGTTTTCTTCCCCGGGCACCAAAAAGTCTTGATTTTTAAAAACTGGAAGCAACACCATTTTTAGACATGGAATTCCATCCTGAATCTCGTGGTGAAGTCTGTTTTTGCATTTGGTGTCAAAAAAAATTTGGCCTCAAAAAACCTATTGGGATCTTGGCAATCTTTTCCTGCCCGCGGAGTCATGTGTTTTCTTCCCCGGGCACCAAAAAGGCTTGATTTTTAAAAACTGGAAGCAACACCATTTTTAGACATGGAATTGCATCCTGAATCTCGTGGTGAAGTCCGTTTTTGCATTTGGTGTCAAAAAAAATTTGGCTTCAAAAAACCAGTTAGGAGCTTGGCAATCTTTTCCTGACCACGGAGTCATGTGTTTTGTTCCACGGGCACCAAAAAGGCTTGATTTTTAAAAACTGGAAGCAACGCCATTTTTAGACATGGAATTGCATCCTGAATCTCGTGGTGAAGTCCGTTTTTGCATTTGGTGTCAAAAAAAATTTGGCTTCAAAAAACCTATTGGGAGCTTGGCAAACTTTTCCTCCCCGCGGAGTCATGTGTTTTCTTCCCCGGGCACCAAAAAGGCTTGATTTTTAAATACTGGAAGCAACACCATTTTTAGACATGGAATGGCATCCTGAATCTCGTGGTGAAGTCCATTTTTACATTTGGTGTCAAAAAAAATTTGGCTTCAAAAAACCAATTAGGAGCTTGGCAATCTTTTCCTGACCGCGGAGACGTGTTTTGTTCCACGGGCACCAAAAAGGCTTGATTTTTAAAAACTGGAAGCAACACCATTTTTAGACATGGAATTCCATCCTGAATCTCGTGGTGAAGTCCGTTTTTGCATTTGGTGTCAAAAAAAAATTTGGCTTCAAAAAACCTTTTGGGAGCTTGGCAATCTTTTCCTGCCCGCGGAGTCATGTGTTTTCTTCCCCGGGCACCAAAAAGGCTTGATTTTTAAAAACTGGAAGCAACACCCTTTTTAGACATGGAATTGCATCCTGAATCTCGTGGTGAAGTCCGTTTTTGCATTTGGTGTCAAAAAAAATTTGGCTTCAAAAAACCAGTTAGGAGCTTGGCAATCTTTTCCTGACCACGGAGTCATGTGTTTTGTTCCACGGGCACCAAAAAGGCTTGATTTTTAAAAACTGGAAGCAACACCATTTTTAGACATGGAATTGCATCCTGAATCTCGTGGTGAAGTCCGTTTTTGCATTTAGTGTCAAAAAAAATTTGGCTTCAAAAAACCTATTGGGAGCTTGGCAAACTTTTCCTCCCCGCGGAGTCATGTGTTTTCTTCCCCGGGCACCAAAAAGGCTTGATTTTAAAAAACTGGAAGCAACACCAGTTTTAGACATGGAATTCCATCCTGAATCTCGTGGTGAAGTCCGTTTTTGCATTTGGTGTCAAAAAAAATTTGGCTTCAAAAAACCAATTCGGAGCATGGCAATCTTTTCCTGACCGCGGAGTCATGTGTTTTGTTCCACGGGCACCAAAAAGGCTTGATTTTTAAAAACTGGAAGCAACACCATTTTTAGACATGGAATTGCATCCTGAATCTCGTGGTGAAGTCCGTTTTTGCATTTAGTGTCAAAAAAAATTTGGCTTCAAAAAACCTATTGGGAGATTGGCAAACTTTTCCTGACCGCAGATTCATGTGTTTTCTTCCCCGGGCACCAAAAAGGCTTGATTTTTAAAAACTGGAAGCAACACCATTTTTAGACATGGAATTGCATCCTGAATCTCGTGGAGAAGTACGTTTTTGCATTTGGTGTCAAAAAAAATTTGGCTTCAAAAAACCAGTTAGGAGCTTGGCAATCTTTTCCTGACCGCGGAGTCATGTGTTTTGTTCCACGGGCACCAAAAAGGCTTGATTTTTAAAAACTGGAAGCAACACCATTTTTAGACATGGAATTGCATCCTGAATCTCGTGGTGAAGTCCGTTTTTGCATTTGGTGTCAAAAAAAAATTTGGCTTCAAAAAAACAATTCGGAGCTTGGCAATCTTTTCCTGCCCGCGGAGTCATGTGTTTTCTTCCCCGGGCACCAAAAAGGCTTGATTTTTAAAAACTGGAAGCAACACCATTTTTAGACATGGAATTGCATCCTGAATCTCGTGGTGAAGTCCGTTTTTGCATTTGGTGTCAAAAAAAATTTGGCTTCAAAAAACCTATTGGGATCTTGGCAATCTTTTCCTGACCGCGGAGTCATGTCTTTTGTTCCACGGGCACCAAAAAGGCTTGATTTTTAAAACTGGAAGCAACACCATTTTTAGACATGGAATTGCATCCTGAATCTCGTGGTGAAGTCCGTTTTTGCATTTGGTGTCAAAAAAAATTTGGCTTCAAAAAACCAATTAGGAGCTTGGCAATCTTTTCCTGACCGCGGAGTCATGTGTTTTCTTCCCAGGGCACCAAAAAGGCTTGATTTTAAAAACTGGAAGCAACACCATTTTTAGACATGGAATTGCATCCTGAATCTCGTGGTGAAGTCCATTTTTGCATTTGGTGTCAAAAAAAATTTGGCTTCAAAAAACCTATTGGGAGTTTGGCAAACTTTTCCTGACCGCGGAGTCATGTGTTTTCTTCCCCGGGCACCAAAAAGGCTTGATTTTTAAAAACTGGAAGCAACACCATTTTTAGACATGGAATTGCATCCTGAATCTCGTGGTGAAGTCCGTTTTTGCATTTGGTGTCAAAAAAAATTTGGCTTCAAAAAACCAATTAGGAGCTTGGCAATCTTTTCCTGCCCGCGGAGTCATGTGTTTTCTTCCCCGGGCACCAAAAAGGCTTGATTTTTAAAAACTGGAAGCAACACCATTTTTAGACATGGAATTGCATCCTGAATCTCGTGGTTAAGTCCGTTTTTGCATTTGGTGTCAAAAAAAATTTGGCTTCAAAAAACCTATTGGGATCTTGGCAATCTTTTCCTGACCGCGGAGTCATGCGTTTTCTTCCCCGGGCACCAAAAAGGCTTGATTTTTAAAAACTAGAAGAAACACCATTTTTAGACATGGAATGGCATCCTGAATCTCGTGGTGAAGTCCGTTTTTGCATTTGGTGTCAAAAAAAATTTGGCTTCAAAAAACCTATTGGGAGCTTGGCAAACTTTTCCTGACCGCGGAGTCATGTGTTTTCTTCCCCGGGCACCAAAAAGTCTTGATTTTTAAAAACTGGAAGCAACACCATTTTTAGACATGGAATTCCATCCTGAATCTCGTGGTGAAGTCTGTTTTTGCATTTGGTGTCAAAAAAAATTTGGCCTCAAAAAACCTATTGGGATCTTGGCAATCTTTTCCTGCCCGCGGAGTCATGTGTTTTCTTCCCCGGGCACCAAAAAGGCTTGATTTTTAAAAACCGGAAGCAACACCATTTTTAGACATGGAATTGCATCCTGAATCTCGTGGTGAAGTCCGTTTTTGCATTTGGTGTCAAAAAAAATTTGCCTTCAAAAAACCTATTGGGAGCTTGGCAATCTTTTCCTGACCGCAGAGTCATGTGTTTTCTTCCCCGGGCACCAAAAAGGCTTGATTTTTAAAAACTGGAAGCAACACCATTTTTAGACATGGAATTGCATCCTGAATCTCGTGGTGAAGTCCGTTTTTGCATTTGGTGTCAAAAAAAATTTGGCTTCAAAAAACCAATTCGGAGCTTGACAATCTTTTCCTGACCGCGGAGTCATGTGTTTTGTTCCACGGGCACCAAAAAGGCTTGATTTTTAAAAACTGGAAGCAACACCATTTTTAGACATGGAATTCCATCCTGAATCTCGTGGTGAAGTCCGTTTTTGCATTTGGTGTCAAAAAAAATTTGGCTTCAAAAAACCAATTAGGAGCTTGGCAATCTTTTCCTGCCCGCGGAGTCATGTGTTTTCTTCCCCGGGCACCAAAAAGGCTTGATTTTTAAAAACTGGAAGCAACACCATTTTTAGACATGGAATTGCATCCTGAATCTCGTGGTGAAGTCCGTTTTTGCATTTGGTGTCAAAAAAAATTTGCCTTCAAAAAACCTATTGGGAGCTTGGCAATCTTTTCCTGACCGCAGAGTCATGTGTTTTCTTCCCCGGGCACCAAAAAGGCTTGATTTTTAAAAACTGGAAGCAACACCATTTTTAGACATGGAATTGCATCCTGAATCTCGTGGTGATGTCCGTTTTTGCATTTGGTGTCAAAAAAAATTTGGCTTCAAAAAACCAATTCGGAGCTTGGCAATCTTTTCCTGACCGCGGAGTCATGTGTTTTGTTCCACGGGCACCAAAAAGGCTTGATTTTTAACAACTGGAAGCAACACCATTTTTAGACATGGAATTCCATCCTGAATCTCGTGGTGAAGTCCGTTTTTGCATTTGGTGTCAAAAAAAATTTGGCTTCAAAAAACCAATTAGGAGCTTGGCAATCTTTTCCTGACCGCGGAGTCATGTGTTTTCTTCCCCGGGCACCAAAAAGGCTTGATTTTTAAAAACTGGAAGCAACACCATTTTTAGACATGGAATTCCATCCTGAATCTCGTGGTGAAGTCCGTTTTTGCATTTGGTGTCAAAAAAAATTTGGCTTCAAAAAACCTATTGGGAGCTTGGCAAACTTTTCCTGACCGCGGAGTCATGTGTTTTCTTCCCAGGGCACCAAAAAGGCTTGATTTTTAAAAACTGGAAGCAACACCAGTTTTAGACATGGAATTCCATCCTGAATCTCGTGGTGAAGTCCGTTTTTGCATTTGGTGTCAAAAAAAATTTGGCTTCAAAAAACCAATTCGGAGCTTGGCAATCTTTTCCTGACCGCGTTGTCATGTGTTTTGTTCCACGGGCACCAAAAAGGCTTGATTTTTAAAAACTGGAAGCAACACCATTTTTAGACATGGAATGGCATCCTGAATCTCGTGGTGAAGTCCGTTTTTGCATTTGGTGTCAAAAAAAATTTGGCTTCAAAAAACCTATTGGGAGCTTGGCAAACTTTTCCTGACCGCGGAGTCATGTGTTTTCTTCCCCGGGCACCAAAAAGTCTTGATTTTTAAAAACTGGAAGCAACACCATTTTTAGACATGGAATTCCATCCTGAATCTCGTGGTGAAGTCTGTTTTTGCATTTGGTGTCAAAAAAAATTTGGCCTCAAAAAACCTATTGGGATCTTGGCAATCTTTTCCTGCCCGCGGAGTCATGTGTTTTCTTCCCCGGGCACCAAAAAGGCTTGATTTTTAAAAACCGGAAGCAACACCAGTTTTAGACATGGAATTGCATCCTGAATCTCGTGGTGAAGTCCGTTTTTGCATTTGGTGTCAAAAAAAATTTGGCTTCAAAAAACCAATTAGGAGCTTGGCAATCTTTTCCTGACCGCGGAGACGTGTTTTGTTCCACGGGCACCAAAAAGGCTTGATTTTTAAAAACTGGAAGCAACACCATTTTTAGACATGGAATTCCATCCTGAATCTCGTGGTGAAGTCCGTTTTTGCATTTGGTGTCAAAAAAAAATTTGGCTTCAAAAAACCTTTTGGGAGCTTGGCAATCTTTTCCTGCCCGCGGAGTCATGTGTTTTCTTCCCCGGGCACCAAAAAGGCTTGATTTTTAAAAACTGGAAGCAACACCCTTTTTAGACATGGAATTGGATCCTGAATCTCGTGGTGAAGTCCGTTTTTGCATTTGGTGTCAAAAAAAATTTGGCTTCAAAAAACCAGTTAGGAGCTTGGCAATCTTTTCCTGACCACGGAGTCATGTGTTTTGTTCCACGGGCACCAAAAAGGCTTGATTTTTAAAAACTGGAAGCAACACCATTTTTAGACATGGAATTGCATCCTGAATCTCGTGGTGAAGTCCGTTTTTGCATTTAGTGTCAAAAAAAATTTGGCTTCAAAAAACCTATTGGGAGCTTGGCAAACTTTTCCTCCCCGCGGAGTCATGTGTTTTCTTCCCCGGGCACCAAAAAGGCTTGATTTTAAAAAACTGGAAGCAACACCAGTTTTAGACATGGAATTCCATCCTGAATCTCGTGGTGAAGTCCGTTTTTGCATTTGGTGTCAAAAAAAATTTGGCTTCAAAAAACCAATTCGGAGCATGGCAATCTTTTCCTGACCGCGGAGTCATGTGTTTTGTTCCAGGGGCACCAAAAAGGCTTGATTTTTAAAAACTGGAAGCAACACCATTTTTAGACATGGAATTGCATCCTGAATCTCGTGGAGAAGTACGTTTTTGCATTTGGTGTCAAAAAAAATTTGGCTTCAAAAAACCTATTGGGAGATTGGCAAACTTTTCCTGACCGCAGATTCATGTGTTTTCTTCCCCGGGCACCAAAAAGGCTTGATTTTTAAAAACTGGAAGCAACACCATTTTTAGACATGGAATTGCATCCTGAATCTCGTGGAGAAGTACGTTTTTGCATTTGGTGTCAAAAAAAATTTGGCTTCAAAAAACCAGTTAGGAGCTTGGCAATCTTTTCCTGACCGCGGAGTCATGTGTTTTGTTCCACGGGCACCAAAAAGGCTTGATTTTTAAAAACTAGAAGCAACACCATTTTTAGACATGGAATTGCATCCTGAATCTCGTGGTGAAGTCCGTTTTTGCATTTGGTGTCAAAAAAAAATTTGGCTTCAAAAAAACAATTCGGAGCTTGGCAATCTTTTCCTGCCCGCGGAGTCATGTGTTTTCTTCCCCGGGCACCAAAAAGGCTTGATTTTTAAAAACTGGAAGCAACACCATTTTTAGACATGGAATTGCATCCTGAATCTCGTGGTGAAGTCCGTTTTTGCATTTGGTGTCAAAAAAAATTTGGCTTCAAAAAACCAATTCGGAGCTTGACAATCTTTTCCTGACCGCGGAGTCATGTGTTTTGTTCCACGGGCACCAAAAAGGCTTGATTTTTAAAAACTGGAAGCAACACCATTTTTAGACATGGAATTCCATCCTGAATCTCGTGGTGAAGTCCGTTTTTGCATTTGGTGTCAAAAAAAATTTGGCTTCAAAAAACCAATTAGGAGCTTGGCAATCTTTTCCTGCCCGCGGAGTCATGTGTTTTCTTCCCCGGGCACCAAAAAGGCTTGATTTTTAAAAACTGGAAGCAACACCATTTTTAGACATGGAATTGCATCCTGAATCTCGTGGTGAAGTCCGTTTTTGCATTTGGTGTCAAAAAAAATTTGCCTTCAAAAAACCTATTGGGAGCTTGGCAATCTTTTCCTGACCGCAGAGTCATGTGTTTTCTTCCCCGGGCACCAAAAAGGCTTGATTTTTAAAAACTGGAAGCAACACCATTTTTAGACATGGAATTGCATCCTGAATCTCGTGGTGATGTCCGTTTTTGCATTTGGTGTCAAAAAAAATTTGGCTTCAAAAAACCAATTCGGAGCTTGGCAATCTTTTCCTGACCGCGGAGTCATGTGTTTTGTTCCACGGGCACCAAAAAGGCTTGATTTTTAACAACTGGAAGCAACACCATTTTTAGACATGGAATTCCATCCTGAATCTCGTGGTGAAGTCCGTTTTTGCATTTGGTGTCAAAAAAAATTTGGCTTCAAAAAACCAATTAGGAGCTTGGCAATCTTTTCCTGACCGCGGAGTCATGTGTTTTCTTCCCCGGGCACCAAAAAGGCTTGATTTTTAAAAACTGGAAGCAACACCATTTTTAGACATGGAATTCCATCCTGAATCTCGTGGTGAAGTCCGTTTTTGTATTTGGTGTCAAAAAAAATTTGGCTTCAAAAAACCTATTGGGAGCTTGGCAAACTTTTCCTGACCGCGGAGTCATGTGTTTTCTTCCCAGGGCACCAAAAAGGCTTGATTTTTAAAAACTGGAAGCAACACCAGTTTTAGACATGGAATTCCATCCTGAATCTCGTGGTGAAGTCCGTTTTTGCATTTGGTGTCAAAAAAAATTTGGCTTCAAAAAACCAATTCGGAGCTTGGCAATCTTTTCCTGACCGCGTTATCATGTGTTTTGTTCCACGGGCACCAAAAAGGCTTGATTTTTAAAAACTGGAAGCAACACCATTTTTAGACATGGAATGGCATCCTGAATCTCGTGGTGAAGTCCGTTTTTGCATTTGGTGTCAAAAAAAATTTGGCTTCAAAAAACCTATTGGGAGCTTGGCAAACTTTTCCTGACCGCGGAGTCATGTGTTTTCTTCCCCGGGCACCAAAAAGTCTTGATTTTTAAAAACTGGAAGCAACACCATTTTTAGACATGGAATTCCATCCTGAATCTCGTGGTGAAGTCTGTTTTTGCATTTGGTGTCAAAAAAAATTTGGCCTCAAAAAACCTATTGGGATCTTGGCAATCTTTTCCTGCCCGCGGAGTCATGTGTTTTCTTCCCCGGGCACCAAAAAGGCTTGATTTTTAAAAACCGGAAGCAACACCAGTTTTAGACATGGAATTGCATCCTGAATCTCGTGGTGAAGTCCGTTTTTGCATTTGGTGTCAAAAAAAATTTGGCTTCAAAAAACCAATTAGGAGCTTGGCAATCTTTTCCTGACCGCGGAGACGTGTTTTGTTCCACGGGCACCAAAAAGGCTTGATTTTTAAAAACTGGAAGCAACACCATTTTTAGACATGGAATTCCATCCTGAATCTCGTGGTGAAGTCCGTTTTTGCATTTGGTGTCAAAAAAAAATTTGGCTTCAAAAAACCTTTCGGGAGCTTGGCAATCTTTTCCTGCCCGCGGAGTCATGTGTTTTCTTCCCCGGGCACCAAAAAGGCTTGATTTTTAAAAACTGGAAGCAACACCCTTTTTAGACATGGAATTGGATCCTGAATCTCGTGGTGAAGTCCGTTTTTGCATTTGGTGTCAAAAAAAATTTGGCTTCAAAAAACCAGTTAGGAGCTTGGCAATCTTTTCCTGACCACGGAGTCATGTGTTTTGTTCCACGGGCACCAAAAAGGCTTGATTTTTAAAAACTGGAAGCAACACCATTTTTAGACATGGAATTGCATCCTGAATCTCGTGGTGAAGTCCGTTTTTGCATTTAGTGTCAAAAAAAATTTGGCTTCAAAAAACCTATTGGGAGCTTGGCAAACTTTTCCTCCCCGCGGAGTCATGTGTTTTCTTCCCCGGGCACCAAAAAGGCTTGATTTTAAAAAACTGGAAGCAACACCAGTTTTAGACATGGAATTCCATCCTGAATCTCGTGGTGAAGTCCGTTTTTGCATTTGGTGTCAAAAAAAATTTGGCTTCAAAAAACCAATTCGGAGCATGGCAATCTTTTCCTGACCGCGGAGTCATGTGTTTTGTTCCAGGGGCACCAAAAAGGCTTGATTTTTAAAAACTGGAAGCAACACCATTTTTAGACATGGAATTGCATCCTGAATCTCGTGGAGAAGTACGTTTTTGCATTTGGTGTCAAAAAAAATTTGGCTTCAAAAAACCTATTGGGAGATTGGCAAACTTTTCCTGACCGCAGATTCATGTATTTTCTTCCCCGGGCACCAAAAAGGCTTGATTTTTAAAAACTGGAAGCAACACCATTTTTAGACATGGAATTGCATCCTGAATCTCGTGGAGAAGTACGTTTTTGCATTTGGTGTCAAAAAAAATTTGGCTTCAAAAAACCAGTTAGGAGCTTGGCAATCTTTTCCTGACCGCGGAGTCATGTGTTTTGTTCCACGGGCACCAAAAAGGCTTGATTTTTAAAAACTGGAAGCAACACCATTTTTAGACATGGAATTGCATCCTGAATCTCGTGGTGAAGTCCGTTTTTGCATTTGGTGTCAAAAAAAAATTTGGCTTCAAAAAAACAATTCGGAGCTTGGCAATCTTTTCCTGCCCGCGGAGTCATGTGTTTTCTTCCCCGGGCACCAAAAAGGCTTGATTTTTAAAAACTGGAAGCAACACCATTTTTAGACATGGAATTGCATCCTGAATCTCGTGGTGAAGTCCGTTTTTGCATTTGGTGTCAAAAAAAATTTGGCTTCAAAAAACCTATTGGGATCTTGGCAATCTTTTCCTGACCGCGGAGTCATGTCTTTTGTTCCACGGGCACCAAAAAGGCTTGATTTTTAAAACTGGAAGCAACACCATTTTTAGACATGGAATTGCATCCTGAATCTCGTGGTGAAGTCCGTTTTTGCATTTGGTGTCAAAAAAAATTTGGCTTCAAAAAACCAATTAGGAGCTTGGCAATCTTTTCCTGACCGCGGAGTCATGTGTTTTCTTCCCAGGGCACCAAAAAGGCTTGATTTTAAAAACTGGAAGCAACACCATTTTTAGACATGGAATTGCATCCTGAATCTCGTGGTGAAGTCCATTTTTGCATTTGGTGTCAAAAAAAATTTGGCTTCAAAAAACCTATTGGGAGTTTGGCAAACTTTTCCTGACCGCGGAGTCATGTGTTTTCTTCCCCGGGCACCAAAAAGGCTTGATTTTTAAAAACTGGAAGCAACACCATTTTTAGACATGGAATTGCATCCTGAATCTCGTGGTGAAGTCCGTTTTTGCATTTGGTGTCAAAAAAAATTTGGCTTCAAAAAACCAATTAGGAGCTTGGCAATCTTTTCCTGCCCGCGGAGTCATGTGTTTTCTTCCCCGGGCACCAAAAAGGCTTGATTTTTAAAAACTGGAAGCAACACCATTTTTAGACATGGAATTGCATCCTGAATCTCGTGGTTAAGTCCGTTTTTGCATTTGGTGTCAAAAAAAATTTGGCTTCAAAAAACCTATTGGGATCTTGGCAATCTTTTCCTGACCGCGGAGTCATGCGTTTTCTTCCCCGGGCACCAAAAAGGCTTGATTTTTAAAAACTAGAAGAAACACCATTTTTAGACATGGAATGGCATCCTGAATCTCGTGGTGAAGTCCGTTTTTGCATTTGGTGTCAAAAAAAATTTGGCTTCAAAAAACCTATTGGGAGCTTGGCAAACTTTTCCTGACCGCGGAGTCATGTGTTTTCTTCCCCGGGCACCAAAAAGTCTTGATTTTTAAAAACTGGAAGCAACACCATTTTTAGACATGGAATTCCATCCTGAATCTCGTGGTGAAGTCTGTTTTTGCATTTGGTGTCAAAAAAAATTTGGCCTCAAAAAACCTATTGGGATCTTGGCAATCTTTTCCTGCCCGCGGAGTCATGTGTTTTCTTCCCCGGGCACCAAAAAGGCTTGATTTTTAAAAACCGGAAGCAACACCATTTTTAGACATGGAATTGCATCCTGAATCTCGTGGTGAAGTCCGTTTTTGCATTTGGTGTCAAAAAAAATTTGCCTTCAAAAAACCTATTGGGAGCTTGGCAATCTTTTCCTGACCGCAGAGTCATGTGTTTTCTTCCCCGGGCACCAAAAAGGCTTGATTTTTAAAAACTGGAAGCAACACCATTTTTAGACATGGAATTGCATCCTGAATCTCGTGGTGAAGTCCGTTTTTGCATTTGGTGTCAAAAAAAATTTGGCTTCAAAAAACCAATTCGGAGCTTGACAATCTTTTCCTGACCGCGGAGTCATGTGTTTTGTTCCACGGGCACCAAAAAGGCTTGATTTTTAAAAACTGGAAGCAACACCAGTTTTAGACATGGAATTGCATCCTGAATCTCGTGGTGAAGTCCGTTTTTGCATTTGGTGTCAAAAAAAATTTGGCTTCAAAAAACCAATTAGGAGCTTGGCAATCTTTTCCTGCCCGCGGAGTCATGTGTTTTCTTCCCCGGGCACCAAAAAGGCTTGATTTTTAAAAACTGGAAGCAACACCATTTTTAGACATGGAATTGCATCCTGAATCTCGTGGTGAAGTCCGTTTTTGCATTTGGTGTCAAAAAAAATTTGCCTTCAGAAAACCTATTGGGAGCTTGGCAATCTTTTCCTGACCGCAGAGTCATGTGTTTTCTTCCCCGGGCACAAAAAAGGCTTGATTTTTAACAACTGGAAGCAACACCATTTTTAGACATGGAATTCCATCCTGAATCTCGTGGTGAAGTCCGTTTTTGCATTTGGTGTCAAAAAAAATTTGGCTTCAAAAAACCAATTAGGAGCTTGGCAATCTTTTCCTGACCGCGGAGTCATGTGTTTTCTTCCCCGGGCACCAAAAAGGCTTGATTTTTAAAAACTGGAAGCAACACCATTTTTAGACATGGAATTCCATCCTGAATCTCGTGGTGAAGTCCGTTTTTGCATTTGGTGTCAAAAAAAATTTGGCTTCAAAAAACCTATTGGGAGCTTGGCAAACTTTTCCTGACCGCGGAGTCATGTGTTTTCTTCCCAGGGCACCAAAAAGGCTTGATTTTTAAAAACTGGAAGCAACACCAGTTTTAGACATGGAATTCCATCCTGAATCTCGTGGTGAAGTCCGTTTTTGCATTTGGTGTCAAAAAAAATTTGGCTTCAAAAAACCAATTCGGAGCTTGGCAATCTTTTCCTGACCGCGTTGTCATGTGTTTTGTTCCACGGGCACCAAAAAGGCTTGATTTTTAAAAACTGGAAGCAACACCATTTTTAGACATGGAATGGCATCCTGAATCTCGTGGTGAAGTCCGTTTTTGCATTTGGTGTCAAAAAAAATTTGGCTTCAAAAAACCTATTGGGAGCTTGGCAAACTTTTCCTGACCGCGGAGTCATGTGTTTTCTTCCCCGGGCACCAAAAAGTCTTGATTTTTAAAAACTGGAAGCAACACCATTTTTAGACATGGAATTCCATCCTGAATCTCGTGGTGAAGTCTGTTTTTGCATTTGGTGTCAAAAAAAATTTGGCCTCAAAAAACCTATTGGGATCTTGGCAATCTTTTCCTGCCCGCGGAGTCATGTGTTTTCTTCCCCGCGCACCAAAAAGGCTTGATTTTTAAAAACCGGAAGCAACACCATTTTTAGACATGGAATTGCATCCTGAATCTCGTGGTGAAGTCCGTTTTTGCATTTGGTGTCAAAAAAAATTTGCCTTCAAAAAACCTATTGGGAGCTTGGCAATCTTTTCCTGACCGCAGAGTCATGTGTTTTCTTCCCCGGGCACCAAAAAGGCTTGATTTTTAAAAACTGGAAGCAACACCATTTTTAGACATGGAATTGCATCCTGAATCTCGTGGTGAAGTCCGTTTTTGCATTTGGTGTCAAAAAAAATTTGGCTTCAAAAAACCAATTCGGAGCTTGACAATCTTTTCCTGACCGCGGAGTCATGTGTTTTGTTCCACGGGCACCAAAAAGGCTTGATTTTTAAAAACTGGAAGCAACACCATTTTTAGACATGGAATTCCATCCTGAATCTCGTGGTGAAGTCCGTTTTTGCATTTGGTGTCAAAAAAAATTTGGCTTCAAAAAACCAATTAGGAGCTTGGCAATCTTTTCCTGCCCGCGGAGTCATGTGTTTTCTTCCCCGGGCACCAAAAAGGCTTGATTTTTAAAAACTGGAAGCAACACCATTTTTAGACATGGAATTGCATCCTGAATCTCGTGGTGAAGTCCGTTTTTGCATTTGGTGTCAAAAAAAATTTGCCTTCAAAAAACCTATTGGGAGCTTGGCAATCTTTTCCTGACCGCAGAGTCATGTGTTTTCTTCCCCGGGCACCAAAAAGGCTTGATTTTTAAAAACTGGAAGCAACACCATTTTTAGACATGGAATTCCATCCTGAATCTCGTGGTGAAGTCCGTTTTTGCATTTGGTGTCAAAAAAAATTTGGCTTCAAAAAACCTATTGGGAGCTTGGCAAACTTTTCCTGACCGCGGAGTCATGTGTTTTCTTCCCAGGGCACCAAAAAGGCTTGATTTTTAAAAACTGGAAGCAACACCAGTTTTAGACATGGAATTCCATCCTGAATCTCGTGGTGAAGTCCGTTTTTGCATTTGGTGTCAAAAAAAATTTGGCTTCAAAAAACCAATTCGGAGCTTGGCAATCTTTTCCTGACCGCGGAGTCATGTGTTTTCTTCCCAGGGCACCAAAAAGGCTTGATTTTTAAAAACTGGAAGCAACACCATTTTTAGACATGGAATTCCATCCTGAATCTCGTGGTGAAGTCCGTTTTTGCATTTGGTGTCAAAAAAAAATTTGGCTTCAAAAAAACAATTCGGAGCTTGGCAATCTTTTCCTGACCGCGGAGTCATGTTTTTTCTTCCCCGGGCACCAAAAAGGCTTGATTTTTAAAAACTGGAAGCAACACCATTTTTAGACATGGAATTGCATCCTGAATCTCGTGGTGAAGTCCGTTTTTGCATTTGGTGTCAAAAAAAATTTGGCTGCAAAAAACCTATTGGGATCTTGGCAATCTTTTCCTGACCGCGGAGTCATGTGTTTTCTTCCCCGGGCACCAAAAAGGCTTGATTTTTAAAAACTGGAAGCAACACCATTTTTAGACATGGAATTCCATCCTGAATCTCGTGGTGAAGTCCGTTTTTGCATTTGGTGTCAAAAAAAATTTGGCTTCAAAAAACCTATTGGGAGCTTGGCAAACTTTTCCTGACCGCGGAGTCATGTGTTTTCTTCCCAGGGCACCAAAAAGGCTTGATTTTTAAAAACTGGAAGCAACACCAGTTTTAGACATGGAATTCCATCCTGAATCTCGTGGTGAAGTCCGTTTTTGCATTTGGTGTCAAAAAAAATTTGGCTTCAAAAAACCAATTCGGAGCTTGGCAATCTTTTCCTGACCGCGGAGTCATGTGTTTTGTTCCATGGGCACCAAAAAGGCTTGATTTTTAAAAACTGGAAGCAACAACATTTTTAGACATGGAATTGCATCCTGAATCTCGTGGTGAAGTCCGTTTTTGCATTTGGTGTCAAAAAAAAATTTGGCTTCAAAAAAACAATTCGGAGCTTGGCAATCTTTTCCTGACAGCGGAGTCATGTGTTTTCTTCCCCGGGCACCAAAAAGGCTTGATTTTTAAAAACTGGAAGCAACACCATTTTTAGACATGGAATTGCATCCTGAATCTCGTGGTGAAGTCCGTTTTTGCATTTGGTGTCAAAAAAAATTTGGCTTCAAAAAACCTATTGGGAGCTTGGCAAACTTTTCCTGACCGCGGAGTCATGTGTTTTCTTCCCCGGGCACCAAAAAGGCTTGATTTTTAAAAACTGGAAGCAACACCATTTTTAGACATGGAATTGCATCCTGAATCTCGTGGTGAAGTCCGTTTTTGCATTTGGTGTCAAAAAAAATTTGGCTTCAAAAAACCAATTCGGAGCTTGGCAATCTTTTCCTGACCGCGGAGTCATGTGTTTTGTTGCACGGGCACCAAAAAGGCTTGATTTTTAAAAACTGGAAGCAACACCATTTTTAGACATGGAATTCCATCCTGAATCTCGTGGTGAAGTCCGTTTTTGCATTTGGTGTCAAAAAAAAATTTGGCTTCAAAAAAACAATTCGGAGCTTGGCAATCTTTTCCTGACCGCGGAGTCATGTGTTTTCTTCCCCGGGCACCAAAAAGGCTTGATTTTTAAAAACTGGAAGCAACACCATTTTTAGACATGGAATTGCATCCTGAATCTCGTGGTGAAGTCCGTTTTTGCATTTGGTGTCAAAAAAAATTTGGCTTCAAAAAACCTATTGGGAGCTTGGCAAACTTTTCCTGACTGCGGAGTCATGTGTTTTCTTCCCAGGGCACCAAAAAGGCTTGATTTTTAAAAACTGGAAGCAACACCATTTTTAGACATGGAATGGCATCCTGAATCTCGTGGTGAAGTCCGTTTTTGCATTTGGTGTCAAAAAAAATTTGGCTTCAAAAAACCTATTGGGATCTTGGCAATCTTTTCCTGACCGCGGAGTCATGTGTTTTCTTCCCCGGGCACCAAAAAGGCTTGATTTTTAAAACTGGAAGCAACACCATTTTTAGACATGGAATTGCATCAAGAATCTCGTGGTGAAGTCCGTTTTTGCATTTGGTGTCAAAAAAAATTTGGCTTCAAAAAACCAATTAGGAGCTTGGCAATCTTTTCCTGACCGCGGAGTCATGTGTTTTCTTCCCAGGGCACCAAAAATGCTTGATTTTTAAAAACTGGAAGCAACACCATTTTTAGACATGGAATTGCATCCTGAATCTCGTGGTGAAGTCCGTTTTTGCACTTGGTGTCAAAAAAAAATTTGGCTTCAAAAAAACCTATTGGGAGCTTGGCAATCTTTTCCTGACAGCGGAGTCATGTGTTTTCTTCCCCGGGCACCAAAAAGGCTTGATTTTTAAAAACTGGAAGCAACACCATTTTTAGACATGGAATTGCATCCTGAATCTCGTGGTGAAGTCCGTTTTTGCATTTGGTGTCAAAAAAAATTTGGCTTCAAAAAACCTATTGGGAGCTTGGAAAACTTTTCCTGACCGCGGAGACATGTGTTTTCTTCCCCGGGCACCAAAAAGGCTTGATTTTTAAAAACTGGAAGCAACACCATTTTTAGACATGGAATTGCATCCTGAATCTCGTGGTGAAGTCCGTTTTTGCATTTGGTGTCAAAAAAAATTTGGCTTCAAAAAACCTATTGGGATCTTGGCAATCTTTTCCTGCCCGCGGAGTCATGTGTTTTCTTCCCGGGGCACCAAAAAGGCTTGATTTTTAAAAACTGGAAGCAACACCATTTTTAGACATAGAATTGCATCCTGAATCTCGTGGTGAAGTCCGTTTTTGCATTTGGTGTCAAAAAAAATTTGGCTTCAAAAAACCAATTCGGAGCTTGGCAATCTTTTCCTGACCGCGGAGTCATGTGTTTTCTTCCCCGGGCACCAAAAAGGCTTGATTTTTAAAAACTGGAAGCAACACCATTTTTTGACATGGAATTGCATCCTGAATCTCGTGGTGAAGTCCGTTTTTGCATTTGGTGTCAAAAAAAATTTGGCTTCAAAAAACCTATTGGGAGCTTGGCAAACTTTTCCTGACCGCGGAGTCATGTGTTTTCTTCCCCGGGCACCAAAAAGGCTTGATTTTTAAAAACTGGAAGCAACACCATTTTTAGACATGGAATTGCATCCTGAATCTCGTGGTGAAGTCCGTTTTTGCATTTGGTGTCAAAAAAAATTTGGCTTCAAAAAACCAATTCGGAGCTTGGCAATCTTTTCCTGACCGCGGAGTCATGTGTTTTCTTCCCCGGGCACCAAAAAGGCTTGATTTTTAAAAACTGGAAGCAACACCATTTTTAGACATGGAATTCCATCCTGAATCTCGTGGTGAAGTCCGTTTTTGCATTTGGTGTCAAAAAAAAATTTGGCTTCAAAAAAACAATTCGGAGCTTGGCAATCTTTTCCTGACCGCGGAGTCATGTGTTTTCTTCCCCGGGCACCAAAAAGGCTTGATTTTTAAAAACTGGAAGCAACACCATTTTTAGACATGGAATTGCATCCTGAATCTCGTGGTGAAGTCCGTTTTTGCATTTGGTGTCAAAAAAAATTTGGCTTCAAAAAACCTATTGGGAGCTTGGCAAACTTTTCCTGACTGCGGAGTCATGTGTTTTCTTCCCAGGGCACCAAAAAGGCTTGATTTTTAAAAACTGGAAGCAACACCATTTTTAGACATGGAATTGCATCCTGAATCTCGTGGTGAAGTCCGTTTTTGCATTTGGTGTCAAAAAAAATTTGGCTTCAAAAAACCTATTGGGATCTTGGCAATCTTTTCCTGACCGCGGAGTCATGTGTTTTCTTCCCCGGGCACCAAAAAGGCTTGATTTTTAAAACTGGAAGCAACACCATTTTTAGACATGGAATTGCATCAAGAATCTCGTGGTGAAGTCCGTTTTTGCATTTGGTGTCAAAAAAAATTTGGCTTCAAAAAACCAATTAGGAGCTTGGCAATCTTTTCCTGACCGCGGAGTCATGTGTTTTCTTCCCAGGGCACCAAAAATGCTTGATTTTTAAAAACTGGAAGCAACACCATTTTTAGACATGGAATTGCATCCTGAATCTCGTGGTGAAGTCCGTTTTTGCACTTGGTGTCAAAAAAAAATTTGGCTTCAAAAAAACCTATTGGGAGCTTGGCAATCTTTTCCTGACAGCGGAGTCATGTGTTTTCTTCCCCGGGCACCAAAAAGGCTTGATTTTTAAAAACTGGAAGCAACACCATTTTTAGACATGGAATTGCATCCTGAATCTCGTGGTGAAGTCCGTTTTTGCATTTGGTGTCAAAAAAAATTTGGCTTCAAAAAACCTATTGGGAGCTTGGAAAACTTTTCCTGACCGCGGAGACATGTGTTTTCTTCCCCGGGCACCAAAAAGGCTTGATTTTTAAAAACTGGAAGCAACACCATTTTTAGACATGGAATTGCATCCTGAATCTCGTGGTGAAGTCCGTTTTTGCATTTGGTGTCAAAAAAAATTTGGCTTCAAAAAACCTATTGGGATCTTGGCAATCTTTTCCTGACCGCGGAGTCATGTGTTTTCTTCCCCGGGCACCAAAAAGGCTTGATTTTTAAAAACTGGAAGCAACCCCATTTTTAGACATGGAATTGCATCCTGAATCTCATGGTGAAGTCTGTTTTTGCATTTGGTGTCAAAAAAAATTTGGCTTCAAAAAACCTATTGGGAGCTTGGCAAACTTTTCCTGACCGCGGAGTCATGTGTTTTCTTCCCAGGGCACCAAAAAGGCTTGATTTTTAAAAACTGGAAGCAACACCAGTTTTAGACATGGAATTCCATCCTGAATCTCGTGGTGAAGTCCGTTTTTGCATTTGGTGTCAAAAAAAATTTGGCTTCAAAAAACCTATTGGGATCTTGGCAATCTTTTCCTGCCCGCGGAGTCATGTGTTTTCTTCCCGGGGCACCAAAAAGGCTTGATTTTTAAAAACTGGAAGCAACACCATTTTTAGACATAGAATTGCATCCTGAATCTCGTGGTGAAGTCCGTTTTTGCATTTGGTGTCAAAAAAAATTTGGCTTCAAAAAACCAATTCGGAGCTTGGCAATCTTTTCCTGACCGCGGAGTCATGTGTTTTCTTCCCCGGGCACCAAAAAGGCTTGATTTTTAAAAACTGGAAGCAACACCATTTTTTGACATGGAATTGCATCCTGAATCTCGTGGTGAAGTCCGTTTTTGCATTTGGTGTCAAAAAAAATTTGGCTTCAAAAAACCTATTGGGAGCTTGGCAAACTTTTCCTGACCGCGGAGTCATGTGTTTTCTTCCCCGGGCACCAAAAAGGCTTGATTTTTAAAAACTGGAAGCAACACCAGTTTTAGACATGGAATTCCATCCTGAATCTCGTGGTGAAGTCCGTTTTTGCATTTGGTGTCAAAAAAAATTTGGCTTCAAAAAACCTATTGGGATCTTCGCAATCTTTTCCTGACCGCGGAGTCATGCGTTTCCTTCCCGGGGCACCAAAAAGGCTTGATTTTTAAAAACTGGAAGCAACACCATTTTTAGACATGGAATTGCATCCTGAATCTCGTGGTGAAGTCCGTTTTTGCATTTGGTGTCAAAAAAAATTTGGCTTCAAAAAACCTATTGGGAGCTTGGAAAACTTTTCCTGACCGCGGAGACATGTGTTTTCTTCCCCGGGCACCAAAAAGGCTTGATTTTTAAAAACTGGAAGCAACACCATTTTTAGACATGGAATTGCATCCTGAATCTCGTGGTGAAGTCCGTTTTTGCATTTGGTGTCAAAAAAAATTTGGCTTCAAAAAACCTATTGGGATCTTGGCAATCTTTTCCTGACCGCGGAGTCATGTGCTTTCTTCCCCGGGCACCAAAAAGGCTTGATTTTTAAAAACTGGAAGCAACCCCATTTTTAGACATGGAATTGCATCCTGAATCTCATGGTGAAGTCTGTTTTTGCATTTGGTGTCAAAAAAAATTTGGCTTCAAAAAACCTATTGGGAGCTTGGCAAACTTTTCCTGACTGCGGAGTCATGTGTTTTCTTCCCAGGGCACCAAAAAGGCTTGATTTTTAAAAACTGGAAGCAACACCAGTTTTAGACATGGAATTCCATCCTGAATCTCGTGGTGAAGTCCGTTTTTGCATTTGGTGTCAAAAAAAATTTGGCTTCAAAAAACCTATTGGGATCTTGGCAATCTTTTCCTGCCCGCGGAGTCATGTGTTTTTTTCCCGGGGCACCAAAAAGGCTTGATTTTTAAAAACTGGAAGCAACACCATTTTTAGACATAGAATTGCATCCTGAATCTCGTGGTGAAGTCCGTTTTTGCATTTGGTGTCAAAAAAAATTTGGGTTCAAAAAACCAATTCGGAGCTTGGCAATCTTTTCCTGACCGCGGAGTCATGTGTTTTCTTCCCCGGGCACCAAAAAGGCTTGATTTTTAAAAACTGGAAGCAACACCATTTTTTGACATGGAATTGCATCCTGAATCTCGTGGTGAAGTCCGTTTTTGCATTTGGTGTCAAAAAAAATTTGGCTTCAAAAAATCTATTGGGAGCTTGGCAATCTTTTCCTGACCGCGGAGTCATGCGTTTTCTTCCCCGGGCACCAAAAAGGCTTGATTTTTAAAAACTAGAAGAAACACCATTTTTAGACATGGAATGGCATCCTGAATCTCGTGGTGAAGTCCGTTTTTGCATTTGGTGTCAAAAAAAATTTGGCTTCAAAAAACCTATTGGGAGCTTGGCAAACTTTTCCTGACCGCGGAGTCATGTGTTTTCTTCCCAGGGCACCAAAAAGGCTTGATTTTTAAAAACTGGAAGCAACACCAGTTTTAGACATGGAATTCCATCCTGAATCTCGTGGTGAAGTCCGTTTTTGCATTTGGTGTCAAAAAAAATTTGGCTTCAAAAAACCTATTGGGATCTTCGCAATCTTTTCCTGACCGCGGAGTCATGCGTTTCCTTCCCGGGGCACCAAAAAGGCTTGATTTTTAAAAACTGGAAGCAACACCATTTTTAGACATGGAATTGCATCCTGAATCTCGTGGTGAAGTCCGTTTTTGCATTTGGTGTCAAAAAAAATTTGGCTTCAAAAAACCTATTGGGAGCTTGGCAAACTTTTCCTGACCGCGGAGTCATGTGTTTTCTTCCCCGGGCACCAAAAAGGCTTGATTTTTAAAAACTGGAAGCAACACCAGTTTTAGACATGGAATTCCATCCTGAATCTCGTGGTGAAGTCCGTTTTTGCATTTGGTGTCAAAAAAAATTTGGCTTCAAAAAACCAATTCGGAGCTTGGCAATCTTTTCCTGACCGCGGAGTCATGTGTTTTGTTCCACGGGCACCAAAAAGGCTTGATTTTTAAAAACTGGAAGCAACACCATTTTTAGACATGGAATTCCATCCTGAATCTCGTGGTGAAGTCCGTTTTTGCATTTGGTGTCAAAAAAAAATTTGGCTTCAAAAAAACAATTCGGAGCTTGGCAATCTTTTCCTGCCCGCGGAGTCATGTGTTTTCTTCCCCGGGCACCAAAAAGGCTTGATTTTTAAAAACTGGAAGCAACACCATTTTTAGACATGGAATTGCATCCTGAATCTCGTGGTGAAGTCCGTTTTTGCATTTGGTGTCAAAAAAAATTTGCCTTCAAAAAACCTATTGGGAGCTTGGCAATCTTTTCCTGACCGCAGAGTCATGTGTTTTCTTCCCCGGGCACCAAAAAGGCTTGATTTTTAAAAACTGGAAGCAACACCATTTTTAGACATGGAATTGCATCCTGAATCTCGTGGTGAAGTCCGTTTTTGCATTTGGTGTCAAAAAAAATTTGGCTTCAAAAAACCAATTCGGAGCTTGGCAATCTTTTCCTGACCGCGGAGTCATGTGTTTTGTTCCACGGGCACCAAAAAGGCTTGATTTTTAAAAACTGGAAGCAACACCATTTTTAGACATGGAATTCCATCCTGAATCTCGTGGTGAAGTCCGTTTTTGCATTTGGTGTCAAAAAAAATTTGGCTTCAAAAAACCTATTGGGAGCTTGGCAAACTTTTCCTGACCGCGGAGTCATGTGTTTTCTTCCCAGGGCACCAAAAAGGCTTGATTTTTAAAAACTGGAAGCAACACCAGTTTTAGACATGGAATTCCATCCTGAATCTCGTGGTGAAGTCCGTTTTTGCATTTGGTGTCAAAAAAAATTTGGCTTCAAAAAACCAATTCGGAGCTTGGCAATCTTTTCCTGACCGCGGAGTCATGTGTTTTGTTCCATGGGCACCAAAAAGGCTTGATTTTTAAAAACTGGAAGCAACAACATTTTTAGACATGGAATTGCATCCTGAATCTCGTGGTGAAGTCCGTTTTTGCATTTGGTGTCAAAAAAAATTTGGCTTCAAAAAACCAATTAGGAGCTTGGCAATCTTTTCCTGACCGCGGAGTCATGTGTTTTCTTCCCCGGGCACCAAAAAGGCTTGATTTTTAAAAACTGGAAGCAACACCATTTTTAGACATGGAATTGCATCCTGAATCTCGTGGTGAAGTCCGTTTTTGCATTTGGTGTCAAAAAAATTTTGGCTTCAAAAAACCTATTGGGATCTTGGCAATCTTTTCCTGACCGCGGAGTCATGTGTTTTCTTCCCCGGGCACCAAAAAGGCTTGATTTTTAAAAACTGGAAGCAACAACATTTTTAGACATGGAATTCCATCCTGAATCTCGTGGTGAAGTCCGTTTTTGCATTTGGTGTCAAAAAAAATTTGGCTTCAAAAAACCTATTGGGAGCTGGGCAAACTTTTCCTGACCGCGGAGTCATGTGTTTTCTTCCCAGGGCACCAAAAAGGCTTGATTTTTAAAAACTGGAAGCAACACCAGTTTTAGACATGGAATTCCATCCTGAATCTCGTGGTGAAGTCCGTTTTTGCATTTGGTGTCAAAAAAAATTTGGCTTCAAAAAACCAATTCGGAGCTTGGCAATCTTTTCCTGACCGCGGAGTCATGTGTTTTGTTCCATGGGCACCAAAAAGGCTTGATTTTTAAAAACTGGAAGCAACAACATTTTTAGACATGGAATTGCATCCTGAATCTCGTGGTGAAGTCCGTTTTTGCATTTGGTGTCAAAAAAAAATTTGGCTTCAAAAAAACAATTCGGAGCTTGGCAATCTTTTCCTGACAGCGGAGTCATGTGTTTTCTTCCCCGGGCACCAAAAAGGCTTGATTTTTAAAAACTGGAAGCAACACCATTTTTAGACATGGAATTGCATCCTGAATCTCGTGGTGAAGTCCGTTTTTGCATTTGGTGTCAAAAAAAATTTGGCTTCAAAAAACCTATTGGGAGCTTGGCAATCTTTTCCTGACCGCGGAGTCATGTGTTTTGTTCCCCGGGCACCAAAAAGGCTTGATTTTTAAAAACTGGAAGCAACACCATTTTTAGACATGGAATTGCATCCTGAATCTCGTGGTGAAGTCCGTTTTTGCATTTGGTGTCAAAAAAAATTTGGCTTCAAAAAACCTATTGGGATCTTGGCAATCTTTTCCTGACCGCGGAGTCATGTGTTTTCTTCCCCGGGCACCAAAAAGGCTTGATTTTTAAAAACTGGAAGCAACACCATTTTTAGACATGGAATTCCATCCTGAATCTCGTGGTGAAGTCCGTTCTTGCATTTGGTGTCAAAAAAAATTTGGCTTCAAAAAACCTATTGGGAGCTGGGCAAACTTTTCCTGACCGCGGAGTCATGTGTTTTCTTCCCAGGGCACCAAAAAGGCTTGATTTTTAGAAACTGGAAGCAACACCAGTTTTAGACATGGAATTCCATCCTGAATCTCGTGGTGAAGTCCGTTTTTGCATTTGGTGTCAAAAAAAATTTGGCTTCAAAAAACCAATTCGGAGCTTGGCAATCTTTTCCTGACCGCGGAGTCATGTGTTTTCTTCCCCGGGCACCAAAAAGGCTTGATTTTTAAAAACTGGAAGCAACACCATTTTTAGACATGGAATTGCATCCTGAATCTCGTGGTGAAGTCCGTTTTTGCATTTGGTGTCAAAAAAATTTTGGCTTCAAAAAACCTATTGGGATCTTGGCAATCTTTTCCTGACCGCGGAGTCATGTGTTTTCTTCCCCGGGCACCAAAAAGGCTTGATTTTTAAAAACTGGAAGCAACACCATTTTTAGACATGGAATTCCATCCTGAATCTCGTGGTGAAGTCCTTTTTTGCATTTGGTGTCAAAAAAAATTTGGCTTCAAAAAACCTATTGGGAGCTGGGCAAACTTTTCCTGACCGCGGAGTCATGTGTTTTCTTCCCAGGGCACCAAAAAGGCTTGATTTTTAAAAACTGGAAGCAACACAAGTTTTAGACATGGAATTCCATCCTGAATCTCGTGGTGAAGTCCGTTTTTGCATTTGGTGTCAAAAAAAATTTGGCTTCAAAAAACCAATTCGGAGCTTGGCAATCTTTTCCTGACCGCGGAGTCATGTGTTTTGTTCTATGGGCACCAAAAAGGCTTGATTTTTAAAAACTGGAAGCAACAACATTTTTAGACATGGAATTGCATCCTGAATCTCGTGGTGAAGTCCGTTTTTGCATTTGGTGTCAAAAAAAAATTTGGCTTCAAAAAAACAATTCGGAGCTTGGCAATCTTTTCCTGACAGCGGAGTCATGTGTTTTCTTCCCCGGGCACCAAAAAGGCTTGATTTTTAAACTGGAAGCAACACCATTTTTAGACATGGAATTGCATCCTGAATCTCGTGGTGAAGTCCGTTTTTGCATTTGGTGTCAAAAAAAATTTGGCTTCAAAAAACCTATTGGGAGCTTGGCAATCTTTTCCTGACCGCGGAGTCATGTGTTTTGTTCCCCGGGCACCAAAAAGGCTTGATTTTTAAAAACTGGAAGCAACACCATTTTTAGACATGGAATTCCATCCTGAATCTCGTGGTGAAGTCCGTTTTTGCATTTGGTGTCAAAAAAAATTTGGCTTCAAAAAACCTATTGGGAGCTGGGCAAACTTTTCCTGACCGCGGAGTCATGTGTTTTCTTCCCAGGGCACCAAAAAGGCTTGATTTTTAAAAACTGGAAGCAACACAAGTTTTAGACATGGAATTCCATCCTGAATCTCGTGGTGAAGTCCGTTTTTGCATTTGGTGTCAAAAAAAATTTGGCTTCAAAAAACCAATTCGGAGCTTGGCAATCTTTTCCTGACCGCGGAGTCATGTGTTTTGTTCTATGGGCACCAAAAAGGCTTGATTTTTAAAAACTGGAAGCAACAACATTTTTAGACATGGAATTGCATCCTGAATCTCGTGGTGAAGTCCGTTTTTGCATTTGGTGTCAAAAAAAAATTTGGCTTCAAAAAAACAATTCGGAGCTTGGCAATCTTTTCCTGACAGCGGAGTCATGTGTTTTCTTCCCCGGGCACCAAAAAGGCTTGATTTTTAAAAACTGGAAGCAACACCATTTTTAGACATGGAATTGCATCCTGAATCTCGTGGTGAAGTCCGTTTTTGCATTTGGTGTCAAAAAAAATTTGGCTTCAAAAAACCTATTGGGAGCTTGGCAATCTTTTCCTGACCGCGGAGTCATGTGTTTTGTTCCCCGGGCACCAAAAAGGCTTGATTTTTAAAAACTGGAAGCAACACCATTTTTAGACATGGAATTGCATCCTGAATCTCGTGGTGAAGTCCGTTTTTGCATTTGGTGTCAAAAAAAAATTTGGCTTCAAAAAAACAATTCGGAGCTTGGCAATCTTTTCCTGCCCGCGGAGTCATGTGTTTTCTTCCCCGGGCACCAAAAAGGCTTGATTTTTAAAAACTGGAAGCAACACCATTTTTAGACATGGAATTGCATCCTGAATCTCGTGGTGAAGTCCGTTTTTGCATTTGGTGTCAAAAAAAATTTGCCTTCAAAAAACCTATTGGGAGCTTGGCAATCTTTTCCTGACCGCAGAGTCATGTGTTTTCTTCCCCGGGCACCAAAAAGGCTTGATTTTTAAAAACTGGAAGCAACACCATTTTTAGACATGTAATTGCATCCTGAATCTCGTGGTGAAGTCTGTTTTTGCATTTGGTGTCAAAAAAAATTTGGCTTCAAAAAACCAATTCGGAGCTTGGCAATCTTTTCCTGACCGCGGAGTCATGTGTTTTGTTCCACGGGCACCAAAAAGGCTTGATTTTTAAAAACTGGAAGCAACACCATTTTTAGACATGGAATTGCATCCTGAATCTCGTGGTGAAGTCCGTTTTTGCATTTGGTGTCAAAAAAAATTTGGCTTCAAAAAACCTATTGGGATCTTGGCAATCTTTTCCTGACCGCGGAGTCATGTGTTTTCTTCCCCGGGCACCAAAAAGGCTTGATTTTTAAAAACTGGAAGCAACACCATTTTTAGACATGGAATTCCATCCTGAATCTCGTGGTGAAGTCCGTTTTTGCATTTGGTGTCAAAAAAAATTTGGCTTCAAAAAACCTATTGGGAGCTGGGCAAACTTTTCCTGACCGCGGAGTCATGTGTTTTCTTCCCAGGGCACCAAAAAGGCTTGATTTTTAAAAACTGGAAGCAACACCATTTTTAGACATGGAATTGCATCCTGAATCTCGTGGTGAAGTCCGTTTTTGCATTTGGTGTCAAAAAAAATTTGGCTTCAAAAAACCAATTCGGAGCTTGGCAATCTTTTCCTGACCGCGGAGTCATGTGTTTTGTTCCACGGGCACCAAAAAGGCTTGATTTTTAAAAACTGGAAGCAACACCATTTTTAGACATGGAATTCCATCCTGAATCTCGTGGTGAAGTCCGTTTTTGCATTTGGTGTCAAAAAAAATTTGGCTTCAAAAAACCAATTAGGAGCTTGGCAATCTTTTCCTGACCGCGGAGTCATGTGTTTTCTTCCCCGGGCACCAAAAAGGCTTGATTTTTAAAAACTGGAAGCAACACCATTTTTAGACATGGAATTGCATCCTGAATCTCGTGGTGAAGTCCGTTTTTGCATTTGGTGTCAAAAAAAATTTGCCTTCAAAAAACCTATTGGGAGCTTGGCAATCTTTTCCTGACCGCAGAGTCATGTGTTTTCTTCCCCGGGCACCAAAAAGGCTTGATTTTTAAAAACTGGAAGCAACACCATTTTTAGACATGGAATTGCATCCTGAATCTCGTGGTGAAGTCCGTTTTTGCATTTGGTGTCAAAAAAAATTTGGCTTCAAAAAACCAATTCGGAGCTTGGCAATCTTTTCCTGACCGCGGAGTCATGTGTTTTGTTCCACGGGCACCAAAAAGGCTTGATTTTTAAAAACTGGAAGCAACACCATTTTTAGACATGGAATTCCATCCTGAATCTCGTGGTGAAGTCCGTTTTTGCATTTGGTGTCAAAAAAAATTTACCTTCAAAAAACCAATTAGGAGCTTGGCAATCTTTTCCTGACCGCGGAGTCATGTGTTTTCTTCCCCGGGCACCAAAAAGGCTTGATTTTTAAAAACTGGAAGCAACACCATTTTTAGACATGGAATTGCATCCTGAATCTCGTGGTGAAGTCCGTTTTTGCATTTGGTGTCAAAAAAAATTTGGCTTCAAAAAACCTATTGGGATCTTGGCAATCTTTTCCTGACCGCGGAGTCATGTGTTTTCTTCCCCGGGCACCAAAAAGGCTTGATTTTTAAAAACTGGAAGCAACACCAGTTTTAGACATGGAATTCCATCCTGAATCTCGTGGTGAAGTCCGTTTTTGCATTTGGTGTCAAAAAAAATTTGGCTTCAAAAAACCAATTCGGAGCTTGGCAATCTTTTCCTGACCGCGGAGTCATGTGTTTTGTTCCATGGGCACCAAAAAGGCTTGATTTTTAAAAACTGGAAGCAACACCATTTTTAGACATGGAATTGCATCCTGAATCTCGTGGTGAAGTCCGTTTTTGCATTTGGTGTCAAAAAAAATTTGGCTTCAAAAAACCAATTCGGAGCTTGGCAATCTTTTCCTGACCGCGGAGTCATGTGTTTTGTTCCACGGGCACCAAAAAGGCTTGATTTTTAAAAACTGGAAGCAACACCATTTTTAGACATGGAATTCCATCCTGAATCTCGTGGTGAAGTCCGTTTTTGCATTTGGTGTCAAAAAAAATTTGGCTTCAAAAAACCAATTAGGAGCTTGGCAATCTTTTCCTGACCGCGGAGTCATGTGTTTTCTTCCCCGGGCACCAAAAAGGCTTGATTTTTAAAAACTGGAAGCAACACCATTTTTAGACATGGAATTGCATCCTGAATCTCGTGGTGAAGTCCGTTTTTGCATTTGGTGTGAAAAAAATTTTGGCTTCAAAAAACCTATTGGGATCTTGGCAATCTTTTCCTGACCGCGGAGTCATGTGTTTTCTTCCCCGGGCACCAAAAAGGCTTGATTTTTAAAAACTGGAAGCAACACCATTTTTAGACATGGAATTCCATCCTGAATCTCGTGGTGAAGTCCGTTTTTGCATTTGGTGTCAAAAAAAATTTGGCTTCAAAAAACCTATTGGGAGCTGGGCAAACTTTTCCTGACCGTGGAGTCATGTGTTTTCTTCCCAGGGCACCAAAAAGGCTTGATTTTTAAAAACTGGAAGCAACACCAGTTTTAGACATGGAATTCCATCCTGAATCTCGTGGTGAAGTCCGTTTTTGCATTTGGTGTCAAAAAAAATTTGGCTTCAAAAAACCAATTCGGAGCTTGGCAATCTTTTCCTGACCGCGGAGTCATGTGTTTTGTTCCATGGGCACCAAAAAGGCTTGATTTTTAAAAACTGGAAGCAACAACATTTTTAGACATGGAATTGCATCCTGAATCTCGTGGTGAAGTCCGTTTTTGCATTTGGTGTCAAAAAAAAATTTGGCTTCAAAAAAACAATTCGGAGCTTGGCAATCTTTTCCTGACAGCGGAGTCATGTGTTTTCTTCCCCGGGCACCAAAAAGGCTTGATTTTTAAAAACTGGAAGCAACACCATTTTTAGACATGGAATTGCATCCTGAATCTCGTGGTGAAGTCCGTTTTTGCATTTGGTGTCAAAAAAAATTTGCCTTCAAAAAACCTATTGGGAGCTTGGCAATCTTTTCCTGACCGCGGAGTCATGTGTTTTGTTCCCCGGGCACCAAAAAGGCTTGATTTTTAAAAACTGGAAGCAACACCATTTTTAGACATGGAATTGCATCCTGAATCTCGTGGTGAAGTCCGTTTTTGCATTTGGTGTCAAAAAAAAATTTGGCTTCAAAAAAACAATTCGGAGCTTGGCAATCTTTTCCTGCCCGCGGAGTCATGTGTTTTCTTCCCCGGGCACCAAAAAGGCTTGATTTTTAAAAACTGGAAGCAACACCATTTTTAGACATGGAATTGCATCCTGAATCTCGTGGTGAAGTCCGTTTTTGCATTTGGTGTCAAAAAAAATTTGCCTTCAAAAAACCTATTGGGAGCTTGGCAATCTTTTCCTGACCGCAGAGTCATGTGTTTTCTTCCCCGGGCACCAAAAAGGCTTGATTTTAAAAAACTGGAAGCAACACCATTTTTAGACATGGAATTGCATCCTGAATTTCGTGGTGAAGTCCGTTTTTGCATTTGGTGTCAAAAAAAATTTGGCTTCAAAAAACCAATTCGGAGCTTGGCAATCTTTTCCTGACCGCGGAGTCATGTGTTTTGTTCCACGGGCACCAAAAAGGCTTGATTTTTAAAAACTGGAAGCAACACCATTTTTAGACATGGAATTCCATCCTGAATCTCGTGGTGAAGTCCGTTTTTGCATTTGGTGTCAAAAAAAATTTGGCTTCAAAAAACCAATTAGGAGCTTGGCAATCTTTTCCTGACCGCGGAGTCATGTGTTTTCTTCCCCGGGCACCAAAAAGGCTTGATTTTTAAAAACTGGAAGCAACACCATTTTTAGACATGGAATTCCATCCTGAATCTCGTGGTGAAGTCCGTTCTTGCATTTGGTGTCAAAAAAAATTTGGCTTCAAAAAACCTATTGGGAGCTGGGCAAACTTTTCCTGACCGCGGAGTCATGTGTTTTCTTCCCAGGGCACCAAAAAGGCTTGATTTTTAAAAACTGGAAGCAACACCAGTTTTAGACATGGAATTCCATCCTGAATCTCGTGGTGAAGTCCGTTTTTGCATTTGGTGTCAAAAAAAATTTGGCTTCAAAAAACCAATTCGGAGCTTGGCAATCTTTTCCTGACCGCGGAGTCATGTGTTTTGTTCCATGGGCACCAAAAAGGCTTGATTTTTAAAAACTGGAAGCAACACCATTTTTAGACATGGAATTGCATCCTGAATCTCGTGGTGAAGTCCGTTTTTGCATTTGGTGTCAAAAAAAATTTGGCTTCAAAAAACCAATTCGGAGCTTGGCAATCTTTTCCTGACCGCGGAGTCATGTGTTTTCTTCCCCGGGCACCAAAAAGGCTTGATTTTTAAAAACTGGAAGCAACACCATTTTTAGACATGGAATTGCATCCTGAATCTCGTGGTGAAGTACGTTTTTGCATTTGGTGTCAAAAAAAATTTGCCTTCAAAAAACCTATTGGGAGCTTGGCAATCTTTTCCTGACCGCAGAGTCATGTGTTTTCTTCCCCGGGCACCAAAAAGGCTTGATTTTTAAAAACTGGAAGCAACACCATTTTTAGACATGGAATTGCATCCTGAATCTCGTGGTGAAGTCCGTTTTTGCATTTGGTGTCAAAAAAAATTTGGCTTCAAAAAACCAATTCGGAGCTTGGCAATCTTTTCCTGACCGCGGAGTCATGTGTTTTGTTCCACGGGCACCAAAAAGGCTTGATTTTTAAAAACTGGAAGCAACACCATTTTTAGACATGGAATTCCATCCTGAATCTCGTGGTGAAGTCCGTTTTTGCATTTGGTGTCAAAAAAAATTTGGCTTCAAAAAACCAATTAGGAGCTTGGCAATCTTTTCCTGACCGCGGAGTCATGTGTTTTCTTCCCCGGGCACCAAAAAGGCTTGATTTTTAAAAACTGGAAGCAACACCATTTTTAGACATGGAATTGCATCCTGAATCTCGTGGTGAAGTCCGTTTTTGCATTTGGTGTCAAAAAAAATTTGGCTTCAAAAAACCTATTGGGATCTTGGCAATCTTTTCCTGACCGCGGAGTCATGTGTTTTGTTCCACGGGCCCCAAAAAGGCTTGATTTTTAAAAACTGGAAGCAACACCATTTTTAGACATGGAATTCCATCCTGAATCTCGTGGTGAAGTCCGTTCTTGCATTTGGTGTCAAAAAAAATTTGGCTTCAAAAAACCTATTGGGAGCTGGGCAAACTTTTCCTGACCGCGGAGTCATGTGTTTTCTTCCCAGGGCACCAAAAAGGCTTGATTTTTAAAAACTGGAAGCAACACCAGTTTTAGACATGGAATTCCATCCTGAATCTCGTGGTGAAGTCCGTTTTTGCATTTGGTGTCAAAAAAAATTTGGCTTCAAAAAACCAATTCGGAGCTTGGCAATCTTTTCCTGACCGCGGAGTCATGTGTTTTGTTCCATGGGCACCAAAAAGGCTTGATTTTTAAAAACTGGAAGCAACAGCATTTTTAGACATGGAATTGCATCCTGAATCTCGTGGTGAAGTCCGTTTTTGCATTTGGTGTCAAAAAAAATTTGGCTTCAAAAAACCTATTGGGATCTTGGCAATCTTTTCCTGACCGCGGAGTCATGTGTTTTCTTCCCCGGGCACCAAAAAGGCTTGATTTTTAAAAACTGGAAGCAACACCATTTTTAGACATGGAATTCCATCCTGAATCTCGTGGTGAAGTCCGTTTTTGCATTTGGTGTCAAAAAAAATTTGGCTTCAAAAAACCTATTGGGAGCTGGGCAAACTTTTCCTGACCGCGGAGTCATGTGTTTTCTTCCCAGGGCACCAAAAAGGCTTGATTTTTAAAAACTGGAAGCAACACCATTTTTAGACATGGAATTGCATCCTGAATCTCGTGGTGAAGTCCGTTTTTGCATTTGGTGTCAAAAAAAAATTTGGCTTCAAAAAAACAATTCGGAGCTTGGCAATCTTTTCCTGACAGCGGAGTCATGTGTTTTCTTCCCCGGGCACCAAAAAGGCTTGATTTTTAAAAACTGGAAGCAACACCATTTTTAGACATGGAATTGCATCCTGAATCTCGTGGTGAAGTCCGTTTTTGCATTTGGTGTCAAAAAAAATTTGGCTTCAAAAAACCTATTGGGAGCTTGGCAATCTTTTCCTGACCGCGGAGTCATGTGTTTTGTTCCCCGGGCACCAAAAAGGCTTGATTTTTAAAAACTGGAAGCAACACCATTTTTAGACATGGAATTGCATCCTGAATCTCGTGGTGAAGTCCGTTTTTGCATTTGGTGTCAAAAAAAAATTTGGCTTCAAAAAAACAATTCGGAGCTTGGCAATCTTTTCCTGCCCGCGGAGTCATGTGTTTTCTTCCCCGGGCACCAAAAAGGCTTGATTTTTAAAAACTGGAAGCAACACCATTTTTAGACATGGAATTGCATCCTGAATCTCGTGGTGAAGTCCGTTTTTGCATTTGGTGTCAAAAAAAATTTGCCTTCAAAAAACCTATTGGGAGCTTGGCAATCTTTTCCTGACCGCAGAGTCATGTGTTTTCTTCCCCGGGCACCAAAAAGGCTTGATTTTTAAAAACTGGAAGCAACACCATTTTTAGACATGGAATTGCATCCTGAATCTCGTGGTGAAGTCCGTTTTTGCATTTGGTGTCAAAAAAAATTTGGCTTCAAAAAACCAATTCGGAGCTTGGCAATCTTTTCCTGACCGCGGAGTCATGTGTTTTGTTCCACGGGCACCAAAAAGGCTTGATTTTTAAAAACTGGAAGCAACACCAGTTTTAGACATGGAATTCCATCCTGAATCTCGTGGTGAAGTCCGTTTTTGCATTTGGTGTCAAAAAAAATTTGGCTTCAAAAAACCAATTAGGAGCTTGGCAATCTTTTCCTGACCGCGGAGTCATGTGTTTTCTTCCCCGGGCACCAAAAAGGCTTGATTTTTAAAAACTGGAAGCAACACCATTTTTAGACATGGAATTGCATCCTGAATCTCGTGGTGAAGTCCGTTTTTGCATTTGGTGTCAAAAAAAATTTGGCTTCAAAAAACCTATTGGGATCTTGGCAATCTTTTCCTGACCGCGGAGTCATGTGTTTTCTTCCCCGGGCACCAAAAAGGCTTGATTTTTAAAAACTGGAAGCAACACCATTTTTAGACATGGAATTCCATCCTGAATCTCGTGGTGAAGTCCGTTTTTGCATTTGGTGTCAAAAAAAATTTGGCTTCAAAAAACCTATTGGGAGCTGGGCAAACTTTTCCTGACCGCGGAGTCATGTGTTTTCTTCCCAGGGCACCAAAAAGGCTTGATTTTTAAAAACTGGAAGCAACACCATTTTTAGACATGGAATTGCATCCTGAATCTCGTGGTGAAGTCCGTTTTTGCATTTGGTGTCAAAAAAAATTTGCCTTCAAAAAACCTATTGGGAGCTTGGCAATCTTTTCCTGACCGCAGAGTCATGTGTTTTCTTCCCCGGGCACCAAAAAGGCTTGATTTTTAAAAACTGGAAGCAACACCATTTTTAGACATGGAATTGCATCCTGAATCTCGTGGTGAAGTCCGTTTTTGCATTTGGTGTCAAAAAAAATTTGGCTTCAAAAAACCAATTCGGAGCTTGGCAATCTTTTCCTGACCGCGGAGTCATGTGTTTTCTTCCCCGGGCACCAAAAAGGCTTGATTTTTAAAAACTGGAAGCAACACCATTTTTAGACATGGAATTGCATCCTGAATCTCGTGGTGAAGTCCGTTTTTGCATTTGGTGTCAAAAAAAATTTGGCTTCAAAAAACCTATTGGGATCTTGGCAATCTTTTCCTGACCGCGGAGTCATGTGTTTTCTTCCCCGGGCACCAAAAAGGCTTGATTTTTAAAAACTGGAAGCAACACCATTTTTAGACATGGAATTCCATCCTGAATCTCGTGGTGAAGTCCGTTTTTGCATTTGGTGTCAAAAAAAATTTGGCTTCAAAAAACCTATTGGGAGCTGGGCAAACTTTTCCTGACCGCGGAGTCATGTGTTTTCTTCCCAGGGCACCAAAAAGGCTTGATTTTTAAAAACTGGAAGCAACACCATTTTTAGACATGGAATTGCATCCTGAATCTCGTGGTGAAGTCCGTTTTTGCATTTGGTGTCAAAAAAAATTTGGCTTCAAAAAACCAATTCGGAGCTTGGCAATCTTCTCCTGACCGCGGAGTCATGTGTTTTGTTCCACGGGCACCAAAAAGGCTTGATTTTTAAAAACTGGAAGCAACACCATTTTTAGACATGGAATTCCATCCTGAATCTCGTGGTGAAGTCCGTTTTTGCATTTGGTGTCAAAAAAAATTTGGCTTCAAAAAACCAATTAGGAGCTTGGCAATCTTTTCCTGACCGCGGAGTCATGTGTTTTGTTCCATGGGCACCAAAAAGGCTTGATTTTTAAAAACTGGAAGCAACAACATTTTTAGACATGGAATTGCATCCTGAATCTCGTGGTGAAGTCCGTTTTTGCATTTGGTGTCAAAAAAAAATTTGGCTTCAAAAAAACAATTCGGAGCTTGGCAATCTTTTCCTGACAGCGGAGTCATGTGTTTTCTTCCCCGGGCACCAAAAAGGCTTGATTTTTAAAAACTGGAAGCAACACCATTTTTAGACATGGAATTGCATCCTGAATCTCGTGGTGAAGTCTGTTTTTGCATTTGGTGTCAAAAAAAATTTGGCTTCAAAAAACCTATTGGGAGCTTGGCAAACTTTTCCTGACCGCGGAGTCATGTGTTTTCTTCCCCGGGCACCAAAAAGGCTTGATTTTTAAAAACTGGAAGCAACACCATTTTTAGACATGGAATTGCATCCTGAATCTCGTGGTGAAGTCCGTTTTTGCATTTGGTGTCAAAAAAAATTTGGCTTCAAAAAACCAATTAGGAGCTTGGCAATCTTTTCCTGACCGCGGAGTCATGTGTTTTCTTCCCCGGGCACCAAAAAGGCTTGATTTTTAAAAACTGGAAGCAACACCATTTTTAGACATGGAATTGCATCCTGAATCTCGTGGTGAAGTCCGTTTTTGCATTTGGTGTCAAAAAAAATTTGGCTTCAAAAAACCTATTGGGATCTTGGCAATCTTTTCCTGACCGCGGAGTCATGTGTTTTCTTCCCCGGGCACCAAAAAGGCTTGATTTTTAAAAACTGGAAGCAACACCATTTTTAGACATGGAATTCCATCCTGAATCTCGTGGTGAAGTCCGTTTTTGCATTTGGTGTCAAAAAAAATTTGGCTTCAAAAAACCAATTGGGAGCTTGGCAAACTTTTCCTGACCGCGGAGTCATGTGTTTTCTTCCCAGGGCACCAAAAAGGCTTGATTTTTAAAAACTGGAAGCAACACCAGTTTTAGACATGGAATTCCATCCTGAATCTCATGGTGAAGTCCGTTTTTGCATTTGGTGTCAAAAAAAATTTGGCTTCAAAAAACCAATTCGGAGCTTGGCAATCTTTTCCTGACCGCGGAGTCATGTGTTTTGTTCCACGGGCCCCAAAAAGGCTTGATTTTTAAAAACTGGAAGCAACACCATTTTTACACATGGAATTGCATCCTGAATCTCGTGCAAATGCAAAAAAGTCCGTTTTTGCATTTGGTGTCAAAAAAAATTTGGCTTCAAAAAACCTATTGGGAGCTTGGCAAACTTTTCCTGACCGCGGAGTCATGTGTTTTCTTCCCAGGGCACCAAAAAGGCTTGATTTTTAAAAACTGGAAGCAACACCAGTTTTAGACATGGAATTCCATCCTGAATCTCGTGGTGAAGCCCGTTTTTGCATTTGGTGTCAAAAAAAATTTGGCCTCAAAAAACCTTTTGGGATCTTGGCAATCTTTTCCTGACCGCGGAGTCATGTGTTTTCTTCCCCGGGCACCAAAAAGGCTTGATTTTTAAAAACTGGAAGCAACACCATTTTTAGACATGGAATTGCATCCTGAATCTCGTGGTGAAGTCCGTTTTTGCATTTGGTGTCAAAAAATATTTGGCTGCAAAAAGCTATTGGGATCTTGGCAATCTTTTCCTGACCGCGGAGTCATGTGTTTTCTTCCCCGGGCACCAAAAAGGCTTGATTTTTAAAAACTGGAAGCAACACCATTTTTAGACATGGAATTCCATCCTGAATCTCGTGGTGAAGTCCGTTTTTGCATTTGGTGTCAAAAAAAATTTGGCTTCAAAAAACCTATTGGGAGCTTGGCAAACTTTTCCTGACCGCGGAGTCATGTGTTTTCTTCCCAGGGCACCAAAAAGGCTTGATTTTTAAAAACTGGAAGCAACACCAGTTTTAGACATGGAATTCCATCCTGAATCTCGTGGTGAAGTCCGTTTTTGCATTTGGTGTCAAAAAAAATTTGGCTTCAAAAAACCAATTCGGAGCTTGGCAATCTTTTCCTGACCGCGGAGTCATGTGTTTTGTTCCATGGGCACCAAAAAGGCTTGATTTTTAAAAACTGGAAGCAACAACATTTTTAGACATGGAACTGCATCCTGAATCTCGTGGTGAAGTCCGTTTTTGCATTTGGTGTCAAAAAAAAATTTGGCTTCAAAAAAACAATTCGGAGCTTGGCAATCTTTTCCTGACAGCGGAGTCATGTGTTTTCTTCCCCGGGCACCAAAAAGGCTTGATTTTTAAAAACTGGAAGCAACACCATTTTTAGACATGGAATTGCATCCTGAATCTCGTGGTGAAGTCCGTTTTTGCATTTGGTGTCAAAAAAAATTTGGCTTCAAAAAACCTATTGGGAGCTTGGCAAACTTTTCCTGACCGCGGAGTCATGTGTTTTCTTCCCCGGGCACCAAAAAGGCTTGATTTTTAAAAACTGGAAGCAACACCATTTTTAGACATGGAATTGCATCCTGAATCTCGTGGTGAAGTCCGTTTTTGCATTTGGTGTCAAAAAAAAATTGGCTTCAAAAAACCAATTCGGAGCTTGGCAATCTTTTCCTGACCGCGGAGTCATGTGTTTTGTTCCACGGGCACCAAAAAGGCTTGATTTTTAAAAACTGGAAGCAACACCATTTTTAGACATGGAATTGCATCCTGAATCTCGTGGTGAAGTCCGTTTTTGCATTTGGTGTCAAAAAAAATTTGGCTTCAAAAAACCTATTGGGATCTTGGCAATCTTTTCCTGACCGCGGAGTCATGTGTTTTCTTCCCCGGGCACCAAAAAGGCTTGATTTTTAAAACTGGAAGCAACACCATTTTTAGACATGGAATTGCATCCTGAATCTCGTGGTGAAGTCCGTTTTTGCATTTGGTGTCAAAAAAAATTTGGCTTCAAAAAACCAATTCGGAGCTTGGCAATCTTTTCCTGACCGCGGAGTCATGTGTTTTCTTCCCCGGGCACCAAAAAGGCTTGATTTTTATAAACTGGAAGCAACACCATTTTTTGACATGGAATTGCATCCTGAATTTCGTGGTGAAGTCCGTTTTTGCATTTGGTGTCAAAAAAAATTTGGCTTCAAAAAATCTATTGGGAGCTTGGCAATCTTTTCCTGACCGCGGAGTCATGCGTTTTCTTCCCCGGGCACCAAAAAGGCTTGATTTTTAAAAACTAGAAGAAACACCATTTTTAGACATGGAATGGCATCCTGAATCTCGTGGTGAAGTCCGTTTTTGCATTTGGTGTCAAAAAAAATTTGGCTTCAAAAAACCTATTGGGAGCTTGGCAAACTTTTCCTGACCGCGGAGTCATGTGTTTTCTTCCCCGGGCACCAAAAAGGCTTGATTTTTAAAAACTGGAAGCAACACCAGTTTTAGACATGGAATTCCATCCTGAATCTCGTGGTGAAGTCCGTTTTTGCATTTGGTGTCAAAAAAAATTTGGCTTCAAAAAACCTATTGGGATCTTCGCAATCTTTTCCTGCCCGCGGAGTCATGTGTTTCCTTCCCGGAGCACCAAAAAGGCTTGATTTTTAAAAACTGGAAGCAACACCATTTTTAGACATGGAATTGCATCCTGAATCTCGTGGTGAAGTCCGTTTTTGCATTTGGTGTCAAAAAAAATTTGGCTTCAAAAAACCTATTGGGAGCTTGGCAAACTTTTCCTGACCGCGGAGTCATGTGTTTTCTTCCCAGGGCACCAAAAAGGCTTGATTTTTAAAAACTGGAAGCAACACCAGTTTTAGACATGGAATTCCATCCTGAATCTTGTGGTGAAGTCCGTTTTTGCATTTGGTGTCAAAAAAAATTTGGCTTCAAAAAACCAATTCGGAGCTTGGCAATCTTTTCCTGACCGCGGAGTCATGTGTTTTCTTCCCCGGGCACCAAAAAGGCTTGATTTTTAAAAACTGGAAGCAACACCATTTTTTGACATGGAATTGCATCCTGAATCTCGTGGTGAAGTCCGTTTTTGCATTTGGTGTCAAAAAAAATTTGGCTTCAAAAAATCTATTGGGAGCTTGGCAATCTTTTCCTGACCGCGGAGTCATGCGTTTTCTTCCCCGGGCACCAAAAAGGCTTGATTTTTAAAAACTAGAAGAAACACCATTTTTAGACATGGAATGGCATCCTGAATCTCGTGGTGAAGTCCGTTTTTGCATTTGGTATCAAAAAAAATTTGGCTTCAAAAAACCTATTGGGAGCTTGGCAAACTTTTCCTGACCGCGGAGTCATGTGTTTTCTTCCCAGGGCACCAAAAAGGCTTGATTTTTAAAAACTGGAAGCAACACCAGTTTTAGACATGGAATTCCATCCTGAATCTCGTGGTGAAGTCCGTTTTTGCATTTGGTGTCAAAAAAAATTTGGCTTCAAAAAACCTATTGGGATCTTCGCAATCTTTTCCTGCCCGCGGAGTCATGTGTTTCCTTCCCGGGGCACCAAAAAGGCTTGATTTTTAAAAACTGGAAGAAACACCATTTTTAGACATGGAATTGCATCCTGAATCTCGTGGTGAAGTCCGTTTTTGCATTTGGTGTCAAAAAAAATTTGGCTTCAAAAAACCTATTGGGAGCTTGGCAAACTTTTCCTGACCGCGGAGTCATGTGTTTTCTTCCCAGGGCACCAAAAAGGCTTGATTTTTAAAAACTGGAAGCAACACCATTTTTAGACATGGAATTGCATCCTGAATCTCGTGGTGAAGTCCGTTTTTGCATTTGGTGTCAAAAAAAATTTGGCTTCAAAAAACCTATTGGGAGCTTGGCAAACTTTTCCTGACCGCGGAGTCATGTGTTTTCTTCCCAGGGCACCAAAAAGGCTTGATTTTTAAAAACTGGAAGCAACACCAGTTTTAGACATGGAATTCCATCCTGAATCTCGTGGTGAAGTCCGTTTTTGCATTTGGTGTCAAAAAAAATTTGGCTTCAAAAAACCAATTCGGAGCTTGGCAATCTTTTCCTGACCGCGGAGTCATGTGTTTTGTTCCACGGGCACCAAAAAGGCTTGATTTTTAAAAACTGGAAGCAACACCATTTTTAGACATGGAATTCCATCCTGAATCTCGTGGTGAAGTCCGTTTTTGCATTTGGTGTCAAAAAAAAATTTGGCTTCAAAAAAACAATTCGGAGCTTGGCAATCTTTTCCTGCCCGCGGAGTCATGTGTTTTCTTCCCCGGGCACCAAAAAGGCTTGATTTTTAAAAACTGGAAGCAACACCATTTTTAGACATGGAATTGCATCCTGAATCTCGTGGTGAAGTCCGTTTTTGCATTTGGTGTCAAAAAAAATTTGCCTTCAAAAAACCTATTGGGAGCTTGGCAATCTTTTCCTGACCGCAGAGTCATGTGTTTTCTTCCCCGGGCACCAAAAAGGCTTGATTTTTAAAAACTGGAAGCAACACCATTTTTAGACATGGAATTGCATCCTGAATCTCGTGGTGAAGTCCGTTTTTGCATTTGGTGTCAAAAAAAATTTGGCTTCAAAAAACCAATTCGGAGCTTGGCAATCTTTTCCTGACCGCGGAGTCATGTGTTTTGTTCCACGGGCACCAAAAAGGCTTGATTTTTAAAAACTGGAAGCAACACCATTTTTAGACATGGAATTCCATCCTGAATCTCGTGGTGAAGTCCGTTTTTGCATTTGGTGTCAAAAAAAATTTGGCTTCAAAAAACCAATTAGGAGCTTGGCAATCTTTTCCTGACCGCGGAGTCATGTGTTTTCTTCCCCGGGCACCAAAAAGGCTTGATTTTTAAAAACTGGAAGCAACACCATTTTTAGACATCGAATTGCATCCTGAATCTCGTGGTGAAGTCCGTTTTTGCATTTGGTGTCAAAAAAAATTTGGCTTCAAAAAACCTATTGGGATCTTGGCAATCTTTTCCTGACCGCAGAGTCATGTGTTTTCTTCCCCGGGCACCAAAAAGGCTTGATTTTTAAAAACTGGAAGCAACACCATTTTTAGACATGGAATTGCATCCTGAATCTCGTGGTGAAGTCCGTTTTTGCATTTGGTGTCAAAAAAAATTTGGCTTCAAAAAACCTATTGGGAGCTTGGCAAACTTTTCCTGACCGCGGAGACATGTGTTTTCTTCCCCGGGCACCAAAAAGGCTTGATTTTTAAAAACTGGAAGCAACACCATTTTTAGACATGGAATTGCATCCTGAATCTCGTGGTGAAGTCCGTTTTTGCATTTGGTGTCAAAAAAAATTTGGCTTCAAAAAACCAATTAGGAGCTTGGCAATCTTTTCCTGACCGCGGAGTCATGTGTTTTCTTCCCCGGGCACCAAAAAGGCTTGATTTTTAAAAACTGGAAGCAACACCATTTTTTGACATGGAATTGCATCCTGAATCTCGTGGTGAAGTCCGTTTTTGCATTTGGTGTCAAAAAAAATTTGGCTTCAAAAAATCTATTGGGAGCTTGGCAATCTTTTCCTGACCGCGGAGTCATGCGTTTTCTTCCCCGGGCACCAAAAAGGCTTGATTTTTAAAAACTAGAAGAAACACCATTTTTAGACATCGAATGGCATCCTGAATCTCGTGGTGAAGTCCGTTTTTGCATTTGGTGTCAAAAAAAATTTGGCTTCAAAAAACCTATTGGGAGCTTGGCAAACTTTTCCTGACCGCGGAGTCATGTGTTTTCTTCCCAGGGCACCAAAAAGGCTTGATTTTTAAAAACTGGAAGCAACACCAGTTTTAGACATGGAATTCCATCCTGAATCTCGTGGTGAAGTCCGTTTTTGCATTTGGTGTCAAAAAAAATTTGGCTTCAAAAAACCTATTGGGATCTTCGCAATCTTTTCCTGCCCGCGGAGTCATGTGTTTCCTTCCCGGGGCACCAAAAAGGCTTGATTTTTAAAAACTGGAAGCAACACCATTTTTAGACATGGAATTGCATCCTGAATCTCGTGGTGAAGTCCGTTTTTGCATTTGGTGTCAAAAAAAATTTGGCTTCAAAAAACCAATTCGGAGCTTGGCAATCTTTTCCTGAGCGCGGAGTCATGTGTTTTCTTCCCCGGGCACCAAAAAGGCTTGATTTTTAAAAACTGGAAGCAACACCATTTTTTGACATGGAATTGCATCCTGAATCTCGTGGTGAAGTCCGTTTTTGCATTTGGTGTCAAAAAAAATTTGGCTTCAAAAAATCTATTGGGAGCTTGGCAATCTTTTCCTGACCGCGGAGTCATGCGTTTTCTTCCCCGGGCACCAAAAAGGCTTGATTTTTAAAAACTAGAAGAAACACCATTTTTAGACATGGAATGGCATCCTGAATCTCGTGGTGAAGTCCGTTTTTGCATTTGGTGTCAAAAAAAATTTGGCTTCAAAAAACCTATTGGGAGCTTGGCAAACTTTTCCTGACCGCGGAGTCATGTGTTTTCTTCCCAGGGCACCAAAAAGGCTTGATTTTTAAAAACTGGAAGCAACACCAGTTTTAGACATGGAATTCCATCCTGAATCTCGTGGTGAAGTCCGTTTTTGCATTTGGTGTCAAAAAAAATTTGGCTTCAAAAAACCTATTGGGATCTTCGCAATCTTTTCCTGCCCGCGGAGTCATGTGTTTCCTTCCCGGGGCACCAAAAAGGCTTGATTTTTAAAAACTGGAAGCAACACCATTTTTAGACATGGAATTGCATCCTGAATCTCGTGGTGAAGTCCGTTTTTGCATTTGGTGTCAAAAAAAATTTGGCTTCAAAAAACCTATTGGGAGCTTGGCAAACTTTTCCTGACCGCGGAGTCATGTGTTTTCTTCCCAGGGCACCAAAAAGGCTTGATTTTTAAAAACTGGAAGGAACACCAGTTTTAGACATGGAATTCCATCCTGAATCTCGTGGTGAAGTCCGTTTTTGCATTTGGTCTCAAAAAAAATTTGGCTTCAAAAAACCAATTCGGAGCTTGGCAATCTTTTCCTGACCGCGGAGTCATGTGTTTTGTTCCACGGGCACCAAAAAGGCTTGATTTTTAAAAACTGGAAGCAACACCATTTTTAGACATGGAATTCCATCCTGAATCTCGTGGTGAAGTCCGTTTTTGCATTTGGTGTCAAAAAAAATATTTGGCTTCAAAAAAACAATTCGGAGCTTGGCAATCTTTTCCTGCCCGCGGAGTCATGTGTTTTCTTCCCCGGGCACCAAAAAGGCTTGATTTTTAAAAACTGGAAGCAACACCATTTTTAGACATGGAATTGCATCCTGAATCTCGTGGTGAAGTCCGTTTTTGCATTTGGTGTCAAAAAAAATTTGCCTTCAAAAAACCTATTGGGAGCTTGGCAATCTTTTCCTGACCGCAGAGTCATGTGTTTTCTTCCCCGGGCACCAAAAAGGCTTGATTTTTAAAAACTGGAAGCAACACCATTTTTAGACATGGAATTGCATCCTGAATCTCGTGGTGAAGTCCGTTTTTGCATTTGGTGTCAAAAAAAATTTGGCTTCAAAAAACCAATTCGGAGCTTGGCAATCTTTTTCTGACCGCGGAGTCATGTGTTTTGTTCCACGGGCACCAAAAAGGCTTGATTTTTAAAAACTGGAAGCAACACCATTTTTAGACATGGAATTCCATCCTGAATCTCGTGGTGAAGTCCGTTTTTGCATTTGGTGTCAAAAAAAATTTGGCTTCAAAAAACCAATTTGGAGCTTGGCAATCTTTTCCTGACCGGGGAGTCATGTGTTTTCTTCCCCGGGCACCAAAAAGGCTTGATTTTTAAAAACTGGAAGCAACACCATTTTTAGACATGGAATTGCATCCTGAATCTCGTGGTGAAGTCCGTTTTTGCATTTGGTGTGAAAAAAAATTTGGCTTCAAAAAACCTATTGGGATCTTGGCAATCTTTTCCTGACCGCGGAGTCATGTGTTTTCTTCCCCGGGCACCAAAAAGGCTTGATTTTTAAAAACTGGAAGCAACACCATTTTTAGACATGGAATTCCATCCTGAATCTCGTGGTGAAGTCCGTTTTTGCATTTGGTGTCAAAAAAAATTTGGCTTCAAAAAACCAATTCGGAGCTTGGCAATCTTTTCCTGACCGCGTTATCATGTGTTTTGTTCCACGGGCACCAAAAAGGCTTGATTTTTAAAAACTGGAAGCAACACCATTTTTAGACATGGAATTCCATCCTGAATCTCGTGGTGAAGTCCGTTTTTGCATTTGGTGTCAAAAAAAAATTTGGCTTCAAAAAAACAATTCGGAGCTTGGCAATCTTTTCCTGACCGCGGAGTCATGTGTTTTCTTCCCCGGGCACCAAAAAGGCTTGATTTTTAAAAACTGGAAGCAACACCATTTTTAGACATGGAATTGCATCCTGAATCTCGTGGTGAAGTCCGTTTTTGCATTTGGTGTCAAAAAAAATTTGGCTTCAAAAAACCTATTGGGATCTTGGCAATCTTTTCCTGACCGCGGAGTCATGTGTTTTCTTCCCCGGGCACCAAAAAGGCTTGATTTTTAAAAACTGGAAGCAACACCATTTTTAGACATGGAATTGCATCCTGAATCTCGTGGTGAAGTCCGTTTTTGCATTTGGTGTCAAAAAAAATTTGCCTTCAAAAAACCTATTGGGAGCTTGGCAATCTTTTCCTGACCGCAGAGTCATGTGTTTTCTTCCCCGGGCACCAAAAAGGCTTGATTTTTAAAAACTGGAAGCAACACCATTTTTAGACATGGAATTGCATCCTGAATCTCGTGGTGAAGTCCGTTTTTGCATTTGGTGTCAAAAAAAATTTGGCTTCAAAAAACCAATTCGGAGCTTGGCAATCTTTTTCTGACCGCGGAGTCATGTGTTTTGTTCCACGGGCACCAAAAAGGCTTGATTTTTAAAAACTGGAAGCAACACCATTTTTAGACATGGAATTCCATCCTGAATCTCGTGGTGAAGTCCGTTTTTGCATTTGGTGTCAAAAAAAATTTGGCTTCAAAAAACCAATTAGGAGCTTGGCAATCTTTTCCTGACCGGGGAGTCATGTGTTTTCTTCCCCGGGCACCAAAAAGGCTTGATTTTTAAAAACTGGAAGCAACACCATTTTTAGACATGGAATTGCATCCTGAATCTCGTGGTGAAGTCCGTTTTTGCATTTGGTGTCAAAAAAAATTTGGCTTCAAAAAACCTATTGGGATCTTGGCAATCTTTTCCTGACCGCGGAGTCATGTGTTTTCTTCCCCGGGCACCAAAAAGGCTTGATTTTTAAAAACTGGAAGCAACACCATTTTTAGACATGGAATTCCATCCTGAATCTCGTGGTGAAGTCCGTTTTTGCATTTGGTGTCAAAAAAAATTTGGCTTCAAAAAACCAATTCGGAGCTTGGCAATCTTTTCCTGACCGCGTTGTCATGTGTTTTGTTCCACGGGCCCCAAAAAGGCTTGATTTTTAAAAACTGGAAGCAACACCATTTTTAGACATGGAATTCCATCCTGAATCTCGTGGTGAAGTCCGTTTTTGCATTTGGTGTCAAAAAAAAATTTGGCTTCAAAAAAACAATTCGGAGCTTGGCAATCTTTTCCTGACCGCGGAGTCATGTGTTTTCTTCCCCGGGCACCAAAAAGGCTTGATTTTTAAAAACTGGAAGCAACACCATTTTTAGACATGGAATTGCATCCTGAATCTCGTGGTGAAGTCCGTTTTTGCATTTGGTGTCAAAAAAAATTTGGCTTCAAAAAACCAATTCGGAGCTTGGCAATCTTTTTCTGACCGCGGAGTCATGTGTTTTGTTCCACGGGCACCAAAAAGGCTTGATTTTTAAAAACTGGAAGCAACACCATTTTTAGACATGGAATTCCATCCTGAATCTCGTGGTGAAGTCCGTTTTTGCATTTGGTGTCAAAAAAAATTTGGCTTCAAAAAACCAATTAGGAGCTTGGCAATCTTTTCCTGACCGGGGAGTCATGTGTTTTCTTCCCCGGGCACCAAAAAGGCTTGATTTTTAAAAACTGGAAGCAACACCATTTTTAGACATGGAATTGCATCCTGAATCTCGTGGTGAAGTCCGTTTTTGCATTTGGTGTGAAAAAAAATTTGGCTTCAAAAAACCTATTGGGATCTTGGCAATCTTTTCCTGACCGCGGAGTCATGTGTTTTCTTCCCCGGGCACCAAAAAGGCTTGATTTTTAAAAACTGGAAGCAACACCATTTTTAGACATGGAATTCCATCCTGAATCTCGTGGTGAAGTCCGTTTTTGCATTTGGTGTCAAAAAAAATTTGGCTTCAAAAAACCAATTCGGAGCTTGGCAATCTTTTCCTGACCGCGTTGTCATGTGTTTTGTTCCACGGGCACCAAAAAGGCTTGATTTTTAAAAACTGGAAGCAACACCATTTTTAGACATGGAATTCCATCCTGAATCTCGTGGTGAAGTCCGTTTTTGCATTTGGTGTCAAAAAAAAATTTGGCTTCAAAAAAACAATTCGGAGCTTGGCAATCTTTTCCTGACCGCGGAGTCATGTGTTTTCTTCCCCGGGCACCAAAAAGGCTTGATTTTTAAAAACTGGAAGCAACACCATTTTTAGACATGGAATTGCATCCTGAATCTCGTGGTGAAGTCCGTTTTTGCATTTGGTGTCAAAAAAAATTTGGCTTCAAAAAACCTATTGGGATCTTGGCAATCTTTTCCTGACCGCGGAGTCATGTGTTTTCTTCCCCGGGCACCAAAAAGGCTTGATTTTTAAAAACTGGAAGCAACACCATTTTTAGACATGGAATTGCATCCTGAATCTCGTGGTGAAGTCCGTTTTTGCATTTGGTGTCAAAAAAAATTTGCCTTCAAAAAACCTATTGGGAGCTTGGCAATCTTTTCCTGACCGCAGAGTCATGTGTTTTCTTCCCCGGGCACCAAAAAGGCTTGATTTTTAAAAACTGGAAGCAACACCATTTTTAGACATGGAATTGCATCCTGAATCTCGTGGTGAAGTCCGTTTTTGCATTTGGTGTCAAAAAAAATTTGGCTTCAAAAAACCAATTCGGAGCTTGGCAATCTTTTTCTGACCGCGGAGTCATGTGTTTTGTTCCACGGGCACCAAAAAGGCTTGATTTTTAAAAACTGGAAGCAACACCATTTTTAGACATGGAATTCCATCCTGAATCTCGTGGTGAAGTCCGTTTTTGCATTTGGTGTCAAAAAAAATTTGGCTTCAAAAAACCAATTAGGAGCTTGGCAATCTTTTCCTGACCGGGGAGTCATGTGTTTTCTTCCCCGGGCACCAAAAAGGCTTGATTTTTAAAAACTGGAAGCAACACCATTTTTAGACATGGAATTGCATCCTGAATCTCGTGGTGAAGTCCGTTTTTGCATTTGGTGTCAAAAAAAATTTGGCTTCAAAAAACCTATTGGGATCTTGGCAATCTTTTCCTGACCGCGGAGTCATGTGTTTTCTTCCCCGGGCACCAAAAAGGCTTGATTTTTAAAAACTGGAAGCAACACCATTTTTAGACATGGAATTCCATCCTGAATCTCGTGGTGAAGTCCGTTTTTGCATTTGGTGTCAAAAAAAATTTGGCTTCAAAAAACCAATTCGGAGCTTGGCAATCTTTTCCTGACCGCGTTGTCATGTGTTTTGTTCCACGGGCACCAAAAAGGCTTGATTTTTAAAAACTGGAAGCAACACCATTTTTAGACATGGAATTCCATCCTGAATCTCGTGGTGAAGTCCGTTTTTGCATTTGGTGTCAAAAAAAAATTTGGCTTCAAAAAAACAATTCGGAGCTTGGCAATCTTTTCCTGACCGCGGAGTCATGTGTTTTCTTCCCCGGGCACCAAAAAGGCTTGATTTTTAAAAACTGGAAGCAACACCATTTTTAGACATGGAATTGCATCCTGAATCTCGTGGTGAAGTCCGTTTTTGCATTTGGTGTCAAAAAAAATTTGGCTTCAAAAAACCTATTGGGATCTTGGCAATCTTTTCCTGACCGCGGAGTCATGTGTTTTCTTCCCCGGGCACCAAAAAGGCTTGATTTTTAAAAACTGGAAGCAACCCCATTTTTAGACATGGAATTGCATCCTGAATCTCGTGGTGAAGTCCGTTTTTGCATTTGGTGTCAAAAAAAATTTGGCTTCAAAAAACCTATTGGGATCTTGGCAATCTTTTCCTGACCGCGGAGTCATGTGTTTTCTTCCCAGGGCACCAAAAAGGCTTGATTTTTAAAAACTGGAAGCAACACCAGTTTTAGACATGGAATTCCATCCTGAATCTCGTGGTGAAGTCCGTTTTTGCATTTGGTGTCAAAAAAAATTTGGCTTCAAAAAACCAATTCGGAGCTTGGCAATCTTTTCCTGACCGCGGAGTCATGTGTTTTGTTCCATGGGCACCAAAAAGGCTTGATTTTTAAAAACTGGAAGCAACACCATTTTTAGACATGGAATTGCATCCTGAATCTCGTGGTGAAGTCCGTTTTTGCATTTGGTGTCAAAAAAAAATTTGGCTTCAAAAAAACAATTCGGATCTTGGCAATCTTTTCCTGACCGCGGAGTCATGTGTTTTCTTCCCCGGGCACCAAAAAGGCTTGATTTTTAAAAACTGGAAGCAACACCATTTTTAGACATGGAATTGCATCCTGAATCTCGTGGTGAAGTCCGTTTTTGCATTTGGTGTCAAAAAAAATTTGGCTTCAAAAAACCTATTGGGAGCTTGGCAAACTTTTCCTGACCGCGGAGTCATGTGTTTTCTTCCCCGGGCACCAAAAAGGCTTGATTTTTAAAAACTGGAAGCAACACCATTTTTAGACATGGAATTGCATCCTGAATCTCGTGGTGAAGTCCGTTTTTGCATTTGGTGTCAAAAAAAATTTGGCTTCAAAAAACCAATTCGGAGCTTGGCAATCTTTTCCTGACCGCGGAGTCATGTGTTTTGTTCCACGGGCACCAAAAAGGCTTGATTTTAAAAACTGGAAGCAACACCATTTTTAGACATGGAATTCCATCCTGAATCTCGTGGTGAAGTCCGTTTTTGCATTTGGTGTCAAAAAAAATTTGGCTTCAAAAAACCAATTAGGAGCTTGGCAATCTTTTCCTGACCGCGGAGTCATGTGTTTTCTTCCCCGGGCACCAAAAAGGCTTGATTTTTAAAAACTGGAAGCAACACCATTTTTAGACATGAAATTGCATCCTGAATCTCGTGGTGAAGTCCGTTTTTGCATTTGGTGTCAAAAAAAATTTGGCTTCAAAAAACCTATTGGGATCTTGGCAATCTTTTCCTGACCGCGGAGTCATGTGTTTTCTTCCCCGGGCACCAAAAAGGCTTGATTTTTAAAAACTGGAAGCAACACCATTTTTAGACATGGAATTCCATCCTGAATCTCGTGGTGAAGTCCGTTTTTGCATTTGGTGTCAAAAAAAATTTGGCTTCAAAAAACCTATTGGGAGCTTGGCAAACTTTTCCTGACCGCGGAGTCATGTGTTTTCTTCCCAGGACACCAAAAAGGCTTGATTTTTAAAAACTGGAAGCAACACCAGTTTTAGACATGGAATTCCATCCTGAATCTCATGGTGAAGTCCGTTTTTGCATTTGGTGTCAAAAAAAATTTGGCTTCAAAAAACCAATTCGGAGCTTGGCAATCTTTTCCTGACCGCGGAGTCATGTGTTTTGTTCCACGGGCCCCAAAAAGGCTTGATTTTTAAAAACTGGAAGCAACACCATTTTTACACATGGAATTGCATCCTGAATCTCGTGCAAATGCAAAAAAGTCCGTTTTTGCATTTGGTGTCAAAAAAAATTTGGCTTCAAAAAACTTATTGGGAGCTTGGCAAACTTTTCCTGACCGCGGAGTCATGTGTTTTCTTCCCAGGGCACCAAAAAGGCTTGATTTTTAAAAACTGGAAGCAACACCAGTTTTAGACATGGAATTCCATCCTGAATCTCGTGGTGAAGCCCGTTTTTGCATTTGGTGTCAAAAAAAATTTGGCCTCAAAAAACCTATTGGGATCTTGGCAATGTTTTCATGCCCGCGGAGTCATGTCTTTTGTTCCACGGGCACCAAAAAGGCTTGATTTTTAAAACTGGAAGCAACACCATTTTTAGACATGGAATTGCATCCTGAATCTCGTGGTGAAGTCCGTTTTTGCATTTGGTGTCAAAAAAAAATTTGGCTTCAAAAAAACAATTCGGAGCTTGGCAATCTTTTCCTGACAGCGGAGTCATGTGTTTTCTTCCCCGGGCACCAAAAAGGCTTGATTTTTAAAAACTGGAAGCAACACCATTTTTAGACATGGAATTGCATCCTGAATCTCGTGGTGAAGTCCGTTTTTGCATTTGGTGTCAAAAAAAATTTGGCTTCAAAAAACCTATTGGGAGCTAGGCAAACTTTTCCTGACCGCGGAGTCATGTGTTTTCTTCCCCGGGCACCAAAAAGGCTTGATTTTTAAAAACTGGAAGCAACACCATTTTTAGACATGGAATTGCATCCTGAATCTCGTGGTGAAGTCCGTTTTTGCATTTGGTGTCAAAAAAAATTTGGCTTCAAAAAACCAATTCGGAGCTGGGCAATCTTTTCCTGACCACGGAGTCATGTGTTTTGTTCCACGGGCACCAAAAAGGCTTGATTTTTAAAAACTGGAAGCAACACCATTTTTAGACATGGAATTCCATCCTGAATCTCGTGGTGAAGTCCGTTTTTGCATTTGGTGTCAAAAAAAATTTGGCTTCAAAAAACCAATTAGGAGCTTGGCAATCTTTTCCTGACCGCGGAGTCATGTGTTTTCTTCCCCGGGCACCAAAAAGGCTTGATTTTTAAAAACTGGAAGCAACACCATTTTTAGACATGGAATTCCATCCTGAATCTCGTGGTGAAGTCCGTTTTTGCATTTGGTGTCAAAAAAAATTTGGCTTCAAAAAACCTATTGGGAGCTTGGCAAACTTTTCCTGACCGCGGAGTCATGTGTTTTCTTCCCAGGACACCAAAAAGGCTTGATTTTTAAAAACTGGAAGCAACACCAGTTTTAGACATGGAATTCCATCCTGAATCTCATGGTGAAGTCCGTTTTTGCATTTGGTGTCAAAAAAAATTTGGCTTCAAAAAACCAATTCGGAGCTTGGCAATCTTTTCCTGACCGCGGAGTCATGTGTTTTGTTCCACGGGCCCCAAAAAGGCTTGATTTTTAAAAACTGGAAGCAACACCATTTTTACACATGGAATTGCATCCTGAATCTCGTGCAAATGCAAAAAAGTCCGTTTTTGCATTTGGTGTCAAAAAAAATTTGGCTTCAAAAAACTTATTGGGAGCTTGGCAAACTTTTCCTGACCGCGGAGTCATGTGTTTTCTTCCCAGGGCACCAAAAAGGCTTGATTTTTAAAAACTGGAAGCAACACCAGTTTTAGACATGGAATTCCATCCTGAATCTCGTGGTGAAGCCCGTTTTTGCATTTGGTGTCAAAAAAAATTTGGCCTCAAAAAACCTATTGGGATCTTGGCAATGTTTTCATGCCCGCGGAGTCATGTCTTTTGTTCCACGGGCACCAAAAAGGCTTGATTTTTAAAACTGGAAGCAACACCATTTTTAGACATGGAATTGCATCCTGAATCTCGTGGTGAAGTCCGTTTTTGCATTTGGTGTCAAAAAAAAATTTGGCTTCAAAAAAACAATTCGGAGCTTGGCAATCTTTTCCTGACAGCGGAGTCATGTGTTTTCTTCCCCGGGCACCAAAAAGGCTTGATTTTTAAAAACTGGAAGCAACACCATTTTTAGACATGGAATTGCATCCTGAATCTCGTGGTGAAGTCCGTTTTTGCATTTGGTGTCAAAAAAAATTTGGCTTCAAAAAACCTATTGGGAGCTAGGCAAACTTTTCCTGACCGCGGAGTCATGTGTTTTCTTCCCCGGGCACCAAAAAGGCTTGATTTTTAAAAACTGGAAGCAACACCATTTTTAGACATGGAATTGCATCCTGAATCTCGTGGTGAAGTCCGTTTTTGCATTTGGTGTCAAAAAAAATTTGGCTTCAAAAAACCAATTCGGAGCTTGGCAATCTTTTCCTGACCACGGAGTCATGTGTTTTGTTCCACGGGCACCAAAAAGGCTTGATTTTTAAAAACTGGAAGCAACACCATTTTTAGACATGGAATTCCATCCTGAATCTCGTGGTGAAGTCCGTTTTTGCATTTGGTGTCAAAAAAAATTTGGCTTCAAAAAACCAATTAGGAGCTTGGCAATCTTTTCCTGACCGCGGAGTCATGTGTTTTCTTCCCCGGGCACCAAAAAGGCTTGATTTTTAAAAACTGGAAGCAACACCATTTTTAGACATGGAATTGCATCCTGAATCTCGTGGTGAAGTCCGTTTTTGCATTTGGTGTCAAAAAAAATTTGGCTTCAAAAAACCTATTGGGAGCTTGGCAATCTTTTCCTGACCGCAGAGTCATGTGTTTTGTTCCACGGGCCCCAAAAAGGCTTGATTTTTAAAAACTGGAAGCAACACCATTTTTAGACATGGAATTGCATCCTGAATCTCATGGTGAAGTCCGTTTTTGCATTTGGTGTCAAAAAAAATTTGGCTTCAAAAAACCAATTCGGAGCTTGGCAATCTTTTCCTGACCGCGGAGTCATGTGTTTTGTTCCACGGGCCCCAAAAAGGCTTGATTTTTAAAAACTGGAAGCAACACCATTTTTACACATGGAATTGCATCCTGAATCTCGTGCAAATGCAAAAAAGTCCGTTTTTGCATTTGGTGTCAAAAAAAATTTGGCTTCAAAAAACTTATTGGGAGCTTGGCAAACTTTTCCTGACCGCGGAGTCATGTGTTTTCTTCCCAGGGCACCAAAAAGGCTTGATTTTTAAAAACTGGAAGCAACACCAGTTTTAGACATGGAATTCCATCCTGAATCTCGTGGTGAAGCCCGTTTTTGCATTTGGTGTCAAAAAAAATTTGGCCTCAAAAAACCTATTGGGATCTTGGCAATGTTTTCATGCCCGCGGAGTCATGTCTTTTGTTCCACGGGCACCAAAAAGGCTTGATTTTTAAAACTGGAAGCAACACCATTTTTAGACATGGAATTGCATCCTGAATCTCGTGGTGAAGTCCGTTTTTGCATTTGGTGTCAAAAAAAAATTTGGCTTCAAAAAAACAATTCGGAGCTTGGCAATCTTTTCCTGACAGCGGAGTCATGTGTTTTCTTCCCCGGGCACCAAAAAGGCTTGATTTTTAAAAACTGGAAGCAACACCATTTTTAGACATGGAATTGCATCCTGAATCTCGTGGTGAAGTCCGTTTTTGCATTTGGTGTCAAAAAAAATTTGGCTTCAAAAAACCTATTGGGAGCTAGGCAAACTTTTCCTGACCGCGGAGTCATGTGTTTTCTTCCCCGGGCACCAAAAAGGCTTGATTTTTAAAAACTGGAAGCAACACCATTTTTAGACATGGAATTGCATCCTGAATCTCGTGGTGAAGTCCGTTTTTGCATTTGGTGTCAAAAAAAATTTGGCTTCAAAAAACCAATTCGGAGCTGGGCAATCTTTTCCTGACCACGGAGTCATGTGTTTTGTTCCACGGGCACCAAAAAGGCTTGATTTTTAAAAACTGGAAGCAACACCATTTTTAGACATGGAATTCCATCCTGAATCTCGTGGTGAAGTCCGTTTTTGCATTTGGTGTCAAAAAAAATTTGGCTTCAAAAAACCAATTAGGAGCTTGGCAATCTTTTCCTGACCGCGGAGTCATGTGTTTTCTTCCCCGGGCACCAAAAAGGCTTGATTTTTAAAAACTGGAAGCAACACCATTTTTAGACATGGAATTCCATCCTGAATCTCGTGGTGAAGTCCGTTTTTGCATTTGGTGTCAAAAAAAATTTGGCTTCAAAAAACCTATTGGGAGCTTGGCAAACTTTTCCTGACCGCGGAGTCATGTGTTTTCTTCCCAGGACACCAAAAAGGCTTGATTTTTAAAAACTGGAAGCAACACCAGTTTTAGACATGGAATTCCATCCTGAATCTCATGGTGAAGTCCGTTTTTGCATTTGGTGTCAAAAAAAATTTGGCTTCAAAAAACCAATTCGGAGCTTGGCAATCTTTTCCTGACCGCGGAGTCATGTGTTTTGTTCCACGGGCCCCAAAAAGGCTTGATTTTTAAAAACTGGAAGCAACACCATTTTTACACATGGAATTGCATCCTGAATCTCGTGCAAATGCAAAAAAGTCCGTTTTTGCATTTGGTGTCAAAAAAAATTTGGCTTCAAAAAACTTATTGGGAGCTTGGCAAACTTTTCCTGACCGCGGAGTCATGTGTTTTCTTCCCAGGGCACCAAAAAGGCTTGATTTTTAAAAACTGGAAGCAACACCAGTTTTAGACATGGAATTCCATCCTGAATCTCGTGGTGAAGCCCGTTTTTGCATTTGGTGTCAAAAAAAATTTGGCCTCAAAAAACCTATTGGGATCTTGGCAATGTTTTCATGCCCGCGGAGTCATGTCTTTTGTTCCACGGGCACCAAAAAGGCTTGATTTTTAAAACTGGAAGCAACACCATTTTTAGACATGGAATTGCATCCTGAATCTCGTGGTGAAGTCCGTTTTTGCATTTGGTGTCAAAAAAAAATTTGGCTTCAAAAAAACAATTCGGAGCTTGGCAATCTTTTCCTGACAGCGGAGTCATGTGTTTTCTTCCCCGGGCACCAAAAAGGCTTGATTTTTAAAAACTGGAAGCAACACCATTTTTAGACATGGAATTGCATCCTGAATCTCGTGGTGAAGTCCGTTTTTGCATTTGGTGTCAAAAAAAATTTGGCTTCAAAAAACCTATTGGGAGCTAGGCAAACTTTTCCTGACCGCGGAGTCATGTGTTTTCTTCCCCGGGCACCAAAAAGGCTTGATTTTTAAAAACTGGAAGCAACACCATTTTTAGACATGGAATTGCATCCTGAATCTCGTGGTGAAGTCCGTTTTTGCATTTGGTGTCAAAAAAAATTTGGCTTCAAAAAACCAATTCGGAGCTTGGCAATCTTTTCCTGACCACGGAGTCATGTGTTTTGTTCCACGGGCACCAAAAAGGCTTGATTTTTAAAAACTGGAAGCAACACCATTTTTAGACATGGAATTCCATCCTGAATCTCGTGGTGAAGTCCGTTTTTGCATTTGGTGTCAAAAAAAATTTGGCTTCAAAAAACCAATTAGGAGCTTGGCAATCTTTTCCTGACCGCGGAGTCATGTGTTTTCTTCCCCGGGCACCAAAAAGGCTTGATTTTTAAAAACTGGAAGCAACACCATTTTTAGACATGGAATTGCATCCTGAATCTCGTGGTGAAGTCCGTTTTTGCATTTGGTGTCAAAAAAAATTTGGCTTCAAAAAACCTATTGGGAGCTTGGCAATCTTTTCCTGACCGCAGAGTCATGTGTTTTGTTCCACGGGCCCCAAAAAGGCTTGATTTTTAAAAACTGGAAGCAACACCATTTTTAGACATGGAATTGCATCCTGAATCTCGTGGTGAAGTCCGTTTTTGCATTTGGTGTCAAAAAAAATTTGGCTTCAAAAAACCTATTGGGAGCTTGGCAAACTTTTCCTGACCGCGGAGTCATGTGTTTTCTTCCCCGGGCACCAAAAAGGCTTGATTTTTAAAAACTGGAAGCAACACCATTTTTAGACATGGAATTGCATCCTGAATCTCGTGGTGAAGTCCGTTTTTGCATTTGGTGTCAAAAAAAATTTGGCTTCAAAAAACCAATTCGGAGCTTGGCAATCTTTTCCTGACCGCGGAGTCATGTGTTTTCTTCCCCGGGCACCAAAAAGGCTTGATTTTTAAAAACTGGAAGCAACACCATTTTTAGACATGGAATTGCATCCTGAATCTCGTGGTGAAGTCCGTTTTTGCATTTGGTGTCAAAAAAAATTTGGCTTCAAAAAACCTATTGGGATCTTGGCAATCTTTTCCTGACCGCGGAGTCATGTGTTTTCTTCCCCGGGCACCAAAAAGGCTTGATTTTTAAAAACTGGAAGCAACACCATTTTTAGACATGGAATTCCATCCTGAATCTCGTGGTGAAGTCCGTTTTTGCATTTGGTGTCAAAAAAAATTTGGCTTCAAAAAACCTATTGGGAGCTTGGCAAACTTTTCCTGACCGCGGAGTCATGTGTTTTCTTCCCAGGGCACCAAAAAGGCTTGATTTTTAAAAACTGGAAGCAACACCAGTTTTAGACATGGAATTCCATCCTGAATCTCATGGTGAAGTCCGTTTTTGCATTTGGTGTCAAAAAAAATTTGGCTTCAAAAAACCAATTCGGAGCTTGGCAATCTTTTCCTGACCGCAGAGTCATGTGTTTTGTTCCACGGGCCCCAAAAAGGCTTGATTTTTAAAAACTGGAAGCAACACCATTTTTAGACATGGAATTGCATCCTGAATCTCGTGCAAATGCAAAAAAGTCCGTTTTTGCATTTGGTGTCAAAAAAAATTTGGCTTCAAAAAACCTATTGGGAGCTTGGCAAACTTTTCCTGACCGCGGAGTCATGTGTTTTCTTCCCAGGGCACCAAAAAGAATTGATTTTTAAAAACTGGAAGCAACACCAGTTTTAGACATGGAATTCCATCCTGAATCTCGTGGTGAAGCCCGTTTTTGCATTTGGTGTCAAAAAAAATTTGGCCTCAAAAAACCTATTGGGATCTTGGCAATCTTTTCATGCCCGCGGAGTCATGTCTTTTGTTCCACGGGCACCAAAAAGGCTTGATTTTTAAAACTGGAAGCAACACCATTTTTAGACATGGAATTGCATCCTGAATCTCGTGGTGAAGTCCGTTTTTGCATTTGGTGTCAAAAAAAAATTTGGCTTCAAAAAAACAATTTGGAGCTTGGCAATCTTTTCCTGACAGCGGAGTCATGTGTTTTCTTCCCCGGGCACCAAAAAGGCTTGATTTTTAAAAACTGGAAGCAACACCATTTTTAGACATGGAATTGCATCCTGAATCTCGTGGTGAAGTCCGTTTTTGCATTTGGTGTCAAAAAAAATTTGGCTTCAAAAAACCTATTGGGAGCTAGGCAAACTTTTCCTGACCGCGGAGTCATGTGTTTTCTTCCCCGGGCACCAAAAAGGCTTGATTTTTAAAAACTGGAAGCAACACCATTTTTAGACATGGAATTGCATCCTGAATCTCGTGGTGAAGTCCGTTTTTGCATTTGGTGTCAAAAAAAATTTGGCTTCAAAAAACCAATTCGGAGCTTGGCAATCTTTTCCTGACCACGGAGTCATGTGTTTTGTTCCACGGGCACCAAAAAGGCTTGATTTTTAAAAACTGGAAGCAACACCATTTTTAGACATGGAATTCCATCCTGAATCTCGTGGTGAAGTCCGTTTTTGCATTTGGTGTCAAAAAAAATTTGGCTTCAAAAAACCAATTAGGAGCTTGGCAATCTTTTCCTGACCGCGGAGTCATGTGTTTTCTTCCCCGGGCACCAAAAAGGCTTGATTTTTAAAAACTGGAAGCAACACCATTTTTAGACATGGAATTGCATCCTGAATCTCGTGGTGAAGTCCGTTTTTGCTTTTGGTGTCAAAAAAAATTTGGCTTCAAAAAACCTATTGGGATCTTGGCAATCTTTTCCTGACCGCGGAGTCATGTGTTTTCTTCCCCGGGCACCAAAAAGGCTTGATTTTTAAAAACTGGAAGCAACACCATTTTTAGACATGGAATTCCATCCTGAATCTCGTGGTGAAGTCCGTTTTTGCATTTGGTGTCAAAAAAAATTTGGCTTCAAAAAACCTATTGGGAGCTTGGCAATCTTTTCCTGACCGCAGAGTCATGTGTTTTGTTCCACGGGCCCCGAAAAGGCTTGATTTTTAAAAACTGGAAGCAACACCATTTTTAGACATGGAATTGCATCCTGAATCTCGTGGTGAAGTCCGTTTTTGCATTTGGTGTCAAAAAAAATTTGGCTTCAAAAAACCAATTCGGAGCTTGGCAATCTTTTCCTGACCGCGGAGTCATGTGTTTTCTTCCCCGGGCACCAAAAAGGCTTGATTTTTAAAAACTGGAAGCAACACCATTTTTAGACATGGAATTGCATCCTGAATCTCGTGGTGAAGTCCGTTTTTGCATTTGGTGTCAAAAAAAATTTGGCTTCAAAAAACCAATTAGGAGCTTGGCAATCTTTTCCTGACCGCGGAGTCATGTGTTTTCTTCCCCGGGCACCAAAAAGGCTTGATTTTTAAAAACTGGAAGCAACACCATTTTTAGACATGGAATTGCATCCTGAATCTCGTGGTGAAGTCCGTTTTTGCATTTGGTGTCAAAAAAAATTTGGCTTCAAAAAACCTATTGGGATCTTGGCAATCTTTTCCTGACCGCGGAGTCATGTGTTTTCTTCCCCGGGCACCAAAAAGGCTTGATTTTTAAAAACTGGAAGCAACACCATTTTTAGACATGGAATTCCATCCTGAATCTCGTGGTGAAGTCCGTTTTTGCATTTGGTGTCAAAAAAAATTTGGCTTCAAAAAACCTATTGGGAGCTTGGCAAACTTTTCCTGACCGCGGAGTCATGTGTTTTCTTCCCAGGGCACCAAAAAGGCTTGATTTTTAAAAACTGGAAGCAACACCAGTTTTAGACATGGAATTCCATCCTGAATCTCTTGGTGAAGTCCGTTTTTGCATTTGGTGTCAAAAAAAATTTGGCTTCAAAAAACCAATTCGGAGCTTGGCAATCTTTTCCTGACCTCAGAGTCATGTGTTTTGTTCCACGGGCCCCAAAAAGGCTTGATTTTTAAAAACTGGAAGCAACACCATTTTTAGACATGGAATTGCATCCTGAATCTCGTGGTGAAGTCCGTTTTTGCATTTGGTGTCAAAAAAAATTTGGCCTCAAAAAACCTATTGGGATCTTGGCAATCTTTTCATGCCCGCGGAGTCATGTCTTTTGTTCCACGGGCACCAAAAAGGCTTGATTTTTAAAACTGGAAGCAACACCATTTTTAGACATGGAATTGCATCCTGAATCTCGTGGTGAAGTCCGTTTTTGCATTTGGTGTCAAAAAAAAATTTGGCTTCAAAAAAACAATTTGGAGCTTGGCAATCTTTTCCTGACAGCGGAGTCATGTGTTTTCTTCCCCGGGCACCAAAAAGGCTTGATTTTTAAAAACTGGAAGCAACACCATTTTTAGACATGGAATTGCATCCTGAATCTCGTGGTGAAGTCCGTTTTTGCATTTGGTGTCAAAAAAAATTTGGCTTCAAAAAACCTATTGGGATCTTGGCAATCTTTTCCTGACCGCGGAGTCATGTGTTTTCTTCCCCGGGCACCAAAAAGGCTTGATTTTTAAAAACTGGAAGCAACACCATTTTTAGACATGGAATTCCATCCTGAATCTCGTGGTGAAGTCCGTTTTTGCATTTGGTGTCAAAAAAAATTTGGCTTCAAAAAACCTATTGGGAGCTTGGCAAACTTTTCCTGACCGCGGAGTCATGTGTTTTCTTCCCAGGGCACCAAAAAGGCTTGATTTTTAAAAACTGGAAGCAACACCAGTTTTAGACATGGAATTCCATCCTGAATCTCATGGTGAAGTCCGTTTTTGCATTTGGTGTCAAAAAAAATTTGGCTTCAAAAAACCAATTCGGAGCTTGGCAATCTTTTCCTGACCGCAGAGTCATGTGTTTTGTTCCACGGGCCCCAAAAAGGCTTGATTTTTAAAAACTGGAAGCAACACCATTTTTAGACATGGAATTGCATCCTGAATCTCGTGCAAATGCAAAAAAGTCCGTTTTTGCATTTGGTGTCAAAAAAAATTTGGCTTCAAAAAACCTATTGGGAGCTTGGCAAACTTTTCCTGACCGCGGAGTCATGTGTTTTCTTCCCAGGGCACCAAAAAGAATTGATTTTTAAAAACTGGAAGCAACACCAGTTTTAGACATGGAATTCCATCCTGAATCTCGTGGTGAAGCCCGTTTTTGCATTTGGTGTCAAAAAAAATTTGGCCTCAAAAAACCTATTGGGATCTTGGCAATCTTTTCATGCCCGCGGAGTCATGTCTTTTGTTCCACGGGCACCAAAAAGGCTTGATTTTTAAAACTGGAAGCAACACCATTTTTAGACATGGAATTGCATCCTGAATCTCGTGGTGAAGTCCGTTTTTGCATTTGGTGTCAAAAAAAATTTGGCTTCAAAAAACCTATTGGGAGCTTGGCAATCTTTTCCTGACCGCAGAATCATGTGTTTTGTTCCACGGGCCCCAAAAAGGCTTGATTTTTAAAAACTGGAAGCAACACCATTTTTAGACATGGAATTGCATCCTGAATCTCGTGGTGAAGTCCGTTTTTGCATTTGGTGTCAAAAAAAATTTGGCTTCAAAAAACCTATTGGGAGCTTGGCAAACTTTTCCTGACCGCGGAGTCATGTGTTTTCTTCCCCGGGCACCAAAAAGGCTTGATTTTTAAAAACTGGAAGCAACACCATTTTTAGACATGGAATTGCATCCTGAATCTCGTGGTGAAGTCCGTTTTTGCATTTGGTGTCAAAAAAAATTTGGCTTCAAAAAACCAATTCGGAGCTTGGCAATCTTTTCCTGACCGCGGAGTCATGTGTTTTCTTCCCCGGGCACCAAAAAGGCTTGATTTTTAAAAACTGGAAGCAACACCATTTTTAGACATGGAATTGCAACCTGAATCTCGTGGTGAAGTCCGTTTTTGCATTTGGTGTCAAAAAAAATTTGGCTTCAAAAAACCTATTGGGATCTTGGCAATCTTTTCCTGACCGCGGAGTCATGTGTTTTCTTCCCCGGGCACCAAAAAGGCTTGATTTTTAAAAACTGGAAGCAACACCATTTTTAGACATGGAATTCCATCCTGAATCTCGTGGTGAAGTCCGTTTTTGCATTTGGTGTCAAAAAAAATTTGGCTTCAAAAAACCTATTGGGAGCTTGGCAAACTTTTCCTGACCGCGGAGTCATGTGTTTTCTTCCCAGGGCACCAAAAAGGCTTGATTTTTAAAAACTGGAAGCAACACCAGTTTTAGACATGGAATTCCATCCTGAATCTCATGGTGAAGTCCGTTTTTGCATTTGGTGTCAAAAAAAATTTGGCTTCAAAAAACCAATTCGGAGCTTGGCAATCTTTTCCTGACCTCAGAGTCATGTGTTTTGTTCCACGGGCCCCAAAAAGGCTTGATTTTTAAAAACTGGAAGCAACACCATTTTTAGACATGGAATTCCATCCTGAATCTCGTGGTGAAGTCCGTTTTTGCATTTGGTGTCAAAAAAAATTTGGCCTCAAAAAACCTATTGGGATCTTGGCAATCTTTTCATGCCCGCGGAGTCATGTCTTTTGTTCCACGGGCACCAAAAAGGCTTGATTTTTAAAACTGGAAGCAACACCATTTTTAGACATGGAATTGCATCCTGAATCTCGTGGTGAAGTCCGTTTTTGCATTTGGTGTCAAAAAAAAATTTGGCTTCAAAAAAACAATTTGGAGCTTGGCAATCTTTTCCTGACAGCGGAGTCATGTGTTTTCTTCCCCGGGCACCAAAAAGGCTTGATTTTTAAAAACTGGAAGCAACACCATTTTTAGACATGGAATTGCATCCTGAATCTCGTGGTGAAGTCCGTTTTTGCATTTGGTGTCAAAAAAAATTTGGCTTCAAAAAACCTATTGGGATCTTGGCAATCTTTTCCTGACCGCGGAGTCATGTGTTTTCTTCCCCGGGCACCAAAAAGGCTTGATTTTTAAAAACTGGAAGCAACACCATTTTTAGACATGGAATTCCATCCTGAATCTCGTGGTGAAGTCCGTTTTTGCATTTGGTGTCAAAAAAAATTTGGCTTCAAAAAACCTATTGGGAGCTTGGCAAACTTTTCCTGACCGCGGAGTCATGTGTTTTCTTCCCAGGGCACCAAAAAGGCTTGATTTTTAAAAACTGGAAGCAACACCAGTTTTAGACATGGAATTCCATCCTGAATCTCATGGTGAAGTCCGTTTTTGCATTTGGTGTCAAAAAAAATTTGGCTTCAAAAAACCAATTCGGAGCTTGGCAATCTTTTCCTGACCGCAGAGTCATGTGTTGTGTTCCACGGGCCCCAAAAAGGCTTGATTTTTAAAAACTGGAAGCAACACCATTTTTACACATGGAATTGCATCCTGAATCTCGTGCAAATGCAAAAAAGTCCGTTTTTGCATTTGGTGTCAAAAAAAATTTGGCTTCAAAAAACCTATTGGGAGCTTGGCAAACTTTTCCTGACCGCGGAGTCATGTGTTTTCTTCCCAGGGCACCAAAAAGGCTTGATTTTTAAAAACTGGAAGCAACACCAGTTTTAGACATGGAATTCCATCCTGAATCTCGTGGTGAAGCCCGTTTTTGCATTTGGTGTCAAAAAAAATTTGGCCTCAAAAAACCTATTGGGATCTTGGCAATCTTTTCATGCCCGCGGAGTCATGTCTTTTGTTCCACGGGCACCAAAAAGGCTTGATTTTTAAAACTGGAAGCAACACCATTTTTAGACATGGAATTGCATCCTGAATCTCGTGGTGAAGTCCGTTTTTGCATTTGGTGTCAAAAAAAAATTTGGCTTCAAAAAAACAATTCGGAGCTTGGCAATCTTTTCCTGACAGCGGAGTCATGTGTTTTCTTCCCCGGGCACCAAAAAGGCTTGATTTTTAAAAACTGGAAGCAACACCATTTTTAGACATGGAATTCCATCCTGAATCTCGTGGTGAAGTCCGTTTTTGCATTTGGTGTCAAAAAAAATTTGGCTTCAAAAAACCTATTGGGAGCTTGGCAAACTTTTCCTGACCGCGGAGTCATGTGTTTTCTTCCCAGGGCACCAAAAAGGCTTGATTTTTAAAAACTGGAAGCAACACCAGTTTTAGACATGGAATTCCATCCTGAATCTCATGGTGAAGTCCGTTTTTGCATTTGGTGTCAAAAAAAATTTGGCTTCAAAAAACCAATTCGGAGCTTGGCAATCTTTTCCTGACCGCAGAGTCATGTGTTGTGTTCCACGGGCCCCAAAAAGGCTTGATTTTTAAAAACTGGAAGCAACACCATTTTTACACATGGAATTGCATCCTGAATCTCGTGCAAATGCAAAAAAGTCCGTTTTTGCATTTGGTGTCAAAAAAAATTTGGCTTCAAAAAACCTATTGGGAGCTTGGCAAACTTTTCCTGACCGCGGAGTCATGTGTTTTCTTCCCAGGGCACCAAAAAGGCTTGATTTTTAAAAACTGGAAGCAACACCAGTTTTAGACATGGAATTCCATCCTGAATCTCATGGTGAAGTCCGTTTTTGCATTTGGTGTCAAAAAAAATTTGGCTTCAAAAAACCAATTCGGAGCTTGGCAATCTTTTCCTGACCGCAGAGTCATGTGTTGTGTTCCACGGGCCCCAAAAAGGCTTGATTTTTAAAAACTGGAAGCAACACCATTTTTACACATGGAATTGCATCCTGAATCTCGTGCAAATGCAAAAAAGTCCGTTTTTGCATTTGGTGTCAAAAAAAATTTGGCTTCAAAAAACCTATTGGGAGCTTGGCAAACTTTTCCTGACCGCGGAGTCATGTGTTTTCTTCCCAGGGCACCAAAAAGGCTTGATTTTTAAAAACTGGAAGCAACACCAGTTTTAGACATGGAATTCCATCCTGAATCTCGTGGTGAAGCCCGTTTTTGCATTTGGTGTCAAAAAAAATTTGGCCTCAAAAAACCTATTGGGATCTTGGCAATCTTTTCATGCCCGCGGAGTCATGTCTTTTGTTCCACGGGCACCAAAAAGGCTTGATTTTTAAAACTGGAAGCAACACCATTTTTAGACATGGAATTGCATCCTGAATCTCGTGGTGAAGTCCGTTTTTGCATTTGGTGTCAAAAAAAAATTTGGCTTCAAAAAAACAATTCGGAGCTTGGCAATCTTTTCCTGACAGCGGAGTCATGTGTTTTCTTCCCCGGGCACCAAAAAGGCTTGATTTTTAAAAACTGGAAGCAACACCATTTTTAGACATGGAATTGCATCCTGAATCTCGTGGTGAAGTCCGTTTTTGCATTTGGTGTCAAAAAAAATTTGGCTTCAAAAAACCTATTGGGAGCTAGGCAAACTTTTCCTGACCGCGGAGTCATGTGTTTTCTTCCCCGGGCACCAAAAAGGCTTGATTTTTAAAAACTGGAAGCAACACCATTTTTAGACATGGAATTGCATCCTGAATCTCGTGGTGAAGTCCGTTTTTGCATTTGGTGTCAAAAAAAATTTGGCTTCAAAAAACCAATTCGGAGCTTGGCAATCTTTTCCTGACCACGGAGTCATGTGTTTTGTTCCACGGGCACCAAAAAGGCTTGATTTTTAAAAACTGGAAGCAACACCATTTTTAGACATGGAATTCCATCCTGAATCTCGTGGTGAAGTCCGTTTTTGCATTTGGTGTCAAAAAAAATTTGGCTTCAAAAAACCAATTAGGAGCTTGGCAATCTTTTCCTGACCGCGGAGTCATGTGTTTTCTTCCCCGGGCACCAAAAAGGCTTGATTTTTAAAAACTGGAAGCAACACCATTTTTAGGCATGGAATTGCATCCTGAATCTCGTGGTGAAGTCCGTTTTTGCATTTGGTGTCAAAAAAAATTTGGCTTCAAAAAACCTATTGGGATCTTGGCAATCTTTTCCTGACCGCGGAGTCATGTGTTTTCTTCCCCGGGCACCAAAAAGGCTTGATTTTTAAAAACTGGAAGCAACACCATTTTTAGACATGGAATTCCATCCTGAATCTCGTGGTGAAGTCCGTTTTTGCATTTGGTGTCAAAAAAAATTTGGCTTCAAAAAACCTATTGGGAGCTTGGCAATCTTTTCCTGACCGCAGAGTCATGTGTTTTGTTCCACGGGCCCCAAAAAGGCTTGATTTTTAAAAACTGGAAGCAACACCATTTTTAGACATGGAATTGCATCCTGAATCTCGTGGTGAAGTCCGTTTTTGCATTTGGTGTCAAAAAAAATTTGGCTTCAAAAAACCTATTGGGAGCTTGGCAAACTTTTCCTGACCGCGGAGTCATGTGTTTTCTTCCCCGGGCACCAAAAAGGCTTGATTTTTAAAAACTGGAAGCAACACCATTTTTAGACATGGAATTGCATCCTGAATCTCGTGGTGAAGTCTGTTTTTGCATTTGGTGTCAAAAAAAATTTGGCTTCAAAAAACCAATTCGGAGCTTGGCAATCTTTTCCTGACCGCGGAGTCATGTGTTTTCTTCCCAGGGCACCAAAAAGGCTTGATTTTTAAAAACTGGAAGCAACACCAGTTTTAGACATGGAATTCCATCCTGAATCTCATGGTGAAGTCCGTTTTTGCATTTGGTGTCAAAAAAAATTTGGCTTCAAAAAACCAATTCGGAGCTTGGCAATCTTTTCCTGACCGCAGAGTCATGTGTTTTGTTCCACAGGCCCCAAAAAGGCTTGATTTTTAAAAACTGGAAGCAACACCATTTTTAGACATGGAATTGCATCCTGAATCTCGTGCAAATGCAAAAAAGTCCGTTTTTGCATTTGGTGTCAAAAAAAATTTGGCTTCAAAAAACCTATTGGGAGCTTGGCAAACTTTTCCTGACCGCGGAGTCATGTGTTTTCTTCCCAGGGCACCAAAAAGAATTGATTTTTAAAAACTGGAAGCAACACCAGTTTTAGACATGGAATTCCATCCTGAATCTCGTGGTGAAGCCCGTTTTTGCATTTGGTGTCAAAAAAAATTTGGCCTCAAAAAACCTATTGGGATCTTGGCAATCTTTTCATGCCCGCGGAGTCATGTCTTTTGTTCCACGGGCACCAAAAAGGCTTGATTTTTAAAACTGGAAGCAACACCATTTTTAGACATGGAATTGCATCCTGAATCTCGTGGTGAAGTCCGTTTTTGCATTTGGTGTCAAAAAAAAATTTGGCTTCAAAAAAACAATTTGGAGCTTGGCAATCTTTTCCTGACAGCGGAGTCATGTGTTTTCTTCCCCGGGCACCAAAAAGGCTTGATTTTTAAAAACTGGAAGCAACACCATTTTTAGACATGTAATTGCATCCTGAATCTCGTGGTGAAGTCCGTTTTTGCATTTGGTGTCAAAAAAAATTTGGCTTCAAAAAACCTATTGGGAGCTTGGCAAACTTTTCCTGACCGCGGAGTCATGTGTTTTCTTCCCCGGGCACCAAAAAGGCTTGATTTTTAAAAACTGGAAGCAACACCATTTTTAGACATGGAATTGCATCCTGAATCTCGTGGTGAAGTCCGTTTTTGCATTTGGTGTCAAAAAAAATTTGGCTTCAAAAAACCAATTCGGAGCTTGGCAATCTTTTCCTGACCGCGGAGTCATGTGTTTTGTTCCACGGGCACCAAAAAGGCTTGATTTTTAAAAACTGGAAGCAACACCAGTTTTAGACATGGAATTCCATCCTGAATCTCATGGTGAAGTCCGTTTTTGCATTTGGTGTCAAAAAAAATTTGGCTTCAAAAAACCAATTCGGAGCTTGGCAATCTTTTCCTGACTGCAGAGTCATGTGTTTTCTTCCCCGGGCACCAAAAAGGCTTGATTTTTAAAAACTGGAAGCAACACCATTTTTAGACATGGAATTGCATCCTGAATCTCGTGGTGAAGTCCGTTTTTGCATTTGGTGTCAAAAAAAATTTGGCTTCAAAAAACCAATTCGGAGCTTGGCAATCTTTTCCTGACCGCGGAGTCATGTGTTTTGTTCCACGGGCACCAAAAAGGCTTGATTTTTAAAAACTGGAAGCAACACCATTTTTAGACATGGAATTCCATCCTGAATCTCGTGGTGAAGTCCGTTTTTGCATTTGGTGTCAAAAAAAATTTGGCTTCAAAAAACCAATTAGGAGCTTGGCAATCTTTTCCTGACCGCGGAGTCATGTGTTTTCTTCCCCGGGCACCAAAAAGGCTTGATTTTTAAAAACTGGAAGCAACACCATTTTTAGACATGGAATTGCATCCTGAATCTCGTGGTGAAGTCCGTTTTTGCATTTGGTGTCAAAAAAAATTTGGCTTCAAAAAAACTATTGGGATCTTGGCAATCTTTTCCTGACCGCGGAGTCATGTGTTTTCTTCCCCGGGCACCAAAAAGGCTTGATTTTTAAAAACTGGAAGCAACACCATTTTTAGACATGGAATTCCATCCTGAATCTCGTGGTGAAGTCCGTTTTTGCATTTGGTGTCAAAAAAAATTTGGCTTCAAAAAACCTATTGGGAGCTTGGCAAACTTTTCCTGACCGCGGAGTCATGTGTTTTCTTCCCCGGGCACCAAAAAGGCTTGATTTTTAAAAACTGGAAGCAACACCATTTTTAGACATGGAATTGCATCCTGAATCTCGTGCAAATGCAAAAAAGTCCGTTTTTGCATTTGGTGTCAAAAAAAATTTGGCTTCAAAAAACCTATTGGGAGCTTGGCAAACTTTTCCTGACCGCGGAGTCATGTGTTTTCTTCCCAGGGCACCAAAAAGGCTTGATTTTTAAAAACTGGAAGCAACACCAGTTTTAGACATGGAATTCCATCCTGAATCTCGTGGCGAAGCCCGTTTTTGCATTTGGTGTCAAAAAAAATTTGGCCTCAAAAAACCTATTGGGATCTTGGCAATCTTTTCCTGCCCGCGGAGTCATGTCTTTTGTTCCACGGGCACCAAAAAGGCTTGATTTTTAAAACTGGAAGCAACACCATTTTTAGACATGGAATTCCATCCTGAATCTCGTGGTGAAGTCCGTTTTTGCATTTGGTGTCAAAAAAAAATTTGGCTTCAAAAAAACAATTCGGAGCTTGGCAATCTTTTCCTGACAGCGGAGTCATGTGTTTTCTTCCCCGGGCACCAAAAAGGCTTGATTTTTAAAAACTGGAAGCAACACCATTTTTAGACATGGAATTGCATCCTGAATCTCGTGGTGAAGTCCGTTTTTGCATTTGGTGTCGAAAAAAATTTGGCTTCAAAAAACCTATTGGGAGCTTGGCAAACTTTTCCTGACCGCGGAGTCATGTGTTTTCTTCCCCGGGCACCAAAAAGGCTTGATTTTTAAAAACTGGAAGCAACACCATTTTTAGACATGGAATTGCATCCTGAATCTCGTGGTGAAGTCCGTTTTTGCATTTGGTGTCAAAAAAAATTTGGCTTCAAAAAACCAATTCGGAGCTTGGCAATCTTTTCCTGACCGCGGAGTCATGTGTTTTGTTCCACGGGCACCAAAAAGGCTTGATTTTTAAAAACTGGAAGCAACACCATTTTTAGACATGGAATTCCATCCTGAATCTCGTGGTGAAGTCCGTTTTTGCATTTGGTGTCAAAAAAAATTTGGCTTCAAAAAACCAATTAGGAGCTTGGCAATCTTTTCCTGACCGCGGAGTCATGTGTTTTCTTCCCCGGGCACCAAAAAGGCTTGATTTTTAAAAACTGGAAGCAACACCATTTTTAGACATGGAATTGCATCCTGAATCTCGTGGTGAAGTCCGTTTTTGCATTTGGTGTCAAAAAAAATTTGGCTTCAAAAAACCTATTGGGATCTTGGCAATCTTTTCCTGACCGCGGAGTCATGTGTTTTCTTCCCCGGGCACCAAAAAGGCTTGATTTTTAAAAACTGGAAGCAACACCATTTTTAGACATGGAATTCCATCCTGAATCTCGTGGTGAAGTCCGTTTTTGCATTTGGTGTCAAAAAAAATTTGGCTTCAAAAAACCTATTGGGAGCTTGGCAAACTTTTCCTGACCGCGGAGTCATGTGTTTTCTTCCCAGGGCACCAAAAAGGCTTGATTTTTAAAAACTGGAAGCAACACCAGTTTTAGACATGGAATTCCATCCTGAATCTCATGGTGAAGTCCGTTTTTGCATTTGGTGTCAAAAAAAATTTGGCTTCAAAAAACCAATTCGGAGCTTGGCAATCTTTTCCTGACCGCAGAGTCATGTGTTTTCTTCCCCGGGCACCAAAAAGGCTTGATTTTTAAAAACTGGAAGCAACACCATTTTTAGACATGGAATTGCATCCTGAATCTCGTGGTGAAGTCCGTTTTTGCATTTGGTGTCAAAAAAAATTTGGCTTCAAAAAACCAATTCGGAGCTTGGCAATCTTTTCCTGACCGCGGAGTCATGTGTTTTGTTCCACGGGCACCAAAAAGGCTTGATTTTTAAAAACTGGAAGCAACACCATTTTTAGACATGGAATTCCATCCTGAATCTCGTGGTGAAGTCCGTTTTTGCATTTGGTGTCAAAAAAAATTTGGCTTCAAAAAACCAATTAGGAGCTTGGCAATCTTTTCCTGACCGCGGAGTCATGTGTTTTCTTCCCCGGGCACCAAAAAGGCTTGATTTTTAAAAACTGGAAGCAACACCATTTTTAGACATGGAATTGCATCCTGAATCTCGTGGTGAAGTCCGTTTTTGCATTTGGTGTCAAAAAAAATTTGGCTTCAAAAAACCTATTGGGATCTTGGCAATCTTTTCCTGACCGCGGAGTCATGTGTTCTCTTCCCCGGGCACCAAAAAGGCTTGATTTTTAAAAACTGGAAGCAACACCATTTTTAGACATGGAATTCCATCCTGAATCTCGTGGTGAAGTCCGTTTTTGCATTTGGTGTCAAAAAAAATTTGGCTTCAAAAAACCTATTGGGAGCTTGGCAAACTTTTCCTGACCGCGGAGTCATGTGTTTTCTTCCCAGGGCACCAAAAAGGCTTGATTTTTAAAAACTGGAAGCAACACCAGTTTTAGACATGGAATTCCATCCTGAATCTCATGGTGAAGTCCGTTTTTGCATTTGGTGTCAAAAAAAATTTGGCTTCAAAAAACCAATTCGGAGCTTGGCAATCTTTTCCTGACCGCAGAGTCATGTGTTTTGTTCCACGGGCCCCAAAAAGGCTTGATTTTTAAAAACTGGAAGCAACACCATTTTTAGACATGGAATTGCATCCTGAATCTCGTGCAAATGCAAAAAAGTCCGTTTTTGCATTTGGTGTCAAAAAAAATTTGGCTTCAAAAAACCTATTGGGAGCTTGGCAAACTTTTCCTGACCGCGGAGTCATGTGTTTTCTTCCCAGGGCACCAAAAAGGCTTGATTTTTAAAAACTGGAAGCAACACCAGTTTTAGACATGGAATTCCATCCTGAATCTCGTGGCGAAGCCCGTTTTTGCATTTGGTGTCAAAAAAAATTTGGCCTCAAAAAACCTATTGGGATCTTGGCAATCTTTTCCTGCCCGCGGAGTCATGTCTTTTGTTCCACGGGCACCAAAAAGGCTTGATTTTTAAAACTGGAAGCAACACCATTTTTAGACATGGAATTCCATCCTGAATCTCGTGGTGAAGTCCGTTTTTGCATTTGGTGTCAAAAAAAATTTGGCTTCAAAAAACCAATTAGGAGCTTGGCAATCTTTTCCTGACCGCGGAGTCATGTGTTTTCTTCCCCGGGCACCAAAAAGTCTTGATCTTTAAAAACTGGAAGCAACACCATTTTTAGACATGGAATTGCATCCTGAATCTCGTGGTGAAGTCCGTTTTTGCATTTGGTGTCAAAAAAAATTTGGCTTCAAAAAACCTATTGGGATCTTGGCAATCTTTTCCTGACCGCGGAGTCATGTGTTTTCTTCCCCGGGCACCAAAAAGGCTTGATTTTTAAAAACTGGAAGCAACACCATTTTTAGACATGGAATTCCATCCTGAATCTCGTGGTGAAGTCCGTTTTTGCATTTGGTGTCAAAAAAAATTTGGCTTCAAAAAACCTATTGGGAGCTTGGCAAACTTTTCCTGACCGCGGAGTCATGTGTTTTCTTCCCAGGGCACCAAAAAGGCTTGATTTTTAAAAACTGGAAGCAACACCAGTTTTAGACATGGAATTCCATCCTGAATCTCATGGTGAAGTCCGTTTTTGCATTTGGTGTCAAAAAAAATTTGGCTTCAAAAAACCAATTCGGAGCTTGGCAATCTTTTCCTGACCGCAGAGTCATGTGTTTTGTTCCACGGGCCCCAAAAAGGCTTGATTTTTAAAAACTGGAAGCAACACCATTTTTAGACATGGAATTCCATCCTGAATCTCGTGCAAATGCAAAAAAGTCCGTTTTTGCATTTGGTGTCAAAAAAAATTTGGCTTCAAAAAACCTATTGGGAGCTTGGCAAACTTTTCCTGACCGCGGAGTCATGTGTTTTCTTCCCAGGGCACCAAAAAGGCTTGATTTTTAAAAACTGGAAGCAACACCAGTTTTAGACATGGAATTCCATCCTGAATCTCGTGGCGAAGCCCGTTTTTGCATTTGGTGTCAAAAAAAATTTGGCCTCAAAAAACCTATTGGGATCTTGGCAATCTTTTCCTGCCCGCGGAGTCATGTCTTTTGTTCCACGGGCACCAAAAAGGCTTGATTTTTAAAACTGGAAGCAACACCATTTTTAGACATGGAATTCCATCCTGAATCTCGTGGTGAAGTCCGTTTTTGCATTTGGTGTCAAAAAAAATTTGGCTTCAAAAAACCAATTAGGAGCTTGGCAATCTTTTCCTGACCGCGGAGTCATGTGTTTTCTTCCCCGGGCACCAAAAAGTCTTGATCTTTAAAAACTGGAAGCAACACCATTTTTAGACATGGAATTGCATCCTGAATCTCGTGGTGAAGTCCGTTTTTGCATTTGGTGTCAAAAAAAATTTGGCTTCAAAAAACCTATTGGGATCTTGGCAATCTTTTCCTGACCGCGGAGTCATGTGTTTTCTTCCCCGGGCACCAAAAAGGCTTGATTTTTAAAAACTGGAAGCAACACCATTTTTAGACATGGAATTCCATCCTGAATCTCGTGGTGAAGTCCGTTTTTGCATTTGGTGTCAAAAAAAATTTGGCTTCAAAAAACCTATTGGGAGCTTGGCAAATTTTCCTGACCGCGGAGTCATGTGTTTTCTTCCCAGGGCACCAAAAAGGCTTGATTTTTAAAAACTGGAAGCAACACCAGTTTTAGACATGGAATTCCATCCTGAATCTCATGGTGAAGTCCATTTTTGCATTTGGTGTCAAAAAAAATTTGGCTTCAAAAAACCAATTCGGAGCTTGGCAATCTTTTCCTGACCGCAGAGTCATGTGTTTTGTTCCACGGGCCCCAAAAAGGCTTGATTTTTAAAAACTGGAAGCAACACCATTTTTAGACATGGAATTGCATCCTGAATCTCGTGCAAATGCAAAAAAGTCCGTTTTTGCATTTGGTGTCAAAAAAAATTTGGCTTCAAAAAACCTATTGGGAGCTTGGCAAACTTTTCCTGACCGCGGAGTCATGTGTTTTCTTCCCAGGGCACCAAAAAGGCTTGATTTTTAAAAACTGGGAGCAACACCACTTTTAGACATGGAATTCCATCCTGAATCTCGTGGCGAAGCCCGTTTTTGCATTTGGTGTCAAAAAAAATTTGGCCTCAAAAAACCTATTGGGATCTTGGCAATCTTTTCCTGCCCGCGGAGTCATGTCTTTTGTTCCACGGGCACCAAAAAGGCTTGATTTTTAAAACTGGAAGCAACACCATTTTTAGACATGGAATTGCATCAAGAATCTCGTGGTGAAGTCCGTTTTTGCATTTGGTGTCAAAAAAAATTTGGCTTCAAAAAACCAATTCGGAGCTTGGCAATCTTTTCCTGACCGCGGAGTCATGTGTTTTGTTCCATGGGCACCAAAAAGGCTTGATTTTTAAAAACTGGAAGCAACAACATTTTTAGACATGGAATTGCATCCTGAATCTCGTGGTGAAGTCCGTTTTTGCATTTGGTGTCAAAAAAAAATTTGGCTTCAAAAAAACAATTCGGAGCTTGGCAATCTTTTCCTGACAGCGGAGTCATGTGTTTTCTTCCCCGGGCACCAAAAAGGCTTGATTTTTAAAAACTGGAAGCAACACCATTTTTAGACATGGAATTGCATCCTGAATCTCGTGGTGAAGTCCGTTTTTGCATTTGGTGTCAAAAAAAATTTGGCTTCAAAAAACCTATTGGGAGCTTGGCAAACTTTTCCTGACCGCGGAGTCATGTGTTTTCTTCCCCGGGCACCAAAAAGGCTTGATTTTTAAAAACTGGAAGCAACACCATTTTTAGACATGGAATTGCATCCTGAATCTCGTGGTGAAGTCCGTTTTTGCATTTGGTGTCAAAAAAAATTTGGCTTCAAAAAACCAATTCGGAGCTTGGCAATCTTTTCCTGACCGCAGAGTCATGTGTTTTGTTCCACGGGCCCCAAAAAGGCTTGATTTTTAAAAACTGGAAGCAACACCATTTTTAGACATGGAATTGCATCCTGAATCTCGTGGTGAAGTCCGTTTTTGCATTTGGTGTCAAAAAAAATTTGGCTTCAAAAAACCTATTGGGAGCTTGGCAAACTTTTCCTGACCGCGGAGTCATGTGTTTTCTTCCCCGGGCACCAAAAAGGCTTGATTTTTAAAAACTGGAAGCAACACCATTTTTAGACATGGAATTGCATCCTGAATCTCGTGGTGAAGTCCGTTTTTGCATTTGGTGTCAAAAAAAATTTGGCTTCAAAAAACCAATTCGGAGCTTGGCAATCTTTTCCTGACCGCGGAGTCATGTGTTTTGTTCCACGGGCACCAAAAAGGCTTGATTTTTAAAAACTGGAAGCAACACCATTTTTAGACATGGAATTCCATCCTGAATCTCGTGGTGAAGTCCGTTTTTGCATTTGGTGTCAAAAAAAATTTGGCTTCAAAAAACCAATTAGGAGCTTGGCAATCTTTTCCTGACCGCGGAGTCATGTGTTTTCTTCCCCGGGCACCAAAAAGGCTTGATTTTTAAAAACTGGAAGCAACACCATTTTTAGACATGGAATTCCATCCTGAATCTCGTGGTGAAGTCCGTTTTTGCATTTGGTGTCAAAAAAAATTTGGCTTCAAAAAACCTATTGGGATCTTGGCAATCTTTTCCTGACCGCGGAGTCATGTGTTTTCTTCCCCGGGCACCAAAAAGGCTTGATTTTTAAAAACTGGAAGCAACACCATTTTTAGACATGGAATTCCATCCTGAATCTCGTGGTGAAGTCCGTTTTTGCATTTGGTGTCAAAAAAAATTTGGCTTCAAAAAACCTATTGGGAGCTTGGCAAACTTTTCCTGACCGCGGAGTCATGTGTTTTCTTCCCAGGGCACCAAAAAGGCTTGATTTTTAAAAACTGGAAGCAACACCAGTTTTAGACATGGAATTCCATCCTGAATCTCATGGTGAAGTCCGTTTTTGCATTTGGTGTCAAAAAAAATTTGGCTTCAAAAAACCAATTCGGAGCTTGGCAATCTTTTCCTGACCGCAGAGTCATGTGTTTTGTTCCACGGGCCCCAAAAAGGCTTGATTTTTAAAAACTGGAAGCAACACCATTTTTAGACATGGAATTCCATCCTGAATCTCATGGTGAAGTCCGTTTTTGCATTTGGTGTCAAAAAAAATTTGGCTTCAAAAAACCAATTCGGAGCTTGGCAATCTTTTCCTGACCGCAGAGTCATGTGTTGTGTTCCACGGGCCCCAAAAAGGCTTGATTTTTAAAAACTGGAAGCAACACCATTTTTACACATGGAATTGCATCCTGAATCTCGTGCAAATGCAAAAAAGTCCGTTTTTGCATTTGGTGTCAAAAAAAATTTGGCTTCAAAAAACCTATTGGGAGCTTGGCAAACTTTTCCTGACCGCGGAGTCATGTGTTTTCTTCCCAGGGCACCAAAAAGGCTTGATTTTTAAAAACTGGAAGCAACACCAGTTTTAGACATGGAATTCCATCCTGAATCTCGTGGTGAAGCCCGTTTTTGCATTTGGTGTCAAAAAAAATTTGGCCTCAAAAAACCTATTGGGATCTTGGCAATCTTTTCATGCCCGCGGAGTCATGTCTTTTGTTCCACGGGCACCAAAAAGGCTTGATTTTTAAAACTGGAAGCAACACCATTTTTAGACATGGAATTGCATCCTGAATCTCGTGGTGAAGTCCGTTTTTGCATTTGGTGTCAAAAAAAAATTTGGCTTCAAAAAAACAATTCGGAGCTTGGCAATCTTTTCCTGACAGCGGAGTCATGTGTTTTCTTCCCCGGGCACCAAAAAGGCTTGATTTTTAAAAACTGGAAGCAACACCATTTTTAGACATGGAATTGCATCCTGAATCTCGTGGTGAAGTCCGTTTTTGCATTTGGTGTCAAAAAAAATTTGGCTTCAAAAAACCTATTGGGAGCTAGGCAAACTTTTCCTGACCGCGGAGTCATGTGTTTTCTTCCCCGGGCACCAAAAAGGCTTGATTTTTAAAAACTGGAAGCAACACCATTTTTAGACATGGAATTGCATCCTGAATCTCGTGGTGAAGTCCGTTTTTGCATTTGGTGTCAAAAAAAATTTGGCTTCAAAAAACCAATTCGGAGCTTGGCAATCTTTTCCTGACCACGGAGTCATGTGTTTTGTTCCACGGGCACCAAAAAGGCTTGATTTTTAAAAACTGGAAGCAACACCATTTTTAGACATGGAATTCCATCCTGAATCTCGTGGTGAAGTCCGTTTTTGCATTTGGTGTCAAAAAAAATTTGGCTTCAAAAAACCAATTAGGAGCTTGGCAATCTTTTCCTGACCGCGGAGTCATGTGTTTTCTTCCCCGGGCACCAAAAAGGCTTGATTTTTAAAAACTGGAAGCAACACCATTTTTAGGCATGGAATTGCATCCTGAATCTCGTGGTGAAGTCCGTTTTTGCATTTGGTGTCAAAAAAAATTTGGCTTCAAAAAACCTATTGGGATCTTGGCAATCTTTTCCTGACCGCGGAGTCATGTGTTTTCTTCCCCGGGCACCAAAAAGGCTTGATTTTTAAAAACTGGAAGCAACACCATTTTTAGACATGGAATTCCATCCTGAATCTCGTGGTGAAGTCCGTTTTTGCATTTGGTGTCAAAAAAAATTTGGCTTCAAAAAACCTATTGGGAGCTTGGCAATCTTTTCCTGACCGCAGAGTCATGTGTTTTGTTCCACGGGCCCCAAAAAGGCTTGATTTTTAAAAACTGGAAGCAACACCATTTTTAGACATGGAATTGCATCCTGAATCTCGTGGTGAAGTCCGTTTTTGCATTTGGTGTCAAAAAAAATTTGGCTTCAAAAAACCTATTGGGAGCTTGGCAAACTTTTCCTGACCGCGGAGTCATGTGTTTTCTTCCCCGGGCACCAAAAAGGCTTGATTTTTAAAAACTGGAAGCAACACCATTTTTAGACATGGAATTGCATCCTGAATCTCGTGGTGAAGTCTGTTTTTGCATTTGGTGTCAAAAAAAATTTGGCTTCAAAAAACCAATTCGGAGCTTGGCAATCTTTTCCTGACCGCGGAGTCATGTGTTTTCTTCCCAGGGCACCAAAAAGGCTTGATTTTTAAAAACTGGAAGCAACACCAGTTTTAGACATGGAATTCCATCCTGAATCTCATGGTGAAGTCCGTTTTTGCATTTGGTGTCAAAAAAAATTTGGCTTCAAAAAACCAATTCGGAGCTTGGCAATCTTTTCCTGACCGCAGAGTCATGTGTTTTGTTCCACAGGTCCCCAAAAAGGCTTGATTTTTAAAAACTGGAAGCAACACCATTTTTAGACATGGAATTGCATCCTTAATCTCGTGCAAATGCAAAAAAGTCCGTTTTTGCATTTGGTGTCAAAAAAAATTTGGCTTCAAAAAACCTATTGGGAGCTTGGCAAACTTTTCCTGACCGCGGAGTCATGTGTTTTCTTCCCAGGGCACCAAAAAGAATTGATTTTTAAAAACTGGAAGCAACACCAGTTTTAGACATGGAATTCCATCCTGAATCTCATGGTGAAGTCCGTTTTTGCATTTGGTGTCAAAAAAAATTTGGCTTCAAAAAACCAATTCGGAGCTTGGCAATCTTTTCCTGACCGCAGAGTCATGTGTTTTGTTCCACAGGTCCCCAAAAAGGCTTGATTTTTAAAAACTGGAAGCAACACCATTTTTAGACATGGAATTGCATCCTTAATCTCGTGCAAATGCAAAAAAGTCCGTTTTTGCATTTGGTGTCAAAAAAAATTTGGCTTCAAAAAACCTATTGGGAGCTTGGCAAACTTTTCCTGACCGCGGAGTCATGTGTTTTCTTCCCAGGGCACCAAAAAGAATTGATTTTTAAAAACTGGAAGCAACACCAGTTTTAGACATGGAATTCCATCCTGAATCTCGTGGTGAAGCCCGTTTTTGCATTTGGTGTCAAAAAAAATTTGGCCTCAAAAAACCTATTGGGATCTTGGCAATCTTTTCATGCCCGCGGAGTCATGTCTTTTGTTCCACGGGCACCAAAAAGGCTTGATTTTTAAAACTGGAAGCAACACCATTTTTAGACATGGAATTGCATCCTGAATCTCGTGGTGAAGTCCGTTTTTGCATTTGGTGTCAAAAAAAAATTTGGCTTCAAAAAAACAATTCGGAGCTTGGCAATCTTTTCCTGACAGCGGAGTCATGTGTTTTCTTCCCCGGGCACCAAAAAGGCTTGATTTTTAAAAACTGGAAGCAACACCATTTTTAGACATGGAATTCCATCCTGAATCTCGTGGTGAAGTCCGTTTTTGCATTTGGTGTCAAAAAAAATTTGGCTTCAAAAAACCTATTGGGAGCTTGGCAATCTTTTCCTGACCGCAGAGTCATGTGTTTTGTTCCACGGGCCCCAAAAAGGCTTGATTTTTAAAAACTGGAAGCAACACCATTTTTAGACATGGAATTGCATCCTGAATCTCGTGGTGAAGTCCGTTTTTGCATTTGGTGTCAAAAAAAATTTGGCTTCAAAAAACCTATTGGGAGCTTGGCAAACTTTTCCTGACCGCGGAGTCATGTGTTTTCTTCCCCGGGCACCAAAAAGGCTTGATTTTTAAAAACTGGAAGCAACACCATTTTTAGACATGGAATTGCATCCTGAATCTCGTGGTGAAGTCTGTTTTTGCATTTGGTGTCAAAAAAAATTTGGCTTCAAAAAACCAATTCGGAGCTTGGCAATCTTTTCCTGACCGCGGAGTCATGTGTTTTCTTCCCAGGGCACCAAAAAGGCTTGATTTTTAAAAACTGGAAGCAACACCAGTTTTAGACATGGAATTCCATCCTGAATCTCATGGTGAAGTCCGTTTTTGCATTTGGTGTCAAAAAAAATTTGGCTTCAAAAAACCAATTCGGAGCTTGGCAATCTTTTCCTGACCGCAGAGTCATGTGTTTTGTTCCACAGGCCCCAAAAAGGCTTGATTTTTAAAAACTGGAAGCAACACCATTTTTAGACATGGAATTGCATCCTTAAAATCGTGCAAATGCAAAAAAGTCCGTTTTTGCATTTGGTGTCAAAAAAAATTTGGCTTCAAAAAACCTATTGGGAGCTTGGCAAACTTTTCCTGACCGCGGAGTCATGTGTTTTCTTCCCAGGGCACCAAAAAGAATTGATTTTTAAAAACTGGAAGCAACACCAGTTTTAGACATGGAATTCCATCCTGAATCTCGTGGTGAAGCCCGTTTTTGCATTTGGTGTCAAAAAAAATTTGGCCTCAAAAAACCTATTGGGATCTTGGCAATCTTTTCATGCCCGCGGAGTCATGTCTTTTGTTCCACGGGCACCAAAAAGGCTTGATTTTTAAAACTGGAAGCAACACCATTTTTAGACATGGAATTGCATCCTGAATCTCGTGGTGAAGTCCGTTTTTGCATTTGGTGTCAAAAAAAAATTTGGCTTCAAAAAAACAATTCGGAGCTTGGCAATCTTTTCCTGACAGCGGAGTCATGTGTTTTCTTCCCCGGGCACCAAAAAGGCTTGATTTTTAAAAACTGGAAGCAACACCATTTTTAGACATGGAATTGCATCCTGAATCTCGTGGTGAAGTCCGTTTTTGCATTTGGTGTCAAAAAAAATTTGGCTTCAAAAAACCTATTGGGAGCTAGGCAAACTTTTCCTGACCGCGGAGTCATGTGTTTTCTTCCCCGGGCACCAAAAAGGCTTGATTTTTAAAAACTGGAAGCAACACCATTTTTAGACATGGAATTGCATCCTGAATCTCGTGGTGAAGTCCGTTTTTGCATTTGGTGTCAAAAAAAATTTGGCTTCAAAAAACCAATTCGGAGCTTGGCAATCTTTTCCTGACCACGGAGTCATGTGTTTTGTTCCACGGGCACCAAAAAGGCTTGATTTTTAAAAACTGGAAGCAACACCATTTTTAGACATGGAATTCCATCCTGAATCTCGTGGTGAAGTCCGTTTTTGCATTTGGTGTCAAAAAAAATTTGGCTTCAAAAAACCAATTAGGAGCTTGGCAATCTTTTCCTGACCGCGGAGTCATGTGTTTTCTTCCCCGGGCACCAAAAAGGCTTGATTTTTAAAAACTGGAAGCAACACCATTTTTAGGCATGGAATTGCATCCTGAATCTCGTGGTGAAGTCCGTTTTTGCATTTGGTGTCAAAAAAAATTTGGCTTCAAAAAACCTATTGGGATCTTGGCAATCTTTTCCTGACCGCGGAGTCATGTGTTTTCTTCCCCGGGCACCAAAAAGGCTTGATTTTTAAAAACTGGAAGCAACACCATTTTTAGACATGGAATTCCATCCTGAATCTCGTGGTGAAGTCCGTTTTTGCATTTGGTGTCAAAAAAAATTTGGCTTCAAAAAACCTATTGGGAGCTTGGCAATCTTTTCCTGACCGCAGAGTCATGTGTTTTGTTCCACGGGCCCCAAAAAGGCTTGATTTTTAAAAACTGGAAGCAACACCATTTTTAGACATGGAATTGCATCCTGAATCTCGTGGTGAAGTCCGTTTTTGCATTTGGTGTCAAAAAAAATTTGGCTTCAAAAAACCTATTGGGAGCTTGGCAAACTTTTCCTGACCGCGGAGTCATGTGTTTTCTTCCCCGGGCACCAAAAAGGCTTGATTTTTAAAAACTGGAAGCAACACCATTTTTAGACATGGAATTGCATCCTGAATCTCGTGGTGAAGTCTGTTTTTGCATTTGGTGTCAAAAAAAATTTGGCTTCAAAAAACCAATTCGGAGCTTGGCAATCTTTTCCTGACCGCGGAGTCATGTGTTTTCTTCCCAGGGCACCAAAAAGGCTTGATTTTTAAAAACTGGAAGCAACACCAGTTTTAGACATGGAATTCCATCCTGAATCTCATGGTGAAGTCCGTTTTTGCATTTGGTGTCAAAAAAAATTTGGCTTCAAAAAACCAATTCGGAGCTTGGCAATCTTTTCCTGACCGCAGAGTCATGTGTTTTGTTCCACAGGCCCCAAAAAGGCTTGATTTTTAAAAACTGGAAGCAACACCATTTTTAGACATGGAATTGCATCCTTAATCTCGTGCAAATGCAAAAAAGTCCGTTTTTGCATTTGGTGTCAAAAAAAATTTGGCTTCAAAAAACCTATTGGGAGCTTGGCAAACTTTTCCTGACCGCGGAGTCATGTGTTTTCTTCCCAGGGCACCAAAAAGAATTGATTTTTAAAAACTGGAAGCAACACCAGTTTTAGACATGGAATTCCATCCTGAATCTCGTGGTGAAGCCCGTTTTTGCATTTGGTGTCAAAAAAAATTTGGCCTCAAAAAACCTATTGGGATCTTGGCAATCTTTTCATGCCCGCGGAGTCATGTCTTTTGTTCCACGGGCACCAAAAAGGCTTGATTTTTAAAACTGGAAGCAACACCATTTTTAGACATGGAATTGCATCCTGAATCTCGTGGTGAAGTCCGTTTTTGCATTTGGTGTCAAAAAAAAATTTGGCTTCAAAAAAACAATTTGGAGCTTGGCAATCTTTTCCTGACAGCGGAGTCATGTGTTTTCTTCCCCGGGCACCAAAAAGGCTTGATTTTTAAAAACTGGAAGCAACACCATTTTTAGACATGTAATTGCATCCTGAATCTCGTGGTGAAGTCCGTTTTTGCATTTGGTGTCAAAAAAAATTTGGCTTCAAAAAACCTATTGGGAGCATGGCAAACTTTTCCTGACCGCGGAGTCATGTGTTTTCTTCCCCGGGCACCAAAAAGGCTTGATTTTTAAAAACTGGAAGCAACACCATTTTTAGACATGGAATTGCATCCTGAATCTCGTGGTGAAGTCCGTTTTTGCATTTGGTGTCAAAAAAAATTTGGCTTCAAAAAACCAATTCGGAGCTTGGCAATCTTTTCCTGACCGCGGAGTCATGTGTTTTGTTCCACGGGCACCAAAAAGGCTTGATTTTTAAAAACTGGAAGCAACACCAGTTTTAGACATGGAATTCCATCCTGAATCTCATGGTGAAGTCCGTTTTTGCATTTGGTGTCAAAAAAAATTTGGCTTCAAAAAACCAATTCGGAGCTTGGCAATCTTTTCCTGACCGCGGAGTCATGTGTTTTCTTCCCAGGGCACCAAAAAGGCTTGATTTTTAAAAACTGGAAGCAACACCAGTTTTAGACATGGAATTCCATCCTGAATCTCATGGTGAAGTCCGTTTTTGCATTTGGTGTCAAAAAAAATTTGGCTTCAAAAAACCAATTCGGAGCTTGGCAATCTTTTCCTGACCGCAGAGTCATGTGTTTTGTTCCACAGGTCCCCAAAAAGGCTTGATTTTTAAAAACTGGAAGCAACACCATTTTTAGACATGGAATTGCATCCTTAATCTCGTGCAAATGCAAAAAAGTCCGTTTTTGCATTTGGTGTCAAAAAAAATTTGGCTTCAAAAAACCTATTGGGAGCTTGGCAAACTTTTCCTGACCGCGGAGTCATGTGTTTTCTTCCCAGGGCACCAAAAAGAATTGATTTTTAAAAACTGGAAGCAACACCAGTTTTAGACATGGAATTCCATCCTGAATCTCATGGTGAAGTCCGTTTTTGCATTTGGTGTCAAAAAAAATTTGGCTTCAAAAAACCAATTCGGAGCTTGGCAATCTTTTCCTGACCGCAGAGTCATGTGTTTTGTTCCACAGGTCCCCAAAAAGGCTTGATTTTTAAAAACTGGAAGCAACACCATTTTTAGACATGGAATTGCATCCTTAATCTCGTGCAAATGCAAAAAAGTCCGTTTTTGCATTTGGTGTCAAAAAAAATTTGGCTTCAAAAAACCTATTGGGAGCTTGGCAAACTTTTCCTGACCGCGGAGTCATGTGTTTTCTTCCCAGGGCACCAAAAAGAATTGATTTTTAAAAACTGGAAGCAACACCAGTTTTAGACATGGAATTCCATCCTGAATCTCGTGGTGAAGCCCGTTTTTGCATTTGGTGTCAAAAAAAATTTGGCCTCAAAAAACCTATTGGGATCTTGGCAATCTTTTCATGCCCGCGGAGTCATGTCTTTTGTTCCACGGGCACCAAAAAGGCTTGATTTTTAAAACTGGAAGCAACACCATTTTTAGACATGGAATTGCATCCTGAATCTCGTGGTGAAGTCCGTTTTTGCATTTGGTGTCAAAAAAAAATTTGGCTTCAAAAAAACAATTCGGAGCTTGGCAATCTTTTCCTGACAGCGGAGTCATGTGTTTTCTTCCCCGGGCACCAAAAAGGCTTGATTTTTAAAAACTGGAAGCAACACCATTTTTAGACATGGAATTCCATCCTGAATCTCGTGGTGAAGTCCGTTTTTGCATTTGGTGTCAAAAAAAATTTGGCTTCAAAAAACCTATTGGGAGCTTGGCAATCTTTTCCTGACCGCAGAGTCATGTGTTTTGTTCCACGGGCCCCAAAAAGGCTTGATTTTTAAAAACTGGAAGCAACACCATTTTTAGACATGGAATTGCATCCTGAATCTCGTGGTGAAGTCCGTTTTTGCATTTGGTGTCAAAAAAAATTTGGCTTCAAAAAACCTATTGGGAGCTTGGCAAACTTTTCCTGACCGCGGAGTCATGTGTTTTCTTCCCCGGGCACCAAAAAGGCTTGATTTTTAAAAACTGGAAGCAACACCATTTTTAGACATGGAATTGCATCCTGAATCTCGTGGTGAAGTCTGTTTTTGCATTTGGTGTCAAAAAAAATTTGGCTTCAAAAAACCAATTCGGAGCTTGGCAATCTTTTCCTGACCGCGGAGTCATGTGTTTTCTTCCCAGGGCACCAAAAAGGCTTGATTTTTAAAAACTGGAAGCAACACCAGTTTTAGACATGGAATTCCATCCTGAATCTCATGGTGAAGTCCGTTTTTGCATTTGGTGTCAAAAAAAATTTGGCTTCAAAAAACCAATTCGGAGCTTGGCAATCTTTTCCTGACCGCAGAGTCATGTGTTTTGTTCCACAGGCCCCAAAAAGGCTTGATTTTTAAAAACTGGAAGCAACACCATTTTTAGACATGGAATTGCATCCTTAATCTCGTGCAAATGCAAAAAAGTCCGTTTTTGCATTTGGTGTCAAAAAAAATTTGGCTTCAAAAAACCTATTGGGAGCTTGGCAAACTTTTCCTGACCGCGGAGTCATGTGTTTTCTTCCCAGGGCACCAAAAAGAATTGATTTTTAAAAACTGGAAGCAACACCAGTTTTAGACATGGAATTCCATCCTGAATCTCGTGGTGAAGCCCGTTTTTGCATTTGGTGTCAAAAAAAATTTGGCCTCAAAAAACCTATTGGGATCTTGGCAATCTTTTCATGCCCGCGGAGTCATGTCTTTTGTTCCACGGGCACCAAAAAGGCTTGATTTTTAAAACTGGAAGCAACACCATTTTTAGACATGGAATTGCATCCTGAATCTCGTGGTGAAGTCCGTTTTTGCATTTGGTGTCAAAAAAAAATTTGGCTTCAAAAAAACAATTCGGAGCTTGGCAATCTTTTCCTGACAGCGGAGTCATGTGTTTTCTTCCCCGGGCACCAAAAAGGCTTGATTTTTAAAAACTGGAAGCAACACCATTTTTAGACATGGAATTGCATCCTGAATCTCGTGGTGAAGTCCGTTTTTGCATTTGGTGTCAAAAAAAATTTGGCTTCAAAAAACCTATTGGGAGCTAGGCAAACTTTTCCTGACCGCGGAGTCATGTGTTTTCTTCCCCGGGCACCAAAAAGGCTTGATTTTTAAAAACTGGAAGCAACACCATTTTTAGACATGGAATTGCATCCTGAATCTCGTGGTGAAGTCCGTTTTTGCATTTGGTGTCAAAAAAAATTTGGCTTCAAAAAACCAATTCGGAGCTTGGCAATCTTTTCCTGACCACGGAGTCATGTGTTTTGTTCCACGGGCACCAAAAAGGCTTGATTTTTAAAAACTGGAAGCAACACCATTTTTAGACATGGAATTCCATCCTGAATCTCGTGGTGAAGTCCGTTTTTGCATTTGGTGTCAAAAAAAATTTGGCTTCAAAAAACCAATTAGGAGCTTGGCAATCTTTTCCTGACCGCGGAGTCATGTGTTTTCTTCCCCGGGCACCAAAAAGGCTTGATTTTTAAAAACTGGAAGCAACACCATTTTTAGGCATGGAATTGCATCCTGAATCTCGTGGTGAAGTCCGTTTTTGCATTTGGTGTCAAAAAAAATTTGGCTTCAAAAAACCTATTGGGATCTTGGCAATCTTTTCCTGACCGCGGAGTCATGTGTTTTCTTCCCCGGGCACCAAAAAGGCTTGATTTTTAAAAACTGGAAGCAACACCATTTTTAGACATGGAATTCCATCCTGAATCTCGTGGTGAAGTCCGTTTTTGCATTTGGTGTCAAAAAAAATTTGGCTTCAAAAAACCTATTGGGAGCTTGGCAATCTTTTCCTGACCGCAGAGTCATGTGTTTTGTTCCACGGGCCCCAAAAAGGCTTGATTTTTAAAAACTGGAAGCAACACCATTTTTAGACATGGAATTGCATCCTGAATCTCGTGGTGAAGTCCGTTTTTGCATTTGGTGTCAAAAAAAATTTGGCTTCAAAAAACCTATTGGGAGCTTGGCAAACTTTTCCTGACCGCGGAGTCATGTGTTTTCTTCCCCGGGCACCAAAAAGGCTTGATTTTTAAAAACTGGAAGCAACACCATTTTTAGACATGGAATTGCATCCTGAATCTCGTGGTGAAGTCTGTTTTTGCATTTGGTGTCAAAAAAAATTTGGCTTCAAAAAACCAATTCGGAGCTTGGCAATCTTTTCCTGACCGCGGAGTCATGTGTTTTCTTCCCAGGGCACCAAAAAGGCTTGATTTTTAAAAACTGGAAGCAACACCAGTTTTAGACATGGAATTCCATCCTGAATCTCATGGTGAAGTCCGTTTTTGCATTTGGTGTCAAAAAAAATTTGGCTTCAAAAAACCAATTCGGAGCTTGGCAATCTTTTCCTGACCGCAGAGTCATGTGTTTTGTTCCACAGGCCCCAAAAAGGCTTGATTTTTAAAAACTGGAAGCAACACCATTTTTAGACATGGAATTGCATCCTTAATCTCGTGCAAATGCAAAAAAGTCCGTTTTTGCATTTGGTGTCAAAAAAAATTTGGCTTCAAAAAACCTATTGGGAGCTTGGCAAACTTTTCCTGACCGCGGAGTCATGTGTTTTCTTCCCAGGGCACCAAAAAGAATTGATTTTTAAAAACTGGAAGCAACACCAGTTTTAGACATGGAATTCCATCCTGAATCTCGTGGTGAAGCCCGTTTTTGCATTTGGTGTCAAAAAAAATTTGGCCTCAAAAAACCTATTGGGATCTTGGCAATCTTTTCATGCCCGCGGAGTCATGTCTTTTGTTCCACGGGCACCAAAAAGGCTTGATTTTTAAAACTGGAAGCAACACCATTTTTAGACATGGAATTGCATCCTGAATCTCGTGGTGAAGTCCGTTTTTGCATTTGGTGTCAAAAAAAAATTTGGCTTCAAAAAAACAATTTGGAGCTTGGCAATCTTTTCCTGACAGCGGAGTCATGTGTTTTCTTCCCCGGGCACCAAAAAGGCTTGATTTTTAAAAACTGGAAGCAACACCATTTTTAGACATGTAATTGCATCCTGAATCTCGTGGTGAAGTCCGTTTTTGCATTTGGTGTCAAAAAAAATTTGGCTTCAAAAAACCTATTGGGAGCATGGCAAACTTTTCCTGACCGCGGAGTCATGTGTTTTCTTCCCCGGGCACCAAAAAGGCTTGATTTTTAAAAACTGGAAGCAACACCATTTTTAGACATGGAATTGCATCCTGAATCTCGTGGTGAAGTCCGTTTTTGCATTTGGTGTCAAAAAAAATTTGGCTTCAAAAAACCAATTCGGAGCTTGGCAATCTTTTCCTGACCGCGGAGTCATGTGTTTTGTTCCACGGGCACCAAAAAGGCTTGATTTTTAAAAACTGGAAGCAACACCAGTTTTAGACATGGAATTCCATCCTGAATCTCATGGTGAAGTCCGTTTTTGCATTTGGTGTCAAAAAAAATTTGGCTTCAAAAAACCAATTCGGAGCTTGGCAATCTTTTCCTGACTGCAGAGTCATGTGTTTTCTTCCCCGGGCACCAAAAAGGCTTGATTTTTAAAAACTGGAAGCAACACCATTTTTAGACATGGAATTGCATCCTGAATCTCGTGGTGAAGTCCGTTTTTGCATTTGGTGTCAAAAAAAATTTGGCTTCAAAAAACCAATTCGGAGCTTGGCAATCTTTTCCTGACCGCGGAGTCATGTGTTTTGTTCCACGGGCACCAAAAAGGCTTGATTTTTAAAAACTGGAAGCAACACCATTTTTAGACATGGAATTCCATCCTGAATCTCGTGGTGAAGTCCGTTTTTGCATTTGGTGTCAAAAAAAATTTGGCTTCAAAAAACCAATTAGGAGCTTGGCAATCTTTTCCTGACCGCGGAGTCATGTGTTTTCTTCCCCGGGCACCAAAAAGGCTTGATTTTTAAAAACTGGAAGCAACACCATTTTTAGACATGGAATTGCATCCTGAATCTCGTGGTGAAGTCCGTTTTTGCATTTGGTGTCAAAAAAAATTTGGCTTCAAAAAAACTATTGGGATCTTGGCAATCTTTTCCTGACCGCGGAGTCATGTGTTTTCTTCCCCGGGCACCAAAAAGGCTTGATTTTTAAAAACTGGAAGCAACACCATTTTTAGACATGGAATTCCATCCTGAATCTCGTGGTGAAGTCCGTTTTTGCATTTGGTGTCAAAAAAAATTTGGCTTCAAAAAACCTATTGGGAGCTTGGCAAACTTTTCCTGACCGCGGAGTCATGTGTTTTCTTCCCCGGGCACCAAAAAGGCTTGATTTTTAAAAACTGGAAGCAACACCATTTTTAGACATGGAATTGCATCCTGAATCTCGTGCAAATGCAAAAAAGTCCGTTTTTGCATTTGGTGTCAAAAAAAATTTGGCTTCAAAAAACCTATTGGGAGCTTGGCAAACTTTTCCTGACCGCGGAGTCATGTGTTTTCTTCCCAGGGCACCAAAAAGGCTTGATTTTTAAAAACTGGAAGCAACACCAGTTTTAGACATGGAATTCCATCCTGAATCTCGTGGCGAAGCCCGTTTTTGCATTTGGTGTCAAAAAAAATTTGGCCTCAAAAAACCTATTGGGATCTTGGCAATCTTTTCCTGCCCGCGGAGTCATGTCTTTTGTTCCACGGGCACCAAAAAGGCTTGATTTTTAAAACTGGAAGCAACACCATTTTTAGACATGGAATTCCATCCTGAATCTCGTGGTGAAGTCCGTTTTTGCATTTGGTGTCAAAAAAAAATTTGGCTTCAAAAAAACAATTCGGAGCTTGGCAATCTTTTCCTGACAGCGGAGTCATGTGTTTTCTTCCCCGGGCACCAAAAAGGCTTGATTTTTAAAAACTGGAAGCAACACCATTTTTAGACATGGAATTGCATCCTGAATCTCGTGGTGAAGTCCGTTTTTGCATTTGGTGTCAAAAAAAATTTGGCTTCAAAAAACCTATTGGGAGCTTGGCAAACTTTTCCTGACCGCGGAGTCATGTGTTTTCTTCCCCGGGCACCAAAAAGGCTTGATTTTTAAAAACTGGAAGCAACACCATTTTTAGACATGGAATTGCATCCTGAATCTCGTGGTGAAGTCCGTTTTTGCATTTGGTGTCAAAAAAAATTTGGCTTCAAAAAACCAATTCGGAGCTTGGCAATCTTTTCCTGACCGCGGAGTCATGTGTTTTGTTCCACGGGCACCAAAAAGGCTTGATTTTTAAAAACTGGAAGCAACACCATTTTTAGACATGGAATTCCATCCTGAATCTCGTGGTGAAGTCCGTTTTTGCATTTGGTGTCAAAAAAAATTTGGCTTCAAAAAACCAATTAGGAGCTTGGCAATCTTTTCCTGACTGCGGAGTCATGTGTTTTCTTCCCCGGGCACCAAAAAGGCTTGATTTTTAAAAACTGGAAGCAACACCATTTTTAGACATGGAATTGCATCCTGAATCTCGTGGTGAAGTCCGTTTTTGCATTTGGTGTCAAAAAAAATTTGGCTTCAAAAAACCTATTGGGATCTTGGCAATCTTTTCCTGACCGCGGAGTCATGTGTTTTCTTCCCCGGGCACCAAAAAGGCTTGATTTTTAAAAACTGGAAGCAACACCATTTTTAGACATGGAATTGCATCCTGAATCTCGTGGTGAAGTCCGTTTTTGCATTTGGTGTCAAAAAAAATTTGGCTTCAAAAAACCAATTCGGAGCTTGGCAATCTTTTCCTGACCGCGGAGTCATGTGTTTTGTTCCACGGGCACCAAAAAGGCTTGATTTTTAAAAACTGGAAGCAACACCAGTTTTAGACATGGAATTCCATCCTGAATCTCATGGTGAAGTCCGTTTTTGCATTTGGTGTCAAAAAAAATTTGGCTTCAAAAAACCAATTCGGAGCTTGGCAATCTTTTCCTGACTGCAGAGTCATGTGTTTTCTTCCCCGGGCACCAAAAAGGCTTGATTTTTAAAAACTGGAAGCAACACCATTTTTAGACATGGAATTGCATCCTGAATCTCGTGGTGAAGTCCGTTTTTGCATTTGGTGTCAAAAAAAATTTGGCTTCAAAAAACCAATTCGGAGCTTGGCAATCTTTTCCTGACCGCGGAGTCATGTGTTTTGTTCCACGGGCACCAAAAAGGCTTGATTTTTAAAAACTGGAAGCAACACCATTTTTAGACATGGAATTCCATCCTGAATCTCGTGGTGAAGTCCGTTTTTGCATTTGGTGTCAAAAAAAATTTGGCTTCAAAAAACCAATTAGGAGCTTGGCAATCTTTTCCTGACCGCGGAGTCATGTGTTTTCTTCCCCGGGCACCAAAAAGGCTTGATTTTTAAAAACTGGAAGCAACACCATTTTTAGACATGGAATTGCATCCTGAATCTCGTGGTGAAGTCCGTTTTTGCATTTGGTGTCAAAAAAAATTTGGCTTCAAAAAAACTATTGGGATCTTGGCAATCTTTTCCTGACCGCGGAGTCATGTGTTTTCTTCCCCGGGCACCAAAAAGGCTTGATTTTTAAAAACTGGAAGCAACACCATTTTTAGACATGGAATTCCATCCTGAATCTCGTGGTGAAGTCCGTTTTTGCATTTGGTGTCAAAAAAAATTTGGCTTCAAAAAACCTATTGGGAGCTTGGCAAACTTTTCCTGACCGCGGAGTCATGTGTTTTCTTCCCCGGGCACCAAAAAGGCTTGATTTTTAAAAACTGGAAGCAACACCATTTTTAGACATGGAATTGCATCCTGAATCTCGTGCAAATGCAAAAAAGTCCGTTTTTGCATTTGGTGTCAAAAAAAATTTGGCTTCAAAAAACCTATTGGGAGCTTGGCAAACTTTTCCTGACCGCGGAGTCATGTGTTTTCTTCCCAGGGCACCAAAAAGGCTTGATTTTTAAAAACTGGAAGCAACACCAGTTTTAGACATGGAATTCCATCCTGAATCTCGTGGCGAAGCCCGTTTTTGCATTTGGTGTCAAAAAAAATTTGGCCTCAAAAAACCTATTGGGATCTTGGCAATCTTTTCCTGCCCGCGGAGTCATGTCTTTTGTTCCACGGGCACCAAAAAGGCTTGATTTTTAAAACTGGAAGCAACACCATTTTTAGACATGGAATTCCATCCTGAATCTCGTGGTGAAGTCCGTTTTTGCATTTGGTGTCAAAAAAAAATTTGGCTTCAAAAAAACAATTCGGAGCTTGGCAATCTTTTCCTGACAGCGGAGTCATGTGTTTTCTTCCCCGGGCACCAAAAAGGCTTGATTTTTAAAAACTGGAAGCAACACCATTTTTAGACATGGAATTGCATCCTGAATCTCGTGGTGAAGTCCGTTTTTGCATTTGGTGTCAAAAAAAATTTGGCTTCAAAAAACCTATTGGGAGCTTGGCAAACTTTTCCTGACCGCGGAGTCATGTGTTTTCTTCCCCGGGCACCAAAAAGGCTTGATTTTTAAAAACTGGAAGCAACACCATTTTTAGACATGGAATTGCATCCTGAATCTCGTGGTGAAGTCCGTTTTTGCATTTGGTGTCAAAAAAAATTTGGCTTCAAAAAACCAATTCGGAGCTTGGCAATCTTTTCCTGACCGCGGAGTCATGTGTTTTGTTCCACGGGCACCAAAAAGGCTTGATTTTTAAAAACTGGAAGCAACACCATTTTTAGACATGGAATTCCATCCTGAATCTCGTGGTGAAGTCCGTTTTTGCATTTGGTGTCAAAAAAAATTTGGCTTCAAAAAACCAATTAGGAGCTTGGCAATCTTTTCCTGACTGCGGAGTCATGTGTTTTCTTCCCCGGGCACCAAAAAGGCTTGATTTTTAAAAACTGGAAGCAACACCATTTTTAGACATGGAATTGCATCCTGAATCTCGTGGTGAAGTCCGTTTTTGCATTTGGTGTCAAAAAAAATTTGGCTTCAAAAAACCTATTGGGATCTTGGCAATCTTTTCCTGACCGCGGAGTCATGTGTTTTCTTCCCCGGGCACCAAAAAGGCTTGATTTTTAAAAACTGGAAGCAACACCATTTTTAGACATGGAATTCCATCCTGAATCTCGTGGTGAAGTCCGTTTTTGCATTTGGTGTCAAAAAAAATTTGGCTTCAAAAAACCTATTGGGAGCTTGGCAAACTTTTCCTGACCGCGGAGTCATGTGTTTTCTTCCCAGGGCACCAAAAAGGCTTGATTTTTAAAAACTGGAAGCAACACCAGTTTTAGACATGGAATTCCATCCTGAATCTCATGGTGAAGTCCGTTTTTGCATTTGGTGTCAAAAAAAATTTGGCTTCAAAAAACCAATTCGGAGCTTGGCAATCTTTTCCTGACCGCAGAGTCATGTGTTTTCTTCCCCGGGCACCAAAAAGGCTTGATTTTTAAAAACTGGAAGCAACACCATTTTTAGACATGGAATTGCATCCTGAATCTCGTGGTGAAGTCCGTTTTTGCATTTGGTGTCAAAAAAAATTTGGCTTCAAAAAACCAATTCGGAGCTTGGCAATCTTTTCCTGACCGCGGAGTCATGTGTTTTGTTCCACGGGCACCAAAAAGGCTTGATTTTTAAAAACTGGAAGCAACACCATTTTTAGACATGGAATTCCATCCTGAATCTCGTGGTGAAGTCCGTTTTTGCATTTGGTGTCAAAAAAAATTTGGCTTCAAAAAACCAATTAGGAGCTTGGCAATCTTTTCCTGACCGCGGAGTCATGTGTTTTCTTCCCCGGGCACCAAAAAGGCTTGATTTTTAAAAACTGGAAGCAACACCATTTTTAGACATGGAATTGCATCCTGAATCTCGTGGTGAAGTCCGTTTTTGCATTTGGTGTCAAAAAAAATTTGGCTTCAAAAAACCTATTGGGATCTTGGCAATCTTTTCCTGACCGCGGAGTCATGTGTTCTCTTCCCCGGGCACCAAAAAGGCTTGATTTTTAAAAACTGGAAGCAACACCATTTTTAGACATGGAATTCCATCCTGAATCTCGTGGTGAAGTCCGTTTTTGCATTTGGTGTCAAAAAAAATTTGGCTTCAAAAAACCTATTGGGAGCTTGGCAAACTTTTCCTGACCGCGGAGTCATGTGTTTTCTTCCCAGGGCACCAAAAAGGCTTGATTTTTAAAAACTGGAAGCAACACCAGTTTTAGACATGGAATTCCATCCTGAATCTCATGGTGAAGTCCGTTTTTGCATTTGGTGTCAAAAAAAATTTGGCTTCAAAAAACCAATTCGGAGCTTGGCAATCTTTTCCTGACCGCAGAGTCATGTGTTTTGTTCCACGGGCCCCAAAAAGGCTTGATTTTTAAAAACTGGAAGCAACACCATTTTTAGACATGGAATTGCATCCTGAATCTCGTGCAAATGCAAAAAAGTCCGTTTTTGCATTTGGTGTCAAAAAAAATTTGGCTTCAAAAAACCTATTGGGAGCTTGGCAAACTTTTCCTGACCGCGGAGTCATGTGTTTTCTTCCCAGGGCACCAAAAAGGCTTGATTTTTAAAAACTGGAAGCAACACCAGTTTTAGACATGGAATTCCATCCTGAATCTCGTGGCGAAGCCCGTTTTTGCATTTGGTGTCAAAAAAAATTTGGCCTCAAAAAACCTATTGGGATCTTGGCAATCTTTTCCTGCCCGCGGAGTCATGTCTTTTGTTCCACGGGCACCAAAAAGGCTTGATTTTTAAAACTGGAAGCAACACCATTTTTAGACATGGAATTCCATCCTGAATCTCGTGGTGAAGTCCGTTTTTGCATTTGGTGTCAAAAAAAATTTGGCTTCAAAAAACCAATTAGGAGCTTGGCAATCTTTTCCTGACCGCGGAGTCATGTGTTTTCTTCCCCGGGCACCAAAAAGTCTTGATCTTTAAAAACTGGAAGCAACACCATTTTTAGACATGGAATTGCATCCTGAATCTCGTGGTGAAGTCCGTTTTTGCATTTGGTGTCAAAAAAAATTTGGCTTCAAAAAACCTATTGGGATCTTGGCAATCTTTTCCTGACCGCGGAGTCATGTGTTTTCTTCCCCGGGCACCAAAAAGGCTTGATTTTTAAAAACTGGAAGCAACACCATTTTTAGACATGGAATTCCATCCTGAATCTCGTGGTGAAGTCCGTTTTTGCATTTGGTGTCAAAAAAAATTTGGCTTCAAAAAACCTATTGGGAGCTTGGCAAACTTTTCCTGACCGCGGAGTCATGTGTTTTCTTCCCAGGGCACCAAAAAGGCTTGATTTTTAAAAACTGGAAGCAACACCAGTTTTAGACATGGAATTCCATCCTGAATCTCATGGTGAAGTCCGTTTTTGCATTTGGTGTCAAAAAAAATTTGGCTTCAAAAAACCAATTCGGAGCTTGGCAATCTTTTCCTGACCGCAGAGTCATGTGTTTTGCTCCACGGGCCCCAAAAAGGCTTGATTTTTAAAAACTGGAAGCAACACCATTTTTAGACATGGAATTGCATCCTGAATCTCGTGCAAATGCAAAAAAGTCCGTTTTTGCATTTGGTGTCAAAAAAAATTTGGCTTCAAAAAACCTATTGGGAGCTTGGCAAACTTTTCCTGACCGCGGAGTCATGTGTTTTCTTCCCAGGGCACCAAAAAGGCTTGATTTTTAAAAACTGGGAGCAACACCACTTTTAGACATGGAATTCCATCCTGAATCTCGTGGCGAAGCCCGTTTTTGCATTTGGTGTCAAAAAAAATTTGGCCTCAAAAAACCTATTGGGATCTTGGCAATCTTTTCCTGCCCGCGGAGTCATGTCTTTTGTTCCACGGGCACCAAAAAGGCTTGATTTTTAAAACTGGAAGCAACACCATTTTTAGACATGGAATTGCATCAAGAATCTCGTGGTGAAGTCCGTTTTTGCATTTGGTGTCAAAAAAAATTTGGCTTCAAAAAACCAATTCGGAGCTTGGCAATCTTTTCCTGACCGCGGAGTCATGTGTTTTGTTCCATGGGCACCAAAAAGGCTTGATTTTTAAAAACTGGAAGCAACAACATTTTTAGACATGGAATTGCATCCTGAATCTCGTGGTGAAGTCCGTTTTTGCATTTGGTGTCAAAAAAAAATTTGGCTTCAAAAAAACAATTCGGAGCTTGGCAATCTTTTCCTGACAGCGGAGTCATGTGTTTTCTTCCCCGGGCACCAAAAAGGCTTGATTTTTAAAAACTGGAAGCAACACCATTTTTAGACATGGAATTGCATCCTGAATCTCGTGGTGAAGTCCGTTTTTGCATTTGGTGTCAAAAAAAATTTGGCTTCAAAAAACCTATTGGGAGCTTGGCAAACTTTTCCTAACCGCGGAGTCATGTGTTTTCTTCCCCGGGCACCAAAAAGGCTTGATTTTTAAAAACTGGAAGCAACACCATTTTTAGACATGGAATTGCATCCTGAATCTCGTGGTGAAGTCCGTTTTTGCATTTGGTGTCAAAAAAAATTTGGCTTCAAAAAACCAATTCGGAGCTTGGCAATCTTTTCCTGACCGCAGAGTCATGTGTTTTGTTCCACGGGCCCCAAAAAGGCTTGATTTTTAAAAACTGGAAGCAACACCATTTTTAGACATGGAATTGCATCCTGAATCTCGTGGTGAAGTCCGTTTTTGCATTTGGTGTCAAAAAAAATTTGGCTTCAAAAAACCTATTGGGAGCTTGGCAAACTTTTCCTGACCGCGGAGTCATGTGTTTTCTTCCCCGGGCACCAAAAAGGCTTGATTTTTAAAAACTGGAAGCAACACCATTTTTAGACATGGAATTGCATCCTGAATCTCGTGGTGAAGTCCGTTTTTGCATTTGGTGTCAAAAAAAATTTGGCTTCAAAAAACCAATTCGGAGCTTGGCAATCTTTTCCTGACCGCGGAGTCATGTGTTTTGTTCCACGGGCACCAAAAAGGCTTGATTTTTAAAAACTGGAAGCAACACCATTTTTAGACATGGAATTCCATCCTGAATCTCGTGGTGAAGTCCGTTTTTGCATTTGGTGTCAAAAAAAATTTGGCTTCAAAAAACCAATTAGGAGCTTGGCAATCTTTTCCTGACCGCGGAGTCATGTGTTTTCTTCCCCGGGCACCAAAAAGGCTTGATTTTTAAAAACTGGAAGCAACACCATTTTTAGACATGGAATTCCATCCTGAATCTCGTGGTGAAGTCCGTTTTTGCATTTGGTGTCAAAAAAAATTTGGCTTCAAAAAACCTATTGGGATCTTGGCAATCTTTTCCTGACCGCGGAGTCATGTGTTTTCTTCCCCGGGCACCAAAAAGGCTTGATTTTTAAAAACTGGAAGCAACACCATTTTTAGACATGGAATTCCATCCTGAATCTCGTGGTGAAGTCCGTTTTTGCATTTGGTGTCAAAAAAAATTTGGCTTCAAAAAACCTATTGGGAGCTTGGCAAACTTTTCCTGACCGCGGAGTCATGTGTTTTCTTCCCAGGGCACCAAAAAGGCTTGATTTTTAAAAACTGGAAGCAACACCAGTTTTAGACATGGAATTCCATCCTGAATCTCATGGTGAAGTCCGTTTTTGCATTTGGTGTCAAAAAAAATTTGGCTTCAAAAAACCAATTCGGAGCTTGGCAATCTTTTCCTGACCGCAGAGTCATGTGTTTTGTTCCACGGGCCCCAAAAAGGCTTGATTTTTAAAAACTGGAAGCAACACCATTTTTAGACATGGAATTGCATCCTGAATCTCGTGGTGAAGTCCGTTTTTGCATTTGGTGTCAAAAAAAATTTGGCTTCAAAAAACCAATTAGGAGCTTGGCAATCTTTTCCTGACCGCGGAGTCATGTGTTTTCTTCCCCGGGCACCAAAAAGGCTTGATCTTTAAAAACTGGAAGCAACACCATTTTTAGACATGGAATTGCATCCTGAATCTCGTGGTGAGGTCCGTTTTTGCATTTGGTGTCAAAAAAAATTTGGCTTCAAAAAACCTATTGGGATCTTGGCAATCTTTTCCTGACCGCGGAGTCATGTGTTTTCTTCCCAGGGCACCAAAAAGGCTTGATTTTTAAAAACTGGAAGCAACACCAGTTTTAGACATGGAATTCCATCCTGAATCTCATGGTGAAGTCCGTTTTTGCATTTGGTGTCAAAAAAAATTTGGCTTCAAAAAACCAATTCGGAGCTTGGCAATCTTTTCCTGACAGCAGAGTCATGTGTTTTGTTCCACGGGCCCCAAAAAGGCTTGATTTTTAAAAACTGGAAGCAACACCATTTTTAGACATGGAATTGCATCCTGAATCTCGTGGTGAAGTCCGTTTTTGCATTTGGTGTCAAAAAAAATTTGGCTTCAAAAAACCAATTAGGAGCTTGGCAATCTTTTCCTGACCGCGGAGTCATGTGTTTTCTTCCCCGGGCACCAAAAAGGCTTGATCTTTAAAAACTGGAAGCAACACCATTTTTAGACATGGAATTGCATCCTGAATCTCGTGGTGAGGTCCGTTTTTGCATTTGGTGTCAAAAAAAATTTGGCTTCAAAAAACCTATTGGGATCTTGGCAATCTTTTCCTGACCGCGGAGTCATGTGTTTTCTTCCCCGGGCACCAAAAAGGCTTGATTTTTAAAAACTGGAAGCAACACCATTTTTAGACATGGAATTCCATCCTGAATCTCGTGGTGAAGTCCGTTTTTGCATTTGGTGTCAAAAAAAATTTGGCTTCAAAAAACCTATTGGGAGCTTGGCAAACTTTTCCTGACCGCGGAGTCATGTGTTTTCTTCCCAGGGCACCAAAAAGGCTTGATTTTTAAAAACTGGAAGCAACACCAGTTTTAGACATGGAATTCCATCCTGAATCTCATGGTGAAGTCCGTTTTTGCATTTGGTGTCAAAAAAAATTTGGCTTCAAAAAACCAATTCGGAGCTTGGCAATCTTTTCCTGACCGCAGAGTCATGTGTTTTGTTCCACGGGCCCCAAAAAGGCTTGATTTTTAAAAACTGGAAGCAACACCATTTTTAGACATGGAATTGCATCCTGAATCTCGTGGTGAAGTCCGTTTTTGCATTTGGTGTCAAAAAAAATTTGGCTTCAAAAAACCAATTCGGAGCTTGGCAATCTTTTCCTGACCGCAGAGTCATGTGTTTTGTTCCACGGGCCCCAAAAAGGCTTGATTTTTAAAAACTGGAAGCAACACCATTTTTAGACATGGAATTGCATCCTGAATCTCGTGGCGAAGCCCGTTTTTGCATTTGGTGTCAAAAAAAATTTGGCCTCAAAAAACCTATTGGGATCTTGGCAATCTTTTCCTGCCCGCGGAGTCATGTCTTTTGTTCCACGGGCACCAAAAAGGCTTGATTTTTAAAACTGGAAGCAACACCATTTTTAGACATGGAATTGCATCAAGAATCTCGTGGTGAAGTCCGTTTTTGCATTTGGTGTCAAAAAAAATTTGGCTTCAAAAAACCAATTCGGAGCTTGGCAATCTTTTCCTGACCGCGGAGTCATGTGTTTTGTTCCATGGGCACCAAAAAGGCTTGATTTTTAAAAACTGGAAGCAACAACATTTTTAGACATGGAATTGCATCCTGAATCTCGTGGTGAAGTCCGTTTTTGCATTTGGTGTCAAAAAAAAATTTGGCTTCAAAAAAACAATTCGGAGCTTGGCAATCTTTTCCTGACCGCAGAGTCATGTGTTTTGTTCCACGGGCCCCAAAAAGGCTTGATTTTTAAAAACTGGAAGCAACACCATTTTTAGACATGGAATTCCATCCTGAATCTCGTGGTGAAGTCCGTTTTTGCATTTGGTGTCAAAAAAAATTTGGCTTCAAAAAACCTATTGGGAGCTTGGCAAACTTTTCCTGACCGCGGAGTCATGTGTTTTCTTCCCAGGGCACCAAAAAGGCTTGATTTTTAAAAACTGGAAGCAACACCAGTTTTAGACATGGAATTCCATCCTGAATCTCATGGTGAAGTCCGTTTTTGCATTTGGTGTCAAAAAAAATTTGGCTTCAAAAAACCAATTCGGAGCTTGGCAATCTTTTCCTGACCGCAGAGTCATGTGTTTTGTTCCACGGGCCCCAAAAAGGCTTGATTTTTAAAAACTGGAAGCAACACCATTTTTAGACATGGAATTGCATCCTGAATCTCGTGCAAATGCAAAAAAGTCCGTTTTTGCATTTGGTGTCAAAAAAAATTTGGCTTCAAAAAACCTATTGGGAGCTTGGCAAACTTTTCCTGACCGCGGAGTCATGTGTTTTCTTCCCAGGGCACCAAAAAGGCTTGATTTTTAAAAACTGGGAGCAACACCACTTTTAGACATGGAATTCCATCCTGAATCTCGTGGCGAAGCCCGTTTTTGCATTTGGTGTCAAAAAAAATTTGGCCTCAAAAAACCTATTGGGATCTTGGCAATCTTTTCCTGCCCGCGGAGTCATGTCTTTTGTTCCACGGGCACCAAAAAGGCTTGATTTTTAAAACTGGAAGCAACACCATTTTTAGACATGGAATTGCATCAAGAATCTCGTGGTGAAGTCCGTTTTTGCATTTGGTGTCAAAAAAAATTTGGCTTCAAAAAACCAATTCGGAGCTTGGCAATCTTTTCCTGACCGCGGAGTCATGTGTTTTGTTCCATGGGCACCAAAAAGGCTTGATTTTTAAAAACTGGAAGCAACAACATTTTTAGACATGGAATTGCATCCTGAATCTCGTGGTGAAGTCCGTTTTTGCATTTGGTGTCAAAAAAAAATTTGGCTTCAAAAAAACAATTCGGAGCTTGGCAATCTTTTCCTGACAGCGGAGTCATGTGTTTTCTTCCCCGGGCACCAAAAAGGCTTGATTTTTAAAAACTGGAAGCAACACCATTTTTAGACATGGAATTGCATCAAGAATCTCGTGGTGAAGTCCGTTTTTGCATTTGGTGTCAAAAAAAATTTGGCTTCAAAAAACCAATTCGGAGCTTGGCAATCTTTTCCTGACCGCAGAGTCATGTGTTTTGTTCCACGGGCCCCAAAAAGGCTTGATTTTTAAAAACTGGAAGCAACACCATTTTTAGACATGGAATTGCATCCTGAATCTCGTGGTGAAGTCCGTTTTTGCATTTGGTGTCAAAAAAAATTTGGCTTCAAAAAACCTATTGGGAGCTTGGCAAACTTTTCCTGACCGCGGAGTCATGTGTTTTCTTCCCCGGGCACCAAAAAGGCTTGATTTTTAAAAACTGGAAGCAACACCATTTTTAGACATGGAATTGCATCCTGAATCTCGTGGTGAAGTCCGTTTTTGCATTTGGTGTCAAAAAAAATTTGGCTTCAAAAAACCAATTCGGAGCTTGGCAATCTTTTCCTGACCGCGGAGTCATGTGTTTTGTTCCACGGGCACCAAAAAGGCTTGATTTTTAAAAACTGGAAGCAACACCATTTTTAGACATGGAATTCCATCCTGAATCTCGTGGTGAAGTCCGTTTTTGCATTTGGTGTCAAAAAAAATTTGGCTTCAAAAAACCAATTAGGAGCTTGGCAATCTTTTCCTGACCGCGGAGTCATGTGTTTTCTTCCCCGGGCACCAAAAAGGCTTGATTTTTAAAAACTGGAAGCAACACCATTTTTAGACATGGAATTCCATCCTGAATCTCGTGGTGAAGTCCGTTTTTGCATTTGGTGTCAAAAAAAATTTGGCTTCAAAAAACCTATTGGGATCTTGGCAATCTTTTCCTGACCGCGGAGTCATGTGTTTTCTTCCCCGGGCACCAAAAAGGCTTGATTTTTAAAAACTGGAAGCAACACCATTTTTAGACATGGAATTCCATCCTGAATCTCGTGGTGAAGTCCGTTTTTGCATTTGGTGTCAAAAAAAATTTGGCTTCAAAAAACCTATTGGGAGCTTGGCAAACTTTTCCTGACCGCGGAGTCATGTGTTTTCTTCCCAGGGCACCAAAAAGGCTTGATTTTTAAAAACTGGAAGCAACACCAGTTTTAGACATGGAATTCCATCCTGAATCTCATGGTGAAGTCCGTTTTTGCATTTGGTGTCAAAAAAAATTTGGCTTCAAAAAACCAATTCGGAGCTTGGCAATCTTTTCCTGACCGCAGAGTCATGTGTTTTGTTCCACGGGCCCCAAAAAGGCTTGATTTTTAAAAACTGGAAGCAACACCATTTTTAGACATGGAATTGCATCCTGAATCTCGTGGTGAAGTCCGTTTTTGCATTTGGTGTCAAAAAAAATTTGGCTTCAAAAAACCAATTAGGAGCTTGGCAATCTTTTCCTGACCGCGGAGTCATGTGTTTTCTTCCCCGGGCACCAAAAAGGCTTGATCTTTAAAAACTGGAAGCAACACCATTTTTAGACATGGAATTGCATCCTGAATCTCGTGGTGAGGTCCGTTTTTGCATTTGGTGTCAAAAAAAATTTGGCTTCAAAAAACCTATTGGGATCTTGGCAATCTTTTCCTGACCGCGGAGTCATGTGTTTTCTTCCCAGGGCACCAAAAAGGCTTGATTTTTAAAAACTGGAAGCAACACCAGTTTTAGACATGGAATTCCATCCTGAATCTCATGGTGAAGTCCGTTTTTGCATTTGGTGTCAAAAAAAATTTGGCTTCAAAAAACCAATTCGGAGCTTGGCAATCTTTTCCTGACAGCAGAGTCATGTGTTTTGTTCCACGGGCCCCAAAAAGGCTTGATTTTTAAAAACTGGAAGCAACACCATTTTTAGACATGGAATTCCATCCTGAATCTCGTGGTGAAGTCCGTTTTTGCATTTGGTGTCAAAAAAAATTTGGCTTCAAAAAACCAATTAGGAGCTTGGCAATCTTTTCCTGACCGCGGAGTCATGTGTTTTCTTCCCCGGGCACCAAAAAGGCTTGATCTTTAAAAACTGGAAGCAACACCATTTTTAGACATGGAATTGCATCCTGAATCTCGTGGTGAGGTCCGTTTTTGCATTTGGTGTCAAAAAAAATTTGGCTTCAAAAAACCTATTGGGATCTTGGCAATCTTTTCCTGACCGCGGAGTCATGTGTTTTCTTCCCCGGGCACCAAAAAGGCTTGATTTTTAAAAACTGGAAGCAACACCATTTTTAGACATGGAATTCCATCCTGAATCTCGTGGTGAAGTCCGTTTTTGCATTTGGTGTCAAAAAAAATTTGGCTTCAAAAAACCTATTGGGAGCTTGGCAAACTTTTCCTGACCGCGGAGTCATGTGTTTTCTTCCCAGGGCACCAAAAAGGCTTGATTTTTAAAAACTGGAAGCAACACCAGTTTTAGACATGGAATTCCATCCTGAATCTCATGGTGAAGTCCGTTTTTGCATTTGGTGTCAAAAAAAATTTGGCTTCAAAAAACCAATTCGGAGCTTGGCAATCTTTTCCTGACCGCAGAGTCATGTGTTTTGTTCCACGGGCCCCAAAAAGGCTTGATTTTTAAAAACTGGAAGCAACACCATTTTTAGACATGGAATTGCATCCTGAATCTCGTGCAAATGCAAAAAAGTCCGTTTTTGCATTTGGTGTCAAAAAAAATTTGGCTTCAAAAAACCTATTGGGAGCTTGGCAAACTTTTCCTGACCGCGGAGTCATGTGTTTTCTTCCCAGGGCACCAAAAAGGCTTGATTTTTAAAAATTGGGAGCAACACCACTTTTAGACATGGAATTCCATCCTGAATCTCGTGGCGAAGCCCGTTTTTGCATTTGGTGTCAAAAAAAATTTGGCCTCAAAAAACCTATTGGGATCTTGGCAATCTTTTCCTGCCCGCGGAGTCATGTCTTTTGTTCCACGGGCACCAAAAAGGCTTGATTTTTAAAACTGGAAGCAACACCATTTTTAGACATGGAATTGCATCAAGAATCTCGTGGTGAAGTCCGTTTTTGCATTTGGTGTCAAAAAAAATTTGGCTTCAAAAAACCAATTCGGAGCTTGGCAATCTTTTCCTGACCGCGGAGTCATGTGTTTTGTTCCATGGGCACCAAAAAGGCTTGATTTTTAAAAACTGGAAGCAACAACATTTTTAGACATGGAATTGCATCCTGAATCTCGTGGTGAAGTCCGTTTTTGCATTTGGTGTCAAAAAAAAATTTGGCTTCAAAAAAACAATTCGGAGCTTGGCAATCTTTTCCTGACAGCGGAGTCATGTGTTTTCTTCCCCGGGCACCAAAAAGGCTTGATTTTTAAAAACTGGAAGCAACACCATTTTTAGACATGGAATTGCATCCTGAATCTCGTGGTGAAGTCCGTTTTTGCATTTGGTGTCAAAAAAAATTTGGCTTCAAAAAACCTATTGGGAGCTTGGCAAACTTTTCCTGACCGCGGAGTCATGTGTTTTCTTCCCCGGGCACCAAAAAGGCTTGATTTTTAAAAACTGGAAGCAACACCATTTTTAGACATGGAATTGCATCCTGAATCTCGTGGTGAAGTCCGTTTTTGCATTTGGTGTCAAAAAAAATTTGGCTTCAAAAAACCAATTCGGAGCTTGGCAATCTTTTCCTGACCGCAGAGTCATGTGTTTTGTTCCACGGGCCCCAAAAAGGCTTGATTTTTAAAAACTGGAAGCAACACCATTTTTAGACATGGAATTGCATCCTGAATCTCGTGGTGAAGTCCGTTTTTGCATTTGGTGTCAAAAAAAATTTGGCTTCAAAAAACCTATTGGGAGCTTGGCAAACTTTTCCTGACCGCGGAGTCATGTGTTTTCTTCCCCGGGCACCAAAAAGGCTTGATTTTTAAAAACTGGAAGCAACACCATTTTTAGACATGGAATTGCATCCTGAATCTCGTGGTGAAGTCCGTTTTTGCATTTGGTGTCAAAAAAAATTTGGCTTCAAAAAACCAATTCGGAGCTTGGCAATCTTTTCCTGACCGCGGAGTCATGTGTTTTGTTCCACGGGCACCAAAAAGGCTTGATTTTTAAAAACTGGAAGCAACACCATTTTTAGACATGGAATTCCATCCTGAATCTCGTGGTGAAGTCCGTTTTTGCATTTGGTGTCAAAAAAAATTTGGCTTCAAAAAACCAATTAGGAGCTTGGCAATCTTTTCCTGACCGCGGAGTCATGTGTTTTCTTCCCCGGGCACCAAAAAGGCTTGATTTTTAAAAACTGGAAGCAACACCATTTTTAGACATGGAATTGCATCCTGAATCTCGTGGTGAAGTCCGTTTTTGCATTTGGTGTCAAAAAAAATTTGGCTTCAAAAAACCTATTGGGATCTTGGCAATCTTTTCCTGACCGCGGAGTCATGTGTTTTCTTCCCCGGGCACCAAAAAGGCTTGATTTTTAAAAACTGGAAGCAACACCATTTTTAGACATGGAATTCCATCCTGAATCTCGTGGTGAAGTCCGTTTTTGCATTTGGTGTCAAAAAAAATTTGGCTTCAAAAAACCTATTGGGAGCTTGGCAAACTTTTCCTGACCGCGGAGTCATGTGTTTTCTTCCCAGGGCACCAAAAAGGCTTGATTTTTAAAAACTGGAAGCAACACCAGTTTTAGACATGGAATTCCATCCTGAATCTCATGGTGAAGTCCGTTTTTGCATTTGGTGTCAAAAAAAATTTGGCTTCAAAAAACCAATTCGGAGCTTGGCAATCTTTTCCTGACCGCAGAGTCATGTGTTTTGTTCCACGGGCCCCAAAAAGGCTTGATTTTTAAAAACTGGAAGCAACACCATTTTTAGACATGGAATTGCATCCTGAATCTCGTGGTGAAGTCCGTTTTTGCATTTGGTGTCAAAAAAAATTTGGCTTCAAAAAACCTATTGGGAGCTTGGCAAACTTTTCCTGACCGCGGAGTCATGTGTTTTCTTCCCCGGGCACCAAAAAGGCTTGATTTTTAAAAACTGGAAGCAACACCATTTTTAGACATGGAATTGCATCCTGAATCTCGTGGTGAAGTCCGTTTTTGCATTTGGTGTCAAAAAAAATTTGGCTTCAAAAAACCAATTCGGAGCTTGGCAATCTTTTCCTGACCGCGGAGTCATGTGTTTTCTTCCCCGGGCACCAAAAAGGCTTGATTTTTAAAAACTGGAAGCAACACCATTTTTAGACATGGAATTGCATCCTGAATCTCGTGGTGAAGTCCGTTTTTGCATTTGGTGTCAAAAAAAATTTGGCTTCAAAAAACCTATTGGGATCTTGGCAATCTTTTCCTGACCGCGGAGTCATGTGTTTTCTTCCCCGGGCACCAAAAAGGCTTGATTTTTAAAAACTGGAAGCAACACCATTTTTAGACATGGAATTCCATCCTGAATCTCGTGGTGAAGTCCGTTTTTGCATTTGGTGTCAAAAAAAATTTGGCTTCAAAAAACCTATTGGGAGCTTGGCAAACTTTTCCTGACCGCGGAGTCATGTGTTTTCTTCCCAGGGCACCAAAAAGGCTTGATTTTTAAAAACTGGAAGCAACACCAGTTTTAGACATGGAATTCCATCCTGAATCTCATGGTGAAGTCCGTTTTTGCATTTGGTGTCAAAAAAAATTTGGCTTCAAAAAACCAATTCGGAGCTTGGCAATCTTTTCCTGACCGCAGAGTCATGTGTTTTGTTCCACGGGCCCCAAAAAGGCTTGATTTTTAAAAACTGGAAGCAACACCATTTTTAGACATGGAATTGCATCCTGAATCTCGTGCAAATGCAAAAAAGTCCGTTTTTGCATTTGGTGTCAAAAAAAATTTGGCTTCAAAAAACCTATTGGGAGCTTGGCAAACTTTTCCTGACCGCGGAGTCATGTGTTTTCTTCCCCGGGCACCAAAAAGGCTTGATTTTTAAAAACTGGAAGCAACACCATTTTTAGACATGGAATTGCATCCTGAATCTCGTGGTGAAGTCCGTTTTTGCATTTGGTGTCAAAAAAAATTTGGCTTCAAAAAACCAATTCGGAGCTTGGCAATCTTTTCCTGACCGCGGAGTCATGTGTTTTGTTCCACGGGCACCAAAAAGGCTTGATTTTTAAAAACTGGAAGCAACACCATTTTAAGACATGGAATTCCATCCTGAATCTCGTGGTGAAGTCCGTTTTTGCATTTGGTGTCAAAAAAAATTTGGCTTCAAAAAACCAATTAGGAGCTTGGCAATCTTTTCCTGACCGCGGAGTCATGTGTTTTCTTCCCCGGGCACCAAAAAGGCTTGATTTTTAAAAACTGGAAGCAACACCATTTTTAGACATGGAATTGCATCCTGAATCTCGTGGTGAAGTCCGTTTTTGCATTTGGTGTCAAAAAAAATTTGGCTTCAAAAAACCTATTGGGATCTTGGCAATCTTTTCCTGACCGCGGAGTCATGTGTTTTCTTCCCCGGGCACCAAAAAGGCTTGATTTTTAAAAACTGGAAGCAACACCATTTTTAGACATGGAATTCCATCCTGAATCTCGTGGTGAAGTCCGTTTTTGCATTTGGTGTCAAAAAAAATTTGGCTTCAAAAAACCTATTGGGAGCTTGGCAAACTTTTCCTGACCGCGGAGTCATGTGTTTTCTTCCCAGGGCACCAAAAAGGCTTGATTTTTAAAAACTGGAAGCAACACCAGTTTTAGACATGGAATTCCATCCTGAATCTCATGGTGAAGTCCGTTTTTGCATTTGGTGTCAAAAAAAATTTGGCTTCAAAAAACCAATTCGGAGCTTGGCAATCTTTTCCTGACCGCAGAGTCATGTGTTTTGTTCCACGGGCCCCAAAAAGGCTTGATTTTTAAAAACTGGAAGCAACACCATTTTTAGACATGGAATTGCATCCTGAATCTCGTGGTGAAGTCCGTTTTTGCATTTGGTGTCAAAAAAAATTTGGCTTCAAAAAACCTATTGGGAGCTTGGCAAACTTTTCCTGACCGTGGAGTCATGTGTTTTCTTCCCCGGGCACCAAAAAGGCTTGATTTTTAAAAACTGGAAGCAACACCATTTTTAGACATGGAATTGCATCCTGAATCTCGTGGTGAAGTCCGTTTTTGCATTTGGTGTCAAAAAACATTTGGCTTCAAAAAACCAATTCGGAGCTTGGCAATCTTTTCCTGACCGCGGAGTCATGTGTTTTCTTCCCCGGGCACCAAAAAGGCTTGATTTTTAAAAACTGGAAGCAACACCATTTTTAGACATGGAATTGCATCCTGAATCTCGTGGTGAAGTCCGTTTTTGCATTTGGTGTCAAAAAAAATTTGGCTTCAAAAAACCTATTGGGATCTTGGCAATCTTTTCCTGACCGCGGAGTCATGTGTTTTCTTCCCCGGGCACCAAAAAGGCTTGATTTTTAAAAACTGGAAGCAACACCATTTTTAGACATGGAATTCCATCCTGAATCTCGTGGTGAAGTCCGTTTTTGCATTTGGTGTCAAAAAAAATTTGGCTTCAAAAAACCTATTGGGAGCTTGGCAAACTTTTCCTGACCGCGGAGTCATGTGTTTTCTTCCCAGGGCACCAAAAAGGCTTGATTTTTAAAAACTGGAAGCAACACCAGTTTTAGACATGGAATTCCATCCTGAATCTCATGGTGAAGTCCGTTTTTGCATTTGGTGTCAAAAAAAATTTGGCTTCAAAAAACCAATTCGGAGCTTGGCAATCTTTTCCTGACCGCAGAGTCATGTGTTTTGTTCCACGGGCCCCAAAAAGGCTTGATTTTTAAAAACTGGAAGCAACACCATTTTTAGACATGGAATTGCATCCTGAATCTCGTGCAAATGCAAAAAAGTCCGTTTTTGCATTTGGTGTCAAAAAAAATTTGGCTTCAAAAAACCTATTGGGAGCTTGGCAAACTTTTCCTGACCGCGGAGTCATGTGTTTTCTTCCCCGGGCACCAAAAAGGCTTGATTTTTAAAAACTGGAAGCAACACCATTTTTAGACATGGAATTGCATCCTGAATCTCGTGGTGAAGTCCGTTTTTGCATTTGGTGTCAAAAAAAATTTGGCTTCAAAAAACCAATTCGGAGCTTGGCAATCTTTTCCTGACCGAGGAGTCATGTGTTTTGTTCCACGGGCACCAAAAAGGCTTGATTTTTAAAAACTGGAAGCAACACCATTTTTAGACATGGAATTCCATCCTGAATCTCGTGGTGAAGTCCGTTTTTGCATTTGGTGTCAAAAAAAATTTGGCTTCAAAAAACCAATTAGGAGCTTGGCAATCTTTTCCTGACCGCGGAGTCATGTGTTTTCTTCCCCGGGCACCAAAAAGGCTTGATTTTTAAAAACTGGAAGCAACACCATTTTTAGACATGGAATTGCATCCTGAATCTCATGGTGAAGTCCGTTTTTGCATTTGGTGTCAAAAAAAATTTGGCTTCAAAAAACCTATTGGGATCTTGGCAATCTTTTCCTGACCGCGGAGTCATGTGTTTTCTTCCCCGGGCACCAAAAAGGCTTGATTTTTAAAAACTGGAAGCAACACCATTTTTAGACATGGAATTCCATCCTGAATCTCGTGGTGAAGTCCGTTTTTGCATTTGGTGTCAAAAAAAATTTGGCTTCAAAAAACCTATTGGGAGCTTGGCAAACTTTTCCTGACCGCGGAGTCATGTGTTTTCTTCCCAGGGCACCAAAAAGGCTTGATTTTTAAAAACTGGAAGCAACACCAGTTTTAGACATGGAATTCCATCCTGAATCTCATGGTGAAGTCCGTTTTTGCATTTGGTGTCAAAAAAAATTTGGCTTCAAAAAACCAATTCGGAGCTTGGCAATCTTTTCCTGACCGCAGAGTCATGTGTTTTGTTCCACGGGCCCCAAAAAGGCTTGATTTTTAAAAACTGGAAGCAACACCATTTTTAGACATGGAATTGCATCCTGAATCTCGTGGTGAAGTCCGTTTTTGCATTTGGTGTCAAAAAAAATTTGGCTTCAAAAAACCTATTGGGATCTTGGCAATCTTTTCCTGACCGCGGAGTCATGTGTTTTCTTCCCCGGGCACAAAAAAGGCTTGATTTTTAAAAACTGGAAGCAACACCATTTTTAGACATGGAATTCCATCCTGAATCTCGTGGTGAAGTCCGTTTTTGCATTTGGTGTCAAAAAAAATTTGGCTTCAAAAAACATATTGGGAGCTTGGCAAACTTTTCCTGACCGCGGAGTCATGTGTTTTCTTCCCAGGGCACCAAAAAGGCTTGATTTTTAAAAACTGGAAGCAACACCAGTTTTAGACATGGAATTCCATCCTGAATCTCATGGTGAAGTCCGTTTTTGCATTTGGTGTCAAAAAAAATTTGGCTTCAAAAAACCAATTCGGAGCTTGGCAATCTTTTCCTGACCGCAGAGTCATGTGTTTTGTTCCACGGGCCCCAAAAAGGCTTGATTTTTAAAAACTGGAAGCAACACCATTTTTAGACATGGAATTGCATCCTGAATCTCGTGCAAATGCAAAAAAGTCCGTTTTTGCATTTGGTGTCAAAAAAAATTTGGCTTCAAAAAACCTATTGGGAGCTTGGCAAACTTTTCCTGACCGCGGAGTCATGTGTTTTCTTCCCAGGGCACCAAAAAGGCTTGATTTTTAAAAACTGGAAGCAACACCAGTTTTAGACATGGAATTCCATCCTGAATCTCGTGGCGAAGCCCGTTTTTGCATTTGGTGTCAAAAAAAATTTGGCCTCAAAAAACCTATTGGGATCTTGGCAATCTTTTCCTGCCCGCGGAGTCATGTCTTTTGTTCCACGGGCACCAAAAAGGCTTGATTTTTAAAACTGGAAGCAACACCATTTTTAGACATGGAATTCCATCCTGAATCTCGTGGTGAAGTCCGTTTTTGCATTTGGTGTCAAAAAAAATTTGGCTTCAAAAAACCAATTAGGAGCTTGGCAATCTTTTCCTGACCGCGGAGTCATGTGTTTTCTTCCCCGGGCACCAAAAAGGCTTGATTTTTAAAAACTGGAAGCAACACCATTTTTAGACATGGAATTGCATCCTGAATCTCATGGTGAAGTCCGTTTTTGCATTTGGTGTCAAAAAAAATTTGGCTTCAAAAAACCAATTAGGAGCTTGGCAATCTTTTCCTGACCGCGGAGTCATGTGTTTTCTTCCCCGGGCACCAAAAAGGCTTGATTTTTAAAAACTGGAAGCAACACCATTTTTAGACATGGAATTGCATCCTGAATCTCGTGGTGAAGTCCGTTTTTGCATTTGGTGTCAAAAAAAATTTGGCTTCAAAAAACCAATTAGGAGCTTGGCAATCTTTTCCTGACCGCGGAGTCATGTGTTTTCTTCCCCGGGCACCAAAAAGGCTTGATCTTTAAAAACTGGAAGCAACACCATTTTTAGACATGGAATTGCATCCTGAATCTCGTGGTGAGGTCCGTTTTTGCATTTGGTGTCAAAAAAAATTTGGCTTCAAAAAACCTATTGGGATCTTGGCAATCTTTTCCTGACCGCGGAGTCATGTGTTTTCTTCCCAGGGCACCAAAAAGGCTTGATTTTTAAAAACTGGAAGCAACACCAGTTTTAGACATGGAATTCCATCCTGAATCTCATGGTGAAGTCCGTTTTTGCATTTGGTGTCAAAAAAAATTTGGCTTCAAAAAACCAATTCGGAGCTTGGCAATCTTTTCCTGACAGCAGAGTCATGTGTTTTGTTCCACGGGCCCCAAAAAGGCTTGATTTTTAAAAACTGGAAGCAACACCATTTTTAGACATGGAATTGCATCCTGAATCTCGTGGTGAAGTCCGTTTTTGCATTTGGTGTCAAAAAAAATTTGGCTTCAAAAAACCAATTAGGAGCTTGGCAATCTTTTCCTGACCGCGGAGTCATGTGTTTTCTTCCCCGGGCACCAAAAAGGCTTGATCTTTAAAAACTGGAAGCAACACCATTTTTAGACATGGAATTGCATCCTGAATCTCGTGGTGAGGTCCGTTTTTGCATTTGGTGTCAAAAAAAATTTGGCTTCAAAAAACCTATTGGGATCTTGGCAATCTTTTCCTGACCGCGGAGTCATGTGTTTTCTTCCCCGGGCACCAAAAAGGCTTGATTTTTAAAAACTGGAAGCAACACCATTTTTAGACATGGAATTCCATCCTGAATCTCGTGGTGAAGTCCGTTTTTGCATTTGGTGTCAAAAAAAATTTGGCTTCAAAAAACCTATTGGGAGCTTGGCAAGCTTTTCCTGACCGCGGAGTCATGTGTTTTCTTCCCAGGGCACCAAAAAGGCTTGATTTTTAAAAACTGGAAGCAACACCAGTTTTAGACATGGAATTCCATCCTGAATCTCATGGTGAAGTCCGTTTTTGCATTTGGTGTCAAAAAAAATTTGGCTTCAAAAAACCAATTCGGAGCTTGGCAATCTTTTCCTGACCGCAGAGTCATGTGTTTTGTTCCACGGGCCCCAAAAAGGCTTGATTTTTAAAAACTGGAAGCAACACCATTTTTAGACATGGAATTGCATCCTGAATCTCGTGCAAATGCAAAAAAGTCCGTTTTTGCATTTGGTGTCAAAAAAAATTTGGCTTCAAAAAACCTATTGGGAGCTTGGCAAACTTTTCCTGACCGCGGAGTCATGTGTTTTCTTCCCAGGGCACCAAAAAGGCTTGATTTTTAAAAATTGGGAGCAACACCACTTTTAGACATGGAATTCCATCCTGAATCTCGTGGCGAAGCCCGTTTTTGCATTTGGTGTCAAAAAAAATTTGGCCTCAAAAAACCTATTGGGATCTTGGCAATCTTTTCCTGCCCGCGGAGTCATGTCTTTTGTTCCACGGGCACCAAAAAGGCTTGATTTTTAAAACTGGAAGCAACACCATTTTTAGACATGGAATTGCATCAAGAATCTCGTGGTGAAGTCCGTTTTTGCATTTGGTGTCAAAAAATATTTGGCTTCAAAAAACCAATTCGGAGCTTGGCAATCTTTTCCTGACCGCGGAGTCATGTGTTTTGTTCCATGGGCACCAAAAAGGCTTGATTTTTAAAAACTGGAAGCAACAACATTTTTAGACATGGAATTGCATCCTGAATCTCGTGGTGAAGTCCGTTTTTGCATTTGGTGTCAAAAAAAAATTTGGCTTCAAAAAAACAATTCGGAGCTTGGCAATCTTTTCCTGACAGCGGAGTCATGTGTTTTCTTCCCCGGGCACCAAAAAGGCTTGATTTTTAAAAACTGGAAGCAACACCATTTTTAGACATGGAATTGCATCCTGAATCTCGTGGTGAAGTCCGTTTTTGCATTTGGTGTCAAAAAAAATTTGGCTTCAAAAAACCTATTGGGAGCTTGGCAAACTTTTCCTGACCGCGGAGTCATGTGTTTTCTTCCCCGGGCACCAAAAAGGCTTGATTTTTAAAAACTGGAAGCAACACCATTTTTAGACATGGAATTGCATCCTGAATCTCGTGGTGAAGTCCGTTTTTGCATTTGGTGTCAAAAAAAATTTGGCTTCAAAAAACCAATTCGGAGCTTGGCAATCTTTTCCTGACCGCAGAGTCATGTGTTTTGTTCCACGGGCCCCAAAAAGGCTTGATTTTTAAAAACTGGAAGCAACACCATTTTTAGACATGGAATTGCATCCTGAATCTCGTGGTGAAGTCCGTTTTTGCATTTGGTGTCAAAAAAAATTTGGCTTCAAAAAACCTATTGGGAGCTTGGCAAACTTTTCCTGACCGCGGAGTCATGTGTTTTCTTCCCCGGGCACCAAAAAGGCTTGATTTTTAAAAACTGGAAGCAACACCATTTTTAGACATGGAATTGCATCCTGAATCTCGTGGTGAAGTCCGTTTTTGCATTTGGTGTCAAAAAAAATTTGGCTTCAAAAAACCAATTCGGAGCTTGGCAATCTTTTCCTGACCGCGGAGTCATGTGTTTTGTTCCACGGGCACCAAAAAGGCTTGATTTTTAAAAACTGGAAGCAACACCATTTTTAGACATGGAATTCCATCCTGAATCTCGTGGTGAAGTCCGTTTTTGCATTTGGTGTCAAAAAAAATTTGGCTTCAAAAAACCAATTAGGAGCTTGGCAATCTTTTCCTGACCGCGGAGTCATGTGTTTTCTTCCCCGGGCACCAAAAAGGCTTGATTTTTAAAAACTGGAAGCAACACCATTTTTAGACATGGAATTCCATCCTGAATCTCGTGGTGAAGTCCGTTTTTGCATTTGGTGTCAAAAAAAATTTGGCTTCAAAAAACCTATTGGGAGCTTGGCAAACTTTTCCTGACCGCGGAGTCATGTGTTTTCTTCCCAGGGCACCAAAAAGGCTTGATTTTTAAAAACTGGAAGCAACACCAGTTTTAGACATGGAATTCCATCCTGAATCTCATGGTGAAGTCCGTTTTTGCATTTGGTGTCAAAAAAAATTTGGCTTCAAAAAACCAATTCGGAGCTTGGCAATCTTTTCCTGACCGCGGAGTCATGTGTTTTGTTCCACGGGCACCAAAAAGGCTTGATTTTTAAAAACTGGAAGCAACACCATTTTTAGACATGGAATTCCATCCTGAATCTCGTGGTGAAGTCCGTTTTTGCATTTGGTGTCAAAAAAAATTTGGCTTCAAAAAACCTATTGGGAGCTTGGCAAACTTTTCCTGACCGCGGAGTCATGTGTTTTCTTCCCCGGGCACCAAAAAGGCTTGATTTTTAAAAACTGGAAGCAACACCATTTTTAGACATGGAATTGCATCCTGAATCTCGTGGTGAAGTCCGTTTTTGCATTTGGTGTCAAAAAAATTTTGGCTTCAAAAAACCAATTCGGAGCTTGGCAATCTTTTCCTGACCGCAGAGTCATGTGTTTTGTTCCACGGGCCCCAAAAAGGCTTGATTTTTAAAAACTGGAAGCAACACCATTTTTAGACATGGAATTGCATCCTGAATCTCGTGGTGAAGTCCGTTTTTGCATTTGGTGTCAAAAAAAATTTGGCTTCAAAAAACCTATTGGGAGCTTGGCAAACTTTTCCTGACCGCGGAGTCATGTGTTTTCTTCCCCGGGCACCAAAAAGGCTTGATTTTTAAAAACTGGAAGCAACACCATTTTTAGACATGGAATTGCATCCTGAATCTCGTGGTGAAGTCCGTTTTTGCATTTGGTGTCAAAAAAAATTTGGCTTCAAAAAACCAATTCGGAGCTTGGCAATCTTTTCCTGACCGCGGAGTCATGTGTTTTGTTCCACGGGCACCAAAAAGGCTTGATTTTTAAAAACTGGAAGCAACACCATTTTTAGACATGGAATTCCATCCTGAATCTCGTGGTGAAGTCCGTTTTTGCATTTGGTGTCAAAAAAAATTTGGCTTCAAAAAACCAATTAGGAGCTTGGCAATCTTTTCCTGACCGCGGAGTCATGTGTTTTCTTCCCCGGGCACCAAAAAGGCTTGATTTTTAAAAACTGGAAGCAACACCATTTTTAGACATGGAATTCCATCCTGAATCTCGTGGTGAAGTCCGTTTTTGCATTTGGTGTCAAAAAAAATTTGGCTTCAAAAAACCTATTGGGAGCTTGGCAAACTTTTCCTGACCGCGGAGTCATGTGTTTTCTTCCCAGGGCACCAAAAAGGCTTGATTTTTAAAAACTGGAAGCAACACCAGTTTTAGACATGGAATTCCATCCTGAATCTCATGGTGAAGTCCGTTTTTGCATTTGGTGTCAAAAAAAATTTGGCTTCAAAAAACCAATTCGGAGCTTGGCAATCTTTTCCTGACCGCGGAGTCATGTGTTTTGTTCCACGGGCACCAAAAAGGCTTGATTTTTAAAAACTGGAAGCAACACCATTTTTAGACATGGAATTCCATCCTGAATCTCGTGGTGAAGTCCGTTTTTGCATTTGGTGTCAAAAAAAATTTGGCTTCAAAAAACCTATTGGGATCTTGGCAATCTTTTCCTGACCGCGGAGTCATGTGTTTTCTTCCCCGGGCACCAAAAAGGCTTGATTTTTAAAAACTGGAAGCAACACCATTTTTAGACATGGAATTCCATCCTGAATCTCGTGGTGAAGTCCGTTTTTGCATTTGGTGTCAAAAAAAATTTGGCTTCAAAAAAACTTTTGGGAGCTTGGCAAACTTTTCCTGACCGCGGAGTCATGTGTTTTCTTCCCAGGGCACCAAAAAGGCTTGATTTTTAAAAACTGGAAGCAACACCAGTTTTAGACATGGAATTCCATCCTGAATCTCATGGTGAAGTCCGTTTTTGCATTTGGTGTCAAAAAAAATTTGGCTTCAAAAAACCAATTCGGAGCTTGGCAATCTTTTCCTGACCGCAGAGTCATGTGTTTTGTTCCACGGGCCCCAAAAAGGCTTGATTTTTAAAAACTGGAAGCAACACCATTTTTAGACATGGAATTGCATCCTGAATCTCGTGGTGAAGTCCGTTTTTGCATTTGGTGTCAAAAAAAATTTGGCTTCAAAAAACCTATTGGGAGCTTGGCAAACTTTTCCTGACCGCGGAGTCATGTGTTTTCTTCCCCGGGCACCAAAAAGGCTTGATTTTTAAAAACTGGAAGCAACACCATTTTTAGACATGGAATTGCATCCTGAATCTCGTGGTGAAGTCCGTTTTTGCATTTGGTGTCAAAAAAAATTTGGCTTCAAAAAACCTATTGGGAGCTTGGCAAACTTTTCCTGACCGCGGAGTCATGTGTTTTCTTCCCCGGGCACCAAAAAGGCTTGATTTTTAAAAACTGGAAGCAACACCATTTTTAGACATGGAATTGCATCCTGAATCTCGTGGTGAAGTCCGTTTTTGCATTTGGTGTCAAAAAAAATTTGGCTTCAAAAAACCAATTCGGAGCTTGGCAATCTTTTCCTGACCGCGGAGTCATGTGTTTTCTTCCCCGGGCACCAAAAAGGCTTGATTTTTAAAAACTGGAAGCAACACCATTTTTAGACATGGAATTGCATCCTGAATCTCGTGGTGAAGTCCGTTTTTGCATTTGGTGTCAAAAAAAATTTGGCTTCAAAAAACCTATTGGGATCTTGGCAATCTTTTCCTGACCGCGGAGTCATGTGTTTTCTTCCCCGGGCACCAAAAAGGCTTGATTTTTAAAAACTGGAAGCAACACCATTTTTAGACATGGAATTCCATCCTGAATCTCGTGGTGAAGTCCGTTTTTGCATTTGGTGTCAAAAAAAATTTGGCTTCAAAAAACCTATTGGGAGCTTGGCAAACTTTTCCTGACCGCGGAGTCATGTGTTTTGTTCCACGGGCCCCAAAAAGGCTTGATTTTTAAAAACTGGAAGCAACACCATTTTTAGACATGGAATTGCATCCTGAATCTCGTGCAAATGCAAAAAAGTCCGTTTTTGCATTTGGTGTCAAAAAAAATTTGGCTTCAAAAAACCTATTGGGAGCTTGGCAAACTTTTCCTGACCGCGGAGTCATGTGTTTTCTTCCCCGGGCACCAAAAAGGCTTGATTTTTAAAAACTGGAAGCAACACCATTTTTAGACATGGAATTGCATCCTGAATCTCGTGGTGAAGTCCGTTTTTGCATTTGGTGTCAAAAAAAATTTGGCTTCAAAAAACCAATTCGGAGCTTGGCAATCTTTTCCTGACCGAGGAGTCATGTGTTTTGTTCCACGGGCACCAAAAAGGCTTGATTTTTAAAAACTGGAAGCAACACCATTTTTAGACATGGAATTCCATCCTGAATCTCGTGGTGAAGTCCGTTTTTGCATTTGGTGTCAAAAAAAATTTGGCTTCAAAAAACCAATTAGGAGCTTGGCAATCTTTTCCTGACCGCGGAGTCATGTGTTTTCTTCCCCGGGCACCAAAAAGGCTTGATTTTTAAAAACTGGAAGCAACACCATTTTTAGACATGGAATTGCATCCTGAATCTCATGGTGAAGTCCGTTTTTGCATTTGGTGTCAAAAAAAATTTGGCTTCAAAAAACCTATTGGGATCTTGGCAATCTTTTCCTGACCGCGGAGTCATGTGTTTTCTTCCCCGGGCACCAAAAAGGCTTGATTTTTAAAAACTGGAAGCAACACCATTTTTAGACATGGAATTCCATCCTGAATCTCGTGGTGAAGTCCGTTTTTGCATTTGGTGTCAAAAAAAATTTGGCTTCAAAAAACCTATTGGGAGCTTGGCAAACTTTTCCTGACCGCGGAGTCATGTGTTTTCTTCCCAGGGCACCAAAAAGGCTTGATTTTTAAAAACTGGAAGCAACACCAGTTTTAGACATGGAATTCCATCCTGAATCTCATGGTGAAGTCCGTTTTTGCATTTGGTGTCAAAAAAAATTTGGCTTCAAAAAACCAATTCGGAGCTTGGCAATCTTTTCCTGACCGCAGAGTCATGTGTTTTGTTCCACGGGCCCCAAAAAGGCTTGATTTTTAAAAACTGGAAGCAACACCATTTTTAGACATGGAATTGCATCCTGAATCTCGTGGTGAAGTCCGTTTTTGCATTTGGTGTCAAAAAAAATTTGGCTTCAAAAAACCTATTGGGATCTTGGCAATCTTTTCCTGACCGCGGAGTCATGTGTTTTCTTCCCCGGGCACCAAAAAGGCTTGATTTTTAAAAACTGGAAGCAACACCATTTTTAGACATGGAATTCCATCCTGAATCTCGTGGTGAAGTCCGTTTTTGCATTTGGTGTCAAAAAAAATTTGGCTTCAAAAAACATATTGGGAGCTTGGCAAACTTTTCCTGACCGCGGAGTCATGTGTTTTCTTCCCAGGGCACCAAAAAGGCTTGATTTTTAAAAACTGGAAGCAACACCAGTTTTAGACATGGAATTCCATCCTGAATCTCATGGTGAAGTCCGTTTTTGCATTTGGTGTCAAAAAAAATTTGGCTTCAAAAAACCAATTCGGAGCTTGGCAATCTTTTCCTGACCGCAGAGTCATGTGTTTTGTTCCACGGGCCCCAAAAAGGCTTGATTTTTAAAAACTGGAAGCAACACCATTTTTAGACATGGAATTGCATCCTGAATCTCGTGCAAATGCAAAAAAGTCCGTTTTTGCATTTGGTGTCAAAAAAAATTTGGCTTCAAAAAACCTATTGGGAGCTTGGCAAACTTTTCCTGACCGCGGAGTCATGTGTTTTCTTCCCAGGGCACCAAAAAGGCTTGATTTTTAAAAACTGGAAGCAACACCAGTTTTAGACATGGAATTCCATCCTGAATCTCGTGGCGAAGCCCGTTTTTGCATTTGGTGTCAAAAAAAATTTGGCCTCAAAAAACCTATTGGGATCTTGGCAATCTTTTCCTGCCCGCGGAGTCATGTCTTTTGTTCCACGGGCACCAAAAAGGCTTGATTTTTAAAACTGGAAGCAACACCATTTTTAGACATGGAATTCCATCCTGAATCTCGTGGTGAAGTCCGTTTTTGCATTTGGTGTCAAAAAAAATTTGGCTTCAAAAAACCAATTAGGAGCTTGGCAATCTTTTCCTGACCGCGGAGTCATGTGTTTTCTTCCCCGGGCACCAAAAAGGCTTGATTTTTAAAAACTGGAAGCAACACCATTTTTAGACATGGAATTGCATCCTGAATCTCATGGTGAAGTCCGTTTTTGCATTTGGTGTCAAAAAAAATTTGGCTTCAAAAAACCAATTAGGAGCTTGGCAATCTTTTCCTGACCGCGGAGTCATGTGTTTTCTTCCCCGGGCACCAAAAAGGCTTGATTTTTAAAAACTGGAAGCAACACCATTTTTAGACATGGAATTGCATCCTGAATCTCGTGGTGAAGTCCGTTTTTGCATTTGGTGTCAAAAAAAATTTGGCTTCAAAAAACCAATTAGGAGCTTGGCAATCTTTTCCTGACCGCGGAGTCATGTGTTTTCTTCCCCGGGCACCAAAAAGGCTTGATCTTTAAAAACTGGAAGCAACACCATTTTTAGACATGGAATTGCATCCTGAATCTCGTGGTGAGGTCCGTTTTTGCATTTGGTGTCAAAAAAAATTTGGCTTCAAAAAACCTATTGGGATCTTGGCAATCTTTTCCTGACCGCGGAGTCATGTGTTTTCTTCCCAGGGCACCAAAAAGGCTTGATTTTTAAAAACTGGAAGCAACACCAGTTTTAGACATGGAATTCCATCCTGAATCTCATGGTGAAGTCCGTTTTTGCATTTGGTGTCAAAAAAAATTTGGCTTCAAAAAACCAATTCGGAGCTTGGCAATCTTTTCCTGACAGCAGAGTCATGTGTTTTGTTCCACGGGCCCCAAAAAGGCTTGATTTTTAAAAACTGGAAGCAACACCATTTTTAGACATGGAATTGCATCCTGAATCTCGTGGTGAAGTCCGTTTTTGCATTTGGTGTCAAAAAAAATTTGGCTTCAAAAAACCAATTAGGAGCTTGGCAATCTTTTCCTGACCGCGGAGTCATGTGTTTTCTTCCCCGGGCACCAAAAAGGCTTGATCTTTAAAAACTGGAAGCAACACCATTTTTAGACATGGAATTGCATCCTGAATCTCGTGGTGAGGTCCGTTTTTGCATTTGGTGTCAAAAAAAATTTGGCTTCAAAAAACCTATTGGGATCTTGGCAATCTTTTCCTGACCGCGGAGTCATGTGTTTTCTTCCCCGGGCACCAAAAAGGCTTGATTTTTAAAAACTGGAAGCAACACCATTTTTAGACATGGAATTCCATCCTGAATCTCGTGGTGAAGTCCGTTTTTGCATTTGGTGTCAAAAAAAATTTGGCTTCAAAAAACCTATTGGGAGCTTGGCAAACTTTTCCTGACCGCGGAGTCATGTGTTTTCTTCCCAGGGCACCAAAAAGGCTTGATTTTTAAAAACTGGAAGCAACACCAGTTTTAGACATGGAATTCCATCCTGAATCTCATGGTGAAGTCCGTTTTTGCATTTGGTGTCAAAAAAAATTTGGCTTCAAAAAACCAATTCGGAGCTTGGCAATCTTTTCCTGACCGCAGAGTCATGTGTTTTGTTCCACGGGCCCCAAAAAGGCTTGATTTTTAAAAACTGGAAGCAACACCATTTTTAGACATGGAATTGCATCCTGAATCTCGTGCAAATGCAAAAAAGTCCGTTTTTGCATTTGGTGTCAAAAAAAATTTGGCTTCAAAAAACCTATTGGGAGCTTGGCAAACTTTTCCTGACCGCGGAGTCATGTGTTTTCTTCCCAGGGCACCAAAAAGGCTTGATTTTTCAAAATTGGGAGCAACACCACTTTTAGACATGGAATTCCATCCTGAATCTCGTGGCGAAGCCCGTTTTTGCATTTGGTGTCAAAAAAAATTTGGCCTCAAAAAACCTATTGGGATCTTGGCAATCTTTTCCTGCCCGCGGAGTCATGTCTTTTGTTCCACGGGCACCAAAAAGGCTTGATTTTTAAAACTGGAAGCAACACCATTTTTAGACATGGAATTGCATCAAGAATCTCGTGGTGAAGTCCGTTTTTGCATTTGGTGTCAAAAAAAATTTGGCTTCAAAAAACCAATTCGGAGCTTGGCAATCTTTTCCTGACCGCGGAGTCATGTGTTTTGTTCCATGGGCACCAAAAAGGCTTGATTTTTAAAAACTGGAAGCAACAACATTTTTAGACATGGAATTGCATCCTGAATCTCGTGGTGAAGTCCGTTTTTGCATTTGGTGTCAAAAAAAAATTTGGCTTCAAAAAAACAATTCGGAGCTTGGCAATCTTTTCCTGACAGCGGAGTCATGTGTTTTCTTCCCCGGGCACCAAAAAGGCTTGATTTTTAAAAACTGGAAGCAACACCATTTTTAGACATGGAATTGCATCCTGAATCTCGTGGTGAAGTCCGTTTTTGCATTTGGTGTCAAAAAAAATTTGGCTTCAAAAAACCTATTGGGAGCTTGGCAAACTTTTCCTGACCGCGGAGTCATGTGTTTTCTTCCCCGGGCACCAAAAAGGCTTGATTTTTAAAAACTGGAAGCAACACCATTTTTAGACATGGAATTGCATCCTGAATCTCGTGGTGAAGTCCGTTTTTGCATTTGGTGTCAAAAAAAATTTGGCTTCAAAAAACCAATTCGGAGCTTGGCAATCTTTTCCTGACCGCAGAGTCATGTGTTTTGTTCCACGGGCCCCAAAAAGGCTTGATTTTTAAAAACTGGAAGCAACACCATTTTTAGACATGGAATTGCATCCTGAATCTCGTGGTGAAGTCCGTTTTTGCATTTGGTGTCAAAAAAAATTTGGCTTCAAAAAACCTATTGGGAGCTTGGCAAACTTTTCCTGACCGCGGAGTCATGTGTTTTCTTCCCCGGGCACCAAAAAGGCTTGATTTTTAAAAACTGGAAGCAACACCATTTTTAGACATGGAATTGCATCCTGAATCTCGTGGTGAAGTCCGTTTTTGCATTTGGTGTCAAAAAAAATTTGGCTTCAAAAAACCAATTCGGAGCTTGGCAATCTTTTCCTGACCGCGGAGTCATGTGTTTTGTTCCACGGGCACCAAAAAGGCTTGATTTTTAAAAACTGGAAGCAACACCATTTTTAGACATGGAATTCCATCCTGAATCTCGTGGTGAAGTCCGTTTTTGCATTTGGTGTCAAAAAAAATTTGGCTTCAAAAAACCAATTAGGAGCTTGGCAATCTTTTCCTGACCGCGGAGTCATGTGTTTTCTTCCCCGGGCACCAAAAAGGCTTGATTTTTAAAAACTGGAAGCAACACCATTTTTAGACATGGAATTGCATCCTGAATCTCGTGGTGAAGTCCGTTTTTGCATTTGGTGTCAAAAAAAATTTGGCTTCAAAAAACCTATTGGGATCTTGGCAATCTTTTCCTGACCGCGGAGTCATGTGTTTTCTTCCCCGGGCACCAAAAAGGCTTGATTTTTAAAAACTGGAAGCAACACCATTTTTAGACATGGAATTCCATCCTGAATCTCGTGGTGAAGTCCGTTTTTGCATTTGGTGTCAAAAAAAATTTGGCTTCAAAAAACCTATTGGGAGCTTGGCAAACTTTTCCTGACCGCGGAGTCATGTGTTTTCTTCCCAGGGCACCAAAAAGGCTTGATTTTTAAAAACTGGAAGCAACACCAGTTTTAGACATGGAATTCCATCCTGAATCTCATGGTGAAGTCCGTTTTTGCATTTGGTGTCAAAAAAAATTTGGCTTCAAAAAACCAATTCGGAGCTTGGCAATCTTTTCCTGACCGCAGAGTCATGTGTTTTGTTCCACGGGCCCCAAAAAGGCTTGATTTTTAAAAACTGGAAGCAACACCATTTTTAGACATGGAATTGCATCCTGAATCTCGTGCAAATGCAAAAAAGTCCGTTTTTGCATTTGGTGTCAAAAAAAATTTGGCTTCAAAAAACCTATTGGGAGCTTGGCAAACTTTTCCTGACCGCGGAGTCATGTGTTTTCTTCCCCGGGCACCAAAAAGGCTTGATTTTTAAAAACTGGAAGCAACACCATTTTTAGACATGGAATTGCATCCTGAATCTCGTGGTGAAGTCCGTTTTTGCATTTGGTGTCAAAAAAAATTTGGCTTCAAAAAACCAATTCGGAGCTTGGCAATCTTTTCCTGACCGCGGAGTCATGTGTTTTGTTCCACGGGCACCAAAAAGGCTTGATTTTTAAAAACTGGAAGCAACACCATTTTTAGACATGGAATTCCATCCTGAATCTCGTGGTGAAGTCCGTTTTTGCATTTGGTGTCAAAAAAAATTTGGCTTCAAAAAACCAATTAGGAGCTTGGCAATCTTTTCCTGACCGCGGAGTCATGTGTTTTCTTCCCCGGGCACCAAAAAGGCTTGATTTTTAAAAACTGGAAGCAACACCATTTTTAGACATGGAATTGCATCCTGAATCTCGTGGTGAAGTCCGTTTTTGCATTTGGTGTCAAAAAAAATTTGGCTTCAAAAAACCTATTGGGATCTTGGCAATCTTTTCCTGACCGCGGAGTCATGTGTTTTCTTCCCCGGGCACCAAAAAGGCTTGATTTTTAAAAACTGGAAGCAACACCATTTTTAGACATGGAATTCCATCCTGAATCTCGTGGTGAAGTCCGTTTTTGCATTTGGTGTCAAAAAAAATTTGGCTTCAAAAAACCTATTGGGAGCTTGGCAAACTTTTCCTGACCGCGGAGTCATGTGTTTTCTTCCCAGGGCACCAAAAAGGCTTGATTTTTAAAAACTGGAAGCAACACCAGTTTTAGACATGGAATTCCATCCTGAATCTCATGGTGAAGTCCGTTTTTGCATTTGGTGTCAAAAAAAATTTGGCTTCAAAAAACCAATTCGGAGCTTGGCAATCTTTTCCTGACCGCAGAGTCATGTGTTTTGTTCCACGGGCCCCAAAAAGGCTTGATTTTTAAAAACTGGAAGCAACACCATTTTTAGACATGGAATTGCATCCTGAATCTCGTGGTGAAGTCCGTTTTTGCATTTGGTGTCAAAAAAAATTTGGCTTCAAAAAACCTATTGGGAGCTTGGCAAACTTTTCCTGACCGCGGAGTCATGTGTTTTCTTCCCCGGGCACCAAAAAGGCTTGATTTTTAAAAACTGGAAGCAACACCATTTTTAGACATGGAATTGCATCCTGAATCTCGTGGTGAAGTCCGTTTTTGCATTTGGTGTCAAAAAAAATTTGGCTTCAAAAAACCAATTCGGAGCTTGGCAATCTTTTCCTGACCGCGGAGTCATGTGTTTTCTTCCCCGGGCACCAAAAAGGCTTGATTTTTAAAAACTGGAAGCAACACCATTTTTAGACATGGAATTGCATCCTGAATCTCGTGGTGAAGTCCGTTTTTGCATTTGGTGTCAAAAAAAATTTGGCTTCAAAAAACCTATTGGGATCTTGGCAATCTTTTCCTGACCGCGGAGTCATGTGTTTTCTTCCCCGGGCACCAAAAAGGCTTGATTTTTAAAAACTGGAAGCAACACCATTTTTAGACATGGAATTCCATCCTGAATCTCGTGGTGAAGTCCGTTTTTGCATTTGGTGTCAAAAAAAATTTGGCTTCAAAAAACCTATTGGGAGCTTGGCAAACTTTTCCTGACCGCGGAGTCATGTGTTTTCTTCCCAGGGCACCAAAAAGGCTTGATTTTTAAAAACTGGAAGCAACACCAGTTTTAGACATGGAATTCCATCCTGAATCTCATGGTGAAGTCCGTTTTTGCATTTGGTGTCAAAAAAAATTTGGCTTCAAAAAACCAATTCGGAGCTTGGCAATCTTTTCCTGACCGCAGAGTCATGTGTTTTGTTCCACGGGCCCCAAAAAGGCTTGATTTTTAAAAACTGGAAGCAACACCATTTTTAGACATGGAATTGCATCCTGAATCTCGTGCAAATGCAAAAAAGTCCGTTTTTGCATTTGGTGTCAAAAAAAATTTGGCTTCAAAAAACCTATTGGGAGCTTGGCAAACTTTTCCTGACCGCGGAGTCATGTGTTTTCTTCCCCGGGCACCAAAAAGGCTTGATTTTTAAAAACTGGAAGCAACACCATTTTTAGACATGGAATTGCATCCTGAATCTCGTGGTGAAGTCCGTTTTTGCATTTGGTGTCAAAAAAAATTTGGCTTCAAAAAACCAATTCGGAGCTTGGCAATCTTTTCCTGACCGAGGAGTCATGTGTTTTGTTCCACGGGCACCAAAAAGGCTTGATTTTTAAAAACTGGAAGCAACACCATTTTTAGACATGGAATTCCATCCTGAATCTCGTGGTGAAGTCCGTTTTTGCATTTGGTGTCAAAAAAAATTTGGCTTCAAAAAACCAATTAGGAGCTTGGCAATCTTTTCCTGACCGCGGAGTCATGTGTTTTCTTCCCCGGGCACCAAAAAGGCTTGATTTTTAAAAACTGGAAGCAACACCATTTTTAGACATGGAATTGCATCCTGAATCTCATGGTGAAGTCCGTTTTTGCATTTGGTGTCAAAAAAAATTTGGCTTCAAAAAACCTATTGGGATCTTGGCAATCTTTTCCTGACCGCGGAGTCATGTGTTTTCTTCCCCGGGCACCAAAAAGGCTTGATTTTTAAAAACTGGAAGCAACACCATTTTTAGACATGGAATTCCATCCTGAATCTTGTGGTGAAGTCCGTTTTTGCATTTGGTGTCAAAAAAAATTTGGCTTCAAAAAACCTATTGGGAGCTTGGCAAACTTTTCCTGACCGCGGAGTCATGTGTTTTCTTCCCAGGGCACCAAAAAGGCTTGATTTTTAAAAACTGGAAGCAACACCAGTTTTAGACATGGAATTCCATCCTGAATCTCATGGTGAAGTCCGTTTTTGCATTTGGTGTCAAAAAAAATTTGGCTTCAAAAAACCAATTCGGAGCTTGGCAATCTTTTCCTGACCGCAGAGTCATGTGTTTTGTTCCACGGGCCCCAAAAAGGCTTGATTTTTAAAAACTGGAAGCAACACCATTTTTAGACATGGAATTGCATCCTGAATCTCGTGGTGAAGTCCGTTTTTGCATTTGGTGTCAAAAAAAATTTGGCTTCAAAAAACCTATTGGGATCTTGGCAATCTTTTCCTGACCGCGGAGTCATGTGTTTTCTTCCCCGGGCACCAAAAAGGCTTGATTTTTAAAAACTGGAAGCAACACCATTTTTAGACATGGAATTCCATCCTGAATCTCGTGGTGAAGTCCGTTTTTGCATTTGGTGTCAAAAAAAATTTGGCTTCAAAAAACATATTGGGAGCTTGGCAAACTTTTCCTGACCGCGGAGTCATGTGTTTTCTTCCCAGGGCACCAAAAAGGCTTGATTTTTAAAAACTGGAAGCAACACCAGTTTTAGACATGGAATTCCATCCTGAATCTCATGGTGAAGTCCGTTTTTGCATTTGGTGTCAAAAAAAATTTGGCTTCAAAAAACCAATTCGGAGCTTGGCAATCTTTTCCTGACCGCAGAGTCATGTGTTTTGTTCCACGGGCCCCAAAAAGGCTTGATTTTTAAAAACTGGAAGCAACACCATTTTTAGACATGGAATTGCATCCTGAATCTCGTGCAAATGCAAAAAAATCCGTTTTTGCATTTGGTGTCAAAAAAAATTTGGCTTCAAAAAACCTATTGGGAGCTTGGCAAACTTTTCCTGACCGCGGAGTCATGTGTTTTCTTCCCAGGGCACCAAAAAGGCTTGATTTTTAAAAACTGGAAGCAACACCAGTTTTAGACATGGAATTCCATCCTGAATCTCGTGGCGAAGCCCGTTTTTGCATTTGGTGTCAAAAAAAATTTGGCCTCAAAAAACCTATTGGGATCTTGGCAATCTTTTCCTGCCCGCGGAGTCATGTCTTTTGTTCCACGGGCACCAAAAAGGCTTGATTTTTAAAACTGGAAGCAACACCATTTTTAGACATGGAATTCCATCCTGAATCTCGTGGTGAAGTCCGTTTTTGCATTTGGTGTCAAAAAAAATTTGGCTTCAAAAAACCAATTAGGAGCTTGGCAATCTTTTCCTGACCGCGGAGTCATGTGTTTTCTTCCCCGGGCACCAAAAAGGCTTGATTTTTAAAAACTGGAAGCAACACCATTTTTAGACATGGAATTCCATCCTGAATCTCGTGGTGAAGTCCGTTTTTGCATTTGGTGTCAAAAAAAATTTGGCTTCAAAAAACCTATTGGGAGCTTGGCAAACTTTTCCTGACCGCGGAGTCATGTGTTTTCTTCCCAGGGCACCAAAAAGGCTTGATTTTTAAAAACTGGAAGCAACACCAGTTTTAGACATGGAATTCCATCCTGAATCTCATGGTGAAGTCTGTTTTTGCATTTGGTGTCAAAAAAAATTTGGCTTCAAAAAACCAATTCGGAGCTTGGCAATCTTTTCCTGACCGCAGAGTCATGTGTTTTGTTCCACGGGCCCCAAAAAGGCTTGATTTTTAAATACTGGAAGCAACACCATTTTTAGACATGGAATTGCATCCTGAATCTCGTGCAAATGCAAAAAAGTCCGTTTTTGCATTTGGTGTCAAAAAAAATTTGGCTTCAAAAAACCTATTGGGAGCTTGGCAAACTTTTCCTGACCGCGGAGTCATGTGTTTTCTTCCCAGGGCACCAAAAAGGCTTGATTTTTAAAAACTGGAAGCAACACCAGTTTTAGACATGGAATTCCATCCTCAATCTCATGGCGAAGCCCGTTTTTGCATTTGGTGTCAAAAAAAATTTGGCCTCAAAAAACCTATTGGGATCTTGGCAATCTTTTCCTGCCCGCGGAGTCATGTCTTTTGTTCCCCGGGCACCAAAAAGGCTTGATTTTTAAAACTGGAAGCAACACCATTTTTAGACATGGAATTGCATCAAGAATCTCGTGGTGAAGTCCGTTTTTGCATTTGGTGTCAAAAAAAATTTGGCTTCAAAAAACCAATTAGGAGCTCGGCAATCTTTTCCTGACCGCGGAGTCATGTGTTTTCTTCCCAGGGCACCAAAAATGCTTGATTTTTAAAAACTGGAAGCAACACCATTTTTAGACATGGAATTCCATGCTGAATCTCGTGGTGAAGTCCGTTTTTGCACTTGGTGTCAAAAAAAAATTTGGCTTCAAAAAAACCTATTGGGAGCTTGGCAATCTTTTCCTGACAGCGGAGTCATGTGTTTTCTTCCCCGGGCACCAAAAAGGCTTGATTTTTAAAAACTGGAAGCAACACCATTTTTAGACATGGAATTGCATCCTGAATCTCGTGGTGAAGTCCGTTTTTGCATTTGGTGTCAAAAAAAATTTGGCTTAAAAAAACCTATTGGGAGCTTGGCAAACTTTTCCTGACCGCGGAGACATGTGTTTTCTTCCCCGGGCACCAAAAAGGCTTGATTTTTAAAAACTGGAAGCAACACCATTTTTAGACATGGAATTGCATCCTGAATCTCGTGGTGAAGTCCGTTTTTGCATTTGGTGTCAAAAAAAATTTGGCTTCAAAAAACCTATTGGGATCTTGGCAATCTTTTCCTGACCGCGGAGTCATGTGTTTTCTTCCCCGGGAACCAAAAAGGCTTGATTTTTAAAAACTGGAAGCAACACCATTTTTAGACATGGAATTCCATCCTGAATCTCGTGGTGAAGTCCGTTTTTGCATTTGGTGTCAAAAAAAATTTGGCTTCAAAAAACCTATTGGGAGCTTGGCAAACTTTTCCTGACCGCGGAGTCATGTGTTTTCTTCCCAGGGCACCAAAAAGGCTTGATTTTTAAAAACTGGAAGCAACACCAGTTTTAGACATGGAATTCCATCCTGAATCTCATGGTGAAGTCCGTTTTTGAATTTGGTGTCAAAAAAAATTTGGCTTCAAAAAACCAATTCGGAGCTTGGCAATCTTTTCCTGACCGCGGAGTCATGTGTTTTCTTCCCCGGGCACCAAAAAGGCTTGATTTTTAAAAACTGGAAGCAACACCATTTTTAGACATGGAATTGCATCCTGAAGCTCGTGGTGAAGTCCGTTTTTGCATTTGGTGTCAAAAAAAATTTGGGTTCAAAAAACCAATTTGGAGCTTGGCAATCTTTTCCTGACCGCGGAGTCATGTGTTTTGTTCCACGGGCACCAAAAAGGCTTGATTTTTAAAAACTGGAAGCAACACCATTTTTAGACATGGAATTCCATCCTGAATCTCGTGGTGAAGTCCGTTTTTGCATTTGGTGTCAAAAAAAATTTGGCTTCAAAAAACCAATTAGGAGCTTGGCAATCTTTTCCTGACCGCGGAGTCATGCGTTTTCTTCCCCGGGCACCAAAAAGGCTTGATTTTTAAAAACTGGAAGCAACACCATTTTTAGACATGGAATTCCATCCTGAATCTCGTGGTGAAGTCCGTTTTTGCATTTGGTGTCAAAAAAAATTTGGCTTCAAAAAACATATTGGGAGCTTGGCAAACTTTTCCTGACCGCGGAGTCATGTGTTTTCTTCCCAGGGCACCAAAAAGGCTTGATTTTTAAAAACTGGAAGCAACACCAGTTTTAGACATGGAATTCCATCCTGAATCTCATGGTGAAGTCCGTTTTTGCATTTGGTGTCAAAAAAAATTTGGCTTCAAAAAACCAATTCGGAGCTTGGCAATCTTTTCCTGACCGCAGAGTCATGTGTTTTGTTCCACGGGCCCCAAAAAGGCTTGATTTTTAAAAACTGGAAGCAACACCATTTTTAGACATGGAATTGCATCCTGAATCTCGTGCAAATGCAAAAAAATCCGTTTTTGCATTTGGTGTCAAAAAAAATTTGGCTTCAAAAAACCTATTGGGAGCTTGGCAAACTTTTCCTGACCGCGGAGTCATGTGTTTTCTTCCCAGGGCACCAAAAAGGCTTGATTTTTAAAAACTGGAAGCAACACCAGTTTTAGACATGGAATTCCATCCTGAATCTCGTGGCGAAGCCCGTTTTTGCATTTGGTGTCAAAAAAAATTTGGCCTCAAAAAACCTATTGGGATCTTGGCAATCTTTTCCTGCCCGCGGAGTCATGTCTTTTGTTCCACGGGCACCAAAAAGGCTTGATTTTTAAAACTGGAAGCAACACCATTTTTAGACATGGAATTCCATCCTGAATCTCGTGGTGAAGTCCGTTTTTGCATTTGGTGTCAAAAAAAATTTGGCTTCAAAAAACCAATTAGGAGCTTGGCAATCTTTTCCTGACCGCGGAGTCATGTGTTTTCTTCCCCGGGCACCAAAAAGGCTTGATTTTTAAAAACTGGAAGCAACACCATTTTTAGACATGGAATTCCATCCTGAATCTCGTGGTGAAGTCCGTTTTTGCATTTGGTGTCAAAAAAAATTTGGCTTCAAAAAACCTATTGGGAGCTTGGCAAACTTTTCCTGACCGCGGAGTCATGTGTTTTCTTCCCAGGGCACCAAAAAGGCTTGATTTTTAAAAACTGGAAGCAACACCAGTTTTAGACATGGAATTCCATCCTGAATCTCATGGTGAAGTCTGTTTTTGCATTTGGTGTCAAAAAAAATTTGGCTTCAAAAAACCAATTCGGAGCTTGGCAATCTTTTCCTGACCGCAGAGTCATGTGTTTTGTTCCACGGGCCCCAAAAAGGCTTGATTTTTAAATACTGGAAGCAACACCATTTTTAGACATGGAATTGCATCCTGAATCTCGTGCAAATGCAAAAAAGTCCGTTTTTGCATTTGGTGTCAAAAAAAATTTGGCTTCAAAAAACCTATTGGGAGCTTGGCAAACTTTTCCTGACCGCGGAGTCATGTGTTTTCTTCCCAGGGCACCAAAAAGGCTTGATTTTTAAAAACTGGAAGCAACACCAGTTTTAGACATGGAATTCCATCCTCAATCTCATGGCGAAGCCCGTTTTTGCATTTGGTGTCAAAAAAAATTTGGCCTCAAAAAACCTATTGGGATCTTGGCAATCTTTTCCTGCCCGCGGAGTCATGTCTTTTGTTCCCCGGGCACCAAAAAGGCTTGATTTTTAAAACTGGAAGCAACACCATTTTTAGACATGGAATTGCATCAAGAATCTCGTGGTGAAGTCCGTTTTTGCATTTGGTGTCAAAAAAAATTTGGCTTCAAAAAACCAATTAGGAGCTCGGCAATCTTTTCCTGACCGCGGAGTCATGTGTTTTCTTCCCAGGGCACCAAAAATGCTTGATTTTTAAAAACTGGAAGCAACACCATTTTTAGACATGGAATTCCATGCTGAATCTCGTGGTGAAGTCCGTTTTTGCACTTGGTGTCAAAAAAAAATTTGGCTTCAAAAAAACCTATTGGGAGCTTGGCAATCTTTTCCTGACAGCGGAGTCATGTGTTTTCTTCCCCGGGCACCAAAAAGGCTTGATTTTTAAAAACTGGAAGCAACACCATTTTTAGACATGGAATTGCATCCTGAATCTCGTGGTGAAGTCCGTTTTTGCATTTGGTGTCAAAAAAAATTTGGCTTAAAAAAACCTATTGGGAGCTTGGCAAACTTTTCCTGACCGCGGAGACATGTGTTTTCTTCCCCGGGCACCAAAAAGGCTTGATTTTTAAAAACTGGAAGCAACACCATTTTTAGACATGGAATTGCATCCTGAATCTCGTGGTGAAGTCCGTTTTTGCATTTGGTGTCAAAAAAAATTTGGCTTCAAAAAACCTATTGGGATCTTGGCAATCTTTTCCTGACCGCGGAGTCATGTGTTTTCTTCCCCGGGAACCAAAAAGGCTTGATTTTTAAAAACTGGAAGCAACACCATTTTTAGACATGGAATTCCATCCTGAATCTCGTGGTGAAGTCCGTTTTTGCATTTGGTGTCAAAAAAAATTTGGCTTCAAAAAACCTATTGGGAGCTTGGCAAACTTTTCCTGACCGCGGAGTCATGTGTTTTCTTCCCAGGGCACCAAAAAGGCTTGATTTTTAAAAACTGGAAGCAACACCAGTTTTAGACATGGAATTCCATCCTGAATCTCATGGTGAAGTCCGTTTTTGAATTTGGTGTCAAAAAAAATTTGGCTTCAAAAAACCAATTCGGAGCTTGGCAATCTTTTCCTGACCGCGGAGTCATGTGTTTTCTTCCCCGGGCACCAAAAAGGCTTGATTTTTAAAAACTGGAAGCAACACCATTTTTAGACATGGAATTGCATCCTGAAGCTCGTGGTGAAGTCCGTTTTTGCATTTGGTGTCAAAAAAAATTTGGGTTCAAAAAACCAATTTGGAGCTTGGCAATCTTTTCCTGACCGCGGAGTCATGTGTTTTGTTCCACGGGCACCAAAAAGGCTTGATTTTTAAAAACTGGAAGCAACACCATTTTTAGACATGGAATTCCATCCTGAATCTCGTGGTGAAGTCCGTTTTTGCATTTGGTGTCAAAAAAAATTTGGCTTCAAAAAACCAATTAGGAGCTTGGCAATCTTTTCCTGACCGCGGAGTCATGCGTTTTCTTCCCCGGGCACCAAAAAGGCTTGATTTTTAAAAACTGGAAGCAACACCATTTTTAGACATGGAATTCCATCCTGAATCTCGTGGTGAAGTCCGTTTTTGCATTTGGTGTCAAAAAAAATTTGGCTTCAAAAAACCTATTGGGAGCTTGGCAAACTTTTCCTGACCGCGGAGTCATGTGTTTTCTTCCCAGGGCACCAAAAAGGCTTGATTTTTAAAAACTGGAAGCAACACCAGTTTTAGACATGGAATTCCATCCTGAATCTCATGGTGAAGTCCGTTTTTGCATTTGGTGTCAAAAAAAATTTGGCTTCAAAAAACCAATTCGGAGCTTGGCAATCTTTTCCTGACCGCGGAGTCATGTGTTTTGTTCCACGGGCCCCAAAAAGGCTTGATTTTTAAAAACTGGAAGCAACACCATTTTTACACATGGAATTGCATCCTGAATCTCGTGCAAATGCAAAAAAGTCCGTTTTTGCATTTGGTGTCAAAAAAAATTTGGCTTCAAAAAACCTATTGGGAGCTTGGCAAACTTTTCCTGACCGCGGAGTCATGTGTTTTCTTCCCAGGGCACCAAAAAGGCTTGATTTTTAAAAACTGGAAGCAACACCAGTTTTAGACATGGAATTCCATCCTGAATCTCGTGGTGAAGCCCGTTTTTGCATTTGGTGTCAAAAAAAATTTGGCCTCAAAAAACCTATTGGGATCTTGGCAATCTTTTCCTGCCCGCGGAGTCATGTCTTTTGTTCCACGGGCACCAAAAAGGCTTGATTTTTAAAACTGGAAGCAGCACCATTTTTAGACATGGAATTGCATCCTGAATCTCGTGGTGAAGTCCGTTTTTGCATTTGGTGTCAAAAAAAAATTTGGCTTCAAAAAAACAATTCGGAGCTTGGCAATCTTTTCCTGACAGCGGAGTCATGTGTTTTCTTCCCCGGGCACCAAAAAGGCTTGATTTTTAAAAACTGGAAGCAACACCATTTTTAGACATGGAATTCCATCCTGAATATCGTGGTGAAGTACGTTTTTCAATTTGGTGTCAAAAAAAATTTGGCTTCAAAAAACCTATTGGGAGCTTGGCAAACTTTTCCTGACCGCGGAGTCATGTGTTTTCTTCCCAGGGCACCAAAAAGGCTTGATTTTTAAAAACTGGAAGCAAAACCATTTTTAGACATGGAATTCCATCCTGAATCTCGTGGTGAAGTCCGTTTTTGCATTTGGTGTCAAAAAAAATTTGGCTTCAAAAAACCAATTCGGAGCTTGGCAATCTTTTCCTGAACGCGGAGTCATGTGTTTTCTTCCCCGGGCACCAAAAAGGCTTGATTTTTAAAAACTAGAAGAAACACCATTTTTAGACATGGAATTCCATCCTGAATCTCGTGGTGAAGTCCGTTTTTGCATTTGGTGTCAAAAAAAATTTGGCTTCAAAAAACCTATTGGGAGCTTGGCAAACTTTTCCTGACCGCGGAGTCATGTGTTTCCTTCCCCGGGCACCAAAAAGGCTTGATTTTTAAAAACTGGAAGCAACACCAGTTTTAAACATGGAATTCCACCCTGAATCTCATGGTGAAGTCCATTTTTGCATTTGGTGTCAAAAAAAATTTGGCTTCAAAAAACCTATTGGGAGCTTGGCAATCTTTTCCTGACCGCGGAGTCATGCGTTTTCTTCCCCGGGCACCAAAAAGGCTTGATTTTTAAAAACTAGAAGAAACACCATTTTTAGACATGGAATTCCATCCTGAATCTCGTGGTGAAGTCCGTTTTTGCATTTGGTGTCAAAAAAAATTTGGCTTCAAAAAACCTATTGGGAGCTTGGCAAACTTTTCCTGACCGCGGAGTCATGCATTTTCTTCCCCGGGCACCAAAAAGGCTTGATTTTTAAAAACTAGAAGAAACACCATTTTTAGACATGGAATTCCATCCTGAATCTCATGGTGAAGTCCATTTTTGCATTTGGTGTCAAAAAAAATTTGGCTTCAAAAAACCTATTGGGAGCTTGGCAATCTTTTCCTGACCGCGGAGTCATGTGTTTTGTTCCACGGGCCCCAAAAAGGCTTGATTTTTAAAAACTGGAAGCAACACCATTTTTAGACATGGAATTGCATCCTGAATCTCGTGCAAATGCAAAAAAGTCCGTTTTTGCATTTGGTGTCAAAAAAAATTTGGCTTCAAAAAACCTATTGGGAGCTTGGCAAACTATTCCTGACCGCGGAGTCATGTGTTTTCTTCCCAGGGCACCAAAAAGGCTTGATTTTTAAAAACTGGAAGCAACACCAGTTTTAGACATGGAATTCCATCCTGAATCTCGTGGCGAAGCCCGTTTTTGCATTTGGTGTCAAAAAAAATTTGGCCTCAAAAAACCTATTGGGATCTTGGCAATCTTTTCCTGCCCGCGGAGTCATGTCTTTTGTTCCACGGGCACCAAAAAGGCTTGATTTTTAAAACTGGAAGCAACACCATTTTTAGACATGGAATTGCATCAAGAATCTCGTGGTGAAGTCCGTTTTTGCATTTGGTGTCAAAAAAAATTTGGCTTCAAAAAACCAATTAGGAGCTAGGCAATCTTTTCCTGACCGCGGAGTCATGTGTTTTCTTCCCAGGGCACCAAAAATGCTTGATTTTTAAAAACTGGAAGCAACACCATTTTTAGACATGGAATTCCATCCTGAATCTCGTGGTGAAGTCCGTTTTTGCACTTGGTGTCAAAAAAAAATTTGGCTTCAAAAAAACCTATTGGGAGCTTGGCAATCTTTTCCTGACAGCGGAGTCATGTGTTTTCTTCCCCGGGCACCAAAAAGGCTTGATTTTTAAAAACTGGAAGCAACACCATTTTTAGACATGGAATTCCATCCTGAATCTCGTGGTGAAGTCCGTTTTTGCACTTGGTGTCAAAAAAAAATTTCGCTTCAAAAAAACCTATTGGGAGCTTGGCAATCTTTTCCTGACAGCGGAGTCATGTGTTTTCTTCCCCGGGCACCAAAAAGGCTTGATTTTTAAAAACTGGAAGCAACACCATTTTTAGACATGGAATTGCATCCTGAATATCGTGGTGAAGTCCGTTTTTGCATTTGGTGTCAAAAAAAATTTGGCTTCAAAAAACCTATTGGGAGCTTGGCAAACTTTTCCTGACCGCGGAGACATGTGTTTTCTTCCCCGGGCACCAAAAAGGCTTGATTTTTAAAAACTGGAAGCAACACCATTTTTAGACATGGAATTGCATCCTGAATCTCGTGGTGAAGTCCGTTTTTGCATTTGGTGTCAAAAAAAATTTGGCTTCAAAAAACCTATTGGGATCTTGGCAATCTTTTCCTGACCGCGGAGTCATGTGTTTTCTTCCCCGGGAACCAAAAAGGCTTGATTTTTAAAAACTGGAAGCAACACCATTTTTAGACATGGAATTCCATCCTGAATCTCGTGGTGAAGTCCGTTTTTGCATTTGGTGTCAAAAAAAATTTGGCTTCAAAAAACCAATTCGGAGCTTGGCAATCTTTTCCTGACCGCAGAGTCATGTGTTTTGTTCCACGGGCCCCAAAAAGGCTTGATTTTTAAAAACTGGAAGCAACACCATTTTTAGACATGGAATTGCATCCTGAATCTCGTGCAAATGCAAAAAAGTCCGTTTTTGCATTTGGTGTCAAAAAAAATTTGGCTTCAAAAAACCTATTGGGAGCTTGGCAAACTTTTCCTGACCGCGGAGTCATGTGTTTTCTTCCCCGGGCACCAAAAAGGCTTGATTTTTAAAAACTGGAAGCAACACCATTTTTAGACATGGAATTGCATCCTGAATCTCGTGGTGAAGTCCGTTTTTGCATTTGGTGTCAAAAAAAATTTGGCTTCAAAAAACCAATTCGGAGCTTGGCAATCTTTTCCTGACCGCGGAGTCATGTGTTTTGTTCCACGGGCACCAAAAAGGCTTGATTTTTAAAAACTGGAAGCAACACCATTTTTAGACATGGAATTGCATCCTGAATCTCGTGGTGAAGTCCGTTTTTGCATTTGGTGTCAAAAAAAATTTGGCTTCAAAAAACCTATTGGGATCTTGGCAATCTTTTCCTGACCGCGGAGTCATGTGTTTTCTTCCCTGGGCACCAAAAAGGCTTGATTTTTAAAAACTGGAAGCAACACCATTTTTAGACATGGAATTCCATCCTGAATCTCGTGGTGAAGTCCGTTTTTGCATTTGGTGTCAAAAAAAATTTGGCTTCAAAAAACCTATTGGGAGCTTGGCAAACTTTTCCTGACCGCGGAGTCATGTGTTTTCTTCCCCGGGCACCAAAAAGGCTTGATTTTTAAAAACTGGAAGCAACACCAGTTTTAGACATGGAATTCCATCCTGAATCTCATGGTGAAGTCCGTTTTTGCATTTGGTGTCAAAAAAAATTTGGCTTCAAAAAACCAATTCGGAGCTTGGCAATCTTTTCCTGACCGCAGAGTCATGTGTTTTGTTCCACGGGCCCCAAAAAGGCTTGATTTTTAAAAACTGGAAGCAACACCATTTTTAGACATGGAATTGCATCCTGAATCTCGTGGTGAAGTCCGTTTTTGCATTTGGTGTCAAAAAAAATTTGGCTTCAAAAAACCTATTGGGATCTTGGCAATCTTTTCCTGACCGCGGAGTCATGTGTTTTCTTCCCCGGGCACCAAAAAGGCTTGATTTTTAAAAACTGGAAGCAACACCATTTTTAGACATGGAATTCCATCCTGAATCTCGTGGTGAAGTCCGTTTTTGCATTTGGTGTCAAAAAAAATTTGGCTTCAAAAAACATATTGGGAGCTTGGCAAACTTTTCCTGACCGCGGAGTCATGTGTTTTCTTCCCAGGGCACCAAAAAGGCTTGATTTTTAAAAACTGGAAGCAACACCAGTTTTAGACATGGAATTCCATCCTGAATCTCATGGTGAAGTCCGTTTTTGCATTTGGTGTCAAAAAAAATTTGGCTTCAAAAAACCAATTCGGAGCTTGGCAATCTTTTCCTGACCGCAGAGTCATGTGTTTTGTTCCACGGGCCCCAAAAAGGCTTGATTTTTAAAAACTGGAAGCAACACCATTTTTAGACATGGAATTGCATCCTGAATCTCGTGCAAATGCAAAAAAGTCCGTTTTTGCATTTGGTGTCAAAAAAAATTTGGCTTCAAAAAACCTATTGGGAGCTTGGCAAACTTTTCCTGACCGCGGAGTCATGTGTTTTCTTCCCAGGGCACCAAAAAGGCTTGATTTTTAAAAACTGGAAGCAACACCAGTTTTAGACATGGAATTCCATCCTGAATCTCGTGGCGAAGCCCGTTTTTGCATTTGGTGTCAAAAAAAATTTGGCCTCAAAAAACCTATTGGGATCTTGGCAATCTTTTCCTGCCCGCGGAGTCATGTCTTTTGTTCCACGGGCACCAAAAAGGCTTGATTTTTAAAACTGGAAGCAACACCATTTTTAGACATGGAATTCCATCCTGAATCTCGTGGTGAAGTCCGTTTTTGCATTTGGTGTCAAAAAAAATTTGGCTTCAAAAAACCAATTAGGAGCTTGGCAATCTTTTCCTGACCGCGGAGTCATGTGTTTTCTTCCCCGGGCACCAAAAAGGCTTGATTTTTAAAAACTGGAAGCAACACCATTTTTAGACATGGAATTGCATCCTGAATCTCGTGGTGAAGTCCGTTTTTGCATTTGGTGTCAAAAAAAATTTGGCTTCAAAAAACCTATTGGGATCTTGGCAATCTTTTCCTGACCGCGGAGTCATGTGTTTTCTTCCCCGGGCACCAAAAAGGCTTGATTTTTAAAAACTGGAAGCAACACCATTTTTAGACATGGAATTCCATCCTGAATCTCATGGTGAAGTCCGTTTTTGCATTTGGTGTCAAAAAAAATTTGGCTTCAAAAAACCAATTCGGAGCTTGGCAATCTTTTCCTGACCGCAGAGTCATGTGTTTTGTTCCACGGGCCCCAAAACGGCTTGATTTTTAAAAACTGGAAGCAACACCATTTTTAGACATGGAATTGCATCCTGAATCTCGTGCAAATGCAAAAAAGTCCGTTTTTGCATTTGGTGTCAAAAAAAATTTGGCTTCAAAAAACCTATTGGGAGCTTGGCAAACTTTTCCTGACCGCGGAGTCATGTGTTTTCTTCCCAGGGCACCAAAAAGGCTTGATTTTTAAAAACTGGGAGCAACACCAGTTTTAGACATGGAATTCCATCCTGAATCTCGTGGCGAAGCCCGTTTTTGCATTTGGTGTCAAAAAAAATTTGGCCTCAAAAAACCTATTGGGATCTTGGCAATCTTTTCCTGCCCGCGGAGTCATGTCTTTTGTTCCACTGGCACCAAAAAGGCTTGATTTTTAAAACTGGAAGCAACACCATTTTTAGACATGGAATTGCATCAAGAATCTCGTGGTGAAGTCCGTTTTTGCATTTGGTGTCAAAAAAAATTTGGCTTCAAAAAACCAATTAGGAGCTTGGCAATCTTTTCCTGACCGCGGAGTCATGTGTTTTCTTCCCAGGGCACCAAAAATGCTTGATTTTTAAAAACTGGAAGCAACACCATTTTTAGACATGGAATTCCATCCTGAATCTCGTGGTGAAGTCCGTTTTTGCATTTGGTGTCAAAAAAAATTTGGCTTCAAAAAACCAATTCGGAGCTTGGCAATCTTTTCCTGACCGCGGAGTCATGTGTTTTGTTCCACGGGCACCAAAAAGGCTTGATTTTTAAAAACTGGAAGCAACACCATTTTTACACATGGAATTGCATCCTGAATCTCGTGGTGAAGTCCGTTTTTGCATTTGGTGTCAAAAAAAATTTGGCTTCAAAAAACCTATTGGGATCTTGGCAATCTTTTCCTGACCGCGGAGTCATGTGTTTTCTTCCCTGGGCACCAAAAAGGCTTGATTTTTAAAAACTGGAAGCAACACCATTTTTAGACATGGAATTCCATCCTGAATCTCGTGGTGAAGTCCGTTTTTGCATTTGGTGTCAAAAAAAATTTGGCTTCAAAAAACCTATTGGGAGCTTGGCAAACTTTTCCTGACCGCGGAGTCATGTGTTTTCTTCCCCGGGCACCAAAAAGGCTTGATTTTTAAAAACTGGAAGCAACACCAGTTTTAGACATGGAATTCCATCCTGAATCTCATGGTGAAGTCCGTTTTTGCATTTGGTGTCAAAAAAAATTTGGCTTCAAAAAACCAATTCGGAGCTTGGCAATCTTTTCCTGACCGCAGAGTCATGTGTTTTGTTCCACGGGCCCCAAAAAGGCTTGATTTTTAAAAACTGGAAGCAACACCATTTTTAGACATGGAATTGCATCCTGAATCTCGTGGTGAAGTCCGTTTTTGCATTTGGTGTCAAAAAAAATTTGGCTTCAAAAAACCTATTGGGATCTTGGCAATCTTTTCCTGACCGCGGAGTCATGTGTTTTCTTCCCCGGGCACCAAAAAGGCTTGATTTTTAAAAACTGGAAGCAACACCATTTTTAGACATGGAATTCCATCCTGAATCTCGTGGTGAAGTCCGTTTTTGCATTTGGTGTCAAAAAAAATTTGGCTTCAAAAAACATATTGGGAGCTTGGCAAACTTTTCCTGACCGCGGAGTCATGTGTTTTCTTCCCAGGGCACCAAAAAGGCTTGATTTTTAAAAACTGGAAGCAACACCAGTTTTAGACATGGAATTCCATCCTGAATCTCATGGTGAAGTCCGTTTTTGCATTTGGTGTCAAAAAAAATTTGGCTTCAAAAAACCAATTCGGAGCTTGGCAATCTTTTCCTGACCGCAGAGTCATGTGTTTTGTTCCACGGGCCCCAAAAAGGCTTGATTTTTAAAAACTGGAAGCAACACCATTTTTAGACATGGAATTGCATCCTGAATCTCGTGCAAATGCAAAAAAGTCCGTTTTTGCATTTGGTGTCAAAAAAAATTTGGCTTCAAAAAACCTATTGGGAGCTTGGCAAACTTTTCCTGACCGCGGAGTCATGTGTTTTCTTCCCAGGGCACCAAAAAGGCTTGATTTTTAAAAACTGGAAGCAACACCAGTTTTAGACATGGAATTCCATCCTGAATCTCGTGGCGAAGCCCGTTTTTGCATTTGGTGTCAAAAAAAATTTGGCCTCAAAAAACCTATTGGGATCTTGGCAATCTTTTCCTGCCCGCGGAGTCATGTCTTTTGTTCCACGGGCACCAAAAAGGCTTGATTTTTAAAACTGGAAGCAACACCATTTTTAGACATGGAATTCCATCCTGAATCTCGTGGTGAAGTCCGTTTTTGCATTTGGTGTCAAAAAAAATTTGGCTTCAAAAAACCAATTAGGAGCTTGGCAATCTTTTCCTGACCGCGGAGTCATGTGTTTTCTTCCCCGGGCACCAAAAAGGCTTGATTTTTAAAAACTGGAAGCAACACCATTTTTAGACATGGAATTGCATCCTGAATCTCGTGGTGAAGTCCGTTTTTGCATTTGGTGTCAAAAAAAATTTGGCTTCAAAAAACCTATTGGGATCTTGGCAATCTTTTCCTGACCGCGGAGTCATGTGTTTTCTTCCCCGGGCACCAAAAAGGCTTGATTTTTAAAAACTGGAAGCAACACCATTTTTAGACATGGAATTCCATCCTGAATCTCATGGTGAAGTCCGTTTTTGCATTTGGTGTCAAAAAAAATTTGGCTTCAAAAAACCAATTCGGAGCTTGGCAATCTTTTCCTGACCGCAGAGTCATGTGTTTTGTTCCACGGGCCCCAAAACGGCTTGATTTTTAAAAACTGGAAGCAACACCATTTTTAGACATGGAATTGCATCCTGAATCTCGTGCAAATGCAAAAAAGTCCGTTTTTGCATTTGGTGTCAAAAAAAATTTGGCTTCAAAAAACCTATTGGGAGCTTGGCAAACTTTTCCTGACCGCGGAGTCATGTGTTTTCTTCCCAGGGCACCAAAAAGGCTTGATTTTTAAAAACTGGGAGCAACACCAGTTTTAGACATGGAATTCCATCCTGAATCTCGTGGCGAAGCCCGTTTTTGCATTTGGTGTCAAAAAAAATTTGGCCTCAAAAAACCTATTGGGATCTTGGCAATCTTTTCCTGCCCGCGGAGTCATGTCTTTTGTTCCACTGGCACCAAAAAGGCTTGATTTTTAAAACTGGAAGCAACACCATTTTTAGACATGGAATTGCATCAAGAATCTCGTGGTGAAGTCCGTTTTTGCATTTGGTGTCAAAAAAAATTTGGCTTCAAAAAACCAATTAGGAGCTTGGCAAACTTTTCCTGACCGCGGAGTCATGTGTTTTCTTCCCCGGGCACCAAAAAGGCTTGATTTTTAAAAACTGGAAGCAACACCATTTTTAGACATGGAATTGCATCCTGAATCTCGTGGTGAAGTCCGTTTTTGCATTTGGTGTCAAAAAAAATTTGGCTTCAAAAAACCAATTCGGAGCTTGGCAATCTTTTCCTGACCGCGGAGTCATGTGTTTTGTTCCACGGGCACCAAAAAGGCTTGATTTTTAAAAACTGGAAGCAACACCATTTTTAGACATGGAATTGCATCCTGAATCTCGTGGTGAAGTCCGTTTTTGCATTTGGTGTCAAAAAAAATTTGGCTTCAAAAAACCTATTGGGATCTTGGCAATCTTTTCCTGACCGCGGAGTCATGTGTTTTCTTCCCTGGGCACCAAAAAGGCTTGATTTTTAAAAACTGGAAGCAACACCATTTTTAGACATGGAATTCCATCCTGAATCTCGTGGTGAAGTCCGTTTTTGCATTTGGTGTCAAAAAAAATTTGGCTTCAAAAAACCTATTGGGAGCTTGGCAAACTTTTCCTGACCGCGGAGTCATGTGTTTTCTTCCCCGGGCACCAAAAAGGCTTGATTTTTAAAAACTGGAAGCAACACCAGTTTTAGACATGGAATTCCATCCTGAATCTCATGGTGAAGTCCGTTTTTGCATTTGGTGTCAAAAAAAATTTGGCTTCAAAAAACCAATTCGGAGCTTGGCAATCTTTTCCTGACCGCAGAGTCATGTGTTTTGTTCCACGGGCCCCAAAAAGGCTTGATTTTTAAAAACTGGAAGCAACACCATTTTTAGACATGGAATTGCATCCTGAATCTCGTGGTGAAGTCCGTTTTTGCATTTGGTGTCAAAAAAAATTTGGCTTCAAAAAACCTATTGGGATCTTGGCAATCTTTTCCTGACCGCGGAGTCATGTGTTTTCTTCCCCGGGCACCAAAAAGGCTTGATTTTTAAAAACTGGAAGCAACACCATTTTTAGACATGGAATTCCATCCTGAATCTCGTGGTGAAGTCCGTTTTTGCATTTGGTGTCAAAAAAAATTTGGCTTCAAAAAACATATTGGGAGCTTGGCAAACTTTTCCTGACCGCGGAGTCATGTGTTTTCTTCCCAGGGCACCAAAAAGGCTTGATTTTTAAAAACTGGAAGCAACACCAGTTTTAGACATGGAATTCCATCCTGAATCTCATGGTGAAGTCCGTTTTTGCATTTGGTGTCAAAAAAAATTTGGCTTCAAAAAACCAATTCGGAGCTTGGCAATCTTTTCCTGACCGCAGAGTCATGTGTTTTGTTCCACGGGCCCCAAAAAGGCTTGATTTTTAAAAACTGGAAGCAACACCATTTTTAGACATGGAATTGCATCCTGAATCTCGTGCAAATGCAAAAAAGTCCGTTTTTGCATTTGGTGTCAAAAAAAATTTGGCTTCAAAAAACCTATTGGGAGCTTGGCAAACTTTTCCTGACCGCGGAGTCATGTGTTTTCTTCCCAGGGCACCAAAAAGGCTTGATTTTTAAAAACTGGAAGCAACACCAGTTTTAGACATGGAATTCCATCCTGAATCTCGTGGCGAAGCCCGTTTTTGCATTTGGTGTCAAAAAAAATTTGGCCTCAAAAAACCTATTGGGATCTTGGCAATCTTTTCCTGCCCGCGGAGTCATGTCTTTTGTTCCACGGGCACCAAAAAGGCTTGATTTTTAAAACTGGAAGCAACACCATTTTTAGACATGGAATTGCATCAAGAATCTCGTGGTGAAGTCCGTTTTTGCATTTGGTGTCAAAAAAAATTTGGCTTCAAAAAACCAATTAGGAGCTTGGCAAACTTTTCCTGACCGCGGAGTCATGTGTTTTCTTCCCCGGGCACCAAAAAGGCTTGATTTTTAAAAACTGGAAGCAACACCATTTTTAGACATGGAATTGCATCCTGAATCTCGTGGTGAAGTCCGTTTTTGCATTTGGTGTCAAAAAAAATTTGGCTTCAAAAAACCAATTCGGAGCTTGGCAATCTTTTCCTGACCGCGGAGTCATGTGTTTTGTTCCACGGGCACCAAAAAGGCTTGATTTTTAAAAACTGGAAGCAACACCATTTTTAGACATGGAATTGCATCCTGAATCTCGTGGTGAAGTCCGTTTTTGCATTTGGTGTCAAAAAAAATTTGGCTTCAAAAAACCTATTGGGATCTTGGCAATCTTTTCCTGACCGCGGAGTCATGTGTTTTCTTCCCTGGGCACCAAAAAGGCTTGATTTTTAAAAACTGGAAGCAACACCATTTTTAGACATGGAATTCCATCCTGAATCTCGTGGTGAAGTCCGTTTTTGCATTTGGTGTCAAAAAAAATTTGGCTTCAAAAAACCTATTGGGAGCTTGGCAAACTTTTCCTGACCGCGGAGTCATGTGTTTTCTTCCCCGGGCACCAAAAAGGCTTGATTTTTAAAAACTGGAAGCAACACCAGTTTTAGACATGGAATTCCATCCTGAATCTCATGGTGAAGTCCGTTTTTGCATTTGGTGTCAAAAAAAATTTGGCTTCAAAAAACCAATTCGGAGCTTGGCAATCTTTTCCTGACCGCAGAGTCATGTGTTTTGTTCCACGGGCCCCAAAAAGGCTTGATTTTTAAAAACTGGAAGCAACACCATTTTTAGACATGGAATTGCATCCTGAATCTCGTGGTGAAGTCCGTTTTTGCATTTGGTGTCAAAAAAAATTTGGCTTCAAAAAACCTATTGGGATCTTGGCAATCTTTTCCTGACCGCGGAGTCATGTGTTTTCTTCCCCGGGCACCAAAAAGGCTTGATTTTTAAAAACTGGAAGCAACACCATTTTTAGACATGGAATTCCATCCTGAATCTCGTGGTGAAGTCCGTTTTTGCATTTGGTGTCAAAAAAAATTTGGCTTCAAAAAACATATTGGGAGCTTGGCAAACTTTTCCTGACCGCGGAGTCATGTGTTTTCTTCCCAGGGCACCAAAAAGGCTTGATTTTTAAAAACTGGAAGCAACACCAGTTTTAGACATGGAATTCCATCCTGAATCTCATGGTGAAGTCCGTTTTTGCATTTGGTGTCAAAAAAAATTTGGCTTCAAAAAACCAATTCGGAGCTTGGCAATCTTTTCCTGACCGCAGAGTCATGTGTTTTGTTCCACGGGCCCCAAAAAGGCTTGATTTTTAAAAACTGGAAGCAACACCATTTTTAGACATGGAATTGCATCCTGAATCTCGTGCAAATGCAAAAAAGTCCGTTTTTGCATTTGGTGTCAAAAAAAATTTGGCTTCAAAAAACCTATTGGGAGCTTGGCAAACTTTTCCTGACCGCGGAGTCATGTGTTTTCTTCCCAGGGCACCAAAAAGGCTTGATTTTTAAAAACTGGAAGCAACACCAGTTTTAGACATGGAATTCCATCCTGAATCTCGTGGCGAAGCCCGTTTTTGCATTTGGTGTCAAAAAAAATTTGGCCTCAAAAAACCTATTGGGATCTTGGCAATCTTTTCCTGCCCGCGGAGTCATGTCTTTTGTTCCACGGGCACCAAAAAGGCTTGATTTTTAAAACTGGAAGCAACACCATTTTTAGACATGGAATTCCATCCTGAATCTCGTGGTGAAGTCCGTTTTTGCATTTGGTGTCAAAAAAAATTTGGCTTCAAAAAACCAATTAGGAGCTTGGCAATCTTTTCCTGACCGCGGAGTCATGTGTTTTCTTCCCCGGGCACCAAAAAGGCTTGATTTTTAAAAACTGGAAGCAACACCATTTTTAGACATGGAATTGCATCCTGAATCTCGTGGTGAAGTCCGTTTTTGCATTTGGTGTCAAAAAAAATTTGGCTTCAAAAAACCTATTGGGATCTTGGCAATCTTTTCCTGACCGCGGAGTCATGTGTTTTCTTCCCCGGGCACCAAAAAGGCTTGATTTTTAAAAACTGGAAGCAACACCATTTTTAGACATGGAATTCCATCCTGAATCTCATGGTGAAGTCCGTTTTTGCATTTGGTGTCAAAAAAAATTTGGCTTCAAAAAACCAATTCGGAGCTTGGCAATCTTTTCCTGACCGCAGAGTCATGTGTTTTGTTCCACGGGCCCCAAAACGGCTTGATTTTTAAAAACTGGAAGCAACACCATTTTTAGACATGGAATTGCATCCTGAATCTCGTGCAAATGCAAAAAAGTCCGTTTTTGCATTTGGTGTCAAAAAAAATTTGGCTTCAAAAAACCTATTGGGAGCTTGGCAAACTTTTCCTGACCGCGGAGTCATGTGTTTTCTTCCCAGGGCACCAAAAAGGCTTGATTTTTAAAAACTGGGAGCAACACCAGTTTTAGACATGGAATTCCATCCTGAATCTCGTGGCGAAGCCCGTTTTTGCATTTGGTGTCAAAAAAAATTTGGCCTCAAAAAACCTATTGGGATCTTGGCAATCTTTTCCTGCCCGCGGAGTCATGTCTTTTGTTCCACTGGCACCAAAAAGGCTTGATTTTTAAAACTGGAAGCAACACCATTTTTAGACATGGAATTGCATCAAGAATCTCGTGGTGAAGTCCGTTTTTGCATTTGGTGTCAAAAAAAATTTGGCTTCAAAAAACCAATTAGGAGCTTGGCAATCTTTTCCTGACCGCGGAGTCATGTGTTTTCTTCCCAGGGCACCAAAAATGCTTGATTTTTAAAAACTGGAAGCAACACCATTTTTAGACATGGAATTCCATCCTGAATCTCGTGGTGAAGTCCGTTTTTGCACTTGGTGTCAAAAAAAAATTTGGCTTCAAAAAAACCTATTGGGAGCTTGGCAATCTTTTCCTGACAGCGGAGTCATGTGTTTTCTTCCCCGCGCACCAAAAAGGCTTGATTTTTAAAAACTGGAAGCAACACCATTTTTAGACATGGAATTGCATCAAGAATCTCGTGGTGAAGTCCGTTTTTGCATTTGGTGTCAAAAAAAATTTGGCTCCAAAAAACCAATTAGGAGCTTGGCAATCTTTTCCTGACCGCGGAGTCATGTGTTTTCTTCCCCGGGCACCAAAAATGCTTGATTTTTAAAAACTGGAAGCAACACCATTTTTAGACATGGAATTGCATCAAGAATCTCGTGGTGAAGTCCGTTTTTGCATTTGGTGTCAAAAAAAATTTGGCTCCAAAAAACCAATTAGGAGCTTGGCAATCTTTTCCTGACCGCGGAGTCATGTGTTTTCTTCCCAGGGCACCAAAAATGCTTGATTTTTAAAAACTGGAAGCAACACCATTTTTAGACATGGAATTCCATCCTGAATCTCGTGGTGAAGTCCGTTTTTGCACTTGGTGTCAAAAAAAAATTTGGCTTCAAAAAAACCTATTGGGAGCTTGGCAATCTTTTCCTGCCCGCGGAGTCATGTCTTTTGTTCCACGGGCACCAAAAAGGCTTGATTTTTAAAACTGGAAGCAGCACCATTTTTAGACATGGAATTGCATCCTGAATCTCGTGGTGAAGTCCGTTTTTGCATTTGGTGTCAAAAAAAAATTTGGCTTCAAAAAAACAATTCGGAGCTTGGCAATCTTTTCCTGACAGCGGAGTCATGTGTTTTCTTCCCCGGGCACCAAAAAGCCTTGATTTTTAAAAACTGGAAGCAACACCATTTTTAGACATGGAATTGCATCCTGAATCTCGTGGTGAAGTCCGTTTTTGCATTTGGTGTCAAAAAAAATTTGGCTTCAAAAAACCTATTGGGAGCTTGGCAAACTTTTCCTGACCGCGGAGTCATGTGTTTTCTTCCCCGGGCACCAAAAAGGCTTGATTTTTAAAAACTGGAAGCAACACCATTTTTAGACATGGAATTCCATCCTGAATCTCGTGGTGAAGTCCGTTTTTGCATTTGGTGTCAAAAAAAATTTGGCTTCAAAAAACCAATTAGGAGCTTGGCAATCTTTTCCTGACCGCGGAGTCATGTGTTTTCTTCCCCGGGCACCAAAAAGGCTTGATTTTTAAAAACTGGAAGCAACACCATTTTTAGACATGGAATTGCATCCTGAATCTCGTGGTGAAGTCCGTTTTTGCATTTGGTGTCAAAAAAAATTTGGCTTCAAAAAACCTATTGGGATCTTGGCAATCTTTTCCTGACAGCGGAGTCATGTGTTTTCTTCCCCGGGCACCAAAAAGGCTTGATTTTTAAAAACTGGAAGCAACACCATTTTTAGACATGGAATTCCATCCTGAATCTCGTGGTGAAGTCCGTTTTTGCATTTGGTGTCAAAAAAAATTTGGCTTCAAAAAACCTATTGGGAGCTTGGCAAACTTTTCCTGACCGCGGAGTCATGTGTTTTCTTCCCAGGGCACCAAAAAGGCTTGATTTTTAAAAACTGGAAGCAACACCAGTTTTAGACATGGAATTCCATCCTGAATCTCATGGTGGAGTCCGTTTTTGCATTTGGTGTCAAAAAAAATTTGGCTTCAAAAAACCTATTGGGAGCTTGGCAAACTTTTCCTGACCGCGGAGTCATGTGTTTTCTTCCCAGGGCACCAAAAAGGCTTGATTTTTAAAAACTGGAAGCAACACCAGTTTTAGACATGGAATTCCATCCTGAATCTCGTGGTGAAGCCCGTTTTTGCATTTGGTGTCAAAAAAAATTTGGCCTCAAAAAACCTATTGGGATCTTGGCAATCTTTTCCTGCCCGCGGAGTCATGTGTTTTCTTCCACGGGCACCAAAAAGGCTTGATTTTTAAAACTGGAAGCAACACCATTTTTAGACATGGAATTGCATCAAGAATCTCGTGGTGAAGTCCGTTTTTGCATTTGGTGTCAAAAAAAATTTGGCTTCAAAAAACCAATTAGGAGCTTGGCAATTTTTTCCTGACCGCGGAGTCATGTGTTTTCTTCCCAGGGCACCAAAAATGCTTGATTTTTAAAAACTGTAAGCAACACCATTTTTAGACATGGAATTCCATCCTGAATCTTGTGGTGAAGTCCGTTTTTGCACTTGGTGTCAAAAAAAAATTTGGCTTCAAAAAAACCTATTGGGAGCTTGGCAATCTTTTCCTGACAGCGGAGTCATGTGTTTTCTTCCCCGGGCACCAAAAAGGCTTGATTTTTAAAAACTGGAAGCAACACCATTTTTAGACATGGAATTGCATCCTGAATCTCGTGGTGAAGTCCGTTTTTGCATTTGGTGTCAAAAAAAATTTGGCTTCAAAAAACCAATTAGGAGCTTGGCAATCTTTTCCTGACCGCGGAGTCATGTGTTTTCTTCCCCGGGCACCAAAAAGGCTTGATTTTTAAAAACTGGAAGCAACACCATTTTTAGACATGGAATTGCATCCTGAATCTCGTGGTGAAGTCCGTTTTTGCATTTGGTGTCAAAAAAAATTTGGCTTCAAAAAACCTATTGGGATCTTGGCAATCTTTTCCTGACCGCGGAGTCATGTGTTTTCTTCCCAGGGCACCAAAAAGGCTTGATTTTTAAAAACTGGAAGCAACACCAGTTTTAGACATGGAATGGCATCCTGAATCTCGTGGTGAAGTCTGTTTTTGCATTTGGTGTCAAAAAAAATTTGGCTTCAAAAAACCTATTGGGAGCTTGGCAAACTTTTCCTGACCGCGGAGTCATGTGTTTTCTGCCCCGGGCACCAAAAAGGCTTGATTTTTAAAAACTGGAAGCAACACCAGTTTTAGACATGGAATTCCATGCTGAATCTCATGGTGAAGTCCGTTTTTGCATTTGGTGTCAAAAAAAAATTGTTCTCAAAAAACCTATTGGGATCTTGGCAATCTTTTCCTGCCCGCGGAGTCATGTGTTTTCTTCCCCGGGCACCAAAAAGGCTTGATTTTTAAAAACTGGAAGCAACACCATTTTTAGACATGGAATTGCATCCTGAATCTCGTGGTGAAGTCCGTTTTTGCATTTGGTGTCAAAAAAATTTGGCTTCAAAAAACCTATTGGGAGCTTGGCAATCTTTTCCTGACCGCAGAGTCATGTGTTTTCTGCCCCGGGCACCAAAAAGGCTTGATTTTTAAAAACTGGAAGCAACACCATTTTTAGACATGGAATTCCATCCTGAATCTCGTGGCGAAGCCCGTTTTTGCATTTGGTGTCAAAAAAAATTTGGCCTCAAAAAACCTATTGGGATCTTGGCAATCTTTTCCTGCCCGCGGAGTCATGTCTTTTGTTCCACGGGCACCAAAAAGGCTTGATTTTTAAAACTGGAAGCAACACCATTTTTAGACATGGAATTCCATCCTGAATCTCGTGGTGAAGTCCGTTTTTGCATTTGGTGTCAAAAAAAATTTGGCTTCAAAAAACCAATTAGGAGCTTGGCAATCTTTTCCTGACCGCGGAGTCATGTGTTTTCTTCCCCGGGCACCAAAAAGGCTTGATTTTTAAAAACTGGAAGCAACACCATTTTTAGACATGGAATTGCATCCTGAATCTCGTGGTGAAGTCCGTTTTTGCATTTGGTGTCAAAAAAAATTTGGCTTCAAAAAACCTATTGGGATCTTGGCAATCTTTTCCTGACCGCGGAGTCATGTGTTTTCTTCCCCGGGCACCAAAAAGGCTTGATTTTTAAAAACTGGAAGCAACACCATTTTTAGACATGGAATTCCATCCTGAATCTCATGGTGAAGTCCGTTTTTGCATTTGGTGTCAAAAAAAATTTGGCTTCAAAAAACCAATTCGGAGCTTGGCAATCTTTTCCTGACCGCAGAGTCATGTGTTTTCTTCCCCGGGCACCAAAAAGGCTTGATTTTTAAAAACTGGAAGCAACACCATTTTTAGACATGGAATTCCATCCTGAATCTCGTGGTGAAGTCCGTTTTTGCATTTGGTGTCAAAAAAAATTTGGCTTCAAAAAACCAATTAGGAGCTTGGCAATCTTTTCCTGACCGCGGAGTCATGTGTTTTCTTCCCCGGGCACCAAAAAGGCTTGATTTTTAAAAACTGGAAGCAACACCATTTTTAGACATGGAATTGCATCCTGAATCTCGTGGTGAAGTCCGTTTTTGCATTTGGTGTCAAAAAAAATTTGGCTTCAAAAAACCTATTGGGATCTTGGCAATCTTTTCCTGACAGCGGAGTCATGTGTTTTCTCCCCCGGGCACCAAAAAGGCTTGATTTTTAAAAACTGGAAGCAACACCATTTTTAGACATGGAATTCCATCCTGAATCTCGTGGTGAAGTCCGTTTTTGCATTTGGTGTCAAAAAAAATTTGGCTTCAAAAAACCTATTGGGAGCTTGGCAAACTTTTCCTGACCGCGGAGTCATGTGTTTTCTTCCCAGGGCACCAAAAAGGCTTGATTTTTAAAAACTGGAAGCAACACCAGTTTTAGACATGGAATTCCATCCTGAATCTCATGGTGGAGTCCGTTTTTGCATTTGGTGTCAAAAAAAATTTGGCTTCAAAAAACCAATTCGGAGCTTGGCAATCTTTTCCTGACCGCGGAGTCATGTGTTTTGTTCCACGGGCCCCAAAAAGGCTTGATTTTTAAAAACTGGAAGCAACACCATTTTTAGACATGGAATTGCATCCTGAATCTCGTGCAAATGCAAAAAAGTCCGTTTTTGCATTTGGTGTCAAAAAAAATTTGGCTTCAAAAAACCTATTGGGAGCTTGGCAAACTTTTCCTGACCGCGGAGTCATGTGTTTTCTTCCCAGGGCACCAAAAAGGCTTGATTTTTAAAAACTGGAAGCAACACCAGTTTTAGACATGGAATTCCATCCTGAATCTCGTGGTGAAGCCCGTTTTTGCATTTGGTGTCAAAAAAAATTTGGCCTCAAAAAACCTATTGGGATCTTGGCAATCTTTTCCTGCCCGCGGAGTCATGTGTTTTCTTCCACGGGCACCAAAAAGGCTTGATTTTTAAAACTGGAAGCAACACCATTTTTAGACATGGAATTGCATCAAGAATCTCGTGGTGAAGTCCGTTTTTGCATTTGGTGTCAAAAAAAATTTGGCTTCAAAAAACCAATTAGGAGCTTGGCAATTTTTTCCTGACCGCGGAGTCATGTGTTTTCTTCCCAGGGCACCAAAAATGCTTGATTTTTAAAAACTGGAAGCAACACCATTTTTAGACATGGAATTCCATCCTGAATCTTGTGGTGAAGTCCGTTTTTGCACTTGGTGTCAAAAAAAAATTTGGCTTCAAAAAAACCTATTGGGAGCTTGGCAATCTTTTCCTGACAGCGGAGTCATGTGTTTTCTTCCCCGGGCACCAAAAAGGCTTGATTTTTAAAAACTGGAAGCAACACCATTTTTAGACATGGAATTGCATCCTGAATCTCGTGGTGAAGTCCGTTTTTGCATTTGGTGTCAAAAAAAATTTGGCTTCAAAAAACCAATTAGGAGCTTGGCAATCTTTTCCTGACCGCGGAGTCATGTGTTTTCTTCCCCGGGCACCAAAAAGGCTTGATTTTTAAAAACTGGAAGCAACACCATTTTTAGACATGGAATTGCATCCTGAATCTCGTGGTGAAGTCCGTTTTTGCATTTGGTGTCAAAAAAAATTTGGCTTCAAAAAACCTATTGGGATCTTGGCAATCTTTTCCTGACCGCGGAGTCATGTGTTTTCTTCCCAGGGCACCAAAAAGGCTTGATTTTTAAAAACTGGAAGCAACACCAGTTTTAGACATGGAATGGCATCCTGAATCTCGTGGTGAAGTCTGTTTTTGCATTTGGTGTCAAAAAAAATTTGGCTTCAAAAAACCTATTGGGAGCTTGGCAAACTTTTCCTGACCGCGGAGTCATGTGTTTTCTGCCCCGGGCACCAAAAAGGCTTGATTTTTAAAAACTGGAAGCAACACCAGTTTTAGACATGGAATTCCATGCTGAATCTCATGGTGAAGTCCGTTTTTGCATTTGGTGTCAAAAAAAAATTGTTCTCAAAAAACCTATTGGGATCTTGGCAATCTTTTCCTGCCCGCGGAGTCATGTGTTTTCTTCCCCGGGCACCAAAAAGGCTTGATTTTTAAAAACTGGAAGCAACACCATTTTTAGACATGGAATTGCATCCTGAATCTCGTGGTGAAGTCCGTTTTTGCATTTGGTGTCAAAAAAATTTGGCTTCAAAAAACCTATTGGGAGCTTGGCAATCTTTTCCTGACCGCAGAGTCATGTGTTTTCTGCCCCGGGCACCAAAAAGGCTTGATTTTTAAAAACTGGAAGCAACACCATTTTTAGACATGGAATTCCATCCTGAATCTCGTGGCGAAGCCCGTTTTTGCATTTGGTGTCAAAAAAAATTTGGCCTCAAAAAACCTATTGGGATCTTGGCAATCTTTTCCTGCCCGCGGAGTCATGTCTTTTGTTCCACGGGCACCAAAAAGGCTTGATTTTTAAAACTGGAAGCAACACCATTTTTAGACATGGAATTCCATCCTGAATCTCGTGGTGAAGTCCGTTTTTGCATTTGGTGTCAAAAAAAATTTGGCTTCAAAAAACCAATTAGGAGCTTGGCAATCTTTTCCTGACCGCGGAGTCATGTGTTTTCTTCCCCGGGCACCAAAAAGGCTTGATTTTTAAAAACTGGAAGCAACACCATTTTTAGACATGGAATTGCATCCTGAATCTCGTGGTGAAGTCCGTTTTTGCATTTGGTGTCAAAAAAAATTTGGCTTCAAAAAACCTATTGGGATCTTGGCAATCTTTTCCTGACCGCGGAGTCATGTGTTTTCTTCCCCGGGCACCAAAAAGGCTTGATTTTTAAAAACTGGAAGCAACACCATTTTTAGACATGGAATTCCATCCTGAATCTCATGGTGAAGTCCGTTTTTGCATTTGGTGTCAAAAAAAATTTGGCTTCAAAAAACCAATTCGGAGCTTGGCAATCTTTTCCTGACCGCAGAGTCATGTGTTTTCTTCCCCGGGCACCAAAAAGGCTTGATTTTTAAAAACTGGAAGCAACACCATTTTTAGACATGGAATTCCATCCTGAATCTCGTGGTGAAGTCCGTTTTTGCATTTGGTGTCAAAAAAAATTTGGCTTCAAAAAACCAATTAGGAGCTTGGCAATCTTTTCCTGACCGCGGAGTCATGTGTTTTCTTCCCCGGGCACCAAAAAGGCTTGATTTTTAAAAACTGGAAGCAACACCATTTTTAGACATGGAATTGCATCCTGAATCTCGTGGTGAAGTCCGTTTTTGCATTTGGTGTCAAAAAAAATTTGGCTTCAAAAAACCTATTGGGATCTTGGCAATCTTTTCCTGACAGCGGAGTCATGTGTTTTCTCCCCCGGGCACCAAAAAGGCTTGATTTTTAAAAACTGGAAGCAACACCATTTTTAGACATGGAATTCCATCCTGAATCTCGTGGTGAAGTCCGTTTTTGCATTTGGTGTCAAAAAAAATTTGGCTTCAAAAAACCTATTGGGAGCTTGGCAAACTTTTCCTGACCGCGGAGTCATGTGTTTTCTTCCCAGGGCACCAAAAAGGCTTGATTTTTAAAAACTGGAAGCAACACCAGTTTTAGACATGGAATTCCATCCTGAATCTCATGGTGGAGTCCGTTTTTGCATTTGGTGTCAAAAAAAATTTGGCTTCAAAAAACCAATTCGGAGCTTGGCAATCTTTTCCTGACCGCGGAGTCATGTGTTTTGTTCCACGGGCCCCAAAAAGGCTTGATTTTTAAAAACTGGAAGCAACACCATTTTTAGACATGGAATTGCATCCTGAATCTCGTGCAAATGCAAAAAAGTCCGTTTTTGCATTTGGTGTCAAAAAAAATTTGGCTTCAAAAAACCTATTGGGAGCTTGGCAAACTTTTCCTGACCGCGGAGTCATGTGTTTTCTTCCCAGGGCACCAAAAAGGCTTGATTTTTAAAAACTGGAAGCAACACCAGTTTTAGACATGGAATTCCATCCTGAATCTCGTGGTGAAGCCCGTTTTTGCATTTGGTGTCAAAAAAAATTTGGCCTCAAAAAACCTATTGGGATCTTGGCAATCTTTTCCTGCCCGCGGAGTCATGTGTTTTCTTCCACGGGCACCAAAAAGGCTTGATTTTTAAAACTGGAAGCAACACCATTTTTAGACATGGAATTGCATCAAGAATCTCGTGGTGAAGTCCGTTTTTGCATTTGGTGTCAAAAAAAATTTGGCTTCAAAAAACCAATTAGGAGCTTGGCAATTTTTTCCTGACCGCGGAGTCATGTGTTTTCTTCCCAGGGCACCAAAAATGCTTGATTTTTAAAAACTGGAAGCAACACCATTTTTAGACATGGAATTCCATCCTGAATCTTGTGGTGAAGTCCGTTTTTGCACTTGGTGTCAAAAAAAAATTTGGCTTCAAAAAAACCTATTGGGAGCTTGGCAATCTTTTCCTGACAGCGGAGTCATGTGTTTTCTTCCCCGGGCACCAAAAAGGCTTGATTTTTAAAAACTGGAAGCAACACCATTTTTAGACATGGAATTGCATCCTGAATCTCGTGGTGAAGTCCGTTTTTGCATTTGGTGTCAAAAAAAATTTGGCTTCAAAAAACCAATTAGGAGCTTGGCAATCTTTTCCTGACCGCGGAGTCATGTGTTTTCTTCCCCGGGCACCAAAAAGGCTTGATTTTTAAAAACTGGAAGCAACACCATTTTTAGACATGGAATTGCATCCTGAATCTCGTGGTGAAGTCCGTTTTTGCATTTGGTGTCAAAAAAAATTTGGCTTCAAAAAACCTATTGGGATCTTGGCAATCTTTTCCTGACCGCGGAGTCATGTGTTTTCTTCCCAGGGCACCAAAAAGGCTTGATTTTTAAAAACTGGAAGCAACACCAGTTTTAGACATGGAATGGCATCCTGAATCTCGTGGTGAAGTCTGTTTTTGCATTTGGTGTCAAAAAAAATTTGGCTTCAAAAAACCTATTGGGAGCTTGGCAAACTTTTCCTGACCGCGGAGTCATGTGTTTTCTGCCCCGGGCACCAAAAAGGCTTGATTTTTAAAAACTGGAAGCAACACCAGTTTTAGACATGGAATTCCATGCTGAATCTCATGGTGAAGTCCGTTTTTGCATTTGGTGTCAAAAAAAAATTGTTCTCAAAAAACCTATTGGGATCTTGGCAATCTTTTCCTGCCCGCGGAGTCATGTGTTTTCTTCCCCGGGCACCAAAAAGGCTTGATTTTTAAAAACTGGAAGCAACACCATTTTTAGACATGGAATTGCATCCTGAATCTCGTGGTGAAGTCCGTTTTTGCATTTGGTGTCAAAAAAATTTGGCTTCAAAAAACCTATTGGGAGCTTGGCAATCTTTTCCTGACCGCAGAGTCATGTGTTTTCTGCCCCGGGCACCAAAAAGGCTTGATTTTTAAAAACTGGAAGCAACACCATTTTTAGACATGGAATTCCATCCTGAATCTCGTGGTGAAGTCCGTTTTTGCATTTGGTGACAAAAAAAATTTGGCTTCAAAAAACCAATTCGGAGCTTGGCAATCTTTTCCTGACCGCGGAGTCATGTGTTTTGTTCCACGGGCACCAAAAAGGCTTGATTTTTAAAAACTAGAAGAAACACCATTTTTAGACATGGAATGGCATCCTGAATCTCGTGGTGAAGTCCGTTTTTGCATTTGGTGTCAAAAAAAATTTGGCTTCAAAAAACCTATTGGGAGCTTGGCAAACTTTTCCTGACCGCGGAGTCATGTGTTTTCTTCCCCGGGCACCAAAAAGGCTTGATTTTTAAAAACTGGAAGCAACACCAGTTTTAGACATGGAATTCCATCCTGAATCTCGTGGTGAAGTCCGTTTTTGCATTTGGTGTCAAAAAAAATTTGGCTTCAAAAAACCAATTCGGAGCTTGGCAATCTTTTCCTGACCGCGGAGTCATGTGTTTTGTTCCACGGGCACCAAAAAGGCTTGATTTTTAAAAACTGGAAGCAACACCATTTTTAGACATGGAATTCCATCCTGAATCTCGTGGTGAAGTCCGTTTTTGCATTTGGTGTCAAAAAAAAATTTGGCTTCAAAAAACCTATTGGGAGCTTGGCAAACTTTTCCTGACCGCGGAGTCATGTGTTTTCTTCCCCGGGCACCAAAAAGGCTTGATTTTTAAAAACTGGAAGCAACACCAGTTTTAGACATGGAATTCCATCCTGAATCTCATGGTGAAGTCCGTTTTTGCATTTGGTGTCAAAAAAAAATTGTTCTCAAAAAACCTATTGGGATCTTGGCAATCTTTTCCTGCCCGCGGAGTCATGTGTTTTCTTCCCCGGGCACCAAAAAGGCTTGATTTTTAAAAACTGGAAGCAACACCATTTTTAGACATGGAATTGCATCCTGAATCTCGTGGTGAAGTCCGTTTTTGCATTTGGTGTCAAAAAAAATTTGGCTTCAAAAAACCTATTGGGAGCTTGGCAATCTTTTCCTGACCGCAGAGTCATGTGTTTTCTGCCCCGGGCACCAAAAAGGCTTGATTTTTAAAAACTGGAAGCAACACCATTTTTAGACATGGAATTCCATCCTGAATCTCGTGGTGAAGTCCGTTTTTGCATTTGGTGACAAAAAAAATTTGGCTTCAAAAAACCAATTCGGAGCTTGGCAATCTTTTCCTGACCGCGGAGTCATGTGTTTTGTTCCACGGGCACCAAAAAGGCTTGATTTTTAAAAACTAGAAGAAACACCATTTTTAGACATGGAATGGCATCCTGAATCTCGTGGTGAAGTCCGTTTTTGCATTTGGTGTCAAAAAAAATTTGGCTTCAAAAAACCTATTGGGAGCTTGGCAAACTTTTCCTGACCGCGGAGTCATGTGTTTTCTTCCCCGGGCACCAAAAAGGCTTGATTTTTAAAAACTGGAAGCAACACCAGTTTTAGACATGGAATTCCATCCTGAATCTCGTGGTGAAGTCTGTTTTTGCATTTGGTGTCAAAAAAAATGTGGCCTCAAAAAACCTATTGGGATCTTGGCAATCTTTTCCTGCCCGCGGAGTCATGTGTTTTCTTCCCCGGGCACCAAAAAGGCTTGATTTTTAAAAACTGGAAGCAACACCAGTTTTAGACATGGAATTCCATCCTGAATCTCGTGGTGAAGTCCGTTTTTGCATTTGGTGTCAAAAAAAATTTGGCTTCAAAAAACCAATTCGGAGCTTGGCAATCTTTTCCTGACCGCGGAGTCATGTGTTTTGTTCCACGGGCACCAAAAAGGCTTGATTTTTAAAAACTGGAAGCAACACCATTTTTAGACATGGAATTCCATCCTGAATCTCGTGGTGAAGTCCGTTTTTGCATTTGGTGTCAAAAAAAAATTTGGCTTCAAAAAAACCTATTGGGAGCTTGGCAATATTTTCCTGACCGCGGAGTCATGTGTTTTCTTCCCCGGGCACCAAAAAGGTTTGATTTTTAAAAACTGGAAGCAACACCATTTTTAGACATGGAATTGCATCCTGAATCTCGTGGTGAAGTCCGTTTTTGCATTTGGTGTCAAAAAAAATTTGGCTTCAAAAAACCAATTCGGAGCTTGGCAATCTTTTCCTGACTGCGGAGTCATGTGTTTTGTTCCACGGGCACCAAAAAGGCTTGATTTTTAAAAACTGGAAGCAACACCATTTTTAGACATGGAATTCCATCCTGAATCTCGTGGTGAAGTCCGTTTTTGCATTTGGTGTCAAAAAAAAATTTGGCTTCAAAAAAACCTATTGGGAGCTTGGCAATCTTTTCCTGACCGCGGAGTCATGTGTTTTCTTTCCCGGGCACCAAAAAGGTTTGATTTTTAAAAACTGGAAGCAACACCATTTTTAGACATGGAATTGCATCCTGAATCTCGTGGTGAAGTCCGTTTTTGCATTTGGTGTCAAAAAAAATTTGGCTTCAAAAAACCTATTGGGAGCTTGGCAAACTTTACCTGACCGCGGAGTCATGTGTTTTCTTCCCAGGGCACCAAAAAGGCTTGATTTTTAAAAACTGGAAGCAACACCAGTTTTAGACATGGAATTCCATCCTGAATCTCGTGGTGAAGTCCGTTTTTGCATTTGGTGTCAAAAAAAAATTGTTCTCAAGAAACCTATTGGGATCTTGGCAATCTTTTCCTGCCCGCGGAGTCATGTGTTTTTTTCCCCGGGCACCAAAAAGGCTTGATTTTGAAAAACTGGAAGCAACACCATTTTTAGACATGGAATTGCATCCTGAATCTCGTGGTGAAGTCCGTTTTTGCATTTGGTGTCAAAAAAAATTTGGCTTCAAAAAACCTATTGGGAGCTTGGCAATCTTTTCCTGACCGCAGAGTCATGTGTTTTCTGCCCCGGGCACCAAAAAGGCTTGATTTTTAAAAACTGGAAGCAACACCATTTTTAGACATGGAATTCCATCCTGAATCTCGTGGTGAAGTCCGTTTTTGCATTTGGTGTCAAAAAAAATTTGGCTTCAAAAAACCTATTGGGAGCTTGGCAATCTTTTCCTGACCGCAGAGTCATGTGTTTTCTGCCCCGGGCACCAAAAAGGCTTGATTTTTAAAAACTGGAAGCAACACCATTTTTAGACATGGAATTCCATCCTGAATCTCGTGGTGAAGTCCGTTTTTGCATTTGGTGACAAAAAAAATTTGGCTTCAAAAAACCAATTCGGAGCTTGGCAATCTTTTCCTGACCGCGGAGTCATGTGTTTTGTTCCACGGGCACCAAAAAGGCTTGATTTTTAAAAACTGGAAGCAACACCATTTTTAGACATGGAATTGCATCCTGAATCTCGTGGTGAAGTCCGTTTTTGCATTTGGTGTCAAAAAAATTTGGCTTCAAAAAACCTATTGGGGAGCTTGGCAATCTTTTCCTGACCGCAGAGTCATGTGTTTTCTTCCCCGGGCACCAAAAAGGCTTGATTTTTAAAAACTGGAAGCAACACCATTTTTAGACATGGAATTGCATCCTGAATCTCGTGGTGAAGTCCGTTTTTGCATTTGGTGTCAAAAAAAATTTGGCTTCAAAAAACCTATTGGGAGCTTGGCAAACTTTTCCTGACGGCGGAGTCATGTGTTTTCTTCCCCGGGCACCAAAAAGGCTTGATTTTTAAAAACTGGAAGCAACACCAGTTTTAGACATGGAATTCCATCCTGAATCTCGTGGTGAAGTCCGTTTTTGCATTTGGTGTCAAAAAAAATTTGGATTCAAAAAACCAATTTGGAGCTTGGCAATCTTTTCCTGACCGCGGAGTCATGTGTTTTCTTCCCGGGGCACAAAAAAGGCTTGATTTTTAAAAACTGGAAGCAAAACCATTTTTAGACATGGAATTGCATCCTGAATCTCGTGGTGAAGTCCGTTTTTGCATTTGGTGTCAAAAAAAATTTGGCTTCAAAAAACCTATTGGGATCTTGGCAATCTTTTCCTGCCCGCGGAGTCATGTGTTTTCTTCCCCGAGCACCAAAAAGGCTTGATTTTCAAAAACTGGAAGCAACACCAGTTTTAGACATGGAATTCCATCCTGAATCTCGTGGTGAAGTCCGTTTTTGCATTTGGTGTCAAAAAAAAATTGTTCTCAAAAAACCTATTGGGATCTTGGCAATCTTTTCCTGCCCGTGGAGTCATGTGTTTTCTTCCCCGGGCACCAAAAAGGCTTGATTTTTAAAAACTGGAAGCAAAACCATGTTTAGACATGGAATTGCATCCTGAATCTCGTGGTGAAGTCCGTTTTTGCATTTGGTGTCAAAAAAAATTTGGCTTCAAAAAACCTATTGGGAGCTTGGCAATCTTTTCCTGACCGCAGAGTCATGTGTTTTCTGCCCCGGGCACCAAAAAGGCTTGATTTTTAAAAACTGGAAGCAACACCATTTTTAGACATGGAATTGCATCCTGAATCTCGTGGTGAAGTCCGTTTTTGCATTTGGTGTCAAAAAAAATTTGGCTTCAAAAAACCTATTGGGAGCTTGGCAAACTTTTCCTGACCGCGGAGTCATGTGTTTTCTTCCCAGGGCACCAAAAAGGCTTGATTTTTAAAAACTGGAAGCAACACCAGTTTTAGACATGGAATTCCATCCTGAATCTCGTGGTGAAGTCCGTTTTTGCATTTGGTGTCAAAAAAAATTTGGCTTCAAAAAACCAATTCGGAGCTTGGCAATCTTTTCCTGACCGCGGAGTCATGTGTTTTGTTCCACGGGCACCAAAAAGGCTTGATTTTTAAAAACTGGAAGCAACACCATTTTTAGACATGGAATTCCATCCTGAATCTCGTGGTGAAGTCCGTTTTTGCATTTGATGTGAAAAAAAATTTGGCTTCAAAAAACCTATTGGGAGGTTGGCAAACTTTTCCTGACCGCGGAGTCATGTGTTTTCTTCCCAGGGCACCAAAAAGGCTTGATTTTTAAAAACTGGAAGCAAAACCATGTTTAGACATGGAATTGCATCCTGAATCTCGTGGTGAAGTCCGTTTTTGCATTTGATGTGAAAAAAAAATTGGCTTCAAAAAACCTATTGGGAGGTTGGCAAACTTTTCCTGACCGCGGAGTCATGTGTTTTCTTCCCAGGGCACCAAAAAGGCTTGATTTTTAAAAACTGGAAGCAACACCATTTTTAGACATGGAATTCCATCCTGAATCTCGTGGTGAAGTCCGTTTTTGCATTTGGTGTCAAAAAAAAATTGTTCTCAAAAAACCTATTGGGATCTTGGCAATCTTTTCCTGCCCGTGGAGTCATGTGTTTTCTTCCCCGGGCACCAAAAAGGCTTGATTTTTAAAAACTGGAAGCAAAACCATGTTTAGACATGGAATTGCATCCTGAATCTCGTGGTGAAGTCCGTTTTTGCATTTGGTGTCAAAAAAAATTTGGCTTCAAAAAACCTATTGGGAGCTTGGCAATCTTTTCCTGACCGCAGAGTCATGTGTTTTCTGCCCCGGGCACCAAAAAGGCTTGATTTTTAAAAACTGGAAGCAACACCATTTTTAGACATGGAATTGCATCCTGAATCTCGTGGTGAAGTCCGTTTTTGCATTTGGTGTCAAAAAAAATTTGGCTTCAAAAAACCTATTGGGAGCTTGGCAAACTTTTCCTGACCGCGGAGTCATGTGTTTTCTTCCCAGGGCACCAAAAAGGCTTGATTTTTAAAAACTGGAAGCAACACCAGTTTTAGACATGGAATTCCATCCTGAATCTCGTGGTGAAGTCCGTTTTTGCATTTGGTGTCAAAAAAAATTTGGCTTCAAAAAACCAATTCGGAGCTTGGCAATCTTTTCCTGACCGCGGAGTCATGTGTTTTCTTCCCAGGGCACCAAAAAGGCTTGATTTTTAAAAACTGGAAGCAAAACCATGTTTAGACATGGAATTGCATCCTGAATCTCGTGGTGAAGTCCGTTTTTGCATTTGATGTGAAAAAAAAATTGGCTTCAAAAAACCTATTGGGAGGTTGGCAAACTTTTCCTGACCGCGGAGTCATGTGTTTTCTTCCCAGGGCACCAAAAAGGCTTGATTTTTAAAAACTGGAAGCAACACCATTTTTAGACATGGAATTCCATCCTGAATCTCGTGGTGAAGTCCGTTTTTGCATTTGGTGTCAAAAAAAATTTGGCTTCAAAAAACCTATTGGGAGCTTGGCAAACTTTTCCTGACCGCGGAGTCATGTGTTTTCTTCCCCGGGCACCAAAAAGGCTTGATTTTTAAAAACTGGAAGCAACACCAGTTTTAGACATGGAATTGCATCCTGAATCTCGTGGTGAAGTCCGTTTTTGCATTTGGTGCCAAAAAAAAATTTGGCTTCAAAAAAACCTATTGGGAGCTTGGCAATCTTTTCCTGACCGCGGAGTCATGTGTTTTCTTCCCCGGGCACCAAAAAGGTTTGATTTTTAAAAACTGGAAGCAACACCATTTTTAGACATGGAATTGCATCCTGAATCTCGTGGTGAAGTCCGTTTTTGCATTTGGTGTCAAAAAAAATTTGGCTTCAAAAAACCAATTCGGAGCTTGGCAATCTTTTCCTGACTGCGGAGTCATGTGTTTTGTTCCACGGGCACCAAAAAGGCTTGATTTTTAAAAACTGGAAGCAACACAATTTTTAGACATGGAATTCCATCCTGAATCTCGTGGTGAAGTCCGTTTTTGCATTTGGTGTCAAAAAAAATTTGGCTTCAAAAAAACCTATTGGGAGCTTGGCAATCTTTTCCTGACCGCGGAGTCATGTGTTTTCTTTCCCGGGCACCAAAAAGGTTTGATTTTTAAAAACTGGAAGCAACACCATTTTTAGACATGGAATTGCATCCTGAATCTCGTGGTGAAGTCCATTTTTGCATTTGGTGTCAAAAAAAATTTGGCTTCAAAAAACCTATTGGGAGCTTGGCAAACTTTACCTGACCGCGGAGTCATGTGTTTTCTTCCCAGGGCACCAAAAAGGCTTGATTTTTAAAAACTGGAAGCAACACCAGTTTTAGACATGGAATTCCATCCTGAATCTCGTGGTGAAGTCCGTTTTTGCATTTGGTGTCAAAGAAAAATTGTTCTCAAGAAACCTATTGGGATCTTGGCAATCTTTTCCTGCCCGCGGAGTCATGTGTTTTTTTCCCCGGGCACCAAAAAGGCTTGATTTTGAAAAACTGGAAGCAACACCATTTTTAGACATGGAATTGCATCCTGAATCTCGTGGTGAAGTCCGTTTTTGCATTTGGTGTCAAAAAAAATTTGGCTTCAAAAAACCTATTGGGAGATTGGCAATCTTTTCCTGACCGCAGAGTCATGTGTTTTCTGCCCCGGGCACCAAAAAGGCTTGATTTTTAAAAACTGGAAGCAACACCATTTTTAGACATGGAATTCCATCCTGAATCTCGTGGTGAAGTCCGTTTTTGCATTTGGTGTCAAAAAAAATTTGGCTTCAAAAAACCTATTGGGAGCTTGGCAAACTTTTCCTGACGGCGGAGTCATGTGTTTTCTTCCCCGGGCACCAAAAAGGCTTGATTTTTAAAAACTGGAAGCAACACCAGTTTTAGACATGGAATTCCATCCTGAATCTCGTGGTGAAGTCCGTTTTTGCATTTGGTGTCAAAAAAAATTTGGATTCAAAAAACCAATTTGGAGCTTGGCAATCTTTTCCTGACCGCGGAGTCATGTGTTTTCTTCCCGGGGCACAAAAAAGGCTTGATTTTTAAAAACTGGAAGCAAAACCATTTTTAGACATGGAATGGCATCCTGAATCTCGTGGTGAAGTCCGTTTTTGCATTTGGTGTCAAAAAAAATTTGGCTTCAAAAAACCTATTGGGATCTTGGCAATCTTTTCCTGCCCGCGGAGTCATGTGTTTTCTTCCCCGAGCACCAAAAAGGCTTGATTTTCAAAAACTGGAAGCAACACCAGTTTTAGACATGGAATTCCATCCTGAATCTCGTGGTGAAGTCCGTTTTTGCATTTGGTGTCAAAAAAAAATTGTTCTCAAAAAACCTATTGGGATCTTGGCAATCTTTTCCTGCCCGTGGAGTCATGTGTTTTCTTCCCCGGGCACCAAAAAGGCTTGATTTTTAAAAACTGGAAGCAAAACCATGTTTAGACATGGAATTGCATCCTGAATCTCGTGGTGAAGTCCGTTTTTGCATTTGGTGTCAAAAAAAATTTGGCTTCAAAAAACCTATTGGGAGCTTGGCAATCTTTTCCTGACCGCAGAGTCATGTGTTTTCTGCCCCGGGCACCAAAAAGGCTTGATTTTTAAAAACTGGAAGCAACACCATTTTTAGACATGGAATTGCATCCTGAATCTCGTGGTGAAGTCCGTTTTTGCATTTGGTGTCAAAAAAAATTTGGCTTCAAAAAACCTATTGGGAGCTTGGCAAACTTTTCCTGACCGCGGAGTCATGTGTTTTCTTCCCAGGGCACCAAAAAGGCTTAATTTTTAAAAACTGGAAGCAACACCAGTTTTAGACATGGAATTCCATCCTGAATCTCGTGGTGAAGTCCGTTTTTGCATTTGGTGTCAAAAAAAATTTGGCTTCAAAAAACCAATTCGGAGCTTGGCAATCTTTTCCTGACCGCGGAGTCATGTGTTTTGTTCCACGGGCACCAAAAAGGCTTGATTTTTAAAAACTGGAAGCAACACCATTTTTAGACATGGAATTCCATCCTGAATCTCGTGGTGAAGTCCGTTTTTGCATTTGATGTGAAAAAAAATTTGGCTTCAAAAAACCTATTGGGAGGTTGGCAAACTTTTCCTGACCGCGGAGTCATGTGTTTTCTTCCCAGGGCACCAAAAAGGCTTGATTTTTAAAAACTGGAAGCAAAACCATGTTTAGACATGGAATTGCATCCTGAATCTCGTGGTGAAGTCCGTTTTTGCATTTGGTGTCAAAAAAAATTTGGCTTCAAAAAACCAATTCGGAGCTTGGCAATCTTTTCCTGACCGCGGAGTCATGTGTTTTGTTCCACGGGCACCAAAAAGGCTTGATTTTTAAAAACTGGAAGCAACACCATTTTTAGACATGGAATTGCATCCTGAATCTCGTGGTGAAGTCCGTTTTTGCATTTGGTGTCAAAAAAAATTTGGCTTCAAAAAACCAATTAGGAGCTTGGCAATCTTTTCCTGACCGCGGAGTCATGTGTTTTCTTCCCCGGGCACCAAAAAGGCTTGATTTTTAAAAACTGGAAGCAACACCATTTTTAGACATGGAATTGCATCCTGAATCTCGTGGTGAAGTCCGTTTTTGCATTTGGTGTCAAAAAAAATTTGGCTTCAAAAAACCTATTGGGAGCTTGGCAATCTTTTCCTGACCGCGGAGTCATGCGTTTTCTTCCCCGGGCACCAAAAAGGCTTGATTTTTAAAAACTAGAAGAAACACCATTTTTAGACATGGAATGGCATCCTTAATTTCGTGGTGAAGTCCGTTTTTGCATTTGGTGTCAAAAAAAATTTGGCTTCAAAATTTGGCTTCAAAATTTGGCTTCAAAAAACCTATTGGGAGCTTGGCAATCTTTTCCTGACCGCGGAGTCATGTGTTTTCTTCCCCGGGCACCAAAAAGGCTTGATTTTTAAAAACTGGAAGCAAAACCATTTTTAGACATGGAATTCCATCCTGAATCTCGTGGTGAAGTCCGTTTTTGCATTTGGTGTCAAAAAAAATTTGGCTTCAAAAAACCTATTGGGATCTTGGCAATCTTTTCCTGACCGCGGAGTCATGTCTTTTGTTCCACGGGCACCAAAAAGGCTTGATTTTTAAAAACTGGAAGCAACACCATTTTTAGACATGGAATTGCATCCTGAATCTCGTGGTGAAGTCCGTTTTTGCATTTGGTGTCAAAAAAATTTGGCTTCAAAAAACCTATTGGGGAGCTTGGCAATCTTTTCCTGACCGCAGAGTCATGTGTTTTCTTCCCCGGGCACCAAAAAGGCTTGATTTTTAAAAACTGGAAGCAACACCATTTTTAGACATGGAATTGCATCCTGAATCTCGTGGTGAAGTCCGTTTTTGCATTTGGTGTCAAAAAAAATTTGGCTTCAAAAAACCTATTGGGAGCTTGGCAAACTTTTCCTGACGGCGGAGTCATGTGTTTTCTTCCCCGGGCACCAAAAAGGCTTGATTTTTAAAAACTGGAAGCAACACCAGTTTTAGACATGGAATTCCATCCTGAATCTCGTGGTGAAGTCCGTTTTTGCATTTGGTGTCAAAAAAAATTTGGATTCAAAAAACCAATTTGGAGCTTGGCAATCTTTTCCTGACCGCGGAGTCATGTGTTTTCTTCCCGGGGCACAAAAAAGGCTTGATTTTTAAAAACTGGAAGCAAAACCATTTTTAGACATGGAATTGCATCCTGAATCTCGTGGTGAAGTCCGTTTTTGCATTTGGTGTCAAAAAAAATTTGGCTTCAAAAAACCTATTGGGATCTTGGCAATCTTTTCCTGCCCGCGGAGTCATGTGTTTTCTTCCCCGAGCACCAAAAAGGCTTGATTTTCAAAAACTGGAAGCAACACCAGTTTTAGACATGGAATTCCATCCTGAATCTCGTGGTGAAGTCCGTTTTTGCATTTGGTGTCAAAAAAAAATTGTTCTCAAAAAACCTATTGGGATCTTGGCAATCTTTTCCTGCCCGCGGAGTCATGTGTTTTGTTCCACGGGCACCAAAAAGGCTTGATTTTTAAAAACTGGAAGCAACACCATTTTTAGACATGGAATTCCATCCTGAATCTCGTGGTGAAGTCCGTTTTTGCATTTGATGTGAAAAAAAATTTGGCTTCAAAAAACCTATTGGGAGGTTGGCAAACTTTTCCTGACCGCGGAGTCATGTGTTTTCTTCCCAGGGCACCAAAAAGGCTTGATTTTTAAAAACTGGAAGCAAAACCATGTTTAGACATGGAATTGCATCCTGAATCTCGTGGTGAAGTCCGTTTTTGCATTTGATGTGAAAAAAAAATTGGCTTCAAAAAACCTATTGGGAGGTTGGCAAACTTTTCCTGACCGCGGAGTCATGTGTTTTCTTCCCAGGGCACCAAAAAGGCTTGATTTTTAAAAACTGGAAGCAACACCATTTTTAGACATGGAATTCCATCCTGAATCTCGTGGTGAAGTCCGTTTTTGCATTTGGTGTCAAAAAAAAATTGTTCTCAAAAAACCTATTGGGATCTTGGCAATCTTTTCCTGCCCGTGGAGTCATGTGTTTTCTTCCCCGGGCACCAAAAAGGCTTGATTTTTAAAAACTGGAAGCAAAACCATGTTTAGACATGGAATTGCATCCTGAATCTCGTGGTGAAGTCCGTTTTTGCATTTGGTGTCAAAAAAAATTTGGCTTCAAAAAACCTATTGGGAGCTTGGCAATCTTTTCCTGACCGCAGAGTCATGTGTTTTCTGCCCCGGGCACCAAAAAGGCTTGATTTTTAAAAACTGGAAGCAACACCATTTTTAGACATGGAATTGCATCCTGAATCTCGTGGTGAAGTCCGTTTTTGCATTTGGTGTCAAAAAAAATTTGGCTTCAAAAAACCTATTGGGAGCTTGGCAAACTTTTCCTGACCGCGGAGTCATGTGTTTTCTTCCCAGGGCACCAAAAAGGCTTGATTTTTAAAAACTGGAAGCAACACCAGTTTTAGACATGGAATTCCATCCTGAATCTCGTGGTGAAGTCCGTTTTTGCATTTGGTGTCAAAAAAAATTTGGCTTCAAAAAACCAATTCGGAGCTTGGCAATCTTTTCCTGACCGCGGAGTCATGTGTTTTGTTCCACGGGCACCAAAAAGGCTTGATTTTTAAAAACTGGAAGCAACACCATTTTTAGACATGGAATTCCATCCTGAATCTCGTGGTGAAGTCCGTTTTTGCATTTGATGTGAAAAAAAATTTGGCTTCAAAAAACCTATTGGGAGGTTGGCAAACTTTTCCTGACCGCGGAGTCATGTGTTTTCTTCCCAGGGCACCAAAAAGGCTTGATTTTTAAAAACTGGAAGCAAAACCATGTTTAGACATGGAATTGCATCCTGAATCTCGTGGTGAAGTCCGTTTTTGCATTTGATGTGAAAAAAAAATTGGCTTCAAAAAACCTATTGGGAGGTTGGCAAACTTTTCCTGACCGCGGAGTCATGTGTTTTCTTCCCAGGGCACCAAAAAGGCTTGATTTTTAAAAACTGGAAGCAACACCATTTTTAGACATGGAATTCCATCCTGAATCTCGTGGTGAAGTCCGTTTTTGCATTTGGTGTCAAAAAAAATTTGGCTTCAAAAAACCTATTGGGAGCTTTGCAAACTTTTCCTGACCGCGGAGTCATGTGTTTTCTTCCCCGGGCACCAAAAAGGCTTGATTTTTAAAAACTGGAAGCAACACCAGTTTTAGACATGGAATTGCATCCTGAATCTCGTGGTGAAGTCCGTTTTTGCATTTGGTGCCAAAAAAAAATTTGGCTTCAAAAAAACCTATTGGGAGCTTGGCAATCTTTTCCTGACCGCGGAGTCATGTGTTTTCTTCCCCGGGCACCAAAAAGGTTTGATTTTTAAAAACTGGAAGCAACACCATTTTTAGACATGGAATTGCATCCTGAATCTCGTGGTGAAGTCCGTTTTTGCATTTGGTGTCAAAAAAAATTTGGCTTCAAAAAACCAATTCGGAGCTTGGCAATCTTTTCCTGACTGCGGAGTCATGTGTTTTGTTCCACGGGCACCAAAAAGGCTTGATTTTTAAAAACTGGAAGCAACACAATTTTTAGACATGGAATTCCATCCTGAATCTCGTGGTGAAGTCCGTTTTTGCATTTGGTGTCAAAAAAAATTTGGCTTCAAAAAAACCTATTGGGAGCTTGGCAATCTTTTCCTGACCGCGGAGTCATGTGTTTTCTTTCCCGGGCACCAAAAAGGTTTGATTTTTAAAAACTGGAAGCAAAACCATTTTTAGACATGGAATGGCATCCTGAATCTCGTGGTGAAGTCCGTTTTTGCATTTGGTGTCAAAAAAAATTTGGCTTCAAAAAACCTATTGGGATCTTGGCAATCTTTTCCTGCCCGCGGAGTCATGTGTTTTCTTCCCCGAGCACCAAAAAGGCTTGATTTTCAAAAACTGGAAGCAACACCAGTTTTAGACATGGAATTCCATCCTGAATCTCGTGGTGAAGTCCGTTTTTGCATTTGGTGTCAAAAAAAAATTGTTCTCAAAAAACCTATTGGGATCTTGGCAATCTTTTCCTGCCCGTGGAGTCATGTGTTTTCTTCCCCGGGCACCAAAAAGGCTTGATTTTTAAAAACTGGAAGCAAAACCATGTTTAGACATGGAATTGCATCCTGAATCTCGTGGTGAAGTCCGTTTTTGCATTTGGTGTCAAAAAAAATTTGGCTTCAAAAAACCTATTGGGAGCTTGGCAATCTTTTCCTGACCGCAGAGTCATGTGTTTTCTGCCCCGGGCACCAAAAAGGCTTGATTTTTAAAAACTGGAAGCAACACCATTTTTAGACATGGAATTGCATCCTGAATCTCGTGGTGAAGTCCGTTTTTGCATTTGGTGTCAAAAAAAATTTGGCTTCAAAAAACCTATTGGGAGCTTGGCAAACTTTTCCTGACCGCGGAGTCATGTGTTTTCTTCCCAGGGCACCAAAAAGGCTTAATTTTTAAAAACTGGAAGCAACACCAGTTTTAGACATGGAATTCCATCCTGAATCTCGTGGTGAAGTCCGTTTTTGCATTTGGTGTCAAAAAAAATTTGGCTTCAAAAAACCAATTCGGAGCTTGGCAATCTTTTCCTGACCGCGGAGTCATGTGTTTTGTTCCACGGGCACCAAAAAGGCTTGATTTTTAAAAACTGGAAGCAACACCATTTTTAGACATGGAATTCCATCCTGAATCTCGTGGTGAAGTCCGTTTTTGCATTTGATGTGAAAAAAAATTTGGCTTCAAAAAACCTATTGGGAGGTTGGCAAACTTTTCCTGACCGCGGAGTCATGTGTTTTCTTCCCAGGGCACCAAAAAGGCTTGATTTTTAAAAACTGGAAGCAAAACCATGTTTAGACATGGAATTGCATCCTGAATCTCGTGGTGAAGTCCGTTTTTGCATTTGGTGTCAAAAAAAATTTGGCTTCAAAAAACCAATTCGGAGCTTGGCAATCTTTTCCTGACCGCGGAGTCATGTGTTTTGTTCCACGGGCACCAAAAAGGCTTGATTTTTAAAAACTGGAAGCAACACCATTTTTAGACATGGAATTGCATCCTGAATCTCGTGGTGAAGTCCGTTTTTGCATTTGGTGTCAAAAAAAATTTGGCTTCAAAAAACCAATTAGGAGCTTGGCAATCTTTTCCTGACCGCGGAGTCATGTGTTTTCTTCCCCGGGCACCAAAAAGGCTTGATTTTTAAAAACTGGAAGCAACACCATTTTTAGACATGGAATTGCATCCTGAATCTCGTGGTGAAGTCCGTTTTTGCATTTGGTGTCAAAAAAAATTTGGCTTCAAAAAACCTATTGGGAGCTTGGCAATCTTTTCCTGACCGCGGAGTCATGCGTTTTCTTCCCCGGGCACCAAAAAGGCTTGATTTTTAAAAACTAGAAGAAACACCATTTTTAGACATGGAATGGCATCCTTAATTTCGTGGTGAAGTCCGTTTTTGCATTTGGTGTCAAAAAAAATTTGGCTTCAAAATTTGGCTTCAAAATTTGGCTTCAAAAAACCTATTGGGAGCTTGGCAATCTTTTCCTGACCGCGGAGTCATGTGTTTTCTTCCCCGGGCACCAAAAAGGCTTGATTTTTAAAAACTGGAAGCAAAACCATTTTTAGACATGGAATTCCATCCTGAATCTCGTGGTGAAGTCCGTTTTTGCATTTGGTGTCAAAAAAAATTTGGCTTCAAAAAACCTATTGGGATCTTGGCAATCTTTTCCTGACCGCGGAGTCATGTCTTTTGTTCCACGGGCACCAAAAAGGATTGATTTTTAAAAACTAGAAGAAACACCATTTTTAGACATGGAATGGCATCCTGAATCTCGTGGTGAAGTCCGTTTTTGCATTTGGTGTCAAAAAAAATTTGGCTTCAAAAAACCTATTGGGAGCTTGGCAAACTTTTCCTGACCGCGGAGTCATGTGTTTTCTTCCCCGGGCACCAAAAAGGCTTGATTTTTAAAAACTGGAAGCAACACCAGTTTTAGACATGGAATTCCATCCTGAATCTCGTGGTGAAGTCCGTTTTTGCATTTGGTGTCAAAAAAAATTGTTCTCAAAAAACCTATTGGGATCTTGGCAATCTTTTCCTGCCCGTGGAGTCATGTGTTTTCTTCCCCGGGCACCAAAAAGGCTTGATTTTTAAAAACTGGAAGCAACACCATTTTTAGACATGGAATTGCATCCTGAATCTCGTGGTGAAGTCCGTTTTTGCATTTGGTGTCAAAAAAAATTTGGCTTCAAAAAACCTATTGGGAGCTTGGCAATCTTTTCCTGACCACAGAGTCATGTGTTTTCTGCCCCGGGCACCAAAAAGGCTTGATTTTTAAAAACTGGAAGCAACACCAGTTTTAGACATGGAATTCCATCCTGAATCTCGTGGTGAAGTCCGTTTTTGCATTTGGTGTCAAAAAAAAATTGTTCTCAAAAAACGTATTGGGATCTTGGCAATCTTTTCCTGCCCGTGGAGTCATGTGTTTTCTTCCCCGGGCACCAAAAAGGCTTGATTTTTAAAAACTGGAAGCAACACCATTTTTAGACATGGAATTGCATCCTGAATCTCGTGGTGAAGTCCGTTTTTGCATTTGGTGTCAAAAAAAATTTGGCTTCAAAAAACCTATTGGGAGCTTGGCAATCTTTTCCTGACCGCGGAGTCATGCGTTTTCTTCCCCGGGCACCAAAAAGGCTTGATTTTTAAAAACTAGAAGAAACACCATTTTTAGACATGGAATGGCATCCTGAATCTCGTGGTGAAGTCCGTTTTTGCATTTGGTGTCAAAAAAAATTTGGCTTCAAAAAACCTATTGGGAGCTTGGCAAACTTTTCCTGACCGCGGAGTCATGTGTTTTCTTCCCCGAGCACCAAAAAGGCTTGATTTTCAAAAACTGGAAGCAACAGTTTTAGACATGGAATTCCATCCTGAATCTCGTGGTGAAGTCCGTTTTTGCATTTGGTGTCAAAAAAAATTGTTCTCAAAAAACCTATTGGGATCTTGGCAATCTTTTCCTGCCCGTGGAGTCATGTGTTTTCTTCCCCGGGCACCAAAAAGGCTTGATTTTTAAAAACTGGAAGCAAAACCATGTTTAGACATGGAATTGCATCCTGAATCTCGTGGTGAAGTCCGTTTTTGCATTTGGTGTCAAAAAAAATTTGGCTTCAAAAAACCTATTGGGAGCTTGGCAATCTTTTCCTGACCGCAGAGTCATGTGTTTTCTGCCCCGGGCACCAAAAAGGCTTGATTTTTAAAAACTGGAAGCAACACCAGTTTTAGACATGGAATTCCATCCTGAATCTCGTGGTGAAGTCCGTTTTTGCATTTGGTGTCAAAAAAAATTTGGCTTCAAAAAACCAATTCGGAGCTTGGCAATCTTTTCCTGACCGCGGAGTCATGTGTTTTGTTCCACGGGCACCAAAAAGGCTTGATTTTTAAAAACTGGAAGCAACACCATTTTTAGACATGGAATTGCATCCTGAATCTCGTGGTGAAGTCCGTTTTTGCATTTGGTGTCAAAAAAAATTTGGCTTCAAAAAACCAATTAGGAGCTTGGCAATCTTTTCCTGACCGCGGAGTCATGTGTTTTCTTCCCCGGGCACCAAAAAGGCTTGATTTTTAAAAACTGGAAGCAACACCATTTTTAGACATGGAATTGCATCCTGAATCTCGTGGTGAAGTCCGTTTTTGCATTTGGTGTCAAAAAAAATTTGGCTTCAAAAAACCTATTGGGAGCTTGGCAATCTTTTCCTGACCGCGGAGTCATGCGTTTTCTTCCCCGGGCACCAAAAAGGCTTGATTTTTAAAAACTAGAAGAAACACCATTTTTAGACATGGAATGGCATCCTTAATTTCGTGGTGAAGTCCGTTTTTGCATTTGGTGTCAAAAAAAATTTGGCTTCAAAATTTGGCTTCAAAATTTGGCTTCAAAAAACCTATTGGGAGCTTGGCAAACTTTTCCTGACCGCGGAGTCATGTGTTTTCTTCCCCGGGCACCAAAAAGGCTTGATTTTTAAAAACTGGAAGCAACACCAGTTTTAGACATGGAATTCCATCCTGAATCTCGTGGTGAAGTCCGTTTTTGCATTTGGTGTCAAAAAAAATTTGGCTTCAAAAAACCAATTCGGAGCTTGGCAATCTTTTCCTGCCCGCGGAGTCATGTGTTTTCTTCCCGGGGCACAAAAAAGGCTTGATTTTTAAAAACTGGAAGCAAAACCATTTTTAGACATGGAATTGCATCCTGAATCTCGTGGTGAAGTCCGTTTTTGCATTTGGTGTCAAAAAAAAATTGTTCTCAAAAAACCTATTGGGATCTTGGCAATCTTTTCCTGCCCGTGGAGTCATGTGTTTTCTTCCCCGGGCACCAAAAAGGCTTGATTTTTAAAAACTGGAAGCAACACCATTTTTAGACATGGAATTGCATCCTGAATCTCGTGGTGAAGTCCGTTTTTGCATTTGGTGTCAAAAAAAATTTGGCTTCAAAAAACCTATTGGGAGCTTGGCAATCTTTTCCTGACCGCAGAGTCATGTGTTTTCTGCCCCGGGCACCAAAAAGGCTTGATTTTTAAAAACTGGAAGCAACACCATTTTTAGACATGGAATTCCATCCTGAATCTCGTGGTGAAGTCCGTTTTTGCATTTGGTGACAAAAAAAATTTGGCTTCAAAAAACCTATTGGGAGGTTGGCAAACTTTTCCTGACCGCGGAGTCATGTGTTTTCTTCCCAGGGCACCAAAAAGGCTTGATTTTTAAAAACTGGAAGCAACACCAGTTTTAGACATGGAATTGCATCCTGAATCTCGTGGTGAAGTCCGTTTTTGCATTTGGTGTCAAAAAAAATTTGGCTTCAAAAAACCTATTGGAAGCTTGGCAATCTTTTCCTGACCGCGGAGTGATGCGTTTTCTTCCCCGGGCACCAAAAAGGCTTGATTTTTAAAAACTAGAAGAAACACCATTTTTAGACATGGAATGGCATCCTTAATTTCGTGGTGAAGTCCGTTTTTGCATTTGGTGTCAAAAAAAATTTGGCTTCAAAATTTGGCTTCAAAATTTGGCTTCAAAAAACCTATTGGGAGCTTGGCAATCTTTTCCTGACCGCGGAGTCATGTGTTTTCTTCCCCGGGCACCAAAAAGGCTTGATTTTTAAAAACTGGAAGCAAAACCATTTTTAGACATGGAATTCCATCCTGAATCTCGTGGTGAAGTCCGTTTTTGCATTTGGTGTCAAAAAAAATTTGGCTTCAAAAAACCTATTGGGATCTTGGCAATCTTTTCCTGACCGCGGAGTCATGTCTTTTGTTCCACGGGCACCAAAAAGGATTGATTTTTAAAAACTAGAAGAAACACCATTTTTAGACATGGAATGGCATCCTGAATCTCGTGGTGAAGTCCGTTTTTGCATTTGGTGTCAAAAAAAATTTGGCTTCAAAAAACCTATTGGGAGCTTGGCAAACTTTTCCTGACCGCGGAGTCATGTGTTTTCTTCCCCGGGCACCAAAAAGGCTTGATTTTTAAAAACTGGAAGCAACACCAGTTTTAGACATGGAATTGCATCCTGAATCTCGTGGTGAAGTCCGTTTTTGCATTTGGTGTCAAAAAAAATTTGGCTTCAAAAAACCAATTAGGAGCTTGGCAATCTTTTCCTGACGGCGGAGTCATGTGTTTTCTTCCCCGGGCACCAAAAAGGCTTGATTTTTAAAAACTGGAAGCAACACCATTTTTAGACATGGAATTGCATCCTGAATCTCGTGGTGAAGTCCGTTTTTGCATTTGGTGTCAAAAAAAATTTGGCTTCAAAAAACCTATTGGGAGCTTGGCAATCTTTTCCTGACCGCGGAGTCATGCGTTTTCTTCCCCGGGCACCAAAAAGGCTTGATTTTTAAAAACTAGAAGAAACACCATTTTTAGACATGGAATGGCATCCTTAATTTCGTGGTGAAGTCCGTTTTTGCATTTGGTGTCAAAAAAAATTTGGCTTCAAAATTTGGCTTCAAAATTTGGCTTCAAAAAACCTATTGGGAGCTTGGCAAACTTTTCCTGACCGCGGAGTCATGTGTTTTCTTCCCCGGGCACCAAAAAGGCTTGATTTTTAAAAACTGGAAGCAACACCAGTTTTAGACATGGAATTCCATCCTGAATCTCGTGGTGAAGTCCGTTTTTGCATTTGGTGTCAAAAAAAATTTGGCTTCAAAAAACCAATTCGGAGCTTGGCAATCTTTTCCTGCCCGCGGAGTCATGTGTTTTGTTCCCCGGGCACCAAAAAGGCTTGATTTTTAAAAACTGGAAGCAACACCATTTTTAGACATGGAATTCCATCCTGAATCTCGTGGTGAAGTCCGTTTTTGCATTTGGTGTCAAAAAAAATTTGGCTTCAAAAAAACCTATTGGGAGCTTGGCAATCTTTTCCTGACCGCAGAGTCATGTGTTTTCTTCCCCGGGCACCAAAAAGGCTTGATTTTTAAAAACTGGAAGCAACACCATTTTTAGACATGGAATTGCATCCTGAATCTCGTGGTGAAGTCCGTTTTTGCATTTGGTGTCAAAAAAAATTTGGCTTCAAAAAACCTATTGGGAGCTTGGCAATCTTTTCCTGACCGCAGAGTCATGTGTTTTCTGCCCCGGGCACCAAAAAGGCTTGATTTTTAAAAACTGGAAGCAACACCATTTTTAGACATGGAATTCCATCCTGAATCTCGTGGTGAAGTCCGTTTTTGCATTTGGTGACAAAAAAAATTTGGCTTCAAAAAACCTATTGGGAGGTTGGCAAACTTTTCCTGACCGCGGAGTCATGTGTTTTCTTCCCAGGGCACCAAAAAGGCTTGATTTTTAAAAACTGGAAGCAACACCAGTTTTAGACATGGAATTCCATCCTGAATCTCGTGGTGAAGTCCGTTTTTGCATTTGGTGTCAAAAAAAATTTGGCTTGAAAAAAACCTATTGGGAGCTTGGCAATCTTTTCCTGACTGCGGAGTCATGTGTTTTCTTCCCCGGGCACCAAAAAGGCTTGATTTTTAAAAACTGGAAGCAACACCATTTTTATACATGGAATTCCATCCTGAATCTCGTGGTGAAGTCCGTTTATGCATTTGGTGTCAAAAAAAATTTGGCTTCAAAAAAACCTATTGGGAGCTTGGCAATCTTTTCCTGACTGCGGAGTCATGTGTTTTCTTCCCCGGGCACCAAAAAGGCTTGATTTTTAAAAACTGGAAGCAACACCATTTTTAGACATGGAATTGCATCCTGAATCTCGTGGTGAAGTCCGTTTTTGCATTTGGTGTCAAAAAAAATTTGGCTTCAAAAAACCTATTGGGAGCTTGGCAAACTTTTCCTGACCGCGGAGACATGTGTTTTGTTCCACGGGCACCAAAAAGGCTTGATTTTTAAAAACTGGAAGCAACACCATTTTTAGACATGGAATTGCATCCTGAATCTCGTGGTGAAGTCCGTTTTTGCATTTGGTGTCAAAAAAAATTTGGCTTCAAAAAACCAATTAGGAGCTTGGCAATCTTTTCCTGCCCGTGGAGTCATGTGTTTTCTTCCCCGGGCACCAAAAAGGCTTGATTTTTAAAAACTGGAAGCAACACCATTTTTAGACATGGAATTGCATCCTGAATCTCGTGGTGAAGTCCGTTTTTGCATTTGGTGTCAAAAAAAATTTGGCTTCAAAAAACCTATTGGGAGCTTGGCAATCTTTTCCTGACCACAGAGTCATGTGTTTTCTGCCCCGGGCACCAAAAAGGCTTGATTTTTAAAAACTGGAAGCAACACCAGTTTTAGACATGGAATTCCATCCTGAATCTCGTGGTGAAGTCCGTTTTTGCATTTGGTGTCAAAAAAAAATTGTTCTCAAAAAACCTATTGGGATCTTGGCAATCTTTTCCTGCCCGTGGAGTCATGTGTTTTCTTCCCCGGGCACCAAAAAGGCTTGATTTTTAAAAACTGGAAGCAACACCATTTTTAGACATGGAATTGCATCCTGAATCTCGTGGTGAAGTCCGTTTTTGCATTTGGTGTCAAAAAAAATTTGGCTTCAAAAAACCTATTGGGAGCTTGGCAATCTTTTCCTGACCGCGGAGTCATGCGTTTTCTTCCCCGGGCACCAAAAAGGCTTGATTTTTAAAAACTAGAAGAAACACCATTTTTAGACATGGAATGGCATCCTGAATCTCGTGGTGAAGTCCGTTTTTGCATTTGGTGTCAAAAAAAATTTGGCTTCAAAAAACCTATTGGGAGCTTGGCAAACTTTTCCTGACCGCGGAGTCATGTGTTTTCTTCCCCGAGCACCAAAAAGGCTTGATTTTCAAAAACTGGAAGCAACAGTTTTAGACATGGAATTCCATCCTGAATCTCGTGGTGAAGTCCGTTTTTGCATTTGGTGTCAAAAAAAAATTGTTCTCAAAAAACCTATTGGGATCTTGGCAATCTTTTCCTGCCCGTGGAGTCATGTGTTTTCTTCCCCGGGCACCAAAAAGGCTTGATTTTTAAAAACTGGAAGCAAAACCATGTTTAGACATGGAATTGCATCCTGAATCTCGTGGTGAAGTCCGTTTTTGCATTTGGTGTCAAAAAAAATTTGGCTTCAAAAAACCTACTGGGAGCTTGGCAATCTTTTCCTGACCGCGGAGACATGTGTTTTGTTCCACGGGCACCAAAAAGGCTTGATTTTTAAAAACTGGAAGCAACACCATTTTTAGACATGGAATTGCATCCTGAATCTCGTGGTGAAGTCCGTTTTTGCATTTGGTGTCAAAAAAAATTTGGCTTCAAAAAACCAATTAGGAGCTTGGCAATCTTTTCCTGCCCGTGGAGTCATGTGTTTTCTTCCCCGGGCACCAAAAAGGCTTGATTTTTAAAAACTGGAAGCAACACCATTTTTAGACATGGAATTGCATCCTGAATCTCGTGGTGAAGTCCGTTTTTGCATTTGGTGTCAAAAAAAATTTGGCTTCAAAAAACCTATTGGGAGCTTGGCAATCTTTTCCTGACCACAGAGTCATGTGTTTTCTGCCCCGGGCACCAAAAAGGCTTGATTTTTAAAAACTGGAAGCAACACCAGTTTTAGACATGGAATTCCATCCTGAATCTCGTGGTGAAGTCCGTTTTTGCATTTGGTGTCAAAAAAAAATTGTTCTCAAAAAACCTATTGGGATCTTGGCAATCTTTTCCTGCCCGTGGAGTCATGTGTTTTCTTCCCCGGGCACCAAAAAGGCTTGATTTTTAAAAACTGGAAGCAACACCATTTTTAGACATGGAATTGCATCCTGAATCTCGTGGTGAAGTCCGTTTTTGCATTTGGTGTCAAAAAAAATTTGGCTTCAAAAAACCTATTGGGAGCTTGGCAATCTTTTCCTGACCGCGGAGTCATGCGTTTTCTTCCCCGGGCACCAAAAAGGCTTGATTTTTAAAAACTAGAAGAAACACCATTTTTAGACATGGAATGGCATCCTGAATCTCGTGGTGAAGTCCGTTTTTGCATTTGGTGTCAAAAAAAATTTGGCTTCAAAAAACCTATTGGGAGCTTGGCAAACTTTTCCTGACCGCGGAGTCATGTGTTTTCTTCCCCGAGCACCAAAAAGGCTTGATTTTCAAAAACTGGAAGCAACAGTTTTAGACATGGAATTCCATCCTGAATCTCGTGGTGAAGTCCGTTTTTGCATTTGGTGTCAAAAAAAAATTGTTCTCAAAAAACCTATTGGGATCTTGGCAATCTTTTCCTGCCCGTGGAGTCATGTGTTTTCTTCCCCGGGCACCAAAAAGGCTTGATTTTTAAAAACTGGAAGCAAAACCATGTTTAGACATGGAATTGCATCCTGAATCTCGTGGTGAAGTCCGTTTTTGCATTTGGTGTCAAAAAAAATTTGGCTTCAAAAAACCTACTGGGAGCTTGGCAATCTTTTCCTGACCGCAGAGTCATGTGTTTTCTGCCCCGGGCACCAAAAAGGCTTGATTTTTAAAAACTGGAAGCAACACCAGTTTTAGACATGGAATTCCATCCTGAATCTCGTGGTGAAGTCCGTTTTTGCATTTGGTGTCAAAAAAAATTTGGCTTCAAAAAACCAATTCGGAGCTTGGCAATCTTTTCCTGACCGCGGAGTCATGTGTTTTGTTCCACGGGCACCAAAAAGGCTTGATTTTTAAAAACTGGAAGCAACACCATTTTTAGACATGGAATTGCATCCTGAATCTCATGGTGAAGTCCGTTTTTGCATTTGGTGTCAAAAAAAATTTGGCTTCAAAAAACCAATTAGGAGCTTGGCAATCTTTTCCTGACCGCGGAGTCATGTGTTTTCTTCCCCGGGCACCAAAAAGGCTTGATTTTTAAAAACTGGAAGCAACACCATTTTTAGACATGGAATTGCATCCTGAATCTCGTGGTGAAGTCCGTTTTTGCATTTGGTGTCAAAAAAAATTTGGCTTCAAAAAACCTATTGGGAGCTTGGCAATCTTTTCCTGACCGCGGAGTCATGCGTTTTCTTCCCCGGGCACCAAAAAGGCTTGATTTTTAAAAACTAGAAGAAACACCATTTTTAGACATGGAATGGCATCCTTAATTTCGTGGTGAAGTCCGTTTTTGCATTTGGTGTCAAAAAAAATTTGGCTTCAAAATTTGGCTTCAAAATTTGGCTTCAAAAAACCTATTGGGAGCTTGGCAAACTTTTCCTGACCGCGGAGTCATGTGTTTTCTTCCCCGGGCACCAAAAAGGCTTGATTTTTAAAAACTGGAAGCAACACCAGTTTTAGACATGGAATTCCATCCTGAATCTCGTGGTGAAGTCCGTTTTTGCATTTGGTGTCAAAAAAAATTTGGCTTCAAAAAACCAATTCGGAGCTTGGCAATCTTTTCCTGCCCGCGGAGTCATGTGTTTTCTTCCCGGGGCACAAAAAAGGCTTGATTTTTAAAAACTGGAAGCAAAACCATTTTTAGACATGGAATTGCATCCTGAATCTCGTGGTGAAGTCCGTTTTTGCATTTGGTGTCAAAAAAAAATTGTTCTCAAAAAACCTATTGGGATCTTGGCAATCTTTTCCTGCCCGTGGAGTCATGTGTTTTCTTCCCCGGGCACCAAAAAGGCTTGATTTTTAAAAACTGGAAGCAACACCATTTTTAGACATGGAATTGCATCCTGAATCTCGTGGTGAAGTCCGTTTTTGCATTTGGTGTCAAAAAAAATTTGGCTTCAAAAAACCTATTGGGAGCTTGGCAATCTTTTCCTGACCGCAGAGTCATGTGTTTTCTGCCCCGGGCACCAAAAAGGCTTGATTTTTAAAAACTGGAAGCAACACCATTTTTAGACATGGAATTCCATCCTGAATCTCGTGGTGAAGTCCGTTTTTGCATTTGGTGACAAAAAAAATTTGGCTTCAAAAAACCTATTGGGAGGTTGGCAAACTTTTCCTGACCGCGGAGTCATGTGTTTTCTTCCCAGGGCACCAAAAAGGCTTGATTTTTAAAAACTGGAAGCAACACCAGTTTTAGACATGGAATTCCATCCTGAATCTCGTGGTGAAGTCCATTTTTGCATTTGGTGTCAAAAAAAATTTGGCTTGAAAAAAACCTATTGGGAGCTTGGCAATCTTTTCCTGACTGCGGAGTCATGTGTTTTGTTCCACGGGCACCAAAAAGGCTTGATTTTTAAAAACTGGAAGCAACACCATTTTTATACATGGAATTCCATCCTGAATCTCGTGGTGAAGTCCGTTTTTGCATTTGGTGTCAAAAAAAATTTGGCTTCAAAAAAACCTATTGGGAGCTTGGCAATCTTTTCCTGACTGCGGAGTCATGTGTTTTCTTCCCCGGGCACCAAAAAGGCTTGATTTTTAAAAACTGGAAGCAACACCATTTTTAGACATGGAATTGCATCCTGAATCTCGTGGTGAAGTCCGTTTTTGCATTTGGTGTCAAAAAAAATTTGGCTTCAAAAAACCTATTGGGAGCTTGGCAAACTTTTCCTGACCGCGGAGTCATGTGTTTTGTTCCACGGGCACCAAAAAGGCTTGATTTTTAAAAACTGGAAGCAACACCATTTTTAGACATGGAATTGCATCCTGAATCTCGTGGTGAAGTCCGTTTTTGCATTTGGTGTCAAAAAAAATTTGGCTTCAAAAAACCAATTAGGAGCTTGGCAATCTTTTCCTGACCGCGGAGTCATGTGTTTTCTTCCCCGGGCACCAAAAAGGCTTGATTTTTAAAAACTGGAAGCAACACCATTTTTAGACATGGAATTGCATCCTGAATCTCGTGGTGAAGTCCGTTTTTGCATTTGGTGTCAAAAAAAATTTGGCTTCAAAATTTGGCTTCAAAATTTGGCTTCAAAAAACCTATTGGGAGCTTGGCAAACTTTTCCTGACCGCGGAGTCATGTGTTTTCTTCCCCGGGCACCAAAAAGGCTTGATTTTTAAAAACTGGAAGCAACACCAGTTTTAGACATGGAATTCCATCCTGAATCTCGTGGTGAAGTCCGTTTTTGCATTTGGTGTCAAAAACAATTTGGCTTGAAAAAAACCTATTGGGAGCTTGGCAATCTTTTCCTGACTGCGGAGTCATGTATTTTGTTCCACGGGCACCAAAAAGGCTTGATTTTTAAAAACTGGAAGCAACACCATTTTTATACATGGAATTCCATCCTGAATCTCGTGGTGAAGTCCGTTTATGCATTTGGTGTCAAAAAAAATTTGGCTTCAAAAAAACCTATTGGGAGCTTGGCAATCTTTTCCTGACTGCGGAGTCATGTGTTTTCTTCCCCGGGCACCAAAAAGGCTTGATTTTTAAAAACTGGAAGCAACACCATTTTTAGACATGGAATTGCATCCTGAATCTCGTGGTGAAGTCCGTTTTTGCATTTGGTGTCAAAAAAAATTTGGCTTCAAAAAACCTATTGGGAGCTTGGCAAACTTTTCCTGACCGCGGAGTCATGTGTTTTGTTCCACGGGCACCAAAAAGGCTTGATTTTTAAAAACTGGAAGCAACACCATTTTTAGACATGGAATTGCATCCTGAATCTCGTGGTGAAGTCCGTTTTTGCATTTGGTGTCAAAAAAAATTTGGCTTCAAAAAACCAATTAGGAGCTTGGCAATCTTTTCCTGCCCGTGGAGTCATGTGTTTTCTTCCCCGGGCACCAAAAAGGCTTGATTTTTAAAAACTGGAAGCAACACCATTTTTAGACATGGAATTGCATCCTGAATCTCGTGGTGAAGTCCGTTTTTGCATTTGGTGTCAAAAAAAATTTGGCTTCAAAAAACCTATTGGGAGCTTGGCAATCTTTTCCTGACCACAGAGTCATGTGTTTTCTGCCCCGGGCACCAAAAAGGCTTGATTTTTAAAAACTGGAAGCAACACCAGTTTTAGACATGGAATTCCATCCTGAATCTCGTGGTGAAGTCCGTTTTTGCATTTGGTGTCAAAAAAAAATTGTTCTCAAAAAACCTATTGGGATCTTGGCAATCTTTTCCTGCCCGTGGAGTCATGTGTTTTCTTCCCCGGGCACCAAAAAGGCTTGATTTTTAAAAACTGGAAGCAACACCATTTTTAGACATGGAATTGCATCCTGAATCTCGTGGTGAAGTCCGTTTTTGCATTTGGTGTCAAAAAAAATTTGGCTTCAAAAAACCTATTGGGAGCTTGGCAATCTTTTCCTGACCGCGGAGTCATGCGTTTTCTTCCCCGGGCACCAAAAAGGCTTGATTTTTAAAAACTAGAAGAAACACCATTTTTAGACATGGAATGGCATCCTGAATCTCGTGGTGAAGTCCGTTTTTGCATTTGGTGTCAAAAAAAATTTGGCTTCAAAAAACCTATTGGGAGCTTGGCAAACTTTTCCTGACCGCGGAGTCATGTGTTTTCTTCCCCGAGCACCAAAAAGGCTTGATTTTCAAAAACTGGAAGCAACAGTTTTAGACATGGAATTCCATCCTGAATCTCGTGGTGAAGTCCGTTTTTGCATTTGGTGTCAAAAAAAAATTGTTCTCAAAAAACCTATTGGGATCTTGGCAATCTTTTCCTGCCCGTGGAGTCATGTGTTTTCTTCCCCGGGCACCAAAAAGGCTTGATTTTTAAAAACTGGAAGCAAAACCATGTTTAGACATGGAATTGCATCCTGAATCTCGTGGTGAAGTCCGTTTTTGCATTTGGTGTCAAAAAAAATTTGGCTTCAAAAAACCTACTGGGAGCTTGGCAATCTTTTCCTGACCGCAGAGTCATGTGTTTTCTGCCCCGGGCACCAAAAAGGCTTGATTTTTAAAAACTGGAAGCAACACCAGTTTTAGACATGGAATTCCATCCTGAATCTCGTGGTGAAGTCCGTTTTTGCATTTGGTGTCAAAAAAAATTTGGCTTCAAAAAAACCTATTGGGAGCTTGGCAATCTTTTCCTGACTGCGGAGTCATGTGTTTTCTTCCCCGGGCACCAAAAAGGCTTGATTTTTAAAAACTGGAAGCAACACCATTTTTAGACATGGAATTGCATCCTGAATCTCGTGGTGAAGTCCGTTTTTGCATTTGGTGTCAAAAAAAATTTGGCTTCAAAAAACCTATTGGGAGCTTGGCAAACTTTTCCTGACCGCGGAGTCATGTGTTTTGTTCCACGGGCACCAAAAAGGCTTGATTTTTAAAAACTGGAAGCAACACCATTTTTAGACATGGAATTGCATCCTGAATCTCGTGGTGAAGTCCGTTTTTGCATTTGGTGTCAAAAAAAATTTGGCTTCAAAAAACCAATTAGGAGCTTGGCAATCTTTTCCTGACCACGGAGTCATGTGTTTTCTTCCCCGGGCACCAAAAAGGCTTGATTTTTAAAAACTGGAAGCAACACCATTTTTAGACATGGAATTGCATCCTGAATCTCGTGGTGAAGTCCGTTTTTGCATTTGGTGTCAAAAAAAATTTGGCTTCAAAATTTGGCTTCAAAATTTGGCTTCAAAAAACCTATTGGGAGCTTGGCAAACTTTTCCTGACCGCGGAGTCATGTGTTTTCTTCCCCGGGCACCAAAAAGGCTTGATTTTTAAAAACTGGAAGCAACACCATTTTTAGACATGGAATTGCATCCTGAATCTCGTGGTGAAGTCCGTTTTTGCATTTGGTGTCAAAAAAAATTTGGCTTCAAAAAACCTATTGGGAGCTTGGCAATCTTTTCCTGACCGCAGAGTCATGTGTTTTCTGCCCCGGGCACCAAAAAGGCTTGATTTTTAAAAACTGGAAGCAACACCATTTTTAGACATGGAATTCCATCCTGAATCTCGTGGTGAAGTCCGTTTTTGCATTTGGTGACAAAAAAAATTTGGCTTCAAAAAACCTATTGGGAGGTTGGCAAACTTTTCCTGACCGCGGAGTCATGTGTTTTCTTCCCAGGGCACCAAAAAGGCTTGATTTTTAAAAACTGGAAGCAACACCAGTTTTAGACATGGAATTCCATCCTGAATCTCGTGGTGAAGTCCATTTTTGCATTTGGTGTCAAAAAAAATTTGGCTTGAAAAAAACCTATTGGGAGCTTGGCAATCTTTTCCTGACTGCGGAGTCATGTGTTTTGTTCCACGGGCACCAAAAAGGCTTGATTTTTAAAAACTGGAAGCAACACCATTTTTATACATGGAATTCCATCCTGAATCTCGTGGTGAAGTCCGTTTTTGCATTTGGTGTCAAAAAAAATTTGGCTTCAAAAAAACCTATTGGGAGCTTGGCAATCTTTTCCTGACTGCGGAGTCATGTGTTTTCTTCCCCGGGCACCAAAAAGGCTTGATTTTTAAAAACTGGAAGCAACACCATTTTTAGACATGGAATTGCATCCTGAATCTCGTGGTGAAGTCCGTTTTTGCATTTGGTGTCAAAAAAAATTTGGCTTCAAAAAACCTATTGGGAGCTTGGCAAACTTTTCCTGACCGCGGAGTCATGTGTTTTGTTCCACGGGCACCAAAAAGGCTTGATTTTTAAAAACTGGAAGCAACACCATTTTTAGACATGGAATTGCATCCTGAATCTCGTGGTGAAGTCCGTTTTTGCATTTGGTGTCAAAAAAAATTTGGCTTCAAAAAACCAATTAGGAGCTTGGCAATCTTTTCCTGACCGCGGAGTCATGTGTTTTCTTCCCCGGGCACCAAAAAGGCTTGATTTTTAAAAACTGGAAGCAACACCATTTTTAGACATGGAATTGCATCCTGAATCTCGTGGTGAAGTCCGTTTTTGCATTTGGTGTCAAAAAAAATTTGGCTTCAAAATTTGGCTTCAAAATTTGGCTTCAAAAAACCTATTGGGAGCTTGGCAAACTTTTCCTGACCGCGGAGTCATGTGTTTTCTTCCCCGGGCACCAAAAAGGCTTGATTTTTAAAAACTGGAAGCAACACCAGTTTTAGACATGGAATTCCATCCTGAATCTCGTGGTGAAGTCCGTTTTTGCATTTGGTGTCAAAAACAATTTGGCTTGAAAAAAACCTATTGGGAGCTTGGCAATCTTTTCCTGACTGCGGAGTCATGTATTTTGTTCCACGGGCACCAAAAAGGCTTGATTTTTAAAAACTGGAAGCAACACCATTTTTATACATGGAATTCCATCCTGAATCTCGTGGTGAAGTCCGTTTATGCATTTGGTGTCAAAAAAAATTTGGCTTCAAAAAAACCTATTGGGAGCTTGGCAATCTTTTCCTGACTGCGGAGTCATGTGTTTTCTTCCCCGGGCACCAAAAAGGCTTGATTTTTAAAAACTGGAAGCAACACCATTTTTAGACATGGAATTGCATCCTGAATCTCGTGGTGAAGTCCGTTTTTGCATTTGGTGTCAAAAAAAATTTGGCTTCAAAAAACCTATTGGGAGCTTGGCAAACTTTTCCTGACCGCGGAGTCATGTGTTTTGTTCCACGGGCACCAAAAAGGCTTGATTTTTAAAAACTGGAAGCAACACCATTTTTAGACATGGAATTGCATCCTGAATCTCGTGGTGAAGTCCGTTTTTGCATTTGGTGTCAAAAAAAATTTGGCTTCAAAAAACCAATTAGGAGCTTGGCAATCTTTTCCTGCCCGTGGAGTCATGTGTTTTCTTCCCCGGGCACCAAAAAGGCTTGATTTTTAAAAACTGGAAGCAACACCATTTTTAGACATGGAATTGCATCCTGAATCTCGTGGTGAAGTCCGTTTTTGCATTTGGTGTCAAAAAAAATTTGGCTTCAAAAAACCTATTGGGAGCTTGGCAATCTTTTCCTGACCACAGAGTCATGTGTTTTCTGCCCCGGGCACCAAAAAGGCTTGATTTTTAAAAACTGGAAGCAACACCAGTTTTAGACATGGAATTCCATCCTGAATCTCGTGGTGAAGTCCGTTTTTGCATTTGGTGTCAAAAAAAAATTGTTCTCAAAAAACCTATTGGGATCTTGGCAATCTTTTCCTGCCCGTGGAGTCATGTGTTTTCTTCCCCGGGCACCAAAAAGGCTTGATTTTTAAAAACTGGAAGCAACACCATTTTTAGACATGGAATTGCATCCTGAATCTCGTGGTGAAGTCCGTTTTTGCATTTGGTGTCAAAAAAAATTTGGCTTCAAAAAACCTATTGGGAGCTTGGCAATCTTTTCCTGACCGCGGAGTCATGCGTTTTCTTCCCCGGGCACCAAAAAGGCTTGATTTTTAAAAACTAGAAGAAACACCATTTTTAGACATGGAATGGCATCCTGAATCTCGTGGTGAAGTCCGTTTTTGCATTTGGTGTCAAAAAAAATTTGGCTTCAAAAAACCTATTGGGAGCTTGGCAAACTTTTCCTGACCGCGGAGTCATGTGTTTTCTTCCCCGAGCACCAAAAAGGCTTGATTTTCAAAAACTGGAAGCAACAGTTTTAGACATGGAATTCCATCCTGAATCTCGTGGTGAAGTCCGTTTTTGCATTTGGTGTCAAAAAAAAATTGTTCTCAAAAAACCTATTGGGATCTTGGCAATCTTTTCCTGCCCGTGGAGTCATGTGTTTTCTTCCCCGGGCACCAAAAAGGCTTGATTTTTAAAAACTGGAAGCAAAACCATGTTTAGACATGGAATTGCATCCTGAATCTCGTGGTGAAGTCCGTTTTTGCATTTGGTGTCAAAAAAAATTTGGCTTCAAAAAACCTACTGGGAGCTTGGCAATCTTTTCCTGACCGCAGAGTCATGTGTTTTCTGCCCCGGGCACCAAAAAGGCTTGATTTTTAAAAACTGGAAGCAACACCAGTTTTAGACATGGAATTCCATCCTGAATCTCGTGGTGAAGTCCGTTTTTGCATTTGGTGTCAAAAAAAATTTGGCTTCAAAAAAACCTATTGGGAGCTTGGCAATCTTTTCCTGACTGCGGAGTCATGTGTTTTCTTCCCCGGGCACCAAAAAGGCTTGATTTTTAAAAACTGGAAGCAACACCATTTTTAGACATGGAATTGCATCCTGAATCTCGTGGTGAAGTCCGTTTTTGCATTTGGTGTCAAAAAAAATTTGGCTTCAAAAAACCTATTGGGAGCTTGGCAAACTTTTCCTGACCGCGGAGTCATGTGTTTTGTTCCACGGGCACCAAAAAGGCTTGATTTTTAAAAACTGGAAGCAACACCATTTTTAGACATGGAATTGCATCCTGAATCTCGTGGTGAAGTCCGTTTTTGCATTTGGTGTCAAAAAAAATTTGGCTTCAAAAAACCAATTAGGAGCTTGGCAATCTTTTCCTGACCACGGAGTCATGTGTTTTCTTCCCCGGGCACCAAAAAGGCTTGATTTTTAAAAACTGGAAGCAACACCATTTTTAGACATGGAATTGCATCCTGAATCTCGTGGTGAAGTCCGTTTTTGCATTTGGTGTCAAAAAAAATTTGGCTTCAAAATTTGGCTTCAAAATTTGGCTTCAAAAAACCTATTGGGAGCTTGGCAAACTTTTCCTGACCGCGGAGTCATGTGTTTTCTTCCCCGGGCACCAAAAAGGCTTGATTTTTAAAAACTGGAAGCAACACCAGTTTTAGACATGGAATTCCATCCTTAATCTCGTGGTGAAGTCCGTTTTTGCATTTGGTGTCAAAAAAAATTTGGCTTGAAAAAAACCTATTGGGAGCTTGGCAATCTTTTCCTGACTGCGGAGTCATGTGTTTTGTTCCACGGGCACCAAAAAGGCTTGATTTTTAAAAACTGGAAGCAACACCATTTTTATACATGGAATTCCATCCTGAATCTCGTGGTGAAGTCCGTTTATGCATTTGGTGTCAAAAAAAATTTGGCTTCAAAAAAACCTATTGGGAGCTTGGCAATCTTTTCCTGACTGCGGAGTCATGTGTTTTCTTCCCCGGGCACCAAAAAGGCTTGATTTTTAAAAACTGGAAGCAACACCATTTTTAGACATGGAATTGCATCCTGAATCTCGTGGTGAAGTCCGTTTTTGCATTTGGTGTCAAAAAAAATTTGGCTTCAAAAAACCTATTGGGAGCTTGGCAAACTTTTCCTGACCGCGGAGTCATGTGTTTTGTTCCACGGGCACCAAAAAGGCTTGATTTTTAAAAACTGGAAGCAACACCATTTTTAGACATGGAATTGCATCCTGAATCTCGTGGTGAAGTCCGTTTTTGCATTTGGTGTCAAAAAAAATTTGGCTTCAAAAAACCAATTAGGAGCTTGGCAATCTTTTCCTGCCCGTGGAGTCATGTGTTTTCTTCCCCGGGCACCAAAAAGGCTTGATTTTTAAAAACTGGAAGCAACACCATTTTTAGACATGGAATTGCATCCTGAATCTCGTGGTGAAGTCCGTTTTTGCATTTGGTGTCAAAAAAAATTTGGCTTCAAAAAACCTATTGGGAGCTTGGCAATCTTTTCCTGACCACAGAGTCATGTGTTTTCTGCCCCGGGCACCAAAAAGGCTTGATTTTTAAAAACTGGAAGCAACACCAGTTTTAGACATGGAATTCCATCCTGAATCTCGTGGTGAAGTCCGTTTTTGCATTTGGTGTCAAAAAAAAATTGTTCTCAAAAAACCTATTGGGATCTTGGCAATCTTTTCCTGCCCGTGGAGTCATGTGTTTTCTTCCCCGGGCACCAAAAAGGCTTGATTTTTAAAAACTGGAAGCAACACCATTTTTAGACATGGAATTGCATCCTGAATCTCGTGGTGAAGTCCGTTTTTGCATTTGGTGTCAAAAAAAATTTGGCTTCAAAAAACCTATTGGGAGCTTGGCAATCTTTTCCTGACCGCGGAGTCATGCGTTTTCTTCCCCGGGCACCAAAAAGGCTTGATTTTTAAAAACTAGAAGAAACACCATTTTTAGACATGGAATGGCATCCTGAATCTCGTGGTGAAGTCCGTTTTTGCATTTGGTGTCAAAAAAAATTTGGCTTCAAAAAACCTATTGGGAGCTTGGCAAACTTTTCCTGACCGCGGAGTCATGTGTTTTCTTCCCCGAGCACCAAAAAGGCTTGATTTTCAAAAACTGGAAGCAACAGTTTTAGACATGGAATTCCATCCTGAATCTCGTGGTGAAGTCCGTTTTTGCATTTGGTGTCAAAAAAAAATTGTTCTCAAAAAACCTATTGGGATCTTGGCAATCTTTTCCTGCCCGTGGAGTCATGTGTTTTCTTCCCCGGGCACCAAAAAGGCTTGATTTTTAAAAACTGGAAGCAAAACCATGTTTAGACATGGAATTGCATCCTGAATCTCGTGGTGAAGTCCGTTTTTGCATTTGGTGTCAAAAAAAATTTGGCTTCAAAAAACCTACTGGGAGCTTGGCAATATTTTCCTGACCGCAGAGTCATGTGTTTTCTGCCCCGGGCACCAAAAAGGCTTGATTTTTAAAAACTGGAAGCAACACCAGTTTTAGACATGGAATTCCATCCTGAATCTCGTGGTGAAGTCCGTTTTTGCATTTGGTGTCAAAAAAAATTTGGCTTCAAAAAACCAATTCGGAGCTTGGCAATCTTTTCCTGACCGCGGAGTCATGTGTTTTGTTCCACGGGCACCAAAAAGGCTTGATTTTTAAAAACTGGAAGCAACACCATTTTTAGACATGGAATTGCATCCTGAATCTCATGGTGAAGTCCGTTTTTGCATTTGGTGTCAAAAAAAATTTGGCTTCAAAAAACCAATTAGGAGCTTGGCAATCTTTTCCTGCCCGCGGAGTCATGTGTTTTCTTCCCCGGGCACCAAAAAGGCTTGATTTTTAAAAACTGGAAGCAACACCATTTTTAGACATGGAATTGCATCCTGAATCTCGTGGTGAAGTCCGTTTTTGCATTTGGTGTCAAAAAAAATTTGGCTTCAAAAAACCTATTGGGAGCTTGGCAATCTTTTCCTGACCGCGGAGTCATGCGTTTTCTTCCCCGGGCACCAAAAAGGCTTGATTTTTAAAAACTAGAAGAAACACCATTTTTAGACATGGAATGGCATCCTTAATTTCGTGGTGAAGTCCGTTTTTGCATTTGGTGTCAAAAAAAATTTGGCTTCAAAATTTGGCTTCAAAATTTGGCTTCAAAAAACCTATTGGGAGCTTGGCAAACTTTTCCTGACCGCGGAGTCATGTGTTTTCTTCCCCGGGCACCAAAAAGGCTTGATTTTTAAAAACTGGAAGCAACACCAGTTTTAGACATGGAATTCCATCCTGAATCTCGTGGTGAAGTCCGTTTTTGCATTTGGTGTCAAAAAAAATTTGGCTTCAAAAAACCAATTCGGAGCTTGGCAATCTTTTCCTGCCCGCGGAGTCATGTGTTTTCTTCCCGGGGCACAAAAAAGGCTTGATTTTTAAAAACTGGAAGCAAAACCATTTTTAGACATGGAATTGCATCCTGAATCTCGTGGTGAAGTCCGTTTTTGCATTTGGTGTCAAAAAAAAATTGTTCTCAAAAAACCTATTGGGATCTTGGCAATCTTTTCCTGCCCGTGGAGTCATGTGTTTTCTTCCCCGGGCACCAAAAAGGCTTGATTTTTAAAAACTGGAAGCAACACCATTTTTAGACATGGAATTGCATCCTGAATCTCGTGGTGAAGTCCGTTTTTGCATTTGGTGTCAAAAAAAATTTGGCTTCAAAAAACCTATTGGGAGCTTGGCAATCTTTTCCTGACCGCAGAGTCATGTGTTTTCTGCCCCGGGCACCAAAAAGGCTTGATTTTTAAAAACTGGAAGCAACACCATTTTTAGACATGGAATTCCATCCTGAATCTCGTGGTGAAGTCCGTTTTTGCATTTGGTGACAAAAAAAATTTGGCTTCAAAAAACCTATTGGGAGGTTGGCAAACTTTTCCTGACCGCGGAGTCATGTGTTTTCTTCCCAGGGCACCAAAAAGGCTTGATTTTTAAAAACTGGAAGCAACACCAGTTTTAGACATGGAATTCCATCCTGAATCTCGTGGTGAAGTCCGTTTTTGCATTTGGTGTCAAAAAAAATTTGGCTTGAAAAAAACCTATTGGGAGCTTGGCAATCTTTTCCTGACTGCGGAGTCATGTGTTTTGTTCCACGGGCACCAAAAAGGCTTGATTTTTAAAAACTGGAAGCAACACCATTTTTATACATGGAATTCCATCCTGAATCTCGTGGTGAAGTCCGTTTTTGCATTTGGTGTCAAAAAAAATTTGGCTTCAAAAAAACCTATTGGGAGCTTGGCAATCTTTTCCTGACTGCGGAGTCATGTGTTTTCTTCCCCGGGCACCAAAAAGGCTTGATTTTTAAAAACTGGAAGCAACACCATTTTTAGACATGGAATTGCATCCTGAATCTCGTGGTGAAGTCCGTTTTTGCATTTGGTGTCAAAAAAAATTTGGCTTCAAAAAACCTATTGGGAGCTTGGCAAACTTTTCCTGACCGCGGAGTCATGTGTTTTGTTCCACGGGCACCAAAAAGGCTTGATTTTTAAAAACTGGAAGCAACACCATTTTTAGACATGGAATTGCATCCTGAATCTCGTGGTAAAGTCCGTTTTTGCATTTGGTGTCAAAAAAAATTTGGCTTCAAAAAACCAATTAGGAGCTTGGCAATCTTTTCCTGACCGCGGAGTCATGTGTTTTCTTCCCCGGGCACCAAAAAGGCTTGATTTTTAAAAACTGGAAGCAACACCATTTTTAGACATGGAATTGCATCCTGAATCTCGTGGTGAAGTCCGTTTTTGCATTTGGTGTCAAAAAAAATTTGGCTTCAAAAAACCTATTGGGAGCTTGGCAATCTTTTCCTGACCGCGGAGTCATGCGTTTTCTTCCCCGGGCACCAAAAAGGCTTGATTTTTAAAAACTAGAAGAAACACCATTTTTAGACATGGAATGGCATCCTTAATTTCGTGGTGAAGTCCGTTTTTGCATTTGGTGTCAAAAAAAATTTGGCTTCAAAATTTGGCTTCAAAATTTGGCTTCAAAAAACCTATTGGGAGCTTGGCAAACTTTTCCTGACCGCGGAGTCATGTGTTTTCTTCCCCGGGCACCAAAAAGGCTTGATTTTTAAAAACTGGAAGCAACACCAGTTTTAGACATGGAATTCCATCCTGAATCTCGTGGTGAAGTCCGTTTTTGCATTTGGTGTCAAAAAAAATTTGGCTTCAAAAAACCAATTCGGAGCTTGGCAATCTTTTCCTGCCCGCGGAGTCATGTGTTGTCTTCCCGGGGCACAAAAAAGGCTTGATTTTTAAAAACTGGAAGCAAAACCATTTTTAGACATGGAATTGCATCCTGAATCTCGTGGTGAAGTCCGTTTTTGCATTTGGTGTCAAAAAAAATTTGGCTTCAAAAAACCTATTGGGATCTTGGCAATCTTTTCCTGACCGCGGAGTCATGTCTTTTGTTCCACGGGCACCAAAAAGGATTGATTTTTAAAAACTGGAAGCAACACCATTTTTAGACATGGAATTCCATCCTGAATCTCATGGTGAAGTCCGTTTTTGCATTTGGTGTCAAAATAAATTTGGCTTCAAAAAACCTATTGGGAGCTTGGCAATTTTTTCCTGACCGCGGAGTCATGCGTTTTCTTCCCCGGGCACCAAAAAGGCTTGATTTTTAAAAACTAGAAGAAACACCATTTTTAGACATGGAATGGCATCCTGAATCTCGTGGTGAAGTCCGTTTTTGCATTTGGTGTCAAAAAAAATTTGGCTTCAAGAAACCTATTGGGAGCTTGGCAAACTTTTCCTGACCGCGGAGTCATGTGTTTTCTTCCCCGGGCACCAAAAAGGCTTGATTTTTAAAAACTGGAAGCAACACCAGTTTTAGACATGGAATTCCATCCTGAATCTCGTGGTGAAGTCCGTTTTTGCATTTGGTGTCAAAAAAAAATTGTTCTCAAAAAACCTATTGGGATCTTGGCAATCTTTTCCTGCCCGTGGAGTCATGTGTTTTCTTCCCCGGGCACCAAAAAGGCTTGATTTTTAAAAACTGGAAGCAACACCATTTTTAGACATGGAATTGCATCCTGAATCTCGTGGTGAAGTCCGTTTTTGAATTTGGTGTCAAAAAAAATTTGGCTTCAAAAAACCTATTGGGAGCTTGGCAATCTTTTCCTGACCGCAGAGTCATGTGTTTGATGCCCCGGGGCACCAAAAAGGCTTGATTTTTAAAAACTGGAAGCAACACCAGTTTTAGACATGGAATTCCATCCTGAATCTCGTGGTGAAGTCCGTTTTTGCATTTGGTGTCAAAAAAAAATTGTTCTCAAAAAACCTATTGGGATCTTGGCAATCTTTTCCTGCCCGTGGAGTCATGTGTTTTCTTCCCCGGGCACCAAAAAGGCTTGATTTTTAAAAACTGGAAGCAACACCATTTTTAGACATGGAATTGCATCCTGAATCTCGTGGTGAAGTCCGTTTTTGCATTTGGTGTCAAAAAAAATTTGGCTTCAAAAAACCATTTCGGAGCTTGGCAATCTTTTCCTGACCGCGGAGTCATGTGTTTTGTTCCCCGGGCACCAAAAAGGCTTGATTTTTAAAAACTGGAAGCAACACCATTTTTAGACATGGAATTGCATCCTGAATCTCGTGGTGAAGTCCGTTTTTGCATTTGGTGTCAAAAAAATTTGGCTTCAAAAAACCTATTGGGAGCTTGGCAATCTTTTCCTGACCGCAGAGTCATGTGTTTTCTTCCCCGGGCACCAAAAAGGCTTGATTTTTAAAAACTGGAAGCAACACCATTTTTAGACATGGAATTCCATCCTGAATCTCGTGGTGAAGTCCGTTTTTGCATTTGGTGTCAAAAAAAATTTGGCTTCAAAAAACCTATTGGGAGCTTGGCAAACTTTTCCTGCACGCGGAGTCATGTGTTTTCTTCCCCGGGCACCAAAAAGGCTTGATTTTTAAAAACTGGAAGCAACACCATTTTTAGACATGGAATTGCATCCTGAATCTTGTGGTGAAGTCCGTTTTTGAATTTGGTGTCAAAAAAAATTTGGCTTCAAAAAACCTATTGGGAGCTTGGCAATCTTTTCCTGACCGCAGAGTCATGTGTTTTCTGCCCCGGGCACCAAAAAGGCTTGATTTTTAAAAACTAGAAGAAACACCATTTTTAGACATGGAATGGCATCCTGAATCTCGTGGTGAAGTCCGTTTTTGCATTTGGTGTCAAAAAAAATTTGGCTTCAAAAAACCTATTGGGAGCTTGGCAAACTTTTCCTGACCGCGGAGTCATGTGTTTTCTTCCCCGGGCACCAAAAAGGCTTGATTTTTAAAAACTGGAAGCAACACCATTTTTAGACATGGAATTGCATCCTGAATCTCGTGGTGAAGTCCGTTTTTGCATTTGGTGTCAAAAAAAAATTGTTCTCAAAAAACCTATTGGGATCTTGGCAATCTTTTCCTGCCCGTGGAGTCATGTGTTTTCTTCCCCGGGCACCAAAAAGGCTTGATTTTTAAAAACTGGAAGCAACACCATTTTTAGACATGGAATTGCATCCTGAATCTCGTGGTGAAGTCCGTTTTTGCATTTGGTGTCAAAAAAAATTTGGCTTCAAAAAACCTACTGGGAGCTTGGCAATCTTTTCCTGACCGCAGAGTCATGTGTTTTCTGCCCCGGGCACCAAAAAGGCTTGATTTTTAAAAACTGGAAGCAACACCAGTTTTAGACATGGAATTCCATCCTGAATCTCGTGGTGAAGTCCGTTTTTGCATTTGGTGTCAAAAAAAATTTGGCTTCAAAAAACCAATTCGGAGCTTGGCAATCTTTTCCTGACCGCGGAGTCATGTGTTTTGTTCCACGGGCACCAAAAAGGCTTGATTTTTAAAAACTGGAAGCAACACCATTTTTAGACATGGAATTGCATCCTGAATCTCATGGTGAAGTCCGTTTTTGCATTTGGTGTCAAAAAAAATTTGGCTTCAAAAAACCAATTAGGAGCTTGGCAATCTTTTCCTGACCGCGGAGTCATGTGTTTTCTTCCCCGGGCACCAAAAAGGCTTGATTTTTAAAAACTGGAAGCAACACCATTTTTAGACATGGAATTGCATCCTGAATCTCGTGGTGAAGTCCGTTTTTGCATTTGGTGTCAAAAAAAATTTGGCTTCAAAAAACTTATTGGGAGGTTGGCAATCTTTTCCTGACCGCGGAGTCATGCGTTTTCTTCCCCGGGCACCAAAAAGGCTTGATTTTTAAAAACTAGAAGAAACACCATTTTTAGACATGGAATGGCATCCTTAATTTCGTGGTGAAGTCCGTTTTTGCATTTGGTGTCAAAAAAAATTTGGCTTCAAAATTTGGCTTCAAAATTTGGCTTCAAAAAACCTATTGGGAGCTTGGCAAACTTTTCCTGACCGCGGAGTCATGTGTTTTCTTCCCCGGGCACCAAAAAGGCTTGATTTTTAAAAACTGGAAGCAACACCAGTTTTAGACATGGAATTCCATCCTGAATCTCGTGGTGAAGTCCGTTTTTGCATTTGGTGTCAAAAAAAATTTGGCTTCAAAAAACCAATTCGGAGCTTGGCAATCTTTTCCTGCCCGCGGAGTCATGTGTTTTCTTCCCGGGGCACAAAAAAGGCTTGATTTTTAAAAACTGGAAGGAAAACCATTTTTAGACATGGAATTGCATCCTGAATCTCGTGGTGAAGTCCGTTTTTGCATTTGGTGTCAAAAAAAAATTGTTCTCAAAAAACCTATTGGGATCTTGGCAATCTTTTCCTGCCCGTGGAGTCATGTGTTTTCTTCCCCGGGCACCAAAAAGGCTTGATTTTTAAAAACTGGAAGCAACACCATTTTTAGACATGGAATTGCATCCTGAATCTCGTGGTGAAGTCCGTTTTTGCATTTGGTGTCAAAAAAAATTTGGCTTCAAAAAACCTATTGGGAGCTTGGCAATCTTTTCCTGACCGCAGAGTCATGTGTTTTCTGCCCCGGGCACCAAAAAGGCTTGATTTTTAAAAACTGGAAGCAACACCATTTTTAGACATGGAATTCCATCCTGAATCTCGTGGTGAAGTCCGTTTTTGCATTTGGTGACAAAAAAAATTTGGCTTCAAAAAACCTATTGGGAGGTTGGCAAACTTTTCCTGACCGCGGAGTCATGTGTTTTCTTCCCAGGGCACCAAAAAGGCTTGATTTTTAAAAACTGGAAGCAACACCATTTTTAGACATGGAATTGCATCCTGAATCTCGTGGTGAAGTCCGTTTTTGCATTTGGTGTCAAAAAAAATTTGGCTTCAAAAAACCTATTGGGAGCTTGGCAAACTTTTCCTGACCGCGGAGTCATGTGTTTTGTTCCACGGGCACCAAAAAGGCTTGATTTTTAAAAACTGGAAGCAACACCATTTTTAGACATGGAATTGCATCCTGAATCTCGTGGTGAAGTCCGTTTTTGCATTTGGTGTCAAAAAAAATTTGGCTTCAAAAAACCAATTAGGAGCTTGGCAATCTTTTCCTGACCGCGGAGTCATGTGTTTTCTTCCCCGGGCACCAAAAAGGCTTGATTTTTAAAAACTGGAAGCAACACCATTTTTAGACATGGAATTGCATCCTGAATCTCGTGGTGAAGTCCGTTTTTGCATTTGGTGTCAAAAAAAATTTGGCTTCAAAAAACCTATTGGGAGCTTGGCAATCTTTTCCTGACCGCGGAGTCATGCGTTTTCTTCCCCGGGCACCAAAAAGGCTTGATTTTTAAAAACTAGAAGAAACACCATTTTTAGACATGGAATGGCATCCTTAATTTCGTGGTGAAGTCCGTTTTTGCATTTGGTGTCAAAAAAAATTTGGCTTCAAAATTTGGCTTCAAAATTTGGCTTCAAAAAACCTATTGGGAGCTTGGCAATCTTTTCCTGACCGCGGAGTCATGCGTTTTCTTCCCCGGGCACCAAAAAGGCTTGATTTTTAAAAACTGGAAGCAACACCAGTTTTAGACATGGAATTCCATCCTGAATCTCGTGGTGAAGTCCGTTTTTGCATTTGGTGTCAAAAAAAAATTGTTCTCAAAAAACCTATTGGGATCTTGGCAATCTTTTCCTGCCCGTGGAGTCATGTGTTTTCTTCCCCGGGCACCAAAAAGGCTTGATTTTTAAAAACTGGAAGCAACACCATTTTTAGACATGGAATTGCATCCTGAATCTCGTGGTGAAGTCCGTTTTTGAATTTGGTGTCAAAAAAAATTTGGCTTCAAAAAACCTATTGGGAGCTTGGCAATCTTTTCCTGACCGCAGAGTCATGTGTTTGATGCCCCGGGCACCAAAAAGGCTTGATTTTTAAAAACTGGAAGCAACACCAGTTTTAGACATGGAATTCCATCCTGAATCTCGTGGTGAAGTCCGTTTTTGCATTTGGTGTCAAAAAAAAATTGTTCTCAAAAAACCTATTGGGATCTTGGCAATCTTTTCCTGCCCGTGGAGTCATGTGTTTTCTTCCCCGGGCACCAAAAAGGCTTGATTTTTAAAAACTGGAAGCAACACCATTTTTAGACATGGAATTGCATCCTGAATCTCGTGGTGAAGTCCGTTTTTGCATTTGGTGTCAAAAAAAATTTGGCTTCAAAAAACCATTTCGGAGCTTGGCAATCTTTTCCTGACCGCGGAGTCATGTGTTTTGTTCCCCGGGCACCAAAAAGGCTTGATTTTTAAGAACTGGAAGCAACACCATTTTTAGACATGGAATTGCATCCTGAATCTCGTGGTGAAGTCCGTTTTTGCATTTGGTGTCAAAAAAATTTGGCTTCAAAAAACCTATTGGGAGCTTGGCAATCTTTTCCTGACCGCAGAGTCATGTGTTTTCTTCCCCGGGCACCAAAAAGGCTTGATTTTTAAAAACTGGAAGCAACACCATTTTTAGACATGGAATTCCATCCTGAATCTCGTGGTGAAGTCCGTTTTTGCATTTGGTGTCAAAAAAAATTTGGCTTCAACAAACCTATTGGGAGCTTGGCAAACTTTTCCTGACCGCGGAGTCATGTGTTTTCTTCCCAGGGCACCAAAAAGGCTTGATTTTTAAAAACTGGAAGCAACACCAGTTTTAGACATGGAATTCCATCCTGAATCTCGTGGTGAAGTCCGTTTTTGCATTTGGTGTCAAAAAAAAATTGTTCTCAAAAAACCTATTGGGATCTTGGCAATCTTTTCCTGCCCGTGGAGTCATGTGTTTTCTTCCCCGGGCACCAAAAAGGCTTGATTTTTAAAAACTGGAAGCAACACCATTTTTAGACATGGAATTGCATCCTGAATCTCGTGGTGAAGTCCGTTTTTGAATTTGGTGTCAAAAAAAATTTGGCTTCAAAAAACCTACTGGGAGCTTGGCAATCTTTTCCTGACCGCAGAGTCATGTGTTTTCTGCCCCGGGCACCAAAAAGGCTTGATTTTTAAAAACTGGAAGCAACACCAGTTTTAGACATGGAATTCCATCCTGAATCTCGTGGTGAAGTCCGTTTTTGCATTTGGTGTCAAAAAAAATTTGGCTTCAAAAAACCTATTGGGAGCTTGGCAAACTTTTCCTGACCGCGGAGTCATGTGTTTTGTTCCACGGGCACCAAAAAGGCTTGATTTTTAAAAACTGGAAGCAACACCATTTTTAGACATGGAATTGCATCCTGAATCTCATGGTGAAGTCCGTTTTTGCATTTGGTGTCAAAAAAAATTTGGCTTCAAAAAACCAATTAGGAGCTTGGCAATCTTTTCCTGACCGCGGAGTCATGTGTTTTCTTCCCAGGGCACCAAAAAGGCTTGATTTTTAAAAACTGGAAGCAACACCATTTTTAGACATGGAATTGCATCCTGAATCTCGTGGTGAAGTCCGTTTTTGCATTTGGTGTCAAAAAAAATTTGGCTTCAAAAAACTTATTGGGAGCTTGGCAATCTTTTCCTGACCGCGGAGTCATGCGTTTTCTTCCCCGGGCACCAAAAAGGCTTGATTTTTAAAAACTAGAAGAAACACCATTTTTAGACATGGAATGGCATCCTTAATTTCGTGGTGAAGTCCGTTTTTGCATTTGGTGTCAAAAAAAATTTGGCTTCAAAATTTGGCTTCAAAATTTGGCTTCAAAAAACCTATTGGGAGCTTGGCAAACTTTTCCTGACCGCGGAGTCATGTGTTTTCTTCCCCGGGCACCAAAAAGGCTTGATTTTTAAAAACTGGAAGCAACACCAGTTTTAGACATGGAATTCCATCCTGAATCTCGTGGTGAAGTCCGTTTTTGCATTTGGTGTCAAAAAAAATTTGGCTTCAAAAAACCAATTCGGAGCTTGGCAATCTTTTCCTGCCCGCGGAGTCATGTGTTTTCTTCCCGGGGCATAAAAAAGGCTTGATTTTTAAAAACTGGAAGCAAAACCATTTTTAGACATGGAATTGCATCCTGAATCTCGTGGTGAAGTCCGTTTTTGCATTTGGTGTCAAAAAAAAATTGTTCTCAAAAAACCTATTGGGATCTTGGCAATCTTTTCCTGCCCGTGGAGTCATGTGTTTTCTTCCCCGGGCACCAAAAAGGCTTGATTTTTAAAAACTGGAAGCAACACCATTTTTAGACATGGAATTGCATCCTGAATCTCGTGGTGAAGTCCGTTTTTGCATTTGGTGTCAAAAAAAATTTGGCTTCAAAAAACCTATTGGGAGCTTGGCAATCTTTTCCTGACCGCAGAGTCATGTGTTTTCTGCCCCGGGCACCAAAAAGGCTTGATTTTTAAAAACTAGAAGAAACACCATTTTTAGACATGGAATGGCATCCTGAATCTCGTGGTGAAGTCCGTTTTTGCATTTGGTGTCAAAAAAAATTTGGCTTCAAAAAACCTATTGGGAGCTTGGCAAACTTTTCCTGACCGCGGAGTCATGTGTTTTCTTCCCCGGGCACCAAAAAGGCTTGATTTTTAAAAACTGGAAGCAACACCATTTTTAGACATGGAATTGCATCCTGAATCTCGTGGTGAAGTCCGTTTTTGCATTTGGTGTCAAAAAAAAATTGTTCTCAAAAAACCTATTGGGATCTTGGCAATCTTTTCCTGCCCGTGGAGTCATGTGTTTTCTTCCCCGGGCACCAAAAAGGCTTGATTTTTAAAAACTGGAAGCAACACCATTTTTAGACATGGAATTGCATCCTGAATCTCGTGGTGAAGTCCGTTTTTGCATTTGGTGTCAAAAAAAATTTGGCTTCAAAAAACCTACTGGGAGCTTGGCAATCTTTTCCTGACCGCAGAGTCATGTGTTTTCTGCCCCGGGCACCAAAAAGGCTTGATTTTTAAAAACTGGAAGCAACACCAGTTTTAGACATGGAATTCCATCCTGAATCTCGTGGTGAAGTCCGTTTTTGCATTTGGTGTCAAAAAAAATTTGGCTTCAAAAAACCAATTCGGAGCTTGGCAATCTTTTCCTGACCGCGGAGTCATGTGTTTTGTTCCACGGGCACCAAAAAGGCTTGATTTTTAAAAACTGGAAGCAACACCATTTTTAGACATGGAATTGCATCCTGAATCTCATGGTGAAGTCCGTTTTTGCATTTGGTGTCAAAAAAAATTTGGCTTCAAAAAACCAATTAGGAGCTTGGCAATCTTTTCCTGACCGCGGAGTCATGTGTTTTCTTCCCAGGGCACCAAAAAGGCTTGATTTTTAAAAACTGGAAGCAACACCATTTTTAGACATGGAATTGCATCCTGAATCTCGTGGTGAAGTCCGTTTTTGCATTTGGTGTCAAAAAAAATTTGGCTTCAAAAAACTTATTGGGAGCTTGGCAATCTTTTCCTGACCGCGGAGTCATGCGTTTTCTTCCCCGGGCACCAAAAAGGCTTGATTTTTAAAAACTAGAAGAAACACCATTTTTAGACATGGAATGGCATCCTTAATTTCGTGGTGAAGTCCGTTTTTGCATTTGGTGTCAAAAAAAATTTGGCTTCAAAATTTGGCTTCAAAATTTGGCTTCAAAAAACCTATTGGGAGCTTGGCAAACTTTTCCTGACCGCGGAGTCATGTGTTTTCTTCCCCGGGCACCAAAAAGGCTTGATTTTTAAAAACTGGAAGCAACACCAGTTTTAGACATGGAATTCCATCCTGAATCTCGTGGTGAAGTCCGTTTTTGCATTTGGTGTCAAAAAAAATTTGGCTTCAAAAAACCAATTCGGAGCTTGGCAATCTTTTCCTGCCCGCGGAGTCATGTGTTTTCTTCCCGGGGCACAAAAAAGGCTTGATTTTTAAAAACTGGAAGCAAAACCATTTTTAGACATGGAATTGCATCCTGAATCTCGTGGTGAAGTCCGTTTTTGCATTTGGTGTCAAAAAAAAATTGTTCTCAAAAAACCTATTGGGATCTTGGCAATATTTTCCTGCCCGTGGAGTCATGTGTTTTCTTCCCCGGGCACCAAAAAGGCTTGATTTTTAAAAACTGGAAGCAACACCATTTTTAGACATGGAATTGCATCCTGAATCTCGTGGTGAAGTCCGTTTTTGCATTTGGTGTCAAAAAAAATTTGGCTTCAAAAAACCTATTGGGAGCTTGGCAATCTTTTCCTGACCGCAGAGTCATGTGTTTTCTGCCCCGGGCACCAAAAAGGCTTGATTTTTAAAAACTGGAAGCAACACCATTTTTAGACATGGAATTCCATCCTGAATCTCGTGGTGAAGTCCGTTTTTGCATTTGGTGACAAAAAAAATTTGGCTTCAAAAAACCTATTGGGAGGTTGGCAAACTTTTCCTGACCGCGGAGTCATGTGTTTTCTTCCCAGGGCACCAAAAAGGCTTGATTTTTAAAAACTGGAAGCAACACCATTTTTAGACATGGAATTGCATCCTGAATCTCGTGGTGAAGTCCGTTTTTGCATTTGGTGTCAAAAAAAATTTGGCTTCAAAAAACCTATTGGGAGCTTGGCAAACTTTTCCTGACCGCGGAGTCATGTGTTTTGTTCCACGGGCACCAAAAAGGCTTGATTTTTAAAAACTGGAAGCAACACCATTTTTAGACATGGAATTGCATCCTGAATCTCGTGGTGAAGTCCGTTTTTGCATTTGGTGTCAAAAAAAATTTGGCTTCAAAAAACCAATTAGGAGCTTGGCAATCTTTTCCTGACCGCGGAGTCATGTGTTTTCTTCCCCGGGCACCAAAAAGGCTTGATTTTTAAAAACTGGAAGCAACACCATTTTTAGACATGGAATTGCATCCTGAATCTCGTGGTGAAGTCCGTTTTTGCATTTGGTGTCAAAAAAAATTTGGCTTCAAAAAACCTATTGGGAGCTTGGCAATCTTTTCCTGACCGCGGAGTCATGCGTTTTCTTCCCCGGGCACCAAAAAGGCTTGATTTTTAAAAACTAGAAGAAACACCATTTTTAGACATGGAATGGCATCCTTAATTTCGTGGTGAAGTCCGTTTTTGCATTTGGTGTCAAAAAAAATTTGGCTTCAAAATTTGGCTTCAAAATTTGGCTTCAAAAAACCTATTGGGAGCTTGGCAATCTTTTCCTGACCGCGGAGTCATGCGTTTTCTTCCCCGGGCACCAAAAAGGCTTGATTTTTAAAAACTGGAAGCAACACCAGTTTTAGACATGGAATTCCATCCTGAATCTCGTGGTGAAGTCCGTTTTTGCATTTGGTGTCAAAAAAAAATTGTTCTCAAAAAACCTATTGGGATCTTGGCAATCTTTTCCTGCCCGTGGAGTCATGTGTTTTCTTCCCCGGGCACCAAAAAGGCTTGATTTTTAAAAACTGGAAGCAACACCATTTTTAGACATGGAATTGCATCCTGAATCTCGTGGTGAAGTCCGTTTTTGAATTTGGTGTCAAAAAAAATTTGGCTTCAAAAAACCTATTGGGAGCTTGGCAATCTTTTCCTGACCGCAGAGTCATGTGTTTGATGCCCCGGGCACCAAAAAGGCTTGATTTTTAAAAACTGGAAGCAACACCAGTTTTAGACATGGAATTCCATCCTGAATCTCGTGGTGAAGTCCGTTTTTGCATTTGGTGTCAAAAAAAAATTGTTCTCAAAAAACCTATTGGGATCTTGGCAATCTTTTCCTGCCCGTGGAGTCATGTGTTTTCTTCCCCGGGCACCAAAAAGGCTTGATTTTTAAAAACTGGAAGCAACACCATTTTTAGACATGGAATTGCATCCTGAATCTCGTGGTGAAGTCCGTTTTTGCATTTGGTGTCAAAAAAAATTTGGCTTCAAAAAACCATTTCGGAGCTTGGCAATCTTTTCCTGACCGCGGAGTCATGTGTTTTGTTCCCCGGGCACCAAAAAGGCTTGATTTTTAAGAACTGGAAGCAACACCATTTTTAGACATGGAATTGCATCCTGAATCTCGTGGTGAAGTCCGTTTTTGCATTTGGTGTCAAAAAAATTTGGCTTCAAAAAACCTATTGGGAGCTTGGCAATCTTTTCCTGACCGCAGAGTCATGTGTTTTCTTCCCCGGGCACCAAAAAGGCTTGATTTTTAAAAACTGGAAGCAACACCATTTTTAGACATGGAATTCCATCCTGAATCTCGTGGTGAAGTCCGTTTTTGCATTTGGTGTCAAAAAAAAATTGTTCTCAAAAAACCTATTGGGATCTTGGCAATCTTTTCCTGCCCGTGGAGTCATGTGTTTTCTTCCCCGGGCACCAAAAAGGCTTGATTTTTAAAAACTGGAAGCAACACCATTTTTAGACATGGAATTGCATCCTGAATCTCGTGGTGAAGTCCGTTTTTGCATTTGGTGTCAAAAAAAATTTGGCTTCAAAAAACCATTTCGGAGCTTGGCAATCTTTTCCTGACCGCGGAGTCATGTGTTTTGTTCCCCGGGCACCAAAAAGGCTTGATTTTTAAGAACTGGAAGCAACACCATTTTTAGACATGGAATTGCATCCTGAATCTCGTGGTGAAGTCCGTTTTTGCATTTGGTGTCAAAAAAATTTGGCTTCAAAAAACCTATTGGGAGCTTGGCAATCTTTTCCTGACCGCAGAGTCATGTGTTTTCTTCCCCGGGCACCAAAAAGGCTTGATTTTTAAAAACTGGAAGCAACACCATTTTTAGACATGGAATTCCATCCTGAATCTCGTGGTGAAGTCCGTTTTTGCATTTGGTGTCAAAAAAAATTTGGCTTCAACAAACCTATTGGGAGCTTGGCAAACTTTTCCTGACCGCGGAGTCATGTGTTTTCTTCCCAGGGCACCAAAAAGGCTTGATTTTTAAAAACTGGAAGCAACACCAGTTTTAGACATGGAATTCCATCCTGAATCTCGTGGTGAAGTCCGTTTTTGCATTTGGTGTCAAAAAAAAATTGTTCTCAAAAAACCTATTGGGCTCTTGGCAATCTTTTCCTGCCCGTGGAGTCATGTGTTTTCTTCCCCGGGCACCAAAAAGGCTTGATTTTTAAAAACTGGAAGCAACACCATTTTTAGACATGGAATTGCATCCTGAATCTCGTGGTGAAGTCCGTTTTTGAATTTGGTGTCAAAAAAAATTTGGCTTCAAAAAACCTATTGGGAGCTTGGCAATCTTTTCCTGACCGCAGAGTCATGTGTTTTCTGCCCCGGGCACCAAAAAGGCTTGATTTTTAAAAACTAGAAGAAACACCATTTTTAGACATGGAATGGCATCCTGAATCTCGTGGTGAAGTCCGTTTTTGCATTTGGTGTCAAAAAAAATTTGGCTTCAAAAAACCTATTGGGAGCTTGGCAAACTTTTCCTGACCGCGGAGTCATGTGTTTTCTTCCCCGGGCACCAAAAAGGCTTGATTTTTAAAAACTGGAAGCAACACCATTTTTAGACATGGAATTGCATCCTGAATCTCGTGGTGAAGTCCGTTTTTGCATTTGGTGTCAAAAAAAAATTGTTCTCAAAAAACCTATTGGGATCTTGGCAATCTTTTCCTGACCGTGGAGTCATGTGTTTTCTTCCCCGGGCACCAAAAAGGCTTGATTTTTAAAAACTGGAAGCAACACCATTTTTAGACATGGAATTGCATCCTGAATCTCGTGGTGAAGTCCGTTTTTGCATTTGGTGTCAAAAAAAATTTGGCTTCAAAAAACCTATTGGGAGCTTGGCAATCTTTTCCTGACCGCAGAGTCATGTGTTTTCTGCCCCGGGCACCAAAAAGGCTTGATTTTTAAAAACTGGAAGCAACACCATTTTTAGACATGGAATTGCATCCTGAATCTCGTGGTGAAGTCCGTTTTTGCATTTGGTGACAAAAAAAATTTGGCTTCAAAAAACCAATTCGGAGCTTGGCAATCTTTTCCTGACCGCGGAGTCATGTGTTTTGTTCCCCGGGCAACAAAAAGGCTTGATTTTTAAAAACTGGAAGCAACACCATTTTTAGACATGGAATTGCATCCTGAATCTCGTGGTGAAATCCGTTTTTGCATTTGGTGTCAAAAAAATTTGGCTTCAAAAAACCTATTGGGAGCTTGGCAATCTTTTCCTCACCGCAGAGTCATGTGTTTTCTTCCCCGGGCACCAAAAAGGCTTGATTTTTAAAAACTGGAAGCAACACCATTTTTAGACATGGAATTCCATCCTGAATCTCGTGGTGAAGTCCGTTTTTGCATTTGGTGTCAAAAAAAATTTGGCTTCAACAAACCTATTGGGAGCTTGGCAAACTTTTCCTGCACGCGGAGTCATGTGTTTTCTTCCCAGGGCACCAAAAAGGCTTGATTTTTAAAAACTGGAAGCAACACCAGTTTTAGACAGGGAATTCCATCCTGAATCTCGTGGTGAAGTCCGTTTTTGCATTTGGTGTCAAAAAAAATTTGGCTTCAAAAAACCAATTCGGAGCTTGGCAATCTTTTCCTGACCGCGGAGACATGTGTTTTGTTCCACGGGCACCAAAAAGGCTTGATTTTTAAAAACTGGAAGCAACACCATTTTTAGACATGGAATTGCATCCTGAATCTCGTGGTGAAGTCCGTTTTTGCATTTGGTGTCAAAAAAATTTCGCTTCAAAAAACCTATTGGGAGCTTGGCAATCTTTTCCTGACCGCAGAGTCATGTGTTTTCTTCCCCGGGCACCAAAAAGGCTTGATTTTTAAAAACTGGAAGCAACACCATTTTTAGACATGGAATTCCATCCTGAATCTCGTGGTGAAGTCCGTTTTTGCATTTGGTGTCAAAAAAAATTTGGCTTCAACAAACCTATTGGGAGCTTGGCAAACTTTTCCTGCACGCGGAGTCATGTGTTTTCTTCCCAGGGCACCAAAAAGGCTTGATTTTTAAAAACTGGAAGCAACACCAGTTTTAGACAGGGAATTCCATCCTGAATCTCGTGGTGAAGTCCGTTTTTGCATTTGGTGTCAAAAAAAATTTGGCTTCAAAAAACCAATTCGGAGCTTGGCAATCTTTTCCTGACCGCGGAGACATGTGTTTTGTTCCACGGGCACCAAAAAGGCTTGATTTTTAAAAACTGGAAGCAACACCATTTTTAGACATGGAATTCCATCCTGAATCTCATGGTGAAGTCCGTTTTTGCATTTGGTGTCAAAATAAATTTGGCTTCAAAAAACCTATTGGGAGCTTGGCAATCTTTTCCTGACCGCGGAGTCATGCGTTTTCTTCCCCGGGCACCAAAAAGGCTTGATTTTTAAAAACTAGAAGAAACACCATTTTTAGACATGGAATGGCATCCTGAATCTCGTGGTGAAGTCCGTTTTTGCATTTGGTGTCAAAAAAAATTTGGCTTCAAAAAACCTATTGGGAGCTTGGCAAACTTTTCCTGACCGCGGAGTCATGTGTTTTCTTCCCCGGGCACCAAAAAGGCTTGATTTTTAAAAACTGGAAGCAACACCAGTTTTAGACATGGAATTCCATCCTGAATCTCGTGGTGAAGTCCGTTTTTGCATTTGGTGTCAAAAAAAAATTGTTCTCAAAAAACCTATTGGGATCTTGGCAATCTTTTCCTGCCCGTGGAGTCATGTGTTTTCTTCCCCGGGCACCAAAAAGGCTTGATTTTTAAAAACTGGAAGCAACACCATTTTTAGACATGGAATTGCATCCTGAATCTCGTGGTGAAGTCCGTTTTTGAATTTGGTGTCAAAAAAAATTTGGCTTCAAAAAACCTATTGGGAGCTTGGCAATCTTTTCCTGACCGCAGAGTCATGTGTTTTCTACCCCGGGCACCAAAAAGGCTTGATTTTTAAAAACTGGAAGCAACACCAGTTTTAGACATGGAATTCCATCCTGAATCTCATGGTGAAGTCCGTTTTTGCATTTGGTGTCAAAAAAAAATTGTTCTCAAAAAACCTATTGGGATCTTGGCAATCTTTTCCTGCCCGCGGAGTCATGTGTTTTCTTCCCCGGGCACCAAAAAGGCTTGATTTTTAAAAACTGGAAGCAACACCATTTTTAGACATGGAATTGCATCCTGAATCTCGTGGTGAAGTCCGTTTTTGCATTTGGTGTCAAAAAAAATTTGGCTTCAAAAAACCTATTGGGAGCTTGGCAATCTTTTCCTGACCGCAGAGTCATGTGTTTTCTGCCCCGGGCACCAAAAAGGCTTGATTTTTAAAAACTGGAAGCAACACCATTTTTAGACATGGAATTGCATCCTGAATCTCGTCGTGAAGTCCGTTTTTGCATTTGGTGACAAAAAAAATTTGGCTTCAAAAAACCAATTCGGAGCTTGGCAATCTTTTCCTGACCGCGGAGTCATGTGTTTTGTTCCACGGGCACCAAAAAGGCTTGATTTTTAAAAACTGGAAGCAACACCATTTTTAGACATGGAATTGCATCCTGAATCTCGTGGTGAAGTCCGTTTTTGCATTTGGTGTCAAAAAAATTTGGCTTCAAAAAACCTATTGGGAGCTTGGCAATCTTTTCCTGACCGCAGAGTCATGTGTTTTCTTCCCCGGGCACCAAAAAGGCTTGATTTTTAAAAACTGGAAGCAACACCATTTTTAGACATGGAATTCCATCCTGAATCTCGTGGTGAAGTCCGTTTTTGCATTTGGTGTCAAAAAAAATTTGGCTTCAACAAACCTATTGGGAGCTTGGCAAACTTTTCCTGCACGCGGAGTCATGTGTTTTCTTCCCAGGGCACCAAAAAGGCTTGATTTTTAAAAACTGGAAGCAACACCAGTTTTAGACATGGAATTCCATCCTGAATCTCGTGGTGAAGTCCGTTTTTGCATTTGGTGTCAAAAAAAATTTGGCTTCAAAAAACCAATTCGGAGCTTGGCAATCTTTTCCTGACCGCGGAGACATGTGTTTTGTTCCACGGGCACCAAAAAGGCTTGATTTTTAAAAACTGGAAGCAACACCATTTTTAGACATGGAATTCCATCCTGAATCTCATGGTGAAGTCCGTTTTTGCATTTGGTGTCAAAATAAATTTGGCTTCAAAAAACCTATTGGGAGCTTGGCAATCTTTTCCTGACCGCGGAGTCATGCGTTTTCTTCCCCGGGCACCAAAAAGGCTTGATTTTTAAAAACTAGAAGAAACACCATTTTTAGACATGGAATGGCATCCTGAATCTCGTGGTGAAGTCCGTTTTTGCATTTGGTGTCAAAAAAAATTTGGCTTCAAAAAACCTATTGGGAGCTTGGCAAACTTTTCCTGACCGCGGAGTCATGTGTTTTCTTCCCCGGGCACCAAAAAGGCTTGATTTTTAAAAACTGGAAGCAACACCAGTTTTAGACATGGAATTCCATCCTGAATCTCGTGGTGAAGTCCGTTTTTGCATTTGGTGTCAAAAAAAAATTGTTCTCAAAAAACCTATTGGGATCTTGGCAATCTTTTCCTGCCCGTGGAGTCATGTGTTTTCTTCCCCGGGCACCAAAAAGGCTTGATTTTCAAAAACTGGAAGCAACACCATTTTTAGACATGGAATTGCATCCTGAATCTCGTGGTGAAGTCCGTTTTTGAATTTGGTGTCAAAAAAAATTTGGCTTCAAAAAACCTATTGGGAGCTTGGCAATCTTTTCCTGACCGCAGAGTCATGTGTTTTCTGCCCCGGGCACCAAAAAGGCTTGATTTTTAAAAACTAGAAGAAACACCATTTTTAGACATGGAATGGCATCCTGAATCTCGTGGTGAAGTCCGTTTTTGCATTTGGTGTCAAAAAAAATTTGGCTTCAAAAAACCTATTGGGAGCTTGGCAAACTTTTCCTGACCGCGGAGTCATGTGTTTTCTTCCCCGGGCACCAAAAAGGCTTGATTTTTAAAAACTGGAAGCAACACCATTTTTAGACATGGAATTGCATCCTGAATCTCGTGGTGAAGTCCGTTTTTGCATTTGGTGTCAAAAAAAAATTGTTCTCAAAAAACCTATTGGGATCTTGGCAATCTTTTACTGCCCGTGGAGTCATGTGTTTTCTTCCCCGGGCACCAAAAAGGCTTGATTTTTAAAAACTGGAAGCAACACCATTTTTAGACATGGAATTGCATCCTGAATCTCGTGGTGAAGTCCGTTTTTGCATTTGGTGTCAAAAAAAATTGGCTTCAAAAAACCTATTGGGAGCTTGGCAATCTTTTCCTGACCGCAGAGTCATGTGTTTTCTGCCCCGGGCACCAAAAAGGCTTGATTTTTAAAAACTGGAAGCAACACCATTTTTAGACATGGAATTGCATCCTGAATCTCGTGGTGAAGTCCGTTTTTGCATTTGGTGACAAAAAAAATTTGGCTTCAAAAAACCAATTCGGAGCTTGGCAATCTTTTCCTGACCGCGGAGTCATGTGTTTTCTTCCCCGGGCAACAAAAAGGCTTGATTTTTAAAAACTGGAAGCAACACCATTTTTAGACATGGAATTGCATCCTGAATCTCGTGGTGAAATCCGTTTTTGCATTTGGTGTCAAAAAAATTTGGCTTCAAAAAACCTATTGGGAGCTTGGCAATCTTTTCCTGACCGCAGAGTCATGTGTTTTCTTCCCCGGGCACCAAAAAGGCTTGATTTTTAAAAACTGGAAGCAACACCATTTTTAGACATGGAATTCCATCCTGAATCTCGTGGTGAAGTCCGTTTTTGCATTTGGTGTCAAAAAAAATTTGGCTTCAACAAACCTATTGGGAGCTTGGCAAACTTTTCCTGCACGCGGAGTCATGTGTTTTCTTCCCAGGGCACCAAAAAGGCTTGATTTTTAAAAACTGGAAGCAACACCAGTTTTAGACAGGGAATTCCATCCTGAATCTCGTGGTGAAGTCCGTTTTTGCATTTGGTGTCAAAAAAAATTTGGCTTCAAAAAACCAATTCGGAGCTTGGCAATCTTTTCCTGACCGCGGAGACATGTGTTTTGTTCCACGGGCACCAAAAAGGCTTGATTTTTAAAAACTGGAAGCAACACCATTTTTAGACATGGAATTGCATCCTGAATCTCGTGGTGAAGTCCGTTTTTGCATTTGGTGTCAAAAAAATTTGGCTTCAAAAAACCTATTGGGAGCTTGGCAATCTTTTCCTGACCGCAGAGTCATGTGTTTTCTTCCCCGGGCACCAAAAAGGCTTGATTTTTAAAAACTGGAAGCAACACCATTTTTAGACATGGAATTCCATCCTGAATCTCGTGGTGAAGTCCGTTTTTGCATTTGGTGTCAAAAAAAATTTGGCTTCAACAAACCTATTGGGAGCTTGGCAAACTTTTCCTGCACGCGGAGTCATGTGTTTTCTTCCCAGGGCACCAAAAAGGCTTGATTTTTAAAAACTGGAAGCAACACCAGTTTTAGACAGGGAATTCCATCCTGAATCTCGTGGTGAAGTCCGTTTTTGCATTTGGTGTCAAAAAAAATTTGGCTTCAAAAAACCAATTCGGAGCTTGGCAATCTTTTCCTGACCGCGGAGACATGTGTTTTGTTCCACGGGCACCAAAAAGGCTTGATTTTTAAAAACTGGAAGCAACACCATTTTTAGACATGGAATTGCATCCTGAATCTCGTGGTGAAGTCCGTTTTTGCATTTGGTGTCAAAAAAATTTGGCTTCAAAAAACCTATTGGGAGCTTGGCAATCTTTTCCTGACCGCAGAGTCATGTGTTTTCTTCCCCGGGCACCAAAAAGGCTTGATTTTTAAAAACTGGAAGCAACACCATTTTTAGACATGGAATTCCATCCTGAATCTCGTGGTGAAGTCCGTTTTTGCATTTGGTGTCAAAAAAAATTTGGCTTCAACAAACCTATTGGGAGCTTGGCAAACTTTTCCTGCACGCGGAGTCATGTGTTTTCTTCCCAGGGCACCAAAAAGGCTTGATTTTTAAAAACTGGAAGCAACACCAGTTTTAGACAGGGAATTCCATCCTGAATCTCGTGGTGAAGTCCGTTTTTGCATTTGGTGTCAAAAAAAATTTGGCTTCAAAAAACCAATTCGAAGCTTGGCAATCTTTTCCTGACCGCGGAGACATGTGTTTTGTTCCACGGGCACCAAAAAGGCTTGATTTTTAAAAACTGGAAGCAACACCATTTTTAGACATGGAATTCCATCCTGAATCTCATGGTGAAGTCCGTTTTTGCATTTGGTGTCAAAATAAATTTGGCTTCAAAAAACCTATTGGGAGCTTGGCAATCTTTTCCTGACCGCGGAGTCATGCGTTTTCTTCCCCGGGCACCAAAAAGGCTTGATTTTTAAAAACTAGAAGAAACACCATTTTTAGACATGGAATGGCATCCTGAATCTCGTGGTGAAGTCCGTTTTTGCATTTGGTGTCAAAACAAATTTGGCTTCAAAAAACCTATTGGGAGCTTGGCAAACTTTTCCTGACCGCGGAGTCATGTGTTTTCTTCCCCGGGCACCAAAAAGGCTTGATTTTTAAAAACTGGAAGCAACACCAGTTTTAGACATGGAATTCCATCCTGAATCTCGTGGTGAAGTCCGTTTTTGCATTTGGTGTCAAAAAAAAATTGTTCTCAAAAAACCTATTGGGATCTTGGCAATCTTTTCCTGCCCGTGGAGTCATGTGTTTTCTTCCCCGGGCACCAAAAAGGCTTGATTTTTAAAAACTGGAAGCAACACCATTTTTAGACATGGAATTGCATCCTGAATCTCGTGGTGAAGTCCGTTTTTGAATTTGGTGTCAAAAAAAATTTGGCTTCAAAAAACCTATTGGGAGCTTGGCAATCTTTTCCTGACCGCAGAGTCATGTGTTTTCTGCCCCGGGCACCAAAAAGGCTTGATTTTTAAAAACTGGAAGCAACACCAGTTTTAGACATGGAATTCCATCCTGAATCTCATGGTGAAGTCCGTTTTTGCATTTGGTGTCAAAAAAAAATTGTTCTCAAAAAACCTATTGGGATCTTGGCAATCTTTTCCTGCCCGCGGAGTCATGTGTTTTCTTCCCCGGGCACCAAAAAGGCTTGATTTTTAAAAACTGGAAGCAACACCATTTTTAGACATGGAATTGCATCCTGAATCTCGTGGTGAAGTCCGTTTTTGCATTTGGTGTCAAAAAAAATTTGGCTTCAAAAAACCTATTGGGAGCTTGGCAATCTTTTCCTGACCGCAGAGTCATGTGTTTTCTGCCCCGGGCACCAAAAAGGCTTGATTTTTAAAAACTGGAAGCAACACCATTTTTAGACATGGAATTGCATCCTGAATCTCGTCGTGAAGTCCGTTTTTGCATTTGGTGACAAAAAAAATTTGGCTTCAAAAAACCAATTCGGAGCTTGGCAATCTTTTCCTGACCGCGGAGTCATGTGTTTTGTTCCACGGGCACCAAAAAGGCTTGATTTTTAAAAACTGGAAGCAACACCATTTTTAGACATGGAATTGCATCCTGAATCTCGTGGTGAAGTCCGTTTTTGCATTTGGTGTCAAAAAAATTTGGCTTCAAAAAACCTATTGGGAGCTTGGCAATCTTTTCCTGACCGCAGAGTCATGTGTTTTCTTCCCCGGGCACCAAAAAGGCTTGATTTTTCAAAACTGGAAGCAACACCATTTTTAGACATGGAATTCCATCCTGAATCTCGTGGTGAAGTCCGTTTTTGCATTTGGTGTCAAAAAAAATTTGGCTTCAACAAACCTATTGGGAGCTTGGCAAACTTTTCCTGCACGCGGAGTCATGTGTTTTCTTCCCAGGGCACCAAAAAGGCTTGATTTTTAAAAACTGGAAGCAACACCAGTTTTAGACATGGAATTCCATCCTGAATCTCGTGGTGAAGTCCGTTTTTGCATTTGGTGTCAAAAAAAATTTGGCTTCAAAAAACCAATTCGGAGCTTGGAAATCTTTTCCTGACCGCGGAGTCATGTGTTTTGTTCCACGGGCACCAAAAAGGCTTGATTTTTAAAAACTGGAAGCAACACCATTTTTAGACATGGAATTCCATCCTGAATCTCGTGGTGAAGTCCGTTTTTGCATTTGGTGTCAAAAAAAATTTGGCTTCAAAAAAACCTATTGGGAGCTTGGCAATCTTTTCCTGACCGCAGAGTCATGTGTTTTCTTCCCAGGGCACCAAAAAGGTTTGATTTTTAAAAACTGGAAGCAACACCATTTTTAGACATGGAATTGCATCCTGAATCTCGTGGTGAAGTCCGTTTTTGCATTTGGTGTCAAAAAAAATTTGGCTTCAAAAAACCTATTGGGAGCTTGGCAAACTTTTCCTGACCGCGGAGTCATGTGTTTTCTTCCCCGGGCACCAAAAAGGCTTGATTTTTAAAAACTGGAAGCAACACCAGTTTTAGACATGGAATTCCATCCTGAATCTCGTGGTGAAGTCCGTTTTTGCATTTGGTGTCAAAAAAAATTTGGCTTCAAAAAACCAATTCGGAGCTTGGCAATCTTTTCCTGCCCGCGGAGTCATGTGTTTTCTTCCCGGGGCACAAAAAAGGCTTGATTTTTAAAAACTGGAAGCAAAACCATTTTTAGACATGGAATTGCATCCTGAATCTCGTGGTGAAGTCCGTTTTTGCATTTGGTGTCAAAAAAAATTTGGCTTCAAAAAACCTATTGGGATCTTGGCAATCTTTTCCTGACCGCGGAGTCATGTGTTTTGTTCCACGGGCACCAAAAAGGATTGATTTTTAAAAACTGGAAGCAACACCATTTTTAGACATGGAATTCCATCCTGAATCTCATGGTGAAGTCCGTTTTTGCATTTGGTGTCAAAAAAAATTTGGCTTCAAAAAACCTATTGGGAGCTTGGCAATCTTTTCCTGACCGCGGAGTCATGCGTTTTCTTCCCCGGGCACCAAAAAGCTTGATTTTTAAAAACTAGAAGAAACACCATTTTTAGACATGGAATGGCATCCTGAATCTCGTGGTGAAGTCCGTTTTTGCATTTGGTGTCAAAAAAAATTTGGTTTCAAAAAACCTATTGGGAGCTTGGCAAACTTTTCCTGACCGCGGAGTCATGTGTTTTCTTCCCCTGGCACCAAAAAGGCTTGATTTTCAAAAACTGGAAGCAACAAAAGTTTTAGACATGGAATTCCATCCTGAATCTCGTGGTGAAGTCCGTTTTTGCATTTGGTGTCAAAAAAAAAATTGTTCTCAAAAAACCTATTGGGATCTTGGCAATCTTTTCCTGCCCGTGGAGTCATGTGTTTTCTTCCCCTGGCACCAAAAAGGCTTGATTTTCAAAAACTGGAAGCAACACCAGTTTTAGACATGGAATTCCATCCTGAATCTCGTGGTGAAGTCCGTTTTTGCATTTGGTGTCAAAAAAAAATTGTTCTCAAAAAACCTATTGGGATCTTGGCAATCTTTTCCTGCCCGTGGAGTCATGTGTTTTCTTCCCCGGGCACCAAAAAGGCTTGATTTTTAAAAACTGGAAGCAACACCAGTTTTAGACATGGAATTCCATCCTGAATCTCGTGGTGAAGTCCGTTTTTGCATTTGGTGTCAAAAAAAATTTGGCTTCAAAAAACCAATTTGGAGCTTGGCAATCTTTTCCTGCCCGCGGAGTCATGTGTTTTCTTCCCGGGGCACAAAAAAGGCTTGATTTTTAAAAACTGGAAGCAAAACCATTTTTAGACATGGAATTGCATCCTGAATCTCGTGGTGAAGTCCGTTTTTGCATTTGGTGTCAAAAAAAATTTGGCTTCAAAAAACCTATTGGGATCTTGGCAATCTTTTCCTGACCGCGGAGTCATGTGTTTTGTTCCACGGGCACCAAAAAGGATTGATTTTTAAAAACTGGAAGCAACACCATTTTTAGACATGGAATTCCATCCTGAATCTCATGGTGAAGTCCGTTTTTGCATTTGGTGTCAAAAAAAATTTGGCTTCAAAAAACCTATTGGGAACTTGGCAATCTTTTCCTGACCGCGGAGTCATGCGTTTTCTTCCCCGGGCACCAAAAAGCTTGATTTTTAAAAACTAGAAGAAACACCATTTTTAGACATGGAATGGCATCCTGAATCTCGTGGTGAAGTCCGTTTTTGCATTTGGTGTCAAAAAAAATTTGGCTTCAAAAAACCTATTGGGAGCTTGGCAAACTTTTCCTGACCGCGGAGTCATGTGTTTTCTTCCCCTGGCACCAAAAAGGCTTGATTTTCAAAAACTGGAAGCAACACCAGTTTTAGACATGGAATTCCATCCTGAATCTCGTGGTGAAGTCCGTTTTTGCATTTGGTGTAAAAAAAAATTGTTCTCAAAAAACCTATTGGGATCTTGGCAATCTTTTCCTGCCCGTGGAGTCATGTGTTTTCTTCCCCTGGCACCAAAAAGGCTTGATTTTCAAAAACTGGAAGCAACACCAGTTTTAGACATGGAATTCCATCCTGAATCTCGTGGTGAAGTCCGTTTTTGCATTTGGTGTCAAAAAAAAATTGTTCTCAAAAAACCTATTGGGATCTTGGCAATCTTTTCCTGACTGCAGAGTCATGTGTTTTCTTCCCCGGGCACCAAAAAGGCTTGATTTTTAAAAACTGGAAGCAACACCATTTTTAGACATGGAATTCCATCCTGAATCTCGTGGTGAAGTCCGTTTTTGCATTTGGTGTCAAAAAAAAATTGTTCTCAAAAAACCTATTGGGAGCTTGGCAATCTTTTCCTGACTGCAGAGTCATGTGTTTTCTTCCCCGGGCACCAAAAAGGCTTGATTTTTAAAAACTGGAAGCAACACCATTTTTAGACATGGAATTCCATCCTGAATCTCGTGGTGAAGTCCGTTTTTGCATTTGGTGTCAAAAAAAATTTGGCTTCAACAAACCTATTGGGAGCTTGGCAAACTTTTCCTGCACGCGGAGTCATGTGTTTTCTTCCCAGGGCACCAAAAAGGCTTGATTTTTAAAAACTGGAAGCAACACCAGTTTTAGACATGGAATTCCATCCTGAATCTCGTGGTGAAGTCCGTTTTTGCATTTGGTGTCAAAAAAAATTTGGCTTCAAAAAACCAATTCGGAGCTTGGAAATCTTTTCCTGACCGCGGAGTCATGTGTTTTGTTCCACGGGCACCAAAAAGGCTTGATTTTTAAAAACTGGAAGCAACACCATTTTTAGACATGGAATTCCATCCTGAATCTCGTGGTGAAGTCCGTTTTTGCATTTGGTGTCAAAAAAAATTTGGCTTCAAAAAAACCTATTGGGAGCTTGGCAATCTTTTCCTGACCGCAGAGTCATGTGTTTTCTTCCCCGGGCACCAAAAAGGTTTGATTTTTAAAAACTGGAAGCAACACCATTTTTAGACATGGAATTGCATCCTGAATCTCGTGGTGAAGTCCGTTTTTGCATTTGGTGTCAAAAAAAATTTGGCTTCAAAAAACCTATTGGGAGCTTGGCAAACTTTTCCTGACCGCGGAGTCATGTGTTTTCTTCCCCTGGCACCAAAAAGGCTTGATTTTCAAAAACTGGAAGCAACACCAGTTTTAGACATGGAATTCCATCCTGAATCTCGTGGTGAAGTCCGTTTTTGCATTTGGTGTAAAAAAAAATTGTTCTCAAAAAACCTATTGGGATCTTGGCAATCTTTTCCTGCCCGTGGAGTCATGTGTTTTCTTCCCCTGGCACCAAAAAGGCTTGATTTTCAAAAACTGGAAGCAACACCAGTTTTAGACATGGAATTCCATCCTGAATCTCGTGGTGAAGTCCGTTTTTGCATTTGGTGTCAAAAAAAAATTGTTCTCAAAAAACCTATTGGGATCTTGGCAATCTTTTCCTGCCCGTGGAGTCATGTGTTTTCTTCCCCGGGCACCAAAAAGGCTTGATTTTTAAAAACTGGAAGCAACACCAGTTTTAGACATGGAATTCCATCCTGAATCTCGTGGTGAAGTCCGTTTTTGCATTTGGTGTCAAAAAAATTTGGCTTCAAAAAACCTATTGGGAGCTTGGCAATCTTTTCCTGACTGCAGAGTCATGTGTTTTCTTCCCCGGGCACCAAAAAGGCTTGATTTTTAAAAACTGGAAGCAACACCATTTTTAGACATGGAATTCCATCCTGAATCTCGTGGTGAAGTCCGTTTTTGCATTTGGTGTCAAAAAAAATTTGGCTTCAACAAACCTATTGGGAGCTTGGCAAACTTTTCCTGCACGCGGAGTCATGTGTTTTCTTCCCAGGGCACCAAAAAGGCTTGATTTTTAAAAACTGGAAGCAACACCAGTTTTAGACATGGAATTCCATCCTGAATCTCGTGGTGAAGTCCGTTTTTGCATTTGGTGTCAAAAAAAATTTGGCTTCAAAAAACCAATTCGGAGCTTGGAAATCTTTTCCTGACCGCGGAGTCATGTGTTTTGTTCCACGGGCACCAAAAAGGCTTGATTTTTAAAAACTGGAAGCAACACCATTTTTAGACATGGAATTCCATCCTGAATCTCGTGGTGAAGTCCGTTTTTGCATTTGGTGTCAAAAAAAATTTGGCTTCAAAAAAACCTATTGGGAGCTTGGCAATCTTTTCCTGACCGCAGAGTCATGTGTTTTCTTCCCCGGGCACCAAAAAGGTTTGATTTTTAAAAACTGGAAGCAACACCATTTTTAGACATGGAATTGCATCCTGAATCTCGTGGTGAAGTCCGTTTTTGCATTTGGTGTCAAAAAAAATTTGGCTTCAAAAAACCTATTGGGAGCTTGGCAAACTTTTCCTGACCGCGGAGTCATGTGTTTTCTTCCCCGGGCACCAAAAAGGCTTGATTTTTAAAAACTGGAAGCAACACCAGTTTTAGACATGGAATTCCATCCTGAATCTCGTGGTGAAGTCCGTTTTTGCATTTGGTGTCAAAAAAAATTTGGCTTCAAAAAACCAATTCGGAGCTTGGCAATCTTTTCCTGCCCGCGGAGTCATGTGTTTTCTTCCCGGGGCACAAAAAAGGCTTGATTTTTAAAAACTGGAAGCAAAACCATTTTTAGACATGGAATTGCATCCTGAATCTCGTGGTGAAGTCCGTTTTTGCATTTGGTGTCAAAAAAAATTTGGCTTCAAAAAACCTATTGGGATCTTGGCAATCTTTTCCTGACCGCGGAGTCATGTGTTTTGTTCCACGGGCACCAAAAAGGATTGATTTTTAAAAACTGGAAGCAACACCATTTTTAGACATGGAATTCCATCCTGAATCTCATGGTGAAGTCCGTTTTTGCATTTGGTGTCAAAAAAAATTTGGCTTCAAAAAACCTATTGGGAGCTTGGCAAACTTTTCCTGACCGCGGAGTCATGTGTTTTCTTCCCCTGGCACCAAAAAGGCTTGATTTTCAAAAACTGGAAGCAACACCAGTTTTAGACATGGTATTCCATCCTGAATCTCGTGGTGAAGTCCGTTTTTGCATTTGGTGTCAAAAAAAAATTGTTCTCAAAAAACCTATTGGGATCTTGGCAATCTTTTCCTGCCCGTGGAGTCATGTGTTTTCTTCCCCTGGCACCAAAAAGGCTTGATTTTCAAAAACTGGAAGCAACACCAGTTTTAGACATGGAATTCCATCCTGAATCTCGTGGTGAAGTCCGTTTTTGCATTTGGTGTCAAAAAAAAATTGTTCTCAAAAAACCTATTGGGATCTTGGCAATCTTTTCCTGCCCGTGGAGTCATGTGTTTTCTTCCCCGGGCACAAAAAAGGCTTGATTTTTAAAAACTGGAAGCAACACCATTTTTAGACATGGAATTCCATCCTGAATCTCGTGGTGAAGTCCGTTTTTGCATTTGGTGTCAAAAAAATTTGGCTTCAAAAAACCTATTGGGAGCTTGGCAATGTTTTCCTGACCGCAGAGTCATGTGTTTTCTTCCCCGGGCACCAAAAAGGCTTGATTTTTAAAAACTGGAAGCAACACCATTTTTAGACATGGAATTCCATCCTGAATCTCGTGGTGAAGTCCGTTTTTGCATTTGGTGTCAAAAAAAATTTGGCTTCAACAAACCTATTGGGAGCTTGGCAAACTTTTCCTGCACGCGGAGTCATGTGTTTTCTTCCCAGGGCACCAAAAAGGCTTGATTTTTAAAAACTGGAAGCAACACCAGTTTTAGACATGGAATTCCATCCTGAATCTCGTGGTGAAGTCCGTTTTTGCATTTGGTGTCAAAAAAAATTTGGCTTCAAAAAACCAATTCGGAGCTTGGAAATCTTTTCCTGACCGCGGAGTCATGTGTTTTGTTCCACGGGCACCAAAAAGGCTTGATTTTTAAAAACTGGAAGCAACACCATTTTTAGACATGGAATTCCATCCTGAATCTCGTGGTGAAGTCCGTTTTTGCATTTGGTGTCAAAAAAAATTTGGCTTCAAAAAAACCTATTGGGAGCTTGGCAATCTTTTCCTGACCGCAGAGTCATGTGTTTTCTTCCCCGGGCACCAAAAAGGTTTGATTTTTAAAAACTGGAAGCAACACCATTTTTAGACATGGAATTGCATCCTGAATCTCGTGGTGAAGTCCGTTTTTGCATTTGGTGTCAAAAAAAATTTGGCTTCAAAAAACCTATTGGGAGCTTGGCAAACTTTTCCTGACCGCGGAGTCATGTGTTTTCTTCCCCGGGCACCAAAAAGGCTTGATTTTTAAAAACTGGAAGCAACACCAGTTTTAGACATGGAATTCCATCCTGAATCTCGTGGTGAAGTCCGTTTTTGCATTTGGTGTCAAAAAAAATTTGGCTTCAAAAAACCAATTCGGAGCTTGGCAATCTTTCCCTGCCCGCGGAGTCATGTGTTTTCTTCCCGGGGCACAAAAAAGGCTTGATTTTTAAAAACTGGAAGCAAAACCATTTTTAGACATGGAATTGCATCCTGAATCTCGTGGTGAAGTCCGTTTTTGCATTTGGTGTCAAAAAAAATTTGGCTTCAAAAAACCTATTGGGAGCTTGGCAAACTTTTCCTGACCGCGGAGTCATGTGTTTTCTTCCCCTGGCACCAAAAAGGCTTGATTTTCAAAAACTGGAAGCAACACCAGTTTTAGACATGGAATTCCATCCTGAATCTCGTGGTGAAGTCCGTTTTTGCATTTGGTGTAAAAAAAAATTGTTCTCAAAAAACCTATTGGGATCTTGGCAATCTTTTCCTGCCCGTGGAGTCATGTGTTTTCTTCCCCTGGCACCAAAAAGGCTTGATTTTCAAAAACTGGAAGCAACACCAGTTTTAGACATGGAATTCCATCCTGAATCTCGTGGTGAAGTCCGTTTTTGCATTTGGTGTCAAAAAAAAATTGTTCTCAAAAAACCTATTGGGATCTTGGCAATCTTTTCCTGCCCGTGGAGTCATGTGTTTTCTTCCCCGGGCACCAAAAAGGCTTGATTTTTAAAAACTGGAAGCAACACCAGTTTTAGACATGGAATTCCATCCTGAATCTCGTGGTGAAGTCCGTTTTTGCATTTGGTGTCAAAAAAATTTGGCTTCAAAAAACCTATTGGGAGCTTGGCAATCTTTTCCTGACTGCAGAGTCATGTGTTTTCTTCCCCGGGCACCAAAAAGGCTTGATTTTTAAAAACTGGAAGCAACACCATTTTTAGACATGGAATTCCATCCTGAATCTCGTGGTGAAGTCCGTTTTTGCATTTGGTGTCAAAAAAAATTTGGCTTCAACAAACCTATTGGGAGCTTGGCAAACTTTTCCTGCACGCGGAGTCATGTGTTTTCTTCCCAGGGCACCAAAAAGGCTTGATTTTTAAAAACTGGAAGCAACACCAGTTTTAGACATGGAATTCCATCCTGAATCTCGTGGTGAAGTCCGTTTTTGCATTTGGTGTCAAAAAAAATTTGGCTTCAAAAAACCAATTCGGAGCTTGGAAATCTTTTCCTGACCGCGGAGTCATGTGTTTTGTTCCACGGGCACCAAAAAGGCTTGATTTTTAAAAACTGGAAGCAACACCATTTTTAGACATGGAATTCCATCCTGAATCTCATGGTGAAGTCCGTTTTTGCATTTGGTGTCAAAAAAAATTTGGCTTCAAAAAACCTATTGGGAGCTTGGCAAACTTTTCCTGACCGCGGAGTCATGTGTTTTCTTCCCCTGGCACCAAAAAGGCTTGATTTTCAAAAACTGGAAGCAACACCAGTTTTAGACATGGTATTCCATCCTGAATCTCGTGGTGAAGTCCGTTTTTGCATTTGGTGTCAAAAAAAAATTGTTCTCAAAAAACCTATTGGGATCTTGGCAATCTTTTCCTGCCCGTGGAGTCATGTGTTTTCTTCCCCTGGCACCAAAAAGGCTTGATTTTCAAAAACTGGAAGCAACACCAGTTTTAGACATGGAATTCCATCCTGAATCTCGTGGTGAAGTCCGTTTTTGCATTTGGTGTCAAAAAAAAATTGTTCTCAAAAAACCTATTGGGATCTTGGCAATCTTTTCCTGCCCGTGGAGTCATGTGTTTTCTTCCCCGGGCACAAAAAAGGCTTGATTTTTAAAAACTGGAAGCAACACCATTTTTAGACATGGAATTCCATCCTGAATCTCGTGGTGAAGTCCGTTTTTGCATTTGGTGTCAAAAAAATTTGGCTTCAAAAAACCTATTGGGAGCTTGGCAATGTTTTCCTGACCGCAGAGTCATGTGTTTTCTTCCCCGGGCACCAAAAAGGCTTGATTTTTAAAAACTGGAAGCAACACCATTTTTAGACATGGAATTCCATCCTGAATCTCGTGGTGAAGTCCGTTTTTGCATTTGGTGTCAAAAAAAATTTGGCTTCAACAAACCTATTGGGAGCTTGGCAAACTTTTCCTGCACGCGGAGTCATGTGTTTTCTTCCCAGGGCACCAAAAAGGCTTGATTTTTAAAAACTGGAAGCAACACCAGTTTTAGACATGGAATTCCATCCTGAATCTCGTGGTGAAGTCCGTTTTTCCATTTGGTGTCAAAAAAAATTTGGCTTCAAAAAACCAATTCGGAGCTTGGAAATCTTTTCCTGACCGCGGAGTCATGTGTTTTGTTCCACGGGCACCAAAAAGGCTTGATTTTTAAAAACTGGAAGCAACACCATTTTTAGACATGGAATTCCATCCTGAATCTCGTGGTGAAGTCCGTTTTTGCATTTGGTGTCAAAAAAAATTTGGCTTCAAAAAAACCTATTGGGAGCTTGGCAATCTTTTCCTGACCGCAGAGTCATGTGTTTTCTTCCCCGGGCACCAAAAAGGTTTGATTTTTAAAAACTGGAAGCAACACCATTTTTAGACATGGAATTGCATCCTGAATCTCGTGGTGAAGTCCGTTTTTGCATTTGGTGTCAAAAAAAATTTGGCTTCAAAAAACCTATTGGGAGCTTGGCAAACTTTTCCTGACCGCGGAGTCATGTGTTTTCTTCCCCGGGCACCAAAAAGGCTTGATTTTTAAAAACTGGAAGCAACACCAGTTTTAGACATGGAATTCCATCCTGAATCTCGTGGTGAAGTCCGTTTTTGCATTTGGTGTCAAAAAAAATTTGGCTTCAAAAAACCAATTCGGAGCTTGGCAATCTTTCCCTGCCCGCGGAGTCATGTGTTTTCTTCCCGGGGCACAAAAAAGGCTTGATTTTTAAAAACTGGAAGCAAAACCATTTTTAGACATGGAATTGCATCCTGAATCTCGTGGTGAAGTCCGTTTTTGCATTTGGTGTCAAAAAAAATTTGGCTTCAAAAAACCTATTGGGAGCTTGGCAAACTTTTCCTGACCGCGGAGTCATGTGTTTTCTTCCCCTGGCACCAAAAAGGCTTGATTTTCAAAAACTGGAAGCAACACCAGTTTTAGACATGGAATTCCATCCTGAATCTCGTGGTGAAGTCCGTTTTTGCATTTGGTGTAAAAAAAAATTGTTCTCAAAAAACCTATTGGGATCTTGGCAATCTTTTCCTGCCCGTGGAGTCATGTGTTTTCTTCCCCTGGCACCAAAAAGGCTTGATTTTCAAAAACTGGAAGCAACACCAGTTTTAGACATGGAATTCCATCCTGAATCTCGTGGTGAAGTCCGTTTTTGCATTTGGTGTCAAAAAAAAATTGTTCTCAAAAAACCTATTGGGATCTTGGCAATCTTTTCCTGCCCGTGGAGTCATGTGTTTTCTTCCCCGGGCACCAAAAAGGCTTGATTTTTAAAAACTGGAAGCAACACCAGTTTTAGACATGGAATTCCATCCTGAATCTCGTGGTGAAGTCCGTTTTTGCATTTGGTGTCAAAAAAATTTGGCTTCAAAAAACCTATTGGGAGCTTGGCAATCTTTTCCTGACTGCAGAGTCATGTGTTTTCTTCCCCGGGCACCAAAAAGGCTTGATTTTTAAAAACTGGAAGCAACACCATTTTTAGACATGGAATTCCATCCTGAATCTCGTGGTGAAGTCCGTTTTTGCATTTGGTGTCAAAAAAAATTTGGCTTCAACAAACCTATTGGGAGCTTGGCAAACTTTTCCTGCACGCGGAGTCATGTGTTTTCTTCCCAGGGCACCAAAAAGGCTTGATTTTTAAAAACTGGAAGCAACACCAGTTTTAGACATGGAATTCCATCCTGAATCTCGTGGTGAAGTCCGTTTTTGCATTTGGTGTCAAAAAAAATTTGGCTTCAAAAAACCAATTCGGAGCTTGGAAATCTTTTCCTGACCGCGGAGTCATGTGTTTTGTTCCACGGGCACCAAAAAGGCTTGATTTTTAAAAACTGGAAGCAACACCATTTTTAGACATGGAATTCCATCCTGAATCTCGTGGTGAAGTCCGTTTTTGCATTTGGTGTCAAAAAAAATTTGGCTTCAAAAAAACCTATTGGGAGCTTGGCAATCTTTTCCTGACCGCAGAGTCATGTGTTTTCTTCCCCGGGCACCAAAAAGGTTTGATTTTTAAAAACTGGAAGCAACACCATTTTTAGACATGGAATTGCATCCTGAATCTCGTGGTGAAGTCCGTTTTTGCATTTGGTGTCAAAAAAAATTTGGCTTCAAAAAACCTATTGGGAGCTTGGCAAACTTTTCCTGACCGCGGAGTCATGTGTTTTCTTCCCCGGGCACCAAAAAGGCTTGATTTTTAAAAACTGGAAGCAACACCAGTTTTAGACATGGAATTCCATCCTGAATCTCGTGGTGAAGTCCGTTTTTGCATTTGGTGTCAAAAAAAATTTGGCTTCAAAAAACCAATTCGGAGCTTGGCAATCTTTTCCTGCCCGCGGAGTCATGTGTTTTCTTCCCCTGGCACCAAAAAGGCTTGATTTTCAAAAACTGGAAGCAACACCAGTTTTAGACATGGAATTCCATCCTGAATCTCGTGGTGAAGTCCGTTTTTGCATTTGGTGTCAAAAAAAAATTGTTCTCAAAAAACCTATTGGGATCTTGGCAATCTTTTCCTGCCCGTGGAGTCATGTGTTTTCTTCCCCGGGCACAAAAAAGGCTTGATTTTTAAAAACTGGAAGCAACACCATTTTTAGACATGGAATTCCATCCTGAATCTCGTGGTGAAGTCCGTTTTTGCATTTGGTGTCAAAAAAAAATTGTTCTCAAAAAACCTATTGGGATCTTGGCAATCTTTTCCTGCCCGTGGAGTCATGTGTTTTCTTCCCCTGGCACCAAAAAGGCTTGATTTTCAAAAACTGGAAGCAACACCAGTTTTAGACATGGAATTCCATCCTGAATCTCGTGGTGAAGTCCGTTTTTGCATTTGGTGTCAAAAAAAAATTGTTCTCAAAAAACCTATTGGGATCTTGGCAATCTTTTCCTGCCCGTGGAGTCATGTGTTTTCTTCCCCGGGCACAAAAAAGGCTTGATTTTTAAAAACTGGAAGCAACACCATTTTTAGACATGGAATTCCATCCTGAATCTCGTGGTGAAGTCCGTTTTTGCATTTGGTGTCAAAAAAATTTGGCTTCAAAAAACCTATTGGGAGCTTGGCAATGTTTTCCTGACCGCAGAGTCATGTGTTTTCTTCCCCGGGCACCAAAAAGGCTTGATTTTTAAAAACTGGAAGCAACACCATTTTTAGACATGGAATTCCATCCTGAATCTCGTGGTGAAGTCCGTTTTTGCATTTGGTGTCAAAAAAAATTTGGCTTCAACAAACCTATTGGGAGCTTGGCAAACTTTTCCTGCACGCGGAGTCATGTGTTTTCTTCCCAGGGCACCAAAAAGGCTTGATTTTTAAAAACTGGAAGCAACACCAGTTTTAGACATGGAATTCCATCCTGAATCTCGTGGTGAAGTCCGTTTTTGCATTTGGTGTCAAAAAAAATTTGGCTTCAAAAAACCAATTCGGAGCTTGGAAATCTTTTCCTGACCGCGGAGTCATGTGTTTTGTTCCACGGGCACCAAAAAGGCTTGATTTTTAAAAACTGGAAGCAACACCATTTTTAGACATGGAATTCCATCCTGAATCTCGTGGTGAAGTCCGTTTTTGCATTTGGTGTCAAAAAAAATTTGGCTTCAAAAAAACCTATTGGGAGCTTGGCAATCTTTCCCTGACCGCAGAGTCATGTGTTTTCTTCCCCGGGCACCAAAAAGGTTTGATTTTTAAAAACTGGAAGCAACACCATTTTTAGACATGGAATTGCATCCTGAATCTCGTGGTGAAGTCCGTTTTTGCATTTGGTGTCAAAAAAAATTTGGCTTCAAAAAACCTATTGGGAGCTTGGCAAACTTTTCCTGACCGCGGAGTCATGTGTTTTCTTCCCTGGGCACCAAAAAGGCTTGATTTTTAAAAACTGGAAGCAACACCAGTTTTAGACATGGAATTCCATCCTGAATCTCGTGGTGAAGTCCGTTTTTGCATTTGGTGTCAAAAAAAATTTGGCTTCAAAAAACCAATTCGGAGCTTGGCAATCTTTCCCTGCCCGCGGAGTCATGTGTTTTCTTCCCGGGGCACAAAAAAGGCTTGATTTTTAAAAACTGGAAGCAAAACCATTTTTAGACATGGAATTGCATCCTGAATCTCGTGGTGAAGTCCGTTTTTGCATTTGGTGTCAAAAAAAATTTGGCTTCAAAAAACCTATTGGGATCTTGGCAATCTTTTCCTGACCGCGGAGTCATGTGTTTTGTTCCACGGGCACCAAAAAGGATTGATTTTTAAAAACTGGAAGCAACACCATTTTTAGACATGGAATTCCATCCTGAATCTCGTGGTGAAGTCCGTTTTTGCATTTGGTGTCAAAAAAAATTTGGCTTCAAAAAACCTATTGGGAGCTTGGCAAACTTTTCCTGACCGCGGAGTCATGTGTTTTCTTCCCCTGGCACCAAAAAGGCTTGATTTTCAAAAACTGGAAGCAACACCAGTTTTAGACATGGAATTCCATCCTGAATCTCGTGGTGAAGTCCGTTTTTGCATTTGGTGTCAAAAAAAAATTGTTCTCAAAAAACCTATTGGGATCTTGGCAATCTTTTCCTGCCCGTGGAGTCATGTGTTTTCTTCCCCGGGCACCAAAAAGGCTTGATTTTTAAAAACTGGAAGCAACACCATTTTTAGACATGGAATTCCATCCTGAATCTCGTGGTGAAGTCCGTTTTTGCATTTGGTGTCAAAAAAAATTTGGCTTCAAAAAACCTATTGGGAGCTTGGCAATCTTTTCCTGACCGCAGAGTCATGTGTTTTCTGCCCCGGGCACCAAAAAGGCTTGATTTTTAAAAACTGGAAGCAACACCATTTTTAGACATGGAATTCCATCCAGAATCTCGTGGTGAAGTCCGTTTTTGCATTTGGTGACAAAAAAAATTTGGCTTCAAAAAACCTATTGGGAGGTTGGCAAACTTTTCCTGACCGCGGAGTCATGTGTTTTCTTCCCAGGGCACCAAAAAGGCTTGATTTTTAAAAACTGGAAGCAACACCAGTTTTAGACATGGAATTCCATCCTGAATCTCGTGGTGAAGTCCGTTTTTGCATTTGGTGTCAAAAAAAATTTGGCTTCAAAAAACCAATTCGGAGCTTGGCAATCTTTTCCTGACCGCGGAGTCATGTGTTTTGTTCCACGGGCACCAAAAAGGCTTGATTTTTAAAAACTGGAAGCAACACCATTTTTAGACATGGAATTCCATCCTGAATCTCGTGGTGAAGTCCGTTTTTGCATTTGGTGTCAAAAAAAATTTGGCTTCAAAAAACCTATTGGGAGCTTGGCAATCTTTTCCTGACCGCGGAGTCATGCGTTTTCTTCCCCGGGCACCAAAAAGCTTGATTTTTAAAAACTAGAAGAAACACCATTTTTAGACATGGAATGGCATCCTGAATCTCGTGGTGAAGTCCGTTTTTGCATTTGGTGTCAAAAAAAATTTGGCTTCAAAAAACCTATTGGGAGCTTGGCAAACTTTTCCTGACCGCGGAGTCATGTGTTTTCTTCCCCTGGCACCAAAAAGGCTTGATTTTCAAAAACTGGAAGCAACACCAGTTTTAGACATGGAATTCCATCCTGAATCTCGTGGTGAAGTCCGTTTTTGCATTTGGTGTCAAAAAAAAATTGTTCTCAAAAAACCTATTGGGATCTTGGCAATCTTTTCCTGCCCGTGGAGTCATGTGTTTTCTTCCCCGGGCACCAAAAAGGCTTGATTTTTAAAAACTGGAAGCAACACCATTTTTAGACATGGAATTCCATCCTGAATCTCGTGGTGAAGTCCGTTTTTGCATTTGGTGTCAAAAAAAATTTGGCTTCAAAAAACCTATTGGGAGCTTGGCAATCTTTTCCTGACCGCAGAGTCATGTGTTTTCTGCCCCGGGCACCAAAAAGGCTTGATTTTTAAAAACTGGAAGCAACACCATTTTTAGACATGGAATTCCATCCAGAATCTCGTGGTGAAGTCCGTTTTTGCATTTGGTGACAAAAAAAATTTGGCTTCAAAAAACCTATTGGGAGGTTGGCAAACTTTTCCTGACCGCGGAGTCATGTGTTTTCTTCCCAGGGCACCAAAAAGGCTTGATTTTTAAAAACTGGAAGCAACACCAGTTTTAGACATGGAATTCCATCCTGAATCTCGTGGTGAAGTCCGTTTTTGCATTTGGTGTCAAAAAAAATTTGGCTTCAAAAAACCAATTCGGAGCTTGGCAATCTTTTCCTGACCGCGGAGTCATGTGTTTTGTTCCACGGGCACCAAAAAGGCTTGATTTTTAAAAACTGGAAGCAACACCATTTTTAGACATGGAATTCCATCCTGAATCTCGTGGTGAAGTCCGTTTTTGCATTTGGTGTCAAAAAAAATTTGGCTTCAAAAAAACCTATTGGGAGCTTGGCAATCTTTTCCTGACTGCGGAGTCATGTGTTTTCTTCCCCGGGCACCAAAAAGGCTTGATTTTTAAAAACTGGAAGCAACACCATTTTTAGACATGGAATTGCATCCTGAATCTCGTGGTGAAGTCCGTTTTTGCATTTGGTGTCAAAAAAAATTTGGCTTCAAAAAACCTATTGGGAGCTTGGCAAACTTTTCCTGACCGCGGAGTCATGTGTTTTCTTCCCAGGGCACCAAAAAGGCTTGATTTTTAAAAACTGGAAGCAACAACAGTTTTAGACATGGAATTCCATCCTGAATCTCGTGGTGAAGTCTGTTTTTGCATTTGGTGTCAAAGAAAATTTGGCTTCAAAAAACCTATTGGGATCTTGGCAATCTTTTCCTGCCCGCGGAGTCATGTGTTTTCTTCCCGGGGCACCAAAAAGGCTTGATTTTTAAAAACTGGAAGCAAAACCATGTTTAGACATGGAATTGCATCCTGAATCTCGTGGTGAAGTCCGTTTTTGCATTTGGTGTCAAAAAAAATTTGGCTTCAAAAAACCAATTCGGAGCTTGGCAATCTTTTCCTGACCGCGGAGTCATGTGTTTTGTTCCACGGGCACCAAAAAGGCTTGATTTTTAAAAACTGGAAGCAACACCATTTTTAGACATGGAATTGCATCCTGAATCTCGTGGTGAAGTCCGTTTTTGCATTTGGTGTCAAAAAAAATTTGGCTTCAAAAAACCAATTAGGAGCTTGGCAATCTTTTCCTGACCGCGGAGTCATGTGTTTTCTTCCCCGGGCACCAAAAAGGCTTGATTTTTAAAAACTGGAAGCAACACCATTTTTAGACATGGAATTGCATCCTGAATCTCGTGGTGAAGTCCGTTTTTGCATTTGGTGTCAAAAAAAATTTGGCTTCAAAAAACCTATTGGGAGCTTGGCAATCTTTTCCTGACCGCGGAGTCATGCGTTTTCTTCCCCGGGCACCAAAAAGGCTTGATTTTTAAAAACTGGAAGCAACACCAGTTTTAGACATGGAATTCCATCCTGAATCTCGTGGTGAAGTCCGTTTTTGCATTTGGTGTCAAAAAAAAATTGTTCTCAAAAAACCTATTGGGATCTTGGCAATCTTTTCCTGCCCGTGGAGTCATGTGTTTTCTTCCCCGGGCACCAAAAAGGCTTGATTTTTAAAAACTGGAAGCAACACCATTTTTAGACATGGAATTGCATCCTGAATCTCGTGGTGAAGTCCGTTTTTGCATTTGGTGTCAAAAAAAATTTGGCTTCAAAAAACCTATTGGGAGCTTGGCAATCTTTTCCTGACCGCAGAGTCATGTGTTTTCTGCCCCGGGCACCAAAAAGGCTTGATTTTTAAAAACTGGAAGCAACACCATTTTTAGACATGGAATTCCATCCTGAATCTCGTGGTGAAGTCCGTTTTTGCATTTGGTGTCAAAAAAAATTTGGCTTCAAAAAACCTATTGGGATCTTGGCAATCTTTTCCTGCCCGCGGAGTCATGTGTTTTCTTCCCGGGGCACCAAAAAGGCTTGATTTTTAAAAACTGGAAGCAAAACTATGTTTAGACATGGAATTGCATCCTGAATCTCGTGGTGAAGTCCGTTTTTGCATTTGGTGTCAAAAAAAATTTGGCTTCAAAAAACCAATTCGGAGCTTGGCAATCTTTTCCTGACCACGGAGTCATGTGTTTTGTTCCACGGGCACCAAAAAGGCTTGATTTTTAAAAACTGGAAGCAACACCATTTTTAGACATGGAATTGCATCCTGAATCTCGTGGTGAAGTCCGTTTTTGCATTTGGTGTCAAAAAAAATTTGGCTTCAAAAAACCTATTGGGATCTTGGCAATCTTTTCCTGCCCGTGGAGTCATGTGTTTTCTTCCCCGGGCACCAAAAAGGCTTGATTTTTAAAAACTGGAAGCAACACCATTTTTAGACATGGAATTGCATCCTGAATCTCGTGGTGAAGTCCGTTTTTGCATTTGGTGTCAAAAAAAATTTGGCTTCAAAAAACCTATTGGGAGCTTGGCAATCTTTTCCTGACCGCAGAGTCATGTGTTTTCTGCCCCGGGCACCAAAAAGGCTTGATTTTTAAAAACTGGAAGCAACACCATTTTTAGACATGGAATTCCATCCTGAATCTCGTGGTGAAGTCCATTTTTGCATTTGGTGACAAAAAAAATTTGGCTTCAAAAAACCTATTGGGAGGTTGGCAAACTTTTCCTGACCGCGGAGTCATGTGTTTTCTTCCCAGGGCACCAAAAAGGCTTGATTTTTAAAAACTGGAAGCAACACCAGTTTTAGACATAGAATTCCATCCTGAATCTCGTGGTGAAGTCCGTTTTTGCATTTGGTGTCAAAAAAAATTTGGCTTCAAAAAACCAGTTCGGAGCTTGGCAATCATTTCCTGACCGCGGAGTCATGTGTTTTGTTCCACGGGCACCAAAAAGGCTTGATTTTTAAAAACTGGAAGCAACACCATTTTTAGACATGGAATTCCATCCTGAATCTCGTGGTGAAGTCCGTTTTTGCATTTGGTGTCAAAAAAAATTTGGCTTCAAAAAAACCTATTGGGAGCTTGGCAATCTTTTCCTGACTGCGGAGTCATGTGTTTTCTTCCCCGGGCACCAAAAAGGCTTGATTTTTAAAAACTGGAAGCAACACCATTTTTAGACATGGAATTGCATCCTGAATCTCGTGGTGAAGTCCGTTTTTGCATTTGGTGTCAAAAAAAATTTGGCTTCAAAAAACCTATTGGGAGCCTGGCAAACTTTTCCTGACCGCGGAGTCATGTGTTTTCTTCCCAGGGCACCAAAAAGGCTTGATTTTTAAAAACTGGAAGCAACAACAGTTTTAGACATGGAATTCCATCCTGAATCTCGTGGTGAAGTCCGTTTTTGCATTTGGTGTCAAAAGAAATTTGGCTTCAAAAAACCTATTGGGAGCTTGGCAAACTTTTCCTGACCGCGGAGTCATGTGTTTTCTTCCCAGGGCACCAAAAAGGCTTGATTTTTAAAAACTGGAAGCAACAACAGTTTTAGACATGGAATTCCATCCTGAATCTCGTGGTGAAGTCCGTTTTTGCATTTGGTGTCAAAAAAAATTTGGCTTCAAAAAACCTATTGGGATCTTGGCAATCTTTTCCTGCCAGCGGAGTCATGTGTTTTCTTCCCGGGGCACCAAAAAGGCTTGATTTTTAAAAACTGGAAGCAAAACCATGTTTAGACATGGAATTGCATCCTGAATCTCGTGGTGAAGTCCGTTTTTGCATTTGGTGTCAAAAAAAATTTGGCTTCAAAAAACCAATTCGGAGCTTGGCAATCTTTTCCTGACCGTGGAGTCATGTGTTTTGTTCCACGGGCACCAAAAAGGCTTGATTTTTAAAAACTGGAAGCAACACCATTTTTAGACATGGAATTGCATCCTGAATCTCGTGGTGAAGTCCGTTTTTGCATTTGGTGTCAAAAAAAATTTGGCTTCAAAAAACCAATTAGGAGCTTGGCAATCTTTTCCTGACCGCGGAGTCATGTGTTTTCTTCCCCGGGCACCAAAAAGGCTTGATTTTTAAAAACTGGAAGCAACACCATTTTTAGACATGGAATTGCATCCTGAATCTCGTGGTGAAGTCCGTTTTTGCATTTGGTGTCAAAAAAAATTTGGCTTCAAAAAACCTATTGGGAGCTTGGCAATCTTTTCCTGACCGCGGAGTCATGCGTTTTCTTCCCCGGGCACCAAAAAGGCTTGATTTTTAAAAGCTAGAAGAAACACCATTTTTAGACATGGAATGGCATCCTGAATTTCGTGGTGAAGTCCGTTTTTGCATTTGGTGTCAAAAAAAATTTGGCTTCAAAATTTGGCTTCAAAATTTGGCTTCAAAAAACCTATTGGGAGCTTGGCAAACTTTTCCTGACCGCGGAGTCATGTGTTTTCTTCCCCGGGCACCAAAAAGGCTTGATTTTCAAAAACTGGAAGCAACACCAGTTTTAGACATGGAATTGCATCCTGAATCTCGTGGTGAAGTCCGTTTTTGCATTTGGTGTCAAAAAAAATTTGGCTTCAAAAAACCAATTCGGAGCTTGGCAATCTTTTCCTGACCACGGAGTCATGTGTTTTGTTCCACGGGCACCAAAAAGGCTTGATTTTTAAAAACTGGAAGCAACACCATTTTTAGACATGGAATTCCATCCTGAATCTCGTGGTGAAGTCCGTTTTTGCATTTGGTGTCAAAAAAAATTTGGCTTCAAAAAACCTATTGGGATCTTGGGAATCTTTTCCTGCCCGTGGAGTCATGTGTTTTCTTCCCCGGGCACCAAAAAGGCTTGATTTTTAAAAACTGGAAGCAACACCCTTTTTAGACATGGAATTGCATCCTGAATCTCGTGGTGAAGTCCGTTTTTGCATTTGGTGTCAAAAAAAATTTGGCTTCAAAAAAACCTATTGGGAGCTTGGCAATCTTTTCCTGACTGCAGAGTCATGTGTTTTCTTCCCCGGGCACCAAAAAGGCTTGATTTTTAAAAACTGGAAGCAACACCATTTTTAGACATGGAATTGCATCCTGAATCTCGTGGTGAAGTCCGTTTTTGCATTTGGTGTCAAAAAAAATTTGGCTTCAAAAAACCTATTGGGATCTTGGCAATCTTTTCCTGACTGCGGAGTCATGTGTTTTCTTCCCCGGGCACCAAAAAGGCTTGATTTTTAAAAACTGGAAGCAACACCATTTTTAGACATGGAATTGCATCCTGAATCTCGTGGTGAAGTCCGTTTTTGCATTTGGTGTCAAAAAAAATTTGGCTTCAAAAAACCTATTGGGAGCCTGGCAAACTTTTCCTGACCGCGGAGTCATGTGTTTTCTTCCCAGGGCACCAAAAAGGCTTGATTTTTAAAAACTGGAAGCAACAACAGTTTTAGACATGGAATTCCATCCTGAATCTCGTGGTGAAGTCCGTTTTTGCATTTGGTGTCAAAAGAAATTTGGCTTCAAAAAACCTATTGGGAGCTTGGCAAACTTTTCCTGACCGCGGAGTCATGTGTTTTCTTCCCAGGGCACCAAAAAGGCTTGATTTTTAAAAACTGGAAGCAACAACAGTTTTAGACATGGAATTCCATCCTGAATCTCGTGGTGAAGTCCGTTTTTGCATTTGGTGTCAAAAAAAATTTGGCTTCAAAAAACCTATTGGGATCTTGGCAATCTTTTCCTGCCAGCGGAGTCATGTGTTTTCTTCCCGGGGCACCAAAAAGGCTTGATTTTTAAAAACTGGAAGCAAAACCATGTTTAGACATGGAATTGCATCCTGAATCTCGTGGTGAAGTCCGTTTTTGCATTTGGTGTCAAAAAAAATTTGGCTTCAAAAAACCAATTCGGAGCTTGGCAATCTTTTCCTGACCGTGGAGTCATGTGTTTTGTTCCACGGGCACCAAAAAGGCTTGATTTTTAAAAACTGGAAGCAACACCATTTTTAGACATGGAATTGCATCCTGAATCTCGTGGTGAAGTCCGTTTTTGCATTTGGTGTCAAAAAAAATTTGGCTTCAAAAAACCAATTAGGAGCTTGGCAATCTTTTCCTGACCGCGGAGTCATGTGTTTTCTTCCCCGGGCACCAAAAAGGCTTGATTTTTAAAAACTGGAAGCAACACCATTTTTAGACATGGAATTGCATCCTGAATCTCGTGGTGAAGTCCGTTTTTGCATTTGGTGTCAAAAAAAATTTGGCTTCAAAAAACCTATTGGGAGCTTGGCAATCTTTTCCTGACCGCGGAGTCATGCGTTTTCTTCCCCGGGCACCAAAAAGGCTTGATTTTTAAAAGCTAGAAGAAACACCATTTTTAGACATGGAATGGCATCCTGAATTTCGTGGTGAAGTCCGTTTTTGCATTTGGTGTCAAAAAAAATTTGGCTTCAAAATTTGGCTTCAAAATTTGGCTTCAAAAAACCTATTGGGAGCTTGGCAAACTTTTCCTGACCGCGGAGTCATGTGTTTTCTTCCCCGGGCACCAAAAAGGCTTGATTTTCAAAAACTGGAAGCAACACCAGTTTTAGACATGGAATTGCATCCTGAATCTCGTGGTGAAGTCCGTTTTTGCATTTGGTGTCAAAAAAAATTTGGCTTCAAAAAACCAATTCGGAGCTTGGCAATCTTTTCCTGACCACGGAGTCATGTGTTTTGTTCCACGGGCACCAAAAAGGCTTGATTTTTAAAAACTGGAAGCAACACCATTTTTAGACATGGAATTCCATCCTGAATCTCGTGGTGAAGTCCGTTTTTGCATTTGGTGTCAAAAAAAATTTGGCTTCAAAAAACCTATTGGGATCTTGGGAATCTTTTCCTGCCCGTGGAGTCATGTGTTTTCTTCCCCGGGCACCAAAAAGGCTTGATTTTTAAAAACTGGAAGCAACACCCTTTTTAGACATGGAATTGCATCCTGAATCTCGTGGTGAAGTCCGTTTTTGCATTTGGTGTCAAAAAAAATTTGGCTTCAAAAAAACCTATTGGGAGCTTGGCAATCTTTTCCTGACTGCAGAGTCATGTGTTTTCTTCCCCGGGCACCAAAAAGGCTTGATTTTTAAAAACTGGAAGCAACACCATTTTTAGACATGGAATTGCATCCTGAATCTCGTGGTGAAGTCCGTTTTTGCATTTGGTGTCAAAAAAAATTTGGCTTCAAAAAACCTATTGGGAGCTTGGCAAACTTTTCCTGACCGCGGAGTCATGTGTTTTCTTCCCAGGGCACCAAAAAGGCTTGATTTTTAAAAACTGGAAGCAACAACAGTTTTAGACATGGAATTCCATCCTGAATCTCGTGGTGAAGTCTGTTTTTGCATTTGGTGTCAAAAAAAATTTGGCTTCAAAAAACCTATTGGGATCTTGGCAATCTTTTCCTGCCCGCGGAGTCATCTGTTTTCTTCCCGGGGCACCAAAAAGGCTTGATTTTTAAAAACTGGAAGCAAAACCATGTTTAGACATGGAATTGCATCCTGAATCTCGTGGTGAAGTCCGTTTTTGCATTTGGTGTCAAAAAAAATTTGGCTTCAAAAAACCAATTCGGAGCTTGGCAATCTTTTCCTGACCGCGGAGTCATGTGTTTTCTTCCCAGGGCACCAAAAAGGCTTGATTTTTAAAAACTGGAAGCAACAACAGTTTTAGACATGGAATTCCATCCTGAATCTCGTGGTGAAGTCCGTTTTTGCATTTGGTGTCAAAAAAAATTTGGCTTCAAAAAACCTATTGGGATCTTGGCAATCTTTTCCTGACCGCGGAGTCATGTGTTTTCTTCCCCGGGCACCAAAAAGGCTTGATTTTTAAAAACTGGAAGCAAAACCATGTTTAGACATGGAATTGCATCCTGAATCTCGTGGTGAAGTCCGTTTTTGCATTTGGTGTCAAAAAAAATTTGGCTTCAAAAAACCTATTGGGAGCTTGGCAATCTTTTCCTGACCGCGGAGTCATGCGTTTTCTTCCACGGGCACCAAAAAGGCTTGATTTTTAAAAACTGGAAGCAACACCAGTTTTAGACATGGAATTGCATCCTGAATCTCGTGGTGAAGTCCGTTTTTGCATTTGGTGTCAAAAAAAATTGTTCTCAAAAAACCTATTGGGAGCTTGGCAAACTTTTCCTGACCGCGGAGTCATGTGTTTTCTTCCCCGGGCACCAAAAAGGCTTGATTTTTAAAAACTGGAAGCAACACCAGTTTTAGACATGGAATTGCATCCTGAATCTCGTGGTGAAGTCCGTTTTTGCATTTGGTGTCAAAAAAAATTTGGCTTCAAAAAACCAATTCGGAGCTTGGCAATCTTTTCCTGACCGCGGAGTCATGTGTTTTCTTCCCCGGGCACCAAAAAGGCTTGATTTTTAAAAACTGGAAGCAACACCATTTTTAGACATGGAATGGCATCCTGAATCTCGTGGTGAAGTCCGTTTTTGCATTTGGTGTCAAAAAAAATTTGGCTTCAAAAAACCTATTGGGAGCTTGGCAAACTTTTCCTGACCGCGGAGTCATGTGTTTTCTTCCCAGGGCACCAAAAAGGCTTGATTTTTAAAAACTGGAAGCAACACCAGTTTTAGACATGGAATTCCATCCTGAATCTCGTGGTGAAGTCCGTTTTTGCATTTGGTGTCAAAAAGAATTTGGCTTCAAAAAACCTATTGGGATCTTGGCAATCTTTTCCTGCCCGCGGAGTCTTGTGTTTTCTTCCCGGGGCACCAAAAAGGCTTGATTTTTAAAAACTGGAAGCAAAACCATTTTTAGACATAGAATTGCATCCTGAATCTCGTGGTGAAGTCCGTTTTTGCATTTGGTGTTAAAAAAAAATTGGCTTCAAATAACCAATTCGGAGCTTGGCAATCTTTTCCTGACCGCGGAGTCATGTGTTTTGTTCCACGGGCACCAAAAAGGCTTGATTTTTAAAAACTGGAAGCAACACCATTTTTAGACATGGAATTCCATCCTGAATCTCATGGTGAAGTCCGTTTTTGCATTTGGTGTCAAAAAAAATTTGGCTTCAAAAAACCTATTGGGATCTTGGCAATCTTTTCCTGACCGCGGAGTCATGCGTTTTCTTCCCCGGGCACCAAAAAGGCTTGATTTTTAAAAACTAGAAGAAACACCATTTTTAGACATGGAATGGCATCCTGAATCTCGTGGTGAAGTCCGTTTTTGCATTTGGTGTCAAAAAAAATTTGGCTTCAAAAAACCTATTGGGAGCTTGGCAAACTTTTCCTGACCGCGGAGTCATATGTTTTCTTCCCCGGGCACCAAAAAGGCTTGATTTTTAAAAACTGGAAGCAACACCATTTTTAGACATGGAATTGCATCCTGAATCTCGTGGTGAAGTCCGTTTTTGCATTTGGTGTCAAAAAAAATTTGGCTTCAAAAAACTTATTGGGAGGTTGGCAATCTTTTCCTGACCGCAGAGTCATGTGTTTTCTTCCCCGGGCACCAAAAAGGCTTGATTTTTAAAAACTGGAAGCAACACCATTTTTAGACATGGAATTCCATCCTGAATCTCGTGGTGAAGTCCGTTTTTGCATTTGGTGTCAAAAAAAATTTGGCTTCAAAAAACCTATTGGGAGCTTGGCAATCTTTTCCTGACCGCGGAGTCATGTGTTTTCTTCCCCGGGCACCAAAAAGGCTTGATTTTTAAAAACTGGAAGCAACACCATTTTTAGACATGGAATTGCATCCTGAATCTCGTGGTGAAGTCCGTTTTTGCATTTGGTGTCAAAAAAAATTTGGCTTCAAAAAACCTATTGGGAGCTTGGCAAACTTTTCCTGACCGCGGAGTCATGTGTTTTGTTCCACGGGCACCAAAAAGGCTTGATTTTTAAAAACTGGAAGCAACACCATTTTTAGACATGGAATTCCATCCTGAATCTCGTGGTGAAGTCCGTTTTTGCATTTGGTGTCAAAAAAAATTTGGCTTCAAAAAAACCTATTGGGAGCTTGGCAATCTTTTCCTGACTGCGGAGTCATGTGTTTTCATCCCCGGGCACCAAAAAGGCTTGATTTTTAAAAACTGGAAGCAACACCATTTTTAGACATGGAATTGCATCCTGAATCTCGTGGTGAAGTCCGTTTTTGCATTTGGTGTCAAAAAAAATTTGGCTTCAAAAAACCTATTGGGAGCTTGGCAAACTTTTCCTGCCCGCGGAGTCATGTGTTTTCTTCCCAGGGCACCAAAAAGGCTTGATTTTTAAAAACTGGAAGCAACAACAGTTTTAGACATGGAATTGCATCCTGAATCTCGTGGTGAAGTCCGTTTTTGCATTTGGTGTCAAAAAAAATTTGGCTTCAAAAAACCAATTCGGAGCTTGGCAATCTTTTCCTGACCGCGGAGTCATGTGTTTTCTTCCCAGGGCACCAAAAAGGCTTGATTTTTAAAAACTGGAAGCAACAACAGTTTTAGACATGGAATTCCATCCTGAATCTCGTGGTGAAGTCCGTTTTTGCATTTGGTGTCAAAAAAAATTTGGCTTCAAAAAACCTATTGGGATCTTGGCAATCTTTTCCTGACCGCGGAGTCATGTGTTTTCTTCCCCGGGCACCAAAAAGGCTTGATTTTTAAAAACTGGAAGCAAAACCATGTTTAGACATGGAATTGCATCCTGAATCTCGTGGTGAAGTCCGTTTTTGCATTTGGTGTCAAAAAAAATTTGGCTTCAAAAAACCTATTGGGAGCTTGGCAATCTTTTCCTGACCGCGGAGTCATGCGTTTTCTTCCACGGGCACCAAAAAGGCTTGATTTTTAAAAACTGGAAGCAACACCAGTTTTAGACATGGAATTGCATCCTGAATCTCGTGGTGAAGTCCGTTTTTGCATTTGGTGTCAAAAAAAATTGTTCTCAAAAAACCTATTGGGAGCTTGGCAAACTTTTCCTGACCGGGGAGTCATGTGTTTTCTTCCCCGGGCACCAAAAAGGCTTGATTTTTAAAAACTGGAAGCAACACCATTTTTAGACATGGAATGGCATCCTGAATCTCGTGGTGAAGTCCGTTTTTGCATTTGGTGTCAAAAAAAATTTGGCTTCAAAAAACCAATTCGGAGCTTGGCAATCTTTTCCTGACCGGGGAGTCATGTGTTTTCTTCCCCGGGCACCAAAAAGGCTTGATTTTTAAAAACTGGAAGCAACACCATTTTTAGACATGGAATGGCATCCTGAATCTCGTGGTGAAGTCCGTTTTTGCATTTGGTGTCAAAAAAAATTTGGCTTCAAAAAACCTATTGGGAGCTTGGCAAACTTTTCCTGACCGCGGAGTCATGTGTTTTCTTCCCAGGGCACCAAAAAGGCTTGATTTTTAAAAACTGGAAGCAACACCAGTTTTAGACATGGAATTCCATCCTGAATCTCGTGGTGAAGTCCGTTTTTGCATTTGGTGTCAAAAAGAATTTGGCTTCAAAAAACCTATTGGGATCTTGGCAATCTTTTCCTGCCCGCGGAGTCTTGTGTTTTCTTCCCGGGGCACCAAAAAGGCTTGATTTTTAAAAACTGGAAGCAAAACCATTTTTAGACATAGAATTGCATCCTGAATCTCGTGGTGAAGTCCGTTTTTGCATTTGGTGTTAAAAAAAAATTGGCTTCAAATAACCAATTCGGAGCTTGGCAATCTTTTCCTGACCGCGGAGTCATGTGTTTTGTTCCACGGGCACCAAAAAGGCTTGATTTTTAAAAACTGGAAGCAACACCATTTTTAGACATGGAATTCCATCCTGAATCTCATGGTGAAGTCCGTTTTTGCATTTGGTGTCAAAAAAAATTTGGCTTCAAAAAACCTATTGGGATCTTGGCAATCTTTTCCTGACCGCGGAGTCATGCGTTTTCTTCCCCGGGCACCAAAAAGGCTTGATTTTTAAAAACTAGAAGAAACACCATTTTTAGACATGGAATGGCATCCTGAATCTCGTGGTGAAGTCCGTTTTTGCATTTGGTGTCAAAAAAAATTTGGCTTCAAAAAACCTATTGGGAGCTTGGCAAACTTTTCCTGACCGCGGAGTCATATGTTTTCTTCCCCGGGCACCAAAAAGGCTTGATTTTTAAAAACTGGAAGCAACACCATTTTTAGACATGGAATTGCATCCTGAATCTCGTGGTGAAGTCCGTTTTTGCATTTGGTGTCAAAAAAAATTTGGCTTCAAAAAACTTATTGGGAGGTTGGCAATCTTTTCCTGACCGCAGAGTCATGTGTTTTCTTCCCCGGGCACCAAAAAGGCTTGATTTTTAAAAACTGGAAGCAACACCATTTTTAGACATGGAATTCCATCCTGAATCTCGTGGTGAAGTCCGTTTTTGCATTTGGTGTCAAAAAAAATTTGGCTTCAAAAAACCTATTGGGAGCTTAGCAATCTTTTCCTGACCGCGGAGTCATGTGTTTTCTTCCCCGGGCACCAAAAAGGCTTGATTTTTAAAAACTGGAAGCAACACCATTTTTAGACATGGAATTGCATCCTGAATCTCGTGGTGAAGTCCGTTTTTGCATTTGGTGTCAAAAAAAATTTGGCTTCAAAAAACCTATTGGGAGCTTGGCAAACTTTTCCTGACCGCGGAGTCATGTGTTTTCTTCCCCGGGCACCAAAAAGGCTTGATTTTTAAAAACTGGAAGCAACACCATTTTTAGACATGGAATGGCATCCTGAATCTCATGGTGAAGTCCGTTTTTGCATTTGGTGTCAAAAAAAATTTGGCTTCAAAAAACCTATTGGGAGCTTGGCAAACTTTTCCTGACCGCGGAGTCATGTGTTTTCTTCCCAGGGCACCAAAAAGGCTTGATTTTTAAAAACTGGAAGCAACACCAGTTTTAGACATGGAATTCCATCCTGAATCTCGTGGTGAAGTCCGTTTTTGCATTTGGTGTCAAAAAGAATTTGGCTTCAAAAAACCTATTGGGATCTTGGCAATCTTTTCCTGCCCGCGGAGTCTTGTGTTTTCTTCCCGGGGCACCAAAAAGGCTTGATTTTTAAAAACTGGAAGCAAAACCATTTTTAGACATAGAATTGCATCCTGAATCTCGTGGTGAAGTCCGTTTTTGCATTTGGTGTTAAAAAAAAATTGGCTTCAAATAACCAATTCGGAGCTTGGCAATCTTTTCCTGACCGCGGAGTCATGTGTTTTGTTCCACGGGCACCAAAAAGGCTTGATTTTTAAAAACTGGAAGCAACACCATTTTTAGACATGGAATTCCATCCTGAATCTCATGGTGAAGTCCGTTTTTGCATTTGGTGTCAAAAAAAATTTGGCTTCAAAAAACCTATTGGGATCTTGGCAATCTTTTCCTGACCGCGGAGTCATGCGTTTTCTTCCCCGGGCACCAAAAAGGCTTGATTTTTAAAAACTAGAAGAAACACCATTTTTAGACATGGAATGGCATCCTGAATCTCGTGGTGAAGTCCGTTTTTGCATTTGGTGTCAAAAAAAATTTGGCTTCAAAAAACCTATTGGGAGCTTGGCAAACTTTTCCTGACCGCGGAGTCATATGTTTTCTTCCCCGGGCACCAAAAAGGCTTGATTTTTAAAAACTGGAAGCAACACCATTTTTAGACATGGAATTGCATCCTGAATCTCGTGGTGAAGTCCGTTTTTGCATTTGGTGTCAAAAAAAATTTGGCTTCAAAAAACTTATTGGGAGGTTGGCAATCTTTTCCTGACCGCAGAGTCATGTGTTTTCTTCCCCGGGCACCAAAAAGGCTTGATTTTTAAAAACTGGAAGCAACACCATTTTTAGACATGGAATTCCATCCTGAATCTCGTGGTGAAGTCCGTTTTTGCATTTGGTGTCAAAAAAAATTTGGCTTCAAAAAACCTATTGGGAGCTTAGCAATCTTTTCCTGACCGCGGAGTCATGTGTTTTCTTCCCCGGGCACCAAAAAGGCTTGATTTTTAAAAACTGGAAGCAACACCATTTTTAGACATGGAATTGCATCCTGAATCTCGTGGTGAAGTCCGTTTTTGCATTTGGTGTCAAAAAAAATTTGGCTTCAAAAAACCTATTGGGAGCTTGGCAAACTTTTCCTGACCGCGGAGTCATGTGTTTTGTTCCACGGGCACCAAAAAGGCTTGATTTTTAAAAACTGGAAGCAACACCATTTTTAGACATGGAATTCCATCCTGAATCTCGTGGTGAAGTCCGTTTTTGCATTTGGTGTCAAAAAAAATTTGGCTTCAAAAAAACCTATTGGGAGCTTGGCAATCTTTTCCTGACTGCGGAGTCATGTGTTTTCATCCCCGGGCACCAAAAAGGCTTGATTTTTAAAAACTGGAAGCAACACCATTTTTAGACATGGAATTGCATCCTGAATCTCGTGGTGAAGTCCGTTTTTGCATTTGGTGTCAAAAAAAATTTGGCTTCAAAAAACCTATTGGGAGCTTGGCAAACTTTTCCTGCCCGCGGAGTCATGTGTTTTCTTCCCCGGGCACCAAAAAGGCTTGATTTTTAAAAACTAGAAGAAACACCATTTTTAGACATGGAATGGCATCCTGAATTTCGTGGTGAAGTCCGTTTTTGCATTTGGTGTCAAAAAAAATTTGGCTTCAAAATTTGGCTTCAAAAAACCTATTGGGAGCTTGGCAAACTTTTCCTGACCGCGGAGTCATGTGTTTTCTTCCCCGGGCACCAAAAAGGCTTGATTTTTAAAAACTGGAAGCAACACCAGTTTTAGACGTGGAATTCCATCCTGAATCTCGTGGTGAAGTCCGTTTTTGCATTTGGTGTCAAAAAAAATTTGGCTTCAAAAAACCAATTCGGAGCTTGGCAATCTTTTCCTGCCCGCGGAGTCATGTGTTTTCTTCCCGGGGCACAAAAAAGGCTTGATTTTTAAAAACTGGAAGCAAAACCATGTTTAGACATGGAATTGCATCCTGAATCTCGTGGTGAAGTCCGTTTTTGCATTTGGTGTCAAAAAAAATTTGGCTTCAAAAAACCAATTCGGAGCTTGGCAATCTTTTCCTGACCGCGGAGTCATGTGTTTTGTTCCACGGGCACCAAAAAGGCTTGATTTTTAAAAACTGGAAGCAACACCATTTTTAGACATGGAATTGCATCCTGAATCTCGTGGTGAAGTCCGTTTTTGCATTTGGTGTCAAAAAAAATTTGGCTTCAAAAAACCAATTAGGAGCTTGGCAATCTTTTCCTGACCGCGGAGTCATGTGTTTTCTTCCCCGGGCACCAAAAAGGCTTGATTTTTAAAAACTGGAAGCAACACCATTTTTAGACATGGAATGGCATCCTGAATCTCGTGGTGAAGTCCGTTTTTGCATTTGGTGTCAAAAAAAATTTGGCTTCAAAAAACCTATTGGGAGCTTGGCAAACTTTTCCTGACCGCGGAGTCATGTGTTTTCTTCCCAGGGCACCAAAAAGGCTTGATTTTTAAAAACTGGAAGCAACACCAGTTTTAGACATGGAATTCCATCCTGAATCTCGTGGTGAAGTCCGTTTTTGCATTTGGTGTCAAAAAGAATTTGACTTCAAAAAACCTATTGGGATCTTGGCAATCTTTTCCTGCCCGCGGAGTCTTGTGTTTTCTTCCCGGGGCACCAAAAAGGCTTGATTTTTAAAAACTGGAAGCAAAACCATTTTTAGACATGGAATTGCATCCGGAATCTCGTGGTGAAGTCCGTTTTTGCATTTGGTGTTAAAAAAAAATTGGCTTCAAATAACCAATTCGGAGCTTGGCAATCTTTTCCTGACCGCGGAGTCATGTGTTTTGTTCCACGGGCACCAAAAAGGCTTGATTTTTAAAAACTGGAAGCAACACCATTTTTAGACATGGAATTCCATCCTGAATCTCATGGTGAAGTCCGTTTTTGCATTTGGTGTCAAAAAAAATTTGGCTTCAAAAAACCTATTGGGATCTTGGCAATCTTTTCCTGACCGCGGAGTCATGCGTTTTCTTCCCCGGGCACCAAAAAGGCTTGATTTTTAAAAACTAGAAGAAACACCATTTTTAGACATGGAATGGCATCCTGAATCTCGTGGTGAAGTCCGTTTTTGCATTTGGTGTCAAAAAAAATTTGGCTTCAAAAAACCTATTGGGAGCTTGGCAAACTTTTCCTGACCGCGGAGTCATGTGTTTCCTTCCCCGGGCACCAAAAAGGCTTGATTTTTAAAAACTGGAAGCAACACCATTTTTAGACATGGAATTCCATCCTGAATCTCGTGGTGAAGTCCGTTTTTGCATTTGGTGTCAAAAAAAGTTTGGCTTCAAAAAACCTATTGGGATCTTAGCAATCTTTTCCTGACCGCGGAGTCATGTGTTTTCTTCCCAGGGCACCAAAAAGGCTTGATTTTTAAAAACTGGAAGCAACACCAGTTTTAGACATGGAATTCCCTCCTGAATCTCGTGGTGAAGTCCGTTTTTGCATTTGGTGTCAAAAAAAATTTGGCTTCAAAAAACCTATTGGGAGCTTGGCAAACTTTTCCTGCCCGCGGACTCATGTGTTTTCTTCCCAGGGCACCAAAAAGGCTTGATTTTTAAAAACTGGAAGCAACAACAGTTTTAGACATGGAATTGCATCCTGAATCTCGTGGTGAAGTCCGTTTTTGCATTTGGTGTCAAAAAAAATTTGGCTTCAAAAAACCAATTCGGAGCTTGGCAATCTTTTCCTGACCGCGGAGTCATGCGTTTTCTTCCCCGGGCACCAAAAAGGCTTGATTTTTAAAAACTAGAAGAAACACCATTTTTAGACATGGAATGGCATCCTGAATTTCGTGGTGAAGTCCGTTTTTGCATTTGGTGTCAAAAAAAATTTGGCTTCAAAATTTGGCTTCAAAAAACCTATTGGGAGCTTGGCAAACTTTTCCTGACCGCGGAGTCATGTGTTTTCTTCCCCGGGCACCAAAAAGGCTTGATTTTTAAAAACTGGAAGCAACACCAGTTTTAGACGTGGAATTCCATCCTGAATCTCGTGGTGAAGTCCGTTTTTGCATTTGGTGTCAAAAAAAATTTGGCTTCAAAAAACCAATTCGGAGCTTGGCAATCTTTTCCTGCCCGCGGAGTCATGTGTTTTCTTCCCGGGGCACAAAAAAGGCTTGATTTTTAAAAACTGGAAGCAAAACCATGTTTAGACATGGAATTGCATCCTGAATCTCGTGGTGAAGTCCGTTTTTGCATTTGGTGTCAAAAAAAATTTGGCTTCAAAAAACCAATTCGGAGCTTGGCAATCTTTTCCTGACCGCGGAGTCATGTGTTTTGTTCCACGGGCACCAAAAAGGCTTGATTTTTAAAAACTGGAAGCAACACCATTTTTAGACATGGAATTGCATCCTGAATCTCGTGGTGAAGTCCGTTTTTGCATTTGGTGTCAAAAAAAATTTGGCTTCAAAAAACCAATTAGGAGCTTGGCAATCTTTTCCTGACCGCGGAGTCATGTGTTTTCTTCCCCGGGCACCAAAAAGGCTTGATTTTTAAAAACTGGAAGCAACACCATTTTTAGACATGGAATTCCATCCTGAATCTCGTGGTGAAGTCCGTTTTTGCATTTGGTGTCAAAAAAAATTTGGCTTCAAAAAACTTATTGGGAGCTTGGCAATCTTTTCCTGACCGCGGAGTCATGTGTTTTCTTCCCCGGGCACCAAAAAGGCTTGATTTTTAAAAACTGGAAGCAACACCATTTTTAGACATGGAATTCCATCCTGAATCTCGTGGTGAAGTCCGTTTTTGCATTTGGTGTCAAAAAGAATTTGGCTTCAAAAAACCTATTGGGATCTTGGCAATCTTTTCCTGCCCGCGGAGTCTTGTGTTTTCTTCCCGGGGCACCAAAAAGGCTTGATTTTTAAAAACTGGAAGCAAAACCATTTTTAGACATAGAATTGCATCCTGAATCTCGTGGTGAAGTCCGTTTTTGCATTTGGTGTTAAAAAAAAATTGGCTTCAAATAACCAATTCGGAGCTTGGCAATCTATTCCTGACCGCGGAGTCATGTGTTTTGTTCCACGGGCACCAAAAAGGCTTGATTTTTAAAAACTGGAAGCAACACCATTTTTAGACATGGAATTCCATCCTGAATCTCATGGTGAAGTCCGTTTTTGCATTTGGTGTCAAAAAAAATTTGGCTTCAAAAAACCTGTTGGGATCTTGGCAATCTTTTCCTGACCGCGGAGTCATGCGTTTTCTCCCCCGGGCACCAAAAAGGCTTGATTTTTAAAAACTAGAAGAAACACCATTTTTAGACATGGAATGGCATCCTGAATCTCGTGGTGAAGTCCGTTTTTGCATTTGGTGTCAAAAAAAATTTGGCTTCAAAAAACCTATTGGGAGCTTGGCAAACTTTTCCTGACCGCGGAGTCATATGTTTTCTTCCCCGGGCACCAAAAAGGCTTGATTTTTAAAAACTGGAAGCAACACCATTTTTAGACATGGAATTGCGTCCTGAATCTCGTGGTGAAGTCCGTTTTTGCATTTGGTGTCAAAAAAAATTTGGCTTCAAAAAACTTATTGGGAGGTTGGCAATCTTTTCCTGACCGCAGAGTCATGTGTTTTCTTCCCCGGGTACCAAAAAGGCTTGATTTTTAAAAACTGGAAGCAACACCATTTTTAGACATGGAATTCCATCCTGAATCTCGTGGTGAAGTCCGTTTTTGCATTTGGTGTCAAAAAAAATTTGGCTTCAAAAAACCTATTGGGAGCTTGGCAATCTTTTCCTGACCGCGGAGTCATGTGTTTTCTTCCCCGGGCACCAAAAAGGCTTGATTTTTAAAAACTGGAAGCAACACCATTTTTAGACATGGAATTGCATCCTGAATCTCGTGGTGAAGTCCGTTTTTGCATTTGGTGTCAAAAAAAATTTGGCTTCAAAAAACCTATTGGGAGCTTGGCAAACTTTTCCTGACCGCGGAGTCATGTGTTTTGTTCCACGGGCACCAAAAAGGCTTGATTTTTAAAAACTGGAAGCAACACCATTTTTAGACATGGAATTCGATCCTGAATCTCGTGGTGAAGTCCGTTTTTGCATTTGGTGTCAAAAAAAATTTGGCTTCAAAAAAACCTATTGGGAGCTTGGCAATCTTTTCCTGACTGCGGAGTCATGTGTTTTCATCCCCGGGCACCAAAAAGGCTTGATTTTTAAAAACTGGAAGCAACACCATTTTTAGACATGGAATTGCATCCTGAATCTCGTGGTGAAGTCCGTTTTTGCATTTGGTGTCAAAAAAAATTTGGCTTCAAAAAACCTATTGGGAGCTTGGCAAACTTTTCCTGCCCGCGGAGTCATGTGTTTTCTTCCCAGGGCACCAAAAAGGCTTGATTTTTAAAAACTGGAAGCAACAACAGTTTTAGACATGGAATTGCATCCTGAATCTCGTGGTGAAGTCCGTTTTTGCATTTGGTGTCAAAAAAAATTTGGCTTCAAAAAACCAATTCGGAGCTTGGCAATCTTTTCCTGACCGCGGAGTCATGCGTTTTCTTCCCCGGGCACCAAAAAGGCTTGATTTTTAAAAACTAGAAGAAACACCATTTTTAGACATGGAATGGCATCCTGAATTTCGTGGTGAAGTCCGTTTTTGCATTTGGTGTCAAAAAAAATTTGGCTTCAAAATTTGGCTTCAAAAAACCTATTGGGAGCTTGGCAAACTTTTCCTGACCGCGGAGTCATGTGTTTTCTTCCCCGGGCACCAAAAAGGCTTGATTTTTAAAAACTGGAAGCAACACCATTTTTAGACATGGAATTGCATCCTGAATCTCGTGGTGAAGTCCGTTTTTGCATTTGGTGTCAAAAAAAATTTGGCTTCAAAAAACCAATTCGGAGCTTGGCAATCTTTTCCTGACCGCGGAGTCATGTGTTTTCTTCCCCGGGCACCAAAAAGGCTTGATTTTTAAAAACTGGAAGCAACACCATTTTTAGACATGGAATTCCATCCTGAATCTCGTGGTGAAGTCCGTTTTTGCATTTGGTGTCAAAAAAAATTTGGCTTCAAAAAACCTATTGGGAGCTTGGCAAACTTTTCCTGACCGCGGAGTCATGTGTTTTCTTCCCCGGGCACCAAAAAGGCTTGATTTTTAAAAACTGGAAGCAACACCATTTTTAGACATGGAATTCCATCCTGAATCTCGTGGTGAAGTCCGTTTTTGCATTTGGTGTCAAAAAAAGTTTGGCTTCAAAAAACCTATTGGGATCTTGGCAATCTTTTCCTGACCGCGGAGTCATGTGTTTTCTTCCCAGGGCACCAAAAAGGCTTGATTTTTAAAAACTGGAAGCAACACCAGTTTTAGACATGGAATGGCATCCTGAATCTCGTGGTGAAGTCCGTTTTTGCATTTGGTGTCAAAAAAAATTTGGCTTCAAAAAACTTATTGGGAGCTTGGCAATCTTTTCCTGACCGCAGAGTCATGTGTTTTCTTCCCCGGGCACCAAAAAGGCTTGATTTTTAAAAACTGGAAGCAACACCATTTTTAGACATGGAATTCCATCCTGAATCTCATGGTGAAGTCCGTTTTTGCATTTGGTGTCAAAAAAAAATTTGGCTTCAAAAAACCTATTGGGAGCTTGGCAATCTTTTCCTGACCGCGGAGTCATGTGTTTTCTTCCCCGGGCACCAAAAAGGCTTGATTTTTAAAAACTGGAAGCAACACCATTTTTAGACATGGAATTCCATCCTGAATCTCGTGGTGAAGTCCGTTTTTGCATTTGGTGTCAAAAAAAATTTGGCTTCAAAAAACCTATTGGGAGCTTGGCAAACTTTTCCTGACCGCGGAGTCATGTGTTTTCTTCCCAGGGCACCAAAAAGGCTTGATTTTTAAAACCTGGAAGCAACACCAGTTTTAGACATGGAATTCCATCCTGAATCTCGTGGTGAAGTCCGTTTTTGCATTTGGTGTCAAAAAAAATTTGGCTTCAAAAAACCTATTGGGATCTTGGCAATCTTTTCCTGACCGCGGAGTCATGTGTTTTCTTCCCAGGGCACCAAAAAGGCTTGATTTTTAAAAACTGGAAGCAACACCAGTTTTAGACATGGAATTCCATCCTGAATCTCGTGGTGAAGTCCGTTTTTGCATTTGGTGTCAAAAAAAATTTGGCTTCAAAAAACCAGTTCGGAGCTTGGCAATCTTTTCCTGACCGCGGAGTCATGTGTTTTGTTCCACGGGCACCAAAAAGGCTTGATTTTTAAAAACTGGAAGCAACACCATTTTTAGACATGGAATTCCATCCTGAATCTCGTGGTGAAGTCCGTTTTTGCATTTGGTGTCAAAAAAAATTTGGCTTCAAAAAAACCTATTGGGAGCTTGGCAATCTTTTCCTGACTGCGGAGTCATGTGTTTTCATCCCCGGGCACCAAAAAGGCTTGATTTTTAAAAACTGGAAGCAACACCATTTTTAGACATGGAATTGCATCCTGAATCTCGTGGTGAAGTCCGTTTTTGCATTTGGTGTCAAAAAAAATTTGGCTTCAAAAAACCTATTGGGAGCTTGGCAAACTTTTCCTGACCGCGGAGTCATGTGTTTTCTTCCCAGGGCACCAAAAAGGCTTGATTTTTAAAAACTGGAAGCAACAACAGTTTTAGACATGGAATTGCATCCTGAATCTCGTGGTGAAGTCCGTTTTTGCATTTGGTGTCAAAAAAAATTTGGCTTCAAAAAACCTATTGGGAGCTTGGCAAACTTTTCCTGACCGCGGAGTCATGTGTTTTGTTCCACGGGCACCAAAAAGGCTTGATTTTTAAAAACTGGAAGCAACACCATTTTTAGACATGGAATTCCATCCTGAATCTCGTGGTGAAGTCCGTTTTTGCATTTGGTGTCAAAAAAAATTTGGCTTCAAAAAAACCTATTGGGAGCTTGGCAATCTTTTCCTGACTGCGGAGTCATGTGTTTTCATCCCCGGGCACCAAAAAGGCTTGATTTTTAAAAACTGGAAGCAACACCATTTTTAGACATGGAATTGCATCCTGAATCTCGTGGTGAAGTCCGTTTTTGCATTTGGTGTCAAAAAAAATTTGGCTTCAAAAAACCTATTGGGAGCTTGGCAAACTTTTCCTGCCCGCGGAGTCATGTGTTTTCTTCCCAGGGCACCAAAAAGGCTTGATTTTTAAAAACTGGAAGCAGCAACAGTTTTAGACATGGAATTGCATCCTGAATCTCGTGGTGAAGTCCGTTTTTGCATTTGGTGTCAAAAAAAATTTGGCTTCAAAATTTGGCTTCAAAAAACCTATTGGGAGCTTGGCAAACTTTTCCTGACCGCGGAGTCATGTGTTTTCTTCCCCGGGCACCAAAAAGGCTTGATTTTTAAAAACTGGAAGCAACACCATTTTTAGACGTGGAATTCCATCCTGAATCTCGTGGTGAAGTCCGTTTTTGCATTTGGTGTCAAAAAGAATTTGGCTTCAAAAAACCTATTGGGATCTTGGCAATCTTTTCCTGCCCGCGGAGTCTTGTGTTTTCTTCCCGGGGCACCAAAAAGGCTTGATTTTTAAAAACTGGAAGCAAAACCATTTTTAGACATGGAATTGCATCCTGAATCTCGTGGTGAAGTCCGTTTTTGCATTTGGTGTTAAAAAAAAATTGGCTTCAAATAACCAATTCGGAGCTTGGCAATCTTTTCCTGACCGCGGAGTCATGTGTTTTGTTCCACGGGCACCAAAAAGGCTTGATTTTTAAAAACTGGAAGCAACACCATTTTTAGACATGGAATTCCATCCTGAATCTCATGGTGAAGTCCGTTTTTGCATTTGGTGTCAAAAAAAATTTGGCTTCAAAAAACCTATTGGGATCTTGGCAATCTTTTCCTGACCGCGGAGTCATGCGTTTTCTTCCCCGGGCACCAAAAAGGCTTGATTTTTAAAAACTGGAAGCAACACCATTTTTAGACATGGAATGGCATCCTGAATCTCGTGGTGAAGTCCGTTTTTGCATTTGGTGTCAAAAAAAATTTGGCTTCAAAAAACCTATTGGGAGCTTGGCAAACTTTTCCTGACCGCGGAGTCATGTGTTTCCTTCCCCGGGCACCAAAAAGGCTTGATTTTTAAAAACTGGAAGCAACACCATTTTTAGACATGGAATTCCATCCTGAATCTCGTGGTGAAGTCCGTTTTTGCATTTGGTGTCAAAAAAAGTTTGGCTTCAAAAAACCTATTGGGATCTTGGCAATCTTTTCCTGACCGCGGAGTCATGTGTTTTCTTCCCAGGGCACCAAAAAGGCTTGATTTTTAAAAACTGGAAGCAACACCAGTTTTAGACATGGAATTCCCTCCTGAATCTCGTGGTGAAGTCCGTTTTTGCATTTGGTGTCAAAAAAAATTTGGCTTCAAAAAACCTATTGGGAGCTTGGCAAACTTTTCCTGCCCGCGGAGTCATGTGTTTTCTTCCCAGGGCACCAAAAAGGCTTGATTTTTAAAAACTGGAAGCAACAACAGTTTTAGACATGGAATTGCATCCTGAATCTCGTGGTGAAGTCCGTTTTTGCATTTGGTGTCAAAAAAAATTTGGCTTCAAAAAACCAATTCGGAGCTTGGCAATCTTTTCCTGACCGCGGAGTCATGCGTTTTCTTCCCCGGGCACCAAAAAGGCTTGATTTTTAAAAACTAGAAGAAACACCATTTTTAGACATGGAATGGCATCCTGAATTTCGTGGTGAAGTCCGTTTTTGCATTTGGTGTCAAAAAAAATTTGGCTTCAAAATTTGGCTTCAAAAAACCTATTGGGAGCTTGGCAAACTTTTCCTGCCCGCGGAGTCATGTGTTTTCTTCCCCGGGCACCAAAAAGGCTTGATTTTTAAAAACTGGAAGCAACACCAGTTTTAGACGTGGAATTCCATCCTGAATCTCGTGGTGAAGTCCGTTTTTGCATTTGGTGTCAAAAAAAATTTGGCTTCAAAAAACCAATTCGGAGCTTGGCAATCTTTTCCTGCCCGCGGAGTCATGTGTTTTCTTCCCGGGGCACAAAAAAGGCTTGATTTTTAAAAACTGGAAGCAAAACCATGTTTAGACATGGAATTGCATCCTGAATCTCGTGGTGAAGTCCGTTTTTGCATTTGGTGTCAAAAAAAATTTGGCTTCAAAAAACCAATTCGGAGCTTGGCAATCTTTTCCTGACCGCGGAGTCATGTGTTTTGTTCCACGGGCACCAAAAAGGCTTGATTTTTAAAAACTGGAAGCAACACCATTTTTAGACATGGAATTGCATCCTGAATCTCGTGGTGAAGTCCGTTTTTGCATTTGGTGTCAAAAAAAATTTGGCTTCAAAAAACCAATTAGGAGCTTGGCAATCTTTTCCTGACCGCGGAGTCATGTGTTTTCTTCCCCGGGCACCAAAAAGGCTTGATTTTTAAAAACTGGAAGCAACACCATTTTTAGACATGGAATTCCATCCTGAATCTCGTGGTGAAGTCCGTTTTTGCATTTGGTGTCAAAAAAAATTTGGCTTCAAAAAACTTATTGGGAGCTTGGCAATCTTTTCCTGACCGCAGAGTCATGTGTTTTCTTCCCCGGGCACCAAAAAGGCTTGATTTTTAAAAACTGGAAGCAACACCAGTTTTAGACATGGAATTCCATCCTGAATCTCATGGTGAAGTCCGTTTTTGCATTTGGTGTCAAAAAAAATTTGGCTTCAAAAAACCTATTGGGAGCTTGGCAATCTTTTCCTGACTGCGGAGTCATGTGTTTTCATCCCCGGGCACCAAAAAGGCTTGATTTTTAAAAACTGGAAGCAACACCATTTTTAGACATGGAATTGCATCCTGAATCTCGTGGTGAAGTCCGTTTTTGCATTTGGTGTCAAAAAAAATTTGGCTTCAAAAAACCTATTGGGAGCTTGGCAAACTTTTCCTGACCGCGGAGTCATGTGTTTTCTTCCCAGGGCACCAAAAAGGCTTGATTTTTAAAAACTGGAAGCAACAACAGTTTTAGACATGGAATTGCATCCTGAATCTCGTGGTGAAGTCCGTTTTTGCATTTGGTGTCAAAAAAAATTTGGCTTCAAAAAACCTATTGGGATCTTGGCAATCTTTTCCTGCCCGCGGAGTCATGTGTTTTCTTCCCGGGGCACCAAAAAGGCTTGATTTTTAAAAACTGGAAGCAAAACCATGTTTAGACATGGAATTGCATCCTGAATCTCGTGGTGAAGTCCGTTTTTGCATTTGGTGTCAAAAAAAATTTGGCTTCAAAAAACCAATTCGGAGCTTGGCAATCTTTTCCTGACCGCGGAGTCATGCGTTTTCTTCCCCGGGCACCAAAAAGGCTTGATTTTTAAAAACTAGAAGAAACACCATTTTTAGACATGGAATGGCATCCTGAATTTCGTGGTGAAGTCCGTTTTTGCATTTGGTGTCAAAAAAAATATGGCTTCAAAATTTGGCTTCAAAAAACCTATTGGGAGCTTGGCAAACTTTTCCTGACCGCGGAGTCATGTGTTTTCTTCCCCGGGCACCAAAAAGGCTTGATTTTTAAAAACTGGAAGCAACACCATTTTTAGACATGGAATTGCATCCTGAATCTCGTGGTGAAGTCCGTTTTTGCATTTGGTGTCAAAAAAAATTTGGCTTCAAAAAACCAATTCGGAGCTTGGCAATCTTTTCCTGACCGCGGAGTCATGTGTTTTCTTCCCCGGGCACCAAAAAGGCTTGATTTTTAAAAACTGGAAGCAACACCATTTTTAGACATGGAATTCCATCCTGAATCTCGTGGTGAAGTCCGTTTTTGCATTTGGTGTCAAAAAAAATTTGGCTTCAAAAAACCTATTGGGAGCTTGGCAAACTTTTCCTGACCGCGGAGTCATGTGTTTTCTTCCCCGGGCACCAAAAAGGCTTGATTTTTAAAAACTGGAAGCAACACCATTTTTAGACATGGAATTCCATCCTGAATCTCGTGGTGAAGTCCGTTTTTGCATTTGGTGTCAAAAAAAGTTTGGCTTCAAAAAACCTATTGGGATCTTGGCAATCTTTTCCTGACCGCGGAGTCATGTGTTTTCTTCCCAGGGCACCAAAAAGGCTTGATTTTTAAAAACTGGAAGCAACACCAGTTTTAGACATGGAATTCCATCCTGAATCTCGTGGTGAAGTCCGTTTTTGCATTTGGTGTCAAAAAAAATTTGGCTTCAAAAAACTTATTGGGAGCTTGGCAATCTTTTCCTGACCGCAGAGTCATGTGTTTTCTTCCCCGGGCACCAAAAAGGCTTGATTTTTAAAAACTGGAAGCAACACCATTTTTAGACATGGAATTCCATCCTGAATCTCATGGTGAAGTCCGTTTTTGCATTTGGTGTCAAAAAAAATTTGGCTTCAAAAAACCTATTGGGAGCTTGGCAATCTTTTCCTGACCGCGGAGTCATGTGTTTTCTTCCCCGGGCACCAAAAAGGCTTGATTTTTAAAAACTGGAAGCAAAACCATGTTTAGACATGGAATTCCATCCTGAATCTCGTGGTGAAGTCCGTTTTTGCATTTGGTGTCAAAAAAAATTTGGCTTCAAAAAACCAATTCGGAGCTTGGCAATCTTTTCCTGACCGCGGAGTCATGCGTTTTCTTCCCCGGGCACCAAAAAGGCTTGATTTTTAAAAACTAGAAGAAACACCATTTTTAGACATGGAATGGCATCCTGAATTTCGTGGTGAAGTCCGTTTTTGCATTTGGTGTCAAAAAAAATTTGGCTTCAAAATTTGGCTTCAAAAAACCTATTGGGAGCTTGGCAAACTTTTCCTGACCGCGGAGTCATGTGTTTTCTTCCCCGGGCACCAAAAAGGCTTGATTTTTAAAAACTGGAAGCAACACCATTTTTAGACATGGAATTGCATCCTGAATCTCGTGGTGAAGTCCGTTTTTGCATTTGGTGTCAAAAAAAATTTGGCTTCAAAAAACCAATTCGGAGCTTGGCAATCTTTTCCTGACCGCGGAGTCATGTGTTTTCTTCCCCGGGCACCAAAAAGGCTTGATTTTTAAAAACTGGAAGCAACACCATTTTTAGACATGGAATTCCATCCTGAATCTCGTGGTGAAGTCCGTTTTTGCATTTGGTGTCAAAAAAAATTTGGCTTCAAAAAACCTATTGGGATCTTCGCAATCTTTTCCTGCCCGCGGAGTCATGTGTTTCCTTCCCGGGGCACCAAAAAGGCTTGATTTTTAAAAACTGGAAGCAACACCATTTTTAGACATGGAATTGCATCCTGAATCTCGTGGTGAAGTCCGTTTTTGCATTTGGTGTCAAAAAAAATTTGTCTTCAAAAAACCAATTAGGAGCTTGGCAATCTTTTCCTGACCGCGGAGTCATGTGTTTTCTTCCCCGGGCACCAAAAAGGCTTGATTTTTAAAAACTGGAAGCAACACCATTTTTAGACATGGAATTGCATCCTGAATCTCGTGGTGAAGTCCGTTTTTGCATTTGGTGTCAAAAAAAATTTGGCTTCAAAAAACCAATTAGGAGCTTGGCAATCTTTTCCTGACCGCGGAGTCATGTGTTTTCTTCCCCGGGCAGCAAAAAGGCTTGATTTTTGAAAACTGGAAGCAACACCATTTTTAGACATGGAATTTCATCCTGAATCTCGTGGTGAAGTCCGTTTTTGCATTTGGTGTCAAAAAAAATTTGGCTTCAAAAAACCAATTCGGAGCTTGGCAATCTTTTCCTGACCGCGGAGTCATGTGTTTTGTTCCATGGGCACCAAAAAGGCTTGATTTTTAAAAACTGGAAGCAAAACCATTTTTAGACATGGAATTCCATCCTGAATCTCGTGGTGAAGTCCATTTTTGCTTTTGGTGTCAAAAAAAATTTGGCTTCAAAAAACCTATTGGGAGCTTGGCAATCTTTTCCTGCCCGCGGAGTCATGTGTTTTCTTCCCCGGGCACCAAAAAGGCTTGATTTTTAAAAACTGGAAGCAACACCATTTTTAGACATGGAATTGCATCCTGAATCTCGTGGTGAAGTCCGTTTTTGCATTTGGTGTCAAAAAAAATTTGGCTTCAAAAAACCTATTGGGATCTTGGCAATCTTTTCCTGCCCGCGGAGTCATGTGTTTTCTTCCCCGGGCACCAAAAAGGCTTGATTTTTAAAAACTGGAAGCAACACCATTTTTAGACATGGAATTGCATCCTGAATCTCGTGGTGAAGTCCGTTTTTGCATTTGGTGTCAAAAAAAATTTGGCTTCAAAAAACCAATTAGGAGCTTGGCAATCTTTTCCTGACCGCGGAGTCATGTGTTTTCTTCCCCGGGCACCAAAAAGGCTTGATTTTTAAAAACTGGAAGCAACACCATTTTTAGACATGGAATTGCATCCTGAATCTCGTGGTGAAGTCCGTTTTTGCATTTGGTGTCAAAAAAAATTTGGCTTCAAAAAACCTATTGGGAGCTTGGCAATCTTTTCCTGACCGCGGAGTCATGCGTTTTCTTCCCCGGGCACCAAAAAGGCTTGATTTTTAAAAACTAGAAGAAACACCATTTTTAGACATGGAATGGCATCCTGAATCTCGTGGTGAAGTCCGTTTTTGCATTTGGTGTCAAAAAAAATTTGGCTTCAAAATTTGGCTTCAAAATTTGGCTTCAAAAAACCTATTGGGAGCTTCGCAAACTTTTCCTGACCGCGGAGTCATGTGTTTTCTTCCCCGGGCACCAAAAAGGCTTGATTTTTAAAAACTGGAAGCAACACCAGTTTTAGACATGGAATTCCATCCTGAATCTCGTGGTGAAGTCCGTTTTTGCATTTGGTGTCAAAAAAAATTTGGCCTGAAAAAACCTATTGGGATCTTGGCAATATTTTCCTGCCCGCGGAGTCATGTGTTTTCTTCCCCGGGCACCAAAAAGGCTTGATTTTTAAAAACTGGAAGCAACACCATTTTTAGACATGGAATTCCATCCTGAATCGAATGGTGAAGTCCGTTTTTGCATTTGGTGTCAAAAAAAATTTGGCTTCAAAAAACCTATTGGGAGCTTGGCAATCTTTTCCTGACCGCGGAGTCATGCGTTTTCTTCCCCGGGCACCAAAAAGGCTTGATTTTTAAAAACTAGAAGAAACACCATTTTTAGACATGGAATGGCATCCTGAATCTCGTGGTGAAGTCCATTTTTGCATTTGGTGTCAAAAAAAATTTGGCCTCAAAAAACCTATTGGGATCTTGGCAATCTTTTCCTGCCCGCGGAGTCATGTGTTTTCTTCCCCGGGCACCAAAAAGGCTTGATTTTTAAAAACTGGAAGCAACACCAGTTTTAGACATGGAATTCCATCCTGAATCTCGTGGTGAAGTCCATTTTTGCATTTGGTGTCAAAAAAAATTTGGCTTCAAAAAACCAATTCGGAGCTTGGCAATCTTTTCCTGACCGCGGAGTCATGTGTTTTCTTCCCCGGGCACCAAAAAGGCTTGATTTTTAAAAACTAGAAGAAACACCATTTTTAGACATGGAATGGCATCCTGAATCTCGTGGTGAAGTCCGTTTTTGCATTTGGTGTCAAAAAAAATTTGGCTTCAAAAAACCTATTGGGAGCTTGGCAAACTTTTCCTGACCGCGGAGTCATGTGTTTTCTTCCCCGGGCACCAAAAAGGCTTGATTTTTAAAAACTGGAAGCAACACCATTTTTAGACATGGAATTGCATCCTGAATCTCGTGGTGAAGTCCGTTTTTGCATTTGGTGTCAAAAAAAATTTGGCTTCAAAAAACTTATTGGGAGCTTGGCAATCTTTTCCTGACCGCAGAGTCATGTGTTTTCTTCTCCGGGCACCAAAAAGGCTTGATTTTTAAAAACTGGAAGCAACACCATTTTCAGACATGGAATTCCATCCTGAATCTCGTGGTGAAGTCCGTTTTTGCATTTGGTGTCAAAAAAAATTTGGCTTCAAAAAACCTATTGGGAGCTTGGCAATCTTTTCCTGACCGCGGAGTCATGTGTTTTCTTCCCCGGGCACCAAAAAGGCTTGATTTTTAAAAACTGGAAGCAACACCATTTTTAGACATGGAATTCCATCCAGAATCTCGTGGTGAAGTCCGTTTTTGCATTTGGTGTCAAAAAAAATTTGGCTTCAAAAAACCTATTGGGAGCTTGGCAAACTTTTCCTGACCGCGGAGTCATGTGTTTTCTTCCCAGGGCACCAAAAAGGCTTGATTTTTAAAACCTGGAAGCAACACCAGTTTTAGACATGGAATTCCATCCTGAATCTCGTGGTGAAGTCCGTTTTTGCATTTGGTGTCAAAAAAAATTTGGCTTCAAAAAACCTATTGGGATCTTGGCAATCTTTTCCTGCCCGCGGAGTCATGTGTTTTCTTCCCGGGGCACCAAAAAGGCTTGATTTTTAAAAACTGGAAGCAACACCAGTTTTAGACATGGAATTCCATTCTGAATCTCGTGGTGAAGTCCGTTTTTGCATTTGGTGTCAAAAAAAATTTGGCTTCAAAAAACCTATTGGGAGCTTGGCAACTTTTCCTGACCGCGGAGTCATGTGTTTTCTTCCCAGGTCACCAAAAAGGCTTGATTTTTAAAAACTGGAAGCAACACCAGTTTTAGACATGGAATTCCATCCTGAATCTCGTGGTGAAGTCCGTTTTTGCATTTGGTATCAAAAAAAATTTGGGTTCAAAAAACCAATTCGGAGCTTGGCAATCTTTTCCTGGCCGCGGAGTCATGTGTTTTCTTCCCCGGGCACCAAAAAGGCTTGATTTTTAAAAACTGGAAGCAACACCATTTTTAGACATGGAATTCCATCCTGAATCTCGTGGTGAAGTCCGTTTTTGCATTTGGTGTCAAAAAAAATTTGGCTTCAAAAAACCAATTCGGAGCTTGGCAATCTTTTCCTGACCGCGGAGTCATGTGTTTTCGTCCCCGGGCACCAAAAAGGCTTGATTTTTAAAAACTGGAAGCAACACCATTTTTAGACATGGAATTCCATCCTGAATCTCCTGGTGAAGTCCGTTTTTGCATTTGGTGTCAAAAAAAAATTTGGCTTCAAAAAACGAATTCGGAGCTTGGCAATCTTTTCCTGACCGTGGAGTCATGTGTTTTGTTCCACGGGCACCAAAAAGGCTTGATTTTTAAAAACTGGAAGCAACACCATTTTTAGACATGGAATTCCATCCTGAATCTCATGGTGAAGTCCGTTTTTGCATTTGGTGTCAAAAAAAATTTGGCTTCAAAAAACCTTTTGGGAGCTTGGCAATCTTTTCCTGACCGCGGAGTCATGCGTTTTCTTCCCCGGGCACCAAAAAGGCTTGATTTTTAAAAACTGGAAGCAACACCATTTTTAGACATGGAATTCCATCCTGAATCTCGTGGTGAAGTCCGTTTTTGCATTTGGTGTCAAAAAAAATTTGGCTTCAAAAAACCTATTGGGAGCTTGGCAACTTTTCTTGACCGCGGAGTCATGTGTTTTCTTCCCCGGGCACCAAAAAGGCTTGATTTTTAAAAACTGGAAGCAACACCAGTTTTAGACATGGAATTCCATCCTGAATCTCGTGGTGAAGTCCGTTTTTGCATTTGGTGTCAAAAAAAATTTGGATTCAAAAAACCAATTCGGAGCTTGGCAATCTTTTCCTGACCGCGGAGTCATGTGTTTTCTTCCCCGGGCACCAAAAAGGCTTGATTTTTAAAAACTGGAAGCAACACCAGTTTTAGACATGGAATTCCATCCTGAATCTCGTGGTGAAGTCCGTTTTTGCATTTGGTGTCAAAAAAAATTTGGCTTCAAAAAACCTATTGGGATCTTGGCAATCTTTTCCTGACCGCGGAGTCATGCGTTTTCTTCCCCGGGCACCAAATGGCTTGATTTTTAAAAACTAGAAGAAACACCATTTTTAGACATGGAATGGCATCATGAATCTCGTGGTGAAGTCCGTTTTTGCATTTGGTGTCAAAAAAAATTTGGCTTCAAAAAACCTATTGGGAGCTTGGCAAACTTTTCCTGACCGCGGAGTCATGTGTTTTCTTCCCCGGGCACCAAAAAGGCTTGATTTTTAAAAACTGGAAGCAACACCAGTTTTAGACATGGAATTCCATCCTGAATCTCGTGGTGAACTCCGTTTTTGCATTTGGTGTCAAAAAAAATTTGGCCTCAAAAAACCTATTGGGATCTTTGCAATCTTTTCCTGCCCGCGGAGTCATGTGTTTTCTTCCCCGGGCACCAAAAAGGCTTGATTTTTAAAAACTGGAAGCAACACCATTTTTAGACATGGAATTGCATCCTGAATCTCGTGGTGAAGTCCGTTTTTGCATTTGGTGTCAAAAAAAATTTGGCTTCAAAAAACTTATTGGGAGCTTGGCAATCTTTTCCTGACCGCGGAGTCATGCGTTTTCTTCCCCGGGCACCAAAAAAGCTTGATTTTTAAAAACTGGAAGCAACACCATTTTTAGACATGGAATTGCATCCTGAATCTCGTGGTGAAGTCCGTTTTTGCATTTGGTGTCAAAAAAAATTTGGCTTCAAAAAACCTATTGGGAGCTTGGCAATCTTTTCCTGACCGCGGAGTCATGCGTTTTCTTCCCCGGGCACCAAAAAGGCTTGATTTTTAAAAACTGGAAGCAACACCATTTTTAGACATGGAATTCCATCCTGAATCTCGTGGTGAAGTCCGTTTTTGCATTTGGTGACAAAAAAAATTTGGCTTCAAAAAACCTATTGGGAGCTTGGCAACTTTTCCTGACCGCGGAGTCATGTGTTTTCTTCCCAGGGCACCAAAAAGGCTTGATTTTTAAAAACTGGAAGCAACACCAGTTTTAGACATGGAATTCCATCCTGAATCTCGTGGTGAAGTCCGTTTTTGCATTTGGTGTCAAAAAAAATTTGGGTTCAAAAAACCAATTCTGAGCTTGGCAATCTTTTCCTGACCGCGGAGTCATGTGTTTTCTTCCCCGGGCACCAAAAAGGCTTGATTTTTAAAAACTGGAAGCAACACCATTTTTAGACATGGAATTCCATCCTGAATCTCGTGGTGAAGTCCGTTTTTGCATTTGGTGTCAAAAAAAATTTGGCTTCAAAAAAACCTATTGGGAGCTTGGCAATCTTTTCCTGACCGCGGAGTCATGTGTTTTCTTCCCCGGGCACCAAAAAGGCTTGATTTTTAAAAACTGGAAGCAACACCATTTTTAGACATGGAATTGCATCCTGAATCTCGTGGTGAAGTCCGTTTTTGCATTTGGTGTCAAAAAAAATTTGGTTTCAAAAAACCTATTGGGAGCTTGGCAAACTTTTCCTGACCGCGGAGTCATGTGTTTTCTTCCCAGGGCACCAAAAATGCTTGATTTTTAAAACCTGGAAGCAACACCAGTTTTAGACATGGAATTCCATCCTGAATCTCGTGGTGAAGTCCGTTTTTGCATTTGGTGTCAAAAAAAATTTGGCTTCAAAAAACCAATTCGGAGCTTGGCAATCTTTTCCTGCCCGCGGAGTCATGTGTTTTCTTCCCGGTACACCAAAAAGGCTTGATTTTTAAAAACTGGAAGCAAAACCATTTTTAGACATGGAATTGCATCCTGAATCTCGTGGTGAAGTCCGTTTTTGCATTTGGTGTCAAAAAAAATTTGGCTTCAAAAAACCTATTGGGAGCTTGGCAAACTTTTCCTGACCACGGAGTCATGTGTTTTCTTCCCAGGGCACCAAAAATGCTTGATTTTTAAAACCTGGAAGCAACACCAGTTTTAGACATGGAATTCCATCCTGAATCTCGTGGTGAAGTCCGTTTTTGCATTTGGTGTCAAAAAAAATTTGGCTTCAAAAAACCAATTCGGAGCTTGGCAATCTTTTCCTGCCCGCGGAGTCATGTGTTTTCTTCCCGGTACACCAAAAAGGCTTGATTTTTAAAAACTGGAAGCAAAACCATTTTTAGACATGGAATTGCATCCTGAATCTCGTGGTGAAGTCCGTTTTTGCATTTGGTGTCAAAAAAAATTTGGCTTCAAAAAACCAATTCGGAGCTTGGCAATCTTTTCCTGCCCGCAGAGTCATGTGTTTTGTTCCACGGGCACCAAAAAGGCTTGATTTTTAAAAACTGGAAGCAACACCATTTTTAGACATGGAATTCCATCCTGAATCTCATGGTGAAGTCCGTTTTTGCATTTGGTGTCAAAAAAAATTTGGCTTCAAAAAACCTATTGGGAGCTTGGCAATCTTTTCCTGACCGCGGAGTCATCCGTTTTCTTCCCCGGGCACCAAAAAGGCTTGATTTTTAAAAACTGGAAGCAACACCATTTTTAGACATGGAATTCCATCCTGAATCTCGTGGTGAAGTCCGTTTTTGCATTTGGTGTCAAAAAAAATTTGGCTTCAAAAAACCTATTGGGAGCTTGGCAACTTTTCCTGACCGCGGAGTCATGTGTTTTCTTCCCAGGGCACCAAAAAGGCTTGATTTTTAAAAACTGGAAGCAACACCAGTTTTAGACATGGAATTCCATCCTGAATCTCGTGGTGAAGTCCGTTTTTGCATTTGGTGTCAAAAAAAATTTGGCTTCAAAAAAGCAATTCGGAGCTTGGCAATCTTTTCCTGACCGCGGAGTCATATGTTTTCTTCCCCGGGCACCAAAAAGGCTTGATTTTTAAAAACTGGAAGCAACACCATTTTTAGACATGGAATTCCATCCTGAATCTCGTGGTGAAGTCCGTTTTTGCATTTGGTGTCAAAAAAAATTTGGCTTCAAAAAACCAATTCGGAGCTTGGCAATCTTTTCCTGACCGCGGAGTCATGTGTTTTCGTCCCCGGGCACCAAAAAGGCTTGATTTTTAAAAACTGGAAGCAACACCAGTTTTAGACATGGAATTCCATCCTGAATCTCGTGGTGAAGTCCGTTTTTGCATTTGGTGTCAAAAAAAATTTGGCCTCAAAAAACCTATTGGGATCTTGGCAATCTTTTCCTGCCCGCGGAGTCATGTGTTTTCTTCCCCGGGCACCAAAAAGGCTTGATTTTTAAAAACTGGAAGCAACACCATTTTTAGACATGGAATTGCATCCTGAATCTCGTGGTGAAGTCCGTTTTTGCATTTGGTGTCAAAAAAAATTTGGCTTCAAAAAACCTATTGGGAGCTTGGCAAACTTTTCCTGACCGCGGAGTCATGTGTTTTCTTCCCAGGGCACCAAAAATGCTTGATTTTTAAAACCTGGAAGCAACACCAGTTTTAGACATGGAATTCCATCCTGAATCTCGTGGTGAAGTCCGTTTTTGCATTTGGTGTCAAAAAAAATTTGGCTTCAAAAAACCAATTCGGAGCTTGGCAATCTTTTCCTGCCCGCGGAGTCATGTGTTTTCTTCCCGGTACACCAAAAAGGCTTGATTTTTAAAAACTGGAAGCAAAACCATTTTTAGACATGGAATTGCATCCTGAATCTCGTGGTGAAGTCCGTTTTTGCATTTGGTGTCAAAAAAAATTTGGCTTCAAAAAACCTATTGGGAGCTTGGCAAACTTTTCCTGACCGCGGAGTCATGTGTTTTCTTCCCAGGGCACCAAAAATGCTTGATTTTTAAAACCTGGAAGCAACACCAGTTTTAGACATGGAATTCCATCCTGAATCTCGTGGTGAAGTCCGTTTTTGCATTTGGTGTCAAAAAAAATTTGGCTTCAAAAAACCAATTCGGAGCTTGGCAATCTTTTCCTGCCCGCGGAGTCATGTGTTTTCTTCCCGGTACACCAAAAAGGCTTGATTTTTAAAAACTGGAAGCAAAACCATTTTTAGACATGGAATTGCATCCTGAATCTCGTGGTGAAGTCCGTTTTTGCATTTGGTGTCAAAAAAAATTTGGCTTCAAAAAACCAATTCGGAGCTTGGCAATCTTTTCCTGACCGCAGAGTCATGTGTTTTGTTCCACGGGCACCAAAAAGGCTTGATTTTTAAAAACTGGAAGCAACACCATTTTTAGACATGGAATTCCATCCTGAATCTCATGGTGAAGTCCGTTTTTGCATTTGGTGTCAAAAAAAATTTGGCTTCAAAAAACCTATTGGGAGCTTGGCAATCTTTTCCTGACCGCGGAGTCATGCGTTTTCTTCCCCGGGCACCAAAAAGGCTTGATTTTTAAAAACTGGAAGCAACACCATTTTTAGACATGGAATTCCATCCTGAATCTCGTGGTGAAGTCCGTTTTTGCATTTGGTGTCAAAAAAAATTTGGCTTCAAAAAACCTATTGGGAGCTTGGCAACTTTTCCTGACCGCGGAGTCATGTGTTTTCTTCCCAGGGCACCAAAAAGGCTTGATTTTTAAAAACTGGAAGCAACACCAGTTTTAGACATGGAATTCCATCCTGAATCTCGTGGTGAAGTCCGTTTTTGCATTTGGTGTCAAAAAAAATTTGGCTTCAAAAAACCAATTCGGAGCTTGGCAATCTTTTCCTGACCGCGGAGTCATATGTTTTCTTCCCCGGGCACCAAAAAGGCTTGATTTTTAAAAACTGGAAGCAACACCATTTTTAGACATGGAATTCCATCCTGAATCTCGTGGTGAAGTCCATTTTTGCATTTGGTGTCAAAAAAAATTTGGCTTCAAAAAACCAATTCGGAGCTTGGCAATCTTTTCCTGACCGCGGAGTCATGTGTTTTCGTCCCCGGGCACCAAAAAGGCTTGATTTTTAAAAACTGGAAGCAACACCAGTTTTAGACATGGAATTCCATCCTGAATCTCGTGGTGAAGTCCGTTTTTGCATTTGGTGTCAAAAAAAATTTGGCCTCAAAAAACCTATTGGGATCTTGGCAATCTTTTCCTGCCCGCGGAGTCATGTGTTTTCTTCCCCGGGCACCAAAAAGGCTTGATTTTTAAAAACTGGAAGCAACACCATTTTTAGACATGGAATTGCATCCTGAATCTCGTGGTGAAGTCCGTTTTTGCATTTGGTGTCAAAAAAAATTTGGCTTCAAAAAACTTATTGGGAGCTTGGCAATCTTTTCCTGACCGCGGAGTCATGCGTTTTCTTCCCCGGGCACCAAAAAAGCTTGATTTTTAAAAACTGGAAGCAACACCATTTTTAGACATGGAATTCCATCCTGAATCTCGTGGTGAAGTCCGTTTTTGCATTTGGTGTCAAAAAAAATTTGGCTTCAAAAAACCTATTGGGAGCTTGGCAATCTTTTCCTGACCGCGGAGTCATGCGTTTTCTTCCCCGGGCACCAAAAAGGCTTGATTTTTAAAAACTGGAAGCAACACCATTTTTAGACATGGAATTCCATCCTGAATCTCGTGGTGAAGTCCGTTTTTGCATTTGGTGTCAAAAAAAATTTGGCTTCAAAAAACCTATTGGGAGCTTGGCAATCTTTTCCTGACCGCGGAGTCATGCGTTTTCTTCCCCGGGCACCAAAAAGGCTTGATTTTTAAAAACTGGAAGCAACACCATTTTTAGACATGGAATTCCATCCTGAATCTCGTGGTGAAGTCCGTTTTTGCATTTGGTGTCAAAAAAAATTTGGCTTCAAAAAACCTATTGGGAGCTTGGCAACTTTTCCTGACCGCGGAGTCATGTGTTTTCTTCCCAGGGCACCAAAAAGGCTTGATTTTTAAAAACTGGAAGCAACACCAGTTTTAGACATGGAATTCCATCCTGAATCTCGTGTTGAAGTCCGTTTTTGCATTTGGTGTCAAAAAAAATTTGGCTTCAAAAAACCAATTCGGAGCTTGGCAATCTTTTCCTGACCGCGGAGTCATATGTTTTCTTCCCCGGGCACCAAAAAGGCTTGATTTTTAAAAACTGGAAGCAACACCATTTTTAGACATGGAATTCCATCCTGAATCTCGTGGTGAAGTCCGTTTTTGCATTTGGTGTCAAAAAAAATTTGGCTTCAAAAAACCAATTCGGAGCTTGGCAATCTTTTCCTGACCGCGGAGTCATGTGTTTTCGTCCCCGGGCACCAAAAAGGCTTGATTTTTAAAAACTGGAAGCAACACCAGTTTTAGACATGGAATTCCATCCTGAATCTCGTGGTGAAGTCCGTTTTTGCATTTGGTGTCAAAAAAAATTGGGCCTCAAAAAACCTATTGGGATCTTGGCAATCTTTTCCTGCCCGCGGAGTCATGTGTTTTTTTCCCCGGGCACCAAAAAGGCTTGATTTTTAAAAACTGGAAGCAACACCATTTTTAGACATGGAATTGCATCCTGAATCTCGTGGTGAAGTCCGTTTTTGCATTTGGTGTCAAAAAAAATTTGGCTTCAAAAAACTTATTGGGAGCTTGGCAATCTTTTCCTGACCGCGGAGTCATGCGTTTTCTTCCCCGGGCACCAAAAAAGCTTGATTTTTAAAAACTGGAAGCAACACCATTTTTAGACATGGAATTCCATCCTGAATCTCGTGGTGAAGTCCGTTTTTGCATTTGGTGTCAAAAAAAATTTGGCTTCAAAAAACCTATTGGGAGCTTGGCAATCTTTTCCTGACCGCGGAGTCATGCGTTTTCTTCCCCGGGCACCAAAAAGGCTTGATTTTTAAAAACTGGAAGCAACACCATTTTTAGACATGGAATTCCATCCTGAATCTCGTGGTGAAGTCCGTTTTTGCATTTGGTGTCAAAAAAAATTTGGCTTCAAAAAACCTATTGGGAGCTTGGCAACTTTTCTTGACCGCGGAGTCATGTGTTTTCTTCCCAGGGCACCAAAAAGGCTTGATTTTTAAAAACTGGAAGCAACACCAGTTTTAGACATGGAATTCCATCCTGAATCTCGTGGTGAAGTCCGTTTTTGCATTTGGTGTCAAAAAAAATTTGGCTTCAAAAAACCAATTCGGAGCTTGGCAATCTTTTCCTGACCGCGGAGTCATGTGTTTTCTTCCCCGGGCACCAAAAAGGCTTGATTTTTAAAAACTGGAAGCAACACCATTTTTAGACATGGAATTCCATCCTGAATCTCGTGGTGAAGTCCGTTTTTGCATTTGGTGTCAAAAAAAATTTGGCTTCAAAAAACCTATTGGGATCTTGGCAATCTTTTCCTGACCGCGGAGTCATGCGTTTTCTTCCCCGGGCACCAAAAAGGCTTGATTTTTAAAAACTAGAAGAAACACCATTTTTAGACATGGAATGGCATCATGAATCTCGTGGTGAAGTCCGTTTTTGCATTTGGTGTCAAAAACAATTTGGCTTCAAAAAACCTATTGGGAGCTTGGCAAACTTTTCCTGACCGCGGAGTCATGTGTTTTCTTCCCCGGGCACCAAAAAGGCTTGATTTTTAAAAACTGGAAGCAACACCAGTTTTAGACATGGAATTCCATCCTGAATCTCGTGGTGAAGTCCGTTTTTGCATTTGGTGTCAAAAAAAATTTGGCTTCAAAAAACCTATTGGGAGCTTGGCAATCTTTTCCTGACCGCGGAGTCATGCGTTTTCTTCCCCGGGCACCAAAAAGGCTTGATTTTTAAAAACTGGAAGCAACACCATTTTTAGACATGGAATTCCATCCTGAATCTCGTGGTGAAGTCCGTTTTTGCATTTGGTGTCAAAAAAAATTTGGCTTCAAAAAACCTATTGGGAGCTTGGCAACTTTTCCTGACCGCGGAGTCATGTGTTTTCTTCCCAGGGCACCAAAAAGGCTTGATTTTTAAAAACTGGAAGCAACACCAGTTTTAGACATGGAATTCCATCCTGAATCTCGTGGTGAAGTCCGTTTTTGCATTTGGTGTCAAAAAAAATTTGGCTTCAAAAAACCAATTCGGAGCTTGGCAATCTTTTCCTGACCGCGGAGTCATGTGTTTTCTTCCCCGGGCACCAAAAAGGCTTGATTTTTAAAAACTGGAAGCAACACCAGTTTTAGACATGGAATTCCATCCTGAATCTCGTGGTGAAGTCCGTTTTTGCATTTGGTGTCAAAAAAAATTTGGCCTCAAAAAACCTATTGGGATCTTGGCAATCTTTTCCTGCCCGCGGAGTCATGTGTTTTCTTCCCCGGGCACCAAAAAGGCTTGATTTTTAAAAACTGGAAGCAACACCATTTTTAGACATGGAATTGCATCCTGAATCTCGTGGTGAAGTCCGTTTTTGCATTTGGTGTCAAAAAAAATTTGGCTTCAAAAAACTTATTGGGAGCTTGGCAATCTTTTCCTGACCGCGGAGTCATGCGTTTTCTTCCCCGGGCACCAAAAAAGCTTGATTTTTAAAAACTGGAAGCAACACCATTTTTAGACATGGAATTCCATCCTGAATCTCGTGGTGAAGTCCGTTTTTGCATTTGGTGTCAAAAAAAATTTGGCTTCAAAAAACCTATTGGGAGCTTGGCAATCTTTTCCTGACCGCGGAGTCATGCGTTTTCTTCCCCGGGCACCAAAAAGGCTTGATTTTTAAAAACTGGAAGCAACACCATTTTTAGACATGGAATTCCATCCTGAATCTCGTGGTGAAGTCCGTTTTTGCATTTGGTGTCAAAAAAAATTTGGCTTCAAAAAACCTATTGGGAGCTTGGCAACTTTTCCTGACCGCGGAGTCATGTGTTTTCTTCCCAGGGCACCAAAAAGGCTTGATTTTTAAAAACTGGAAGCAACACCAGTTTTAGACATGGAATTCCATCCTGAATCTCGTGGTGAAGTCCGTTTTTGCATTTGGTGTCAAAAAAAATTTGGGTTCAAAAAACCAATTCGGAGCTTGGCAATCTTTTCCTGACCGCGGAGTCATGTGTTTTCTTCCCCGGGCACCAAAAAGGCTTGATTTTTAAAAACTGGAAGCAACACCATTTTTAGACATGGAATTCCATCCTGAATCTCGTGGTGAAGTCCGTTTTTGCATTTGGTGTCAAAAAAAATTTGGCTTCAAAAAAACCTATTGGGAGCTTGGCAATCTTTTCCTGACCGCGGAGTCATGTGTTTTCTTCCCCGGGCACCAAAAAGGCTTGATTTTTAAAAACTGGAAGCAACACCATTTTTAGACATGGAATTGCATCCTGAATCTCGTGGTGAAGTCCGTTTTTGCATTTGGTATCAAAAAAAATTTGGCTTCAAAAAACCTATTGGGAGCTTGGCAAACTTTTCCTGACCGCGGAGTCATGTGTTTTCTTCCCAGGGCACCAAAAATGCTTGATTTTTAAAACCTGGAAGCAACACCAGTTTTAGACATGGAATTCCATCCTGAATCTCGTGGTGAAGTCCGTTTTTGCATTTGGTGTCAAAAAAAATTTGGCTTCAAAAAACCAATTCGGAGCTTGGCAATCTTTTCCTGCCCGCGGAGTCATGTGTTTTCTTCCCGGTACACCAAAAAGGCTTGATTTTTAAAAACTGGAAGCAAAACCATTTTTAGACATGGAATTGCATCCTGAATCTCGTGGTGAAGTCCGTTTTTGCATTTGGTGTCAAAAAAAATTTGGCTTCAAAAAACCTATTGGGAGCTTGGCAAACTTTTCCTGACCGCGGAGTCATGTGTTTTCTTCCCAGGGCACCAAAAATGCTTGATTTTTAAAACCTGGAAGCAACACCAGTTTTAGACATGGAATTCCATCCTGAATCTCGTGGTGAAGTCCGTTTTTGCATTTGGTGTCAAAAAAAATTTGGCTTCAAAAAACCAATTCGGAGCTTGGCAATCTTTTCCTGCCCGCGGAGTCATGTGTTTTCTTCCCGGTACACCAAAAAGGCTTGATTTTTAAAAACTGGAAGCAAAACCATTTTTAGACATGGAATTGCATCCTGAATCTCGTGGTGAAGTCCGTTTTTGCATTTGGTGTCAAAAAAAATTTGGCTTCAAAAAACCAATTCGGAGCTTGGCAATCTTTTCCTGACCGCAGAGTCATGTGTTTTGTTCCACGGGCACCAAAAAGGCTTGATTTTTAAAAACTGGAAGCAACACCATTTTTAGACATGGAATTCCATCCTGAATCTCATGGTGAAGTCCGTTTTTGCATTTGGTGTCAAAAAAAATTTGGCTTCAAAAAACCTATTGGGAGCTTGGCAATCTTTTCCTGACCGCGGAGTCATGCGTTTTCTTCCCCGGGCACCAAAAAGGCTTGATTTTTAAAAACTGGAAGCAACACCATTTTTAGACATGGAATTCCATCCTGAATCTCGTGGTGAAGTCCGTTTTTGCATTTGGTGTCAAAAAAAATTTGGCTTCAAAAAACCTATTGGGAGCTTGGCAACTTTTCCTGACCGCGGAGTCATGTGTTTTCTTCCCAGGGCACCAAAAAGGCTTGATTTTTAAAAACTGGAAGCAACACCATTTTTAGACATGGAATTCCATCCTGAATCTCGTGGTGAAGTCCGTTTTTGCATTTGGTGTCAAAAAAAATTTGGCTTCAAAAAACCAATTCGGAGCTTGGCAATCTTTTCCTGACCGCGGAGTCATGTGTTTTCGTCCCCGGGCACCAAAACGGCTTGATTTTTAAAAACTGGAAGCAACACCATTTTTAGACATGGAATTCCATCCTGAATCTCGTGGTGAAGTCCGTTTTTGCATTTGGTGTCAAAAAAAATTTGGCTTCAAAAAACCTATTGGGAGCTTGGCAACTTTTCCTGACCGCGGAGTCATGTGTTTTCTTCCCAGGGCACCAAAAAGGCTTGATTTTTAAAAACTGGAAGCAACACCAGTTTTAGACATGGAATTCCATCCTGAATCTCGTGGTGAAGTCCGTTTTTGCATTTGGTGTCAAAAAAAATTTGGCTTCAAAAAACCAATTCGGAGCTTGGCAATCTTTTCCTGCCCGCGGAGTCATGTGTTTTCTTCCCGGTACACCAAAAAGGCTTGATTTTTAAAAACTGGAAGCAAAACCATTTTTAGACATGGAATTGCATCCTGAATCTCGTGGTGAAGTCCGTTTTTGCATTTGGTGTCAAAAAAAATTTGGCTTCAAAAAACCAATTCGGAGCTTGGCAATCTTTTCCTGACCGCAGAGTCATGTGTTTTGTTCCACGGGCACCAAAAAGGCTTGATTTTTAAAAACTGGAAGCAACACCATTTTTAGACATGGAATTCCATCCTGAATCTCATGGTGAAGTCCGTTTTTGCATTTGGTGTCAAAAAAAATTTGGCTTCAAAAAACCTATTGGGAGCTTGGCAATCTTTTCCTGACCGCGGAGTCATGCGTTTTCTTCCCCGGGCACCAAAAAGGCTTGATTTTTAAAAACTGGAAGCAACACCATTTTTAGACATGGAATTCCATCCTGAATCTCGTGGTGAAGTCCGTTTTTGCATTTGGTGTCAAAAAAAATTTGGCTTCAAAAAACCTATTGGGAGCTTGGCAACTTTTCCTGACCGCGGAGTCATGTGTTTTCTTCCCAGGGCACCAAAAAGGCTTGATTTTTAAAAACTGGAAGCAACACCAGTTTTAGACATGGAATTCCATCCTGAATCTCGTGGTGAAGTCCGTTTTTGCATTTGGTGTCAAAAAAAATTTGGCTTCAAAAAACCAATTCGGAGCTTGGCAAACTTTTCCTGACCGCGGAGTCATATGTTTTCTTCCCCGGGCACCAAAAAGGCTTGATTTTTAAAAACTGGAAGCAACACCATTTTTAGACATGGAATTCCATCCTGAATCTCGTGGTGAAGTCCGTTTTTGCATTTGGTGTCAAAAAAAATTTGGCTTCAAAAAACCAATTCGGAGCTTGGCAATCTTTTCCTGACCGCGGAGTCATGTGTTTTCGTCCCCGGGCACCAAAACGGCTTGATTTTTAAAAACTGGAAGCAACACCATTTTTAGACATGGAATTCCATCCTGAATCTCGTGGTGAAGTCCGTTTTTGCATTTGGTGTCAAAAAAAATTTGGCTTCAAAAAACCTATTGGGAGCTTGGCAACTTTTCCTGACCGCGGAGTCATGTGTTTTCTTCCCAGGGCACCAAAAAGGCTTGATTTTTAAAAACTGGAAGCAACACCAGTTTTAGACATGGAATTCCATCCTGAATCTCGTGGTGAAGTCCGTTTTTGCATTTGGTGTCAAAAAAAATTTGGCTTCAAAAAACCAATTCGGAGCTTGGCAATGTTTTCCTGACCGCGGAGTCATATGTTTTCTTCCCCGGGCACCAAAAAGGCTTGATTTTTAAAAACTGGAAGCAACACCATTTTTAGACATGGAATTCCATCCTGAATCTCGTGGTGAAGTCCGTTTTTGCATTTGGTGTCAAAAAAAATTTGGCTTCAAAAAACCAATTCGGAGCTTGGCAATCTTTTCCTGACCGCGGAGTCATGTGTTTTCGTCCCCGGGCACCAAAAAGGCTTGATTTTTAAAAACTGGAAGCAACACCATTTTTAGACATGGAATTCCATCCTGAATCTCCTGGTGAAGTCCGTTTTTGCATTTGGTGTCAAAAAAAAATTTGGCTTCAAAAAAACCTATTGGGAGCTTGGCAATCTTTTCCTGACCGCGGAGTCATGCGTTTTCTTCCCCGGGCACCAAAAAGGCTTGAATTTTAAAAACTAGAAGAAACACCATTTTTAGACATGGAATGGCATCATGAATCTCGTGGTGAAGTCCGTTTTTGCATTTGGTGTCAAAAAAAATTTGGCTTCAAAAAACCTATTGGGAGCTTGGCAAACTTTTCCTGACCGCGGAGTCATGTGTTTTCTTCCCCGGGCACCAAAAAGGCTTGATTTTTAAAAACTGGAAGCAACACCAGTTTTAGACATGGAATTCCATCCTGAATCTCGTGGTGAAGTCCGTTTTTGCATTTGGTGTCAAAAAAAATTTGGCCTCAAAAAACCTATTGGGATCTTGGCAATCTTTTCCTGCCCGCGGAGTCATGTGTTTTCTTCCCCGGGCACCAAAAAGGCTTGATTTTTAAAAACTGGAAGCAACACCATTTTTAGACATGGAATTCCATCCTGAATCTCGTGGTGAAGTCCGTTTTTGCATTTGGTGTCAAAAAAAAATTGGCTTCAAAAAACCTATTGGGAGCTTGGCAACTTTTCCTGTCCGCGGAGTCATGTGTTTTCTTCCCAGGGCACCAAAAAGGCTTGATTTTTAAAAACTGGAAGCAACACCATTTTTAGACATGGAATTCCATCCTGAATCTCATGGTGAAGTCCATTTTTGCATTTGGTGTCAAAAAAAATTTGGCTTCAAAAAACCTATTGGGAGCTTGGCAATCTTTTCCTGACCGCGGAGTCATGCGTTTTCTTCCCCGGGCACCAAAAAGGCTTGATTTTTAAAAACTAGAAGAAACACCATATTTAGACATGGAATGGCATCCTAAATCTCGTGGTGAAGTCCGTTTTTGCATTTGGTGTCAAAAAAAATTTGGCTTCAAAAAACCTATTGGGAGCTTGGCAATCTTTTCCTGACCGCGGAGTCATGTGTTTTCTTCCCAGGGCACCAAAAAGGCTTGATTTTTAAAAACTGGAAGCAACACCAGTTTTAGACATGGAATTCCACCCTGAATCTTGTCCTGAAGTCCGTTTTTGCATTTGGTGTCAAAAAAAATTTGGCTTCAAAAAACCAATTCGGAGCTTGGCAATCTTTTCCTGACCGCGGAGTCATGCGTTTTCTTCCCCGGGCACCAAAAAGGCTTGATTTTTAAAAACTGGAAGCAACACCATTTTTAGACATGGAATTCCATCCTGAATCTCGTGGTGAAGACCGTTTTTGCATTTGGTGTCAAAAAAAAATTTGGCTTCAAAAAAACCTATTGGGAGCTTGGCAGTCTTTTCCTGACCGCGGAGTCATGTGTTTTCTTCCCCGGGCACCAAAAAGGCTTGATTTTTAAAAACTGGAAGCAACACCATTTTTAGACATGGAATTGCATCCTGAATCTCGTGGTGAAGTCCGTTTTTGCATTTGGTGTCAAAAAAAATTTGGCTTCAAAAAACCTATTGGGAGCTTGGCAAACTTTTCCTGCGCGCGGAGTCATGTGTTTTCTTCCCGGTACACCAAAAAGGCTTGATTTTTAAAAACTGGAAGCAAAACCATTTTTAGACATGGAATTGCATCCTGAATCTCGTGGTGAAGTCCGTTTTTGCATTTGGTGTCAAAAAAAATTTGGCTTCAAAAAACCTATTGGGATCTTGGCAATCTTTTCCTGACCGCGGAGTCATGCGTTTTCTTCCCCGGGCACCAAAAAGGCTTGATTTTTAAAAACTAGAAGAAACACCATTTTTAGACATGGAATGGCATCATGAATCTCGTGGTGAAGTCCGTTTTTGCATTTGGTGTCAAAAAAAATTTGGCTTCAAAAAACCTATTGGGAGCTTGGCAAACTTTTCCTGACCGCGGAGTCATGTGTTTTCTTCCCCGGGCACCAAAAAGGCTTGATTTTTAAAAACTGGAAGCAACACCAGTTTTAGACATGGAATTCCATCCTGAATCTCGTGGTGAAGTCCGTTTTTGCATTTGGTGTCAAAAAAAATTTGGCCTCAAAAAACCTATTGGGATCTTGGCAATCTTTTCCTGCCCGCGGAGTCATGTGTTTTCTTCCCCGGGCACCAAAAAGGCTTGATTTTTAATAACTGGAAGCAACACCATTTTTAGACATGGAATTGCATCCTGAATCTCGTGGTGAAGTCCGTTTTTGCATTTGGTGTCAAAAAAAATTTGGCTTCAAAAAACTTATTGGGAGCTTGGCAATCTTTTCCTGACCGCGGAGTCATGCGTTTTCTTCCCCGGGCACCAAAAAAGCTTGATTTTTAAAAACTGGAAGCAACACCATTTTTAGACATGGAATTCCATCCTGAATCTCGTGGTGAAGTCCGTTTTTGCATTTGGTGTCAAAAAAAATTTGGCTTCAAAAAACCTATTGGGAGCTTGGCAATCTTTTCCTGACCGCGGAGTCATGCGTTTTCTTCCCCGGGCACCAAAAAGGCTTGATTTTTAAAAACTGGAAGCAACACCATTTTTAGACATGGAATTCCATCCTGAATCTCGTGGTGAAGTCCGTTTTTGCATTTGGTGTCAAAAAAAATTTGGCTTCAAAAAACCTATTGGGAGCTTGGCAATCTTTTCCTGACCGCGGAGTCATGTGTTTTCTTCCCCGGGCACCAAAAAGGCTTGATTTTTAAAAACTGGAAGCAACACCATTTTTAGACATGGAATTCCATCCAGAATCTCGTGGTGAAGTCCGTTTTTGCATTTGGTGTCAAAAAAAATTTGGCTTCAAAAAACCTATTGGGAGCTTGGCAAACTTTTCCTGACCGCGGAGTCATGTGTTTTCTTCCCAGGGCACCAAAAAGGCTTGATTTTTAAAACCTGGAAGCAACACCAGTTTTAGACATGGAATTCCATCCTGAATCTCGTGGTGAAGTCCGTTTTTGCATTTGGTGTCAAAAAAAATTTGGCTTCAAAAAACCTATTGGGATCTTGGCAATCTTTTCCTGCCCGCGGAGTCATGTGTTTTCTTCCCGGGGCACCAAAAAGGCTTGATTTTTAAAAACTGGAAGCAACACCAGTTTTAGACATGGAATTCCATTCTGAATCTCGTGGTGAAGTCCGTTTTTGCATTTGGTGTCAAAAAAAATTTGGCTTCAAAAAACCTATTGGGAGCTTGGCAACTTTTCCTGACCGCGGAGTCATGTGTTTTCTTCCCAGGGCACCAAAAAGGCTTGATTTTTAAAAACTGGAAGCAACACCAGTTTTAGACATGGAATTCCATCCTGAATCTCGTGGTGAAGTCCGTTTTTGCATTTGGTATCAAAAAAAATTTGGGTTCAAAAAACCAATTCGGAGCTTGGCAATCTTTTCCTGGCCGCGGAGTCATGTGTTTTCTTCCCCGGGCACCAAAAAGGCTTGATTTTTAAAAACTGGAAGCAACACCATTTTTAGACATGGAATTCCATCCTGAATCTCGTGGTGAAGTCCGTTTTTGCATTTGGTGTCAAAAAAAAATTTGGCTTCAAAAAAACCTATTGGGAGCTTGGCAATCTTTTCCTGACCGCGGAGTCATGTGTTTTCTTCCCGGGGCACCAAAAAGGCTTGATTTTTAAAAACTGGAAGCAACACCAGTTTTAGACATGGAATTCCATCCTGAATCTCGTGGTGAAGTCCGTTTTTGCATTTGGTGTCAAAAAAAATTTGGCTTCAAAAAACCTATTGGGAGCTTGGCAACTTTTCCTGACCGCGGAGTCATGTGTTTTCTTCCCAGGGCACCAAAAAGGCTTGATTTTTAAAAACTGGAAGCAACACCAGTTTTAGACATGGAATTCCATCCTGAATCTCGTGGTGAAGTCCGTTTTTGCATTTGGTGTCAAAAAAAATTTGGCTTCAAAAAACCAATTCGGAGCTTGGCAATCTTTTCCTGACCGCGGAGTCATGTGTTTTCTTCCCCGGGCACCAAAAAGGCTTGATTTTTAAAACCTGGAAGCAACACCAGTTTTAGACATGGAATTCCATCCTGAATCTCGTGGTGAAGTCCGTTTTTGCATTTGGTGTCAAAAAAAATTTGGCTTCAAAAAACCAATTCGGAGCTTGGCAATCTTTTCCTGCCCGCGGAGTCATGTGTTTTCTTCCCGGTACACCAAAAAGGCTTGATTTTTAAAAACTGGAAGCAAAACCATTTTTAGACATGGAATTGCATCCTGAATCTCGTGGTGAAGTCCGTTTTTGCATTTGGTGTCAAAAAAAATTTGGCTTCAAAAAACCAATTCGGAGCTTGGCAATCTTTTCCTGACCGTGGAGTCATGTGTTTTGTTCCACGGGCACCAAAAAGGCTTGATTTTTAAAAACTGGAAGCAACACCATTTTTAGACATGGAATTCCATCCGGAATCTCATGGTGAAGTCCGTTTTTGCATTTGGTGTCAAAAAAAATTTGGCTTCAAAAAACCTATTGGGAGCTTGGCAATCTTTTCCTGACCGCGGAGTCATGCGTTTTCTTCCCCGGGCACCAAAAAGGCTTGATTTTTAAAAACTGGAAGCAACACCATTTTTAGACATGGAATTCCATCCTGAATCTCGTGGTGAAGTCCGTTTTTGCATTTGGTGTCAAAAAAAATTTGGCTTCAAAAAACCTATTGGGAGCTTGGCAACTTTTCTTGACCGCGGAGTCATGTGTTTTCTTCCCAGGGCACCAAAAAGGCTTGATTTTTAAAAACTGGAAGCAACACCAGTTTTAGACATGGAATTCCATCCTGAATCTCGTGGTGAAGTCCGTTTTTGCATTTGGTGTCAAAAAAAATTTGGCTTCAAAAAACCAATTCGGAGCTTGGCAATCTTTTCCTGACCGCGGAGTCATGTGTTTTCTTCCCCGGGCACCAAAAAGGCTTGATTTTTAAAAACTGGAAGCAACACCATTTTTAGACATGGAATTCCATCCTGAATCTCGTGGTGAAGTCCGTTTTTGCATTTGGTGTCAAAAAAAATTTGGCTTCAAAAAACCTATTGGGATCTTGGCAATCTTTTCCTGACCGCGGAGTCATGCGTTTTCTTCCCCGGGCACCAAAAAGGCTTGATTTTTAAAAACTGGAAGCAACACCAGTTTTAGACATGGAATTCCATCCTGAATCTCGTGGTGAAGTCCGTTTTTGCATTTGGTGTCAAAAAAAATTTGGCCTCAAAAAACCTATTGGGATCTTGGCAATCTTTTCCTGCCCGCGGAGTCATGTGTTTTCTTCCCCGGGCACCAAAAAGGCTTGATTTTTAAAAACTGGAAGCAACACCATTTTTAGACATGGAATTCCATCCTGAATCTCGTGGTGAAGTCCGTTTTTGCATTTGGTGTCAAAAAAAATTTGGCTTCAAAAAACCAATTCGGAGCTTGGCAATCTTTTCCTGACCGCGGAGTCATGCGTTTTCTTCCCCGGGCACCAAAAAGGCTTGATTTTTAAAAACTGGAAGCAACACCATTTTTAGACATGGAATTCCATCCTGAATCTCGTGGTGAAGTCCGTTTTTGCATTTGGTGTCAAAAAAAATTTGGCTTCAAAAAACCTATTGGGAGCTTGGCAACTTTTCCTGACCGCGGAGTCATGTGTTTTCTTCCCAGGGCACCAAAAAGGCTTGATTTTTAAAAACTGGAAGCAACACCAGTTTTAGACATGAAATTCCATCCTGAATCTCGTGGTGAAGTCCGTTTTTGCATTTGGTGTCAAAAAAAATTTGGGTTCAAAAAACCAATTCGGAGCTTGGCAATCTTTTCCTGACCGCGGAGTCATGTGTTTTCTTCCCCGGGCACCAAAAAGGCTTGATTTTTAAAAACTGGAAGCAACACCATTTTTAGACATGGAATTCCATCCTGAATCTCGTGGTGAAGTCCGTTTTTGCATTTGGTGTCAAAAAAAATTTGGCTTCAAAAAAACCTATTGGGAGCTTGGCAATCTTTTCCTGACCGCGGAGTCATGTGTTTTCTTCCCCGGGCACCAAAAAGGCTTGATTTTTAAAAACTGGAAGCAACACCATTTTTAGACATGGAATTGCATCCTGAATCTCGTGGTGAAGTCCGTTTTTGCATTTGGTGTCAAAAAAAATTTGGCTTCAAAAAACCTATTGGGAGCTTGGCAAACTTTTCCTGACCGCGGAGTCATGTGTTTTCTTCCCAGGGCACCAAAAATGCTTGATTTTTAAAACCTGGAAGCAACACCAGTTTTAGACATGGAATTCCATCCTGAATCTCGTGGTGAAGTCCGTTTTTGCATTTGGTGTCAAAAAAAATTTGGCTTCAAAAAACCAATTCGGAGCTTGGCAATCTTTTCCTGACCGCAGAGTCATGTGTTTTGTTCCACGGGCACCAAAAAGACTTGATTTTTAAAAACTGGAAGCAACACCATTTTTAGACATGGAATTCCATCCTGAATCTCATGGTGAAGTCCGTTTTTGCATTTGGTGTCAAAAAAAATTTGGCTTCAAAAAACCTATTGGGAGCTTGACAATCTTTTCCTGACCGCGGAGTCATGCGTTTTCTTCCCCGGGCACCAAAAAGGCTTGATTTTTAAAAACTGGAAGCAACACCATTTTTAGACATGGAATTCCATCCTGAATCTCGTGGTGAAGTCCGTTTTTGCATTTGGTGTCAAAAAAAATTTGGCTTCAAAAAACCAATTCGGAGCTTGGCAATCTTTTCCTGACCGCGGAGTCATGTGTTTTCGTCCCCGGGCACCAAAAAGGCTTGATTTTTAAAAACTGGAAGCAACACCATTTTTAGACATGGAATTCCATCCTGAATGTCCTGGTGAAGTCCGTTTTTGCATTTGGTGTCAAAAAAAAATTTGGCTTCAAAAAAACCTATTGGGAGCTTGGCAATCTTTTCCTGACCGCGGAGTCATGCGTTTTCTTCCCCGGGCACCAAAAAGGCTTGATTTTTAAAAACTAGAAGAAACACCATTTTTAGACATGGAATGGCATCATGAATCTCGTGGTGAAGTCCGTTTTTGCATTTGGTGTCAAAAAAAATTTGGCTTCAAAAAACCTATTGGGAGCTTGGCAAAATTTTCCTGACCGCGGAGTCATGTGTTTTCTTCCCCGGGCACCAAAAAGGCTTGATTTTTAAAAACTGGAAGCAACACCAGTTTTAGACATGGAATTCCATCCTGAATCTCGTGGTGAAGTCCGTTTTTGCATTTGGTGTCAAAAAAAATTTGGCCTCAAAAAACCTATTGGGATCTTGGCAATCTTTTCCTGCCCGCGGAGTCATGTGTTTTCTTCCCCGGGCACCAAAAAGGCTTGATTTTTAAAAACTGGAAGCAACACCATTTTTAGACATGGAATTGCATCCTGAATCTCGTGGTGAAGTCCGTTTTTGCATTTGGTGTCAAAAAAAATTTGGCTTCAAAAAACTTATTGGGAGCTTGGCAATCTTTTCCTGACCGCAGAGTCATGTGTTTTCTTCCCCGGGCACCAAAAAAGCTTGATTTTTAAAAACTGGAAGCAACACCATTTTTAGACATGGAATTCCATCCTGAATCTCGTGGTGAAGTCCGTTTTTGCATTTGGTGTCAAAAAAAATTTGGCTTCAAAAAACCTATTGGGAGCTTGGCAACTTTTCCTGTCCGCGGAGTCATGTGTTTTCTTCCCAGGGCACCAAAAAGGCTTGATTTTTAAAAACTGGAAGCAACACCATTTTTAGACATGGAATTCCATCCTGAATCTCATGGTGAAGTCCATTTTTGCATTTGGTGTCAAAAAAAATTTGGCTTCAAAAAACCTATTGGGAGCTTGGCAATCTTTTCCTGACCGCGGAGTCATGCGTTTTCTTCCCCGGGCACCAAAAAGGCTTGATTTTTAAAAACTAGAAGAAACACCATTTTTAGACATGGAATGGCATCCTGAATCTCGTGGTGAAGTCCGTTTTTGCATTTGGTGTCAAAAAAAATTTGGCTTCAAAAAACCTATTGGGAGCTTGGCAATCTTTTCCTGCCCGCGGAGTCATGTGTTTTCTTCCCCGGGCACCAAAAAGGCTTGATTTTTAAAAACTGGAAGCAACACCATTTTTAGACATGGAATTCCATCCTGAATCTCGTGGTGAAGTCCGTTTTTGCATTTGGTGTCAAAAAAAATTTGGCTTCAAAAAACCAATTCGGAGCTTGGCAATCTTTTCCTGACCGCGGAGTCATGTGTTTTCTTCCCCGGGCACCAAAAAGGCTTGATTTTTAAAAACTGGAAGCAACACCATTTTTAGACATGGAATTCCATCCTGAATCTCGTGGTGAAGTCCGTTTTTGCATTTGGTGTCAAAAAAAATTTGGCTTCAAAAAACCTATTGGGATCTTGGCAATCTTTTCCTGACCGCGGAGTCATGCGTTTTCTTCCCCGGGCACCAAAAAGGCTTGATTTTTAAAAACTGGAAGCAACACCAGTTTTAGACATGGAATTCCATCCTGAATCTCGTGGTGAAGTCCGTTTTTGCATTTGGTGTCAAAAAAAATTTGGCCTCAAAAAACCTATTGGGATCTTGGCAATCTTTTCCTGCCCGCGGAGTCATGTGTTTTCTTCCCCGGGCACCAAAAAGGCTTGATTTTTAAAAACTGGAAGCAACACCATTTTTAGACATGGAATTCCATCCTGAATCTCGTGGTGAAGTCCGTTTTTGCATTTGGTGTCAAAAAAAATTTGGCTTCAAAAAACCAATTCGGAGCTTGGCAATCTTTTCCTGACCGCGGAGTCATGCGTTTTCTTCCCCGGGCACCAAAAAGGCTTGATTTTTAAAAACTGGAAGCAACACCATTTTTAGACATGGAATTCCATCCTGAATCTCGTGGTGAAGTCCGTTTTTGCATTTGGTGTCAAAAAAAATTTGGCTTCAAAAAACCTATTGGGAGCTTGGCAACTTTTCCTGACCGCGGAGTCATGTGTTTTCTTCCCAGGGCACCAAAAAGGCTTGATTTTTAAAAACTGGAAGCAACACCAGTTTTAGACATGGAATTCCATCCTGAATCTCGTGGTGAAGTCCGTTTTTGCATTTGGTGTCAAAAAAAATTTGGGTTCAAAAAACCAATTCGGAGCTTGGCAATCTTTTCCTGACCGCGGAGTCATGTGTTTTCTTCCCCGGGCACCAAAAAGGCTTGATTTTTAAAAACTGGAAGCAACACCATTTTTAGACATGGAATTCCATCCTGAATCTCGTGGTGAAGTCCGTTTTTGCATTTGGTGTCAAAAAAAATTTGGCTTCAAAAAAACCTATTGGGAGCTTGGCAATCTTTTCCTGACCGCGGAGTCATGTGTTTTCTTCCCCGGGCACCAAAAAGGCTTGATTTTTAAAAACTGGAAGCAACACCATTTTTAGACATGGAATTGCATCCTGAATCTCGTGGTGAAGTCCGTTTTTGCATTTGGTGTCAAAAAAAATTTGGCTTCAAAAAACCTATTGGGAGCTTGGCAAACTTTTCCTGACCGTGGAGTCATGTGTTTTCTTCCCAGGGCACCAAAAATGCTTGATTTTTAAAACCTGGAAGCAACACCAGTTTTAGACATGGAATTCCATCCTGAATCTCGTGGTGAAGTCCGTTTTTGCATTTGGTGTCAAAAAAAATTTGGCTTCAAAAAACCAATTCGGAGCTTGGCAATCTTTTCCTGACCGCAGAGTCATGTGTTTTGTTCCACGGGCACCAAAAAGACTTGATTTTTAAAAACTGGAAGCAACACCATTTTTAGACATGGAATTCCATCCTGAATCTCATGGTGAAGTCCGTTTTTGCATTTGGTGTCAAAAAAAATTTGGCTTCAAAAAACCTATTGGGAGCTTGACAATCTTTTCCTGACCGCGGAGTCATGCGTTTTCTTCCCCGGGCACCAAAAAGGCTTGATTTTTAAAAACTGGAAGCAACACCATTTTTAGACATGGAATTCCATCCTGAATCTCGTGGTGAAGTCCGTTTTTGCATTTGGTGTCAAAAAAAATTTGGCTTCAAAAAACCAATTCGGAGCTTGGCAATCTTTTCCTGACCGCGGAGTCATGTGTTTTCGTCCCCGGGCACCAAAAAGGCTTGATTTTTAAAAACTGGAAGCAACACCATTTTTAGACATCGAATTCCATCCTGAATGTCCTGGTGAAGTCCGTTTTTGCATTTGGTGTCAAAAAAAAATTTGGCTTCAAAAAAACCTATTGGGAGCTTGGCAATCTTTTCCTGACCGCGGAGTCATGCGTTTTCTTCCCCGGGCACCAAAAAGGCTTGATTTTTAAAAACTAGAAGAAACACCATTTTTAGACATGGAATGGCATCATGAATCTCGTGGTGAAGTCCGTTTTTGCATTTGGTGTCAAAAAAAATTTGGCTTCAAAAAACCTATTGGGAGCTTGGCAAAATTTTCCTGACCGCGGAGTCATGTGTTTTCTTCCCCGGGCACCAAAAAGGCTTGATTTTTAAAAACTGGAAGCAACACCAGTTTTAGACATGGAATTCCATCCTGAATCTCGTGGTGAAGTCCGTTTTTGCATTTGGTGTCAAAAAAAATTTGGCCTCAAAAAACCTATTGGGAGCTTGGCAATCTTTTCCTGCCCGCGGAGTCATGTGTTTTCTTCCCCGGGCACCAAAAAGGCTTGATTTTTAAAAACTGGAAGCAACACCATTTTTAGACATGGAATTGCATCCTGAATCTCGTGGTGAAGTCCGTTTTTGCATTTGGTGTCAAAAAAAATTTGGCTTCAAAAAACTTATTGGGAGCTTGGCAATCTTTTCCTGACCGCAGAGTCATGTGTTTTCTTCCCCGGGCACCAAAAAAGCTTGATTTTTAAAAACTGGAAGCAACACCATTTTTAGACATGGAATTCCATCCTGAATCTCGTGGTGAAGTCCGTTTTTGCATTTGGTGTCAAAAAAAATTTGGCTTCAAAAAACCTATTGGGAGCTTGGCAACTTTTCCTGTCCGCGGAGTCATGTGTTTTCTTCCCAGGGCACCAAAAAGGCTTGATTTTTAAAAACTGGAAGCAACACCATTTTTAGACATGGAATTCCATCCTGAATCTCATGGTGAAGTCCATTTTTGCATTTGGTGTCAAAAAAAATTTGGCTTCAAAAAACCTATTGGGAGCTTGGCAATCTTTTCCTGACCGCGGAGTCATGCGTTTTCTTCCCCGGGCACCAAAAAGGCTTGATTTTTAAAAACTAGAAGAAACACCATTTTTAGACATGGAATGGCATCCTGAATCTCGTGGTGAAGTCCGTTTTTGCATTTGGTGTCAAAAAAAATTTGGCTTCAAAAAACCTATTGGGAGCTTGGCAATCTTTTCCTGACCGCGGAGTCATGTGTTTTCTTCCCAGGGCACCAAAAAGGCTTGATTTTTAAAAACTGGAAGCAACACCAGTTTTAGACATGGAATTCCACCCTGAATCTTGTCCTGAAGTCCGTTTTTGCATTTGGTGTCAAAAAAAATTTGGCTTCAAAAAACCAATTCGGAGCTTGGCAATCTTTTCCTGACCGCGGAGTCATGTGTTTTCTTCCCCGGGCACCAAAAAGGCTTGATTTTTAAAAACTGGAAGCAACACCATTTTTAGACATGGAATTCCATCCTGAATCTCGTGGTGAAGACCGTTTTTGCATTTGGTGTCAAAAAAAAATTTGGCTTCAAAAAAACCTATTGGGAGCTTGGCAGTCTTTTCCTGACCGCGGAGTCATGTGTTTTCTTCCCCGGGCACCAAAAAGGCTTGATTTTTAAAAACTGGAAGCAACACCATTTTTAGACATGGAATTGCATCCTGAATCTCGTGGTGAAGTCCGTTTTTGCATTTGGTGTCAAAAAAAATTTGGCTTCAAAAAACCTATTGGGAGCTTGGCAAACTTTTCCTGCCCGCGGAGTCATGTGTTTTCTTCCCGGTACACCAAAAAGGCTTGATTTTTAAAAACTGGAAGCAAAACCATTTTTAGACATGGAATTGCATCCTGAATCTCGTGGTGAAGTCCGTTTTTGCATTTGGTGTCCAAAAAAATTTGGCTTCAAAAAACCAATTCGGAGCTTGGCAATATTTTCCTGACCGCGGAGTCATGTGTTTTGTTCCACGGGCACCAAAAAGGCTTGATTTTTAAAAACTGGAAGCAACACCATTTTTAGACATGGAATTCCATCCTGAATCTCGTGGTGAAGTCCGTTTTTGCATTTGGTGTCAAAAAAAATTTGGCTTCAAAAAACCAATTCGGAGCTTGGCAATCTTTTCCTGACCGCGGAGTCATGTGTTTTCGTCCCCGGGCACCAAAAAGGCTTGATTTTTAAAAACTGGAAGCAACACCATTTTTAGACATGGAATTCCATCCTGAATCTCCTGGTGAAGTCCGTTTTTGCATTTGGTGTCAAAAAAAAATTTGGCTTCAAAAAAACCTATTGGGAGCTTGGCAATCTTTTCCTGACCGCGGAGTCATGCGTTTTCTTCCCCGGGCACCAAAAAGGCTTGATTTTTAAAAACTAGAAGAAACACCATTTTTAGACATGGAATGGCATCATGAATCTCGTGGTGAAGTCCGTTTTTGCATTTGGTGTCAAAAAAAATTTGGCTTCAAAAAACCTATTGGGAGCTTGGCAAACTTTTCCTGACCGCGGAGTCATGTGTTTTCTTCCCCGGGCACCAAAAAGGCTTGATTTTTAAAAACTGGAAGCAACACCAGTTTTAGACATGGAATTCCATCCTGAATCTCGTGGTGAAGTCCGTTTTTGCATTTGGTGACAAAAAAAATTTGGCTTCAAAAAACCTATTGGGAGGTTGGCAAACTTTTCCTGACCGCGGAGTCATGTGTTTTCTTCCCAGGGCACCAAAAAGGCTTGATTTTTAAAAACTGGAAGCAACACCAGTTTTAGACATGGAATTCCATCCTGAATCTCGTGGTGAAGTCCGTTTTTGCATTTGGTGTCAAAAAAAATTTGGCTTCAAAAAACCAATTCGGAGCTTGGCAATCTTTTCCTGACCGCGGAGTCATGTGTTTTCTTCCCCGGGCACCAAAAAGGCTTGATTTTTAAAAACTGGAAGCAACACCATTTTTAGACATGGAATTCCATCCTGAATCTCGTGGTGAAGTCCGTTTTTGCATTTGGTGTCAAAAAAAATTTGGCTTCAAAAAAACCTATTGGGAGCTTGGCAATCTTTTCCTGACCGCGGAGTCATGTGTTTTCTTCCCCGGGCACCAAAAAGGCTTGATTTTTAAAAACTGGAAGCAACACCATTTTTAGACATGGAATTGCATCCTGAATCTCGTGGTGAAGTCCGTTTTTGCATTTGGTGTCAAAAAAAATTTGGCTTCAAAAAACCTATTGGGAGCTTGGCAAACTTTTCCTGACCGCGGAGTCATGTGTTTTCTTCCCAGGGCACCAAAAATGCTTGATTTTTAAAACCTGGAAGCAACACCAGTTTTAGACATGGAATTCCATCCTGAATCTCGTGGTGAAGTCCGTTTTTGCATTTGGTGTCAAAAAAAATTTGGCTTCAAAAAACCAATTCGGAGCTTGGCAATCTTTTCCTGACCGCAGAGTCATGTGTTTTGTTCCACGGGCACCAAAAAGACTTGATTTTTAAAAACTGGAAGCAACACCATTTTTAGACATGGAATTCCATCCTGAATCTCATGGTGAAGTCCGTTTTTGCATTTGGTGTCAAAAAAAATTTGGCTTCAAAAAACCTATTGGGAGCTTGACAATCTTTTCCTGACCGCGGAGTCATGCGTTTTCTTCCCCGGGCACCAAAAAGGCTTGATTTTTAAAAACTGGAAGCAACACCATTTTTAGACATGGAATTCCATCCTGAATCTCGTGGTGAAGTCCGTTTTTGCATTTGGTGTCAAAAAAAATTTGGCTTCAAAAAACCAATTCGGAGCTTGGCAATCTTTTCCTGACCGCGGAGTCATATGTTTTCTTCCCCGGGCACCAAAAAGGCTTGATTTTTAAAAACTGGAAGCAACACCATTTTTAGACATGGAATTCCATCCTGAATCTCGTGGTGAAGTCCGTTTTTGCATTTGGTGTCAAAAAAAATTTGGCTTCAAAAAACCAATTCGGAGCTTGGCAATCTTTTCCTGACCGCGGAGTCATGTGTTTTCGTCCCCGGGCACCAAAAAGGCTTGATTTTTAAAAACTGGAAGCAACACCATTTTTAGACATGGAATTCCATCCTGAATGTCCTGGTGAAGTCCGTTTTTGCATTTGGTGTCAAAAAAAAATTTGGCTTCAAAAAAACCTATTGGGAGCTTGGCAATCTTTTCCTGACCGCGGAGTCATGCGTTTTCTTCCCCGGGCACCAAAAAGGCTTGATTTTTAAAAACTAGAAGAAACACCATTTTTAGACATGGAATGGCATCATGAATCTCGTGGTGAAGTCCGTTTTTGCATTTGGTGTCAAAAAAAATTTGGCTTCAAAAAACCTATTGGGAGCTTGGCAAAATTTTCCTGACCGCGGAGTCATGTGTTTTCTTCCCCGGGCACCAAAAAGGCTTGATTTTTAAAAACTGGAAGCAACACCAGTTTTAGACATGGAATTCCATCCTGAATCTCGTGGTGAAGTCCGTTTTTGCATTTGGTGTCAAAAAAAATTTGGCTTCAAAAAACCAATTCGGAGCTTGGCAATCTTTTCCTGACCGCGGAGTCATGTGTTTTCGTCCCCGGGCACCAAAAAGGCTTGATTTTTAAAAACTGGAAGCAACACCATTTTTAGACATGGAATTCCATCCTGAATGTCCTGGTGAAGTCCGTTTTTGCATTTGGTGTCAAAAAAAAATTTGGCTTCAAAAAAACCTATTGGGAGCTTGGCAATCTTTTCCTGACCGCGGAGTCATGCGTTTTCTTCCCCGGGCACCAAAAAGGCTTGATTTTTAAAAACTAGAAGAAACACCATTTTTAGACATGGAATGGCATCATGAATCTCGTGGTGAAGTCCGTTTTTGCATTTGGTGTCAAAAAAAATTTGGCTTCAAAAAACCTATTGGGAGCTTGGCAAAATTTTCCTGACCGCGGAGTCATGTGTTTTCTTCCCCGGGCACCAAAAAGGCTTGATTTTTAAAAACTGGAAGCAACACCAGTTTTAGACATGGAATTCCATCCTGAATCTCGTGGTGAAGTCCGTTTTTGCATTTGGTGTCAAAAAAAATTTGGCCTCAAAAAACCTATTGGGATCTTGGCAATCTTTTCCTGCCCGCGGAGTCATGTGTTTTCTTCCCCGGGCACCAAAAAGGCTTGATTTTTAAAAACTGGAAGCAACACCATTTTTAGACATGGAATTGCATCCTGAATCTCGTGGTGAAGTCCGTTTTTGCATTTGGTGTCAAAAAAAATTTGGCTTCAAAAAACTTATTGGGAGCTTGGCAATCTTTTCCTGACCGCAGAGTCATGTGTTTTCTTCCCCGGGCACCAAAAAAGCTTGATTTTTAAAAACTGGAAGCAACACCATTTTTAGACATGGAATTCCATCCTGAATCTCGTGGTGAAGTCCGTTTTTGCATTTGGTGTCAAAAAAAATTTGGCTTCAAAAAACCTATTGGGAGCTTGGCAACTTTTCCTGTCCGCGGAGTCATGTGTTTTCTTCCCAGGGCACCAAAAAGGCTTGATTTTTAAAAACTGGAAGCAACACCATTTTTAGACATGGAATTCCATCCTGAATCTCATGGTGAAGTCCATTTTTGCATTTGGTGTCAAAAAAAATTTGGCTTCAAAAAACCTATTGGGAGCTTGGCAATCTTTTCCTGACCGCGGAGTCATGCGTTTTCTTCCCCGGGCACCAAAAAGGCTTGATTTTTAAAAACTAGAAGAAACACCATTTTTAGACATGGAATGGCATCCTGAATCTCGTGGTGAAGTCCGTTTTTGCATTTGGTGTCAAAAAAAATTTGGCTTCAAAAAACCTATTGGGAGCTTGGCAATCTTTTCCTGACCGCGGAGTCATGTGTTTTCTTCCCAGGGCACCAAAAAGGCTTGATTTTTAAAAACTGGAAGCAACACCAGTTTTAGACATGGAATTCCACCCTGAATCTTGTCCTGAAGTCCGTTTTTGCATTTGGTGTCAAAAAAAATTTGGCTTCAAAAAACCAATTCGGAGCTTGGCAATCTTTTCCTGACCGCGGAGTCATGTGTTTTCTTCCCCGGGCACCAAAAAGGCTTGATTTTTAAAAACTGGAAGCAACACCATTTTTAGACATGGAATTCCATCCTGAATCTCGTGGTGAAGACCGTTTTTGCATTTGGTGTCAAAAAAAAATTTGGCTTCAAAAAAACCTATTGGGAGCTTGGCAGTCTTTTCCTGACCGCGGAGTCATGTGTTTTCTTCCCCGGGCACCAAAAAGGCTTGATTTTTAAAAACTGGAAGCAACACCATTTTTAGACATGGAATTGCATCCTGAATCTCGTGGTGAAGTCCGTTTTTGCATTTGGTGTCAAAAAAAATTTGGCTTCAAAAAACCTATTGGGAGCTTGGCAAACTTTTCCTGCCCGCGGAGTCATGTGTTTTCTTCCCGGTACACCAAAAAGGCTTGATTTTTAAAAACTGGAAGCAAAACCATTTTTAGACATGGAATTGCATCCTGAATCTCGTGGTGAAGTCCGTTTTTGCATTTGGTGTCCAAAAAAATTTGGCTTCAAAAAACCAATTCGGAGCTTGGCAATCTTTTCCTGACCGCGGAGTCATGTGTTTTGTTCCACGGGCACCAAAAAGGCTTGATTTTTAAAAACTGGAAGCAACACCATTTTTAGACATGGAATTCCATCCTGAATCTCGTGGTGAAGTCCGTTTTTGCATTTGGTGTCAAAAAAAATTTGGCTTCAAAAAACCAATTCGTAGCTTGGCAATCTTTTCCTGACCGCGGAGTCATGTGTTTTCGTCCCCGGGCACCAAAAAGGCTTGATTTTTAAAAACTGGAAGCAACACCATTTTTAGACATGGAATTCCATCCTGAATCTCCTGGTGAAGTCCGTTTTTGCATTTGGTGTCAAAAAAAAATTTGGCTTCAAAAAAACCTATTGGGAGCTTGGCAATCTTTTCCTGACCGCGGAGTCATGCGTTTTCTTCCCCGGGCACCAAAAAGGCTTGATTTTTAAAAACTAGAAGAAACACCATTTTTAGACATGGAATGGCATCATGAATCTCGTGGTGAAGTCCGTTTTTGCATTTGGTGTCAAAAAAAATTTGGCTTCAAAAAACCTATTGGGAGCTTGGCAAACTTTTCCTGACCGCGGAGTCATGTGTTTTCTTCCCCGGGCACCAAAAAGGCTTGATTTTTAAAAACTGGAAGCAACACCAGTTTTAGACATGGAATTCCATCCTGAATCTCGTGGTGAAGTCCGTTTTTGCATTTGGTGTCAAAAAAAATTTGGCCTCAAAAAACCTATTGGGATCTTGGCAATCTTTTCCTGCCCGCGGAGTCATGTGTTTTCTTCCCCGGGCACCAAAAAGGCTTGATTTTTAAAAACTGGAAGCAACACCATTTTTAGACATGGAATTGCATCCTGAATCTCGTGGTGAAGTCCGTTTTTGCATTTGGTGTCAAAAAAAATTTGGCTTCAAAAAACTTATTGGGAGCTTGGCAATCTTTTCCTGACCGCAGAGTCATGTGTTTTCTTCCCCGGGCACCAAAAAAGCTTGATTTTTAAAAACTGGAAGCAACACCATTTTTAGACATGGAATTCCATCCTGAATCTCGTGGTGAAGTCCGTTTTTGCATTTGGTGTCAAAAAAAAATTGGCTTCAAAAAACCTATTGGGAGCTTGGCAACTTTTCCTGTCCGCGGAGTCATGTGTTTTCTTCCCAGGGCACCAAAAAGGCTTGATTTTTAAAAACTGGAAGCAACACCATTTTTAGACATGGAATTCCATCCTGAATCTCATGGTGAAGTCCATTTTTGCATTTGGTGTCAAAAAAAATTTGGCTTCAAAAAACCTATTGGGAGCTTGGCAATCTTTTCCTGACCGCGGAGTCATGCGTTTTCTTCCCCGGGCACCAAAAAGGCTTGATTTTTAAAAACTAGAAGAAACACCATTTTTAGACATGGAATGGCATCCTAAATCTCGTGGTGAAGTCCGTTTTTGCATTTGGTGTCAAAAAAAATTTGGCTTCAAAAAACCTATTGGGAGCTTGGCAATCTTTTCCTGACCGCGGAGTCATGTGTTTTCTTCCCAGGGCACCAAAAAGGCTTGATTTTTAAAAACTGGAAGCAACACCAGTTTTAGACATGGAATTCCACCCTGAATCTTGTCCTGAAGTCCGTTTTTGCATTTGGTGTCAAAAAAAATTTGGCTTCAAAAAACCAATTCGGAGCTTGGCAATCTTTTCCTGACCGCGGAGTCATGTGTTTTCTTCCCCGGGCACCAAAAAGGCTTGATTTTTAAAAACTGGAAGCAACACCATTTTTAGACATGGAATTCCATCCTGAATCTCGTGGTGAAGACCGTTTTTGCATTTGGTGTCAAAAAAAAATTTGGCTTCAAAAAAACCTATTGGGAGCTTGGCAGTCTTTTCCTGACCGCGGAGTCATGTGTTTTCTTCCCCGGGCACCAAAAAGGCTTGATTTTTAAAAACTGGAAGCAACACCATTTTTAGACATGGAATTGCATCCTGAATCTCGTGGTGAAGTCCGTTTTTGCATTTGGTGTCAAAAAAAATTTGGCTTCAAAAAACCTATTGGGAGCTTGGCAAACTTTTCCTGCCCGCGGAGTCATGTGTTTTCTTCCCGGTACACCAAAAAGGCTTGATTTTTAAAAACTGGAAGCAAAACCATTTTTAGACATGGAATTGCATCCTGAATCTCGTGGTGAAGTCCGTTTTTGCATTTGGTGTCAAAAAAAATTTGGCTTCAAAAAACCTATTGGGATCTTGGCAATCTTTTCCTGACCGCGGAGTCATGCGTTTTCTTCCCCGGGCACCAAAAAGGCTTGATTTTTAAAAACTAGAAGAAACACCATTTTTAGACATGGAATGGCATCATGAATCTCGTGGTGAAGTCCGTTTTTGCATTTGGTGTCAAAAAAAATTTGGCTTCAAAAAACCTATTGGGAGCTTGGCAAACTTTTCCTGACCGCGGAGTCATGTGTTTTCTTCCCCGGGCACCAAAAAGGCTTGATTTTTAAAAACTGGAAGCAACACCAGTTTTAGACATGGAATTCCATCCTGAATCTCGTGGTGAAGTCCGTTTTTGCATTTGGTGTCAAAAAAAATTTGGCCTCAAAAAACCTATTGGGATCTTGGCAATCTTTTCCTGCCCGCGGAGTCATGTGTTTTCTTCCCCGGGCACCAAAAAGGCTTGATTTTTAATAACTGGAAGCAACACCATTTTTAGACATGGAATTGCATCCTGAATCTCGTGGTGAAGTCCGTTTTTGCATTTGGTGTCAAAAAAAATTTGGCTTCAAAAAACTTATTGGGAGCTTGGCAATCTTTTCCTGACCGCGGAGTCATGCGTTTTCTTCCCCGGGCACCAAAAAAGCTTGATTTTTAAAAACTGGAAGCAACACCATTTTTAGACATGGAATTCCATCCTGAATCTCGTGGTGAAGTCCGTTTTTGCATTTGGTGTCAAAAAAAATTTGGCTTCAAAAAACCTATTGGGAGCTTGGCAATCTTTTCCTGACCGCGGAGTCATGCGTTTTCTTCCCCGGGCACCAAAAAGGCTTGATTTTTAAAAACTGGAAGCAACACCATTTTTAGACATGGAATTCCATCCTGAATCTCGTGGTGAAGTCCGTTTTTGCATTTGGTGTCAAAAAAAATTTGGCTTCAAAAAACCTATTGGGAGCTTGGCAATCTTTTCCTGACCGCGGAGTCATGTGTTTTCTTCCCCGGGCACCAAAAAGGCTTGATTTTTAAAAACTGGAAGCAACACCATTTTTAGACATGGAATTCCATCCAGAATCTCGTGGTGAAGTCCGTTTTTGCATTTGGTGTCAAAAAAAATTTGGCTTCAAAAAACCTATTGGGAGCTTGGCAAACTTTTCCTGACCGCGGAGTCATGTGTTTTCTTCCCAGGGCACCAAAAAGGCTTGATTTTTAAAACCTGGAAGCAACACCAGTTTTAGACATGGAATTCCATCCTGAATCTCGTGGTGAAGTCCGTTTTTGCATTTGGTGTCAAAAAAAATTTGGCTTCAAAAAACCTATTGGGATCTTGGCAATCTTTTCCTGCCCGCGGAGTCATGTGTTTTCTTCCCGGGGCACCAAAAAGGCTTGATTTTTAAAAACTGGAAGCAACACCAGTTTTAGACATGGAATTCCATTCTGAATCTCGTGGTGAAGTCCGTTTTTGCATTTGGTGTCAAAAAAAATTTGGCTTCAAAAAACCTATTGGGAGCTTGGCAACTTTTCCTGACCGCGGAGTCATGTGTTTTCTTCCCAGGGCACCAAAAAGGCTTGATTTTTAAAAACTGGAAGCAACACCAGTTTTAGACATGGAATTCCATCCTGAATCTCGTGGTGAAGTCCGTTTTTGCATTTGGTATCAAAAAAAATTTGGGTTCAAAAAACCAATTCGGAGCTTGGCAATCTTTTCCTGGCCGCGGAGTCATGTGTTTTCTTCCCCGGGCACCAAAAAGGCTTGATTTTTAAAAACTGGAAGCAACACCATTTTTAGACATGGAATTCCATCCTGAATCTCGTGGTGAAGTCCGTTTTTGCATTTGGTGTCAAAAAAAAATTTGGCTTCAAAAAAACCTATTGGGAGCTTGGCAATCTTTTCCTGACCGCGGAGTCATGTGTTTTCTTCCCGGGGCACCAAAAAGGCTTGATTTTTAAAAACTGGAAGCAACACCAGTTTTAGACATGGAATTCCATCCTGAATCTCGTGGTGAAGTCCGTTTTTGCATTTGGTGTCAAAAAAAATTTGGCTTCAAAAAACCTATTGGGAGCTTGGCAACTTTTCCTGACCGCGGAGTCATGTGTTTTCTTCCCAGGGCACCAAAAAGGCTTGATTTTTAAAAACTGGAAGCAACACCAGTTTTAGACATGGAATTCCATCCTGAATCTCGTGGTGAAGTCCGTTTTTGCATTTGGTGTCAAAAAAAATTTGGCTTCAAAAAACCTATTGGGAGCTTGGCAATCTTTTCCTGACCGCGGAGTCATGTGTTTTCTTCCCCGGGCACCAAAAAGGCTTGATTTTTAAAACCTGGAAGCAACACCAGTTTTAGACATGGAATTCCATCCTGAATCTCGTGGTGAAGTCCGTTTTTGCATTTGGTGTCAAAAAAAATTTGGCTTCAAAAAACCAATTCGGAGCTTGGCAATCTTTTCCTGCCCGCGGAGTCATGTGTTTTCTTCCCGGTACACCAAAAAGGCTTGATTTTTAAAAACTGGAAGCAAAACCATTTTTAGACATGGAATTGCATCCTGAATCTCGTGGTGAAGTCCGTTTTTGCATTTGGTGTCAAAAAAAATTTGGCTTCAAAAAACCAATTCGGAGCTTGGCAATCTTTTCCTGACCGTGGAGTCATGTGTTTTGTTCCACGGGCACCAAAACGGCTTGATTTTTAAAAACTGGAAGCAACACCATTTTTAGACATGGAATTCCATCCTGAATCTCATGGTGAAGTCCGTTTTTGCATTTGGTGTCAAAAAAAATTTGGCTTCAAAAAACCTATTGGGAGCTTGGCAATCTTTTCCTGACCGCGGAGTCATGCGTTTTCTTCCCCGGGCACCAAAAAGGCTTGATTTTTAAAAACTGGAAGCAACACCATTTTTAGACATGGAATTCCATCCTGAATCTCGTGGTGAAGTCCGTTTTTGCATTTGGTGTCAAAAAAAATTTGGCTTCAAAAAACCTATTGGGAGCTTGGCAACTTTTCTTGACCGCGGAGTCATGTGTTTTCTTCCCAGGGCACCAAAAAGGCTTGATTTTTAAAAACTGGAAGCAACACCAGTTTTAGACATGGAATTCCATCCTGAATCTCGTGGTGAAGTCCGTTTTTGCATTTGGTGTCAAAAAAAATTTGGCTTCAAAAAACCAATTCGGAGCTTGGCAATCTTTTCCTGACCGCGGAGTCATGTGTTTTCTTCCCCGGGCACCAAAAAGGCTTGATTTTTAAAAACTGGAAGCAACACCATTTTTAGACATGGAATTCCATCCTGAATCTCGTGGTGAAGTCCGTTTTTGCATTTGGTGTCAAAAAAAATTTGGCTTCAAAAAACCTATTGGGATCTTGGCAATCTTTTCCTGACCGCGGAGTCATGCGTTTTCTTCCCCGGGCACCAAAAAGGCTTGATTTTTAAAAACTGGAAGCAACACCAGTTTTAGACATGGAATTCCATCCTGAATCTCGTGGTGAAGTCCGTTTTTGCATTTGGTGTCAAAAAAAATTTGGCCTCAAAAAACCTATTGGGATCTTGGCAATCTTTTCCTGCCCGCGGAGTCATGTGTTTTCTTCCCCGGGCACCAAAAAGGCTTGATTTTTAAAAACTGGAAGCAACACCATTTTTAGACATGGAATTGCATCCTGAATCTCGTGGTGAAGTCCGTTTTTGCATTTGGTGTCAAAAAAAATTTGGCTTCAAAAAACTTATTGGGAGCTTGGCAATCTTTTCCTGACCGCAGAGTCATGTGTTTTCTTCCCCGGGCACCAAAAAAGCTTGATTTTTAAAAACTGGAAGCAACACCATTTTTAGACATGGAATTCCATCCTGAATCTCGTGGTGAAGTCCGTTTTTGCATTTGGTGTCAAAAAAAATTTGGCTTCAAAAAACCAATTCGGAGCTTGGCAATCTTTTCCTGACCGCGGAGTCATGTGTTTTCTTCCCCGGGCACCAAAAAGGCTTGATTTTTAAAAACTGGAAGCAACACCATTTTTAGACATGGAATTCCATCCTGAATCTCGTGGTGAAGTCCGTTTTTGCATTTGGTGTCAAAAAAAATTTGGCTTCAAAAAACCTATTGGGATCTTGGCAATCTTTTCCTGACCGCGGAGTCATGCGTTTTCTTCCCCGGGCACCAAAAAGGCTTGATTTTTAAAAACTAGAAGAAACACCATTTTTAGACATGGAATGGCATCATGAATCTCGTGGTGAAGTCCGTTTTTGCATTTGGTGTCAAAAAAAATTTGGCTTCAAAAAACCTATTGGGAGCTTGGCAAACTTTTCCTGACCGCGGAGTCATGTGTTTTCTTCCCCGGGCACCAAAAAGGCTTGATTTTTAAAAACTGGAAGCAACACCAGTTTTAGACATGGAATTCCATCCTGAATATCGTGGTGAAGTCCGTTTTTGCATTTGGTGTCAAAAAAAATTTGGCCTCAAAAATCCTATTGGGATCTTGGCAATCTTTTCCTGACCGCGGAGTCATGTGTTTTCTTCCCCGGGCACCAAAAAGGCTTGATTTTTAAAAACTGGAAGCAACACCATTTTTAGACATGGAATTCCATCCTGAATCTCGTGGTGAAGTCCGTTTTTGCATTTGGTGTCAAAAAAAATTTGGCTTCAAAAAACCTATTGGGATCTTGGCAATCTTTTCATGACCGCGGAGTCATGCGTTTTCTTCCCCGGGCACCAAAAAGGCTTGATTTTTAAAAACTAGAAGAAACACCATTTTTAGACATGGAATGGCATCATGAATCTCGTGGTGAAGTCCGTTTTTGCATTTGGTGTCAAAAAAAATTTGGCTTCAAAAAACCTATTGGGAGCTTGGCAAACTTTTCCTGACCGCGGAGTCATGTGTTTTCTTCCCCGGGCACCAAAAAGGCTTGATTTTTAAAAACTGGAAGCAACACCAGTTTTAGACATGGAATTCCATCCTGAATATCGTGGTGAAGTCCGTTTTTGCATTTGGTGTCAAAAAAAATTTGGCCTCAAAAAACCTATTGGGATCTTGGCAATCTTTTCCTGCCCGCGGAGTCATGTGTTTTCTTCCCCGGGCACCAAAAAGGCTTGATTTTTAAAAACTGGAAGCAACACCATTTTTAGACATGGAATTGCATCCTGAATCTCGTGGTGAAGTCCGTTTTTGCATTTGGTGTCAAAAAAAATTTGGCTTCAAAAAACTTATTGGGAGCTTGGCAATCTTTTCCTGACCGCGGAGTCATGCGTTTTCTTCCCCGGGCACCAAAAAAGCTTGATTTTTAAAAACTGGAAGCAACACCATTTTTAGACATGGAATTCCATCCTGAATCTCGTGGTGAAGTCCGTTTTTGCATTTGGTGTCAAAAAAAATTTGGCTTCAAAAAACCTATTGGGAGCTTGGCAATCTTTTCCTGACCGCGGAGTCATGCGTTTTCTTCCCCGGGCACCAAAAAGGCTTGATTTTTAAAAACTGGAAGCAACACCATTTTTAGACATGGAATTCCATCCTGAATCTCGTGGTGAAGTCCGTTTTTGCATTTGGTGTCAAAAAAAATTTGGCTTCAAAAAACCTATTGGGAGCTTGGCAACTTTTCCTGACCGCGGAGTCATGTGTTTTCTTCCCAGGGCACCAAAAAGGCTTGATTTTTAAAAACTGGAAGCAACACCAGTTTTAGACATGGAATTCCATCCTGAATCTCGTGGTGAAGTCCGTTTTTGCATTTGGTGTCAAAAAAAATTTGGCCTCAAAAAACCTATTGGGATCTTGGCAATCTTTTCCTGCCCGCGGAGTCATGTGTTTTCTTCCCCGGGCACCAAAAAGGCTTGATTTTTAAAAACTGGAAGCAACACCATTTTTAGACATGGAATTGCATCCTGAATCTCGTGGTGAAGTCCGTTTTTGCATTTGGTGTCAAAAAAAATTTGGCTTCAAAAAACTTATTGGGAGCTTGGCAATCTTTTCCTGACCGCAGAGTCATGTGTTTTCTTCCCCGGGCACCAAAAAAGCTTGATTTTTAAAAACTGGAAGCAACACCATTTTTAGACATGGAATTCCATCCTGAATATCGTGGTGAAGTCCGTTTTTGCATTTGGTGTCAAAAAAAATTTGGCCTCAAAAAACCTATTGGGATCTTGGCAATCTTTTCCTGACCGCGGAGTCATGTGTTTTCTTCCCCGGGCACCAAAAAGGCTTGATTTTTAAAAACTGGAAGCAACACCATTTTTAGACATGGAATTCCATCCTGAATCTCGTGGTGAAGTCCGTTTTTGCATTTGGTGTCAAAAAAAATTTGGCTTCAAAAAACCTATTGGGATCTTGGCAATCTTTTCCTGACCGTGGAGTCATGCGTTTTCTTCCCCGGGCACCAAAAAGGCTTGATTTTTAAAAACTAGAAGAAACACCATTTTTAGACATGGAATGGCATCATGAATCTCGTGGTGAAGTCCGTTTTTGCATTTGGTGTCAAAAAAAATTTGGCTTCAAAAAACCTATTGGGAGCTTGGCAAACTTTTCCTGACTGCGGAGTCATGTGTTTTCTTCCCCGGGCACCAAAAAGGCTTGATTTTTAAAAACTGGAAGCAACACCAGTTTTAGACATGGAATTCCATCCTGAATATCGTGGTGAAGTCCGTTTTTGCATTTGGTGTCAAAAAAAATTTGGCCTCAAAAAACCTATTGGGATCTTGGCAATCTTTTCCTGCCCGCGGAGTCATGTGTTTTCTTCCCCGGGCACCAAAAAGGCTTGATTTTTAAAAACTGGAAGCAACACCATTTTTAGACATGGAATTGCATCCTGAATCTCGTGGTGAAGTCCGTTTTTGCATTTGGTGTCAAAAAAAATTTGGCTTCAAAAAACTTATTGGGAGCTTGGCAATCTTTTCCTGACCGCGGAGTCATGCGTTTTCTTCCCCGGGCACCAAAAAAGCTTGATTTTTAAAAACTGGAAGCAACACCATTTTTAGACATGGAATTCCATCCTGAATCTCGTGGTGAAGTCCGTTTTTGCATTTGGTGTCAAAAAAAATTTGGCTTCAAAAAACCTATTGGGAGCTTGGCAATCTTTTCCTGACCGCGGAGTCATGCGTTTTCTTCCCCGGGCACCAAAAAGGCTTGATTTTTAAAAACTGGAAGCAACACCATTTTTAGACATGGAATTCCATCCTGAATCTCGTGGTGAAGTCCGTTTTTGCATTTGGTGTCAAAAAAAATTTGGCTTCAAAAAACCTATTGGGAGCTTGGCAACTTTTCCTGACCGCGGAGTCATGTGTTTTCTTCCCAGGGCACCAAAAAGGCTTGATTTTTAAAAACTGGAAGCAACACCAGTTTTAGACATGGAATTCCATCCTGAATCTCGTGGTGAAGTCCGTTTTTGCATTTGGTGTCAAAAAAAATTTGGGTTCAAAAAACCAATTCGGAGCTTGGCAATCTTTTCCTGACCGCGGAGTCATGTGTTTTCTTCCCCGGGCACCAAAAAGGCTTGATTTTTAAAAACTGGAAGCAACACCATTTTTAGACATGGAATTCCATCCTGAATCTCGTGGTGAAGTCCGTTTTTGCATTTGGTGTCAAAAAAAATTTGGCTTCAAAAAAACCTATTGGGAGCTTGGCAATCTTTTCCTGACCGCGGAGTCATGTGTTTTCTTCCCCGGGCACCAAAAAGGCTTGATTTTTAAAAACTGGAAGCAACACCATTTTTAGACATGGAATTGCATCCTGAATCTCGTGGTGAAGTCCGTTTTTGCATTTGGTGTCAAAAAAAATTTGGCTTCAAAAAACCTATTGGGAGCTTGGCAAACTTTTCCTGACCGCGGAGTCATGTGTTTTCTTCCCAGGGCACCAAAAATGCTTGATTTTTAAAACCTGGAAGCAACACCAGTTTTAGACATGGAATTCCATCCTGAATCTCGTGGTGAAGTCCGTTTTTGCATTTGGTGTCAAAAAAAATTTGGCTTCAAAAAACCAATTCGGAGCTTGGCAATCTTTTCCTGCCCGCGGAGTCATGTGTTTTCTTCCCCGGGCACCAAAAAGGCTTGATTTTTAAAAACTGGAAGCAACACCATTTTTAGACATGGAATTGCATCCTGAATCTCGTGGTGAAGTCCGTTTTTGCATTTGGTGTCAAAAAAAATTTGGCTTCAAAAAACTTATTGGGAGCTTGGCAATCTTTTCCTGACCGCAGAGTCATGTGTTTTCTTCCCCGGGCACCAAAAAAGCTTGATTTTTAAAAACTGGAAGCAACACCATTTTTAGACATGGAATTCCATCCTGAATCTCGTGGTGAAGTCCGTTTTTGCATTTGGTGTCAAAAAAAATTTGGCTTCAAAAAACCAATTCGGAGCTTGGCAATCTTTTCCTGACCGCGGAGTCATGTGTTTTCTTCCCCGGGCACCAAAAAGGCTTGATTTTTAAAAACTGGAAGCAACACCATTTTTAGACATGGAATTCCATCCTGAATCTCGTGGTGAAGTCCGTTTTTGCATTTGGTGTCAAAAAAAATTTGGCTTCAAAAAACCTATTGGGATCTTGGCAATCTTTTCCTGACCGCGGAGTCATGCGTTTTCTTCCCCGGGCACCAAAAAGGCTTGATTTTTAAAAACTAGAAGAAACACCATTTTTAGACATGGAATGGCATCATGAATCTCGTGGTGAAGTCCGTTTTTGCATTTGGTGTCAAAAAAAATTTGGCTTCAAAAAACCTATTGGGAGCTTGGCAAACTTTTCCTGACCGCGGAGTCATGTGTTTTCTTCCCCGGGCACCAAAAAGGCTTGATTTTTAAAAACTGGAAGCAACACCAGTTTTAGACATGGAATTCCATCCTGAATATCGTGGTGAAGTCCGTTTTTGCATTTGGTGTCAAAAAAAATTTGGCCTCAAAAAACCTATTGGGATCTTGGCAATCTTTTCCTGACCGCGGAGTCATGTGTTTTCTTCCCCGGGCACCAAAAAGGCTTGATTTTTAAAAACTGGAAGCAACACCATTTTTAGACATGGAATTCCATCCTGAATCTCGTGGTGAAGTCCGTTTTTGCATTTGGTGTCAAAAAAAATTTGGCTTCAAAAAACCTATTGGGATCTTGGCAATCTTTTCATGACCGCGGAGTCATGCGTTTTCTTCCCCGGGCACCAAAAAGGCTTGATTTTTAAAAACTAGAAGAAACACCATTTTTAGACATGGAATGGCATCATGAATCTCGTGGTGAAGTCCGTTTTTGCATTTGGTGTCAAAAAAAATTTGGCTTCAAAAAACCTATTGGGAGCTTGGCAATCTTTTCCTGACCGCGGAGTCATGTGTTTTCTTCCCCGGGCACCAAAAAGGCTTGATTTTTAAAAACTGGAAGCAACACCAGTTTTAGACATGGAATTCCATCCTGAATATCGTGGTGAAGTCCGTTTTTGCATTTGGTGTCAAAAAAAATTTGGCCTCAAAAAACCTATTGGGATCTTGGCAATCTTTTCCTGCCCGCGGAGTCATGTGTTTTCTTCCCCGGGCACCAAAAAGGCTTGATTTTTAAAAACTGGAAGCAACACCATTTTTAGACATGGAATTGCATCCTGAATCTCGTGGTGAAGTCCGTTTTTGCATTTGGTGTCAAAAAAAATTTGGCTTCAAAAAACTTATTGGGAGCTTGGCAATCTTTTCCTGACCGCGGAGTCATGCGTTTTCTTCCCCGGGCACCAAAAAAGCTTGATTTTTAAAAACTGGAAGCAACACCATTTTTAGACATGGAATTCCATCCTGAATCTCGTGGTGAAGTCCGTTTTTGCATTTGGTGTCAAAAAAAATTTGGCTTCAAAAAACCTATTGGGATCTTGGCAATCTTTTCATGACCGCGGAGTCATGCGTTTTCTTCCCCGGGCACCAAAAAGGCTTGATTTTTAAAAACTAGAAGAAACACCATTTTTAGACATGGAATGGCATCATGAATCTCGTGGTGAAGTCCGTTTTTGCATTTGGTGTCAAAAAAAATTTGGCTTCAAAAAACCTATTGGGAGCTTGGCAAACTTTTCCTGACCGCGGAGTCATGTGTTTTCTTCCCCGGGCACCAAAAAGGCTTGATTTTTAAAAACTGGAAGCAACACCAGTTTTAGACATGGAATTCCATCCTGAATATCGTGGTGAAGTCCGTTTTTGCATTTGGTGTCAAAAAAAATTTGGCCTCAAAAAACCTATTGGGATCTTGGCAATCTTTTCCTGCCCGCGGAGTCATGTGTTTTCTTCCCCGGGCACCAAAAAGGCTTGATTTTTAAAAACTGGAAGCAACACCATTTTTAGACATGGAATTGCATCCTGAATCTCGTGGTGAAGTCCGTTTTTGCATTTGGTGTCAAAAAAAATTTGGCTTCAAAAAACTTATTGGGAGCTTGGCAATCTTTTCCTGACCGCGGAGTCATGCGTTTTCTTCCCCGGGCACCAAAAAAGCTTGATTTTTAAAAACTGGAAGCAACACCATTTTTAGACATGGAATTCCATCCTGAATCTCGTGGTGAAGTCCGTTTTTGCATTTGGTGTCAAAAAAAATTTGGCTTCAAAAAACCTATTGGGAGCTTGGCAATCTTTTCCTGACCGCGGAGTCATGCGTTTTCTTCCCCGGGCACCAAAAAGGCTTGATTTTTAAAAACTGGAAGCAACACCATTTTTAGACATGGAATTCCATCCTGAATCTCGTGGTGAAGTCCGTTTTTGCATTTGGTGTCAAAAAAAATTTGGCTTCAAAAAACCTATTGGGAGCTTGGCAACTTTTCCTGACCGCGGAGTCATGTGTTTTCTTCCCAGGGCACCAAAAAGGCTTGATTTTTAAAAACTGGAAGCAACACCAGTTTTAGACATGGAATTCCATCCTGAATCTCGTGGTGAAGTCCGTTTTTGCATTTGGTGTCAAAAAAAATTTGGGTTCAAAAAACCAATTCGGAGCTTGGCAATCTTTTCCTGACCGCGGAGTCATGTGTTTTCTTCCCCGGGCACCAAAAAGGCTTGATTTTTAAAAACTGGAAGCAACACCATTTTTAGACATGGAATTCCATCCTGAATCTCGTGGTGAAGTCCGTTTTTGCATTTGGTGTCAAAAAAAATTTGGCTTCAAAAAAACCTATTGGGAGCTTGGCAATCTTTTCCTGACCGCGGAGTCATGTGTTTTCTTCCCCGGGCACCAAAAAGGCTTGATTTTTAAAAACTGGAAGCAACACCATTTTTAGACATGGAATTGCATCCTGAATCTCGTGGTGAAGTCCGTTTTTGCATTTGGTGTCAAAAAAAATTTGGCTTCAAAAAACCTATTGGGAGCTTGGCAAACTTTTCCTGACCGCGGAGTCATGTGTTTTCTTCCCAGGGCACCAAAAATGCTTGATTTTTAAAACCTGGAAGCAACACCAGTTTTAGACATGGAATTCCATCCTGAATCTCGTGGTGAAGTCCGTTTTTGCATTTGGTGTCAAAAAAAATTTGGCTTCAAAAAACCAATTCGGAGCTTGGCAATCTTTTCCTGACCGCGGAGTCATATGTTTTCTTCCCCGGGCACCAAAAAGGCTTGATTTTTAAAAACTGGAAGCAACACCATTTTTAGACATGGAATTCCATCCTGAATCTCGTGGTGAAGTCCGTTTTTGCATTTGGTGTCAAAAAAAATTTGGCTTCAAAAAACCAATTCGGAGCTTGGCAATCTTTTGCTGACCGCGGAGTCATGTGTTTTCGTCCCCGGGCACCAAAAAGGCTTGATTTTTAAAAACTGGAAGCAACACCATTTTTAGACATGGAATTCCATCCTGAATGTCCTGGTGAAGTCCGTTTTTGCATTTGGTGTCAAAAAAAAATTTGGCTTCAAAAAAACCTATTGGGAGCTTGGCAATCTTTTCCTGACCGCGGAGTCATGCGTTTTCTTCCCCGGGCACCAAAAAGGCTTGATTTTTAAAAACTAGAAGAAACACCATTTTTAGACATGGAATGGCATCATGAATCTCGTGGTGAAGTCCGTTTTTGCATTTGGTGTCAAAAAAAATTTGGCTTCAAAAAACCTATTGGGAGCTTGGCAAAATTTTCCTGACCGCGGAGTCATGTGTTTTCTTCCCCGGGCACCAAAAAGGCTTGATTTTTAAAAACTGGAAGCAACACCAGTTTTAGACATGGAATTCCATCCTGAATCTCGTGGTGAAGTCCGTTTTTGCATTTGGTGTCAAAAAAAATTTGGCCTCAAAAAACCTATTGGGATCTTGGCAATCTTTTCCTGCCCGCGGAGTCATGTGTTTTCTTCCCCGGGCACCAAAAAGGCTTGATTTTTAAAAACTGGAAGCAACACCATTTTTAGACATGGAATTGCATCCTGAATCTCGTGGTGAAGTCCGTTTTTGCATTTGGTGTCAAAAAAAATTTGGCTTCAAAAAACCAATTCGGAGCTTGGCAATCTTTTGCTGACCGCGGAGTCATGTGTTTTCGTCCCCGGGCACCAAAAAGGCTTGATTTTTAAAAACTGGAAGCAACACCATTTTTAGACATGGAATTCCATCCTGAATGTCCTGGTGAAGTCCGTTTTTGCATTTGGTGTCAAAAAAAAATTTGGCTTCAAAAAAACCTATTGGGAGCTTGGCAATCTTTTCCTGACCGCGGAGTCATGCGTTTTCTTCCCCGGGCACCAAAAAGGCTTGATTTTTAAAAACTAGAAGAAACACCATTTTTAGACATGGAATGGCATCATGAATCTCGTGGTGAAGTCCGTTTTTGCATTTGGTGTCAAAAAAAATTTGGCTTCAAAAAACCTATTGGGAGCTTGGCAAAATTTTCCTGACCGCGGAGTCATGTGTTTTCTTCCCCGGGCACCAAAAAGGCTTGATTTTTAAAAACTGGAAGCAACACCAGTTTTAGACATGGAATTCCATCCTGAATCTCGTGGTTAAGTCCGTTTTTGCATTTGGTGTCAAAAAAAATTTGGCCTCAAAAAACCTATTGGGATCTTGGCAATCTTTTCCTGCCCGCGGAGTCATGTGTTTTCTTCCCCGGGCACCAAAAAGGCTTGATTTTTAAAAACTGGAAGCAACACCATTTTTAGACATGGAATTGCATCCTGAATCTCGTGGTGAAGTCCGTTTTTGCATTTGGTGTCAAAAAAAATTTGGCTTCAAAAAACTTATTGGGAGCTTGGCAATCTTTTCCTGACCGCGGAGTCATGCGTTTTCTTCCCCGGGCACCAAAAAGGCTTGATTTTTAAAAACTAGAAGAAACACCATTTTTAGACATGGAATGGCATCCTGAATCTCGTGGTGAAGTCCGTTTTTGCATTTGGTGTCAAAAAAAATTTGGCCTCAAAAAACCTATTGGGATCTTGGCAATCTTTTCCTGCCCGCAGAGTCATGTGTTTTCTTCCCCGGGCACCAAAAAGGCTTGATTTTTAAAAACTGGAAGCAAAACTTTTTTAGACATGGAATTGCATCCTGAATCTCGTGGTGAAGTCCGTTTTTGCATTTGGTGTCAAAAAAAATTTGGCTTCAAAAAACCTATTGGGATCTTGGCAATCTTTTCCTGACCGCGGAGTCATGCGTTTTCTTCCCCGGGCACCAAAAAGGCTTGATTTTTAAAAACTAGAAGAAACACCATTTTTAGACATGGAATGGCATCCTGAATCTCGTGGTGAAGTCCGTTTTTGCATTTGGTGTCAAAAAAAATTTGGCTTCAAAAAACCTATTGGGAGCTTGGCAATCTTTTCCTGACCGCGGAGTCATGTGTTTTCTTCCCAGGGCACCAAAAAGGCTTGATTTTTAAAAACTGGAAGCAACACCAGTTTTAGACATGGAATTCCACCCTGAATCTTGTCCTGAAGTCCGTTTTTGCATTTGGTGTCAAAAAAAATTTGGCTTCAAAAAACCAATTCGGAGCTTGGCAATCTTTTCCTGACCGCGGAGTCATGCGTTTTCTTCCCCGGGCACCAAAAAGGCTTGATTTTTAAAAACTGGAAGCAACACCATTTTTAGACATGGAATTCCATCCTGAATCTCGTGGTGAAGACCGTTTTTGCATTTGGTGTCAAAAAAAAATTTGGCTTCAAAAAAACCTATTGGGAGCTTGGCAGTCTTTTCCTGACCGCGGAGTCATGTGTTTTCTTCCCCGGGCACCAAAAAGGCTTGATTTTTAAAAACTGGAAGCAACACCATTTTTAGACATGGAATTGCATCCTGAATCTCGTGGTGAAGTCCGTTTTTGCATTTGGTGTCAAAAAAAATTTGGCTTCAAAAAACCTATTGGGAGCTTGGCAAACTTTTCCTGCCCGCGGAGTCATGTGTTTTCTTCCCGGTACACCAAAAAGGCTTGATTTTTAAAAACTGGAAGCAAAACCATTTTTAGACATGGAATTGCATCCTGAATCTCGTGGTGAAGTCCGTTTTTGCATTTGGTGTCCAAAAAAATTTGGCTTCAAAAAACCAATTCGGAGCTTGGCAATCTTTTCCTGACCGCGGAGTCATGTGTTTTGTTCCACGGGCACCAAAAAGGCTTGATTTTTAAAAACTGGAAGCAACACCATTTTTAGACATGGAATTCCATCCTGAATCTCATGGTGAAGTCCGTTTTTGCATTTGGTGTCAAAAAAAATTTGGCTTCAAAAAACCTATTGGGAGCTTGGCAATCTTTTCCTGACCGCGGAGTCATGCGTTTTCTTCCCCGGGCACCAAAAAGGCTTGATTTTTAAAAACTAGAAGAAACACCATTTTTAGACATGGAATGGCATCCTGAATCTCGTGGTGAAGTCCGTTTTTGCATTTGGTGTCAAAAAAAATTTGGCCTCAAAAAACCTATTGGGATCTTGGCAATCTTTTCCTGCCCGCAGAGTCATGTGTTTTCTTCCCCGGGCACCAAAAAGGCTTGATTTTTAAAAACTGGAAGCAAAACTTTTTTAGACATGGAATTGCATCCTGAATCTCGTGGTGAAGTCCGTTTTTGCATTTGGTGTCAAAAAAAATTTGGCTTCAAAAAACCTATTGGGATCTTGGCAAACTTTTCCTGACCGCGGAGTCATGCGTTTTCTTCCCCGGGCACCAAAAAGGCTTGATTTTTAAAAACTGGAAGAAACACCATTTTTAGACATGGAATGGCATCCTGAATCTCGTGGTGAAGTCCGTTTTTGCATTTGGTGTCAAAAAAAATTTGGCTTCAAAAAACCTATTGGGAGCTTGGCAAACTTTTCCTGACCGCGGAGTCAGTTGTTTTCTTCCCCGGGCACCAAAAAGGCTTGATTTTTAAAAACTGGAAGCAACACCATTTTTAGACATGGAATTGCATCCTGAATCTCGTGGTGAAGTCCGTTTTTGCATTTGGTGTCAAAAAAAATTTGGCTTCAAAAAACTTATTGGGAGCTTGGCAATCTTTTCCTGACCGCAGAGTCATGCGTTTTCTTCCCCAGGCACCAAAAAGGCTTGATTTTTAAAACCTGGAAGCAACACCATTTTTAGACATGGAATTCCATCCTGAATCTCGTGGTGAAGTCCGTTTTTGCATTTGGTGTCAAAAAAAATTTGGCTTCAAAAAACCAATTCGGAGCTTGGCAATCTTTTCCTGACCACGGAGTCATGTGTTTTCTTCCCCGGGCACCAAAAAGGCTTGATTTTTAAAAACTGGAAGCAACACCATTTTTAGACATGGAATTCCATCCTGAATCTCGTGGTGAAGTCCGTTTTTGCATTTGGTGTCAAAAAAAATTTGGCTTCAAAAAACCAATTCGGAGCTTGGCAATCTTTTCCTGACCGCGGAGTCATGTGTTTTCTTCCCCGGGCACCAAAAAGGCTTGATTTTTAAAAACTGGAAGCAACACCAGTTTTAGACATGGAATTCCATCCTGAATCTCGTGGTGAAGTCCGTTTTTGCATTTGGTGTCAAAAAAAAATTTGGCTTCAAAAAAACCTATTGGGAGCTTGGCAATCTTTTCCTGACCGCGGAGTCAGTTGTTTTCTTCCCCGGGCACCAAAAAGGCTTGATTTTTAAAAACTGGAAGCAACACCATTTTTAGACATGGAATTGCATCCTGAATCTCGTGGTGAAGTCCGTTTTTGCATTTGGTGTCAAAAAAAATTTGGCTTCAAAAAACTTATTGGGAGCTTGGCAATCTTTTCCTGACCGCAGAGTCATGCGTTTTCTTCCCCAGGCACCAAAAAGGCTTGATTTTTAAAACCTGGAAGCAACACCATTTTTAGACATGGAATTCCATCCTGAATCTCGTGGTGAAGTCCGTTTTTGCATTTGGTGTCAAAAAAAATTTGGCTTCAAAAAACCAATTCGGAGCTTGGCAATCTTTTCCTGACCGCGGAGTCATGTGTTTTCTTCCCCGGGCACCAAAAAGGCTTGATTTTTAAAAACTGGAAGCAACACCATTTTTAGACATGGAATTCCATCCTGAATCTCGTGGTGAAGTCCGTTTTTGCATTTGGTGTCAAAAAAAATTTGGCTTCAAAAAACCAATTCGGAGCTTGGCAATCTTTTCCTGACCGCGGAGTCATGTGTTTTCTTCCCCGGGCACCAAAAAGGCTTGATTTTTAAAAACTGGAAGCAACACCAGTTTTAGACATGGAATTCCATCCTGAATCTCGTGGTGAAGTCCGTTTTTGCATTTGGTGTCAAAAAAAAATTTGGCTTCAAAAAAACCTATTGGGAGCTTGGCAATCTTTTCCTGACCGCGGAGTCATGCGTTTTCTTCCCCGGGCACCAAAAAGGCTTGATCTTTAAAAACTAGAAGAAACACCATTTTTAGACATGGAATGGCATCCTGAATCTCGTGGTGAAGTCCGTTTTTGCATTTGGTGTCAAAAAAAATTTGGCTTCAAAAAACCTATTGGGAGCTTGGCAAACTTTTCCTGACCGCGGAGTCATGTGTTTTCTTCCCCGGGCACCAAAAAGGCTTGATTTTTAAAAACTGGAAGCAACACCAGTTTTAGACATGGAATTCCATCCTGAATCTCATGGTGAAGTCCGTTTTTGCATTTGGTGTCAAAAAAAATTTGGCTTCAAAAAACCTATTGGGAGCTTGGCAATCTTTTCCTGACCGCGGAGTCATGCGTTTTCTTCCCCGTGCACCAAAAAGGCTTGATTTTTAAAAACTGGAAGCAACACCATTTTTAGACATGGAATTCCATCCTGAATCTCGTGGTGAAGTCCGTTTTTGCATTTGGTGTCAAAAAAAAATTTGGCTTCAAAAAAACCTATTAGGAGCTTGGCAATCTTTTCCTGACCGCGGAGTCATGTGTTTTCTTCCCCGGGCACCAAAAAGGCTTGATTTTTAAAAATTGGAAGCAACACCATTTTTAGACATGGAATTGCATCCTGAATCTCGTGGTGAAGTCCGTTTTTGCATTTGGTGTCAAAAAAAAATTGGCTTCAAAAAACCTATTGGGAGCTTGGCAAACTTTTCCTGACCGCGGAGTCATGTGTTTTCTTCCCAGGGCACCAAAAATGCTTGATTTTTAAAACCTGGAAGCAACACCAGTTTTAGACATGGAATTCCATCCTGAATCTCGTGGTGAAGTCCGTTTTTGCATTTGGTGTCAAAAAAAATTTGGCTTCAAAAAACCAATTCGGAGCTTGGCAATCTTTTCCTGCCCGCGGAGTCATGTGTTTTCTTCCCGGTACACCAAAAAGGCTTGATTTTTAAAAACTGGAAGCAACACCATTTTTAGACATGGAATTCCATCCTGAATCTCGTGGTGAAGTCCGTTTTTGCGTTTGGTGTCAAAAAAAATTTGGCTTCAAAAAACCAATTCGGAGCTTGGCAATCTTTTCCTGACCGCGGAGTCATGTGTTTTCTTCCCCGGGCACCAAAAAGGCTTGATTTTTAAAAACTGGAAGCAACACCATTTTTAGACATGGAATTCCATCCTGAATCTCGTGGTGAAGACCGTTTTTGCATTTGGTGTCCAAAAAAATTTGGCTTCAAAAAAACCTATTGGGAGCTTGGCAGTCTTTTCCTGACCGCGGAGTCATGTGTTTTCTTCCCCGGGCACCAAAAAGGCTTGATTTTTAAAAACTGGAAGCAACACCATTTTTAGACATGGAATTGCATCCTGAATCTCGTGGTGAAGTCCGTTTTTGCATTTGGTGTCAAAAAAAATTTGGCTTCAAAAAACCTATTGGGAGCTTGGCAAACTTTTCCTGCCCGCGGAGTCATGTGTTTTCTTCCCGGTACACCAAAAAGGCTTGATTTTTAAAAACTGGAAGCAAAACCATTTTTAGACATGGAATTGCATCCTGAATCTCGTGGTGAAGTCCGTTTTTGCATTTGGTGTCCAAAAAAATTTGGCTTCAAAAAACCAATTCGGAGCTTGGCAATCTTTTCCTGACCGCGGAGTCATGTGTTTTGTTCCACGGGCACCAAAAAGGCTTGATTTTTAAAAACTGGAAGCAACACCATTTTTAGACATGGAATTCCATCCTGAATCTCATGGTGAAGTCCGTTTTTGCATTTGGTGTCAAAAAAAATTTGGCTTCAAAAAACCTATTGGGAGCTTGGCAATCTTTTCCTGACCGCGGAGTCATGCGTTTTCTTCCCCGGGCACCAAAAAGGCTTGATTTTTAAAAACTAGAAGAAACACCATTTTTAGACATGGAATGGCATCCTGAATCTCGTGGTGAAGTCCGTTTTTGCATTTGGTGTCAAAAAAAATTTGGCCTCAAAAAACCTATTGGGATCTTGGCAATCTTTTCCTGCCCGCAGAGTCATGTGTTTTCTTCCCCGGGCACCAAAAAGGCTTGATTTTTAAAAACTGGAAGCAAAACTTTTTTAGACATGGAATTGCATCCTGAATCTCGTGGTGAAGTCCGTTTTTGCATTTGGTGTCAAAAAAAATTTGGCTTCAAAAAACCTATTGGGATCTTGGCAAACTTTTCCTGACCGCGGAGTCATGCGTTTTCTTCCCCGGGCACCAAAAAGGCTTGATTTTTAAAAACTGGAAGCAACACCAGTTTTAGACATGGAATTCCATCCTGAATCTCATGGTGAAGTCCATTTTTGCATTTGGTGTCAAAAAAAATTTGGCTTCAAAAAACCTATTGGGAGCTTGGCAATCTTTTCCTGACCGCGGAGTCATGCGTTTTCTTCCCCGTGCACCAAAAAGGCTTGATTTTTAAAAACTGGAAGCAACACCATTTTTAGACATGGAATTCCATCCTGAATCTCGTGGTGAAGTCCGTTTTTGCATTTGGTGTCAAAAAAAAATTTGGCTTCAAAAAAACCTATTAGGAGCTTGGCAATCTTTTCCTGACCGCGGAGTCATGTGTTTTCTTCCCCGGGCACCAAAAAGGCTTGATTTTTAAAAATTGGAAGCAACACCATTTTTAGACATGGAATTGCATCCTGAATCTCGTGGTGAAGTCCGTTTTTGCATTTGGTGTCAAAAAAAAATTGGCTTCAAAAAACCTATTGGGAGCTTGGCAAACTTTTCCTGACCGCGGAGTCATGTGTTTTCTTCCCAGGGCACCAAAAATGCTTGATTTTTAAAACCTGGAAGCAACACCAGTTTTAGACATGGAATTCCATCCTGAATCTCGTGGTGAAGTCCGTTTTTGCATTTGGTGTCAAAAAAAATTTGGCTTCAAAAAACCTATTGGGAGCTTGGCAATCTTTTCCTGCCCGCGGAGTCATGTGTTTTCTTCCCGGTACACCAAAAAGGCTTGATTTTTAAAAACTGGAAGCAAAACCATTTTTAGACATGGAATTGCATCCTGAATCTTGTCCTGAAGTCCGTTTTTGCATTTGGTGTCAAAAAAAATTTGGCTTCAAAAAACCAATTCGGAGCTTGGCAATCTTTTCCTGACCGCGGAGTCATGTGTTTTGTTCCACGGGCACCAAAAAGGCTTGATTTTTAAAAACTGGAAGCAACACCATTTTTAGACATGGAATGGCATCCTGAATCTCGTGGTGAAGACCGTTTTTGCATTTGGTGTCAAAAAAAATTTGGCTTCAAAAAACCTGTTGGGAGCTTGGCAACTTTTCCTGACCGCGGAGTCATATGTTTTCTTCCCAGGGCACCAAAAAGGCTTGATTTTTAAAAACTGGAAGCAACACCAGTTTTAGACATGGAATTCCATCCTGAATCTCGTGGTGAAGTCCATTTTTGCATTTGGTGTCAAAAAAAATTTGGCTTCAAAAAACCAATTCGGAGCTTGGCAATCTTTTCCTGACCGCGGAGTCATGTGTTTTCTTCCCCGGGCACCAAAAAGGCTTGATTTTTAAAAACTGGAAGCAACACCATTTTTAGACATGGAATTGCATCCTGAATCTCGTGGTGAAGTCCGTTTTTGCATTTGGTGTCAAAAAAAATTTGGCTTCAAAAAACCAATTCGGAGCTTGGCAATCTTTTCCTGCCCGCGGAGTCATGTGTTTTCTTCCCCGGGCACCAAAAAGGCTTGATTTTTAAAAACTGGAAGCAACACCATTTTTAGACATGGAATTCCATCCTGAATCTCGTGGTGAAGTCCGTTTTTGCATTTGGTGTCAAAAAAAATTTGGCTTCAAAAAACTTATTGGGAGCTTGGCAATCTTTTCCTGACCGCGGAGTCATGTGTTTTCTTCCCCGGGCACCAAAAAGGCTTGATTTTTAAAAACTGGAAGCAACACCATTTTTAGACATGGAATTCCATCCTGAATCTCGTGGTGAAGTCCGTTTTTGCATTTGGTGTCAAAAAAAATTTGGCTTCAAAAAACCTATTGGGATCTTGGCAATCTTTTCCTGCCCGCGGAGTCATGTGTTTTCTTCCCGGGGCACCAAAACGGCTTGATTTTTAAAAACTGGAAGCAAAACCATGTTTAGACATGGAATTGCATCCTGAATTTCGTGGTGAAGTCCGTTTTTGCATTTGGTGTCAAAAGAAATTTGGCTTCAAAAAACCAATTCGGAGCTTGGCAATCTTTTCCTGACCGCGGAGTCATGCGTTTTCTTCCCCGGGCACCAAAAAGGCTTGATTTTTAAAAACTAGAAGAAACACCATTTTTAGACATGGAATGGCATCCTGAATTTCGTGGTGAAGTCCGTTTTTGCATTTGGTGTCAAAAAAAATTTGGCTTCAAAATTTGGCTTCAAAAAACCTATTGGGAGCTTGGCAAACTTTTCCTGACCGCGGAGTCATGTGTTTTCTTCCCCGGGCACCAAAAAGGCTTGATTTTTAAAAACTGGAAGCAACACCATTTTTAGACATGGAATTCCATCCTGAATCTCATGGTAAAGTCCGTTTTTGCATTTGGTGTCAAAAAAAAATTTGGCTTCAAAAAAACCTATTGGGAGCTTGGCAATCTTTTCCTGACCGCGGAGTCATGTGTTTTCTTCCCCGGGCACCAAAAAGGCTTGATTTTTAAAAACTGGAAGCAACACCATTTTTAGACATGGAATTCCATCCTGAATCTCGTGGTGAAGTCCGTTTTTGCATTTGGTGTCAAAAAAAATTTGGCTTCAAAAAACCTGTTGGGAGCTTGGCAACTTTTCCTGACCGCGGAGTCATATGTTTTCTTCCCAGGGCACCAAAAAGGCTTGATTTTTAAAAACTGGAAGCAACACCAGTTTTAGACATGGAATTCCATCCTGAATCTCGTGGTGAAGTCCATTTTTGCATTTGGTGTCAAAAAAAATTTGGGTTCAAAAAACCAATTCGGAGCTTGGCAATCTTTTCCTGACCGCGGAGTCATGTGTTTTCTTCCCCGGGCACCAAAAAGGCTTGATTTTTAAAAACTGGAAGCAACACCATTTTTAGACATGGAATTCCATCCTGAATCTCGTGGTGAAGTCCGTTTTTGCATTTGGTGTCAAAAAAAATTTGGCTTCAAAAAACCAATTCGGAGCTTGGCAATCTTTTCCTGACCGCGGAGTCATGTGTTTTCTTCCCCGGGCACCAAAAAGGCTTGATTTTTAAAAACTGGAAGCAACACCATTTTTAGACATGGAATTCCATCCTGAATCTCATGGTAAAGTCCGTTTTTGCATTTGGTGTCAAAAAAAAATTTGGCTTCAAAAAAACCTATTGGGAGCTTGGCAATCTTTTCCTGACCGCGGAGTCATGTGTTTTCTTCCCCGGGCACCAAAAAGGCTTGATTTTTAAAAACTGGAAGCAACACCATTTTTAGACATGGAATTCCATCCTGAATCTCGTGGTGAAGTCCGTTTTTGCATTTGGTGTCAAAAAAAATTTGGCTTCAAAAAACCTATTGGGAGCTTGGCAACTTTTCCTGTCCGCGGAGTCATGTGTTTTCTTCCCAGGGCACCAAAAAGGCTTGATTTTTAAAAACTGGAAGCAACACCAGTTTTAGACATGGAATTCCATCCTGAATCTCGTGGTGAAGTCCGTTTTTGCATTTGGTGTCAAAAAAAATTTGGCTTCAAAAAACCAATTCGGAGCTTGGCAATCTTTTCCTGACCGCGGAGTCATGTGTTTTCTTCCCCGGGCACCAAAAAGGCTTGATTTTTAAAAACTGGAAGCAACACCATTTTTAGACATGGAATTCCATCCTGAATCTCGTGGTGAAGTCCGTTTTTGCATTTGGTGTCAAAAAAAATTTGGCGTCAAAAAACCAATTCGGAGCTTGGCAATCTTTTCCTGACCGCGGAGTCATGTGTTTTCTTCCCCGGGCACCAAAAAGGCTTGATTTTTAAAAACTGGAAGCAACACCATTTTTAGACATGGAATTGCATCCTGAATCTCGTGGTGAAGTCCGTTTTTGCATTTGGTGTCAAAAAAAATTTGGCTTCAAAAAACCTATTGGGAGCTTGGCAAACTTTTCCTGACCGCGGAGTCATGTGTTTTCTTCCCAGGGCACCAAAAATGCTTGATTTTTAAAACCTGGAAGCAACACCAGTTTTAGACATGGAATTCCATCCTGAATCTCGTGGTGAAGTCCGTTTTTGCATTTGGTGTCAAAAAAAATTTGGCTTCAAAAAACCAATTCGGAGCTTGGCAATCTTTTCCTGCCCGCGGAGTCATGTGTTTTCTTCCCGGTACACCAAAAAGGCTTGATTTTTAAAAACTGGAAGCAAAACCATTTTTAGACATGGAATTGCATCCTGAATCTCGTGGTGAAGTCCGTTTTTGCATTTGGTGTCAAAAAAAATTTGGCTTCAAAAAACCAATTCGGAGCTTGGCAATCTTTTCCTGACCGCGGAGTCATGTGTTTTGTTCCACGGGCACCAAAAAGGCTTGATTTTTAAAAACTGGAAGCAACACCATTTTTAGACATGGAATGGCATCCTGAATCTCGTGGTGAAGACCGTTTTTGCATTTGGTGTCAAAAAAAATTTGGCTTCAAAAAACCTGTTGGGAGCTTGGCAACTTTTCCTGACCGCGGAGTCATATGTTTTCTTCCCAGGGCACCAAAAAGGCTTGATTTTTAAAAACTGGAAGCAACACCAGTTTTAGACATGGAATTCCATCCTGAATCTCGTGGTGAAGTCCATTTTTGCATTTGGTGTCAAAAAAAATTTGGCTTCAAAAAACCAATTCGGAGCTTGGCAATCTTTTCCTGACCGCGGAGTCATGTGTTTTCTTCCCCGGGCACCAAAAAGGCTTGATTTTTAAAAACTGGAAGCAACACCATTTTTAGACATGGAATTCCATCCTGAATCTCGTGGTGAAGTCCGTTTTTGCATTTGGTGTCAAAAAAAATTTGGCTTCAAAAAACCAATTCGGAGCTTGGCAATCTTTTCCTGACCGCGGAGTCATGTGTTTTCTTCCCCGGGCACCAAAAAGGCTTGATTTTTAAAAACTGGAAGCAACACCATTTTTAGACATGGAATTCCATCCTGAATCTCATGGTAAAGTCCGTTTTTGCATTTGGTGTCAAAAAAAAATTTGGCTTCAAAAAAACCTATTGGGAGCTTGGCAATCTTTTCCTGACCGCGGAGTCATGTGTTTTCTTCCCCGGGCACCAAAAAGGCTTGATTTTTAAAAACTGGAAGCAACACCATTTTTAGACATGGAATTCCATCCTGAATCTCGTGGTGAAGTCCGTTTTTGCATTTGGTGTCAAAAAAAATTTGGCTTCAAAAAACCTATTGGGAGCTTGGCAACTTTTCCTGTCCGCGGAGTCATGTGTTTTCTTCCCAGGGCACCAAAAAGGCTTGATTTTTAAAAACTGGAAGCAACACCAGTTTTAGACATGGAATTCCATCCTGAATCTCGTGGTGAAGTCCGTTTTTGCATTTGGTGTCAAAAAAAATTTGGCTTCAAAAAACCAATTCGGAGCTTGGCAATCTTTTCCTGACCGCGGAGTCATGTGTTTTCTTCCCCGGGCACCAAAAAGGCTTGATTTTTAAAAACTGGAAGCAACACCATTTTTAGACATGGAATTGCATCCTGAATCTCGTGGTGAAGTCCGTTTTTGCATTTGGTGTCAAAAAAAATTTGGCTTCAAAAAACCTATTGGGAGCTTGGCAAACTTTTCCTGACCGCGGAGTCATGTGTTTTCTTCCCAGGGCACCAAAAATGCTTGATTTTTAAAACCTGGAAGCAACACCAGTTTTAGACATGGAATTCCATCCTGAATCTCGTGGTGAAGTCCGTTTTTGCATTTGGTGTCAAAAAAAATTTGGCTTCAAAAAACCAATTCGGAGCTTGGCAATCTTTTCCTGCCCGCGGAGTCATGTGTTTTCTTCCCGGTACTCCAAAAAGGCTTGATTTTTAAAAACTGGAAGCAAAACCATTTTTAGACATGGAATTGCATCCTGAATCTCGTGGTGAAGTCCGTTTTTGCATTTGGTGTCAAAAAAAATTTGGCTTCAAAAAACCAATTCGGAGCTTGGCAATCTTTTCCTGACCGCGGAGTCATGTGTTTTGTTCCACGGGCACCAAAAAGGCTTGATTTTTAAAAACTGGAAGCAACACCATTTTTAGACATGGAATGGCATCCTGAATCTCGTGGTGAAGACCGTTTTTGCATTTGGTGTCAAAAAAAATTTGGCTTCAAAAAACCTGTTGGGAGCTTGGCAACTTTTCCTGACCGCGGAGTCATATGTTTTCTTCCCAGGGCACCAAAAAGGCTTGATTTTTAAAACCTGGAAGCAACACCAGTTTTAGACATGGAATTCCATCCTGAATCTCGTGGTGAAGTCCGTTTTTGCATTTGGTGTCAAAAAAAATTTGGCTTCAAAAAACCAATTCGGAGCTTGGCAATCTTTTCCTGCCCGCGGAGTCATGTGTTTTCTTCCCGGTACACCAAAAAGGCTTGATTTTTAAAAACTGGAAGCAAAACCATTTTTAGACATGGAATTGCATCCTGAATCTCGTGGTGAAGTCCGTTTTTGCATTTGGTGTCAAAAAAAATTTGGCTTCAAAAAACCAATTCGGAGCTTGGCAATCTTTTCCTGACCGCGGAGTCATGTGTTTTGTTCCACGGGCACCAAAAAGGCTTGATTTTTAAAAACTGGAAGCAACACCATTTTTAGACATGGAATGGCATCCTGAATCTCGTGGTGAAGACCGTTTTTGCATTTGGTGTCAAAAAAAATTTGGCTTCAAAAAACCTGTTGGGAGCTTGGCAACTTTTCCTGACCGCGGAGTCATATGTTTTCTTCCCAGGGCACCAAAAAGGCTTGATTTTTAAAAACTGGAAGCAACACCAGTTTTAGACATGGAATTCCATCCTGAATCTCGTGGTGAAGTCCATTTTTGCATTTGGTGTCAAAAAAAATTTGGCTTCAAAAAACCAATTCGGAGCTTGGCAATCTTTTCCTGACCGCGGAGTCATGTGTTTTCTTCCCCGGGCACCAAAAAGGCTTGATTTTTAAAAACTGGAAGCAACACCATTTTTAGACATGGAATTCCATCCTGAATCTCGTGGTGAAGTCCGTTTTTGCATTTGGTGTCAAAAAAAATTTGGCTTCAAAAAACCAATTCGGAGCTTGGCAATCTTTTCCTGACCGCGGAGTCATGTGTTTTCTTCCCCGGGCACCAAAAAGGCTTGATTTTTAAAAACTGGAAGCAACACCATTTTTAGACATGGAATTCCATCCTGAATCTCATGGTAAAGTCCGTTTTTGCATTTGGTGTCAAAAAAAAATTTGGCTTCAAAAAAACCTATTGGGAGCTTGGCAATCTTTTCCTGACCGCGGAGTCATGTGTTTTCTTCCCCGGGCACCAAAAAGGCTTGATTTTTAAAAACTGGAAGCAACACCATTTTTAGACATGGAATTCCATCCTGAATCTCGTGGTGAAGTCCGTTTTTGCATTTGGTGTCAAAAAAAATTTGGCTTCAAAAAACCTATTGGGAGCTTGGCAACTTTTCCTGTCCGCGGAGTCATGTGTTTTCTTCCCAGGGCACCAAAAAGGCTTGATTTTAAAAACTGGAAGCAACACCAGTTTTAGACATGGAATTCCATCCTGAATCTCGTGGTGAAGTCCGTTTTTGCATTTGGTGTCAAAAAAAATTTGGCTTCAAAAAACCAATTCGGAGCTTGGCAATCTTTTCCTGACCGCGGAGTCATGCATTTTCTTCCCCGGGCACCAAAAAGGCTTGATTTTTAAAAACTAGAAGAAACACCATTTTTAGACATGGAATTCCATCCTGAATCTCGTGGTGAAGTCCGTTTTTGCATTTGGTGTCAAAAAAAATTTGGCTTCAAAAAACCTATTGGGAGCTTGGCAACTTTTCCTGACCGCGGAGTCATGTGTTTTCTTCCCAGGGCACCAAAAAGGCTTGATTTTTAAAAACTGGAAGCAACACCAGTTTTAGACATGGAATTCCATCCTGAATCTCGTGGTGAAGTCCGTTTTTGCATTTGGTGTCAAAAAAAATTTGGCTTCAAAAAACCAATTCGGAGCTTGGCAATCTTTTCCTGACCGCGGAGTCATGTGTTTTCTTCCCCGGGCACCAAAAAGGCTTGATTTTTAAAAACTGGAAGCAACACCATTTTTAGACATGGAATTCCATCCTGAATCTCGTGGTGAAGTCCGTTTTTGCATTTGGTGTCAAAAAAAATTTGGCTTCAAAAAACCTATTGGGATCTTGGCAATCTTTTCCTGACCGCGGAGTCATGCGTTTTCTTCCCCGGGCACCAAAAAGGCTTGATTTTTAAAAACTAGAAGAAACACCATTTTTAGACATGGAATGGCATCATGAATCTCGTGGTGAAGTCCTTTTTTGCATTTGGTGTCAAAAAAAATTTGGCTTCAAAAAACCTATTGGGAGCTTGGCAAACTTTTCCTGACCGCGGAGTCATGTGTTTTCTTCCCCGGGCACCAAAAAGGCTTGATTTTTAAAAACTGGAAGCAACACCAGTTTTAGACATGGAATTCCATCCTGAATCTCGTGGTGAAGTCCGTTTTTGCATTTGGTGTCAAAAAAAATTTGGCCTCAAAAAACCTATTGGGATCTTGGCAATCTTTTCCTGCCCGCGGAGTCATGTGTTTTCTTCCCCGGGCACCAAAAAGGCTTGATTTTTAAAAACTGGAAGCAACACCATTTTTAGACATGGAATTGCATCCTATATCTCGTGGTGAAGTCCGTTTTTGCATTTGGTGTCAAAAAAAATTTGGCTTCAAAAAACTTATTGGGAGCTTGGCAATCTTTTCCTGACCGCGGAGTCATGCGTTTTCTTCCCCGGGCACCAAAAAAGCTTGATTTTTAAAAACTGGAAGCAACACCATTTTTAGACATGGAATTCCATCCTGAATCTCGTGGTGAAGTCCGTTTTTGCATTTGGTGTCAAAAAAAATTTGGCTTCAAAAAACCTATTGGGAGCTTGGCAATCTTTTCCTGACCGCGGAGTCATGCGTTTTCTTCCCCGGGCACCAAAAAGGCTTGATTTTTAAAAACTGGAAGCAACACCATTTTTAGACATGGAATTCCATCCTGAATCTCGTGGTGAAGTCCGTTTTTGCATTTGGTGTCAAAAAAAATTTGGCTTCAAAAAACCTATTGGGAGCTTGGCAACTTTTCCTGACCGCGGAGTCATGTGTTTTCTTCCCAGGGCACCAAAAAGGCTTGATTTTTAAAAACTGGAAGCAACACCAGTTTTAGACATGGAATTCCATCCTGAATCTCGTGGTGAAGTCCGTTTTTGCATTTGGTGTCAAAAAAAATTTGGGTTCAAAAAACCAATTCGGAGCTTGGCAATCTTTTCCTGACCGCGGAGTCATGTGTTTTCTTCCCCGGGCACCAAAAAGGCTTGATTTTTAAAAACTGGAAGCAACACCATTTTTAGACATGGAATTCCATCCTGAATCTCGTGGTGAAGTCCGTTTTTGCATTTGGTGTCAAAAAAAATTTGGCTTCAAAAAAACCTATTGGGAGCTTGGCAATCTTTTCCTGACCGCGGAGTCATGTGTTTTCTTCCCCGGGCACCAAAAAGGCTTGATTTTTAAAAACTGGAAGCAACACCATTTTTAGACATGGAATTGCATCCTGAATCTCGTGGTGAAGTCCGTTTTTGCATTTGGTGTCAAAAAAAATTTGGCTTCAAAAAACCTATTGGGAGCTTGGCAAACTTTTCCTGACCGCGGAGTCATGTGTTTTCTTCCCAGGGCACCAAAAATGCTTGATTTTTAAAACCTGGAAGCAACACCAGTTTTAGACATGGAATTCCATCCTGAATCTCGTGGTGAAGTCCGTTTTTGCATTTGGTGTCAAAAAAAATTTGGCTTCAAAAAACCAATTCGGAGCTTGGCAATCTTTTCCTGCCCGCGGAGTCATGTGTTTTCTTCCAGGTACACCAAAAAGGCTTGATTTTTAAAAACTGGAAGCAAAACCATTTTTAGACATGGAATTGCATCCTGAATCTCGTGGTGAAGTCCGTTTTTGCATTTGGTGTCAAAAAAAATTTGGCTTCAAAAAACCAATTCGGAGCTTGGCAATCTTTTCCTGACCGCAGAGTCATGTGTTTTGTTCCACGGGCACCAAAAAGACTTGATTTTTAAAAACTGGAAGCAACACCATTTTTAGACATGGAATTCCATCCTGAATCTCATGGTGAAGTCCGTTTTTGCATTTGGTGTCAAAAAAAATTTGGCTTCAAAAAACCTATTGGGAGCTTGACAATCTTTTCCTGACCGCGGAGTCATGCGTTTTCTTCCCCGGGCACCAAAAAGGCTTGATTTTTAAAAACTGGAAGCAACACCATTTTTAGACATGGAATTCCATCCTGAATCTCGTGGTGAAGTCCGTTTTTGCATTTGGTGTCAAAAAAAATTTGGCTTCAAAAAACCAATTCGGAGCTTGGCAATCTTTTCCTGACCGCGGAGTCATATGTTTTCTTCCCCGGGCACCAAAAAGGCTTGATTTTTAAAAACTGGAAGCAACACCATTTTTAGACATGGAATTCCATCCTGAATCTCGTGGTGAAGTCCGTTTTTGCATTTGGTGTCAAAAAAAATTTGGCTTCAAAAAACCAATTCGGAGCTTGGCAATCTTTTCCTGACCGCGGAGTCATGTGTTTTCGTCCCCGGGCACCAAAAAGGCTTGATTTTTAAAAACTGGAAGCAACACCATTTTTAGACATGGAATTCCATCCTGAATGTCCTGGTGAAGTCCGTTTTTGCATTTGGTGTCAAAAAAAAATTTGGCTTCAAAAAACCAATTCGGAGCTTGGCAATCTTTTCCTGACCGCGGAGTCATGCGTTTTCTTCCCCGGGCACCAAAAAGGCTTGATTTTTAAAAACTAGAAGAAACACCATTTTTAGACATGGAATGGCATCATGAATCTCGTGGTGAAGTCCGTTTTTGCATTTGGTGTCAAAAAAAATTTGGCTTCAAAAAACCTATTGGGAGCTTGGCAAAATTTTCCTGACCGCGGAGTCATGTGTTTTCTTCCCCGGGCACCAAAAAGGCTTGATTTTTAAAAACTGGAAGCAACACCAGTTTTAGACATGGAATTCCATCCTGAATCTCGTGGTGAAGTCCGTTTTTGCATTTGGTGTCAAAAAAAATTTGGCCTCAAAAAACCTATTGGGATCTTGGCAATCTTTTCCTGCCCGCGGAGTCATGTGTTTTCTTCCCCGGGCACCAAAAAGGCTTGATTTTTAAAAACTGGAAGCAACACCATTTTTAGACATGGAATTGCATCCTGAATCTCGTGGTGAAGTCCGTTTTTGCATTTGGTGTCAAAAAAAATTTGGCTTCAAAAAACTTATTGGGAGCTTGGCAATCTTTTCCTGACCGCAGAGTCATGTGTTTTCTTCCCCAGGCACCAAAAAAGCTTGATTTTTAAAAACTGGAAGCAACACCATTTTTAGACATGGAATTCCATCCTGAATCTCATGGTGAAGTCCGTTTTTGCATTTGGTGTCAAAAAAAATTTGGCTTCAAAAAACCTATTGGGAGCTTGGCAACTTTTCCTGTCCGCGGAGTCATGTGTTTTCTTCCCAGGGCACCAAAAAGGCTTGATTTTTAAAAACTGGAAGCAACACCAGTTTTAGACATGGAATTCCACCCTGAATCTTGTCCTGAAGTCCGTTTTTGCATTTGGTGTCAAAAAAAATTTGGCTTCAAAAAACCAATTCGGAGCTTGGCAATCTTTTCCTGACCGCGGAGTCATGTGTTTTCTTCCCCGGGCACCAAAAAGGCTTGATTTTTAAAAACTGGAAGCAACACCATTTTTAGACATGGAATTCCATCCTGAATCTCGTGGTGAAGACCGTTTTTGCATTTGGTGTCAAAAAAAATTTGGCTTCAAAAAACCTATTGGGAGCTTGGCAAAATTTTCCTGACCGCGGAGTCATGTGTTTTCTTCCCCGGGCACCAAAAAGGCTTGATTTTTAAAAACTGGAAGCAACACCAGTTTTAGACATGGAATTCCATCCTGAATCTCGTGGTGAAGTCCGTTTTTGCATTTGGTGTCAAAAAAAATTTGGCCTCAAAAAACCTATTGGGATCTTGGCAATCTTTTCCTGCCCGCGGAGTCATGTGTTTTCTTCCCCGGGCACCAAAAAGGCTTGATTTTTAAAAACTGGAAGCAACACCATTTTTAGACATGGAATTGCATCCTGAATCTCGTGGTGAAGTCCGTTTTTGCATTTGGTGTCAAAAAAAATTTGGCTTCAAAAAACTTATTGGGAGCTTGGCAATCTTTTCCTGACCGCAGAGTCATGTGTTTTCTTCCCCGGGCACCAAAAAAGCTTGATTTTTAAAAACTGGAAGCAACACCATTTTTAGACATGGAATTCCATCCTGAATCTCATGGTGAAGTCCGTTTTTGCATTTGGTGTCAAAAAAAATTTGGCTTCAAAAAACCTATTGGGAGCTTGGCAACTTTTCCTGTCCGCGGAGTCATGTGTTTTCTTCCCAGGGCACCAAAAAGGCTTGATTTTTAAAAACTGGAAGCAACACCAGTTTTAGACATGGAATTCCACCCTGAATCTTGTCCTGAAGTCCGTTTTTGCATTTGGTGTCAAAAAAAATTTGGCTTCAAAAAACCAATTCGGAGCTTGGCAATCTTTTCCTGACCGCGGAGTCATGTGTTTTCTTCCCCGGGCACCAAAAAGGCTTGATTTTTAAAAACTGGAAGCAACACCATTTTTAGACATGGAATTCCATCCTGAATCTCGTGGTGAAGACCGTTTTTGCATTTGGTGTCAAAAAAAAATTTGGCTTCAAAAAAACCTATTGGGAGCTTGGCAGTCTTTTCCTGACCGCGGAGTCATGTGTTTTCTTCCCCGGGCACCAAAAAGGCTTGATTTTTAAAAACTGGAAGCAACACCATTTTTAGACATGGAATTGCATCCTGAATCTCGTGGTGAAGTCCGTTTTTGCATTTGGTGTCAAAAAAAATTTGGCTTCAAAAAACCTATTGGGAGCTTGGCAAACTTTTCCTGCCCGCGGAGTCATGTGTTTTCTTCCCGGTACACCAAAAAGGCTTGATTTTTAAAAACTGGAAGCAAAACCATTTTTAGACATGGAATTGCATCCTGAATCTCGTGGTGAAGTCCGTTTTTGCATTTGGTGTCCAAAAAAATTTGGCTTCAAAAAACCAATTCGGAGCTTGGCAATCTTTTCCTGACCGCGGAGTCATGTGTTTTGTTCCACGGGCACCAAAAAGGCTTGATTTTTAAAAACTGGAAGCAACACCATTTTTAGACATGGAATTCCATCCTGAATCTCATGGTGAAGTCCGTTTTTGCATTTGGTGTCAAAAAAAATTTGGCTTCAAAAAACCTATTGGGAGCTTGGCAATCTTTTCCTGACCGCGGAGTCATGCGTTTTCTTCCCCGGGCACCAAAAAGGCTTGATTTTTAAAAACTAGAAGAAACACCATTTTTAGACATGGAATGGCATCCTGAATCTCGTGGTGAAGTCCGTTTTTGCATTTGGTGTCAAAAAAAATTTGGCCTCAAAAAACCTATTGGGATCTTGGCAATCTTTTCCTGCCCGCAGAGTCATGTGTTTTCTTCCCCGGGCACCAAAAAGGCTTGATTTTTAAAAACTGGAAGCAAAACTTTTTTAGACATGGAATTGCATCCTGAATCTCGTGGTGAAGTCCGTTTTTGCATTTGGTGTCAAAAAAAATTTGGCTTCAAAAAACCTATTGGGATCTTGGCAATCTTTTCCTGACCGCGGAGTCATGCGTTTTCTTCCCCGGGCACCAAAAAGGCTTGATTTTTAAAAACTGGAAGAAACACCATTTTTAGACATGGAATGGCATCCTGAATCTCGTGGTGAAGTCCGTTTTTGCATTTGGTGTCAAAAAAAATTTGGCTTCAAAAAACCTATTGGGAGCTTGGCAAACTTTTCCTGACCGCGGAGTCAGTTGTTTTCTTCCCCGGGCACCAAAAAGGCTTGATTTTTAAAAACTGGAAGCAAAACTTTTTTAGACATGGAATTGCATCCTGAATCTCGTGGTGAAGTCCGTTTTTGCATTTGGTGTCAAAAAAAATTTGGCTTCAAAAAACCTATTGGGATCTTGGCAATCTTTTCCTGACCGCGGAGTCATGCGTTTTCTTCCCCGGGCACCAAAAAGGCTTGATTTTTAAAAACTGGAAGAAACACCATTTTTAGACATGGAATGGCATCCTGAATCTCGTGGTGAAGTCCGTTTTTGCATTTGGTGTCAAAAAAAATTTGGCTTCAAAAAACCTATTGGGAGCTTGGCAAACTTTTCCTGACCGCGGAGTCAGTTGTTTTCTTCCCCGGGCACCAAAAAGGCTTGATTTTTAAAAACTGGAAGCAACACCAGTTTTAGACATGGAATGGCATCCTGAATCTCGTGGTGAAGACCATTTTTGCATTTGGTGTCAAAAAAAATTTGGCTTCAAAAAACCTGTTGGGAGCTTGGCAACTTTTCCTGACCGCGGAGTCATATGTTTTCTTCCCAGGGCACCAAAAAGGCTTGATTTTTAAAAACTGGAAGCAACACCAGTTTTAGACATGGAATTCCATCCTGAATCTCGTGGTGAAGTCCATTTTTGCATTTGGTGTCAAAAAAAATTTGGCTTCAAAAAACCAATTCGGAGCTTGGCAATCTTTTCCTGACCGCGGAGTCATGTGTTTTCTTCCCCGGGCACCAAAAAGGCTTGATTTTTAAAAACTGGAAGCAACACCATTTTTAGACATGGAATTCCATCCTGAATCTCGTGGTGAAGTCCGTTTTTGCATTTGGTGTCAAAAAAAATTTGGCTTCAAAAAACCAATTCGGAGCTTGGCAATCTTTTCCTGACCGCGGAGTCATGTGTTTTCTTCCCCGGGCACCAAAAAGGCTTGATTTTTAAAAACTGGAAGCAACACCATTTTTAGACATGGAATTCCATCCTGAATCTCATGGTAAAGTCCGTTTTTGCATTTGGTGTCAAAAAAAAATTTGGCTTCAAAAAAACCTATTGGGAGCTTGGCAATCTTTTCCTGACCGCGGAGTCATGTGTTTTCTTCCCCGGGCACCAAAAAGGCTTGATTTTTAAAAACTGGAAGCAACACCATTTTTAGACATGGAATTCCATCCTGAATCTCGTGGTGAAGTCCGTTTTTGCATTTGGTGTCAAAAAAAATTTGGCTTCAAAAAACCTATTGGGAGCTTGGCAACTTTTCCTGTCCGCGGAGTCATGTGTTTTCTTCCCAGGGCACCAAAAAGGCTTGATTTTTAAAAACTGGAAGCAACACCAGTTTTAGACATGGAATTCCATCCTGAATCTCGTGGTGAAGTCCGTTTTTGCATTTGGTGTCAAAAAAAATTTGGCTTCAAAAAACCAATTCGGAGCTTGGCAATCTTTTCCTGACCGCGGAGTCATGTGTTTTCTTCCCCGGGCACCAAAAAGGCTTGATTTTTAAAAACTGGAAGCAACACCATTTTTAGACATGGAATTCCATCCTGAATCTCGTGGTGAAGTCCGTTTTTGCATTTGGTGTCAAAAAAAATTTGGCGTCAAAAAACCAATTCGGAGCTTGGCAATCTTTTCCTGACCGCGGAGTCATGTGTTTTGTTCCACGGGCACCAAAAAGGCTTGATTTTTAAAAACTGGAAGCAACACCATTTTTAGACATGGAATTCCATCCTGAATCTCATGGTGAAGTCCATTTTTGCATTTGGTGTCAAAAAAAATTTGGCTTCAAAAAACCTATTGGGAGCTTGGCAATCTTTTCCTGACCGCGGAGTCATGCGTTTTCTTCCCCGGGCACCAAAAAGGCTTGATTTTTAAAAACTAGAAGAAACACCATTTTTAGACATGGAATGGCATCCTGAATCTCGTGGTGAAGTCAGTTTTTGCATTTGGTGTCAAAAAAAATTTGGCTTCAAAAAACCTATTGGGAGCTTGGCAATCTTTTCCTGACCGCGGAGTCATGTGTTTTCTTCCCAGGGCACCAAAAAGGCTTGATATTTAAAAACTGGAAGCAACACCAGTTTTAGACATGGAATTCCACCCTGAATCTTGTCCTGAAGTCCGTTTTTGCATTTGGTGTCAAAAAAAATTTGGCTTCAAAAAACCAATTCGGAGCTTGGCAATCTTTTCCTGACCGCGGAGTCATGTGTTTTCTTCCCCGGGCACCAAAAAGGCTTGATTTTTAAAAACTGGAAGCAACACCATTTTTAGACATGGAATTCCATCCTGAATCTCGTGGTGAAGACCGTTTTTGCATTTGGTGTCAAAAAAAATTTGGCTTCAAAAAAACCTATTGGGAGCTTGGCAGTCTTTTCCTGACCGCGGAGTCATGTGTTTTCTTCCCCGGGCACCAAAAAGGCTTGATTTTTAAAAACTGGAAGCAACACCATTTTTAGACATGGAATTGCATCCTGATCTCGTGGTGAAGTCCGTTTTTGCATTTGGTGTCAAAAAAAATTTGGCTTCAAAAAACCTATTGGGAGCTTGGCAAACTTTTCCTGCCCGCGGAGTCATGTGTTTTCTTCCCGGTACACCAAAAAGGCTTGATTTTTAAAAACTGGAAGCAAAACCATTTTTAGACATGGAATTGCATCCTGAATCTCGTGGTGAAGTCCGTTTTTGCATTTGGTGTCCAAAAAAATTTGGCTTCAAAAAACCAATTCGGAGCTTGGCAATCTTTTGCTGACCGCGGAGTCATTTGTTTTGTTCCACGGGCACCAAAAAGGCTTGATTTTTAAAAACTGGAAGCAAAACTTTTTTAGACATGGAATTGCATCCTGAATCTCGTGGTGAAGTCCGTTTTTGCATTTGGTGTCAAAAAAAATTTGGCTTCAAAAAACCTATTGGGATCTTGGCAATCTTTTCCTGACCGCGGAGTCATGCGTTTTCTTCCCCGGGCACCAAAAAGGCTTGATTTTTAAAAACTAGAAGAAACACCATTTTTAGACATGGAATGGCATCCTGAATCTCGTGGTGAAGTCCGTTTTTGCATTTGGTGTCAAAAAAAATTTGGCTTCAAAAAACCTATTGGGAGCTTGGCAAACTTTTCCTGACCGCGGAATCATGTGTTTTCTTCCCCGGGCACCAAAAAGGCTTGATTTTTAAAAACTGGAAGCAACACCATTTTTAGACATGGAATTGCATCCTGAATCTCGTGGTGAAGTCCGTTTTTGCATTTGGTGTCAAAAAAAATTTGGCTTCAAAAAACTTATTGGGAGCTTGGCAATCTTTTCCTGACCGCAGAGTCATGTATTTTCTTCCCCAGGCACCAAAAAGGCTTGATTTTTAAAAACTGGAAGCAACACCATTTTTAGACATGGAATTCCATCCTGAATCTCGTGGTGAAGTCCGTTTTTGCATTTGGTGTCAAAAAAAATTTGGCTTCAAAAAACCTATTGGGAGCTTGGCAATCTTTTCCTGACCGCGGAGTCATGCGTTTTCTTCCCCGGGCACCAAAAAGGCTTGATTTTTAAAACCTGGAAGCAACACCAGTTTTAGAAATGGAATTCCATCCTGAATCTCGTGGTGAAGTCCGTTTTTGCATTTGGTGTCAAAAAAAATTTGGCTTCAAAAAACCAATTCGGAGCTTGGCAATCTTTTCCTGACCGCGGAGTCATGTGTTTTCTTCCCCGGGCACCAAAAAGGCTTGATTTTTAAAAACTGGAAGCAACACCATTTTTAGACATGGAATTCCATCCTGAATCTCGTGGTGAAGTCCGTTTTTGCATTTGGTGTCAAAAAAAATTTGGCTTCAAAAAACCAATTCGGAGCTTGGCAATCTTTTCCTGACCGCGGAGTCATGTGTTTTCTTCCCCGGGCACCAAAAAGGCTTGATTTTTAAAAACTGGAAGCAACACCATTTTTAGACATGGAATTCCATCCTGAATCTCGTGGTGAAGTCCGTTTTAGCATTTGGTGTCAAAAAAAAATTTGGCTTCAAAAAAACCTATTGGGAGCTTGGCAATCTTTTCCTGACCGCGGAGTCATGTGTTTTCTTCCCCGGGCACCAAAAAGGCTTGATTTTTAAAAACTGGAAGCAACACCATTTTTAGACATGGAATTCCATCCTGAATCTCGTGGTGAAGTCCGTTTTTGCATTTGGTGTCAAAAAAAATTTGGCTTCAAAAAACCTATTGGGAGCTTGGCAAACTTTTCCTGACCGCGGAGTCATGTGTTTTCTTCCCCGGGCACCAAAAAGGCTTGATTTTTAAAAACTGGAAGCAACACCATTTTTAGACATGGAATTCCATCCTGAATCTTGTGGTGAAGTCCGTTTTTGCATTTGGTGTCAAAAAAAATTTGGCTTCAAAAAACCTATTGGGATCTTGGCAATCTTTTCCTGACCGCGGAGTCATGCGTTTTCTTCCCCGGGCACCAAAAAGGCTTGATCTTTAAAAACTAGAAGAAACACCATTTTTAGACATGGAATGGCATCCTGAATCTCGTGGTGAAGTCCGTTTTTGCATTTGGTGTCAAAAAAAATTTGGCTTCAAAAAACCTATTGGGAGCTTGGCAAACTTTTCCTGACCGCGGAGTCATGTGTTTTCTTCCCCGGGCACCAAAAAGGCTTGATTTTTAAAAACTGGAAGCAACACCAGTTTTAGACATGGAATTCCATCCTGAATCTCATGGTGAAGTCCATTTTTGCATTTGGTGTCAAAAAAAATTTGGCTTCAAAAAACCTATTGGGAGCTTGGCAATCTTTTCCTGACCGCGGAGTCATGCGTTTTCTTCCCCGGGCACCAAAAAGGCTTGATTTTTAAAAACTGGAAGCAACACCATTTTTAGACATGGAATTCCATCCTGAATCTCGTGGTGAAGTCCGTTTTTGCATTTGGTGTCAAAAAAAATTTGGCTTCAAAAAACCTATTGGGAGCTTGGCAACTTTTCCTGACCGCGGAGTCATGTGTTTTCTTCCCAGGGCACCAAAAAGGCTTGATTTTTAAAAACTGGAAGCAACACCAGTTTTAGACATGGAATTCCATCCTGAATCTCGTGGTGAAGTCCGTTTTTGCATTTGGTGTCAAAAAAAATTTGGCTTCAAAAAACCAATTCGGAGCTTGGCAATCTTTTCCTGACCGCGGAGTCATGTGTTTTCTTCCCCGTGCACCAAAAAGGCTTGATATTTAAAAACTGGAAGCAACACCAGTTTTAGACATGGAATTCCACCCTGAATCTTGTCCTGAAGTCCGTTTTTGCATTTGGTGTCAAAAAAAATTTGGCTTCAAAAAACCAATTCGGAGCTTGGCAATCTTTTCCTGACCGCGGAGTCATGTGTTTTCTTCCCCGGGCACCAAAAAGGCTTGATTTTTAAAAACTGGAAGCAACACCATTTTTAGACATGGAATTCCATCCTGAATCTCGTGGTGAAGACCGTTTTTGCATTTGGTGTCAAAAAAAATTTGGCTTCAAAAAAACCTATTGGGAGCTTGGCAGTCTTTTCCTGACCGCGGAGTCATGTGTTTTCTTCCCCGGGCACCAAAAAGGCTTGATTTTTAAAAACTGGAAGCAACACCATTTTTAGACATGGAATTGCATCCTGATCTCGTGGTGAAGTCCGTTTTTGCATTTGGTGTCAAAAAAAATTTGGCTTCAAAAAACCTATTGGGAGCTTGGCAAACTTTTCCTGCCCGCGGAGTCATGTGTTTTCTTCCCGGTACACCAAAAAGGCTTGATTTTTAAAAACTGGAAGCAAAACCATTTTTAGACATGGAATTGCATCCTGAATCTCGTGGTGAAGTCCGTTTTTGCATTTGGTGTCCAAAAAAATTTGGCTTCAAAAAACCAATTCGGAGCTTGGCAATCTTTTCCTGACCGCGGAGTCATTTGTTTTGTTCCACGGGCACCAAAAAGGCTTGATTTTTAAAAACTGGAAGCAAAACTTTTTTAGACATGGAATTGCATCCTGAATCTCGTGGTGAAGTCCGTTTTTGCATTTGGTGTCAAAAAAAATTTGGCTTCAAAAAACCTATTGGGATCTTGGCAATCTTTTCCTGACCGCGGAGTCATGCGTTTTCTTCCCCGGGCACCAAAAAGGCTTGATTTTTAAAAACTAGAAGAAACACCATTTTTAGACATGGAATGGCATCCTGAATCTCGTGGTGAAGTCCGTTTTTGCATTTGGTGTCAAAAAAAATTTGGCTTCAAAAAACCTATTGGGAGCTTGGCAACTTTTCCTGTCCGCGGAGTCATGTGTTTTCTTCCCAGGGCACCAAAAAGGCTTGATTTTTAAAAACTGGAAGCAACACCAGTTTTAGACATGGAATTCCACCCTGAATCTTGTCCTGAAGTCCGTTTTTGCATTTGGTGTCAAAAAAAATTTGGCTTCAAAAAACCAATTCGGAGCTTGGCAATCTTTTCCTGACCGCGGAGTCATGTGTTTTCTTCCCCGGGCACCAAAAAGGCTTGATTTTTAAAAACTGGAAGCAACACCATTTTTAGACATGGAATTCCATCCTGAATCTCGTGGTGAAGACCGTTTTTGCATTTGGTGTCAAAAAAAAATTTGGCTTCAAAAAAACCTATTGGGAGCTTGGCAGTCTTTTCCTGACCGCGGAGTCATGTGTTTTCTTCCCCGGGCACCAAAAAGGCTTGATTTTTAAAAACTGGAAGCAACACCATTTTTAGACATGGAATTGCATCCTGAATCTCGTGGTGAAGTCCGTTTTTGCATTTGGTGTCAAAAAAAATTTGGCTTCAAAAAACCTATTGGGAGCTTGGCAAACTTTTCCTGCCCGCGGAGTCATGTGTTTTCTTCCCGGTACACCAAAAAGGCTTGATTTTTAAAAACTGGAAGCAAAACCATTTTTAGACATGGAATTGCATCCTGAATCTCGTGGTGAAGTCCGTTTTTGCATTTGGTGTCCAAAAAAATTTGGCTTCAAAAAACCAATTCGGAGCTTGGCAATCTTTTCCTGACCGCGGAGTCATGTGTTTTGTTCCACGGGCACCAAAAAGGCTTGATTTTTAAAAACTGGAAGCAACACCATTTTTAGACATGGAATTCCATCCTGAATCTCATGGTGAAGTCCGTTTTTGCATTTGGTGTCAAAAAAAATTTGGCTTCAAAAAACCTATTGGGAGCTTGGCAATCTTTTCCTGACCGCGGAGTCATGCGTTTTCTTCCCCGGGCACCAAAAAGGCTTGATTTTTAAAAACTAGAAGAAACACCATTTTTAGACATGGAATGGCATCCTGAATCTCGTGGTGAAGTCCGTTTTTGCATTTGGTGTCAAAAAAAATTTGGCCTCAAAAAACCTATTGGGATCTTGGCAATCTTTTCCTGCCCGCAGAGTCATGTGTTTTCTTCCCCGGGCACCAAAAAGGCTTGATTTTTAAAAACTGGAAGCAAAACTTTTTTAGACATGGAATTGCATCCTGAATCTCGTGGTGAAGTCCGTTTTTGCATTTGGTGTCAAAAAAAATTTGGCTTCAAAAAACCTATTGGGATCTTGGCAATCTTTTCCTGACCGCGGAGTCATGCGTTTTCTTCCCCGGGCACCAAAAAGGCTTGATTTTTAAAAACTGGAAGCAACACCATTTTTAGACATGGAATTGCATCCTGAATCTCGTGGTGAAGTCCGTTTTTGCATTTGGTGTCAAAAAAAATTTGGCTTCAAAAAACTTATTGGGAGCTTGGCAATCTTTTCCTGACCGCAGAGTCATGTATTTTCTTCCCCAGGCACCAAAAAGGCTTGATTTTTAAAAACTGGAAGCAACACCATTTTTAGACATGGAATTCCATCCTGAATCTCGTGGTGAAGTCCGTTTTTGCATTTGGTGTCAAAAAAAATTTGGCTTCAAAAAACCTATTGGGAGCTTGGCAATCTTTTCCTGACCGCGGAGTCATGCGTTTTCTTCCCCGGGCACCAAAAAGGCTTGATTTTTAAAACCTGGAAGCAACACCAGTTTTAGAAATGGAATTCCATCCTGAATCTCGTGGTGAAGTCCGTTTTTGCATTTGGTGTCAAAAAAAATTTGGCTTCAAAAAACCAATTCGGAGCTTGGCAATCTTTTCCTGACCGCGGAGTCATGTGTTTTCTTCCCCGGGCACCAAAAAGGCTTGATTTTTAAAAACTGGAAGCAACACCATTTTTAGACATGGAATTCCATCCTGAATCTCGTGGTGAAGTCCGTTTTTGCATTTGGTGTCAAAAAAAATTTGGCTTCAAAAAACCAATTCGGAGCTTGGCAATCTTTTCCTGACCGCGGAGTCATGTGTTTTCTTCCCCGGGCACCAAAAAGGCTTGATTTTTAAAAACTGGAAGCAACACCATTTTTAGACATGGAATTCCATCCTGAATCTCGTGGTGAAGTCCGTTTTAGCATTTGGTGTCAAAAAAAAATTTGGCTTCAAAAAAACCTATTGGGAGCTTGGCAATCTTTTCCTGACCGCGGAGTCATGTGTTTTCTTCCCCGGGCACCAAAAAGGCTTGATTTTTAAAAACTGGAAGCAACACCATTTTTAGACATGGAATTCCATCCTGAATCTCGTGGTGAAGTCCGTTTTTGCATTTGGTGTCAAAAAAAATTTGGCTTCAAAAAACCTATTGGGAGCTTGGCAAACTTTTCCTGACCGCGGAGTCATGTGTTTTCTTCCCCGGGCACCAAAAAGGCTTGATTTTTAAAAACTGGAAGCAACACCATTTTTAGACATGGAATTCCATCCTGAATCTTGTGGTGAAGTCCGTTTTTGCATTTGGTGTCAAAAAAAATTTGGCTTCAAAAAACCTATTGGGATCTTGGCAATCTTTTCCTGACCGCGGAGTCATGCGTTTTCTTCCCCGGGCACCAAAAAGGCTTGATCTTTAAAAACTAGAAGAAACACCATTTTTAGACATGGAATGGCATCCTGAATCTCGTGGTGAAGTCCGTTTTTGCATTTGGTGTCAAAAAAAATTTGGCTTCAAAAAACCTATTGGGAGCTTGGCAAACTTTTCCTGACCGCGGAGTCATGTGTTTTCTTCCCCGGGCACCAAAAAGGCTTGATTTTTAAAAACTGGAAGCAACACCAGTTTTAGACATGGAATTCCATCCTGAATCTCATGGTGAAGTCCATTTTTGCATTTGGTGTCAAAAAAAATTTGGCTTCAAAAAACCTATTGGGAGCTTGGCAATCTTTTCCTGACCGCGGAGTCATGCGTTTTCTTCCCCGGGCACCAAAAAGGCTTGATTTTTAAAAACTGGAAGCAACACCATTTTTAGACATGGAATTCCATCCTGAATCTCGTGGTGAAGTCCGTTTTTGCATTTGGTGTCAAAAAAAATTTGGCTTCAAAAAACCTATTGGGAGCTTGGCAACTTTTCCTGACCGCGGAGTCATGTGTTTTCTTCCCAGGGCACCAAAAAGGCTTGATTTTTAAAAACTGGAAGCAACACCAGTTTTAGACATGGAATTCCATCCTGAATCTCGTGGTGAAGTCCGTTTTTGCATTTGGTGTCAAAAAAAATTTGGCTTCAAAAAACCAATTCGGAGCTTGGCAATCTTTTCCTGACCGCGGAGTCATGTGTTTTCTTCCCCGTGCACCAAAAAGGCTTGATATTTAAAAACTGGAAGCAACACCAGTTTTAGACATGGAATTCCACCCTGAATCTTGTCCTGAAGTCCGTTTTTGCATTTGGTGTCAAAAAAAATTTGGCTTCAAAAAACCAATTCGGAGCTTGGCAATCTTTTCCTGACCGCGGAGTCATGTGTTTTCTTCCCCGGGCACCAAAAAGGCTTGATTTTTAAAAACTGGAAGCAACACCATTTTTAGACATGGAATTCCATCCTGAATCTCGTGGTGAAGACCGTTTTTGCATTTGGTGTCAAAAAAAATTTGGCTTCAAAAAAACCTATTGGGAGCTTGGCAGTCTTTTCCTGACCGCGGAGTCATGTGTTTTCTTCCCCGGGCACCAAAAAGGCTTGATTTTTAAAAACTGGAAGCAACACCATTTTTAGACATGGAATTGCATCCTGATCTCGTGGTGAAGTCCGTTTTTGCATTTGGTGTCAAAAAAAATTTGGCTTCAAAAAACCTATTGGGAGCTTGGCAAACTTTTCCTGCCCGCGGAGTCATGTGTTTTCTTCCCGGTACACCAAAAAGGCTTGATTTTTAAAAACTGGAAGCAAAACCATTTTTAGACATGGAATTGCATCCTGAATCTCGTGGTGAAGTCCGTTTTTGCATTTGGTGTCCAAAAAAATTTGGCTTCAAAAAACCAATTCGGAGCTTGGCAATCTTTTCCTGACCGCGGAGTCATTTGTTTTGTTCCACGGGCACCAAAAAGGCTTGATTTTTAAAAACTGGAAGCAAAACTTTTTTAGACATGGAATTGCATCCTGAATCTCGTGGTGAAGTCCGTTTTTGCATTTGGTGTCAAAAAAAATTTGGCTTCAAAAAACCTATTGGGATCTTGGCAATCTTTTCCTGACCGCGGAGTCATGCGTTTTCTTCCCCGGGCACCAAAAAGGCTTGATTTTTAAAAACTAGAAGAAACACCATTTTTAGACATGGAATGGCATCCTGAATCTCGTGGTGAAGTCCGTTTTTGCATTTGGTGTCAAAAAAAATTTGGCTTCAAAAAACCTATTGGGAGCTTGGCAACTTTTCCTGTCCGCGGAGTCATGTGTTTTCTTCCCAGGGCACCAAAAAGGCTTGATTTTTAAAAACTGGAAGCAACACCAGTTTTAGACATGGAATTCCACCCTGAATCTTGTCCTGAAGTCCGTTTTTGCATTTGGTGTCAAAAAAAATTTGGCTTCAAAAAACCAATTCGGAGCTTGGCAATCTTTTCCTGACCGCGGAGTCATGTGTTTTCTTCCCCGGGCACCAAAAAGGCTTGATTTTTAAAAACTGGAAGCAACACCATTTTTAGACATGGAATTCCATCCTGAATCTCGTGGTGAAGACCGTTTTTGCATTTGGTGTCAAAAAAAAATTTGGCTTCAAAAAAACCTATTGGGAGCTTGGCAGTCTTTTCCTGACCGCGGAGTCATGTGTTTTCTTCCCCGGGCACCAAAAAGGCTTGATTTTTAAAAACTGGAAGCAACACCATTTTTAGACATGGAATTGCATCCTGAATCTCGTGGTGAAGTCCGTTTTTGCATTTGGTGTCAAAAAAAATTTGGCTTCAAAAAACCTATTGGGAGCTTGGCAAACTTTTCCTGCCCGCGGAGTCATGTGTTTTCTTCCCGGTACACCAAAAAGGCTTGATTTTTAAAAACTGGAAGCAAAACCATTTTTAGACATGGAATTGCATCCTGAATCTCGTGGTGAAGTCCGTTTTTGCATTTGGTGTCCAAAAAAATTTGGCTTCAAAAAACCAATTCGGAGCTTGGCAATCTTTTCCTGACCGCGGAGTCATGTGTTTTGTTCCACGGGCACCAAAAAGGCTTGATTTTTAAAAACTGGAAGCAACACCATTTTTAGACATGGAATTCCATCCTGAATCTCATGGTGAAGTCCGTTTTTGCATTTGGTGTCAAAAAAAATTTGGCTTCAAAAAACCTATTGGGAGCTTGGCAATCTTTTCCTGACCGCGGAGTCATGCGTTTTCTTCCCCGGGCACCAAAAAGGCTTGATTTTTAAAAACTAGAAGAAACACCATTTTTAGACATGGAATGGCATCCTGAATCTCGTGGTGAAGTCCGTTTTTGCATTTGGTGTCAAAAAAAATTTGGCCTCAAAAAACCTATTGGGATCTTGGCAATCTTTTCCTGCCCGCAGAGTCATGTGTTTTCTTCCCCGGGCACCAAAAAGGCTTGATTTTTAAAAACTGGAAGCAAAACTTTTTTAGACATGGAATTGCATCCTGAATCTCGTGGTGAAGTCCGTTTTTGCATTTGGTGTCAAAAAAAATTTGGCTTCAAAAAACCTATTGGGATCTTGGCAATCTTTTCCTGACCGCGGAGTCATGCGTTTTCTTCCCCGGGCACCAAAAAGGCTTGATTTTTAAAAACTGGAAGAAACACCATTTTTAGACATGGAATGGCATCCTGAATCTCGTGGTGAAGTCCGTTTTTGCATTTGGTGTCAAAAAAAATTTGGCTTCAAAAAACCTATTGGGAGCTTGGCAAACTTTTCCTGACCGCGGAGTCAGTTGTTTTCTTCCCCGGGCACCAAAAAGGCTTGATTTTTAAAAACTGGAAGCAAAACTTTTTTAGACATGGAATTGCATCCTGAATCTCGTGGTGAAGTCCGTTTTTGCATTTGGTGTCAAAAAAAATTTGGCTTCAAAAAACCTATTGGGATCTTGGCAATCTTTTCCTGACCGCGGAGTCATGCGTTTTCTTCCCCGGGCACCAAAAAGGCTTGATTTTTAAAAACTGGAAGAAACACCATTTTTAGACATGGAATGGCATCCTGAATCTCGTGGTGAAGTCCGTTTTTGCATTTGGTGTCAAAAAAAATTTGGCTTCAAAAAACCTATTGGGAGCTTGGCAAACTTTTCCTGACCGCGGAGTCAGTTGTTTTCTTCCCCGGGCACCAAAAAGGCTTGATTTTTAAAAACTGGAAGCAACACCAGTTTTAGACATGGAATGGCATCCTGAATCTCGTGGTGAAGACCATTTTTGCATTTGGTGTCAAAAAAAATTTGGCTTCAAAAAACCTGTTGGGAGCTTGGCAACTTTTCCTGACCGCGGAGTCATATGTTTTCTTCCCAGGGCACCAAAAAGGCTTGATTTTTAAAAACTGGAAGCAACACCAGTTTTAGACATGGAATTCCATCCTGAATCTCGTGGTGAAGTCCATTTTTGCATTTGGTGTCAAAAAAAATTTGGCTTCAAAAAACCAATTCGGAGCTTGGCAATCTTTTCCTGACCGCGGAGTCATGTGTTTTCTTCCCCGGGCACCAAAAAGGCTTGATTTTTAAAAACTGGAAGCAACACCATTTTTAGACATGGAATTCCATCCTGAATCTCGTGGTGAAGTCCGTTTTTGCATTTGGTGTCAAAAAAAATTTGGCTTCAAAAAACCAATTCGGAGCTTGGCAATCTTTTCCTGACCGCGGAGTCATGTGTTTTCTTCCCCGGGCACCAAAAAGGCTTGATTTTTAAAAACTGGAAGCAACACCATTTTTAGACATGGAATTCCATCCTGAATCTCATGGTAAAGTCCGTTTTTGCATTTGGTGTCAAAAAAAAATTTGGCTTCAAAAAAACCTATTGGGAGCTTGGCAATCTTTTCCTGACCGCGGAGTCATGTGTTTTCTTCCCCGGGCACCAAAAAGGCTTGATTTTTAAAAACTGGAAGCAACACCATTTTTAGACATGGAATTCCATCCTGAATCTCGTGGTGAAGTCCGTTTTTGCATTTGGTGTCAAAAAAAATTTTGCTCCAAAAAACTATTGGGAGCTTGGCAACTTTTCCTGTCCGCGGAGTCATGTGTTTTCTTCCCAGGGCACCAAAAAGGCTTGATTTTTAAAAACTGGAAGCAACACCAGTTTTAGACATGGAATTCCATCCTGAATCTCGTGGTGAAGTCCGTTTTTGCATTTGGTGTCAAAAAAAATTTGGCTTCAAAAAACCAATTCGGAGCTTGGCAATCTTTTCCTGACCGCGGAGTCATGTGTTTTCTTCCCCGGGCACCAAAAAGGCTTGATTTTTAAAAACTGGAAGCAACACCATTTTTAGACATGGAATTCCATCCTGAATCTCGTGGTGAAGTCCGTTTTTGCATTTGGTGTCAAAAAAAATTTGGCGTCAAAAAACCAATTCGGAGCTTGGCAATCTTTTCCTGACCGCGGAGTCATGTGTTTTGTTCCACGGGCACCAAAAAGGCTTGATTTTTAAAAACTGGAAGCAACACCATTTTTAGACATGGAATTCCATCCTGAATCTCATGGTGAAGTCCATTTTTGCATTTGGTGTCAAAAAAAATTTGGCTTCAAAAAACCTATTGGGAGCTTGGCAATCTTTTCCTGACCGCGGAGTCATGCGTTTTCTTCCCCGGGCACCAAAAAGGCTTGATTTTTAAAAACTAGAAGAAACACCATTTTTAGACATGGAATGGCATCCTGAATCTCGTGGTGAAGTCAGTTTTTGCATTTGGTGTCAAAAAAAATTTGGCTTCAAAAAACCTATTGGGAGCTTGGCAATCTTTTCCTGACCGCGGAGTCATGTGTTTTCTTCCCAGGGCACCAAAAAGGCTTGATATTTAAAAACTGGAAGCAACACCAGTTTTAGACATGGAATTCCACCCTGAATCTTGTCCTGAAGTCCGTTTTTGCATTTGGTGTCAAAAAAAATTTGGCTTCAAAAAACCAATTCGGAGCTTGGCAATCTTTTCCTGACCGCGGAGTCATGTGTTTTCTTCCCCGGGCACCAAAAAGGCTTGATTTTTAAAAACTGGAAGCAACACCATTTTTAGACATGGAATTCCATCCTGAATCTCGTGGTGAAGACCGTTTTTGCATTTGGTGTCAAAAAAAATTTGGCTTCAAAAAAACCTATTGGGAGCTTGGCAGTCTTTTCCTGACCGCGGAGTCATGTGTTTTCTTCCCCGGGCACCAAAAAGGCTTGATTTTTAAAAACTGGAAGCAACACCATTTTTAGACATGGAATTGCATCCTGATCTCGTGGTGAAGTCCGTTTTTGCATTTGGTGTCAAAAAAAATTTGGCTTCAAAAAACCTATTGGGAGCTTGGCAAACTTTTCCTGCCCGCGGAGTCATGTGTTTTCTTCCCGGTACACCAAAAAGGCTTGATTTTTAAAAACTGGAAGCAAAACCATTTTTAGACATGGAATTGCATCCTGAATCTCGTGGTGAAGTCCGTTTTTGCATTTGGTGTCCAAAAAAATTTGGCTTCAAAAAACCAATTCGGAGCTTGGCAATCTTTTCCTGACCGCGGAGTCATTTGTTTTGTTCCACGGGCACCAAAAAGGCTTGATTTTTAAAAACTGGAAGCAAAACTTTTTTAGACATGGAATTGCATCCTGAATCTCGTGGTGAAGTCCGTTTTTGCATTTGGTGTCAAAAAAAATTTGGCTTCAAAAAACCTATTGGGATCTTGGCAATCTTTTCCTGACCGCGGAGTCATGCGTTTTCTTCCCCGGGCACCAAAAAGGCTTGATTTTTAAAAACTAGAAGAAACACCATTTTTAGACATGGAATGGCATCCTGAATCTCGTGGTGAAGTCCGTTTTTGCATTTGGTGTCAAAAAAAATTTGGCTTCAAAAAACCTATTGGGAGCTTGGCAAACTTTTCCTGACCGCGGAATCATGTGTTTTCTTCCCCGGGCACCAAAAAGGCTTGATTTTTAAAAACTGGAAGCAACACCATTTTTAGACATGGAATTGCATCCTGAATCTCGTGGTGAAGTCCGTTTTTGCATTTGGTGTCAAAAAAAATTTGGCTTCAAAAAACTTATTGGGAGCTTGGCAATCTTTTCCTGACCGCAGAGTCATGTATTTTCTTCCCCAGGCACCAAAAAGGCTTGATTTTTAAAAACTGGAAGCAACACCATTTTTAGACATGGAATTCCATCCTGAATCTCGTGGTGAAGTCCGTTTTTGCATTTGGTGTCAAAAAAAATTTGGCTTCAAAAAACCTATTGGGAGCTTGGCAATCTTTTCCTGACCGCGGAGTCATGCGTTTTCTTCCCCGGGCACCAAAAAGGCTTGATTTTTAAAACCTGGAAGCAACACCAGTTTTAGAAATGGAATTCCATCCTGAATCTCGTGGTGAAGTCCGTTTTTGCATTTGGTGTCAAAAAAAATTTGGCTTCAAAAAACCAATTCGGAGCTTGGCAATCTTTTCCTGACCGCGGAGTCATGTGTTTTCTTCCCCGGGCACCAAAAAGGCTTGATTTTTAAAAACTGGAAGCAACACCATTTTTAGACATGGAATTCCATCCTGAATCTCGTGGTGAAGTCCGTTTTTGCATTTGGTGTCAAAAAAAATTTGGCTTCAAAAAACCAATTCGGAGCTTGGCAATCTTTTCCTGACCGCGGAGTCATGTGTTTTCTTCCCCGGGCACCAAAAAGGCTTGATTTTTAAAAACTGGAAGCAACACCATTTTTAGACATGGAATTCCATCCTGAATCTCGTGGTGAAGTCCGTTTTAGCATTTGGTGTCAAAAAAAAATTTGGCTTCAAAAAAACCTATTGGGAGCTTGGCAATCTTTTCCTGACCGCGGAGTCATGTGTTTTCTTCCCCGGGCACCAAAAAGGCTTGATTTTTAAAAACTGGAAGCAACACCATTTTTAGACATGGAATTCCATCCTGAATCTCGTGGTGAAGTCCGTTTTTGCATTTGGTGTCAAAAAAAATTTGGCTTCAAAAAACCTATTGGGAGCTTGGCAAACTTTTCCTGACCGCGGAGTCATGTGTTTTCTTCCCCGGGCACCAAAAAGGCTTGATTTTTAAAAACTGGAAGCAACACCATTTTTAGACATGGAATTCCATCCTGAATCTTGTGGTGAAGTCCGTTTTTGCATTTGGTGTCAAAAAAAATTTGGCTTCAAAAAACCTATTGGGATCTTGGCAATCTTTTCCTGACCGCGGAGTCATGCGTTTTCTTCCCCGGGCACCAAAAAGGCTTGATCTTTAAAAACTAGAAGAAACACCATTTTTAGACATGGAATGGCATCCTGAATCTCGTGGTGAAGTCCGTTTTTGCATTTGGTGTCAAAAAAAATTTGGCTTCAAAAAACCTATTGGGAGCTTGGCAAACTTTTCCTGACCGCGGAGTCATGTGTTTTCTTCCCCGGGCACCAAAAAGGCTTGATTTTTAAAAACTGGAAGCAACACCAGTTTTAGACATGGAATTCCATCCTGAATCTCATGGTGAAGTCCATTTTTGCATTTGGTGTCAAAAAAAATTTGGCTTCAAAAAACCTATTGGGAGCTTGGCAATCTTTTCCTGACCGCGGAGTCATGCGTTTTCTTCCCCGGGCACCAAAAAGGCTTGATTTTTAAAAACTGGAAGCAACACCATTTTTAGACATGGAATTCCATCCTGAATCTCGTGGTGAAGTCCGTTTTTGCATTTGGTGTCAAAAAAAATTTGGCTTCAAAAAACCTATTGGGAGCTTGGCAACTTTTCCTGACCGCGGAGTCATGTGTTTTCTTCCCAGGGCACCAAAAAGGCTTGATTTTTAAAAACTGGAAGCAACACCAGTTTTAGACATGGAATTCCATCCTGAATCTCGTGGTGAAGTCCGTTTTTGCATTTGGTGTCAAAAAAAATTTGGCTTCAAAAAACCAATTCGGAGCTTGGCAATCTTTTCCTGACCGCGGAGTCATGTGTTTTCTTCCCCGTGCACCAAAAAGGCTTGATATTTAAAAACTGGAAGCAACACCAGTTTTAGACATGGAATTCCACCCTGAATCTTGTCCTGAAGTCCGTTTTTGCATTTGGTGTCAAAAAAAATTTGGCTTCAAAAAACCAATTCGGAGCTTGGCAATCTTTTCCTGACCGCGGAGTCATGTGTTTTCTTCCCCGGGCACCAAAAAGGCTTGATTTTTAAAAACTGGAAGCAACACCATTTTTAGACATGGAATTCCATCCTGAATCTCGTGGTGAAGACCGTTTTTGCATTTGGTGTCAAAAAAAATTTGGCTTCAAAAAAACCTATTGGGAGCTTGGCAGTCTTTTCCTGACCGCGGAGTCATGTGTTTTCTTCCCCGGGCACCAAAAAGGCTTGATTTTTAAAAACTGGAAGCAACACCATTTTTAGACATGGAATTGCATCCTGATCTCGTGGTGAAGTCCGTTTTTGCATTTGGTGTCAAAAAAAATTTGGCTTCAAAAAACCTATTGGGAGCTTGGCAAACTTTTCCTGCCCGCGGAGTCATGTGTTTTCTTCCCGGTACACCAAAAAGGCTTGATTTTTAAAAACTGGAAGCAAAACCATTTTTAGACATGGAATTGCATCCTGAATCTCGTGGTGAAGTCCGTTTTTGCATTTGGTGTCCAAAAAAATTTGGCTTCAAAAAACCAATTCGGAGCTTGGCAATCTTTTCCTGACCGCGGAGTCATTTGTTTTGTTCCACGGGCACCAAAAAGGCTTGATTTTTAAAAACTGGAAGCAAAACTTTTTTAGACATGGAATTGCATCCTGAATCTCGTGGTGAAGTCCGTTTTTGCATTTGGTGTCAAAAAAAATTTGGCTTCAAAAAACCTATTGGGATCTTGGCAATCTTTTCCTGACCGCGGAGTCATGCGTTTTCTTCCCCGGGCACCAAAAAGGCTTGATTTTTAAAAACTAGAAGAAACACCATTTTTAGACATGGAATGGCATCCTGATCTCGTGGTGAAGTCCGTTTTTGCATTTGGTGTCAAAAAAAATTTGGCTTCAAAAAACCTATTGGGAGCTTGGCAAACTTTTCCTGCCCGCGGAGTCATGTGTTTTCTTCCCGGTACACCAAAAAGGCTTGATTTTTAAAAACTGGAAGCAAAACCATTTTTAGACATGGAATTGCATCCTGAATCTCGTGGTGAAGTCCGTTTTTGCATTTGGTGTCAAAAAAAATTTGGCTTCAAAAAACCTATTGGGAGCTTGGCAAACTTTTCCTGACCGCGGAATCATGTGTTTTCTTCCCCGGGCACCAAAAAGGCTTGATTTTTAAAAACTGGAAGCAACACCATTTTTAGACATGGAATTGCATCCTGAATCTCGTGGTGAAGTCCGTTTTTGCATTTGGTGTCAAAAAAAATTTGGCTTCAAAAAACTTATTGGGAGCTTGGCAATCTTTTCCTGACCGCAGAGTCATGTATTTTCTTCCCCAGGCACCAAAAAGGCTTGATTTTTAAAAACTGGAAGCAACACCATTTTTAGACATGGAATTCCATCCTGAATCTCGTGGTGAAGTCCGTTTTTGCATTTGGTGTCAAAAAAAATTTGGCTTCAAAAAACCTATTGGGAGCTTGGCAATCTTTTCCTGACCGCGGAGTCATGCGTTTTCTTCCCCGGGCACCAAAAAGGCTTGATTTTTAAAACCTGGAAGCAACACCAGTTTTAGAAATGGAATTCCATCCTGAATCTCGTGGTGAAGTCCGTTTTTGCATTTGGTGTCAAAAAAAATTTGGCTTCAAAAAACCAATTCGGAGCTTGGCAATCTTTTCCTGACCGCGGAGTCATGTGTTTTCTTCCCCGGGCACCAAAAAGGCTTGATTTTTAAAAACTGGAAGCAACACCATTTTTAGACATGGAATTCCATCCTGAATCTCGTGGTGAAGTCCGTTTTTGCATTTGGTGTCAAAAAAAATTTGGCTTCAAAAAACCAATTCGGAGCTTGGCAATCTTTTCCTGACCGCGGAGTCATGTGTTTTCTTCCCCGGGCACCAAAAAGGCTTGATTTTTAAAAACTGGAAGCAACACCATTTTTAGACATGGAATTCCATCCTGAATCTCGTGGTGAAGTCCGTTTTAGCATTTGGTGTCAAAAAAAAATTTGGCTTCAAAAAAACCTATTGGGAGCTTGGCAATCTTTTCCTGACCGCGGAGTCATGTGTTTTCTTCCCCGGGCACCAAAAAGGCTTGATTTTTAAAAACTGGAAGCAACACCATTTTTAGACATGGAATTCCATCCTGAATCTCGTGGTGAAGTCCGTTTTTGCATTTGGTGTCAAAAAAAATTTGGCTTCAAAAAACCTATTGGGAGCTTGGCAAACTTTTCCTGACCGCGGAGTCATGTGTTTTCTTCCCCGGGCACCAAAAAGGCTTGATTTTTAAAAACTGGAAGCAACACCATTTTTAGACATGGAATTCCATCCTGAATCTTGTGGTGAAGTCCGTTTTTGCATTTGGTGTCAAAAAAAATTTGGCTTCAAAAAACCTATTGGGATCTTGGCAATCTTTTCCTGACCGCGGAGTCATGCGTTTTCTTCCCCGGGCACCAAAAAGGCTTGATCTTTAAAAACTAGAAGAAACACCATTTTTAGACATGGAATGGCATCCTGAATCTCGTGGTGAAGTCCGTTTTTGCATTTGGTGTCAAAAAAAATTTGGCTTCAAAAAACCTATTGGGAGCTTGGCAAACTTTTCCTGACCGCGGAGTCATGTGTTTTCTTCCCCGGGCACCAAAAAGGCTTGATTTTTAAAAACTGGAAGCAACACCAGTTTTAGAAATGGAATTCCATCCTGAATCTCGTGGTGAAGTCCGTTTTTGCATTTGGTGTCAAAAAAAATTTGGCTTCAAAAAACCAATTCGGAGCTTGGCAATCTTTTCCTGACCGCGGAGTCATGTGTTTTCTTCCCCGGGCACCAAAAAGGCTTGATTTTTAAAAACTGGAAGCAACACCATTTTTAGACATGGAATTCCATCCTGAATCTCGTGGTGAAGTCCGTTTTTGCATTTGGTGTCAAAAAAAATTTGGCTTCAAAAAACCAATTCGGAGCTTGGCAATCTTTTCCTGACCGCGGAGTCATGTGTTTTCTTCCCCGGGCACCAAAAAGGCTTGATTTTTAAAAACTGGAAGCAACACCATTTTTAGACATGGAATTCCATCCTGAATCTCGTGGTGAAGTCCGTTTTAGCATTTGGTGTCAAAAAAAAATTTGGCTTCAAAAAAACCTATTGGGAGCTTGGCAATCTTTTCCTGACCGCGGAGTCATGTGTTTTCTTCCCCGGGCACCAAAAAGGCTTGATTTTTAAAAACTGGAAGCAACACCATTTTTAGACATGGAATTCCATCCTGAATCTCGTGGTGAAGTCCGTTTTTGCATTTGGTGTCAAAAAAAATTTGGCTTCAAAAAACCTATTGGGAGCTTGGCAAACTTTTCCTGACCGCGGAGTCATGTGTTTTCTTCCCCGGGCACCAAAAAGGCTTGATTTTTAAAAACTGGAAGCAACACCATTTTTAGACATGGAATTCCATCCTGAATCTTGTGGTGAAGTCCGTTTTTGCATTTGGTGTCAAAAAAAATTTGGCTTCAAAAAACCTATTGGGATCTTGGCAATCTTTTCCTGACCGCGGAGTCATGCGTTTTCTTCCCCGGGCACCAAAAAGGCTTGATCTTTAAAAACTAGAAGAAACACCATTTTTAGACATGGAATGGCATCCTGAATCTCGTGGTGAAGTCCGTTTTTGCATTTGGTGTCAAAAAAAATTTGGCTTCAAAAAACCTATTGGGAGCTTGGCAAACTTTTCCTGACCGCGGAGTCATGTGTTTTCTTCCCCGGGCACCAAAAAGGCTTGATTTTTAAAAACTGGAAGCAACACCAGTTTTAGACATGGAATTCCATCCTGAATCTCATGGTGAAGTCCATTTTTGCATTTGGTGTCAAAAAAAATTTGGCTTCAAAAAACCTATTGGGAGCTTGGCAATCTTTTCCTGACCGCGGAGTCATGCGTTTTCTTCCCCGGGCACCAAAAAGGCTTGATTTTTAAAAACTGGAAGCAACACCATTTTTAGACATGGAATTCCATCCTGAATCTCGTGGTGAAGTCCGTTTTTGCATTTGGTGTCAAAAAAAATTTGGCTTCAAAAAACCTATTGGGAGCTTGGCAACTTTTCCTGACCGCGGAGTCATGTGTTTTCTTCCCAGGGCACCAAAAAGGCTTGATTTTTAAAAACTGGAAGCAACACCAGTTTTAGACATGGAATTCCATCCTGAATCTCGTGGTGAAGTCCGTTTTTGCATTTGGTGTCAAAAAAAATTTGGCTTCAAAAAACCAATTCGGAGCTTGGCAATCTTTTCCTGACCGCGGAGGCATGTGTTTTCTTCCCCGTGCACCAAAAAGGCTTGATATTTAAAAACTGGAAGCAACACCAGTTTTAGACATGGAATTCCACCCTGAATCTTGTCCTGAAGTCCGTTTTTGCATTTGGTGTCAAAAAAAATTTGGCTTCAAAAAACCAATTCGGAGCTTGGCAATCTTTTCCTGACCGCGGAGTCATGTGTTTTCTTCCCCGGGCACCAAAAAGGCTTGATTTTTAAAAACTGGAAGCAACACCATTTTTAGACATGGAATTCCATCCTGAATCTCGTGGTGAAGACCGTTTTTGCATTTGGTGTCAAAAAAAATTTGGCTTCAAAAAAACCTATTGGGAGCTTGGCAGTCTTTTCCTGACCGCGGAGTCATGTGTTTTCTTCCCCGGGCACCAAAAAGGCTTGATTTTTAAAAACTGGAAGCAACACCATTTTTAGACATGGAATTGCATCCTGATCTCGTGGTGAAGTCCGTTTTTGCATTTGGTGTCAAAAAAAATTTGGCTTCAAAAAACCTATTGGGAGCTTGGCAAACTTTTCCTGCCCGCGGAGTCATGTGTTTTCTTCCCGGTACACCAAAAAGGCTTGATTTTTAAAAACTGGAAGCAAAACCATTTTTAGACATGGAATTGCATCCTGAATCTCGTGGTGAAGTCCGTTTTTGCATTTGGTGTCCAAAAAAATTTGGCTTCAAAAAACCAATTCGGAGCTTGGCAATCTTTTCCTGACCGCGGAGTCATTTGTTTTGTTCCACGGGCACCAAAAAGGCTTGATTTTTAAAAACTGGAAGCAAAACTTTTTTAGACATGGAATTGCATCCTGAATCTCGTGGTGAAGTCCGTTTTTGCATTTGGTGTCAAAAAAAATTTGGCTTCAAAAAACCTATTGGGATCTTGGCAATCTTTTCCTGACCGCGGAGTCATGCGTTTTCTTCCCCGGGCACCAAAAAGGCTTGATTTTTAAAAACTAGAAGAAACACCATTTTTAGACATGGAATGGCATCCTGAATCTCGTGGTGAAGTCCGTTTTTGCATTTGGTGTCAAAAAAAATTTGGCTTCAAAAAACCTATTGGGAGCTTGGCAAACTTTTCCTGACCGCGGAATCATGTGTTTTCTTCCCCGGGCACCAAAAAGGCTTGATTTTTAAAAACTGGAAGCAACACCATTTTTAGACATGGAATTGCATCCTGAATCTCGTGGTGAAGTCCGTTTTTGCATTTGGTGTCAAAAAAAATTTGGCTTCAAAAAACTTATTGGGAGCTTGGCAATCTTTTCCTGACCGCAGAGTCATGTATTTTCTTCCCCAGGCACCAAAAAGGCTTGATTTTTAAAAACTGGAAGCAACACCATTTTTAGACATGGAATTCCATCCTGAATCTCGTGGTGAAGTCCGTTTTTGCATTTGGTGTCAAAAAAAATTTGGCTTCAAAAAACCTATTGGGAGCTTGGCAAACTTTTCCTGACCGCGGAGTCATGTGTTTTCTTCCCCGGGCACCAAAAAGGCTTGATTTTTAAAAACTGGAAGCAACACCATTTTTAGACATGGAATTCCATCCTGAATCTCGTGGTGAAGTCCGTTTTTGCATTTGGTGTCAAAAAAAATTTGGCTTCAAAAAACCAATTCGGAGCTTGGCAATCTTTTCCTGACCGCGGAGTCATGTGTTTTCTTCCCCGGGCACCAAAAAGGCTTGATTTTTAAAAACTGGAAGCAACACCATTTTTAGACATGGAATTCCATCCTGAATCTCGTGGTGAAGTCCGTTTTAGCATTTGGTGTCAAAAAAAAATTTGGCTTCAAAAAAACCTATTGGGAGCTTGGCAATCTTTTCCTGACCGCGGAGTCATGTGTTTTCTTCCCCGGGCACCAAAAAGGCTTGATTTTTAAAAACTGGAAGCAACACCATTTTTAGACATGGAATTCCATCCTGAATCTCGTGGTGAAGTCCGTTTTTGCATTTGGTGTCAAAAAAAATTTGGCTTCAAAAAACCTATTGGGAGCTTGGCAAACTTTTCCTGACCGCGGAGTCATGTGTTTTCTTCCCCGGGCACCAAAAAGGCTTGATTTTTAAAAACTGGAAGCAACACCATTTTTAGACATGGAATTCCATCCTGAATCTTGTGGTGAAGTCCGTTTTTGCATTTGGTGTCAAAAAAAATTTGGCTTCAAAAAACCTATTGGGATCTTGGCAATCTTTTCCTGACCGCGGAGTCATGCGTTTTCTTCCCCGGGCACCAAAAAGGCTTGATCTTTAAAAACTAGAAGAAACACCATTTTTAGACATGGAATGGCATCCTGAATCTCGTGGTGAAGTCCGTTTTTGCATTTGGTGTCAAAAAAAATTTGGCTTCAAAAAACCTATTGGGAGCTTGGCAAACTTTTCCTGACCGCGGAGTCATGTGTTTTCTTCCCCGGGCACCAAAAAGGCTTGATTTTTAAAAACTGGAAGCAACACCAGTTTTAGACATGGAATTCCATCCTGAATCTCATGGTGAAGTCCATTTCTGCATTTGGTGTCAAAAAAAATTTGGCTTCAAAAAACCTATTGGGAGCTTGGCAATCTTTTCCTGACCGCGGAGTCATGCGTTTTCTTCCCCGGGCACCAAAAAGGCTTGATTTTTAAAAACTGGAAGCAACACCATTTTTAGACATGGAATTCCATCCTGAATCTCGTGGTGAAGTCCGTTTTTGCATTTGGTGTCAAAAAAAAATTTGGCTTCAAAAAAACCTATTAGGAGCTTGGCAATCTTTTCCTGACCGCGGAGTCATGTGTTTTCTTCCCCGGGCACCAAAAAGGCTTGATTTTTAAAAACTGGAAGCAACACCATTTTTAGACATGGAATTGCATCCTGAATCTCGTGGTGAAGTCCATTTTTGCATTTGGTGTCAAAAAAAATTTGGCTTCAAAAAACCTATTGGGAGCTTGGCAAACTTTTCCTGACCGCGGAGTCATGTGTTTTCTTCCCAGGGCACCAAAAATGCTTGATTTTTAAAACCTGGAAGCAACACCAGTTTTAGACATGGAATTCCATCCTGAATCTCGTGGTGAAGTCCGTTTTTGCATTTGGTGTCAAAAAAAATTTGGCTTCAAAAAACCAATTCGGAGCTTGGCAATCTTTTCCTGCCCGCGGAGTCATGTGTTTTCTTCCCGGTACACCAAAAAGGCTTGATTTTTAAAAACTGGAAGCAAAACCATTTTTAGACATGGAATTGCATCCTGAATCTCGTGGTGAAGTCCGTTATTGCATTTGGTGTCAAAAAAAATTTGGCTTCAAAAAACCAATTCGGAGCTTGGCAATCTTTTCCTGACCGCGGAGTCATGTGTTTTGTTCCACGGGCACCAAAAAGGCTTGATTTTTAAAAACTGGAAGCAACACCATTTTTAGACATGGAATGGCATCCTGAATCTCGTGGTGAAGACCGTTTTTGCATTTGGTGTCAAAAAAAATTTGGCTTCAAAAAACCTGTTGGGAGCTTGGCAAACTTTTCCTGACCGCGGAGTCATGTGTTTTCTTCCCAGGGCACCAAAAATGCTTGATTTTTAAAACCTGGAAGCAACACCAGTTTTAGACATGGAATTCCATCCTGAATCTCGTGGTGAAGTCCGTTTTTGCATTTGGTGTCAAAAAAAATTTGGCTTCAAAAAACCAATTCGGAGCTTGGCAATCTTTTCCTGCCCGCGGAGTCATGTGTTTTCTTCCCGGTACACCAAAAAGGCTTGATTTTTAAAAACTGGAAGCAAAACCATTTTTAGACATGGAATTGCATCCTGAATCTCGTGGTGAAGTCCGTTATTGCATTTGGTGTCAAAAAAAATTTGGCTTCAAAAAACCAATTCGGAGCTTGGCAATCTTTTCCTGACCGCGGAGTCATGTGTTTTGTTCCACGGGCACCAAAAAGGCTTGATTTTTAAAAACTGGAAGCAACACCATTTTTAGACATGGAATGGCATCCTGAATCTCGTGGTGAAGACCGTTTTTGCATTTGGTGTCAAAAAAAATTTGGCTTCAAAAAACCTGTTGGGAGCTTGGCAACTTTTCCTGACCGCGGAGTCATATGTTTTCTTCCCAGGGCACCAAAAAGGCTTGATTTTTAAAAACTGGAAGCAACACCAGTTTTAGACATGGAATTCCATCCTGAATCTCGTGGTGAAGTCCATTTTTGCATTTGGTGTCAAAAAAAATTTGGCTTCAAAAAACCAATTCGGAGCTTGGCAATCTCTTCCTGACCGCGGAGTCATGTGTTTTCTTCCCCGGGCACCAAAAAGGCTTGATTTTTAAAAACTGGAAGCAACACCATTTTTAGACATGGAATTCCATCCTGAATCTCGTGGTGAAGTCCGTTTTTGCATTTGGTGTCAAAAAAAATTTGGCTTCAAAAAACCAATTTGGAGCTTGGCAATCTTTTCCTGACCGCGGAGTCATGTGTTTTCTTCCCCGGGCACCAAAAAGGCTTGATTTTTAAAAACTGGAAGCAACACCATTTTTAGACATGGAATTCCATCCTGAATCTCATGGTAAAGTCCGTTTTTGCATTTGGTGTCAAAAAAAAATTTGGCTTCAAAAAAACCTATTGGGAGCTTGGCAATCTTTTCCTGACCGCGGAGTCATGTGTTTTCTTCCCCGGGCACCAAAAAGGCTTGATTTTTAAAAACTGGAAGCAACACCAGTTTTAGACATGGAATTCCATCCTGAATCTCGTGGTGAAGTCCGTTTTTGCATTTGGTGTCAAAAAAAATTTGGCTTCAAAAAACCTATTGGGAGCTTGGCAACTTTTCCTGTCCGCGGAGTCATGTGTTTTCTTCCCAGGGCACCAAAAAGGCTTGATTTTTAAAAACTGGAAGCAACACCAGTTTTAGACATGGAATTCCATCCTGAATCTTGTGGTGAAGTCCGTTTTTGCATTTGGTGTCAAAAAAAATTTGGCTTCAAAAAACCAATTCGGAGCTTGGCAATCTTTTCCTGACCGCGGAGTCATGTGTTTTCTTCCCCGGGCACCAAAAAGGCTTGATTTTTAAAAACTGGAAGCAACACCAGTTTTAGACATGGAATTCCATCCTGAATCTCATGGTGAAGTCCATTTTTGCATTTGGTGTCAAAAAAAAATTTGGCTTCAAAAAAACCTATTGGGAGCTTGGCAATCTTTTCCTGACCGCGGAGTCATGTGTTTTCTTCCCAGGGCACCAAAAAGGCTTGATTTTTAAAAACTGGAAGCAACACCAGTTTTAGACATGGAATTCCATCCTGAATCTCGTGGTGAAGTCCGTTTTTGCATTTGGTGTCAAAAAAAATTTGGCTTCAAAAAACCAATTCGGAGCTTGGCAATCTTTTCCTGACCGCGGAGTCATGTGTTTTCTTCCCCGTGCACCAAAAAGGCTTGATTTTTAAAAACTGGAAGCAACACCATTTTTAGACATGGAATTCCATCCTGAATCTCGTGGTGAAGTCCGTTTTTGCATTTGGTGTCAAAAAAAAATTTGGCTTCAAAAAAACCTATTAGGAGCTTGGCAATCTTTTCCTGACCGCGGAGTCATGTGTTTTCTTCCCCGGGCACCAAAAAGGCTTGATTTTTAAAAACTGGAAGCAACACCATTTTTAGACATGGAATTGCATCCTGAATCTCGTGGTGAAGTCCGTTTTTGCATTTGGTGTCAAAAAAAATTTGGCTTCAAAAAACCTATTGGGAGCTTGGCAAACTTTTCCTGACCGCGGAGTCATGTGTTTTCTTCCCAGGGCACCAAAAATGCTTGATTTTTAAAACCTGGAAGCAACACCAGTTTTAGACATGGAATTCCATCCTGAATCTCGTGGTGAAGTCCGTTTTTGCATTTGGTGTCAAAAAAAATTTGGCTTCAAAAAACCAATTCGGAGCTTGGCAATCTTTTCCTGACCGCGGAGTCATGTGTTTTCTTCCCCGGGCACCAAAAAGGCTTGATTTTTAAAAACTGGAAGCAACACCATTTTTAGACATGGAATTCCATCCTGAATCTCGTGGTGAAGTCCGTTTTTGCATTTGGTGTCAAAAAAAATTTGGCTTCAAAAAACCAATTCGGAGCTTGGCAATCTTTTCCTGACCGCGGAGTCATGTGTTTTCTTCCCCGGGCACCAAAAAGGCTTGATTTTTAAAAACTGGAAGCAACACCATTTTTAGACATGGAATTCCATCCTGAATCTCGTGGTGAAGTCCGTTTTTGCATTTGGTGTCAAAAAAAATTTGGCTTCAAAAAAACCTATTGGGAGCTTGGCAATCTTTTCCTGACCGCGGAGTCATGTGTTTTCTTCCCCGGGCACCAAAAAGGCTTGATTTTTAAGAACTGGAAGCAACACCATTTTTAGACATGGAATTCCATCCTGAATCTCGTGGTGAAGTCCGTTTTTGCATTTGGTGTCAAAAAAAATTTGGCTTCAAAAAACCTATTGGGAGCTTGGCAAACTTTTCCTGACCGCGGAGTCATGTGTTTTCTTCCCCGGGCACCAAAAAGGCTTGATTTTTAAAAACTGGAAGCAACACCATTTTTAGACATGGAATTCCATCCTGAATCTTGTGGTGAAGTCCGTTTTTGCATTTGGTGTCAAAAAAAATTTGGCTTCAAAAAACCAATTCGGAGCTTGGCAATCTTTTCCTGACCGCGGAGTCATGTGTTTTGTTCCACGGGCACCAAAAAGGCTTGATTTTTAAAAACTGGAAGCAACACCATTTTTAGACATGGAATGGCATCCTGAATCTCGTGGTGAAGACCGTTTTTGCATTTGGTGTCAAAAAAAATTTGGCTTCAAAAAACCTGTTGGGAGCTTGGCAACTTTTCCTGACCGCGGAGTCATATGTTTTCTTCCCAGGGCACCAAAAAGGCTTGATTTTTAAAAACTGGAAGCAACACCAGTTTTAGACATGGAATTCCATCCTGAATCTCGTGGTGAAGTCCATTTTTGCATTTGGTGTCAAAAAAAATTTGGCTTCAAAAAACCAATTCGGAGCTTGGCAATCTCTTCCTGACCGCGGAGTCATGTGTTTTCTTCCCCGGGCACCAAAAAGGCTTGATTTTTAAAAACTGGAAGCAACACCATTTTTAGACATGGAATTCCATCCTGAATCTCGTGGTGAAGTCCGTTTTTGCATTTGGTGTCAAAAAAAATTTGGCTTCAAAAAACCAATTTGGAGCTTGGCAATCTTTTCGTGACCGCGGAGTCATGTGTTTTCTTCCCCGGGCACCAAAAAGGCTTGATTTTTAAAAACTGGAAGCAACACCATTTTTAGACATGGAATTCCATCCTGAATCTCATGGTAAAGTCCGTTTTTGCATTTGGTGTCAAAAAAAAATTTGGCTTCAAAAAAACCTATTGGGAGCTTGGCAATCTTTTCCTGACCGCGGAGTCATGTGTTTTCTTCCCCGGGCACCAAAAAGGCTTGATTTTTAAAAACTGGAAGCAACACCATTTTTAGACATGGAATTCCATCCTGAATCTCGTGGTGAAGTCCGTTTTTGCATTTGGTGTCAAAAAAAATTTGGCTTCAAAAAACCTATTGGGAGCTTGGCAACTTTTCCTGTCCGCGGAGTCATGTGTTTTCTTCCCCGGGCACCAAAAAGGCTTGATTTTTAAAAACTGGAAGCAACACCATTTTTAGACATGGAATTCCATCCTGAATCTCGTGGTGAAGTCCGTTTTTGCATTTGGTGTCAAAAAAAATTTGGCTTCAAAAAACCAATTCGGAGCTTGGCAATCTTTTCCTGACCGCGGAGTCATGTGTTTTCTTCCCCGGGCACCAAAAAGGCTTGATTTTTAAAAACTGGAAGCAACACCATTTTTAGACATGGAATTCCATCCTGAATCTCGTGGTGAAGTCCGTTTTTGCATTTGGTGTCAAAAAAAATTTGGCTTCAAAAAAACCTATTGGGAGCTTGGCAATCTTTTCCTGACCGCGGAGTCATGTGTTTTCTTCCCCGGGCACCAAAAAGGCTTGATTTTTAAGAACTGGAAGCAACACCATTTTTAGACATGGAATTCCATCCTGAATCTCGTGGTGAAGTCCGTTTTTGCATTTGGTGTCAAAAAAAATTTGGCTTCAAAAAACCTATTGGGAGCTTGGCAAACTTTTCCTGACCGCGGAGTCATGTGTTTTCTTCCCCGGGCACCAAAAAGGCTTGATTTTTAAAAACTGGAAGCAACACCATTTTTAGACATGGAATTCCATCCTGAATCTTGTGGTGAAGTCCGTTTTTGCATTTGGTGTCAAAAAAAATTTGGCTTCAAAAAACCTATTGGGATCTTGGCAATCTTTTCCTGACCGCGGAGTCATGCGTTTTCTTCCCCGGGCACCAAAAAGGCTTGATCTTTAAAAACTAGAAGAAACACCATTTTTAGACATGGAATGGCATCCTGAATCTCGTGGTGAAGTCCGTTTTTGCATTTGGTGTCAAAAAACATTTGGCTTCAAAAAACCTATTGGGAGCTTGGCAAACTTTTCCTGACCGCGGAGTCATGCGTTTTCTTCCCCGGGCACCAAAAAGGCTTGATTTTTAAAAACTGGAAGCAACACCAGTTTTAGACATGGAATTCCATCCTGAATCTCGTGGTGAAGTCCGTTTTTGCATTTGGTGTCAAAAAAAAATTTGGCTTCAAAAAAACCTATTAGGAGCTTGGCAATCTTTTCCTGACCGCGGAGTCATGTGTTTTCTTCCCCGGGCACCAAAAAGGCTTGATTTTTAAAAACTGGAAGCAACACCATTTTTAGACATGGAATTGCATCCTGAATCTCGTGGTGAAGTCCATTTTTGCATTTGGTGTCAAAAAAAATTTGGCTTCAAAAAACCTATTGGGAGCTTGGCAAACTTTTCCTGACCGCGGAGTCATGTGTTTTCTTCCCAGGGCACCAAAAATGCTTGATTTTTAAAACCTGGAAGCAACACCAGTTTTAGACATGGAATTCCATCCTGAATCTCGTGGTGAAGTCCGTTTTTGCATTTGGTGTCAAAAAAAATTTGGCTTCAAAAAACCAATTCGGAGCTTGGCAATCTTTTCCTGCCCGCGGAGTCATGTGTTTTCTTCCCGGTACACCAAAAAGGCTTGATTTTTAAAAACTGGAAGCAAAACCATTTTTAGACATGGAATTGCATCCTGAATCTCGTGGTGAAGTCCGTTATTGCATTTGGTGTCAAAAAAAATTTGGCTTCAAAAAACCAATTCGGAGCTTGGCAATCTTTTCCTGACCGCGGAGTCATGTGTTTTGTTCCACGGGCACCAAAAAGGCTTGATTTTTAAAAACTGGAAGCAACACCATTTTTAGACATGGAATGGCATCCTGAATCTCGTGGTGAAGACCGTTTTTGCATTTGGTGTCAAAAAAAATTTGGCTTCAAAAAACCTGTTGGGAGCTTGGCAACTTTTCCTGACCGCGGAGTCATATGTTTTCTTCCCAGGGCACCAAAAAGGCTTGATTTTTAAAAACTGGAAGCAACACCAGTTTTAGACATGGAATTCCATCCTGAATCTCGTGGTGAAGTCCATTTTTGCATTTGGTGTCAAAAAAAATTTGGCTTCAAAAAACCAATTCGGAGCTTGGCAATCTCTTCCTGACCGCGGAGTCATGTGTTTTCTTCCCCGGGCACCAAAAAGGCTTGATTTTTAAAAACTGGAAGCAACACCATTTTTAGACATGGAATTCCATCCTGAATCTCGTGGTGAAGTCCGTTTTTGCATTTGGTGTCAAAAAAAATTTGGCTTCAAAAAACCAATTTGGAGCTTGGCAATCTTTTCGTGACCGCGGAGTCATGTGTTTTCTTCCCCGGGCACCAAAAAGGCTAGATTTTTAAAAACTGGAAGCAACACCATTTTTAGACATGGAATTCCATCCTGAATCTCATGGTAAAGTCCGTTTTTGCATTTGGTGTCAAAAAAAAATTTGGCTTCAAAAAAACCTATTGGGAGCTTGGCAATCTTTTCCTGACCGCGGAGTCATGTGTTTTCTTCCCCGGGCACCAAAAAGGCTTGATTTTTAAAAACTGGAAGCAACACCATTTTTAGACATGGAATTCCATCCTGAATCTCGTGGTGAAGTCCGTTTTTGCATTTGGTGTCAAAAAAAATTTGGCTTCAAAAAACCTATTGGGAGCTTGGCAACTTTTCCTGTCCGCGGAGTCATGTGTTTTCTTCCCAGGGCACCAAAAAGGCTTGATTTTTAAAAACTGGAAGCAACACCAGTTTTAGACATGGAATTCCATCCTGAATCTTGTGGTGAAGTCCGTTTTTGCATTTGGTGTCAAAAAAAATTTGGCTTCAAAAAACCAATTCGGAGCTTGGCAATCTTTTCCTGACCGCGGAGTCATGTGTTTTCTTCCCCGGGCACCAAAAAGGCTTGATTTTTAAAAACTGGAAGCAACACCATTTTTAGACATGGAATTCCATCCTGAATCTCATGGTGAAGTCCATTTTTGCATTTGGTGTCAAAAAAAATTTGGCTTCAAAAAACCTATTGGGAGCTTGGCAATCTTTTCCTGACCGCGGAGTCATGCGTTTTCTTCCCCGGGCACCAAAAAGGCTTGATTTTTAAAAACTAGAAGAAACACCATTTTTAGACATGGAATGGCATCCTGAATCTCGTGGTGAAGTCCGTTTTTGCATTTGGTGTCAAAAAAAATTTGGCTTCAAAAAACCTATTGGGAGCTTGGCAATCTTTTCCTGACCGCGGAGTCATGTGTTTTCTTCCCAGGGCACCAAAAAGGCTTGATTTTTAAAAACTGGAAGCAACACCAGTTTTAGACATGGAATTCCACCCTGAATCTTGTCCTGAAGTCCGTTTTTGCATTTGGTGTCAAAAAAAATTTGGCTTCAAAAAACCAATTCGGAGCTTGGCAATCTTTTCCTGACCGCGGAGTCATGTGTTTTCTTCCCCGGGCACCAAAAAGGCTTGATTTTTAAAAACTGGAAGCAACACCATTTTTAGACATGGAATTGCATCCTGATCTCGTGGTGAAGTCCGTTTTTGCATTTGGTGTCAAAAAAAATTTGGCTTCAAAAAACCTATTGGGAGCTTGGCAAACTTTTCCTGCCCGCGGAGTCATGTGTTTTCTTCCCGGTACACCAAAAAGGCTTGATTTTTAAAAACTGGAAGCAAAACCATTTTTAGACATGGAATTGCATCCTGAATCTCGTGGTGAAGTCCGTTTTTGCATTTGGTGTCCAAAAAAATTTGGCTTCAAAAAACCAATTCGGAGCTTGGCAATCTTTTCCTGACCGCGGAGTCATGTGTTTTGTTCCACGGGCACCAAAAAGGCTTGATTTTTAAAAACTGGAAGCAAAACTTTTTTAGACATGGAATTGCATCCTGAATCTCGTGGTGAAGTCCGTTTTTGCATTTGGTGTCAAAAAAAATTTGGCTTCAAAAAACCTATTGGGATCTTGGCAATCTTTTCCTGACCGCGGAGTCATGCGTTTTCTTCCCCGGGCACCAAAAAGGCTTGATTTTTAAAAACTAGAAGAAACACCATTTTTAGACATGGAATGGCATCCTGAGTCTCGTGGTGAAGTCTGTTTTTGCATTTGGTGTCAAAAAAAATTTGGCTTCAAAAAACCTATTGGGAGCTTGGCAAACTTTTCCTGACCGCGGAGTCATGTGTTTTCTTCCCCGGGCACCAAAAAGGCTTGATTTTTAAAAACTGGAAGCAACACCATTTTTAGACATGGAATTGCATCCTGAATCTCGTGGTGAAGTCCGTTTTTGCATTTGGTGTCAAAAAAAATTTGGCTTCAAAAAACTTATTGGGAGCTTGGCAATCTTTTCCTGACCGCAGAGTCATGTATTTTCTTCCCCAGGCACCAAAAAGGCTTGATTTTTAAAAACTGGAAGCAACACCATTTTTAGACATGGAATTCCATCCTGAATCAAGTGGTGAAGTCCGTTTTTGCATTTGGTGTCAAAAAAAATTTGGCTTCAAAAAACCTATTGGGAGCTTGGCAATCTTTTCCTGACCGCGGAGTGATGCGTTTTCTTCCCCGGGCACCAAAAAGGCTTGATTTTTAAAACCTGGAAGCAACACCAGTTTTAGAAATGGAATTCCATCCTGAATCTCGTGGTGAAGTCCGTTTTTGCATTTGGTGTCAAAAAAAATTTGGCTTCAAAAAACCAATTCGGAGCTTGGCAATCTTTTCCTGACCGCGGAGTCATGTGTTTTCTTCCCCGGGCACCAAAAAGGCTTGATTTTTAAAAACTGGAAGCAACACCATTTTTAGACATGGAATTCCATCCTGAATCTCGTGGTGAAGTCCGTTTTTGCATTTGGTGTCAAAAAAAATTTGGCTTCAAAAAACCAATTCGGAGCTTGGCAATCTTTTCCTGACCGCGGAGTCATGTGTTTTCTTCCCCGGGCACCAAAAAGGCTTGATTTTTAAAAACTGGAAGCAACACCATTTTTAGACATGGAATTCCATCCTGAATCTCGTGGTGAAGTCCGTTTTTGCATTTGGTGTCAAAAAAAATTTGGCTTCAAAAAACCTATTGGGAGCTTGGCAATCTTTTCCTGACCGCGGAGTTATGCGTTTTCTTCCCCGGGCACCAAAAAGGCTTGATTTTTAAAACCTGGAAGCAACACCAGTTTTAGAAATGGAATTCCATCCTGAATCTCGTGGTGAAGTCCGTTTTTGCATTTGGTGTCAAAAAAAATTTGGCTTCAAAAAACCTATTGGGAGCTTGGCAATCTTTTCCTGACCGCGGAGTCATGTGTTTTGTTCCACGGGCACCAAAAACGCTTGATTTTTAAAAACTGGAAGCAACACCATTTTTAGACATGGAATTCCATCCTGAATCTCATGGTGAAGTCCATTTTTGCATTTGGTGTCAAAAAAAATTTGGCTTCAAAAAACCTATTGGGAGCTTGGCAATCTTTTCCTGACCGCGGAGTCATGCGTTTTCTTCCCCGGGCACCAAAAAGGCTTGATTTTTAAAAACTAGAAGAAACACCATTTTTAGACATGGAATGGCATCCTGAATCTCGTGGTGAAGTCCGTTTTTGCATTTGGTGTCAAAAAAAATTTGGCTTCAAAAAACCTATTGGGAGCTTGGCAAACTTTTCCTGACCGCGGAGTCATGCATTTTCTTCCCCGGGCACCAAAAAGGCTTGATTTTTAAAAACTAGAAGAAACACCATTTTTAGACATGGAATTCCATCCTGAATCTCGTGGTGAAGTCCGTTTTTGCATTTGGTGTCAAAAAAAATTTGGCTTCAAAAAACCTATTGGGAGCTTGGCAAACTTTTCCTGACCGCGGAGTCATGTGTTTTCTTCCCCGGGCACCAAAAAGGCTTGATTTTTAAAAACTGGAAGCAACACCAGTTTTAAACATGGAATTCCACCCTGAATCTCATGGTGAAGTCCATTTTTGCATTTGGTGTCAAAAAAAATTTGGCTTCAAAAAACCTATTGGGAGCTTGGCAATCTTTTCCTGACCGCGGAGTCATGCGTTTTCTTCCCCGGGCACCAAAAAGGCTTGATTTTTAAAAACTAGAAGAAACACCATTTTTAGACATGGAATTCCATCCTGAATCTCGTGGTGAAGTCCGTTTTTGCATTTGGTGTCAAAAAAAATTTGGCTTCAAAAAACCTATTGGGAGCTTGGCAAACTTTTCCTGACCGCGGAGTCATGCATTTTCTTCCCCGGGCACCAAAAAGGCTTGATTTTTAAAAACTAGAAGAAACACCATTTTTAGACATGGAATTCCATCCTGAATCTCATGGTGAAGTCCATTTTTCCATTTGGTGTCAAAAAAAATTTGGCTTCAAAAAACCTATTGGGAGCTTGGCAAACTTTTCCTGACCGCGGAGTCATGTGTTTTCTTCCCCGGGCACCAAAAAGGCTTGATTTTTAAAAACTAGAAGAAACACCATTTTTAGACATGGAATTGCATCCTGAATCTCGTGGTGAAGTCCGTTTTTCAATTTGGTGTCAAAAAAAATTTGGCTTCAAAAAACCAATTCGGAGCTTGGCAATCTTTTCCTGACCGCGGAGTCATGTGTTTTGTTCCACGGGCACCAAAAAGGCTTGATTTTTAAAAACTGGAAGCAACACCATTTTTAGACATGGAATTCCATCCTGAATCTCGTGGTGAAGTCCGTTTTTGCATTTGGTGTCAAAAAAAATTTGGCTTCAAAAAAACCTATTGGGAGCTTGGCAATCTTTTCCTGACTGCGGAGTCATGTGTTTTCATCCCCGGGCACCAAAAAGGCTTGATTTTTAAAAACTGGAAGCAACACCATTTTTAGACATGGAATTGCATCCTGAATCTCGTGGTGAAGTCCGTTTTTGCATTTGGTGTCAAAAAAAATTTGGCTTCAAAAAACCTAATGGGAGCTTGGCAAACTTTTCCTGACTGCGGAGTCATGTGTTTTCTTCCCAGGGCACCAAAAAGGCTTGATTTTTAAAAACTGGAAGCAACACCAGTTTTAGACATGGAATTCCATCCTGAATCTCGTGGTGAAGTCCGTTTTTGCATTTGGTGTCAAAAAAAATTTGGCTTCAAAAAACCAATTCGGAGCTTGGCAATCTTTTCCTGACCGCGGAGTCATGCATTTTCTTCCCCGGGCACCAAAAAGGCTTGATTTTTAAAAACTAGAAGAAACACCATTTTTAGACATGGAATTCCATCCTGAATCTCGTGGTGAAGTCCGTTTTTGCATTTGGTGTCAAAAAAAATTTGGCTTCAAAAAACCTATTGGGAGCTTGGCAATCTTTTCCTGACCGCGGAGTCATGTGTTTTGTTCCACGGGCACCAAAAAGGCTTGATTTTTAAAAACTGGAAGCAACACCATTTTTAGACATGGAATTCCATCCTGAATCTCATGGTGAAGTCCATTTTTGCATTTGGTGTCAAAAAAAATTTGGCTTCAAAAAACCTATTGGGAGCTTGGCAATCTTTTCCTGACCGCGGAGTCATGCGTTTTCTTCCCCGGGCACCAAAAAGGCTTGATTTTTAAAAACTAGAAGAAACACCATTTTTAGACATGGAATGGCATCCTGAATCTCGTGGTGAAGTCCGTTTTTGCATTTGGTGTCAAAAAAAATTTGGCTTCAAAAAACCTATTGGGAGCTTGGCAAACTTTTCCTGACCGCGGAGTCATGTGTTTTCTTCCCAGGGCACCAAAAAGGCTTGATTTTTAAAAACTGGAAGCAACACCAGTTTTAGACATGGAATTCCACCCTGAATCTCATGGTGAAGTCCATTTTTGCATTTGGTGTCAAAAAAAATTTGGCTTCAAAAAACCTATTGGGAGCTTGGCAATCTTTTCCTGACCGCGGAGTCATGCGTTTTCTTCCCCGGGCACCAAAAAGGCTTGATTTTTAAAAACTAGAAGAAACACCATTTTTAGACATGGAATTCCATCCTGAATCTCGTGGTGAAGTCCGTTTTTGCATTTGGTGTCAAAAAAAATTTGGCTTCAAAAAACCTATTGGGAGCTTGGCAAACTTTTCCTGACCGCGGAGTCATGCATTTTCTTCCCCGGGCACCAAAAAGGCTTGATTTTTAAAAACTAGAAGAAACACCATTTTTAGACATGGAATTCCATCCTGAATCTCATGGTGAAGTCCATTTTTGCATTTGGTGTCAAAAAAAATTTGGCTTCAAAAAACCTATTGGGAGCTTGGCAAACTTTTCCTGACCGCGGAGTCATGTGTTTTCTTCCCCGGGCACCAAAAAGGCTTGATTTTTAAAAACTGGAAGCAACACCAGTTTTAAACATGGAATTCCATCCTGAATCTCGTGGTGAAGTCCGTTTTTGCATTTGGTGTCAAAAAAAATTTGGCTTCAAAAAACCTATTGGGAGCTTGGCAAACTTTTCCTGACCGCGGAGTCATGTGTTTTCTTCCCCGGGCACCAAAAAGGCTTGATTTTTAAAAACTGGAAGCAACACCATTTTTAGACATGGAATTGCATCCTGAATCTCGTGGTGAAGTCCGTTTTTCAATTTGGTGTCAAAAAAAATTTGGCTTCAAAAAACCAATTCGGAGCTTGGCAATCTTTTCCTGACCGCGGAGTCATGTGTTTTGTTCCACGGGCACCAAAAAGGCTTGATTTTTAAAAACTGGAAGCAACACCATTTTTAGACATGGAATTCCATCCTGAATCTCATGGTGAAGTCCATTTTTGCATTTGGTGTCAAAAAAAATTTGGCTTCAAAAAACCTATTGGGAGCTTGGCAATCTTTTCCTGACCGCGGAGTCATGCGTTTTCTTCCCCGGGCACCAAAAAGGCTTGATTTTTAAAAACTAGAAGAAACACCATTTTTAGACATGGAATGGCATCCTGAATCTCGTGGTGAAGTCCGTTTTTGCATTTGGTGTCAAAAAAAATTTGGCTTCAAAAAACCTATTGGGAGCTTGGCAAACTTTTCCTGACCGCGGAGTCATGTGTTTTCTTCCCAGGGCACCAAAAAGGCTTGATTTTTAAAAACTGGAAGCAACACCAGTTTTAGACATGGAATTCCATCCTGAATCTCGTGGTGAAGTCCGTTTTTGCATTTGGTGTCAAAAAAAATTTGGCTTCAAAAAACCAATTCGGAGCTTGGCAATCTTTTCCTGACCGCGGAGTCATGCATTTTCTTCCCCCTGGCACCAAAAAGGCTTGATTTTTAAAAACTAGAAGAAACACCATTTTTAGACATGGAATTCCATCCTGAATCTCGTGGTGAAGTCCGTTTTTGCATTTGGTGTCAAAAAAAATTTGGCTTCAAAAAACCTATTGGGAGCTTGGCAAACTTTTCCTGACCGCGGAGTCATGCATTGTCTTTCCCGGGCACCAAAAAGGCTTGATTTTTAAAAACTAGAAGAAACACCATTTTTAGACATGGAATTCCATCCTGAATCTCGTGGTGAAGTCCGTTTTTGCATTTGGTGTCAAAAAAAATTTGGCTTCAAAAAACCTATTGGGAGCTTGGCAAACTTTTCCTGACCGCGGAGTCATGTGTTTTCTTCCCCGGGCACCAAAAAGGCTTGATTTTTAAAAACTGGAAGCAACACCATTTTTAGACATGGAATTGCATCCTGAATCTCGTGGTGAAGTCCGTTTTTCAATTTGGTGTCAAAAAAAATTTGGCTTCAAAAAACCAATTCGGAGCTTGGCAATCTTTTCCTGACCGCGGAGTCATGTGTTTTGTTCCACGGGCACCAAAAAGGCTTGATTTTTAAAAACTGGAAGCAACACCATTTTTAGACATGGAATTCCATCCTGAATCTCATGGTGAAGTCCATTTTTGCATTTGGTGTCAAAAAAAATTTGGCTTCAAAAAACCTATTGGGAGTTTGGCAATCTTTTCCTGACCGCGGAGTCATGCGTTTTCTTCCCCGGGCACCAAAAAGGCTTGATTTTTAAAAACTAGAAGAAACACCATTTTTAGACATGGAATGGCATCCTGAATCTCGTGGTGAAGTCCGTTTTTGCATTTGGTGTCAAAAAAAATTTGGCTTCAAAAAACCTATTGGGAGCTTGGCAAACTTTTCCTGACCGCGGAGTCATGTGTTTTCTTCCCCGGGCACCAAAAAGGCTTGATTTTTAAAAACTGGAAGCAACACCATTTTTAGACATGGAATTCCATCCTGAATCTCGTGGTGAAGTCCGTTTTTGCATTTGGTGTCAAAAAAAAATTTGGCTTCAAAAAAACCTATTGGGAGCTTGGCAATCTTTTCCTGACCGCGGAGTCATGTGTTTTCTTCCCAGGGCACCAAAAAGGCTTGATTTTTAAAAACTAGAAGAAACACCATTTTTAGACATGGAATTCCATCCTGAATCTCGTGGTGAAGTCCGTTTTTGCATTTGGTGTCAAAAAAAATTTGGCTTCAAAAAACCTATTGGGAGCTTGGCAACTTTTCCTGACCGCGGAGTCATGTGTTTTCTTCCCAGGGCACCAAAAAGGCTTGATTTTTAAAAACTGGAAGCAACACCAGTTTTAGACATGGAATTCCATCCTGAATCTCGTGGTGAAGTCCGTTTTTGCATTTGGTGTCAAAAAAAATTTGGCTTCAAAAAACCAATTCGGAGCTTGGCAATCTTTTCCTGACCGCGGAGTCATGCATTTTCTTCCCCGGGCACCAAAAAGGCTTGATTTTTAAAAACTAGAAGAAACACCATTTTTAGACATGGAATTCCATCCTGAATCTCGTGGTGAAGTCCGTTTTTGCATTTGGTGTCAAAAAAAATTTGGCTTCAAAAAACCTATTGGGAGCTTGGCAAACTTTTCCTGACCGCGGAGTCATGCATTTTCTTCCCCGGGCACCAAAAAGGCTTGATTTTTAAAAACTAGAAGAAACACCATTTTTAGACATGGAATTCCATCCTGAATCTCGTGGTGAAGTCCGTTTTTGCATTTGGTGTCAAAAAAAATTTGGCTTCAAAAAACCTATTGGGAGCTTGGCAAACTTTTCCTGACCGCGGAGTCATGTGTTTTCTTCCCCGGGCACCAAAAAGGCTTGATTTTTAAAAACTGGAAGCAACACCATTTTTAGACATGGAATTGCATCCTGAATCTCGTGGTGAAGTCCGTTTTTCAATTTGGTGTCAAAAAAAATTTGGCTTCAAAAAACCAATTCGGAGCTTGGCAATCTTTTCCTGACCGCGGAGTCATGTGTTTTGTTCCACGGGCACCAAAAAGGCTTGATTTTTAAAAACTGGAAGCAACACCATTTTTAGACATGGAATTCCATCCTGAATCTCATGGTGAAGTCCATTTTTGCATTTGGTGTCAAAAAAAATTTGGCTTCAAAAAACCTATTGGGAGCTTGGCAATCTTTTCCTGACCGCGGAGTCATGCGTTTTCTTCCCCGGGCACCAAAAAGGCTTGATTTTTAAAAACTAGAAGAAACACCATTTTTAGACATGGAATGGCATCCTGAATCTCGTGGTGAAGTCCGTTTTTGCATTTGGTGTCAAAAAAAATTTGGCTTCAAAAAACCTATTGGGAGCTTGGCAAACTTTTCCTGACCGCGGAGTCATGTGTTTTCTTCCCCGGGCACCAAAAAGGCTTGATTTTTAAAAACTGGAAGCAACACCATTTTTAGACATGGAATTCCATCCTGAATCTCGTGGTGAAGTCCGTTTTTGCATTTGGTGTCAAAAAAAAATTTGGCTTCAAAAAAACCTATTGGGAGCTTGGCAATCTTTTCCTGACCGCGGAGTCATGTGTTTTCTTCCCAGGGCACCAAAAAGGCTTGATTTTTAAAAACTAGAAGAAACACCATTTTTAGACATGGAATTCCATCCTGAATCTCGTGGTGAAGTCCGTTTTTGCATTTGGTGTCAAAAAAAATTTGGCTTCAAAAAACCTATTGGGAGCTTGGCAACTTTTCCTGACCACGGAGTCATGTGTTTTCTTCCCAGGGCTCCAAAAAGGCTTGATTTTTAAAAACTGGAAGCAACACCAGTTTTAGACATGGAATTCCATCCTGAATCTCGTGGTGAAGTCCGTTTTTGCATTTGGTGTCAAAAAAAATTTGGCTTCAAAAAACCAATTCGGAGCTTGGCAATCTTTTCCTGACCGCGGAGTCATGCATTTTCTTCCCCGGGCACCAAAAAGGCTTGATTTTTAAAAACTAGAAGAAACACCATTTTTAGACATGGAATTCCATCCTGAATCTTGTGGTGAAGTCCGTTTTTGCATTTGGTGTCAAAAAAAATTTGGCTTCAAAAAACCTATTGGGAGCTTGGCAAACTTTTCCTGACCGCGGAGTCATGCATTTTCTTCCCCGGGCACCAAAAAGGCTTGATTTTTAAAAACTAGAAGAAACACCATTTTTAGACATGGAATTCCATCCTGAATCTCGTGGTGAAGTCCGTTTTTGCATTTGGTGTCAAAAAAAATTTGGCTTCAAAAAACCTATTGGGAGCTTGGCAAACTTTTCCTGACCGCGGAGTCATGTGTTTTCTTCCCCGGGCACCAAAAAGGCTTGATTTTTAAAAACTGGAAGCAACACCATTTTTAGACATGGAATTGCATCCTGAATCTCGTGGTGAAGTCCGTTTTTCAATTTGGTGTCAAAAAAAATTTGGCTTCAAAAAACCAATTCGGAGCTTGGCAATCTTTTCCTGACCGCGGAGTCATGTGTTTTGTTCCACGGGCACCAAAAAGGCTTGATTTTTAAAAACTGGAAGCAACACCATTTTTAGACATGGAATTCCATCCTGAATCTCATGGTGAAGTCCATTTTTGCATTTGGTGTCAAAAAAAATTTGGCTTCAAAAAACCTATTGGGAGCTTGGCAATCTTTTCCTGACCGCGGAGTCATGCGTTTTCTTCCCCGGGCACCAAAAAGGCTTGATTTTTAAAAACTAGAAGAAACACCATTTTTAGACATGGAATGGCATCCTGAATCTCGTGGTGAAGTCCGTTTTTGCATTTGGTGTCAAAAAAAATTTGGCTTCAAAAAACCTATTGGGAGCTTGGCAAACTTTTCCTGACCGCGGAGTCATGTGTTTTCTTCCCCGGGCACCAAAAAGGCTTGATTTTTAAAAACTGGAAGCAACACCATTTTTAGACATGGAATTCCATCCTGAATCTCGTGGTGAAGTCCGTTTTTGCATTTGGTGTCAAAAAAAAATTTGGCTTCAAAAAAACCTATTGGGAGGTTGGCAATCTTTTCCTGACCGCGGAGTCATGTGTTTTCTTCCCGGGGCACCAAAAAGGCTTGATTTTTAAAAACTGGAAGCAACACCAGTTTTAGACATGGAATTCCATCCTGAATCTCGTGGTGAAGTCCGTTTTTGCATTTGGTCTCAAAAAAAATTTGGCTTCAAAAAACCAATTCGGAGCTTGGCAATCTTTTCCTGACCGCGGAGTCATGCATTTTCTTCCCCGGGCACCAAAAAGGCTTGATTTTTAAAAACTGGAAGCAACACCATTTTTAGACATGGAATTCCATCCTGAATCTCGTGGTGAAGTCCGTTTTTGCATTTGGTGTCAAAAAAAATTTGGCTTCAAAAAACCTATTGGGAGCTTGGCAACTTTTCCTGACCGCGGAGTCATGTGTTTTCTTCCCAGGGCACCAAAAAGGCTTGATTTTTAAAAACTGGAAGCAACACCAGTTTTAGACATGGAATTCCATCCTGAATCTCGTGGTGAAGTCCGTTTTTGCATTTGGTGTCAAAAAAAATTTGGCTTCAAAAAACCAATTCGGAGCTTGGCAATCTTTTCCTGACCGCGGAGTCATGCATTTTCTTCCCCGGGCACCAAAAAGGCTTGATTTTTAAAAACTAGAAGAAACACCATTTTTAGACATGGAATTCCATCCTGAATCTCGTGGTGAAGTCCGTTTTTGCATTTGGTGTCAAAAAAAATTTGGCTTCAAAAAACCTATTGGGAGCTTGGCAAAGTTTTCCTGACCGCGGAGTCATGCATTTTCTTCCCCGGGCACCAAAAAGGCTTGATTTTTAAAAACTAGAAGAAACACCAGTTTTAGACATGGAATTCCATCCTGAATCTCGTGGTGAAGTCCGTTTTTGCATTTGGTGTCAAAAAAAATTTGGCTTCAAAAAACCAATTCGGAGCTTGGCAATCTTTTCCTGACCGCGGAGTCATGCATTTTCTTCCCCGGGCACCAAAAAGCCTTGATTTTTAAAAACTAGAAGAAACACCATTTTTAGACATGGAATTCCATCCTGAATCTCGTGGTGAAGTCCGTTTTTGCATTTGGTGTCAAAAAAAATTTGGCTTCAAAAAACCTATTGGGAGCTTGGCAAACTTTTCCTGACCGCGGAGTCATGTGTTTTCTTCCCCGGGCACCAAAAAGGCTTGATTTTTAAAAACTGGAAGCAACACCAGTTTTAAACATGGAATTCCACCCTGAATCTCATGGTGAAGTCCATTTTTGCATTTGGTGTCAAAAAAAATTTGGCTTCAAAAAACCTATTGGGAGCTTGGCAATCTTTTCCTGACCGCGGAGTCATGCATTTTCTTCCCCGGGCACCAAAAAGGCTTGATTTTTAAAAACTAGAAGAAACACCATTTTTAGACATGGAATTCCATCCTGAATCTCGTGGTGAAGTCCGTTTTTGCATTTGGTGTCAAAAAAAATTTGGCTTCAAAAAACCTATTGGGAGCTTGGCAAACTTTTCCTGACCGCGGAGTCATGTGTTTTCTTCCCCGGGCACCAAAAAGGCTTGATTTTTAAAAACTGGAAGCAACACCATTTTTAGACATGGAATTGCATCCTGAATCTCGTGGTGAAGTCCGTTTTTCAATTTGGTGTCAAAAAAAATTTGGCTTCAAAAAACCAATTCGGAGCTTGGCAATCTTTTCCTGACCGCGGAGTCATGCATTTTCTTCCACGGGCACCAAAAAGGCTTGATTTTTAAAAACTGGAAGCAACACCAGTTTTAGACATGGAATTCCATCCTGAATCTCGTGGTGAAGTCCGTTTTTGCATTTGGTGTCAAAAAAAATTTGGCTTCAAAAAACCAATTCGGAGCTTGGCAATCTTTTCCTGACCGCGGAGTCATGCATTTTCTTCCCCGGGCACCAAAAAGGCTTGATTTTTAAAAACTAGAAGAAACACCATTTTTAGACATGGAATTCCATCCTGAATCTCGTGGTGAAGTCCGTTTTTGCATTTGGTGTCAAAAAAAATTTGGCTTCAAAAAACCAATTCGGAGCTTGGCAATCTTTTCCTGACCGCGGAGTCATGCATTTTCTTCCCCGGGCACCAAAAAGGCTTGATTTTTAAAAACTAGAAGAAACACCATTTTTAGACATGGAATTCCATCCTGAATCTCGTGGTGAAGTCCGTTTTTGCATTTGGTGTCAAAAAAAATTTGGCTTCAAAAAACCTATTGGGAGCTTGGCAAACTTTTCCTGACCGCGGAGTCATGTGTTTTCTTCCCCGGGCACCAAAAAGGCTTGATTTTTAAAAACTGGAAGCAACACCAGTTTTAAACATGGAATTCCACCCTGAATCTCATGGTGAAGTCCATTTTTGCATTTGGTGTCAAAAAAAATTTGGCTTCAAAAAACCTATTGGGAGCTTGGCAATCTTTTCCTGACCGCGGAGTCATGCGTTTTCTTCCCCGGGCACCAAAAAGGCTTGATTTTTAAAAACTAGAAGAAACACCATTTTTAGACATGGAATTCCATCCTGAATCTCGTGGTGAAGTCCGTTTTTGCATTTGGTGTCAAAAAAAATTTGGCTTCAAAAAACCAATTCGGAGCTTGGCAATCTTTTCCTGACCGCGGAGTCATGCATTTTCTTCCCCGGGCACCAAAAAGGCTTGATTTTTAAAAACTAGAAGAAACACCATTTTTAGACATGGAATTCCATCCTGAATCTCGTGGTGAAGTCCGTTTTTGCATTTGGTGTCAAAAAAAATTTGGCTTCAAAAAACCTATTGGGAGCTTGGCAAACTTTTCCTGACCGCGGAGTCATGTGTTTTCTTCCCCGGGCACCAAAAAGGCTTGATTTTTAAAAACTGGAAGCAACACCATTTTTAGACATGGAATTGCATCCTGAATCTCGTGGTGAAGTCCGTTTTTCAATTTGATGTCAAAAAAAATTTGGCTTCAAAAAACCAATTCGGAGCTTGGCAATCTTTTCCTGACCGCGGAGTCATGTGTTTTGTTCCACGGGCACCAAAAAGGCTTGATTTTTAAAAACTGGAAGCAACACCATTTTTAGACATGGAATTCCATCCTGAATCTCATGGTGAAGTCCATTTTTGCATTTGGTGTCAAAAAAAATTTGGCTTCAAAAAACCTATTGGGAGCTTGGCAATCTTTTCCTGACCGCGGAGTCATGCGTTTTCTTCCCCGGGCACCAAAAAGGCTTGATTTTTAAAAACTAGAAGAAACACCATTTTTAGACATGGAATGGCATCCTGAATCTCGTGGTGAAGTCCGTTTTTGCATTTGGTGTCAAAAAAAATTTGGCTTCAAAAAACCTATTGGGAGCTTGGCAAACTTTTCCTGACCGCGGAGTCATGTGTTTTCTTCGCAGGGCACCAAAAAGGCTTGATTTTTAAAAACTGGAAGCAACACCAGTTTTAGACATGGAATTCCATCCTGAATCTCGTGGTGAAGTCCGTTTTTGCATTTGGTGTCAAAAAAAATTTGGCTTCAAAAAACCAATTCGGAGCTTGGCAATCTTTTCCTGACCGCGGAGTCATGCATTTTCTTCCCCGGGCACCAAAAAGGCTTGATTTTTAAAAACTAGAAGAAACACCATTTTTAGACATGGAATTCCATCCTGAATCTCGTGGTGAAGTCCGTTTTTGCATTTGGTGTCAAAAAAGATTTGGCTTCAAAAAACCTATTGGGAGCTTGGCAAACTTTTCCTGACCGCGGAGTCATGCATTTTCTTCCCCGGGCACCAAAAAGGCTTGATTTTTAAAAACTAGAAGAAACACCATTTTTAGACATGGAATTCCATCCTGAATCTCGTGGTGAAGTCCGTTTTTGCATTTGGTGTCAAAAAAAATTTGGCTTCAAAAAACCTATTGGGAGCTTGGCAAACTTTTCCTGACCGCGGAGTCATGTGTTTTCTTCCCCGGGCACCAAAAAGGCTTGATTTTTAAAAACTGGAAGCAACACCATTTTTAGACATGGAATTGCATCCTGAATCTCGTGGTGAAGTACGTTTTTCAATTTGGTGTCAAAAAAAATTTGGCTTCAAAAAACCTATTGGGAGCTTGGCAAACTTTTCCTGACCGCGGAGTCATGTGTTTTCTTCCCAGGGCACCAAAAAGGCTTGATTTTTAAAAACTGGAAGCAAAACCATTTTTAGACATGGAATTCCATCCTGAATCTCGTGGTGAAGTCCGTTTTTGCATTTGGTGTCAAAAAAAATTTGGCTTCAAAAAACCAATTCGGAGCTTGGCAATCTTTTCCTGACCGCGGAGTCATGCATTTTCTTCCCCGGGCACCAAAAAGGCTTGATTTTTAAAAACTAGAAGAAACACCATTTTTCGACATGGAATTCCATCCTGAATCTCGTGGTGAAGTCCGTTTTTGCATTTGGTGTCAAAAAAAATTTGGCTTCAAAAAACCTATTGGGAGCTTGGCAAACTTTTCCTGACCGCGGAGTCATGTGTTTTCTTCCCCGGGCACCAAAAAGGCTTGATTTTTAAAAACTGGAAGCAACACCAGTTTTAAACATGGAATTCCACCCTGAATCTCATGGTGAAGTCCATTTTTGCATTTGGTGTCAAAAAAAATTTGGCTTCAAAAAACCTATTGGGAGCTTGGCAATCTTTTCCTGACCGCGGAGTCATGCGTTTTCTTCCCCGGGCACCAAAAAGGCTTGATTTTTAAAAACTGGAAGCAACACCAGTTTTAGACATGGAATTCCATCCTGAATCTCGTGGTGAAGTCCGTTTTTGCATTTGGTGTCAAAAAAAATTTGGCTTCAAAAAACCAATTCGGAGCTTGGCAATCTTTTCCTGACCGCGGAGTCATGCATTTTCTTCCCCGGGCACCAAAAAGGCTTGATTTTTAAAAACTAGAAGAAACACCATTTTTAGACATGGAATTCCATCCTGAATCTCGTGGTGAAGTCCGTTTTTGCATTTGGTGTCAAAAAAAATTTGGCTTCAAAAAACCTATTGGGAGCTTGGCAAACTTTTCCTGACCGCGGAGTCATGTGTTTTCTTCCCCGGGCACCAAAAAGGCTTGATTTTTAAAAACTGGAAGCAACACCATTTTTAGACATGGAATTGCATCCTGAATCTCGTGGTGAAGTCCGTTTTTGAATTTGGTGTCAAAAAAAATTTGGCTTCAAAAAACCAATTCGGAGCTTGGCAATCTTTTCCTGACCGCGGAGTCATGTGTTTTGTTCCACGGGCACCAAAAAGGCTTGATTTTTAAAAACTGGAAGCAACACCATTTTTAGACATGGAATTCCATCCTGAATCTCATGGTGAAGTCCATTTTTGCATTTGGTGTCAAAAAAAATTTGGCTTCAAAAAACCTATTGGGAGCTTGGCAATCTTTTCCTGACCGCGGAGTCATGCGTTTTCTTCCCCGGGCACCAAAAAGGCTTGATTTTTAAAAACTAGAAGAAAAACCATTTTTAGACATGGAATGGCATCCTGAATCTCGTGGTGAAGTCCGTTTTTGCATTTGGTGTCAAAAAAAATTTGGCTTCAAAAAACCTATTGGGAGCTTGGCAAACTTTTCCTGACCGCGGAGTCATGTGTTTTCTTCCCAGGGCACCAAAAAGGCTTGATTTTTAAAAACTGGAAGCAACACCAGTTTTAGACATGGAATTCCATCCTGAATCTCGTGGTGAAGTCCGTTTTTGCATTTGGTGTCAAAAAAAATTTGGCTTCAAAAAACCAATTCGGAGCTTGGCAATCTTTTCCTGACCGCGGAGTCATGCATTTTCTTCCCCGGGCACCAAAAAGGCTTGATTTTTAAAAACTAGAAGAAACACCATTTTTAGACATGGAATTCCATCCTGAATCTCGTGGTGAAGTCCGTTTTTGCATTTGGTGTCAAAAAAAATTTGGCTTCAAAAAACCTATTGGGAGCTTGGCAAACTTTTCCTGACCGCGGAGTCATGCATTTTCTTCCCCGGGCACCAAAAAGGCTTGATTTTTAAAAACTAGAAGAAACACCATTTTTAGACATGGAATTCCATCCTGAATCTCGTGGTGAAGTCCGTTTTTGCATTTGGTGTCAAAAAAAATTTGGCTTCAAAAAACCTATTGGGAGCTTGGCAAACTTTTCCTGACCGCGGAGTCATGTGTTTTCTTCCCCGGGCACCAAAAAGGCTTGATTTTTAAAAACTGGAAGCAACACCATTTTTAGACATGGAATTGCATCCTGAATCTCGTGGTGAAGTACGTTTTTCAATTTGGTGTCAAAAAAAATTTGGCTTCAAAAAACCTATTGGGAGCTTGGCAAACTTTTCCTGACCGCGGAGTCATGTGTTTTCTTCCCAGGGCACCAAAAAGGCTTGATTTTTAAAAACTGGAAGCAAAACCATTTTTAGACATGGAATTCCATCCTGAATCTCGTGGTGAAGTCCGTTTTTGCATTTGGTGTCAAAAAAAATTTGGCTTCAAAAAACCAATTCGGAGCTTGGCAATCTTTTCCTGACCGCGGAGTCATGCATTTTCTTCCCCGGGCACCAAAAAGGCTTGATTTTTAAAAACTAGAAGAAACACCATTTTTAGACATGGAATTCCATCCTGAATCTCGTGGTGAAGTCCGTTTTTGCATTTGGTGTCAAAAAAAATTTGGCTTCAAAAAACCTATTGGGAGCTTGGCAAACTTTTCCTGACCGCGGAGTCATGTGTTTTCTTCCCCGGGCACCAAAAAGGCTTGATTTTTAAAAACTGGAAGCAACACCAGTTTTAAACATGGAATTCCACCCTGAATCTCATGGTGAAGTCCATTTTTGCATTTGGTGTCAAAAAAAATTTGGCTTCAAAAAACCTATTGGGAGCTTGGCAATCTTTTCCTGACCGCGGAGTCATGCGTTTTCTTCCCCGGGCACCAAAAAGGCTTGATTTTTAAAAACTAGAAGAAACACCATTTTTAGACATGGAATTCCATCCTGAATCTCGTGGTGAAGTCCGTTTTTGCATTTGGTGTCAAAAAAAATTTGGCTTCAAAAAACCTATTGGGAGCTTGGCAAACTTTTCCTGACCGCGGAGTCATGCATTTTCTTCCCCGGGCACCAAAAAGGCTTGATTTTTAAAAACTAGAAGAAACACCATTTTTAGACATGGAATTCCATCCTGAATCTCATGGTGAAGTCCATTTTTGCATTTGGTGTCAAAAAAAATTTGGCTTCAAAAAACCTATTGGGAGCTTGGCAAACTTTTCCTGACCGCGGAGTCATGTGTTTTCTTCCCCGGGCACCAAAAAGGCTTGATTTTTAAAAACTGGAAGCAACACCAGTTTTAAACATGGAATTCCATCCTGAATCTCGTGGTGAAGTCCGTTTTTGCATTTGGTATCAAAAAAAATTTGGCTTCAAAAAACCTATTGGGAGCTTGGCAAACTTTTCCTGACCGCGGAGTCATGTGTTTTCTTCCCCGGGCACCAAAAAGGCTTGATTTTTAAAAACTGGAAGCAACACCATTTTTAGACATGGAATTGCATCCTGAATCTCGTGGTGAAGTCCGTTTTTCAATTTGGTGTCAAAAAAAATTTGGCTTCAAAAAACCAATTCGGAGCTTGGCAATCTTTTCCTGACCGCGGAGTCATGTGTTTTGTTCCACGGGCACCAAAAAGGCTTGATTTTTAAAAACTGGAAGCAACACCATTTTTAGACATGGAATTCCATCCTGAATCTCATGGTGAAGTCCATTTTTGCATTTGGTGTCAAAAAAAAATTTGGCTTCAAAAAACCTATTGGGAGCTTGGCAATCTTTTCCTGACCGCGGAGTCATGCGTTTTCTTCCCCGGGCACCAAAAAGGCTTGATTTTTAAAAACTAGAAGAAACACCATTTTTAGACATGGAATTCCATCCTGAATCTCATGGTGAAGTCCATTTTTGCATTTGGTGTCAAAAAAAATTTGGCTTCAAAAAACCTATTGGGAGCTTGGCAAACTTTTCCTGACCGCGGAGTCATGTGTTTTCTTCCCCGGGCACCAAAAAGGCTTGATTTTTAAAAACTGGAAGCAACACCAGTTTTAAACATGGAATTCCATCCTGAATCTCGTGGTGAAGTCCGTTTTTGCATTTGGTGTCAAAAAAAATTTGGCTTCAAAAAACCTATTGGGAGCTTGGCAAACTTTTCCTGACCGCGGAGTCATGTGTTTTCTTCCCCGGGCACCAAAAAGGCTTGATTTTTAAAAACTGGAAGCAACACCATTTTTAGACATGGAATTGCATCCTGAATCTCGTGGTGAAGTCCGTTTTTCAATTTGGTGTCAAAAAAAATTTGGCTTCAAAAAACCAATTCGGAGCTTGGCAATCTTTTCCTGACCGCGGAGTCATGTGTTTTGTTCCACGGGCACCAAAAAGGCTTGATTTTTAAAAACTGGAAGCAACACCATTTTTAGACATGGAATTCCATCCTGAATCTCATGGTGAAGTCCATTTTTGCATTTGGTGTCAAAAAAAAATTTGGCTTCAAAAAACCTATTGGGAGCTTGGCAATCTTTTCCTGACCGCGGAGTCATGCGTTTTCTTCCCCGGGCACCAAAAAGGCTTGATTTTTAAAAACTAGAAGAAACACCATTTTTAGACATGGAATGGCATCCTGAATCTCGTGGTGAAGTCCGTTTTTGCATTTGGTGTCAAAAAAAATTTGGCTTCAAAAAACCTATTGGGAGCTTGGCAAACTTTTCCTGACCGCGGAGTCATGTGTTTTCTTCCCAGGGCACCAAAAAGGCTTGATTTTTAAAAACTAGAAGAAACACCATTTTTAGACATGGAATTCCATCCTGAATCTCGTGGTGAAGTCCGTTTTTGCATTTGGTGTCAAAAAAAATTTGGCTTCAAAAAACCTATTGGGAGCTTGGCAAACTTTTCCTGACCGCGGAGTCATGCATTTTCTTCCCCGGGCACCAAAAAGGCTTGATTTTTAAAAACTGGAAGCAACACCATTTTTAGACATGGAATTGCATCCTGAATCTCGTGGTGAAGTCCGTTTTTCAATTTGGTGTCAAAAAAAATTTGGCTTCAAAAAACCAATTCGGAGCTTGGCAATCTTTTCCTGACCGCGGAGTCATGTGTTTTGTTCCACGGGCACCAAAAAGGCTTGATTTTTAAAAACTGGAAGCAACACCATTTTTAGACATGGAATTCCATCCTGAATCTCATGGTGAAGTCCATTTTTGCATTTGGTGTCAAAAAAAATTTCGCTTCAAAAAACCTATTGGGAGCTTGGCAATCTTTTCCTGACCGCGGAGTCATGCGTTTTCTTCCCCGGGCACCAAAAAGGCTTGATTTTTAAAAACTAGAAGAAACACCATTTTTAGACATGGAATGGCATCCTGAATCTCGTGGTGAAGTCCGTTTTTGCTTTTGGTGTCAAAAAAAATTTGGCTTCAAAAAACCTATTGGGAGCTTGGCAAACTTTTCCTGACCGCGGAGTCATGTGTTTTCTTCCCAGGGCACCAAAAAGGCTTGATTTTTAAAAACTGGAAGCAACACCAGTTTTAGACATGGAATTCCATCCTGAATCTCGTGGTGAAGTCCGTTTTTGCATTTGGTGTCAAAAAAAATTTGGCTTCAAAAAACCAATTCGGAGCTTGGCAATCTTTTCCTGACCGCGGAGTCATGCATTTTCTTCCCCGGGCACCAAAAAGGCTTGATTTTTAAAAACTAGAAGAAACACCATTTTTAGACATGGAATTCCATCCTGAATCTCGTGGTGAAGTCCGTTTTTGCATTTGGTGTCAAAAAAAATTTGGCTTCAAAAAACCTATTGGGAGCTTGGCAAACTTTTCCTGACCGCGGAGTCATGTGTTTTCTTCCCCGGGCACCAAAAAGGCTTGATTTTTAAAAACTGGAAGCAACACCATTTTTAGACATGGAATTGCATCCTGAATCTCGTGGTGAAGTACGTTTTTCAATTTGGTGTCAAAAAAAATTTGGCTTCAAAAAACCTATTGGGAGCTTGGCAAACTTTTCCTGACCGCGGAGTCATGTGTTTTCTTCCCAGGGCACCAAAAAGGCTTGATTTTTAAAAACTGGAAGCAAAACCATTTTTAGACATGGAATTCCATCCTGAATCTCGTGGTGAAGTCCGTTTTTGCATTTGGTGTCAAAAAAAATTTGGCTTCAAAAAACCAATTCGGAGCTTGGCAATCTTTTCCTGACCGCGGAGTCATGCATTTTCTTCCCCGGGCACCAAAAAGGCTTGATTTTTAAAAACTAGAAGAAACACCATTTTTAGACATGGAATTCCATCCTGAATCTCGTGGTGAAGTCCGTTTTTGCATTTGGTGTCAAAAAAAATTTGGCTTCAAAAAACCTATTGGGAGCTTGGCAAACTTTTCCTGACCGCGGAGTCATGTGTTTTCTTCCCCGGGCACCAAAAAGGCTTGATTTTTAAAAACTGGAAGCAACACCAGTTTTAAACATGGAATTCCACCCTGAATCTCATGGTGAAGTCCATTTTTGCATTTGGTGTCAAAAAAAATTTGGCTTCAAAAAACCTATTGGGAGCTTGGCAATCTTTTCCTGACCGCGGAGTCATGCGTTTTCTTCCCCGGGCACCAAAAAGGCTTGATTTTTAAAAACTGGAAGCAACACCAGTTTTAGACATGGAATTCCATCCTGAATCTCGTGGTGAAGTCCGTTTTTGCATTTGGTGTCAAAAAAAATTTGGCTTCAAAAAACCAATTCGGAGCTTGGCAATCTTTTCCTGACCGCGGAGTCATGCATTTTCTTCCCCGGGCACCAAAAAGGCTTGATTTTTAAAAACTAGAAGAAACACCATTTTTAGACATGGAATTCCATCCTGAATCTCGTGGTGAAGTCCGTTTTTGCATTTGGTGTCAAAAAAAATTTGGCTTCAAAAAACCTATTGGGAGCTTGGCAAACTTTTCCTGACCGCGGAGTCATGTGTTTTCTTCCCCGGGCACCAAAAAGGGTTGATTTTTAAAAACTGGAAGCAACACCATTTTTAGACATGGAATTGCATCCTGAATCTCGTGGTGAAGTCCGTTTTTCAATTTGGTGTCAAAAAAAATTTGGCTTCAAAAAACCAATTCGGAGCTTGGCAATCTTTTCCTGACCGCGGAGTCATGTGTTTTTTTCCACGGGCACCAAAAAGGCTTGATTTTTAAAAACTGGAAGCAACACCATTTTTAGACATGGAATTCCATCCTGAATCTCATGGTGAAGTCCATTTTTGCATTTGGTGTCAAAAAAAATTTGGCTTCAAAAAACCTATTGGGAGCTTGGCAATCTTTTCCTGACCGCGGAGTCATGCGTTTTCTTCCCCGGGCACCAAAAAGGCTTGATTTTTAAAAACTAGAAGAAAAACCATTTTTAGACATGGAATGGCATCCTGAATCTCGTGGTGAAGTCCGTTTTTGCATTTGGTGTCAAAAAAAATTTGGCTTCAAAAAACCTATTGGGAGCTTGGCAAACTTTTCCTGACCGCGGAGTCATGTGTTTTCTTCCCAGGGCACCAAAAAGGCTTGATTTTTAAAAACTGGAAGCAACACCAGTTTTAGACATGGAATTCCATCCTGAATCTCGTGGTGAAGTCCGTTTTTGCATTGGTGTCAAAAAAAATTTGGCTTCAAAAAACCAATTCGGAGCTTGGCAATCTTTTCCTGACCGCGGAGTCATGCATTTTCTTCCCCGGGCACCAAAAAGGCTTGATTTTTAAAAACTAGAAGAAACACCATTTTTAGAAATGGAATTCCATCCTGAATCTCGTGGTGAAGTCCGTTTTTGCATTTGGTGTCAAAAAAAATTTGGCTTCAAAAAACCTATTGGGAGCTTGGCAAACTTTTCCTGACCGCGGAGTCATGCATTTTCTTCCCCGGGCACCAAAAAGGCTTGATTTTTAAAAACTAGAAGAAACACCATTTTTAGACATGGAATTCCATCCTGAATCTCGTGGTGAAGTCCGTTTTTGCATTTGGTGTCAAAAAAAATTTGGCTTCAAAAAACCTATTGGGAGCTTGGCAAACTTTTCCTGACCGCGGAGTCATGTGTTTTCTTCCCCGGGCACCAAAAAGGCTTGATTTTTAAAAACTGGAAGCAACACCATTTTTAGACATGGAATTGCATCCTGAATCTCGTGGTGAAGTACGTTTTTCAATTTGGTGTCAAAAAAAATTTGGCTTCAAAAAACCTATTGGGAGCTTGGCAAACTTTTCCTGACCGCGGAGTCATGTGTTTTCTTCCCAGGGCACCAAAAAGGCTTGATTTTTAAAAACTGGAAGCAAAACCATTTTTAGACATGGAATTCCATCCTGAATCTCGTGGTGAAGTCCGTTTTTGCATTTGGTGTCAAAAAAAATTTGGCTTCAAAAAACCAATTCGGAGCTTGGCAATCTTTTCCTGACCGCGGAGTCATGCATTTTCTTCCCCGGGCACCAAAAAGGCTTGATTTTTAAAAACTAGAAGAAACACCATTTTTAGACATGGAATTCCATCCTGAATCTCGTGGTGAAGTCCGTTTTTGCATTTGGTGTCAAAAAAAATTTGGCTTCAAAAAACCTATTGGGAGCTTGGCAAACTTTTCCTGACCGCGGAGTCATGTGTTTTCTTCCCCGGGCACCAAAAAGGCTTGATTTTTAAAAACTGGAAGCAACACCAGTTTTAAACATGGAATTCCACCCTGAATCTCATGGTGAAGTCCATTTTTGCATTTGGTGTCAAAAAAAATTTGGCTTCAAAAAACCTATTGGGAGCTTGGCAATCTTTTCCTGACCGCGGAGTCATGCGTTTTCTTCCCCGGGCACCAAAAAGGCTTGATTTTTAAAAACTAGAAGAAACACCATTTTTAGACATGGAATTCCATCCTGAATCTCGTGGTGAAGTCCGTTTTTGCATTTGGTGTCAAAAAAAATTTGGCTTCAAAAAACCTATTGGGAGCTTGGCAAACTTTTCCTGACCGCGGAGTCATGCATTTTCTTCCCCGGGCACCAAAAAGGCTTGATTTTTAAAAACTAGAAGAAACACCATTTTTAGACATGGAATTCCATCCTGAATCTCATGGTGAAGTCCATTTTTGCATTTGGTGTCAAAAAAAATTTGGCTTCAAAAAACCTATTGGGAGCTTGGCAAACTTTTCCTGACCGCGGAGTCATGTGTTTTCTTCCCCGGGCACCAAAAAGGCTTGATTTTTAAAAACTGGAAGCAACACCAGTTTTAAACATGGAATTCCATCCTGAATCTCGTGGTGAAGTCCGTTTTTGCATTTGGTGTCAAAAAAAATTTGGCTTCAAAAAACCTATTGGGAGCTTGGCAAACTTTTCCTGACCGCGGAGTCATGTGTTTTCTTCCCCGGGCACCAAAAAGGCTTGATTTTTAAAAACTGGAAGCAACACCATTTTTAGACATGGAATTGCATCCTGAATCTCGTGGTGAAGTCCGTTTTTCAATTTGGTGTCAAAAAAAATTTGGCTTCAAAAAACCAATTCGGAGCTTGGCAATCTTTTCCTGACCGCGGAGTCATGTGTTTTGTTCCACGGGCACCAAAAAGGCTTGATTTTTAAAAACTGGAAGCAACACCATTTTTAGACATGGAATTCCATCCTGAATCTCATGGTGAAGTCCATTTTTGCATTTGGTGTCAAAAAAAAATTTGGCTTCAAAAAACCTATTGGGAGCTTGGCAATCTTTTCCTGACCGCGGAGTCATGCGTTTTCTTCCCCGGGCACCAAAAAGGCTTGATTTTTAAAAACTAGAAGAAACACCATTTTTAGACATGGAATTCCATCCTGAATCTCATGGTGAAGTCCATTTTTGCATTTGGTGTCAAAAAAAATTTGGCTTCAAAAAACCTATTGGGAGCTTGGCAAACTTTTCCTGACCGCGGAGTCATGTGTTTTCTTCCCCGGGCACCAAAAAGGCTTGATTTTTAAAAACTGGAAGCAACACCAGTTTTAAACATGGAATTCCATCCTGAATCTCGTGGTGAAGTCCGTTTTTGCATTTGGTGTCAAAAAAAATTTGGCTTCAAAAAACCTATTGGGAGCTTGGCAATCTTTTCCTGACCGCGGAGTCATGCGTTTTCTTCCCCGGGCACCAAAAAGGCTTGATTTTTAAAAACTAGAAGAAACACCATTTTTAGACATGGAATGGCATCCTGAATCTCGTGGTGAAGTCCGTTTTTGCATTTGGTGTCAAAAAAAATTTGGCTTCAAAAAACCTATTGGGAGCTTGGCAAACTTTTCCTGACCGCGGAGTCATGTGTTTTCTTCCCAGGGCACCAAAAAGGCTTGATTTTTAAAAACTGGAAGCAACACCAGTTTTAGACATGGAATTCCATCCTGAATCTCGTGGTGAAGTCCGTTTTTGCATTTGGTGTCAAAAAAAATTTGGCTTCAAAAAACCAATTCGGAGCTTGGCAATCTTTTCCTGACCGCGGAGTCATGCATTTTCTTCCCCGGGCACCAAAAAGGCTTGATTTTTAAAAACTAGAAGAAACACCATTTTTAGACATGGAATTCCATCCTGAATCTCGTGGTGAAGTCCGTTTTTGCATTTGGTGTCAAAAAAAATTTGGCTTCAAAAAACCTATTGGGAGCTTGGCAAACTTTTCCTGACCGCGGAGTCATGCATTTTCTTCCCCGGGCACCAAAAAGGCTTGATTTTTAAAAACTGGAAGCAACACCATTTTTAGACATGGAATTGCATCCTGAATCTCGTGGTGAAGTCCGTTTTTCAATTTGGTGTCAAAAAAAATTTGGCTTCAAAAAACCAATTCGGAGCTTGGCAATCTTTTCCTGACCGCGGAGTCATGTGTTTTGTTCCACGGGCACCAAAAAGGCTTGATTTTTAAAAACTGGAAGCAACACCATTTTTAGACATGGAATTCCATCCTGAATCTCATGGTGAAGTCCATTTTTGCATTTGGTGTCAAAAAAAATTTCGCTTCAAAAAACCTATTGGGAGCTTGGCAATCTTTTCCTGACCGCGGAGTCATGCGTTTTCTTCCCCGGGCACCAAAAAGGCTTGATTTTTAAAAACTAGAAGAAACACCATTTTTAGACATGGAATGGCATCCTGAATCTCGTGGTGAAGTCCGTTTTTGCTTTTGGTGTCAAAAAAAATTTGGCTTCAAAAAACCTATTGGGAGCTTGGCAAACTTTTCCTGACCGCGGAGTCATGTGTTTTCTTCCCAGGGCACCAAAAAGGCTTGATTTTTAAAAACTGGAAGCAACACCAGTTTTAGACATGGAATTCCATCCTGAATCTCGTGGTGAAGTCCGTTTTTGCATTTGGTGTCAAAAAAAATTTGGCTTCAAAAAACCAATTCGGAGCTTGGCAATCTTTTCCTGACCGCGGAGTCATGCATTTTCTTCCCCGGGCACCAAAAAGGCTTGATTTTTAAAAACTAGAAGAAACACCATTTTTAGACATGGAATTCCATCCTGAATCTCGTGGTGAAGTCCGTTTTTGCATTTGGTGTCAAAAAAAATTTGGCTTCAAAAAACCTATTGGGAGCTTGGCAAACTTTTCCTGACCGCGGAGTCATGTGTTTTCTTCCCCGGGCACCAAAAAGGCTTGATTTTTAAAAACTAGAAGAAACACCATTTTTAGACATGGAATTCCATCCTGAATCTCGTGGTGAAGTCCGTTTTTGCATTTGGTGTCAAAAAAAATTTGGCTTCAAAAAACCTATTGGGAGCTTGGCAAACTTTTCCTGACCGCGGAGTCATGTGTTTTCTTCCCCGGGCACCAAAAAGGCTTGATTTTTAAAAACTGGAAGCAACACCAGTTTTAAACATGGAATTCCACCCTGAATCTCATGGTGAAGTCCATTTTTGCATTTGGTGTCAAAAAAAATTTGGCTTCAAAAAACCTATTGGGAGCTTGGCAATCTTTTCCTGACCGCGGAGTCATGCGTTTTCTTCCCCGGGCACCAAAAAGGCTTGATTTTTAAAAACTAGAAGAAACACCATTTTTAGACATGGAATTCCATCCTGAATCAAGTGGTGAAGTGCGTTTTTGCATTTGGTGTCAAAAAAAATTTGGCTTCAAAAAACCTATTGGGAGCTTGGCAAACTTTTCCTGACCGCGGAGTCATGTGTTTTCTTCCCCGGGCACCAAAAAGGCTTGATTTTTAAAAACTGGAAGCAACACCATTTTTAGACATGGAATTGCATCCTGAATCTCGTGGTGAAGTCCGTTTTTCAATTTGGTGTCAAAAAAAATTTGGCTTCAAAAAACCAATTCGGAGCTGGCAAACTTTTCCTGACCGCGGAGTCATGTGTTTTCTTCCCCGGGCACCAAAAAGGCTTGATTTTTAAAAACTGGAAGCAACACCATTTTTAGACATGGAATTGCATCCTGAATCTCGTGGTGAAGTCCGTTTTTGCATTTGGTGTCAAAAAAAATTTGGCTTCAAAAAACCTATTGGGAGCTTGGCAAACTTTTCCTGACCGCGGAGTCATGTGTTTTCTTCCCCGGGCACCAAAAAGGCTTGATTTTTAAAAACTGGAAGCAACACCAGTTTTAAACATGGAATTCCACCCTGAATCTCATGGTGAAGTCCATTTTTGCATTTGGTGTCAAAAAAAAATTTGGCTTCAAAAAACCTATTGGGAGCTTGGCAATCTTTTCCTGACCGCGGAGTCATGCGTTTTCTTCCCTGGGCACCAAAAAGGCTTGATTTTTAAAAACTAGAAGAAACACCATTTTTAGACATGGAATTCCATCCTGAATCTCGTGGTGAAGTGCGTTTTTGCATTTGGTGTCAAAAAAAATTTGGCTTCAAAAAACCTATTGGGAGCTTGGCAAACTTTTCCTGACCGCGGAGTCATGTGTTTTCTTCCCCGGGCACCAAAAAGGCTTGATTTTTAAAAACTGGAAGCAACACCATTTTTAGACATGGAATTGCATCCTGAATCTCGTGGTGAAGTCCGTTTTTCAATTTGGTGTCAAAAAAAATTTGGCTTCAAAAAACCAATTCGGAGCTGGCAAACTTTTCCTGACCGCGGAGTCATGTGTTTTCTTCCCCGGGCACCAAAAAGGCTTGATTTTTAAAAACTGGAAGCAACACCATTTTTAGACATGGAATTGCATCCTGAATCTCGTGGTGAAGTCCGTTTTTGCATTTGGTGTCAAAAAAAATTTGGCTTCAAAAAACCTATTGGGAGCTTGGCAAACTTTTCCTGACCGCGGAGTCATGCATTTTCTTCCCCGGGCACCAAAAAGGCTTGATTTTTAAAAACTAGAAGAAACACCATTTTTAGACATGGAATTCCATCCTGAATCTCATGGTGAAGTCCATTTTTGCATTTGGTGTCAAAAAAAATTTGGCTTTAAAAAACCTATTGGGAGCTTGGCAAACTTTTCCTGACCGCGGAGTCATGTGTTTTCTTCCCCGGGCACCAAAAAGGCTTGATTTTTAAAAACTGGAAGCAACACCAGTTTTAAACATGGAATTCCATCCTGAATCTCGTGGTGAAGTCCGTTTTTGCATTTGGTGTCAAAAAAAATTTGGCTTCAAAAAACCTATTGGGAGCTTGGCAAACTTTTCCTGACCGCGGAGTCATGTGTTTTCTTCCCCGGGCACCAAAAAGGCTTGATTTTTAAAAACTGGAAGCAACACCATTTTTAGACATGGAATTGCATCCTGAATCTCGTGGTGAAGTCCGTTTTTCAATTTGGTGTCAAAAAAAATTTGGCTTCAAAAAACCAATTCGGAGCTTGGCAATCTTTTCCTGACCGCGGAGTCATGTGTTTTGTTCCACGGGCACCAAAAAGGCTTGATTTTTAAAAACTGGAAGCAACACCATTTTTAGACATGGAATTCCATCCTGAATCTCATGGTGAAGTCCATTTTTGCATTTGGTGTCAAAAAAAAATTTGGCTTCAAAAAACCTATTGGGAGCTTGGCAATCTTTTCCTGACCGCGGAGTCATGCGTTTTCTTCCCCGGGCACCAAAAAGGCTTGATTTTTAAAAACTAGAAGAAACACCATTTTTAGACATGGAATGGCATCCTGAATCTCGTGGTGAAGTCCGTTTTTGCATTTGGTGGCAAAAAAAATTTGGCTTCAAAAAACCAATTCGGAGCTTGGCAATCTTTTCCTGACCGCGGAGTCATGTGTTTTGTTCCACGGGCACCAAAAAGGCTTGATTTTTAAAAACTGGAAGCAACACCATTTTTAGACATGGAATTCCATCCTGAATCTCATGGTGAAGTCCAATTTTGCATTTGGTGTCAAAAAAAATTTCGCTTCAAAAAACCTATTGGGAGCTTGGCAATCTTTTCCTGACCGCGGAGTCATGCGTTTTCTTCCCCGGGCACCAAAAAGGCTTGATTTTTAAAAACTAGAAGAAACACCATTTTTAGACATGGAATGGCATCCTGAATCTCGTGGTGAAGTCCGTTTTTGCTTTTGGTGTCAAAAAAAATTTGGCTTCAAAAAACCTATTGGGAGCTTGGCAAACTTTTCCTGACCGCGGAGTCATGTGTTTTCTTCCCAGGGCACCAAAAAGGCTTGATTTTTAAAAACTGGAAGCAACACCAGTTTTAGACATGGAATTCCATCCTGAATCTCGTGGTAAAGTCCGTTTTTGCATTTGGTATCAAAAAAAATTTGGGTTCAAAAAACCAATTCGGAGCTTGGCAATCTTTTCCTGACCACGGAGTCATGTGTTTTCTTCCCCGGGCACCAAAAAGGCTTGATTTTTAAAAACTGGAAGCAACACCATTTTTAGACATGGAATTCCATCCTGAATCTCGTGGTGAAGTCCGTTTTTGCATTTGGTGTCAAAAAAAAATTTGGCTTCAAAAAAACCTATTGGGAGCTTGGCAATCTTTTCCTGACCGCGGAGTCATGTGTTTTCTTCCCCGGGCACCAAAAAGGCTTGATTTTTAAAAACTGGAAGCAACACCAGTTTTAGACATGGAATTCCATCCTGAATCTCGTGGTGAAGTCCGTTTTTGCATTTGGTGTCAAAAAAAATTTGGCTTCAAAAAACCAATTCGGAGCTTGGCAATCTTTTCCTGACCGCGGAGTCATGCATTTTCTTCCCCGGGCACCAAAAAGGCTTGATTTTTAAAAACTAGAAGAAACACCATTTTTAGACATGGAATTCCATCCTGAATCTCGTGGTGAAGTCCGTTTTTGCATTTGGTGTCAAAAAAAATTTGGCTTCAAAAAACCTATTGGGAGCTTGGCAAACTTTTCCTGACCGCGGAGTCATGCATTTTCTTCCCCGGGCACCAAAAAGGCTTGATTTTTAAAAACTAGAAGAAACACCATTTTTAGACATGGAATTCCATCCTGAATCTCGTGGTGAAGTGCGTTTTTGCATTTGGTGTCAAAAAAAATTTGGCTTCAAAAAACCTATTGGGAGCTTGGCAAACTTTTCCTGACCGCGGAGTCATGCATTTTCTTCCCCGGGCACCAAAAAGGCTTGATTTTTAAAAACTAGAAGAAACACCATTTTTAGACATGGAATTCCATCCTGAATCTCATGGTGAAGTCCATTTTTGCATTTGGTGTCAAAAAAAATTTGGCTTCAAAAAACCTATTGGGAGCTTGGCAAACTTTTCCTGACCGCGGAGTCATGTGTTTTCTTCCCCGGGCACCAAAAAGGCTTGATTTTTAAAAACTGGAAGCAACACCAGTTTTAAACATGGAATTCCATCCTGAATCTCGTGGTGAAGTCCGTTTTTGCATTTGGTGTCAAAAAAAATTTGGCTTCAAAAAACCTATTGGGAGCTTGGCAAACTTTTCCTGACCGCGGAGTCATGTGTTTTCTTCCCCGGGCACCAAAAAGGCTTGATTTTTAAAAACTGGAAGCAACACCATTTTTAGACATGGAATTGCATCCTGAATCTCGTGGTGAAGTCCGTTTTTCAATTTGGTGTCAAAAAAAATTTGGCTTCAAAAAACCAATTCGGAGCTTGGCAATCTTTTCCTGACCGCGGAGTCATGTGTTTTGTTCCACGGGCACCAAAAAGGCTTGATTTTTAAAAACTGGAAGCAACACCATTTTTAGACATGGAATTCCATCCTGAATCTCATGGTGAAGTCCATTTTTGCATTTGGTGTCAAAAAAAATTTTGCTTCAAAAAACCTATTGGGAGCTTGGCAATCTTTTCCTGACCGCGGAGTCATGCGTTTTCTTCCCCGGGCACCAAAAAGGCTTGATTTTTAAAAACTAGAAGAAACACCATTTTTAGACATGGAATGGCATCCTGAATCTCGTGGTGAAGTCCGTTTTTGCATTTGGTGTCAAAAAAAATTTGGCTTCAAAAAACCTATTGGGAGCTTGGCAAACTTTTCCTGACCGCGGAGTCATGCATTTTCTTCCCCGGGCACCAAAAAGGCTTGATTTTTAAAAACTAGAAGAAACACCATTTTTAGACATGGAATTCCATCCTGAATCTCGTGGTGAAGTCCGTTTTTGCATTTGGTGTCAAAAAAAATTTGGCTTCAAAAAACCTATTGGGAGCTTGGCAAACTTTTCCTGACCGCGGAGTCATGTGTTTTCTTCCCCGGGCACCAAAAAGGCTTGATTTTTAAAAACTGGAAGAAACACCATTTTTAGACATGGAATTCCATCCTGAATCTCGTGGTGAAGTCCGTTTTTGCATTTGGTGTCAAAAAAAATTTGGCTTCAAAAAACCTATTGGGAGCTTGGCAAACTTTTCCTGACCGCGGAGTCATGTGTTTTCTTCCCCGGGCACCAAAAAGGCTTGATTTTTAAAAACTGGAAGCAACACCAGTTTTAAACATGGAATTCCACCCTGAATCTCATGGTGAAGTCCATTTTTGCATTTGGTGTCAAAAAAAATTTGGCTTCAAAAAACCTATTGGGAGCTTGGCAATCTTTTCCTGACCGCGGAGTCATGCGTTTTCTTCCCCGGGCACCAAAAAGGCTTGATTTTTAAAAACTGGAAGCAAAACCAGTTTTAGACATGGAATTCCATCCTGAATCTCGTGGTGAAGTCCGTTTTTGCATTTGGTGTCAAAAAAAATTTGGCTTCAAAAAACCAATTCGGAGCTTGGCAATCTTTTCCTGACCGCGGAGTCATGCATTTTCTTCCCCGGGCACCAAAAAGGCTTGATTTTTAAAAACTAGAAGAAACACCATTTTTAGACATGGAATTCCATCCTGAATCTCGTGGTGAAGTCCGTTTTTGCATTTGGTGTCAAAAAAAATTTGGCTTCAAAAAACCTATTGGGAGCTTGGCAAACTTTTCCTGACCGCGGAGTCATGTGTTTTCTTCCCCGGGCACCAAAAAGGCTTGATTTTTAAAAACTGGAAGCAACACCATTTTTAGACATGGAATTGCATCCTGAATCTCGTGGTGAAGTCCGTTTTTCAATTTGGTGTCAAAAAAAATTTGGCTTCAAAAAACCAATTCGGAGCTTGGCAATCTTTTCCTGACCGCGGAGTCATGTGTTTTGTTCCACGGGCACAAAAAAGGCTTGATTTTTAAAAACTGGAAGCAACACCATTTTTAGACATGGAATTCCATCCTGAATCTCATGGTGAAGTCCATTTTTGCATTTGGTGTCAAAAAAAATTTGGCTTCAAAAAACCTATTGGGAGCTTGGCAATCTTTTCCTGACCGCGGAGTCATGCGTTTTCTTCCCCGGGCACCAAAAAGGCTTGATTTTTAAAAACTAGAAGAAACACCATTTTTAGACATGGAATGGCATCCTGAATCTCGTGGTGAAGTCCGTTTTTGCATTTGGTGTCAAAAAAAATTTGGCTTCAAAAAACCTATTGGGAGCTTGGCAAACTTTTCCTGACCGCGGAGTCATGTGTTTTCTTCCCAGGGCACCAAAAAGGCTTGATTTTTAAAAACTGGAAGCAACACCAGTTTTAGACATGGAATTCCATCCTGAATCTCGTGGTGAAGTCCGTTTTTGCATTTGGTGTCAAAAAAAATTTGGCTTCAAAAAACCAATTCGGAGCTTGGCAATCTTTTCCTGACCGCGGAGTCATGCATTTTCTTCCCCGGGCACCAAAAAGGCTTGATTTTTAAAAACTAGAAGAAACACCATTTTTAGACATGGAATTCCATCCTGAATCTCGTGGTGAAGTCCGTTTTTGCATTTGGTGTCAAAAAAAATTTGGCTTCAAAAAACCTATTGGGAGCTTGGCAAACTTTTCCTGACCGCGGAGTCATGCATTTTATTCCCCGGGCACCAAAAAGGCTTGATTTTTAAAAACTAGAAGAAACACCATTTTTAGACATGGAATTCCATCCTGAATCTCGTGGTGAAGTCCGTTTTTGCATTTGGTGTCAAAAAAAATTTGGCTTCAAAAAACCTATTGGGAGCTTGGCAAACTTTTCCTGACCGCGGAGTCATGTGTTTTCTTCCCCGGGCACCAAAAAGGCTTGATTTTTAAAAACTGGAAGCAACACCATTTTTAGACATGGAATTGCATCCTGAATCTCGTGGTGAAGTACGTTTTTCAATTTGGTGTCAAAAAAAATTTGGCTTCAAAAAACCTATTGGGAGCTTGGCAAACTTTTCCTGACCGCGGAGTCATGTGTTTTCTTCCCAGGGCACCAAAAAGGCTTGATTTTTAAAAACTGGAAGCAAAACCATTTTTAGACATGGAATTCCATCCTGAATCTCGTGGTGAAGTCCGTTTTTGCATTTGGTGTCAAAAAAAATTTGGCTTCAAAAAACCAATTCGGAGCTTGGCAATCTTTTCCTGACCGCGGAGTCATGCATTTTCTTCCCCGGGCACCAAAAAGGCTTGATTTTTAAAAACTAGAAGAAACACCATTTTTAGACATGGAATTCCATCCTGAATCTCGTGGTGAAGTCCGTTTTTGCATTTGGTGTCAAAAAAAATTTGGCTTCAAAAAACCTATTGGGAGCTTGGCAAACTTTTCCTGACCGCGGAGTCATGTGTTTTCTTCCCCGGGCACCAAAAAGGCTTGATTTTTAAAAACTGGAAGCAACACCATTTTTAGACATGGAATTGCATCCTGAATCTCGTGGTGAAGTCCGTTTTTCAATTTGGTGTCAAAAAAAATTTGGCTTCAAAAAACCAATTCGGAGCTTGGCAATCTTTTCCTGACCGCGGAGTCATGTGTTTTGTTCCACGGGCACCAAAAAGGCTTGATTTTTAAAAACTGGAAGCAACACCATTTTTAGACATGGAATTCCATCCTGAATCTCATGGTGAAGTCCATTTTTGCATTTGGTGTCAAAAAAAATTTGGCTTCAAAAAACCTATTGGGAGCTTGGCAACTTTTCCTGACCGCGGAGTCATGCGTTTTCTTCCCCGGGCACCAAAAAGGCTTGATTTTTAAAAACTAGAAGAAACACCATTTTTAGACATGGAATGGCATCCTGAATCTCGTGGTGAAGTCCGTTTTTGCATTTGGTGTCAAAAAAAATTTGGCTTCAAAAAACCTATTGGGAGCTTGGCAAACTTTTCCTGACCGCGGAGTCATGTGTTTTCTTCCCAGGGCACCAAAAAGGCTTGATTTTTAAAAACTGGAAGCAACACCAGTTTTAGACATGGAATTCCATCCTGAATCTCGTGGTGAAGTCCGTTTTTGCATTTGGTGTCAAAAAAAATTTGGCTTCAAAAAACCAATTCGGAGCTTGGCAATCTTTTCCTGACCGCGGAGTCATGCATTTTCTTCCCCGGGCACCAAAAAGGCTTGATTTTTAAAAACTAGAAGAAACACCATTTTTAGACATGGAATTCCATCCTGAATCTCGTGGTGAAGTCCGTTTTTGCATTTGGTGTCAAAAAAAATTTGGCTTCAAAAAACCTATTGGGAGCTTGGCAAACTTTTCCTGACCACGGAGTCATGCATTTTATTCCCCGGGCACCAAAAAGGCTTGATTTTTAAAAACTAGAAGAAACACCATTTTTAGACATGGAATTCCATCCTGAATCTCGTGGTGAAGTCCGTTTTTGCATTTGGTGTCAAAAAAAATTTGGCTTCAAAAAACCTATTGGGAGCTTGGCAAACTTTTCCTGACCGCGGAGTCATGTGTTTTCTTCCCCGGGCACCAAAAAGGCTTGATTTTTAAAAACTGGAAGCAACACCATTTTTAGACATGGAATTGCATCCTGAATCTCGTGGTGAAGTACGTTTTTCAATTTGGTGTCAAAAAAAATTTGGCTTCAAAAAACCTATTGGGAGCTTGGCAAACTTTTCCTGACCGCGGAGTCATGTGTTTTCTTCCCAGGGCACCAAAAAGGCTTGATTTTTAAAAACTGGAAGCAAAACCATTTTTAGACATGGAATTCCATCCTGAATCTCGTGGTGAAGTCCGTTTTTGCATTTGGTGTCAAAAAAAATTTGGCTTCAAAAAACCAATTCGGAGCTTGGCAATCTTTTCCTGACCGCGGAGTCATGCATTTTCTTCCCCGGGCACCAAAAAGGCTTGATTTTTAAAAACTAGAAGAAACACCATTTTTAGACATGGAATTCCATCCTGAATCTCGTGGTGAAGTCCGTTTTTGCATTTGGTGTCAAAAAAAATTTGGCTTCAAAAAACCTATTGGGAGCTTGGCAAACTTTTCCTGACCGCGGAGTCATGTGTTTTCTTCCCCGGGCACCAAAAAGGCTTGATTTTTAAAAACTGGAAGCAACACCAGTTTTAAACATGGAATTCCACCCTGAATCTCATGGTGAAGTCCATTTTTGCATTTGGTGTCAAAAAAAATTTGGCTTCAAAAAACCTATTGGGAGCTTGGCAATCTTTTCCTGACCGCGGAGTCATGCGTTTTCTTCCCCGGGCACCAAAAAGGCTTGATTTTTAAAAACTAGAAGAAACACCATTTTTAGACATGGAATTCCATCCTGAATCTCGTGGTGAAGTCCGTTTTTGCATTTGGTGTCAAAAAAAATTTGGCTTCAAAAAACCTATTGGGAGCTTGGCAAACTTTTCCTGACCGCGGAGTCATGCATTTTCTTCCCCGGGCACCAAAAAGGCTTGATTTTTAAAAACTAGAAGAAACACCATTTTTAGACATGGAATTCCATCCTGAATCTCATGGTGAAGTCCATTTTTGCATTTGGTGTCAAAAAAAATTTGGCTTCAAAAAACCTATTGGGAGCTTGGCAAACTTTTCCTGACCGCGGAGTCATGTGTTTTCTTCCCCGGGCACCAAAAAGGCTTGATTTTTAAAAACTGGAAGCAACACCAGTTTTAAACATGGACTTCCATCCTGAATCTCGTGGTGAAGTCCGTTTTTGCATTTGGTGTCAAAAAAAATTTGGCTTCAAAAAACCTATTGGGAGCTTGGCAAACTTTTCCTGACCGCGGAGTCATGTGTTTTCTTCCCCGGGCACCAAAAAGGCTTGATTTTTAAAAACTGGAAGCAACACCATTTTTAGACATGGAATTCCATCCTGAATCTCGTGGTGAAGTCCGTTTTTCAATTTGGTGTCAAAAAAAATTTGGCTTCAAAAAACCAATTCGGAGCTTGGCAATCTTTTCCTGACCGCGGAGTCATGTGTTTTGTTCCACGGGCACCAAAAAGGCTTGATTTTTAAAAACTGGAAGCAACACCATTTTTAGACATGGAATTCCATCCTGAATCTCATGGTGAAGTCCATTTTTGCATTTGGTGTCAAAAAAAATTTCGCTTCAAAAAACCTATTGGGAGCTTGGCAATCTTTTCCTGACCGCGGAGTCATGCGTTTTCTTCCCCGGGCACCAAAAAGGCTTGATTTTTAAAAACTAGAAGAAACACCATTTTTAGACATGGAATGGCATCCTGAATCTCGTGGTGAAGTCCGTTTTTGCATTTGGTGTCAAAAAAAATTTGGCTTCAAAAAACCTATTGGGAGCTTGGCAAACTTTTCCTGACCGCGGAGTCATGTGTTTTCTTCCCAGGGCACCAAAAAGGCTTGATTTTTAAAAACTGGAAGCAACACCAGTTTTAGACATGGAATTCCATCCTGAATCTCGTGGTGAAGTCCGTTTTTGCATTTGGTGTCAAAAAAAATTTGGCTTCAAAAAACCAATTCGGAGCTTGGCAATCTTTTCCTGACCGCGGAGTCATGCATTTTCTTCCCCGGGCACCAAAAAGGCTTGATTTTTAAAAACTAGAAGAAACACCATTTTTAGACATGGAATTCCATCCTGAATCTCGTGGTGAAGTCCGTTTTTGCATTTGGTGTCAAAAAAAATTTGGCTTCAAAAAACCTATTGGGAGCTTGGCAAACTTTTCCTGACCGCGGAGTCATGTGTTTTCTTCCCCGGGCACCAAAAAGGCTTGATTTTTAAAAACTGGAAGCAACACCATTTTTAGACATGGAATTGCATCCTGAATCTCGTGGTGAAGTCCGTTTTTCAATTTGGTGGCAAAAAAAATTTGGCTTCAAAAAACCAATTCGGAGCTTGGCAATCTTTTCCTGACCGCGGAGTCATGTGTTTTGTTCCACGGGCACCAAAAAGGCTTGATTTTTAAAAACTGGAAGCAACACCATTTTTAGACATGGAATTCCATCCTGAATCTCATGGTGAAGTCCATTTTTGCATTTGGTGTCAAAAAAAATTTCGCTTCAAAAAACCTATTGGGAGCTTGGCAATCTTTTCCTGACCGCGGAGTCATGCGTTTTCTTCCCCGGGCACCAAAAAGGCTTGATTTTTAAAAACTAGAAGAAACACCATTTTTAGACATGGAATGGCATCCTGAATCTCGTGGTGAAGTCCGTTTTTGCTTTTGGTGTCAAAAAAAATTTGGCTTCAAAAAACCTATTGGGAGCTTGGCAAACTTTTCCTGACCGCGGAGTCATGTGTTTTCTTCCCAGGGCACCAAAAAGGCTTGATTTTTAAAAACTGGAAGCAACACCAGTTTTAGACATGGAATTCCATCCTGAATCTCGTGGTGAAGTCCGTTTTTGCATTTGGTGTCAAAAAAAATTTGGCTTCAAAAAACCAATTCGGAGCTTGGCAATCTTTTCCTGACCGCGGAGTCATGCATTTTCTTCCCCGGGCACCAAAAAGGCTTGATTTTTAAAAACTGGAAGCAACACCAGTTTTAGACATGGAATTCCATCCTGAATCTCGTGGTGAAGTCCGTTTTTGCATTTGGTATCAAAAAAAATTTGGGTTCAAAAAACCAATTCGGAGCTTGGCAATCTTTTCCTGACCACGGAGTCATGTGTTTTCTTCCCCGGGCACCAAAAAGGCTTGATTTTTAAAAACTGGAAGCAACACCATTTTTAGACATGGAATTCCATCCTGAATCTCGTGGTGAAGTCCGTTTTTGCATTTGGTGTCAAAAAAAAATTTGGCTTCAAAAAAACCTATTGGGAGCTTGGCAATCTTTTCCTGACCGTGGAGTCATGTGTTTTCTTCCCCGGGCACCAAAAAGGCTTGATTTTTAAAAACTGGAAGCAACACCAGTTTTAGACATGGAATTCCATCCTGAATCTCGTGGTGAAGTCCGTTTTTGCATTTGGTGTCAAAAAAAATTTGGCTTCAAAAAACCTATTGGGAGCTTGGCAACTTTTCCTGACCGCGGAGTCATGTGTTTTCTTCCCAGGGCACCAAAAAGGCTTGATTTTTAAAAACTGGAAGCAACACCAGTTTTAGACATGGAATTCCATCCTGAATCTCGTGGTGAAGTCCGTTTTTGCATTTGGTGTCAAAAAAAATTTGGCTTCAAAAAACCAATTCGGAGCTTGGCAATCTTTTCCTGACCGCGGAGTCATGCATTTTCTTCCCCGGGCACCAAAAAGGCTTGATTTTTAAAAACTAGAAGAAACACCATTTTTAGACATGGAATTCCATCCTGAATCTCGTGGTGAAGTCCGTTTTTGCATTTGGTGTCAAAAAAAATTTGGCTTCAAAAAACCTATTGGGAGCTTGGCAAACTTTTCCTGACCGCGGAGGCATGTGTTTTCTTCCCCGGGCACCAAAAAGGCTTGATTTTTAAAAACTGGAAGCAACACCATTTTTAGACATGGAATTGCATCCTGAATCTCGTGGTGAAGTCCGTTTTTCAATTTGGTGTCAAAAAAAATTTGGCTTCAAAAAACCAATTCGGAGCTTGGCAATCTTTTCCTGACCGCGGAGTCATGTGTTTTGTTCCACGGGCACCAAAAAGGCTTGATTTTTAAAAACTGGAAGCAACACCATTTTTAGACATGGAATTCCATCCGGAATCTCATGGTGAAGTCCATTTTTGCATTTGGTGTCAAAAAAAATTTCGCTTCAAAAAACCTATTGGGAGCTTGGCAATCTTTTCCTGACCGCGGAGTCATGCGTTTTCTTCCCCGGGCACCAAAAAGGCTTGATTTTTAAAAACTAGAAGAAACACCATTTTTAGACATGGAATGGCATCCTGAATCTCGTGGTGAAGTCCGTTTTTGCTTTTGGTGTCAAAAAAAATTTGGCTTCAAAAAACCTATTGGGAGCTTGGCAAACTTTTCCTGACCGCGGAGTCATGTGTTTTCTTCCCAGGGCACCAAAAAGGCTTGATTTTTAAAAACTGGAAGCAACACCAGTTTTAGACATGGAATTCCATCCTGAATCTCGTGGTGAAGTCCGTTTTTGCATTTGGTGTCAAAAAAAATTTGGCTTCAAAAAACCTATTGGGAGCTTGGCAATCTTTTCCTGACCGCGGAGTCATGCATTTTCTTCCCCGGGCACCAAAAAGGCTTGATTTTTAAAAACTAGAAGAAACACCATTTTTAGACATGGAATGGCATCCTGAATCTCGTGGTGAAGTCCGTTTTTGCATTTGGTGTCAAAAAAAATTTGGCTTCAAAAAACCTATTGGGAGCTTGGCAACTTTTCCTGACCGCGGAGTCATGTGTTTTCTTCCCAGGGCACCAAAAAGGCTTGATTTTTAAAAACTGGAAGCAACACCAGTTTTAGACATGGAATTCCATCCTGAATCTCGTGGTGAAGTCCGTTTTTGCATTTGGTATCAAAAAAAATTTGGGTTCAAAAAACCAATTCGGAGCTTGGCAATCTTTTCCTGACCGCGGAGTCATGTGTTTTCTTCCCCGGGCACCAAAAAGGCTTGATTTTTAAAAACTGGAAGCAACACCATTTTTAGACATGGAATTCCATCCTGAATCTCGTGGTGAAGTCCGTTTTTGCATTTGGTGTCAAAAAAAAATTTGGCTTCAAAAAAACCTATTGGGAGCTTGGCAATCTTTTCCTGACCGTGGAGTCATGTGTTTTCTTCCCCGGGCACCAAAAAGGCTTGATTTTTAAAAACTGGAAGCAACACCAGTTTTAGACATGGAATTCCATCCTGAATCTCGTGGTGAAGTCCGTTTTTGCATTTGGTGTCAAAAAAAATTTGGCTTCAAAAAACCTATTGGGAGCTTGGCAACTTTTCCTGACCGCGGAGTCATGTGTTTTCTTCCCAGGGCACCAAAAAGGCTTGATTTTTAAAAACTGGAAGCAACACCAGTTTTAGACATGGAATTCCATCCTGAATCTCGTGGTGAAGTCCGTTTTTGCATTTGGTGTCAAAAAAAATTTGGCTTCAAAAAACCAATTCGGAGCTTGGCAATCTTTTCCTGACCGCGGAGTCATGCATTTTCTTCCCCGGGCACCAAAAAGGCTTGATTTTTAAAAACTAGAAGAAACACCATTTTTAGACATGGAATTCCATCCTGAATCTCGTGGTGAAGTCCGTTTTTGCATTTGGTGTCAAAAAAAATTTGGCTTCAAAAAACCTATTGGGAGCTTGGCAAACTTTTCCTGACCGCGGAGTCATGCATTTTCTTCCCCGGGCACCAAAAAGGCTTGATTTTTAAAAACTAGAAGAAACACCATTTTTAGACATGGAATGGCATCCTGAATCTCGTGGTGAAGTCCGTTTTTGCATTTGGTGTCAAAAAAAATTTGGCTTCAAAAAACCTATTGGGAGCTTGGCAAACTTTTCCTGACCGCGGAGTCATGTGTTTTCTTCCCCGGGCACCAAAAAGGCTTGATTTTTAAAAACTGGAAGCAACACCATTTTTAGACATGGAATTGCATCCTGAATCTCGTGGTGAAGTACGTTTTTCAATTTGGTGTCAAAAAAAATTTGGCTTCAAAAAACCTATTGGGAGCTTGGCAAACTTTTCCTGACCGCGGAGTCATGTGTTTTCTTCCCAGGGCACCAAAAAGGCTTGATTTTTAAAAACTGGAAGCAAAACCATTTTTAGACATGGAATTCCATCCTGAATCTCGTGGTGAAGTCCGTTTTTGCATTTGGTGTCAAAAAAAATTTGGCTTCAAAAAACCAATTCGGAGCTTGGCAATCTTTTCCTGACCGCGGAGTCATGTGTTTTCTTCCCCGGGCACCAAAAAGGCTTGATTTTTAAAAACTAGAAGAAACACCATTTTTAGACATGGAATTCCATCCTGAATCTCGTGGTGAAGTCCGTTTTTGCATTTGGTGTCAAAAAAAATTTGGCTTCAAAAAACCTATTGGGAGCTTGGCAAACTTTTCCTGACCGCGGAGTCATGTGTTTCCTTCCCCGGGCACCAAAAAGGCTTGATTTTTAAAAACTGGAAGCAACACCAGTTTTAAACATGGAATTCCACCCTGAATCTCATGGTGAAGTCCATTTTTGCATTTGGTGTCAAAAAAAATTTGGCTTCAAAAAACCTATTGGGAGCTTGGCAATCTTTTCCTGACCGCGGAGTCATGCATTTTCTTCCCCGGGCACCAAAAAGGCTTGATTTTTAAAAACTAGAAGAAACACCATTTTTAGACATGGAATTCCATCCTGAATCTCGTGGTGAAGTCCGTTTTTGCATTTGGTGTCAAAAAAAATTTGGCTTCAAAAAACCTATTGGGAGCTTGGCAAACTTTTCCTGACCGCGGAGTCATGCATTTTCTTCCCCGGGCACCAAAAAGGCTTGATTTTTAAAAACTAGAAGAAACACCATTTTTAGACATGGAATTCCATCCTGAATCTCATGGTGAAGTCCGTTTTTCAATTTGGTGTCAAAAAAAATTTGGCTTCAAAAAACCAATTCGGAGCTTGGCAATCTTTTCCTGACCGCGGAGTCATGTGTTTTGTTCCACGGGCACCAAAAAGGCTTGATTTTTAAAAACTGGAAGCAACACCATTTTTAGACATGGAATTCCATCCTGAATCTCATGGTGAAGTCCATTTTTGCATTTGGTGTCAAAAAAAATTTGGCTTCAAAAAACCTATTGGGAGCTTGGCAATCTTTTCCTGACCGCGGAGTCATGCGTTTTCTTCCCCGGGCACCAAAAAGGCTTGATTTTTAAAAACTAGAAGAAACACCATTTTTAGACATGGAATGGCATCCTGAATCTCGTGGTGAAGTCCGTTTTTGCATTTGGTGTCAAAAAAAATTTGGCTTCAAAAAACCTATTGGGAGCTTGGCAAACTTTTCCTGACCGCGGAGTCATGTGTTTTCTTCCCCGGGCACCAAAAAGGCTTGATTTTTAAAAACTAGAAGAAACACCATTTTTAGACATGGAATTCCATCCTGAATCTCGTGGTGAAGTCCGTTTTTGCATTTGGTGTCAAAAAAAATTTGGCTTCAAAAAACCTATTGGGAGCTTGGCAAACTTTTCCTGACCGCGGAGTCATGTGTTTTCTTCCCCGGGCACCAAAAAGGCTTGATTTTTAAAAACTGGAAGCAACACCATTTTTAGACATGGAATTGCATCCTGAATCTCGTGGTGAAGTCCGTTTTTCAATTTGGTGTCAAAAAAAATTTGGCTTCAAAAAACCAATTCGGAGCTTGGCAATCTTTTCCTGACCGCGGAGTCATGTGTTTTGTTCCACGGGCACCAAAAAGGCTTGATTTTTAAAAACTGGAAGCAACACCATTTTTAGACATGGAATTCCATCCGGAATCTCATGGTGAAGTCCATTTTTGCATTTGGTGTCAAAAAAAATTTCGCTTCAAAAAACCTATTGGGAGCTTGGCAATCTTTTCCTGACCGCGGAGTCATGCGTTTTCTTCCCCGGGCACCAAAAAGGCTTGATTTTTAAAAACTAGAAGAAACACCATTTTTAGACATGGAATTCCATCCTGAATCTCGTGGTGAAGTCCGTTTTTGCTTTTGGTGTCAAAAAAAATTTGGCTTCAAAAAACCTATTGGGAGCTTGGCAAACTTTTCCTGACCGCGGAGTCATGTGTTTTCTTCCCCGGGCACCAAAAAGGCTTGATTTTTAAAAACTGGAAGCAACACCAGTTTTAAACATGGAATTCCATCCTGAATCTCGTGGTGAAGTCCGTTTTTGCATTTGGTGTCAAAAAAAATTTGGCTTCAAAAAACCTATTGGGAGCTTGGCAAACTTTTCCTGACCGCGGAGTCATGTGTTTTCTTCCCCGGGCACCAAAAAGGCTTGATTTTTAAAAACTGGAAGCAACACCATTTTTAGACATGGAATTGCATCCTGAATCTCATGGTGAAGTCCGTTTTTCAATTTGGTGTCAAAAAAAATTTGGCTTCAAAAAACCAATTCGGAGCTTGGCAATCTTTTCCTGACCGCGGAGTCATGTGTTTTGTTCCACGGGCACCAAAAAGGCTTGATTTTTAAAAACTGGAAGCAACACCATTTTTAGACATGGAATTCCATCCTGAATCTCATGGTGAAGTCCATTTTTGCATTTGGTGTCAAAAAAAAATTTGGCTTCAAAAAACCTATTGGGAGCTTGGCAATCTTTTCCTGACCGCGGAGTCATGCGTTTTCTTCCCCGGGCACCAAAAAGGCTTGATTTTTAAAAACTAGAAGAAACACCATTTTTAGACATGGAATGGCATCCTGAATCTCGTGGTGAAGTCCGTTTTTGCATTTGGTGTCAAAAAAAATTTGGCTTCAAAAAACCTATTGGGAGCTTGGCAAACTTTTCCTGACCGCGGAGTCATGTGTTTTCTTCCCAGGGCACCAAAAAGGCTTGATTTTTAAAAACTGGAAGCAACACCAGTTTTAGACATGGAATTCCATCCTGAATCTCGTGGTGAAGTCCGTTTTTGCATTTGGTGTCAAAAAAAATTTGGCTTCAAAAAACCAATTCGGAGCTTGGCAATCTTTTCCTGACCGCGGAGTCATGCATTTTCTTCCCCGGGCACCAAAAAGGCTTGATTTTTAAAAACTAGAAGAAACACCATTTTTAGACATGGAATTCCATCCTGAATCTCGTGGTGAAGTCCGTTTTTGCATTTGGTGTCAAAAAAAATTTGGCTTCAAAAAACCTATTGGGAGCTTGGCAAACTTTTCCTGACCGCGGAGGCATGTGTTTTCTTCCCCGGGCACCAAAAAGGCTTGATTTTTAAAAACTGGAAGCAACACCATTTTTAGACATGGAATTGCATCCTGAATCTCGTGGTGAAGTCCGTTTTTCAATTTGGTGTCAAAAAAAATTTGGCTTCAAAAAACCAATTCGGAGCTTGGCAATCTTTTCCTGACCGCGGAGTCATGTGTTTTGTTCCACGGGCACCAAAAAGGCTTGATTTTTAAAAACTGGAAGCAACACCATTTTTAGACATGGAATTCCATCCTGAATCTCATGGTGAAGTCCATTTTTGCATTTGGTGTCAAAAAAAATTTCGCTTCAAAAAACCTATTGGGAGCTTGGCAATCTTTTCCTGACCGCGGAGTCATGCGTTTTCTTCCCCGGGCACCAAAAAGGCTTGATTTTTAAAAACTAGAAGAAACACCATTTTTAGACATGGAATGGCATCCTGAATCTCGTGGTGAAGTCCGTTTTTGCTTTTGGTGTCAAAAAAAATTTGGCTTCAAAAAACCTATTGGGAGCTTGGCAAACTTTTCCTGACCGCGGAGTCATGTGTTTTCTTCCCAGGGCACCAAAAAGGCTTGATTTTTAAAAACTGGAAGCAACACCAGTTTTAGACATGGAATTCCATCCTGAATCTCGTGGTGAAGTCCGTTTTTGCATTTGGTGTCAAAAAAAATTTGGCTTCAAAAAACCGATTGGGAGCTTGGCAATCTTTTCCTGACCGCGGAGTCATGCATTTTCTTCCCCGGGCACCAAAAAGGCTTGATTTTTAAAAACTAGAAGAAACACCATTTTTAGACATGGAATGGCATCCTGAATCTCGTGGTGAAGTCCGTTTTTGCATTTGGTGTCAAAAAAAATTTGGCTTCAAAAAACCTATTGGGAGCTTGGCAACTTTTCCTGACCGCGGAGTCATGTGTTTTCTTCCCAGGGCACCAAAAAGGCTTGATTTTTAAAAACTGGAAGCAACACCAGTTTTAGACATGGAATTCCATCCTGAATCTCGTGGTGAAGTCCGTTTTTGCATTTGGTATCAAAAAAAATTTGGGTTCAAAAAACCAATTCGGAGCTTGGCAATCTTTTCCTGACCGCGGAGTCATGTGTTTTCTTCCCCGGGCACCAAAAAGGCTTGATTTTTAAAAACTGGAAGCAACACCATTTTTAGACATGGAATTCCATCCTGAATCTCGTGGTGAAGTCCGTTTTTGCATTTGGTGTCAAAAAAAAATTTGGCTTCAAAAGAACCTATTGGGAGCTTGGCAATCTTTTCCTGACCGTGGAGTCATGTGTTTTCTTCCCCGGGCACCAAAAAGGCTTGATTTTTAAAAACTGGAAGCAACACCAGTTTTAGACATGGAATTCCATCCTGAATCTCGTGGTGAAGTCCGTTTTTGCATTTGGTGTCAAAAAAAATTTGGCTTCAAAAAACCTATTGGGAGCTTGGCAACTTTTCCTGACCGCGGAGTCATGTGTTTTCTTCCCAGGGCACCAAAAAGGCTTGATTTTTAAAAACTGGAAGCAACACCAGTTTTAGACATGGAATTCCATCCTGAATCTCGTGGTGAAGTCCGTTTTTGCATTTGGTGTCAAAAAAAATTTGGCTTCAAAAAACCAATTCGGAGCTTGGCAATCTTTTCCTGACCGCGGAGTCATGCATTTTCTTCCCCGGGCACCAAAAAGGCTTGATTTTTAAAAACTAGAAGAAACACCATTTTTAGACATGGAATTCCATCCTGAATCTCGTGGTGAAGTCCGTTTTTGCATTTGGTGTCAAAAAAAATTTGGCTTCAAAAAACCTATTGGGAGCTTGGCAAACTTTTCCTGACCGCGGAGTCATGCATTTTCTTCCCCGGGCACCAAAAAGGCTTGATTTTTAAAAACTAGAAGAAACACCATTTTTAGACATGGAATGGCATCCTGAATCTCGTGGTGAAGTCCGTTTTTGCATTTGGTGTCAAAAAAAATTTGGCTTCAAAAAACCTATTGGGTGCTTGGCAAACTTTTCCTGACCGCGGAGTCATGTGTTTTCTTCCCCGGGCACCAAAAAGGCTTGATTTTTAAAAACTGGAAGCAACACCATTTTTAGACATGGAATTCCATCCTGAATCTCGTGGTGAAGTCCGTTTTTGCATTTGGTGTCAAAAAAAATTTGGCTTCAAAAAACCAATTCGGAGCTTGGCAATCTTTTCCTGACCGCGGAGTCATGTGTTTTCTTCCCCGGGCACCAAAAAGGCTTGATTTTTAAAAACTAGAAGAAACACCATTTTTAGACATGGAATTCCATCCTGAATCTCGTGGTGAAGTCCGTTTTTGCATTTGGTGTCAAAAAAAATTTGGCTTCAAAAAACCTATTGGGAGCTTGGCAAACTTTTCCTGACCGCGGAGTCATGTGTTTCCTTCCCCGGGCACCAAAAAGGCTTGATTTTTAAAAACTGGAAGCAACACCAGTTTTAAACATGGAATTCCACCCTGAATCTCATGGTGAAGTCCATTTTTGCATTTGGTGTCAAAAAAAATTTGGCTTCAAAAAACCTATTGGGAGCTTGGCAATCTTTTCCTGACCGCGGAGTCATGCGTTTTCTTCCCCGGGCACCAAAAAGGCTTGATTTTTAAAAACTAGAAGAAACACCATTTTTAGACATGGAATTCCATCCTGAATCTCGTGGTGAAGTCCGTTTTTGCATTTGGTGTCAAAAAAAATTTGGCTTCAAAAAACCTATTGGGAGCTTGGCAAACTTTTCCTGACCGCGGAGTCATGCATTTTCTTCCCCGGGCACCAAAAAGGCTTGATTTTTAAAAACTAGAAGAAACACCATTTTTAGACATGGAATTCCATCCTGAATCTCGTGGTGAAGTCCGTTTTTCAATTTGGTGTCAAAAAAAATTTGGCTTCAAAAAACCAATTCGGAGCTTGGCAATCTTTTCCTGACCGCGGAGTCATGTGTTTTGTTCCACGGGCACCAAAAAGGCTTGATTTTTAAAAACTGGAAGCAACACCATTTTTAGACATGGAATTCCATCCTGAATCTCATGGTGAAGTCCATTTTTGCATTTGGTGTCAAAAAAAATTTGGCTTCAAAAAACCTATTGGGAGCTTGGCAATCTTTTCCTGACCGCGGAGTCATGCGTTTTCTTCCCCGGGCACCAAAAAGGCTTGATTTTTAAAAACTAGAAGAAACACCATTTTTAGACATGGAATGGCATCCTGAATCTCGTGGTGAAGTCCGTTTTTGCATTTGGTGTCAAAAAAAATTTGGCTTCAAAAAACCTATTGGGAGCTTGGCAAACTTTTCCTGACCGCGGAGTCATGTGTTTTCTTCCCAGGGCACCAAAAAGGCTTGATTTTTAAAAACTGGAAGCAACACCAGTTTTAGACATGGAATTCCATCCTGAATCTCGTGATGAAGTCCGTTTTTGCATTTGGTGTCAAAAAAAATTTGGCTTCAAAAAACCAATTCGGAGCTTGGCAATCTTTTCCTGACCGCGGAGTCATGCGTTTTCTTCCCCGGGCACCAAAAAGGCTTGATTTTTAAAAACTAGAAGAAACACCATTTTTAGACATGGAATTCCATCCTGAATCTCGTGGTGAAGTCCGTTTTTGCATTTGGTGTCAAAAAAAATTTGGCTTCAAAAAACCTATTGGGAGCTTGGCAAACTTTTCCTGACCGCGGAGTCATGTGTTTTCTTCCCCGGGCACCAAAAAGGCTTGATTTTTAAAAACTGGAAGCAACACCATTTTTAGACATGGAATTGCATCCTGAATCTCGTGGTGAAGTCCGTTTTTCAATTTGGTGTCAAAAAAAATTTGGCTTCAAAAAACCAATTCGGAGCTTGGCAATCTTTTCCTGACCGCGGAGTCATGTGTTTTGTTCCACGGGCACCAAAAAGGCTTGATTTTTAAAAACTGGAAGCAACACCATTTTTAGACATGGAATTCCATCCGGAATCTCATGGTGAAGTCCATTTTTGCATTTGGTGTCAAAAAAAATTTCGCTTCAAAAAACCTATTGGGAGCTTGGCAATCTTTTCCTGACCGCGGAGTCATGCGTTTTCTTCCCCGGGCACCAAAAAGGCTTGATTTTTAAAAACTAGAAGAAACACCATTTTTAGACATGGAATTCCATCCTGAATCTCGTGGTGAAGTCCGTTTTTGCTTTTGGTGTCAAAAAAAATTTGGCTTCAAAAAACCTATTGGGAGCTTGGCAAACTTTTCCTGACCGCGGAGTCATGTGTTTTCTTCCCAGGGCACCAAAAAGGCTTGATTTTTAAAAACTGGAAGCAACACCAGTTTTAGACATGGAATTCCATCCTGAATCTCGTGGTGAAGTCCGTTTTTGCATTTGGTGTCAAAAAAAATTTGGCTTCAAAAAACCAATTCGGAGCTTGGCAATCTTTTCCTGACCGCGGAGTCATGCATTTTCTTCCCCGGGCACCAAAAAGGCTTGATTTTTAAAAACTAGAAGAAACACCATTTTTAGACATGGAATTCCATCCTGAATCTCGTGGTGAAGTCCGTTTTTGCATTTGGTGTCAAAAAAAATTTGGCTTCAAAAAACCTATTGGGAGCTTGGCAAACTTTTCATGACCGCGGAGTCATGCATTTTCTTCCCCGGGCACCAAAAAGGCTTGATTTTTAAAAACTAGAAGAAACACCATTTTTAGACATGGAATTCCATCCTGAATCTCGTGGTGAAGTCCGTTTTTGCATTTGGTGTCAAAAAAAATTTGGCTTCAAAAAACCTATTGGGAGCTTGGCAAACTTTTCCTGACCGCGGAGTCATGTGTTTTCTTCCCCGGGCACCAAAAAGGCTTGATTTTTAAAAACTGGAAGCAACACCATTTTTAGACATGGAATTGCATCCTGAATCTCGTGGTGAAGTACGTTTTTCAATTTGGTGTCAAAAAAAATTTGGCTTCAAAAAACCTATTGGGAGCTTGGCAAACTTTTCCTGACCGCGGAGTCATGTGTTTTCTTCCCAGGGCACCAAAAAGGCTTGATATTTAAAAACTGGAAGCAAAACCATTTTTAGACATGGAATTCCATCCTGAATCTCGTGGTGAAGTCCGTTTTTGCATTTGGTGTCAAAAAAAATTTGGCTTCAAAAAACCAATTCGGAGCTTGGCAATCTTTTCCTGACCGCGGAGTCATGCATTTTCTTCCCCGGGCACCAAAAAGGCTTGATTTTTAAAAACTAGAAGAAACACCATTTTTAGACATGGAATTCCATCCTGAATCTCGTGGTGAAGTCCGTTTTTGCATTTGGTGTCAAAAAAAATTTGGCTTCAAAAAACCTATTGGGAGCTTGGCAAACTTTTCCTGACCGCGGAGTCATGTGTTTCCTTCCCCGGGCACCAAAAAGGCTTGATTTTTAAAAACTGGAAGCAACACCAGTTTTAGACATGGAATTCCATCCTGAATCTCGTGGTGAAGTCCGTTTTTGCATTTGGTGTCAAAAAAAATTTGGCTTCAAAAAACCAATTCGGAGCTTGGCAATCTTTTCCTGACCGCGGAGTCATGCATTTTCTTCCCCGGGCACCAAAAAGGCTTGATTTTTAAAAACTAGAAGAAACACCATTTTTAGACATGGAATTCCATCCTGAATCTCGTGGTGAAGTCCGTTTTTGCATTTGGTGTCAAAAAAAATTTGGCTTCAAAAAACCTATTGGGAGCTTGGCAATCTTTTCCTGACCGCGGAGTCATGTGTTTTGTTCCACGGGCACCAAAAAGGCTTGATTTTTAAAAACTGGAAGCAACACCATTTTTAGACATGGAATTCCATCCTGAATCTCATGGTGAAGTCCATTTTTGCATTTGGTGTCAAAAAAAATTTGGCTTCAAAAAACCTATTGGGAGCTTGGCAATCTTTTCCTGACCGCGGAGTCATGCGTTTTCTTCCCCGGGCACCAAAAAGGCTTGATTTTTAAAAACTAGAAGAAACACCATTTTTAGACATGGAATGGCATCCTGAATCTCGTGGTGAAGTCCGTTTTTGCATTTGGTGTCAAAAAAAATTTGGCTTCAAAAAACCTATTGGGAGCTTGGCAAACTTTTCCTGACCGCGGAGTCATGTGTTTTCTTCCCAGGGCACCAAAAAGGCTTGATTTTTAAAAACTGGAAGCAACACCAGTTTTAGACATGGAATTCCATCCTGAATCTCGTGGTGAAGTCCGTTTTTGCATTTGGTGTCAAAAAAAATTTGGCTTCAAAAAACCAATTCGGAGCTTGGCAATCTTTTCCTGACCGCGGAGTCATGCATTTTCTTCCCCGGGCACCAAAAAGGCTTGATTTTTAAAAACTAGAAGAAACACCATTTTTAGACATGGAATTCCATCCTGAATCTCGTGGTGAAGTCCGTTTTTGCATTTGGTGTCAAAAAAAATTTGGCTTCAAAAAACCTATTGGGAGCTTGGCAAACTTTTCATGACCGCGGAGTCATGCATTTTCTTCCCCGGGCACCAAAAAGGCTTGATTTTTAAAAACTAGAAGAAACACCATTTTTAGACATGGAATTCCATCCTGAATCTCGTGGTGAAGTCCGTTTTTGCATTTGGTGTCAAAAAAAATTTGGCTTCAAAAAACCTATTGGGAGCTTGGCAAACTTTTCCTGACCGCGGAGTCATGTGTTTTCTTCCCCGGGCACCAAAAAGGCTTGATTTTTAAAAACTGGAAGCAACACCATTTTTAGACATGGAATTGCATCCTGAATCTCGTGGTGAAGTACGTTTTTCAATTTGGTGTCAAAAAAAATTTGGCTTCAAAAAACCTATTGGGAGCTTGGCAAACTTTTCCTGACCGCGGAGTCATGTGTTTTCTTCCCAGGGCACCAAAAAGGCTTGATTTTTAAAAACTGGAAGCAACACCAGTTTTAGACATGGAATTCCATCCTGAATCTCGTGGTGAAGTCCGTTTTTGCATTTGGTGTCAAAAAAAATTTGGCTTCAAAAAACCAATTCGGAGCTTGGCAATCTTTTCCTGACCGCGGAGTCATGCATTTTCTTCCCCGGGCACCAAAAAGGCTTGATTTTTAAAAACTAGAAGAAACACCATTTTTAGACATGGAATTCCATCCTGAATCTCGTGGTGAAGTCCGTTTTTGCATTTGGTGTCAAAAAAAATTTGGCTTCAAAAAACCTATTGGGAGCTTGGCAAACTTTTCATGACCGCGGAGTCATGCATTTTCTTCCCCGGGCACCAAAAAGGCTTGATTTTTAAAAACTAGAAGAAACACCATTTTTAGACATGGAATTCCATCCTGAATCTCGTGGTGAAGTCCGTTTTTGCATTTGGTGTCAAAAAAAATTTGGCTTCAAAAAACCTATTGGGAGCTTGGCAAACTTTTCCTGACCGCGGAGTCATGTGTTTTCTTCCCCGGGCACCAAAAAGGCTTGATTTTTAAAAACTGGAAGCAACACCATTTTTAGACATGGAATTGCATCCTGAATCTCGTGGTGAAGTACGTTTTTCAATTTGGTGTCAAAAAAAATTTGGCTTCAAAAAACCTATTGGGAGCTTGGCAAACTTTTCCTGACCGCGGAGTCATGTGTTTTCTTCCCAGGGCACCAAAAAGGCTTGATATTTAAAAACTGGAAGCAAAACCATTTTTAGACATGGAATTCCATCCTGAATCTCGTGGTGAAGTCCGTTTTTGCATTTGGTGTCAAAAAAAATTTGGCTTCAAAAAACCAATTCGGAGCTTGGCAATCTTTTCCTGACCGCGGAGTCATGCATTTTCTTCCCCGGGCACCAAAAAGGCTTGATTTTTAAAAACTAGAAGAAACACCATTTTTAGACATGGAATTCCATCCTGAATCTCGTGGTGAAGTCCGTTTTTGCATTTGGTGTCAAAAAAAATTTGGCTTCAAAAAACCTATTGGGAGCTTGGCAAACTTTTCCTGACCGCGGAGTCATGTGTTTCCTTCCCCGGGCACCAAAAAGGCTTGATTTTTAAAAACTGGAAGCAACACCAGTTTTAAACATGGAATTCCACCCTGAATCTCATGGTGAAGTCCATTTTTGCATTTGGTGTCAAAAAAAATTTGGCTTCAAAAAACCTATTGGGAGCTTGGCAATCTTTTCCTGACCGCGGAGTCATGCATTTTCTTCCCCGGGCACCAAAAAGGCTTGATTTTTAAAAACTAGAAGAAACACCATTTTTAGACATGGAATTCCATCCTGAATCTCGTGGTGAAGTCCGTTTTTGCATTTGGTGTCAAAAAAAATTTGGCTTCAAAAAACCTATTGGGAGCTTGGCAAACTTTTCCTGACCGCGGAGTCATGCATTTTCTTCCCCGGGCACCAAAAAGGCTTGATTTTTAAAAACTAGAAGAAACACCATTTTTAGACATGGAATTCCATCCTGAATCTCATGGTGAAGTCCGTTTTTCAATTTGGTGTCAAAAAAAATTTGGCTTCAAAAAACCAATTCGGAGCTTGGCAATCTTTTCCTGACCGCGGAGTCATGTGTTTTGTTCCACGGGCACCAAAAAGGCTTGATTTTTAAAAACTGGAAGCAACACCATTTTTAGACATGGAATTCCATCCTGAATCTCATGGTGAAGTCCATTTTTGCATTTGGTGTCAAAAAAAATTTGGCTTCAAAAAACCTATTGGGAGCTTGGCAATCTTTTCCTGACCGCGGAGTCATGCGTTTTCTTCCCCGGGCACCAAAAAGGCTTGATTTTTAAAAACTAGAAGAAACACCATTTTTAGACATGGAATGGCATCCTGAATCTCGTGGTGAAGTCCGTTTTTGCATTTGGTGTCAAAAAAAATTTGGCTTCAAAAAACCTATTGGGAGCTTGGCAAACTTTTCCTGACCGCGGAGTCATGTGTTTTCTTCCCCGGGCACCAAAAAGGCTTGATTTTTAAAAACTAGAAGAAACACCATTTTTAGACATGGAATTCCATCCTGAATCTCGTGGTGAAGTCCGTTTTTGCATTTGGTGTCAAAAAAAATTTGGCTTCAAAAAACCTATTGGGAGCTTGGCAAACTTTTCCTGACCGCGGAGTCATGTGTTTTCTTCCCCGGGCACCAAAAAGGCTTGATTTTTAAAAACTGGAAGCAACACCATTTTTAGACATGGAATTGCATCCTGAATCTCGTGGTGAAGTCCGTTTTTCAATTTGGTGTCAAAAAAAATTTGGCTTCAAAAAACCAATTCGGAGCTTGGCAATCTTTTCCTGACCGCGGAGTCATGTGTTTTGTTCCACGGGCACCAAAAAGGCTTGATTTTTAAAAACTGGAAGCAACACCATTTTTAGACATGGAATTCCATCCGGAATCTCATGGTGAAGTCCATTTTTGCATTTGGTGTCAAAAAAAATTTCGCTTCAAAAAACCTATTGGGAGCTTGGCAATCTTTTCCTGACCGCGGAGTCATGCGTTTTCTTCCCCGGGCACCAAAAAGGCTTGATTTTTAAAAACTAGAAGAAACACCATTTTTAGACATGGAATTCCATCCTGAATCTCGTGGTGAAGTCCGTTTTTGCTTTTGGTGTCAAAAAAAATTTGGCTTCAAAAAACCTATTGGGAGCTTGGCAAACTTTTCCTGACCGCGGAGTCATGTGTTTTCTTCCCCGGGCACCAAAAAGGCTTGATTTTTAAAAACTGGAAGCAACACCAGTTTTAAACATGGAATTCCATCCTGAATCTCGTGGTGAAGTCCGTTTTTGCATTTGGTGTCAAAAAAAATTTGGCTTCAAAAAACCTATTGGGAGCTTGGCAAACTTTTCCTGACCGCGGAGTCATGTGTTTTCTTCCCCGGGCACCAAAAAGGCTTGATTTTTAAAAACTGGAAGCAACACCATTTTTAGACATGGAATTGCATCCTGAATCTCATGGTGAAGTCCGTTTTTCAATTTGGTGTCAAAAAAAATTTGGCTTCAAAAAACCAATTCGGAGCTTGGCAATCTTTTCCTGACCGCGGAGTCATGTGTTTTGTTCCCCGGGCACCAAAAAGGCTTGATTTTTAAAAACTGGAAGCAACACCATTTTTAGACATGGAATTCCATCCTGAATCTCATGGTGAAGTCCATTTTTGCATTTGGTGTCAAAAAAAAATTTGGCTTCAAAAAACCTATTGGGAGCTTGGCAATCTTTTCCTGACCGCGGAGTCATGCGTTTTCTTCCCCGGGCACACAAAAAGGCTTGATTTTTAAAAACTAGAAGAAACACCATTTTTAGACATGGAATGGCATCCTGAATCTCGTGGTGAAGTCCGTTTTTGCATTTGGTGTCAAAAAAAATTTGGCTTCAAAAAACCTATTGGGAGCTTGGCAAACTTTTCCTGACCGCGGAGTCATGTGTTTTCTTCCCCGGGCACCAAAAAGGCTTGATTTTTAAAAACTGGAAGCAACACCATTTTTAGACATGGAATTGCATCCTGAATCTCGTGGTGAAGTACGTTTTTCAATTTGGTGTCAAAAAAAATTTGGCTTCAAAAAACCTATTGGGAGCTTGGCAAACTTTTCCTGACCGCGGAGTCATGTGTTTTCTTCCCAGGGCACCAAAAAGGCTTGATATTTAAAAACTGGAAGCAAAACCATTTTTAGACATGGAATTCCATCCTGAATCTCGTGGTGAAGTCCGTTTTTGCATTTGGTGTCAAAAAAAATTTGGCTTCAAAAAACCAATTCGGAGCTTGGCAATCTTTTCCTGACCGCGGAGTCATGCATTTTCTTCCCCGGGCACCAAAAAGGCTTGATTTTTAAAAACTAGAAGAAACACCATTTTTAGACATGGAATTCCATCCTGAATCTCGTGGTGAAGTCCGTTTTTGCATTTGGTGTCAAAAAAAATTTGGCTTCAAAAAACCTATTGGGAGCTTGGCAAACTTTTCATGACCGCGGAGTCATGCATTTTCTTCCCCGGGCACCAAAAAGGCTTGATTTTTAAAAACTAGAAGAAACACCATTTTTAGACATGGAATTCCATCCTGAATCTCGTGGTGAAGTCCGTTTTTGCATTTGGTGTCAAAAAAAATTTGGCTTCAAAAAACCTATTGGGAGCTTGGCAAACTTTTCCTGACCGCGGAGTCATGTGTTTTCTTCCCCGGGCACCAAAAAGGCTTGATTTTTAAAAACTGGAAGCAACACCATTTTTAGACATGGAATTGCATCCTGAATCTCGTGGTGAAGTACGTTTTTCAATTTGGTGTCAAAAAAAATTTGGCTTCAAAAAACCTATTGGGAGCTTGGCAAACTTTTCCTGACCGCGGAGTCATGTGTTTTCTTCCCAGGGCACCAAAAAGGCTTGATATTTAAAAACTGGAAGCAAAACCATTTTTAGACATGGAATTCCATCCTGAATCTCGTGGTGAAGTCCGTTTTTGCATTTGGTGTCAAAAAAAATTTGGCTTCAAAAAACCAATTCGGAGCTTGGCAATCTTTTCCTGACCGCGGAGTCATGCATTTTCTTCCCCGGGCACCAAAAAGGCTTGATTTTTAAAAACTAGAAGAAACACCATTTTTAGACATGGAATTCCATCCTGAATCTCGTGGTGAAGTCCGTTTTTGCATTTGGTGTCAAAAAAAATTTGGCTTCAAAAAACCTATTGGGAGCTTGGCAAACTTTTCCTGACCGCGGAGTCATGTGTTTCCTTCCCCGGGCACCAAAAAGGCTTGATTTTTAAAAACTGGAAGCAACACCAGTTTTAAACATGGAATTCCACCCTGAATCTCATGGTGAAGTCCATTTTTGCATTTGGTGTCAAAAAAAATTTGGCTTCAAAAAACCTATTGGGAGCTTGGCAATCTTTTCCTGACCGCGGAGTCATGCATTTTCTTCCCCGGGCACCAAAAAGGCTTGATTTTTAAAAACTAGAAGAAACACCATTTTTAGACATGGAATTCCATCCTGAATCTCGTGGTGAAGTCCGTTTTTGCATTTGGTGTCAAAAAAAATTTGGCTTCAAAAAACCTATTGGGAGCTTGGCAAACTTTTCCTGACCGCGGAGTCATGCATTTTCTTCCCCGGGCACCAAAAAGGCTTGATTTTTAAAAACTAGAAGAAACACCATTTTTAGACATGGAATTCCATCCTGAATCTCATGGTGAAGTCCGTTTTTCAATTTGGTGTCAAAAAAAATTTGGCTTCAAAAAACCAATTCGGAGCTTGGCAATCTTTTCCTGACCGCGGAGTCATGTGTTTTGTTCCACGGGCACCAAAAAGGCTTGATTTTTAAAAACTGGAAGCAACACCATTTTTAGACATGGAATTCCATCCTGAATCTCATGGTGAAGTCCATTTTTGCATTTGGTGTCAAAAAAAATTTGGCTTCAAAAAACCTATTGGGAGCTTGGCAATCTTTTCCTGACCGCGGAGTCATGCGTTTTCTTCCCCGGGCACCAAAAAGGCTTGATTTTTAAAAACTAGAAGAAACACCATTTTTAGACATGGAATGGCATCCTGAATCTCGTGGTGAAGTCCGTTTTTGCATTTGGTGTCAAAAAAAATTTGGCTTCAAAAAACCTATTGGGAGCTTGGCAAACTTTTCCTGACCGCGGAGTCATGTGTTTTCGTCCCCGGGCACCAAAAAGGCTTGATTTTTAAAAACTAGAAGAAACACCATTTTTAGACATGGAATTCCATCCTGAATCTCGTGGTGAAGTCCGTTTTTGCATTTGGTGTCAAAAAAAATTTGGCTTCAAAAAACCTATTGGGAGCTTGGCAAACTTTTCCTGACCGCGGAGTCATGTGTTTTCTTCCCCGGGCACCAAAAAGGCTTGATTTTTAAAAACTGGAAGCAACACCATTTTTAGACATGGAATTGCATCCTGAATCTCGTGGTGAAGTACGTTTTTCAATTTGGTGTCAAAAAAAATTTGGCTTCAAAAAACCTATTGGGAGCTTGGCAAACTTTTCCTGACCGCGGAGTCATGTGTTTTCTTCCCAGGGCACCAAAAAGGCTTGATATTTAAAAACTGGAAGCAAAACCATTTTTAGACATGGAATTCCATCCTGAATCTCGTGGTGAAGTCCGTTTTTGCATTTGGTGTCAAAAAAAATTTGGCTTCAAAAAACCAATTCGGAGCTTGGCAATCTTTTCCTGACCGCGGAGTCATGCATTTTCTTCCCCGGGCACCAAAAAGGCTTGATTTTTAAAAACTAGAAGAAACACCATTTTTAGACATGGAATTCCATCCTGAATCTCGTGGTGAAGTCCGTTTTTGCTTTTGGTGTCAAAAAAAATTTGGCTTCAAAAAACCTATTGGGAGCTTGGCAAACTTTTCCTGACCGCGGAGTCATGTGTTTTCTTCCCCGGGCACCAAAAAGGCTTGATTTTTAAAAACTGGAAGCAACACCAGTTTTAAACATGGAATTCCATCCTGAATCTCGTGGTGAAGTCCGTTTTTGCATTTGGTGTCAAAAAAAATTTGGCTTCAAAAAACCTATTGGGAGCTTGGCAAACTTTTCCTGACCGCGGAGTCATGTGTTTTCTTCCCCGGGCACCAAAAAGGCTTGATTTTTAAAAACTGGAAGCAACACCATTTTTAGACATGGAATTGCATCCTGAATCTCATGGTGAAGTCCGTTTTTCAATTTGGTGTCAAAAAAAATTTGGCTTCAAAAAACCAATTCGGAGCTTGGCAATCTTTTCCTGACCGCGGAGTCATGTGTTTTGTTCCCCGGGCACCAAAAAGGCTTGATTTTTAAAAACTGGAAGCAACACCATTTTTAGACATGGAATTCCATCCTGAATCTCATGGTGAAGTCCATTTTTGCATTTGGTGTCAAAAAAAAATTTGGCTTCAAAAAACCTATTGGGAGCTTGGCAATCTTTTCCTGACCGCGGAGTCATGCGTTTTCTTCCCCGGGCACCAAAAAGGCTTGATTTTTAAAAACTAGAAGAAACACCATTTTTAGACATGGAATGGCATCCTGAATCTCGTGGTGAAGTCCGTTTTTGCATTTGGTGTCAAAAAAAATTTGGCTTCAAAAAACCTATTGGGAGCTTGGCAAACTTTTCCTGACCGCGGAGTCATGTGTTTTCTTCCCAGGGCACCAAAAAGGCTTGATTTTTAAAAACTGGAAGCAACACCAGTTTTAGACATGGAATTCCATCCTGAATCTCGTGGTGAAGTCCGTTTTTGCATTTGGTGTCAAAAAAAATTTGGCTTCAAAAAACCAATTCGGAGCTTGGCAATCTTTTCCTGACCGCGGAGTCATGCATTTTCTTCCCCGGGCACCAAAAAGGCTTGATTTTTAAAAACTAGAAGAAACACCATTTTTAGACATGGAATTCCATCCTGAATCTCGTGGTGAAGTCCGTTTTTGCATTTGGTGTCAAAAAAAATTTGGCTTCAAAAAACCTATTGGGAGCTTGGCAAACTTTTCCTGACCGCGGAGGCATGTGTTTTCTTCCCCGGGCACCAAAAAGGCTTGATTTTTAAAAACTGGAAGCAACACCATTTTTAGACATGGAATTGCATCCTGAATCTCGTGGTGAAGTCCGTTTTTCAATTTGGTGTCAAAAAAAATTTGGCTTCAAAAAACCAATTCGGAGCTTGGCAATCTTTTCCTGACCGCGGAGTCATGTGTTTTGTTCCACGGGCACCAAAAAGGCTTGATTTTTAAAAACTGGAAGCAACACCATTTTTAGACATGGAATTCCATCCTGAATCTCATGGTGAAGTCCATTTTTGCATTTGGTGTCAAAAAAAATTTCGCTTCAAAAAACCTATTGGGAGCTTGGCAATCTTTTCCTGACCGCGGAGTCATGCGTTTTCTTCCCCGGGCACCAAAAAGGCTTGATTTTTAAAAACTAGAAGAAACACCATTTTTAGACATGGAATGGCATCCTGAATCTCGTGGTGAAGTCCGTTTTTGCTTTTGGTGTCAAAAAAAATTTGGCTTCAAAAAACCTATTGGGAGCTTGGCAAACTTTTCCTGACCGCGGAGTCATGTGTTTTCTTCCCAGGGCACCAAAAAGGCTTGATTTTTAAAAACTGGAAGCAACACCAGTTTTAGACATGGAATTCCATCCTGAATCTCGTGGTGAAGTCCGTTTTTGCATTTGGTGTCAAAAAAAATTTGGCTTCAAAAAACCTATTGGGAGCTTGGCAATCTTTTCCTGACCGCGGAGTCATGCATTTTCTTCCCCGGGCACCAAAAAGGCTTGATTTTTAAAAACTAGAAGAAACACCATTTTTAGACATGGAATGGCATCCTGAATCTCGTGGTGAAGTCCGTTTTTGCATTTGGTGTCAAAAAAAATTTGGCTTCAAAAAACCTATTGGGAGCTTGGCAACTTTTCCTGACCGCGGAGTCATGTGTTTTCTTCCCAGGGCACCAAAAAGGCTTGATTTTTAAAAACTGGAAGCAACACCAGTTTTAGACATGGAATTCCATCCTGAATCTCGTGGTGAAGTCCGTTTTTGCATTTGGTATCAAAAAAAATTTGGGTTCAAAAAACCAATTCGGAGCTTGGCAATCTTTTCCTGACCGCGGAGTCATGTGTTTTCTTCCCCGGGCACCAAAAAGGCTTGATTTTTAAAAACTGGAAGCAACACCATTTTTAGACATGGAATTCCATCCTGAATCTCGTGGTGAAGTCCGTTTTTGCATTTGGTGTCAAAAAAAATTTGGCTTCAAAAAACCTATTGGGAGCTTGGCAACTTTTCCTGACCGCGGAGTCATGTGTTTTCTTCCCAGGGCACCAAAAAGGCTTGATTTTTAAAAACTGGAAGCAACACCAGTTTTAGACATGGAATTCCATCCTGAATCTCGTGGTGAAGTCCGTTTTTGCATTTGGTGTCAAAAAAAATTTGGCTTCAAAAAACCAATTCGGAGCTTGGCAATCTTTTCCTGACCGCGGAGTCATGCATTTTCTTCCCCGGGCACCAAAAAGGCTTGATTTTTAAAAACTAGAAGAAACACCATTTTTAGACATGGAATTCCATCCTGAATCTCGTGGTGAAGTCCGTTTTTGCATTTGGTGTCAAAAAAAATTTGGCTTCAAAAAACCTATTGGGAGCTTGGCAAACTTTTCCTGACCGCGGAGTCATGCATTTTCTTCCCCGGGCACCAAAAAGGCTTGATTTTTAAAAACTAGAAGAAACACCATTTTTAGACATGGAATGGCATCCTGAATCTCGTGGTGAAGTCCGTTTTTGCATTTGGTGTCAAAAAAAATTTGGCTTCAAAAAACCTATTGGGAGCTTGGCAAACTTTTCCTGACCGCGGAGTCATGTGTTTTCTTCCCCGGGCACCAAAAAGGCTTGATTTTTAAAAACTGGAAGCAACACCATTTTTAGACATGGAATTCCATCCTGAATCTCGTGGTGAAGTCCGTTTTTGCATTTGGTGTCAAAAAAAATTTGGCTTCAAAAAACCAATTCGGAGCTTGGCAATCTTTTCCTGACCGCGGAGTCATGTGTTTTCTTCCCCGGGCACCAAAAAGGCTTGATTTTTAAAAACTAGAAGAAACACCATTTTTAGACATGGAATTCCATCCTGAATCTCGTGGTGAAGTCCGTTTTTGCATTTGGTGTCAAAAAAAATTTGGCTTCAAAAAACCTATTGGGAGCTTGGCAAACTTTTCCTGACCGCGGAGTCATGTGTTTCCTTCCCCGGGCACCAAAAAGGCTTGATTTTTAAAAACTGGAAGCAACACCAGTTTTAAACATGGAATTCCACCCTGAATCTCATGGTGAAGTCCATTTTTGCATTTGGTGTCAAAAAAAATTTGGCTTCAAAAAACCTATTGGGAGCTTGGCAATCTTTTCCTGACCGCGGAGTCATGCGTTTTCTTCCCCGGGCACCAAAAAGGCTTGATTTTTAAAAACTAGAAGAAACACCATTTTTAGACATGGAATTCCATCCTGAATCTCGTGGTGAAGTCCGTTTTTGCATTTGGTGTCAAAAAAAATTTGGCTTCAAAAAACCTATTGGGAGCTTGGCAAACTTTTCCTGACCGCGGAGTCATGCATTTTCTTCCCCGGGCACCAAAAAGGCTTGATTTTTAAAAACTAGAAGAAACACCATTTTTAGACATGGAATTCCATCCTGAATCTCGTGGTGAAGTCCGTTTTTCAATTTGGTGTCAAAAAAAATTTGGCTTCAAAAAACCAATTCGGAGCTTGGCAATCTTTTCCTGACCGCGGAGTCATGTGTTTTGTTCCACGGGCACCAAAAAGGCTTGATTTTTAAAAACTGGAAGCAACACCATTTTTAGACATGGAATTCCATCCTGAATCTCATGGTGAAGTCCATTTTTGCATTTGGTGTCAAAAAAAATTTGGCTTCAAAAAACCTATTGGGAGCTTGGCAATCTTTTCCTGACCGCGGAGTCATGCGTTTTCTTCCCCGGGCACCAAAAAGGCTTGATTTTTAAAAACTAGAAGAAACACCATTTTTAGACATGGAATGGCATCCTGAATCTCGTGGTGAAGTCCGTTTTTGCATTTGGTGTCAAAAAAAATTTGGCTTCAAAAAACCTATTGGGAGCTTGGCAAACTTTTCCTGACCGCGGAGTCATGTGTTTTCTTCCCAGGGCACCAAAAAGGCTTGATTTTTAAAAACTGGAAGCAACACCAGTTTTAGACATGGAATTCCATCCTGAATCTCGTGGTGAAGTCCGTTTTTGCATTTGGTGTCAAAAAAAATTTGGCTTCAAAAAACCAATTCGGAGCTTGGCAATCTTTTCCTGACCGCGGAGTCATGCGTTTTCTTCCCCGGGCACCAAAAAGGCTTGATTTTTAAAAACTAGAAGAAACACCATTTTTAGACATGGAATTCCATCCTGAATCTCGTGGTGAAGTCCGTTTTTGCATTTGGTGTCAAAAAAAATTTGGCTTCAAAAAACCTATTGGGAGCTTGGCAAACTTTTCCTGACCGCGGAGTCATGTGTTTTCTTCCCCGGGCACCAAAAAGGCTTGATTTTTAAAAACTGGAAGCAACACCATTTTTAGACATGGAATTGCATCCTGAATCTCGTGGTGAAGTCCGTTTTTCAATTTGGTGTCAAAAAAAATTTGGCTTCAAAAAACCAATTCGGAGCTTGGCAATCTTTTCCTGACCGCGGAGTCATGTGTTTTGTTCCACGGGCACCAAAAAGGCTTGATTTTTAAAAACTGGAAGCAACACCATTTTTAGACATGGAATTCCATCCGGAATCTCATGGTGAAGTCCATTTTTGCATTTGGTGTCAAAAAAAATTTCGCTTCAAAAAACCTATTGGGAGCTTGGCAATCTTTTCCTGACCGCGGAGTCATGCGTTTTCTTCCCCGGGCACCAAAAAGGCTTGATTTTTAAAAACTAGAAGAAACACCATTTTTAGACATGGAATTCCATCCTGAATCTCGTGGTGAAGTCCGTTTTTGCTTTTGGTGTCAAAAAAAATTTGGCTTCAAAAAACCTATTGGGAGCTTGGCAAACTTTTCCTGACCGCGGAGTCATGTGTTTTCTTCCCAGGGCACCAAAAAGGCTTGATTTTTAAAAACTGGAAGCAACACCAGTTTTAGACATGGAATTCCATCCTGAATCTCGTGGTGAAGTCCGTTTTTGCATTTGGTGTCAAAAAAAATTTGGCTTCAAAAAACCAATTCGGAGCTTGGCAATCTTTTCCTGACCGCGGAGTCATGCATTTTCTTCCCCGGGCACCAAAAAGGCTTGATTTTTAAAAACTAGAAGAAACACCATTTTTAGACATGGAATTCCATCCTGAATCTCGTGGTGAAGTCCGTTTTTGCATTTGGTGTCAAAAAAAATTTGGCTTCAAAAAACCTATTGGGAGCTTGGCAATCTTTTCCTGACCGCGGAGTCATGTGTTTTGTTCCACGGGCACCAAAAAGGCTTGATTTTTAAAAACTGGAAGCAACACCATTTTTAGACATGGAATTCCATCCTGAATCTCATGGTGAAGTCCATTTTTGCATTTGGTGTCAAAAAAAATTTGGCTTCAAAAAACCTATTGGGAGCTTGGCAATCTTTTCCTGACCGCGGAGTCATGCGTTTTCTTCCCCGGGCACCAAAAAGGCTTGATTTTTAAAAACTAGAAGAAACACCATTTTTAGACATGGAATGGCATCCTGAATCTCGTGGTGAAGTCCGTTTTTGCATTTGGTGTCAAAAAAAATTTGGCTTCAAAAAACCTATTGGGAGCTTGGCAAACTTTTCCTGACCGCGGAGTCATGTGTTTTCTTCCCAGGGCACCAAAAAGGCTTGATTTTTAAAAACTGGAAGCAACACCAGTTTTAGACATGGAATTCCATCCTGAATCTCGTGGTGAAGTCCGTTTTTGCATTTGGTGTCAAAAAAAATTTGGCTTCAAAAAACCAATTCGGAGCTTGGCAATCTTTTCCTGACCGCGGAGTCATGCATTTTCTTCCCCGGGCACCAAAAAGGCTTGATTTTTAAAAACTAGAAGAAACACCATTTTTAGACATGGAATTCCATCCTGAATCTCGTGGTGAAGTCCGTTTTTGCATTTGGTGTCAAAAAAAATTTGGCTTCAAAAAACCTATTGGGAGCTTGGCAAACTTTTCCTGACCGCGGAGTCATGTGTTTTCTTCCCCGGGCACCAAAAAGGCTTGATTTTTAAAAACTGGAAGCAACACCATTTTTAGACATGGAATTGCATCCTGAATCTCGTGGTGAAGTACGTTTTTCAATTTGGTGTCAAAAAAAATTTGGCTTCAAAAAACCTATTGGGAGCTTGGCAAACTTTTCCTGACCGCGGAGTCATGTGTTTTCTTCCCAGGGCACCAAAAAGGCTTGATATTTAAAAACTGGAAGCAAAACCATTTTTAGACATGGAATTCCATCCTGAATCTCGTGGTGAAGTCCGTTTTTGCATTTGGTGTCAAAAAAAATTTGGCTTCAAAAAACCAATTCGGAGCTTGGCAATCTTTTCCTGACCGCGGAGTCATGCATTTTCTTCCCCGGGCACCAAAAAGGCTTGATTTTTAAAAACTAGAAGAAACACCATTTTTAGACATGGAATTCCATCCTGAATCTCGTGGTGAAGTCCGTTTTTGCATTTGGTGTCAAAAAAAATTTGGCTTCAAAAAACCTATTGGGAGCTTGGCAAACTTTTCCTGACCGCGGAGTCATGTGTTTTCTTCCCCGGGCACCAAAAAGGCTTGATTTTTAAAAACTGGAAGCAACACCAGTTTTAAACATGGAATTCCACCCTGAATCTCATGGTGAAGTCCATTTTTGCATTTGGTGTCAAAAAAAATTTGGCTTCAAAAAACCTATTGGGAGCTTGGCAATCTTTTCCTGACCGCGGAGTCATGCGTTTTCTTCCCCGGGCACCAAAAAGGCTTGATTTTTAAAAACTAGAAGAAACACCATTTTTAGACATGGAATTCCATCCTGAATCTCGTGGTGAAGTCCGTTTTTGCATTTGGTGTCAAAAAAAATTTGGCTTCAAAAAACCTATTGGGAGCTTGGCAAACTTTTCCTGACCGCGGAGTCATGCATTTTCTTCCCCGGGCACCAAAAAGGCTTGATTTTTAAAAACTAGAAGAAACACCATTTTTAGACATGGAATTCCATCCTGAATCTCATGGTGAAGTCCATTTTTGCATTTGGTGTCAAAAAAAATTTGGCTTCAAAAAACCTATTGGGAGCTTGGCAAACTTTTCCTGACCGCGGAGTCATGTGTTTTCTTCCCAGGGCACCAAAAAGGCTTGATTTTTAAAAACTGGAAGCAACACCAGTTTTAGACATGGAATTCCATCCTGAATCTCGTGGTGAAGTCCGTTTTTGCATTTGGTGTCAAAAAAAATTTGGCTTCAAAAAACCAATTCGGAGCTTGGCAATCTTTTCCTGACCGCGGAGTCATGCATTTTCTTCCCCGGGCACCAAAAAGGCTTGATTTTTAAAAACTAGAAGAAACACCATTTTTAGACATGGAATTCCATCCTGAATCTCGTGGTGAAGTCCGTTTTTGCATTTGGTGTCAAAAAAAATTTGGCTTCAAAAAACCTATTGGGAGCTTGGCAAACTTTTCCTGACCACGGAGTCATGTGTTTTCTTCCCCGGGCACCAAAAAGGCTTGATTTTTAAAAACTGGAAGCAACACCAGTTTTAAACATGGAATTCCACCCTGAATCTCATGGTGAAGTCCATTTTTGCATTTGGTGTCAAAAAAAATTTGGCTTCAAAAAACCTATTGGGAGCTTGGCAATCTTTTCCTGACCGCGGAGTCATGCGTTTTCTTCCCCGGGCACCAAAAAGGCTTGATTTTTAAAAACTAGAAGAAACACCATTTTTAGACATGGAATTCCATCCTGAATCTCGTGGTGAAGTCCGTTTTTGCATTTGGTGTCAAAAAAAATTTGGCTTCAAAAAACCTATTGGGAGCTTGGCAAACTTTTCCTGACCGCGGAGTCATGCATTTTCTTCCCCGGGCACCAAAAAGGCTTGATTTTTAAAAACTAGAAGAAACACCATTTTTAGACATGGAATTCCATCCTGAATCTCATGGTGAAGTCCATTTTTGCATTTGGTGTCAAAAAAAATTTGGCTTCAAAAAACCTATTGGGAGCTTGGCAAACTTTTCCTGACCGCGGAGTCATGTGTTTTCTTCCCCGGGCACCAAAAAGGCTTGATTTTTAAAAACTGGAAGCAACACCAGTTTTAAACATGGAATTCCATCCTGAACCTCGTGGTGAAGTCCGTTTTTGCATTTGGTGTCAAAAAAAATTTGGCTTCAAAAAACCTATTGGGAGCTTGGCAATCTTTTCCTGACCGCGGAGTCATGTGTTTTCTTCCCCGGGCACCAAAAAGGCTTGATTTTTAAAAACTAGAAGAAACACCATTTTTAGACATGGAATGGCATCCTGAATCTCGTGGTGAAGTCCGTTTTTGCATTTGGTGTCAAAAAAAATTTGGCTTCAAAAAACCTATTGGGAGCTTGGCAAACTTTTCCTGACCGCGGAGTCATGTGTTTTCTTCCCAGGGCACCAAAAAGGCTTGATTTTTAAAAACTGGAAGCAACACCAGTTTTAGACATGGAATTCCATCCTGAATCTCGTGGTGAAGTCCGTTTTTGCATTTGGTGTCAAAAAAAATTTGGCTTCAAAAAACCAATTCGGAGCTTGGCAATCTTTTCCTGACCGCGGAGTCATGCATTTTCTTCCCCGGGCACCAAAAAGGCTTGATTTTTAAAAACTAGAAGAAACACCATTTTTAGACATGGAATTCCATCCTGAATCTCGTGGTGAAGTCTGTTTTTGCATTTGGTGTCAAAAAAAATTTGGCTTCAAAAAACCTATTGGGAGCTTGGCAAACTTTTCATGACCGCGGAGTCATGCATTTTCTTCCCCGGGCACCAAAAAGGCTTGATTTTTAAAAACTAGAAGAAACACCATTTTTAGACATGGAATTCCATCCTGAATCTCGTGGTGAAGTCCGTTTTTGCATTTGGTGTCAAAAAAAATTTGGCTTCAAAAAACCTATTGGGAGCTTGGCAAACTTTTCCTGACCGCGGAGTCATGTGTTTTCTTCCCCGGGCACCAAAAAGGCTTGATTTTTAAAAACTGGAAGCAACACCATTTTTAGACATGGAATTGCATCCTGAATCTCGTGGTGAAGTACGTTTTTCAATTTGGTGTCAAAAAAAATTTGGCTTCAAAAAACCTATTGGGAGCTTGGCAAACTTTTCCTGACCGCGGAGTCATGTGTTTTCTTCCCAGGGCACCAAAAAGGCTTGATATTTAAAAACTGGAAGCAAAACCATTTTTAGACATGGAATTCCATCCTGAATCTCGTGGTGAAGTCCGTTTTTGCATTTGGTGTCAAAAAAAATTTGGCTTCAAAAAACCAATTCGGAGCTTGGCAATCTTTTCCTGACCGCGGAGTCATGCATTTTCTTCCCCGGGCACCAAAAAGGCTTGATTTTTAAAAACTAGAAGAAACACCATTTTTAGACATGGAATTCCATCCTGAATCTCGTGGTGAAGTCCGTTTTTGCATTTGGTGTCAAAAAAAATTTGGCTTCAAAAAACCTATTGGGAGCTTGGCAAACTTTTCCTGACCGCGGAGTCATGCATTTTCTTCCCCGGGCACCAAAAAGGCTTGATTTTTAAAAACTAGAAGAAACACCATTTTTAGACATGGAATTCCATCCTGAATCTCATGGTGAAGTCCATTTTTGCATTTGGTGTCAAAAAAAATTTGGCTTCAAAAAACCTATTGGGAGCTTGGCAAACTTTTCCTGACCGCGGAGTCATGTGTTTTCTTCCCAGGGCACCAAAAAGGCTTGATTTTTAAAAACTGGAAGCAACACCAGTTTTAGACATGGAATTCCATCCTGAATCTCGTGGTGAAGTCCGTTTTTGCATTTGGTGTCAAAAAAAATTTGGCTTCAAAAAACCTATTGGGAGCTTGGCAAACTTTTCCTGACCACGGAGTCATGTGTTTTCTTCCCCGGGCACCAAAAAGGCTTGATTTTTAAAAACTGGAAGCAACACCAGTTTTAAACATGGAATTCCACCCTGAATCTCATGGTGAAGTCCATTTTTGCATTTGGTGTCAAAAAAAATTTGGCTTCAAAAAACCTATTGGGAGCTTGGCAATCTTTTCCTGACCGCGGAGTCATGCGTTTTCTTCCCCGGGCACCAAAAAGGCTTGATTTTTAAAAACTAGAAGAAACACCATTTTTAGACATGGAATTGCATCCTGAATCTCGTGGTGAAGTCCGTTTTTCAATTTGGTGTCAAAAAAAATTTGGCTTCAAAAAACCAATTCGGAGCTTGGCAATCTTTTCCTGACCGCGGAGTCATGTGTTTTGTTCCACGGGCACCAAAAAGGCTTGATTTTTAAAAACTGGAAGCAACACCATTTTTAGACATGGAATTCCATCCTGAATCTCATGGTGAAGTCCATTTTTGCATTTGGTGTCAAAAAAAATTTGGCTTCAAAAAACCTATTGGGAGCTTGGCAATCTTTTCCTGACCGCGGAGTCATGCGTTTTCTTCCCCGGGCACCAAAAAGGCTTGATTTTTAAAAACTAGAAGAAACACCATTTTTAGACATGGAATGGCATCCTGATCTCGTGGTGAAGTCCGTTTTTGCATTTGGTGTCAAAAAAAATTTGGCTTCAAAAAACCTATTGGGAGCTTGGCAAACTTTTCCTGACCGCGGAGTCATGTGTTTTCTTCCCAGGGCACCAAAAAGGCTTGATTTTTAAAAACTGGAAGCAACACCAGTTTTAGACATGGAATTCCATCCTGAATCTCGTGGTGAAGTCCATTTTTGCATTTGGTGTCAAAAAAAATTTGGCTTCAAAAAACCAATTCGGAGCTTGGCAATCTTTTCCTGACCGCGGAGTCATGCATTTTCTTCCCCGGGCACCAAAAAGGCTTGATTTTTAAAAACTAGAAGAAACACCATTTTTAGACATGGAATTCCATCCTGAATCTCATGGTGAAGTCCATTTTTGCATTTGGTGTCAAAAAAAATTTGGCTTCAAAAAACCTATTGGGAGCTTGGCAAACTTTTCCTGACCGCGGAGTCATGTGTTTTCTTCCCCGGGCACCAAAAAGGCTTGATTTTTAAAAACTGGAAGCAACACCAGTTTTAAACATGGAATTCCATCCTGAATCTCGTGGTGAAGTCCGTTTTTGCATTTGGTGTCAAAAAAAATTTGGCTTCAAAAAACCTATTGGGAGCTTGGCAAACTTTTCCTGACCGCGGAGTCATGTGTTTTCTTCCCCGGGCACCAAAAAGGCTTGATTTTTAAAAACTGGAAGCAACACCATTTTTAGACATGGAATTGCATCCTGAATCTCGTGGTGAAGTCCGTTTTTCAATTTGGTGTCAAAAAAAATTTGGCTTCAAAAAACCAATTCGGAGCTTGGCAATCTTTTCCTGACCGCGGAGTCATGTGTTTTGTTCCACGGGCACCAAAAAGGCTTGATTTTTAAAAACTGGAAGCAACACCATTTTTAGACATGGAATTCCATCCTGAATCTCATGGTGAAGTCCATTTTTGCATTTGGTGTCAAAAAAAATTTGGCTTCAAAAAACCTATTGGGAGCTTGGCAATCTTTTCCTGACCGCGGAGTCATGCGTTTTCTTCCCCGGGCACCAAAAAGGCTTGATTTTTAAAAACTAGAAGAAACACCATTTTTAGACATGGAATGGCATCCTGAATCTCGTGGTGAAGTCCGTTTTTGCATTTGGTGTCAAAAAAAATTTGGCTTCAAAAAACCTATTGGGAGCTTGGCAAACTTTTCCTGACCGCGGAGTCATGTGTTTTCTTCCCAGGGCACCAAAAAGGCTTGATTTTTAAAAACTGGAAGCAACACCAGTTTTAGACATGGAATTCCATCCTGAATCTCGTGGTGAAGTCCGTTTTTGCATTTGGTGTCAAAAAAAATTTGGCTTCAAAAAACCAATTCGGAGCTTGGCAATCTTTTCCTGACCGCGGAGTCATGCATTTTCTTCCCCGGGCACCAAAAAGGCTTGATTTTTAAAAACTAGAAGAAACACCATTTTTAGACATGGAATTCCATCCTGAATCTCGTGGTGAAGTCCGTTTTTGCATTTGGTGTCAAAAAAAATTTGGCTTCAAAAAACCTATTGGGAGCTTGGCAAACTTTTCCTGACCGCGGAGTCATGCATTTTCTTCCCCGGGCACCAAAAAGGCTTGATTTTTAAAAACTAGAAGAAACACCATTTTTAGACATGGAATTCCATCCTGAATCTCGTGGTGAAGTCCGTTTTTGCATTTGGTGTCAAAAAAAATTTGGCTTCAAAAAACCTATTGGGAGCTTGGCAAACTTTTCCTGACCGCGGAGTCATGTGTTTTCTTCCCCGGGCACCAAAAAGGCTTGATTTTTAAAAACTGGAAGCAACACCATTTTTAGACATGGAATTGCATCCTGAATCTCGTGGTGAAGTACGTTTTTCAATTTGGTGTCAAAAAAAATTTGGCTTCAAAAAACCTATTGGGAGCTTGGCAAACTTTTCCTGACCGCGGAGTCATGTGTTTTCTTCCCAGGGCACCAAAAAGGCTTGATTTTTAAAAACTGGAAGCAAAACCATTTTTAGACATGGAATTCCATCCTGAATCTCGTGGTGAAGTCCGTTTTTGCATTTGGTGTCAAAAAAAATTTGGCTTCAAAAAACCAATTCGGAGCTTGGCAATCTTTTCCTGACCGCGGAGTCATGCATTTTCTTCCCCGGGCACCAAAAAGGCTTGATTTTTAAAAACTAGAAGAAACACCATTTTTAGACATGGAATTCCATCCTGAATCTCGTGGTGAAGTCCGTTTTTGCATTTGGTGTCAAAAAAAATTTGGCTTCAAAAAACCTATTGGGAGCTTGGCAAACTTTTCCTGACCGCGGAGTCATGTGTTTTCTTCCCCGGGCACCAAAAAGGCTTGATTTTTAAAAACTGGAAGCAACACCAGTTTTAAACATGGAATTCCACCCTGAATCTCATGGTGAAGTCCATTTTTGCATTTGGTGTCAAAAAAAATTTGGCTTCAAAAAACCTATTGGGAGCTTGGCAATCTTTTCCTGACCACGGAGTCATGCGTTTTCTTCCCCGGGCACCAAAAAGGCTTGATTTTTAAAAACTAGAAGAAACACCATTTTTAGACATGGAATTCCATCCTGAATCTCGTGGTGAAGTCCGTTTTTGCATTTGGTGTCAAAAAAAATTTGACTTCAAAAAACCTATTGGGAGCTTGGCAAACTTTTCCTGACCGCGGAGTCATGCATTTTCTTCCCCGGGCACCAAAAAGGCTTGATTTTTAAAAACTAGAAGAAACACCATTTTTAGACATGGAATTCCATCCTGAATCTCATGGTGAAGTCCATTTTTGCATTTGGTGTCAAAAAAAATTTGGCTTCAAAAAACCTATTGGGAGCTTGGCAAACTTTTCCTGACCGCGGAGTCATGTGTTTTCTTCCCCGGGCACCAAAAAGGCTTGATTTTTAAAAACTGGAAGCAACACCAGTTTTAAACATGGAATTCCATCCTGAATCTCGTGGTGAAGTCCGTTTTTGCATTTGGTGTCAAAAAAAATTTGGCTTCAAAAAACCTATTGGGAGCTTGGCAAACTTTTCCTGACCGCGGAGTCATGTGTTTTCTTCCCCGGGCACCAAAAAGGCTTGATTTTTAAAAACTGGAAGCAACACCATTTTTAGACATGGAATTGCATCCTGAATCTCGTGGTGAAGTCCGTTTTTCAATTTGGTGTCAAAAAAAATTTGGCTTCAAAAAACCAATTCGGAGCTTGGCAATCTTTTGCTGACCGCGGAGTCATGTGTTTTGTTCCACGGGCACCAAAAAGGCTTGATTTTTAAAAACTGGAAGCAACACCATTTTTAGACATGGAATTCCATCCTGAATCTCATGGTGAAGTCCATTTTTGCATTTGGTGTCAAAAAAAATTTGGCTTCAAAAAACCTATTGGGAGCTTGGCAATCTTTTCCTGACCGCGGAGTCATGCGTTTTCTTCCCCGGGCACCAAAAAGGCTTGATTTTTAAAAACTAGAAGAAACACCATTTTTAGACATGGAATGGCATCCTGAATCTCGTGGTGAAGTCCGTTTTTGCATTTGGTGTCAAAAAAAATTTGGCTTCAAAAAACCTATTGGGAGCTTGGCAAACTTTTCCTGACCGCGGAGTCATGTGTTTTCTTCCCAGGGCACCAAAAAGGCTTGATTTTTAAAAACTGGAAGCAACACCAGTTTTAGACATGGAATTCCATCCTGAATCTCGTGGTGAAGTCCGTTTTTGCATTTGGTGTCAAAAAAAATTTGGCTTCAAAAAACCAATTCGGAGCTTGGCAATCTTTTCCTGACCGCGGAGTCATGCATTTTCTTCCCCGGGCACCAAAAAGGCTTGATTTTTAAAAACTAGAAGAAACACCATTTTTAGACATGGAATTCCATCCTGAATCTCGTGGTGAAGTCCGTTTTTGCATTTGGTGTCAAAAAAAATTTGGCTTCAAAAAACCTATTGGGAGCTTGGCAAACTTTTCCTGACCGCGGAGTCATGCATTTTCTTCCCCGGGCACCAAAAAGGCTTGATTTTTAAAAACTAGAAGAAACACCATTTTTAGACATGGAATTCCATCCTGAATCTCGTGGTGAAGTCCGTTTTTGCATTTGGTGTCAAAAAAAATTTGGCTTCAAAAAACCTATTGGGAGCTTGGCAAACTTTTCCTGACCGCGGAGTCATGTGTTTTCTTCCCCGGGCACCAAAAAGGCTTGATTTTTAAAAACTGGAAGCAACACCATTTTTAGACATGGAATTGCATCCTGAATCTCGTGGTGAAGTACGTTTTTCAATTTGGTGTCAAAAAAAATTTGGCTTCAAAAAACCTATTGGGAGCTTGGCAAACTTTTCCTGACCGCGGAGTCATGTGTTTTCTTCCCAGGGCACCAAAAAGGCTTGATTTTTAAAAACTGGAAGCAAAACCATTTTTAGACATGGAATTCCATCCTGAATCTCGTGGTGAAGTCCGTTTTTGCATTTGGTGTCAAAAAAAATTTGGCTTCAAAAAACCAATTCGGAGCTTGGCAATCTTTTCCTGACCGCGGAGTCATGCATTTTCTTCCCCGGGCACCAAAAAGGCTTGATTTTTAAAAACTAGAAGAAACACCATTTTTAGACATGGAATTCCATCCTGAATCTCGTGGTGAAGTCCGTTTTTGCATTTGGTGTCAAAAAAAATTTGGCTTCAAAAAACCTATTGGGAGCTTGGCAAACTTTTCCTGACCGCGGAGTCATGTGTTTTCTTCCCCGGGCACCAAAAAGGCTTGATTTTTAAAAACTGGAAGCAACACCAGTTTTAAACATGGAATTCCACCCTGAATCTCATGGTGAAGTCCATTTTTGCATTTGGTGTCAAAAAAAATTTGGCTTCAAAAAACCTATTGGGAGCTTGGCAATCTTTTCCTGACCGCGGACTCATGCGTTTTCTTCCCCGGGCACCAAAAAGGCTTGATTTTTAAAAACTAGAAGAAACACCATTTTTAGACATGGAATTCCATCCTGAATCTCGTGGTGAAGTCCGTTTTTGCATTTGGTGTCAAAAAAAATTTGACTTCAAAAAACCTATTGGGAGCTTGGCAAACTTTTCCTGACCGCGGAGTCATGCATTTTCTTCCCCGGGCACCAAAAAGGCTTGATTTTTAAAAACTAGAAGAAACACCATTTTTAGACATGGAATTCCATCCTGAATCTCATGGTGAAGTCCATTTTTGCATTTGGTGTCAAAAAAAATTTGGCTTCAAAAAACCTATTGGGAGCTTGGCAAACTTTTCCTGACCGCGGAGTCATGTGTTTTCTTCCCCGGGCACCAAAAAGGCTTGATTTTTAAAAACTGGAAGCAACACCAGTTTTAAACATGGAATTCCATCCTGAATCTCGTGGTGAAGTCCGTTTTTGCATTTGGTGTCAAAAAAAATTTGGCTTCAAAAAACCTATTGGGAGCTTGGCAAACTTTTCCTGACCGCGGAGTCATGTGTTTTCTTCCCCGGGCACCAAAAAGGCTTGATTTTTAAAAACTGGAAGCAACACCATTTTTAGACATGGAATTGCATCCTGAATCTCGTGGTGAAGTCCGTTTTTCAGTTTGGTGTCAAAAAAAATTTGGCTTCAAAAAACCAATTCGGAGCTTGGCAATCTTTTCCTGACCGTGGAGTCATGTGTTTTGTTCCACGGGCACCAAAAAGGCTTGATTTTTAAAAACTGGAAGCAACACCATTTTTAGACATGGAATTCCATCCTGAATCTCATGGTGAAGTCCATTTTTGCATTTGGTGTCAAAAAAAATTTGTCTTCAAAAAACCTATTGGGAGCTTGGCAATCTTTTCCTGACCGCGGAGTCATGCGTTTTCTTCCCCGGGCACCAAAAAGGCTTGATTTTTAAAAACTAGAAGAAACACCATTTTTAGACATGGAATGGCATCCTGAATCTCGTGGTGAAGTCCGTTTTTGCATTTGGTGTCAAAAAAAATTTGGCTTCAAAAAACCTATTGGGAGCTTGGCAAACTTTTCCTGACCGCGGAGTCATGTGTTTTCTTCCCCGGGCACCAAAAAGGCTTGATTTTTAAAAACTGGAAGCAACACCATTTTTAGACATGGAATTGCATCCTGAATCTCGTGGTGAAGTCCGTTTTTCAATTTGGTGTCAAAAAAAATTTGGCTTCAAAAAACCAATTCGGAGCTTGGCAATCTTTTCCTGACCGCGGAGTCATGTGTTTTGTTCCACGGGCACCAAAAAGGCTTGATTTTTAAAAACTGGAAGCAACACCATTTTTAGACATGGAATTCCATCCTGAATCTCATGGTGAAGTCCATTTTTGCATTTGGTGTCAAAAAAAATTTCACTTCAAAAAACCTATTGGGAGCTTGGCAATCTTTTCCTGACCGCGGAGTCATGCGTTTTCTTCCCCGGGCACCAAAAAGGCTTGATTTTTAAAAACTAGAAGAAACACCATTTTTAGACATGGAATGGCATCCTGAATCTCGTGGTGAAGTCCGTTTTTGCTTTTGGTGTCAAAAAAAATTTGGCTTCAAAAAACCTATTGGGAGCTTGGCAAACTTTTCCTGACCGCGGAGTCATGTGTTTTCTTCCCAGGGCACCAAAAAGGCTTGATTTTTAAAAACTGGAAGCAACACCAGTTTTAGACATGGAATTCCATCCTGAATCTCGTGGTGAAGTCCGTTTTTGCATTTGGTGTCAAAAAAAATTTGGCTTCAAAAAACCAATTCGGAGCTTGGCAATCTTTTCCTGACCGCGGAGTCATGCATTTTCTTCCCCGGGCACCAAAAAGGCTTGATTTTTAAAAACTAGAAGAAACACCATTTTTAGACATGGAATTCCATCCTGAATCTCGTGGTGACGTCCGTTTTTGCATTTGGTGTCAAAAAAAATTTGGCTTCAAAAAACCTATTGGGAGCTTGGCAATCTTTTCCTGACCGCGGAGTCATGTGTTTTGTTCCACGGGCACCAAAAAGGTTTGATTTTTAAAAACTGGAAGCAACACCATTTTTAGACATGGAATTCCATCCTGAATCTCATGGTGAAGTCCATTTTTGCATTTGGTGTCAAAAAAAATTTGGCTTCAAAAAACCTATTGGGAGCTTGGCAATCTTTTCCTGACCGCGGAGTCATGCGTTTTCTTCCCCGGGCACCAAAAAGGCTTGATTTTTAAAAACTAGAAGAAACACCATTTTTAGACATGGAATGGCATCCTGAATCTCGTGGTGAAGTCCGTTTTTGCATTTGGTGTCAAAAAAAATTTGGCTTCAAAAAACCTATTGGGAGCTTGGCAAACTTTTCCTGACCGCGGAGTCATGTGTTTTCTTCCCCGGGCACCAAAAAGGCTTGATTTTTAAAAACTGGAAGCAACACCAGTTTTAGACATGGAATTCCATCCTGAATCTCGTGGTGAAGTCCGTTTTTGCATTTGGTGTCAAAAAAAATTTGGCTTCAAAAAACCAATTCGGAGCTTGGCAATCTTTTCCTGACCGCGGAGTCATGCATTTTCTTCCCCGGCACCAAAAAGGCTTGATTTTTAAAAACTAGAAGAAACACCATTTTTAGACATGGAATTCCATCCTGAATCTCGTGGTGAAGTCCGTTTTTGCATTTGGTGTCAAAAAAAATTTGGCTTCAAAAAACCTATTGGGAGCTTGGCAAACTTTTCCTGACCGCGGAGTCATGCATTTTCTTCCCCGGGCACCAAAAAGGCTTGATTTTTAAAAACTAGAAGAAACACCATTTTTAGACATGGAATTCCATCCTGAATCTCGTGGTGAAGTCCGTTTTTGCATTTGGTGTCAAAAAAAAATTTGGCTTCAAAAAACCTATTGGGAGCTTGGCAAACTTTTCCTGACCGCGGAGTCATGTGTTTTCTTCCCCGGGCACCAAAAAGGCTTGATTTTTAAAAACTGGAAGCAACACCATTTTTAGACATGGAATTGCATCCTGAATCTCGTGGTGAAGTACGTTTTTCAATTTGGTGTCAAAAAAAATTTGGCTTCAAAAAACCTATTGGGAGCTTGGCAAACTTTTCCTGACCGCGGAGTCATGTGTTTTCTTCCCAGGGCACCAAAAAGGCTTGATTTTTAAAAACTGGAAGCAAAACCATTTTTAGACATGGAATTCCATCCTGAATCTCGTGGTGAAGTCCGTTTTTGCATTTGGTGTCAAAAAAAATTTGGCTTCAAAAAACCAATTCGGAGCTTGGCAATCTTTTCCTGACCGCGGAGTCATGCATTTTCTTCCCCGGGCACCAAAAAGGCTTGATTTTTAAAAACTAGAAGAAACACCATTTTTAGACATGGAATTCCATCCTGAATCTCGTGGTGAAGTCCGTTTTTGCATTTGGTGTCAAAAAAAATTTGGCTTCAAAAAACCTATTGGGAGCTTGGCAAACTTTTCCTGACCGCGGAGTCATGTGTTTTCTTCCCCGGGCACCAAAAAGGCTTGATTTTTAAAAACTGGAAGCAACACCAGTTTTAGACATGGAATTCCATCCTGAATCTCGTGGTGAAGTCCGTTTTTGCATTTGGTGTCAAAAAAAATTTGGCTTCAAAAAACCAATTCGGAGCTTGGCAATCTTTTCCTGACCGCGGAGTCATGCATTTTCTTCCCCGGCACCAAAAAGGCTTGATTTTTAAAAACTAGAAGAAACACCATTTTTAGACATGGAATTCCATCCTGAATCTCGTGGTGAAGTCCGTTTTTGCATTTGGTGTCAAAAAAAATTTGGCTTCAAAAAACCTATTGGGAGCTTGGCAAACTTTTCCTGACCGCGGAGTCATGCATTTTCTTCCCCGGGCACCAAAAAGGCTTGATTTTTAAAAACTAGAAGAAACACCATTTTTAGACATGGAATTCCATCCTGAATCTCGTGGTGAAGTCCGTTTTTGCATTTGGTGACAAAAAAAATTTGGCTTCAAAAAACCTATTGGGAGCTTGGCAAACTTTTCCTGACCGCGGAGTCATGTGTTTTCTTCCCCGGGCACCAAAAAGGCTTGATTTTTAAAAACTGGAAGCAACACCATTTTTAGACATGGAATTGCATCCTGAATCTCGTGGTGAAGTACGTTTTTCAATTTGGTGTCAAAAAAAATTTGGCTTCAAAAAACCTATTGGGAGCTTGGCAAACTTTTCCTGACCGCGGAGTCATGTGTTTTCTTCCCAGGGCACCAAAAAGGCTTGATTTTTAAAAACTGGAAGCAAAACCATTTTTAGACATGGAATTCCATCCTGAATCTCGTGGTGAAGTCCGTTTTTGCATTTGGTGTCAAAAAAAATTTGGCTTCAAAAAACCAATTCGGAGCTTGGCAATCTTTTCCTGACCGCGGAGTCATGCATTTTCTTCCCCGGGCACCAAAAAGGCTTGATTTTTAAAAACTAGAAGAAACACCATTTTTAGACATGGAATTCCATCCTGAATCTCGTGGTGAAGTCCGTTTTTGCATTTGGTGTCAAAAAAAATTTGGCTTCAAAAAACCTATTGGGAGCTTGGCAAACTTTTCCTGACCGCGGAGTCATGTGTTTTCTTCCCCGGGCACCAAAAAGGCTTGATTTTTAAAAACTGGAAGCAACACCAGTTTTAAACATGGAATTCCACCCTGAATCTCATGGTGAAGTCCATTTTTGCATTTGGTGTCAAAAAAAATTTGGCTTCAAAAAACCTATTGGGAGCTTGGCAATCTTTTCCTGACCGCGGACTCATGCGTTTTCTTCCCCGGGCACCAAAAAGGCTTGATTTTTAAAAACTAGAAGAAACACCATTTTTAGACATGGAATTCCATCCTGAATCTCGTGGTGAAGTCCGTTTTTGCATTTGGTGTCAAAAAAAATTTGACTTCAAAAAACCTATTGGGAGCTTGGCAAACTTTTCCTGACCGCGGAGTCATGCATTTTCTTCCCCGGGCACCAAAAAGGCTTGATTTTTAAAAACTAGAAGAAACACCATTTTTAGACATGGAATTCCATCCTGAATCTCATGGTGAAGTCCATTTTTGCATTTGGTGTCAAAAAAAATTTGGCTTCAAAAAACCTATTGGGAGCTTGGCAAACTTTTCCTGACCGCGGAGTCATGTGTTTTCTTCCCCGGGCACCAAAAAGGCTTGATTTTTAAAAACTGGAAGCAACACCAGTTTTAAACATGGAATTCCATCCTGAATCTCGTGGTGAAGTCCGTTTTTGCATTTGGTGTCAAAAAAAATTTGGCTTCAAAAAACCTATTGGGAGCTTGGCAAACTTTTCCTGACCGCGGAGTCATGTGTTTTCTTCCCCGGGCACCAAAAAGGCTTGATTTTTAAAAACTGGAAGCAACACCATTTTTAGACATGGAATTGCATCCTGAATCTCGTGGTGAAGTCCGTTTTTCAATTTGGTGTCAAAAAAAATTTGGCTTCAAAAAACCAATTCGGAGCTTGGCAATCTTTTCCTGACCGTGGAGTCATGTGTTTTGTTCCACGGGCACCAAAAAGGCTTGATTTTTAAAAACTGGAAGCAACACCATTTTTAGACATGGAATTCCATCCTGAATCTCATGGTGAAGTCCATTTTTGCATTTGGTGTCAAAAACAATTTGGCTTCAAAAAACCTATTGGGAGCTTGGCAATCTTTTCCTGACCGCGGAGTCATGCGTTTTCTTCCCCGGGCACCAAAAAGGCTTGATTTTTAAAAACTAGAAGAAACACCATTTTTAGACATGGAATGGCATCCTGAATCTCGTGGTGAAGTCCGTTTTTGCATTTGGTGTCAAAAAAAATTTGGCTTCAAAAAACCTATTGGGAGCTTGGCAAACTTTTCCTGACCGCGGAGTCATGTGTTTTCTTCCCCGGGCACCAAAAAGGCTTGATTTTTAAAAACTGGAAGCAACACCATTTTTAGACATGGAATTGCATCCTGAATCTCGTGGTGAAGTCCGTTTTTCAATTTGGTGTCAAAAAAAATTTGGCTTCAAAAAACCAATTCGGAGCTTGGCAATCTTTTCCTGACCGCGGAGTCATGTGTTTTGTTCCACGGGCACCAAAAAGGCTTGATTTTTAAAAACTGGAAGCAACACCATTTTTAGACATGGAATTCCATCCTGAATCTCATGGTGAAGTCCATTTTTGCATTTGGTGTCAAAAAAAATTTCGCTTCAAAAAACCTATTGGGAGCTTGGCAATCTTTTCCTGACCGCGGAGTCATGCGTTTTCTTCCCCGGGCACCAAAAAGGCTTGATTTTTAAAAACTAGAAGAAACACCATTTTTAGACATGGAATGGCATCCTGAATCTCGTGGTGAAGTCCGTTTTTGCTTTTGGTGTCAAAAAAAATTTGGCTTCAAAAAACCTATTGGGAGCTTGGCAAACTTTTCCTGACCGCGGAGTCATGTGTTTTCTTCCCAGGGCAGCAAAAAGGCTTGATTTTTAAAAACTGGAAGCAACACCAGTTTTAGACATGGAATTCCATCCTGAATCTCGTGGTGAAGTCCGTTTTTGCATTTGGTGTCAAAAAAAATTTGGCTTCAAAAAACCAATTCGGAGCTTGGCAATCTTTTCCTGGCCGCGGAGTCATGCATTTTCTTCCCCGGGCACCAAAAAGGCTTGATTTTTAAAAACTAGAAGAAACACCATTTTTAGACATGGAATTCCATCCTGAATCTCGTGGTGACGTCCGTTTTTGCATTTGGTGTCAAAAAAAATTTGGCTTCAAAAAACCTATTGGGAGCTTGGCAATCTTTTCCTGACCGCGGAGTCATGTGTTTTGTTCCACGGGCACCAAAAAGGCTTGATTTTTAAAAACTGGAAGCAACACCATTTTTAGACATGGAATTCCATCCTGAATCTCATGGTGAAGTCCATTTTTGCATTTGGTGTCAAAAAAAATTTGGCTTCAAAAAACCTATTGGGAGCTTGGCAATCTTTTCCTGACCGCGGAGTCATGCGTTTTCTTCCCCGGGCACCAAAAAGGCTTGATTTATAAAAACTAGAAGAAACACCATTTTTAGACATGGAATGGCATCCTGAATCTCGTGGTGAAGTCCGTTTTTGCATTTGGTGTCAAAAAAAATTTGGCTTCAAAAAACCTATTGGGAGCTTGGCAAACTTTTCCTGACCGCGGAGTCATGTGTTTTCTTCCCCGGGCACCAAAAAGGCTTGATTTTTAAAAACTGGAAGCAACACCAGTTTTAGACATGGAATTCCATCCTGAATCTCGTGGTGAAGTCCGTTTTTGCATTTGGTGTCAAAAAAAATTTGACTTCAAAAAACCAATTCGGAGCTTGGCAATCTTTTCCTGACCGCGGAGTCATGCATTTTCTTCCCCGGCACCAAAAAGGCTTGATTTTTAAAAACTAGAAGAAACACCATTTTTAGACATGGAATTCCATCCTGAATCTCGTGGTGAAGTCCGTTTTTGCATTTGGTGTCAAAAAAAATTTGGCTTCAAAAAACCTATTGGGAGCTTGGCAAACTTTTCCTGACCGCGGAGTCATGCATTTTCTTCCCCGGGCACCAAAAAGGCTTGATTTTTAAAAACTAGAAGAAACACCATTTTTAGACATGGAATTCCATCCTGAATCTCGTGGTGAAGTCCGTTTTTGCATTTGGTGACAAAAAAAATTTGGCTTCAAAAAACCTATTGGGAGCTTGGCAAACTTTTCCTGACCGCGGAGTCATGTGTTTTCTTCCCCGGGCACCAAAAAGGCTTGATTTTTAAAAACTGGAAGCAACACCATTTTTAGACATGGAATTGCATCCTGAATCTCGTGGTGAAGTACGTTTTTCAATTTGGTGTCAAAAAAAATTTGGCTTCAAAAAACCTATTGGGAGCTTGGCAAACTTTTCCTGACCGCGGAGTCATGTGTTTTCTTCCCAGGGCACCAAAAAGGCTTGATTTTTAAAAACTGGAAGCAAAACCATTTTTAGACATGGAATTCCATCCTGAATCTCGTGGTGAAGTCCGTTTTTGCATTTGGTGTCAAAAAAAATTTGGCTTCAAAAAACCAATTCGGAGCTTGGCAATCTTTTCCTGACCGCGGAGTCATGCATTTTCTTCCCCGGGCACCAAAAAGGCTTGATTTTTAAAAACTAGAAGAAACACCATTTTTAGACATGGAATTCCATCCTGAATCTCGTGGTGAAGTCCGTTTTTGCATTTGGTGTCAAAAAAAATTTGGCTTCAAAAAACCTATTGGGAGCTTGGCAAACTTTTCCTGACCGCGGAGTCATGTGTTTTCTTCCCCGGGCACCAAAAAGGCTTGATTTTTAAAAACTGGAAGCAACACCAGTTTTAAACATGGAATTCCACCCTGAATCTCATGGTGAAGTCCATTTTTGCATTTGGTGTCAAAAAAAATTTGGCTTCAAAAAACCTATTGGGAGCTTGGCAATCTTTTCCTGACCGCGGAGTCATGCGTTTTCTTCCCCGGGCACCAAAAAGGCTTGATTTTTAAAAACTAGAAGAAACACCATTTTTAGACATGGAATTCCATCCTGAATCTCGTGGTGAAGTCCGTTTTTGCATTTGGTGTCAAAAAAAATTTGGCTTCAAAAAACCTATTGGGAGCTTGGCAAACTTTTCCTGACCGCGGAGTCATGTGTTTTCTTCCCCGGGCACCAAAAAGGCTTGATTTTTAAAAACTGGAAGCAACACCAGTTTTAAACATGGAATTCCATCCTGAATCTCGTGGTGAAGTCCGTTTTTGCATTTGGTGTCAAAAAAAATTTGGCTTCAAAAAACCTATTGGGAGCTTGGCAAACTTTTCCTGACCGCGGAGTCATGTGTTTTCTTCCCTGGGCACCAAAAAGGCTTGATTTTTAAAAACTGGAAGCAACACCATTTTTAGACATGGAATTCCATCCTGAATCTCGTGGTGAAGTCCGTTTTTGCATTTGGTGTCAAAAAAAATTTGGCTTCAAAAAACCTATTGGGAGCTTGGCAAACTTTTCCTGACCGCGGAGTCATGTGTTTTCTTCCCTGGGCACCAAAAAGGCTTGATTTTTAAAAACTGGAAGCAACACCATTTTTAGACATGGAATTGCATCCTGAATCTCGTGGTGAAGTCCGTTTTTCAATTTGGTGTCAAAAAAAATTTGGCTTCAAAAAACCAATTCGGAGCTTGGCAATCTTTTCCTGACCGCGGAGTCATGTGTTTTGTTCCACGGGCACCAAAAAGGCTTGATTTTTAAAAACTGGAAGCAACACCATTTTTAGACATGGAATTCCATCCTGAATCTCGTGGTGAAGTCCGTTTTTGCATTTGGTGTCAAAAAAAATTTGGCTTCAAAAAACCAATTCGGAGCTTGGCAATCTTTTCCTGACCGCGGAGTCATGCATTTTCTTCCCCGGGCACCAAAAAGGCTTGATTTTTAAAAACTAGAAGAAACACCATTTTTAGACATGGAATTCCATCCTGAATCTCGTGGTGAAGTCCGTTTTTGCATTTGGTGTCAAAAAAAAGTTGGCTTAAAAAAACCTATTGGGAGCTTGGCAAACTTTTCCTGACCGCGGAGTCATGCATTTTCTTCCCCGGGCACCAAAAAGGCTTGATTTTTAAAAACTAGAAGAAACACCATTTTTAGACATGGAATGGCATCCTGAATCTCATGGTGAAGTCCGTTTTTGCATTTGGTGTCAAAAAAAATTTGGCTTCAAAAAACCTATTGGGAGCTTGGCAAACTTTTCCTGACCGCGGAGTCATGTGTTTTCTTCCCCGGGCACCAAAAAGGCTTGATTTTTAAAAACTGGAAGCAACACCATTTTTAGACATGGAATTGCATCCTGAATCTCGTGGTGAAGTACGTTTTTCAATTTGGTGTCAAAAAAAATTTGGCTTCAAAAAACCTATTGGGAGCTTGGCAAACTTTTCCTGACCGCGGAGTCATGTGTTTTCTTCCCAGGGCACCAAAAAGGCTTGATTTTTAAAAACTGGAAGCAACACCATTTTTAGACATGGAATTGCATCCTGAATCTCGTGGTGAAGTCCGTTTTTCAATTTGGTGTCAAAAAAAATTTGGCTTCAAAAAACCAATTCGGAGCTTGGCAATCTTTTCCTGACCGCGGAGTCATGTGTTTTGTTCCACGGGCACCAAAAAGGCTTGATTTTTAAAAACTGGAAGCAACACCATTTTTAGACATGGAATTCCATCCTGAATCTCATGGTGAAGTCCATTTTTGCATTTGGTGTCAAAAAAAATTTGGCTTCAAAAAACCTATTGGGAGCTTGGCAATATTTTCCTGACCGCGGAGTCATGCGTTTTCTTCCCCGGGCACCAAAAAGGCTTGATTTTTAAAAACTAGAAGAAACACCATTTTTAGACATGGAATGGCATCCTGAATCTCGTGGTGAAGTCCGTTTTTGCATTTGGTGTCAAAAAAAATTTGGCTTCAAAAAACCTATTGGGAGCTTGGCAAACTTTTCCTGACCGCGGAGTCATGTGTTTTCTTCCCAGGGCACCAAAAAGGCTTGATTTTTAAAAACTGGAAGCAACACCAGTTTTAGACATGGAATTCCATCCTGAATCTCGTGGTGAAGTCCGTTTTTGCATTTGGTGTCAAAAAAAATTTGGCTTCAAAAAACCAATTCGGAGCTTGGCAATCTTTTCCTGACCGCGGAGTCATGTGTTTTCTTCCCCGGGCACCAAAAAGGCTTGATTTTTAAAAACTGGAAGCAACACCATTTTTAGACATGGAATTGCATCCTGAATCTCGTGGTGAAGTCCGTTTTTGCATTTGGTGTCAAAAAAAATTTGGCTTCAAAAAACCTATTGGGAGCTTGGCAATCTTTTCCTGACCGCGGAGTCATGTGTTTTGTTCCAAAGGCACCAAAAAGGCTTGATTTTTAAAAACTGGAAGCAACACCATTTTTAGACATGGAATTCCATCCTGAATCTCGTGGTGAAGTCCGTTTTTGCATTTGATGTCAAAAAAAATTTGGCTTCAAAAAACCTATTGGGAGCTTGGCAATCTTTTCCTGACCGCAGAGTCATGTGTTTTCTTCCCCGGGCACCAAAAAGGCTTGATTTTTAAAAACTGGAAGCAACACCATTTTTAGACATGGAATTCCATCCTGAATCTCGTGGTGAAGTCCGTTTTTGCATTTGGTGTCAAAAAAAATTTGGCTTCAAAAAACCTATTGGGAGCTTGGCAAACTTTTCCTGACCGCGGAGTCATGTGTTTTCTTCCCCGGGCACCAAAAAGGCTTGATTTTTAAAAACTGGAAGCAACACCATTTTTAGACATGGAATTGCATCCTGAATCTCGTGGTGAAGTACGTTTTTCAATTTGGTGTCAAAAAAAATTTGGCTTCAAAAAACCTATTGGGAGCTTGGCAAACTTTTCCTGACCGCGGAGTCATGTGTTTTCTTCCCAGGGCACCAAAAAGGCTTGATTTTTAAAAACTGGAAGCAAAACCATTTTTAGACATGGAATTGCATCCTGAATCTCGTGGTGAAGTCCGTTTTTGCATTTGGTGTCAAAAAAAATTTGGCTTCAAAAAACCAATTCGGAGCTTGGCAATCTTTTCCTGACCGCGGAGTCATGCATTTTCTTCCCCGGGCACCAAAAAGGCTTGATTTTTAAAAACTAGAAGAAACACCATTTTTAGACATGGAATTCCATCCTGAATCTCGTGGTGAAGTCCGTTTTTGCATTTGGTGTCAAAAAAAATTTGGCTTCAAAAAACCTATTGGGAGCTTGGCAAACTTTTCCTGACCGCGGAGTCATGTGTTTTCTTCCCCGGGCACCAAAAAGGCTTGATTTTTAAAAACTGGAAGCAACACCAGTTTTAAACATGGAATTCCACCCTGAGTCTCGTGGTGAAGTCCGTTTTTGCATTTGGTGTCAAAAAAAATTTGGCTTCAAAAAAACCTATTGGGAGCTTGGCAATCTTTTCCTGACCGTGGAGTCATGTGTTTTCTTCCCCGGGCACCAAAAAGGCTTGATTTTTAAAAACTGGAAGCAACACCAGTTTTAGACATGGAATTCCATCCTGAATCTCGTGGTGAAGTCCGTTTTTGCATTTGGTGTCAAAAAAAATTTGGCTTCAAAAAACCTATTGGGAGCTTGGCAACTTTTCCTGACCGCGGAGTCATGTGTTTTCTTCCCAGGGCACCAAAAAGGCTTGATTTTTAAAAACTGGAAGCAACACCAGTTTTAGACATGGAATTCCATCCTGAATCTCGTGGTGAAGTCCGTTTTTGCATTTGGTGTCAAAAAAAATTTGGCTTCAAAAAACCAATTCGGAGCTTGGCAATCTTTTCCTGACCGCGGAGTCATGCATTTTCTTCCCCGGGCACCAAAAAGGCTTGATTTTTAAAAACTAGAAGAAACACCATTTTTAGACATGGAATGGCATCCTGAATCTCGTGGTGAAGTCCGTTTTTGCATTTGGTGTCAAAAAAAATTTGGCTTCAAAAAACCTATTGGGAGCTTGGCAATCTTTTCCTGACCGCGGAGTCATGTGTTTTCTTCCCCGGGCACCAAAAAGGCTTGATTTTTAAAAACTGGAAGCAACACCATTTTTAGACATGGAATTCCATCCTGAATCTCGTGGTGAAGTCCGTTTTTGCATTTGATGTCAAAAAAAATTTGGCTTCAAAAAACCTATTGGGAGCTTGGCAATCTTTTCCTGACCGCGGAGTCATGTGTTTTCTTCCCCGGGCACCAAAAAGGCTTGATTTTTAAAAACTGGAAGCAACACCATTTTTAGACATGGAATTGCATCCTGAATCTCGTGGTGAAGTACGTTTTTCAATTTGGTGTCAAAAAAAATTTGGCTTCAAAAAACCTATTGGGAGCTTGGCAAACTTTTCCTGACCGCGGAGTCATGTGTTTTCTTCCCAGGGCACCAAAAAGGCTTGATTTTTAAAAACTGGAAGCAAAACCATTTTTAGACATGGAATTGCATCCTGAATCTCGTGGTGAAGTCCGTTTTTGCATTTGGTGTCAAAAAAAATTTGGCTTCAAAAAACCAATTCGGAGCTTGGCAATCTTTTCCTGACCGCGGAGTCATGCATTTTCTTCCCCGGGCACCAAAAAGGCTTGATTTTTAAAAACTAGAAGAAACACCATTTTTAGACATGGAATTCCATCCTGAATCTCGTGGTGAAGTCCGTTTTTGCATTTGGTGTCAAAAAAAATTTGGCTTCAAAAAACCTATTGGGAGCTTGGCAAACTTTTCCTGACCGCGGAGTCATGTGTTTTCTTCCCCGGGCACCAAAAAGGCTTGATTTTTAAAAACTGGAAGCAACACCAGTTTTAAACATGGAATTGCATCCTGAATCTCGTGGTGAAGTACGTTTTTCAATTTGGTGTCAAAAAAAATTTGGCTTCAAAAAACCTATTGGGAGCTTGGCAAACTTTTCCTGACCGCGGAGTCATGTGTTTTCTTCCCAGGGCACCAAAAAGGCTTGATTTTTAAAAACTGGAAGCAAAACCATTTTTAGACATGGAATTGCATCCTGAATCTCGTGGTGAAGTCCGTTTTTGCATTTGGTGTCAAAAAAAATTTGGCTTCAAAAAACCAATTCGGAGCTTGGCAATCTTTTCCTGACCGCGGAGTCATGCATTTTCTTCCCCGGGCACCAAAAAGGCTTGATTTTTAAAAACTAGAAGAAACACCATTTTTAGACATGGAATTCCATCCTGAATCTCGTGGTGAAGTCCGTTTTTGCATTTGGTGTCAAAAAAAATTTGGCTTCAAAAAACCTATTGGGAGCTTGGCAAACTTTTCCTGACCGCGGAGTCATGTGTTTTCTTCCCCGGGCACCAAAAAGGCTTGATTTTTAAAAACTGGAAGCAACACCAGTTTTAAACATGGAATTGCATCCTGAATCTCGTGGTGAAGTACGTTTTTCAATTTGGTGTCAAAAAAAATTTGGCTTCAAAAAACCTATTGGGAGCTTGGCAAACTTTTCCTGACCGCGGAGTCATGTGTTTTCTTCCCAGGGCACCAAAAAGGCTTGATTTTTAAAAACTGGAAGCAAAACCATTTTTAGACATGGAATTGCATCCTGAATCTCGTGGTGAAGTCCGTTTTTGCATTTGGTGTCAAAAAAAATTTGGCTTCAAAAAACCAATTCGGAGCTTGGCAATCTTTTCCTGACCGCGGAGTCATGCATTTTCTTCCCCGGGCACCAAAAAGGCTTGATTTTTAAAAACTAGAAGAAACACCATTTTTAGACATGGAATTCCATCCTGAATCTCGTGGTGAAGTCCGTTTTTGCATTTGGTGTCAAAAAAAATTTGGCTTCAAAAAACCTATTGGGAGCTTGGCAAACTTTTCCTGACCGCGGAGTCATGTGTTTTCTTCCCCGGGCACCAAAAAGGCTTGATTTTTAAAAACTGGAAGCAACACCAGTTTTAGACATGGAATTCCATCCTGAATCTCGTGGTGAAGTCCGTTTTTGCATTTGGTGTCAAAAAAAATTTGGCTTCAAAAAACCAATTCGGAGCTTGGCAATCTTTTCCTGACCGCGGAGTCATGCATTTTCTTCCCCGGGCACCAAAAAGGCTTGATTTTTAAAAACTAGAAGAAACACCATTTTTAGACATGGAATGGCATCCTGAATCTCGTGGTGAAGTCCGTTTTTGCATTTGGTGTCAAAAAAAATTTGGCTTCAAAAAACCTATTGGGAGCTTGGCAAACTTTTCCTGACCGCGGAGTCATGTGTTTTCTTCCCCGGGCACCAAAAAGGCTTGATTTTTAAAAACTGGAAGCAACACCATTTTTAGACATGGAATTGCATCCTGAATCTCGTGGTGAAGTACGTTTTTCAATTTGGTGTCAAAAAAAATTTGGCTTCAAAAAACCTATTGGGAGCTTGGCAAACTTTTCCTGACCGCGGAGTCATGTGTTTTCTTCCCAGGGCACCAAAAAGGCTTGATTTTTAAAAACTGGAAGCAACACCAGTTTTAGACATGGAATTCCATCCTGAATCTCGTGGTGAAGTCCGTTTTTGCATTTGGTGTCAAAAAAAATTTGGCTTCAAAAAACCAATTCGGAGCTTGGCAATCTTTTCCTGACCGCGGAGTCATGCATTTTCTTCCCCGGGCACCAAAAAGGCTTGATTTTTAAAAACTGGAAGCAACACCATTTTTAGACATGGAATTCCATCCTGAATCTCATGGTGAAGTCCATTTTTGCATTTGGTGTCAAAAAAAATTTGGCTTCAAAAAACCTATTGGGAGCTTGGCAATCTTTTCCTGACCGCGGAGTCATGCGTTTTCTTCCCCGGGCACCAAAAAGGCTTGATTTTTTAAAACTAGAAGAAACACCATTTTTAGACATGGAATGGCATCCTGAATCTCGTGGTGAAGTCCGTTTTTGCATTTGGTGTCAAAAAAAATTTGGCTTCAAAAAACCTATTGGGAGCTTGGCAAACTTTTCCTGACCGCGGAGTCATGTGTTTTCTTCCCCGGGCACCAAAAAGGCTTGATTTTTAAAAACTGGAAGCAACACCAGTTTTAGACATGGAATTCCATCCTGAATCTCGTGGTGAAGTCCGTTTTTGCATTTGGTGTCAAAAAAAATTTGGCTTCAAAAAACCAATTCGGAGCTTGGCAATCTTTTCCTGACCGCGGAGTCATGCATTTTCTTCCCCGGGCACCAAAAAGGCTTGATTTTTAAAAACTAGAAGAAACACCATTTTTAGACATGGAATGGCATCCTGAATCTCGTGGTGAAGTCCGTTTTTGCATTTGGTGTCAAAAAAAATTTGGCTTCAAAAAACCTATTGGGAGCTTGGCAAACTTTTCCTGACCGCGGAGTCATGTGTTTTCTTCCCCGGGCACCAAAAAGGCTTGATTTTTAAAAACTGGAAGCAACACCATTTTTAGACATGGAATTGCATCCTGAATCTCGTGGTGAAGTACGTTTTTCAATTTGGTGTCAAAAAAAATTTGGCTTCAAAAAACCTATTGGGAGCTTGGCAAACTTTTCCTGACCGCGGAGTCATGTGTTTTCTTCCCAGGGCACCAAAAAGGCTTGATTTTTAAAAACTGGAAGCAACACCAGTTTTAGACATGGAATTCCATCCTGAATCTCGTGGTGAAGTCCGTTTTTGCATTTGGTGTCAAAAAAAATTTGGCTTCAAAAAACCAATTCGGAGCTTGGCAATCTTTTCCTGACCGCGGAGTCATGCATTTTCTTCCCCGGGCACCAAAAAGGCTTGATTTTTAAAAACTGGAAGCAACACCATTTTTAGACATGGAATTCCATCCTGAATCTCATGGTGAAGTCCATTTTTGCATTTGGTGTCAAAAAAAATTTGGCTTCAAAAAACCTATTGGGAGCTTGGCAATCTTTTCCTGACCGCGGAGTCATGCGTTTTCTTCCCCGGGCACCAAAAAGGCTTGATTTTTTAAAACTAGAAGAAACACCATTTTTAGACATGGAATGGCATCCTGAATCTCGTGGTGAAGTCCGTTTTTGCATTTGGTGTCAAAAAAAATTTGGCTTCAAAAAACCTATTGGGAGCTTGGCAAACTTTTCCTGACCGCGGAGTCATGTGTTTTCTTCCCCGGGCACCAAAAAGGCTTGATTTTTAAAAACTAGAAGAAACACCATTTTTAGACATGGAATTCCATCCTGAATCTCGTGGTGAAGTCCGTTTTTGCATTTGGTGTCAAAAAAAATTTGGCTTCAAAAAACCAATTCGGAGCTTGGCAATCTTTTCCTGACCGCGGAGTCATGTGTTTTCTTCCCCGGGCACCAAAAAGGCTTGATTTTTAAAAACTAGAAGAAACACCATTTTTAGACATGGAATTCCATCCTGAATCTCGTGGTGAAGTCCGTTTTTGCATTTGGTATCAAAAAAAATTTGGGTTCAAAAAACCAATTCGGAGCTTGGCAATCTTTTCCTGACCGCGGAGTCATGTGTTTTCTTCCCCGGGCACCAAAAAGGCTTGATTTTTAAAAACTGGAAGCAACACCATTTTTAGACATGGAATTCCATCCTGAATCTCGTGGTGAAGTCCGTTTTTGCATTTGGTGTCAAAAAAAAATTTGGCTTCAAAAAACCTATTGGGAGCTTGGCAAACTTTTCCTGACCGCGGAGTCATGCATTTTCTTCCCCGGGCACCAAAAAGGCTTGATTTTTAAAAACTAGAAGAAACACCATTTTTAGACATGGAATGGCATCCTGAATCTCGTGGTGAAGTCCGTTTTTGCATTTGGTGTCAAAAAAAATTTGGCTTCAAAAAACCTATTGGGAGCTTGGCAAACTTTTCCTGACCGCGGAGTCATGTGTTTTCTTCCCCGGGCACCAAAAAGGCTTGATTTTTAAAAACTGGAAGCAACACCATTTTTAGACATGGAATTGCATCCTGAATCTCGTGGTGAAGTACGTTTTTCAATTTGGTGTCAAAAAAAATTTGGCTTCAAAAAACCTATTGGGAGCTTGGCAAACTTTTCCTGACCGCGGAGTCATGTGTTTTCTTCCCAGGGCACCAAAAAGGCTTGATTTTTAAAAACTGGAAGCAAAACCATTTTTAGACATGGAATTCCATCCTGAATCTCGTGGTGAAGTCCGTTTTTGCATTTGGTGTCAAAAAAAATTTGGCTTCAAAAAACCAATTCGGAGCTTGGCAATCTTTTCCTGACCGCGGAGTCATGCATTTTCTTCCCCGGGCACCAAAAAGGCTTGATTTTTAAAAACTAGAAGAAACACCATTTTTAGACATGGAATTCCATCCTGAATCTCGTGGTGAAGTCCGTTTTTGCATTTGGTGTCAAAAAAAATTTGGCTTCAAAAAACCTATTGGGAGCTTGGCAAACTTTTCCTGACCGCGGAGTCATGTGTTTTCTTCCCCGGGCACCAAAAAGGCTTGATTTTTAAAAACTGGAAGCAACACCAGTTTTAAACATGGAATTCCACCCTGAATCTCATGGTGAAGTCCATTTTTACATTTGGTGTCAAAAAAAATTTGGCTTCAAAAAACCTATTGGGAGCTTGGCAATCTTTTCCTGACCGCGGAGTCATGCGTTTTCTTCCCCGGGCACCAAAAAGGCTTGATTTTTAAAAACTGGAAGCAACACCATTTTTAGACATGGAATTGCATCCTGAATCTCGTGGTGAAGTACGTTTTTCAATTTGGTGTCAAAAAAAATTTGGCTTCAAAAAACCTATTGGGAGCTTGGCAAACTTTTCCTGACCGCGGAGTCATGTGTTTTCTTCCCAGGGCACCAAAAAGGCTTGATTTTTAAAAACTGGAAGCAAAACCATTTTTAGACATGGAATTCCATCCTGAATCTCGTGGTGAAGTCCGTTTTTGCATTTGGTGTCAAAAAAAATTTGGCTTCAAAAAACCAATTCGGAGCTTGGCAATCGTTTCCTGACCGCAGAGTCATGCATTTTCTTCCCCGGGCACCAAAAAGGCTTGATTTTTAAAAACTAGAAGAAACACCATTTTTAGACATGGAATTCCATCCTGAATCTCGTGGTGAAGTCCGTTTTTGCATTTGGTGTCAAAAAAAATTTGGCTTCAAAAAACCTATTGGGAGCTTGGCAACTTTTCCTGACCGCGGAGTCATGTGTTTTCTTCCCAGGGCACCAAAAAGGCTTGATTTTTAAAAACTGGAAGCAACACCAGTTTTAGACATGGAATTCCATCCTGAATCTCGTGGTGAAGTCCGTTTTTGCATTTGGTATCAAAAAAAATTTGGGTTCAAAAAACCAATTCGGAGCTTGGCAATCTTTTCCTGACCGCGGAGTCATGTGTTTTCTTCCCCGGGCACCAAAAAGGCTTGATTTTTAAAAACTGGAAGCAACACCATTTTTAGACATGGAATTCCATCCTGAATCTCGTGGTGAAGTCCGTTTTTGCATTTGGTGTCAAAAAAAAATTTGGCTTCAAAAAACCTATTGGGAGCTTGGCAAACTTTTCCTGACCGCGGAGTCATGCATTTTCTTCCCCGGGCACCAAAAAGGCTTGATTTTTAAAAACTAGAAGAAACACCATTTTTAGACATGGAATGGCATCCTGAATCTCGTGGTGAAGTCCGTTTTTGCATTTGGTGTCAAAAAAAATTTGGCTTCAAAAAACCTATTGGGAGCTTGGCAAACTTTTCCTGACCGCGGAGTCATGTGTTTTCTTCCCCGGGCACCAAAAAGGCTTGATTTTTAAAAACTGGAAGCAACACCATTTTTAGACATGGAATTGCATCCTGAATCTCGTGGTGAAGTACGTTTTTCAATTTGGTGTCAAAAAAAATTTGGCTTCAAAAAACCTATTGGGAGCTTGGCAAACTTTTCCTGACCGCGGAGTCATGTGTTTTCTTCCCAGGGCACCAAAAAGGCTTGATTTTTAAAAACTGGAAGCAAAACCATTTTTAGACATGGAATTCCATCCTGAATCTCGTGGTGAAGTCCGTTTTTGCATTTGGTGTCAAAAAAAATTTGGCTTCAAAAAACCAATTCGGAGCTTGGCAATCTTTTCCTGACCGCGGAGTCATGCATTTTCTTCCCCGGGCACCAAAAAGGCTTGATTTTTAAAAACTAGAAGAAACACCATTTTTAGACATGGAATTCCATCCTGAATCTCGTGGTGAAGTCCGTTTTTGCATTTGGTGTCAAAAAAAATTTGGCTTCAAAAAACCTATTGGGAGCTTGGCAAACTTTTCCTGACCGCGGAGTCATGTGTTTTCTTCCCCGGGCACCAAAAAGGCTTGATTTTTAAAAACTGGAAGCAACACCAGTTTTAAACATGGAATTCCACCCTGAATCTCATGGTGAAGTCCATTTTTACATTTGGTGTCAAAAAAAATTTGGCTTCAAAAAACCTATTGGGAGCTTGGCAATCTTTTCCTGACCGCGGAGTCATGCGTTTTCTTCCCCGGGCACCAAAAAGGCTTGATTTTTAAAAACTGGAAGCAACACCATTTTTAGACATGGAATTGCATCCTGAATCTCGTGGTGAAGTACGTTTTTCAATTTGGTGTCAAAAAAAATTTGGCTTCAAAAAACCTATTGGTTTTTTGGCAAACTTTTCCTGACCGCGGAGTCATGTGTTTTCTTCCCAGGGCACCAAAAAGGCTTGATTTTTAAAAACTGGAAGCAAAACCATTTTTAGACATGGAATTCCATCCTGAATCTCGTGGTGAAGTCCGTTTTTGCATTTGGTGTCAAAAAAAATTTGGCTTCAAAAAACCAATTCGGAGCTTGGCAATCTTTTCCTGACCGCAGAGTCATGCATTTTCTTCCCCGGGCACCAAAAAGGCTTGATTTTTAAAAACTACAAGAAACACCATTTTTAGACATGGAATTCCATCCTGAATCTCGTGGTGAAGTCCGTTTTTGCATTTGGTGTCAAAAAAAATTTGGCTTCAAAAAACCTATTGGGAGCTTGGCAAACTTTTCCTGACCGCGGAGTCATGCGTTTTCTTTTCCGGGCACCAAAAAGGCTTGATTTTTAAAAACTAGAAGAAACACCATTTTTAGACATGGAATTCCATCCTGAATCTCATGGTGAAGTCCGTTTTTGCATTTGGTGTCAAAAAAAATTTGGCTTCAAAAAACCTATTGGGAGCTTGGCAAACTTTTCCTGACCGCGGAGTCATGTGTTTTCTTCCCCGGGCACCAAAAAGGCTTGATTTTTAAAAACTGGAAGCAACACCATTTTTAGACATGGAATTCCATCCTGAATCTCGTGGTGAAGTCCGTTTTTGCATTTGATGTCAAAAAAAATTTGGCTTCAAAAAACCTATTGGGAGCTTGGCAATCTTTTCCTGACCGCGGAGTCATGTGTTTTCTTCCCCGGGCACCAAAAAGGCTTGATTTTTAAAAACTGGAAGCAACACCATTTTTAGACATGGAATTGCATCCTGAATCTCGTGGTGAAGTACGTTTTTCAATTTGGTGTCAAAAAAAATTTGGCTTCAAAAAACCTATTGGGAGCTTGGCAAACTTTTCCTGACCGCGGAGTCATGTGTTTTCTTCCCAGGGCACCAAAAAGGCTTGATTTTTAAAAACTGGAAGCAAAACCATTTTTAGACATGGAATTGCATCCTGAATCTCGTGGTGAAGTCCGTTTTTGCATTTGGTGTCAAAAAAAATTTGGCTTCAAAAAACCAATTCGGAGCTTGGCAATCTTTTCCTGACCGCGGAGTCATGCATTTTCTTCCCCGGGCACCAAAAAGGCTTGATTTTTAAAAACTAGAAGAAACACCATTTTTAGACATGGAATTCCATCCTGAATCTCGTGGTGAAGTCCGTTTTTGCATTTGGTGTCAAAAAAAATTTGGCTTCAAAAAACCTATTGGGAGCTTGGCAAACTTTTCCTGACCGCGGAGTCATGTGTTTTCTTCCCCGGGCACCAAAAAGGCTTGATTTTTAAAAACTGGAAGCAACACCAGTTTTAAACATGGAATTGCATCCTGAATCTCGTGGTGAAGTACGTTTTTCAATTTGGTGTCAAAAAAAATTTGGCTTCAAAAAACCTATTGGGAGCTTGGCAAACTTTTCCTGACCGCGGAGTCATGTGTTTTCTTCCCAGGGCACCAAAAAGGCTTGATTTTTAAAAACTGGAAGCAAAACCATTTTTAGACATGGAATTGCATCCTGAATCTCGTGGTGAAGTCCGTTTTTGCATTTGGTGTCAAAAAAAATTTGGCTTCAAAAAACCAATTCGGAGCTTGGCAATCTTTTCCTGACCGCGGAGTCATGCATTTTCTTCCCCGGGCACCAAAAAGGCTTGATTTTTAAAAACTAGAAGAAACACCATTTTTAGACATGGAATTCCATCCTGAATCTCGTGGTGAAGTCCGTTTTTGCATTTGGTGTCAAAAAAAATTTGGCTTCAAAAAACCTATTGGAAGCTTGGCAAACTTTTCCTGACCGCGGAGTCATGTGTTTTCTTCCCCGGGCACCAAAAAGGCTTGATTTTTAAAAACTGGAAGCAACACCAGTTTTAGACATGGAATTCCATCCTGAATCTCGTGGTGAAGTCCGTTTTTGCATTTGGTGTCAAAAAAAATTTGGCTTCAAAAAACCAATTCGGAGCTTGGCAATCTTTTCCTGACCGCGGAGTCATGCATTTTCTTCCCCGGGCACCAAAAAGGCTTGATTTTTAAAAACTAGAAGAAACACCATTTTTAGACATGGAATGGCATCCTGAATCTCGTGGTGAAGTCCGTTTTTGCATTTGGTGTCAAAAAAAATTTGGCTTCAAAAAACCTATTGGGAGCTTGGCAAACTTTTCCTGACCGCGGAGTCATGTGTTTTCTTCCCCGGGCACCAAAAAGGCTTGATTTTTAAAAACTGGAAGCAACACCATTTTTAGACATGGAATTGCATCCTGAATCTCGTGGTGAAGTACGTTTTTCAATTTGGTGTCAAAAAAAATTTGGCTTCAAAAAACCTATTGGGAGCTTGGCAAACTTTTCCTGACCGCGGAGTCATGTGTTTTCTTCCCAGGGCACCAAAAAGGCTTGATTTTTAAAAACTGGAAGCAACACCAGTTTTAGACATGGAATTCCATCCTGAATCTCGTGGTGAAGTCCGTTTTTGCATTTGGTGTCAAAAAAAATTTGGCTTCAAAAAACCAATTCGGAGCTTGGCAATCTTTTCCTGACCGCGGAGTCATGCATTTTCTTCCCCGGGCACCAAAAAGGCTTGATTTTTAAAAACTGGAAGCAACACCATTTTTAGACATGGAATTCCATCCTGAATCTCATGGTGAAGTCCATTTTTGCATTTGGTGTCAAAAAAAATTTGGCTTCAAAAAACCTATTGGGAGCTTGGCAATCTTTTCCTGACCGCGGAGTCATGCGTTTTCTTCCCCGGGCACCAAAAAGGCTTGATTTTTTAAAACTAGAAGAAACACCATTTTTAGACATGGAATGGCATCCTGAATCTCGTGGTGAAGTCCGTTTTTGCATTTGGTGTCAAAAAAAATTTGGCTTCAAAAAACCTATTGGGAGCTTGGCAAACTTTTCCTGACCGCGGAGTCATGTGTTTTCTTCCCCGGGCACCAAAAAGGCTTGATTTTTAAAAACTGGAAGCAACACCAGTTTTAGACATGGAATTCCATCCTGAATCTCGTGGTGAAGTCCGTTTTTGCATTTGGTGTCAAAAAAAATTTGGCTTCAAAAAACCAATTCGGAGCTTGGCAATCTTTTCCTGACCGCGGAGTCATGCATTTTCTTCCCCGGGCACCAAAAAGGCTTGATTTTTAAAAACTAGAAGAAACACCATTTTTAGACATGGAATTCCATCCTGAATCTCGTGGTGAAGTCCGTTTTTGCATTTGGTGTCAAAAAAAATTTGGCTTCAAAAAACCTATTGGGAGCTTGGCAACTTTTCCTGACCGCGGAGTCATGTGTTTTCTTCCCAGGGCACCAAAAAGGCTTGATTTTTAAAAACTGGAAGCAACACCAGTTTTAGACATGGAATTCCATCCTGAATCTCGTGGTGAAGTCCGTTTTTGCATTTGGTATCAAAAAAAATTTGGGTTCAAAAAACCAATTCGGAGCTTGGCAATCTTTTCCTGACCGCGGAGTCATGTGTTTTCTTCCCCGGGCACCAAAAAGGCTTGATTTTTAAAAACTGGAAGCAACACCATTTTTAGACATGGAATTCCATCCTGAATCTCGTGGTGAAGTCCGTTTTTGCATTTGGTGTCAAAAAAAAATTTGGCTTCAAAAAACCTATTGGGAGCTTGGCAAACTTTTCCTGACCGCGGAGTCATGCATTTTCTTCCCCGGGCACCAAAAAGGCTTGATTTTTAAAAACTAGAAGAAACACCATTTTTAGACATGGAATGGCATCCTGAATCTCGTGGTGAAGTCCGTTTTTGCATTTGGTGTCAAAAAAAATTTGGCTTCAAAAAACCTATTGGGAGCTTGGCAAACTTTTCCTGACCGCGGAGTCATGTGTTTTCTTCCCCGGGCACCAAAAAGGCTTGATTTTTAAAAACTGGAAGCAACACCATTTTTAGACATGGAATTGCATCCTGAATCTCGTGGTGAAGTACGTTTTTCAATTTGGTGTCAAAAAAAATTTGGCTTCAAAAAACCTATTGGGAGCTTGGCAAACTTTTCCTGACCGCGGAGTCATGTGTTTTCTTCCCAGGGCACCAAAAAGGCTTGATTTTTAAAAACTGGAAGCAAAACCATTTTTAGACATGGAATTCCATCCTGAATCTCGTGGTGAAGTCCGTTTTTGCATTTGGTGTCAAAAAAAATTTGGCTTCAAAAAACCAATTCGGAGCTTGGCAATCTTTTCCTGACCGCGGAGTCATGCATTTTCTTCCCCGGGCACCAAAAAGGCTTGATTTTTAAAAACTAGAAGAAACACCATTTTTAGACATGGAATTCCATCCTGAATCTCGTGGTGAAGTCCGTTTTTGCATTTGGTGTCAAAAAAAATTTGGCTTCAAAAAACCTATTGGGAGCTTGGCAAACTTTTCCTGACCGCGGAGTCATGTGTTTTCTTCCCCGGGCACCAAAAAGGCTTGATTTTTAAAAACTGGAAGCAACACCAGTTTTAAACATGGAATTCCACCCTGAATCTCATGGTGAAGTCCATTTTTACATTTGGTGTCAAAAAAAATTTGGCTTCAAAAAACCTATTGGGAGCTTGGCAATCTTTTCCTGACCGCGGAGTCATGCGTTTTCTTCCCCGGGCACCAAAAAGGCTTGATTTTTAAAAACTGGAAGCAACACCATTTTTAGACATGGAATTGCATCCTGAATCTCGTGGTGAAGTACGTTTTTCAATTTGGTGTCAAAAAAAATTTGGCTTCAAAAAACCTATTGGGAGCTTGGCAAACTTTTCCTGACCGCGGAGTCATGTGTTTTCTTCCCAGGGCACCAAAAAGGCTTGATTTTTAAAAACTGGAAGCAAAACCATTTTTAGACATGGAATTCCATCCTGAATCTCGTGGTGAAGTCCGTTTTTGCATTTGGTGTCAAAAAAAATTTGGCTTCAAAAAACCAATTCGGAGCTTGGCAATCTTTTCCTGACCGCAGAGTCATGCATTTTCTTCCCCGGGCACCAAAAAGGCTTGGTTTTTAAAAACTAGAAGAAACACCATTTTTAGACATGGAATTCCATCCTGAATCTCGTGGTGAAGTCCGTTTTTGCATTTGGTGTCAAAAAAAATTTGGCTTCAAAAAACCTATTGGGAGCTTGGCAAACTTTTCCTGACCGCGGAGTCATGTGTTTTCTTCCCCGGGCACCAAAAAGGCTTGATTTTTAAAAACTAGAAGAAACACCATTTTTAGACATGGAATTCCATCCTGAATCTCATGGTGAAGTCCGTTTTTGCATTTGGTGTCAAAAAAAATTTGGCTTCAAAAAACCTATTGGGAGCTTGGCAAACTTTTCCTGACCGCGGAGTCATGTGTTTTCTTCCCCGGGCACCAAAAAGGCTTGATTTTTAAAAACTGGAAGCAACACCAGTTTTAAACATGGAATTCCATCCTGAATCTCGTGGTGAAGTCCGTTTTTGCATTTGGTGTCAAAAAAAATTTGGCTTCAAAAAACCTATTGGGAGCTTGGCAAACTTTTCCTGACCGCGGAGTCATGTGTTTTCTTCCCCGGGCACCAAAAAGGCTTGATTTTTAAAAACTGGAAGCAACACCATTTTTAGACATGGAATTGCATCCTGAATCTCGTGGTGAAGTCCGTTTTTCAATTTGGTGTCAAAAAAAATTTGGCTTCAAAAAACCAATTCGGAGCTTGGCAATCTTTTCCTGACCGCGGAGTCATGTGTGTTGTTCCACGGGCACCAAAAAGGCTTGATTTTTAAAAACTGGAAGCAACACCATTTTTAGACATGGAATTCCATCCTGAATCTCGTGGTGAAGTCCATTTTTGCATTTGGTGTCAAAAAAAATTTGGCTTCAAAAAACCTATTGGGAGCTTGGCAATCTTTTCCTGACCGCGGAGTCATGCGTTTTCTTCCCCGGGCACCAAAAAGGCTTGATTTTTAAAAACTAGAAGAAACACCATTTTTAGACATGGAATGGCATCCTGAATCTCGTGGTGAAGTCCGTTTTTGCATTTGGCTTCAAAAAACCTATTGGGAGCTTGGCAAACTTTTCCTGACCGCGGAGTCATGTGTTTTCTTCCCCGGGCACCAAAAAGGCTTGATTTTTAAAAACTGGAAGCAACACCTGTTTTAGACATGGAATTCCATCCTGAATCTCGTGGTGAAGTCCGTTTTTGCATTTGGTGTCAAAAAGAATTTGGCTTCAAAAAACCAATTCGGAGCTTGGCAATCTTTTCCTGACCGCGGAGTCATGCATTTTCTTCCCCGGGCACCAAAAAGGCTTGATTTTTAAAAACTAGAAGAAACACCATTTTTAGACATGGAATTCCATCCTGAATCTCGTGGTGAAGTCCGTTTTTGCATTTGGTGTCAAAAAAAATTTGGGTTCAAAAAACCTATTGGGAGCTTGGCAAACTTTTCCTGACCGCGGAGTCATGTGTTTTCTTCCCTGGGCACCAAAAAGGCTTGATTTTAAAAACTGGAAGCAACACCATTTTTAGACATGGAATTGCATCCTGAATCTCGTGGTGAAGTCCGTTTTTGCATTTGGTGTCAAAAAAAATTTGGCTTCAAAAAACCTATTGGGAGCTTGGCAAACTTTTCCTGACCGCGGAGTCATGTGTTTTCTTCCCCGGGCAGCAAAAAGGCTTGATTTTTAAAAACTGGAAGCAACACCATTTTTAGACATGGAATTGCATCCTGAATCTCGTGGTGAAGTACGTTTTTCAATTTGGTGTCAAAAAAAATTTGGCTTCAAAAAACCTATTGGGAGCTTGGCAAACTTTTCCTGACCGCGGAGTCATGTGTTTTCTTCCCAGGGCACCAAAAAGGCTTGATTTTTAAAAACTGGAAGCAAAACCATTTTTAGACATGGAATTCCATCCTGAATCTCGTGGTGAAGTCCGTTTTTGCATTTGGTGTCAAAAAAAATTTGGCTTCAAAAAACCAATTCGGAGCTTGGCAATCTTTTCCTGACCGCGGAGTCATGCATTTTCTTCCCCGGGCACCAAAAAGGCTTGATTTTGAAAAACTAGAAGAAACACCATTTTTAGACATGGAATTCCATCCTGAATCTCGTGTTGAAGTCCGTTTTTGCATTTGGTGTCAAAAAAAATTTGGCTTCAAAAAACCTATTGGGAGCTTGGCAAACTTTTCCTGACCGCGGAGTCATGTGTTTTCTTCCCCGGGCACCAAAAAGGCTTGATTTTTAAAAACTGGAAGCAACACCAGTTTTAAACATGGAATTCCACCCTGAATCTCATGGTGAAGTCCATTTTTGCATTTGGTGTCAAAAAAAATTTGGCTTCAAAAAACCTATTGGGAGCTTGGCAATCTTTTCCTGACCGCGGAGTCATGCGTTTTCTTCCCCGGGCACCAAAAAGGCTTGATTTTTAAAAACTAGAAGAAACACCATTTTTAGACATGGAATTCCATCCTGAATCTCGTGGTGAAGTCCGTTTTTGCATTTGGTGTCAAAAAAAATTTGGCTTCAAAAAACCTATTGGGAGCTTGGCAATCTTTTCCTGACCGCGGAGTCATGTGTTTTGTTCCACGGGCATCAAAAAGGCTTGATTTTTAAAAACTGGAAGCAACACCAGTTTTACACATGGAATTCCATCCTGAATCTCGTGGTGAAGTCCGTTTTTGCATTTGGTGTCAAAAAAAATTTGGCTTCAAAAAACCAATTCGGAGCTTGGCAATCTTTTCCTGACCGCGGAGTCATGCATTTTCTTCCCCGGGCACCAAAAAGGCTTGATTTTTAAAAACTAGAAGAAACACCATTTTTAGACATGGAATTCCATCCTGAATCTCGTGGTGAAGTCCGTTTTTGCATTTGGTGTCAAAAAAAATTTGGCTTCAAAAAACCTATTGGGAGCTTGGCAAACTTTTCCTGACCGCGGAGTCATGCATTTTCTTCCCCGGGCACCAAAAAGGCTTGATTTTTAAAAACTAGAAGAAACACCATTTTTAGACATGGAATTCCATCCTGAATCTCGTGGTGAAGTCCGTTTTTGCATTTGGTGTCAAAAAAAATTTGGCTTCAAAAAACCTATTGGGAGCTTGGCAAACTTTTCCTGACCGCGGAGTCATGTGTTTTCTTCCCCGGGCACCAAAAAGGCTTGATTTTTAAAAACTGGAAGAAACACCATTTTTAGACATGGAATTGCATCCTGAATCTCGTGGTGAAGTCCGTTTTTGCATTTGGTGTCAAAAAAAATTTGGCTTCAAAAAACCTATTGGGAGCTTGGCAAACTTTTCCTGACCGCGGAGTCATGTGTTTTCTTCCCCGGGCACCAAAAAGGCTTGATTTTTAAAAACTGGAAGCAACACCAGTTTTAGACATGGAATTCCATCCTGAATCTCGTGGTGAAGTCCGTTTTTGCATTTGGTATCAAAAAAAATTTGGGTTCAAAAAACCAATTCGGAGCTTGGCAATCTTTTCCTGACCGCGGAGTCATGTGTTTTCTTCCCCGGGCACCAAAAAGGCTTGATTTTTAAAAACTGGAAGCAACACCATTTTTAGACATGGAATTCCATCCTGAATCTCGTGGTGAAGTCCGTTTTTGCATTTGGTGTCAAAAAAAAATTTGGCTTCAAAAAAACCTATTGGGAGCTTGGCAATCTTTTCCTGACCGCGGAGTCATGTGTTTTCTTCCCGGGGCACCAAAAAAGCTTGATTTTTAAAAACTGGAAGCAACACCAGTTTTAGACATGGAATTCCATCCTGAATCTCGTGGTGAAGTCCGTTTTTGCATTTGGTGTCAAAAAAAATTTGGCTTCAAAAAACCTATTGGGAGCTTGGCAACTTTTCCTGACCGCGGAGTCATGTGTTTTCTTCCCAGGGCACCAAAAAGGCTTGATTTTTAAAAACTGGAAGCAACACCAGTTTTAGACATGGAATTCCATCCTGAATCTCGTGGTGAAGTCCGTTTTTGCATTTGGTGTCAAAAAAAATTTGGCTTCAAAAAACCAATTCGGAGCTTGGCAATCTTTTCCTGACCGCGGAGTCATGCATTTTCTTCCCCGGGCACCAAAAAGGCTTGATTTTTAAAAACTAGAAGAAACACCATTTTTAGACATGGAATTCCATCCTGAATCTCGTGGTGAAGTCCGTTTTTGCATTTGGTGTCAAAAAAAATTTGGCTTCAAAAAACCTATTGGGAGCTTGGCAAACTTTTCCTGACCGCGGAGTCATGCATTTTCTTCCCCGGGCACCAAAAAGGCTTGATTTTTAAAAACTAGAAGAAACACCATTTTTAGACATGGAATTCCATCCTGAATCTCGTGGTGAAGTCCGTTTTTGCATTTGGTGTCAAAAAAAATTTGGCTTCAAAAAACCTATTGGGAGCTTGGCAAACTTTTCCTGACCGCGGAGTCATGTGTTTTCTTCCCCGGGCACCAAAAAGGCTTGATTTTTAAAAACTGGAAGCAACACCATTTTTAGACATGGAATTGCATCCTGAATCTCGTGGTGAAGTCCGTTTTTCAATTTGGTGTCAAAAAAAATTTGGCTTCAAAAAACCAATTCGGAGCTTGGCAATCTTTTCCTGACCGCGGAGTCATGTGTTTTGTTCCACGGGCACCAAAAAGGCTTGATTTTTAAAAACTGGAAGCAACACCATTTTTAGACATGGAATTCCATCCTGAATCTCGTGGTGAAGTCCGTTTTTGCATTTGGTGTCAAAAAAAATTTGGCTTCAAAAAACCAATTCGGAGCTTGGCAATCTTTTCCTGACCGCGGACTCATGCATTTTCTTCCCCGGGCACCAAAAAGGCTTGATTTTTAAAAACTAGAAGAAACACCATTTTTAGACATGGAATTCCATCCTGAATCTCGTGGTGAAGTCCGTTTTTGCATTTGGTGTGAAAAAAAATTTGGCTTCAAAAAACCTATTGGGAGCTTGGCAAACTTTTCCTGACCGCGGAGTCATGCATTTTCTTCCCCGGGCACCAAAAAGGCTTGATTTTTAAAAACTAGAAGAAACACCATTTTTAGACATGGAATTCCATCCTGAATCTCGTGGTGAAGTCCGTTTTTGCATTTGGTGTCAAAAAAAATTTGGCTTCAAAAAACCTATTGGGAGCTTGGCAAACTTTTCCTGACCGCGGAGTCATGTGTTTTCTTCCCCGGGCACCAAAAAGGCTTGATTTTTAAAAACTAGAAGAAACACCATTTTTAGACATGAAATTGCATCCTGAATCTCGTGGTGAAGTCCGTTTTTGCATTTGGTGTCAAAAAAAATTTGGCTTCAAAAAACCTATTGGGAGCTTGGCAAACTTTTCCTGACCGCGGAGTCATGTGTTTTCTTCCCCGGGCACCAAAAAGGCTTGATTTTTAAAAACTGGAAGCAACACCAGTTTTAGACATGGAATTCCATCCTGAATCTCGTGGTGAAGTCCGTTTTTGCATTTGGTATCAAAAAAAATTTGGGTTCAAAAAACCAATTCGGAGCTTGGCAATCTTTTCCTGACCGCGGAGTCATGTGTTTTCTTCCCCGGGCACCAAAAAGGCTTGATTTTTAAAAACTGGAAGCAACACCATTTTTAGACATGGAATTCCATCCTGAATCTCGTGGTGATGTCCGTTTTTGCATTTGGTGTCAAAAAAAAATTTGGCTTCAAAAAAACCTATTGGGAGCTTGGCAATCTTTTCCTGACCGCGGAGTCATGTGTTTTCTTCCCGGGGCACCAAAAAGGCTTGATTTTTAAAAACTGGAAGCAACACCAGTTTTAGACATGGAATTCCATCCTGAATCTCGTGGTGAAGTCCGTTTTTGCATTTGGTGTCAAAAAAAATTTGGCTTCAAAAAACCTATTGGGAGCTTGGCAACTTTTCCTGACCGCGGAGTCATGTGTTTTCTTCCCAGGGCACCAAAAAGGCTTGATTTTTAAAAACTGGAAGCAACACCAGTTTTAGACATGGAATTCCATCCTGAATCTCGTGGTGAAGTCCGTTTTTGCATTTGGTGTCAAAAAAAATTTGGCTTCAAAAAACCAATTCGGAGCTTGGCAATCTTTTCCTGACCGCGGAGTCATGCATTTTCTTCCCCGGGCACCAAAAAGGCTTGATTTTTAAAAACTAGAAGAAACACCATTTTTAGACATAGAATTCCATCCTGAATCTCGTGGTGAAGTCCGTTTTTGCATTTGGTGTCAAAAAAAATTTGGCTTCAAAAAACCTATTGGGAGCTTGGCAAACTTTTCCTGACCGCGGAGTCATGCATTTTCTTCCCCGGGCACCAAAAAGGCTTGATTTTTAAAAACTAGAAGAAACACCATTTTTAGACATGGAATTCCATCCTGAATCTCGTGGTGAAGTCCGTTTTTGCATTTGGTGTCAAAAAAAATTTGGCTTCAAAAAACCTATTGGGAGCTTGGCAAACTTTTCCTGACCGCGGAGTCATGTGTTTTCTTCCCCGGGCACCAAAAAGGCTTGATTTTTAAAAACTGGAAGCAACACCATTTTTAGACATGGAATTCCATCCTGAATCTCATGGTGAAGTCCATTTTTGCATTTGGTGTCAAAAAAAATTTGGCTTCAAAAAACCTATTGGGAGCTTGGCAATCTTTTCCTGACCGCGGAGTCATGCGTTTTCTTCCCCGGGCACCAAAAAGGCTTGATTTTTAAAAACTAGAAGAAACACCATTTTTAGACATGGAATGGCATCCTGAATCTCGTGGTGAAGTCCGTTTTTGCATTTGGTGTCAAAAAAAATTTGGCTTCAAAAAACCTATTGGGAGCTTGGCAAACTTTTCCTGACCGCGGAGTCATGTGTTTTCTTCCCCGGGCACCAAAAAGGCTTGATTTTTAAAAACTGGAAGCAACACCAGTTTTAAACATGGAATTCCATCCTGAATCTCGTGGTGAAGTCCGTTTTTGCATTTGGTGTCAAAAAAAATTTGGCTTCAAAAAACCTATTGGGAGCTTGGCAAACTTTTCCTGACCGCGGAGTCATGTGTTTTCTTCCCCGGGCACCAAAAAGGCTTGATTTTTAAAAACTGGAAGCAACACCATTTTTAGACATGGAATTGCATCCTGAATCTCGTGGTGAAGTCCGTTTTTCAATTTGGTGTCAAAAAAAATTTGGCTTCAAAAAACCAATTCGGAGCTTGGCAATCTTTTCCTGACCGCGGAGTCATGTGTGTTGTTCCACGGGCACCAAAAAGGCTTGATTTTTAAAAACTGGAAGCAACACCATTTTTAGACATGGAATTCCATCCTGAATCTCATGGTGAAGTCCATTTTTGCATTTGGTGTCAAAAAAAATTTGGCTTCAAAAAACCTATTGGGAGCTTGGCAATCTTTTCCTGACCGCGGAGTCATGCGTTTTCTTCCCCGGGCACCAAAAAGGCTTGATTTTTAAAAACTAGAAGAAACACCATTTTTAGACATGGAATGGCATCCTGAATCTCGTGGTGAAGTCCGTTTTTGCATTTGGCTTCAAAAAACCTATTGGGAGCTTGGCAAACTTTTCCTGACCGCGGAGTCATGTGTTTTCTTCCCAGGGCACCAAAAAGGCTTGATTTTTAAAAACTGGAAGCAACACCAGTTTTAGACATGGAATTCCATCCTGAATCTCGTGGTGAAGTCCGTTTTTGCATTTGGTGTCAAAAAGAATTTGGCTTCAAAAAACCAATTCGGAGCTTGGCAATCTTTTCCTGACCGCGGAGTCATGCATTTTCTTCCCCGGGCACCAAAAAGGCTTGATTTTTAAAAACTAGAAGAAACACCATTTTTAGACATGGAATTCCATCCTGAATCTCGTGGTGAAGTCCGTTTTTGCATTTGGTGTCAAAAAAAATTTGGCTTCAAAAAACCTATTGGGAGCTTGGCAAACTTTTCCTGACCGCGGAGTCATGTGTTTTCTTCCCTGGGCACCAAAAAGGCTTGATTTTTAAAAACTGGAAGCAACACCATTTTTAGACATGGAATTGCATCCTGAATCTCGTGGTGAAGTCCGTTTTTGCATTTGGTGTCAAAAAAAATTTGGCTTCAAAAAACCTATTGGGAGCTTGGCAAACTTTTCCTGACCGCGGAGTCATGTGTTTTCTTCCCCGGGCACCAAAAAGGCTTGATTTTTAAAAACTGGAAGCAACACCATTTTTAGACATGGAATTGCATCCTGAATCTCGTGGTGAAGTACGTTTTTCAATTTGGTGTCAAAAAAAATTTGGCTTCAAAAAACCTATTGGGAGCTTGGCAAACTTTTCCTGACCGCGGAGTCATGTGTTTTCTTCCCAGGGCACCAAAAAGGCTTGATTTTTAAAAACTGGAAGCAAAACCATTTTTAGACATGGAATTCCATCCTGAATCTCGTGGTGAAGTCCATTTTTGCATTTGGTGTCAAAAAAAATTTGGCTTCAAAAAACCAATTCGGAGCTTGGCAATCTTTTCCTGACCGCGGAGTCATCCATTTTCTTCCCCGGGCACCAAAAAGGCTTGATTTTTAAAAACTAGAAGAAACACCATTTTTAGACATGGAATTCCATCCTGAATCTCGTGTTGAAGTCCGTTTTTGCATTTGGTGTCAAAAAAAATTTGGCTTCAAAAAACCTATTGGGAGCTTGGCAAACTTTTCCTGACCGCGGAGTCATGTGTTTTCTTCCCCGGGCACCAAAAAGGCTTGATTTTTAAAAACTGGAAGCAACACCAGTTTTAAACATGGAATTCCACCCTGAATCTCATGGTGAAGTCCATTTTTGCATTTGGTGTCAAAAAAAATTTGGCTTCAAAAAACCTATTGGGAGCTTGGCAATCTTTTCCTGACCGCGGAGTCATGCGTTTTCTTCCCCGGGCACCAAAAAGGCTTGATTTTTAAAAACTAGAAGAAACACCATTTTTAGACATGGAATTCCATCCTGAATCTCGTGGTGAAGTCCGTTTTTGCATTTGGTGTCAAAAAAAATTTGGCTTCAAAAAACCTATTGGGAGCTTGGCAATCTTTTCCTGACCGCGGAGTCATATGTTTTGTTCCACGGGCATCAAAAAGGCTTGATTTTTAAAAACTGGAAGCAACACCAGTTTTAGACATGGAATTCCATCCTGAATCTCGTGGTGAAGTCCGTTTTTGCATTTGGTGTCAAAAAAAATTTGGCTTCAAAAAACCAATTCGGAGCATGGCAATCTTTTCCTGACCGCGGAGTCATGCATTTTCTTCCCCGGGCACCAAAAAGGCTTGATTTTTAAAAACTAGAAGAAACACCATTTTTAGACATGGAATTCCATCCTGAATCTCGTGGTGAAGTCCGTTTTTGCATTTGGTGTCAAAAAAAATTTGGCTTCAAAAAACCTATTGGGAGCTTGGCAAACTTTTCCTGACCGCGGAGTCATGCATTTTCTTCCCCGGGCACCAAAAAGGCTTGATTTTTAAAAACTAGAAGAAACACCATTTTTAGACATGGAATTCCATCCTGAATCTCGTGGTGAAGTCCGTTTTTGCATTTGGTGTCAAAAAAAATTTGGCTTCAAAAAACCTATTGGGAGCTTGGCAAACTTTTCCTGACCGCGGAGTCATGTGTTTTCTTCCCAGGGCACCAAAAAGGCTTGATTTTTAAAAACTGGAAGCAAAACCATTTTTAGACATGGAATTCCATCCTGAATCTCGTGGTGAAGTCCATTTTTGCATTTGGTGTCAAAAAAAATTTGGCTTCAAAAAACCAATTCGGAGCTTGGCAATCTTTTCCTGACCGCGGAGTCATCCATTTTCTTCCCCGGGCACCAAAAAGGCTTGATTTTTAAAAACTAGAAGAAACACCATTTTTAGACATGGAATTCCATCCTGAATCTCGTGTTGAAGTCCGTTTTTGCATTTGGTGTCAAAAAAAATTTGGCTTCAAAAAACCTATTGGGAGCTTGGCAAACTTTTCCTGACCGCGGAGTCATGTGTTTTCTTCCCCGGGCACCAAAAAGGCTTGATTTTTAAAAACTGGAAGCAACACCAGTTTTAAACATGGAATTCCACCCTGAATCTCATGGTGAAGTCCATTTTTGCATTTGGTGTCAAAAAAAATTTGGCTTCAAAAAACCTATTGGGAGCTTGGCAATCTTTTCCTGACCGCGGAGTCATGCGTTTTCTTCCCCGGGCACCAAAAAGGCTTGATTTTTAAAAACTAGAAGAAACACCATTTTTAGACATGGAATTCCATCCTGAATCTCGTGGTGAAGTCCGTTTTTGCATTTGGTGTCAAAAAAAATTTGGCTTCAAAAAACCTATTGGGAGCTTGGCAATCTTTTCCTGACCGCGGAGTCATATGTTTTGTTCCACGGGCATCAAAAAGGCTTGATTTTTAAAAACTGGAAGCAACACCAGTTTTAGACATGGAATTCCATCCTGAATCTCGTGGTGAAGTCCGTTTTTGCATTTGGTGTCAAAAAAAATTTGGCTTCAAAAAACCAATTCGGAGCATGGCAATCTTTTCCTGACCGCGGAGTCATGCATTTTCTTCCCCGGGCACCAAAAAGGCTTGATTTTTAAAAACTAGAAGAAACACCATTTTTAGACATGGAATTCCATCCTGAATCTCGTGGTGAAGTCCGTTTTTGCATTTGGTGTCAAAAAAAATTTGGCTTCAAAAAACCTATTGGGAGCTTGGCAAACTTTTCCTGACCGCGGAGTCATGCATTTTCTTCCCCGGGCACCAAAAAGGCTTGATTTTTAAAAACTAGAAGAAACACCATTTTTAGACATGGAATTCCATCCTGAATCTCGTGGTGAAGTCCGTTTTTGCATTTGGTGTCAAAAAAAATTTGGCTTCAAAAAACCTATTGGGAGCTTGGCAAACTTTTCCTGACCGCGGAGTCATGTGTTTTCTTCCCCGGGCACCAAAAAGGCTTGATTTTTAAAAACTGGAAGAAACACCATTTTTAGACATGGAATTGCATCCTGAATCTCGTGGTGAAGTCCGTTTTTGCATTTGGTGTCAAAAAAAATTTGGCTTCAAAAAACCTATTGGGAGCTTGGCAAACTTTTCCTGACCGCGGAGTCATGTGTTTTCTTCCCCGGGCACCAAAAAGGCTTGATTTTTAAAAACTGGAAGCAACACCAGTTTTAGACATGGAATTCCATCCTGAATCTCGTGGTGAAGTCCGTTTTTGCATTTGGTATCAAAAAAAATTTGGGTTCAAAAAACCAATTCGGAGCTTGGCAATCTTTTCCTGACCGCGGAGTCATGTGTTTTCTTCCCCGGGCACCAAAAAGGCTTGATTTTTAAAAACTGGAAGCAACACCATTTTTAGACATGGAATTCCATCCTGAATCTCGTGGTGAAGTCCGTTTTTGCATTTGGTGTCAAAAAAAAATTTGGCTTCAAAAAAACCTATTGGGAGCTTGGCAATCTTTTCCTGACCGCGGAGTCATGTGTTTTCTTCCCGGGGCACCAAAAAGGCTTGATTTTTAAAAACTGGAAGCAACACCAGTTTTAGACATGGAATTCCATCCTGAATCTCGTGGTGAAGTCCGTTTTTGCATTTGGTGTCAAAAAAAATTTGGCTTCAAAAAACCTATTGGGAGCTTGGCAACTTTTCCTGACCGCAGAGTCATGTGTTTTCTTCCCAGGGCACCAAAAAGGCTTGATTTTTAAAAACTGGAAGCAACACCAGTTTTAGACATGGAATTCCATCCTGAATCTCGTGGTGAAGTCCGTTTTTGCATTTGGTGTCAAAAAAAATTTGGCTTCAAAAAACCAATTCGGAGCTTGGCAATCTTTTCCTGACCGCGGAGTCATGCATTTTCTTCCCCGGGCACCAAAAAGGCTTGATTTTTAAAAACTAGAAGAAACACCATTTTTAGACATGGAATTCCATCCTGAATCTCGTGGTGAAGTCCGTTTTTGCATTTGGTGTCAAAAAAAATTTGGCTTCAAAAAACCTATTGGGAGCTTGGCAAACTTTTCCTGACCGCGGAGTCATGCATTTTCTTCCCCGGGCACCAAAAAGGCTTGATTTTTAAAAACTAGAAGAAACACCATTTTTAGACATGGAATTCCATCCTGAATCTCGTGGTGAAGTCCGTTTTTGCATTTGGTGTCAAAAAAAATTTGGCTTCAAAAAACCTATTGGGAGCTTGGCAAACTTTTCCTGACCGCTGAGTCATGTGTTTTCTTCCCCGGGCACCAAAAAGGCTTGATTTTTAAAAACTGGAAGCAACACCATTTTTAGACATGGAATTGCATCCTGAATCTCGTGGTGAAGTCCGTTTTTCAATTTGGTGTCAAAAAAAATTTGGCTTCAAAAAACCAATTCGGAGCTTGGCAATCTTTTCCTGACCGCGGAGTCATGTGTTTTGTTCCACGGGCACCAAAAAGGCTTGATTTTTAAAAATTGGAAGCAACACCATTTTTAGACATGGAATTCCATCCTGAATCTCGTGGTGAAGTCCGTTTTTGCATTTGGTGTCAAAAAAAATTTGGCTTCAAAAAACCAATTCGGAGCTTGGCAATCTTTTCCTGACCGCAGAGTCATGCATTTTCTTCCCCGGGCACCAAAAAGGCTTGATTTTTAAAAACTAGAAGAAACACCATTTTTAGACATGGAATTCCATCCTGAATCTCGTGGTGAAGTCCGTTTTTGCATTTGGTGTCAAAAAAAATTTGGCTTCAAAAAACCTATTGGGAGCTTGGCAAACTTTTCCTGACCGCGGAGTCATGCATTTTCTTCCCCGGGCACCAAAAAGGCTTGATTTTTAAAAACTAGAAGAAACACCATTTTTAGACATGGAATTCCATCCTGAATCTCGTGGTGAAGTCCGTTTTTGCATTTGGTGTCAAAAAAAATTTGGCTTCAAAAAACCTATTGGGAGCTTGGCAAACTTTTCCTGACCGCGGAGTCATGTGTTTTCTTCCCCGGGCACCAAAAAGGCTTGATTTTTAAAAACTAGAAGAAACACAATTTTTAGACATGAAATTGCATCCTGAATCTCGTGGTGAAGTCCGTTTTTGCATTTGGTGTCAAAAAAAATTTGGCTTCAAAAAACCTATTGGGAGCTTGGCAAACTTTTCCTGACCGCGGAGTCATGTGTTTTCTTCCCCGGGCACCAAAAAGGCTTGATTTTTAAAAACTGGAAGCAACACCAGTTTTAGACATGGAATTCCATCCTGAATCTCGTGGTGAAGTCCGTTTTTGCATTTGGTATCAAAAAAAATTTGGGTTCAAAAAACCAATTCGGAGCTTGGCAATCTTTTCCTGACCGCGGAGTCATGTGTTTTCTTCCCCGGGCACCAAAAAGGCTTGATTTTTAAAAACTGGAAGCAACACCATTTTTAGACATGGAATTCCATCCTGAATCTCGTGGTGAAGTCCGTTTTTGCATTTGGTGTCAAAAAAAAATTTGGCTTCAAAAAAACCTATTGGGAGCTTGGCAATCTTTTCCTGACCGCGGAGTCATGTGTTTTCTTCCCGGGGCACCAAAAAGGCTTGATTTTTAAAAACTGGAAGCAACACCAGTTTTAGACATGGAATTCCATCCTGAATCTCGTGGTGAAGTCCGTTTTTGCATTTGGTATCAAAAAAAATTTGGGTTCAAAAAACCAATTCGGAGCTTGGCAATCTTTTCCTGACCGCGGAGTCATGTGTTTTCTTCCCCGGGCACCAAAAAGGCTTGATTTTTAAAAACTGGAAGCAACACCATTTTTAGACATGGAATTCCATCCTGAATCTCGTGGTGAAGTCCGTTTTTGCATTTGGTGTCAAAAAAAAATTGGGCTTCAAAAAAACCTATTGGGAGCTTGGCAATCTTTTCCTGACCGCGGAGTCATGTGTTTTCTTCCCGGGGCACCAAAAAGGCTTGATTTTTAAAAACTGGAAGCAACACCAGTTTTAGACATGGAATTCCATCCTGAATCTCGTGGTGAAGTCCGTTTTTGCATTTGGTGTCAAAAAAAATTTGGCTTCAAAAAACCTATTGGGAGCTTGGCAACTTTTCCTGACCGCGGAGTCATGTGTTTTCTTCCCAGGGCACCAAAAAGGCTTGATTTTTAAAAACTGGAAGAAACACCAGTTTTAGACATGGAATTCCATCCTGAATCTCGTGGTGAAGTCCGTTTTTGCATTTGGTGTCAAAAAAAATTTGGCTTCAAAAAACCAATTCGGAGCTTGGCAATCTTTTCCTGACCGCGGAGTCATGCATTTTCTTCCCCGGGCACCAAAAAGGCTTGATTTTTAAAAACTAGAAGAAACACCATTTTTAGACATGGAATTCCATCCTGAATCTCGTGGTGAAGTCCGTTTTTGCATTTGGTGTCAAAAAAAATTTGGCTTCAAAAAACCTATTGGGAGCTTGGCAAACTTTTCCTGACCGCGGAGTCATGCATTTTCTTCCCCGGGCACCAAAAAGGCTTGATTTTTAAAAACTAGAAGAAACACCATTTTTAGACATGGAATTCCATCCTGAATCTCGTGGTGAAGTCCGTTTTTGTATTTGGTGTCAAAAAAAATTTGGCTTCAAAAAACCTATTGGGAGCTTGGCAAATTTTTCCTGACCGCGGAGTCATGTGTTTTCTTCCCCGGGCAACAAAAAGGCTTGATTTTTAAAAACTGGAAGCAACACCATTTTTAGACATGGAATTGCATCCTGAATCTCGTGGTGAAGTCCGTTTTTCAATTTGGTGTCAAAAAAAATTTGGCTTCAAAAAACCAATTCGGAGCTTGGCAACTTTACCTGCCCGCGGAGTCATGTGTTTTGTTCCACGGGCACCAAAAAGGCTTGATTTTTAAAAACTGGAAGCAACACCATTTTTAGACATGGAATTCCATCCTGAATCTCATGGTGAAGTCCATTTTTGCATTTGGTGTCAAAAAAAATTTGGCTTCAAAAAACCTATTGGGAGCTTGGCAATCTTTTCCTGACCGCGGAGTCATGCGTTTTCTTCCCCGGGCACCAAAAAGGCTTGATTTTTAAAAACTAGAAGAAACACCATTTTTAGACATGGAATGGCATCCTGAATCTCATGGTGAAGTCCGTTTTTGCATTTGGTGTCAAAAAAAATTTGGCTTCAAAAAACCAATTCGGAGCTTGGCAATCTTTTCCTGACCGCGGAGTCATGCATTTTCTTCCCCGGGCACCAAAAAGGCTTGATTTTTAAAAACTAGAAGAAACACCATTTTTAGACATGGAATTCCATCCTGAATCTCGTGGTGAAGTCCGTTTTTGCATTTGGTGTCAAAAAAAATTTGGCTTCAAAAAACCTATTGGGAGCTTGGCAAATTTTCCTGACCGCGGAGTCATGTGTTTTCTTCCCAGGGCACCAAAAAGGCTTGATTTTTAAAAACTGGAAGCAACACCAGTTTTAGACATGGAATTCCATCCTGAATCTCGTGGTGAAGTCCGTTTTTGCATTTGGTATCAAAAAAAATTTGGGTTCAAAAAACCAATTCGGAGCTTGGCAATCTTTTCCTGACCGCGGAGTCATGTGTTTTCTTCCCCGGGCACCAAAAAGGCTTGATTTTTAAAAACTGGAAGCAACACCATTTTTAGACATGGAATTCCATCCTGAATCTCGTGGTGAAGTCCGTTTTTGCATTTGGTGTCAAAAAAAAATTTGGCTTCAAAAAAACCTATTGGGAGCTTGGCAATTTTTCCTGACCGCGGAGTCATGTGTTTTCTTCCCGGGGCACCAAAAAGGCTTGATTTTTAAAAACTAGAAGAAACACCATTTTTAGACATGGAATTCCATCCTGAATCTCGTGGTGAAGTCCGTTTTTGCATTTGGTGTCAAAAAAAATTTGGCTTCAAAAAACCTATTGGGAGCTTGGCAACTTTTCCTGACCGCGGAGTCATGTGTTTTCTTCCCAGGGCACCAAAAAGGCTTGATTTTTAAAAACTGGAAGCAACACCATTTTTAGACATGGAATTCCATCCTGAATCTCGTGGTGAAGTCCGTTTTTGCATTTGGTATCAAAAAAAATTTGGGTTCAAAAAACCAATTCTGAGCTTGGCAATCTTTTCCTGACCGCGGAGTCATGTGTTTTCTTCCCCGGGCACCAAAAAGGCTTGATTTTTAAAAACTGGAAGCAACACCATTTTTAGACATGGAATTCCATCCTGAATCTCGTGGTGAAGTCCGTTTTTGCATTTGGTGTCAAAAAAAAATTTGGCTTCAAAAAAACCTATTGGGAGCTTGGCAATCTTTTCCTGACCGCGGAGTCATGTGTTTTCTTCCCGGGGCACCAAAAAGGCTTGATTTTTAAAAACTGGAAGCAACACCAGTTTTAGACATGGAATTCCATCCTGAATCTCGTGGTGAAGTCCGTTTTTGCATTTGGTGTCAAAAAAAATTTGGCTTCAAAAAACCTATTGGGAGCTTGGCAACTTTTCCTGACCGCGGAGTCATGTGTTTTCTTCCCAGGGCACCAAAAAGGCTTGATTTTTAAAAACTGGAAGCAACACCAGTTTTAGACATGGAATTCCATCCTGAATCTCGTGGTGAAGTCCGTTTTTGCATTTGGTGTCAAAAAAAATTTGGCTTCAAAAAACCTATTGGGAGCTTGGCAAACTTTTCCTGACCGCGGAGTCATGTGTTTTCTTCCCCGGGCACCAAAAAGGCTTGATTTTTAAAAACTGGAAGCAACACCATTTTTAGACATGGAATTGCATCCTGAATCTCGTGGTGAAGTCCGTTTTTCAATTTGGTGTCAAAAAAAATTTGGCTTCAAAAAACCAATTCGGAGCTTGGCAATCTTTTCCTGACCGCGGAGTCATGTGTTTTGTTCCACGGGCACCAAAAAGGCTTGATTTTTAAAAACTGGAAGCAACACCAGTTTTAGACATGGAATTCCATCCTGAATCTCGTGGTGAAGTCCGTTTTTGCATTTGGTGTCAAAAAAAATTTGGCTTCAAAAAACCAATTCGGAGCTTGGCAATCTTTTCCTGACCGCGGAGTCATGCATTTTCTTCCCCGGGCACCAAAAAGGCTTGATTTTTAAAAACTAGAAGAAACACCATTTTTAGACATGGAATTCCATCCTGAATCTCGTGGTGAAGTCCGTTTTTGCATTTGGTGTCAAAAAAAATTTGGCTTCAAAAAACCTATTGGGAGCTTGGCAAACATTTCCTGACCGCGGAGTCATGCATTTTCTTCCCCGGGCACCAAAAAGGCTTGATTTTTAAAAACTAGAAGAAACACCATTTTTAGACATGGAATTCCATCCTGAATCTCGTGGTGAAGTCCGTTTTTGCATTTGGTGTCAAAAAAAATTTGGCTTCAAAAAACCTATTGGGAGCTTGGCAAACTTTTCCTGACCGCGGAGTCATGTGTTTTCTTCCCCGGGCACCAAAAAGGCTTGATTTTTAAAAACTGGAAGCAACACCATTTTTAGACATGGAATTGCATCCTGAATCTCGTGGTGAAGTCCGTTTTTCAATTTGGTGTCAAAAAAAATTTGGCTTCAAAAAACCAATTCGGAGCTTGGCAATCTTTTCCTGACCGCGGAGTCATGTGTTTTGTTCCACGGGCACCAAAAAGGCTTGATTTTTAAAAACTGGAAGCAACACCATTTTTAGACATGGAATTCCATCCTGAATCTCATGGTGAAGTCCATTTTTGCATTTGGTGTCAAAAAAAATTTGGCTTCAAAAAACCTATTGGGAGCTTGGCAATCTTTTCCTGACCGCGGAGTCATGCGTTTTCTTCCCCGGGCACCAAAAAGGCTTGATTTTTAAAAACTAGAAGAAACACCATTTTTAGACATGGAATGGCATCCTGAATCTCGTGGTGAAGTCCGTTTTTGCATTTGGTGTCAAAAAAAATTTGGCTTCAAAAAACCTATTGGGAGCTTGGCAAACTTTTCCTGACCGCGGAGTCATGTGTTTTCTTCCCCGGGCACCAAAAAGGCTTGATTTTTAAAAACTGGAAGCAACACCAGTTTTAGACATGGAATTCCATCCTGAATCTCGTGGTGAAGTCCGTTTTTGCATTTGGTGTCAAAAAAAATTTGGCTTCAAAAAACCAATTCGGAGCTTGGCAATCTTTTCCTGACCGCGGAGTCATGCATTTTCTTCCCCGGGCACCAAAAAGGCTTGATTTTTAAAAACTAGAAGAAACACCATTTTTAGACATGGAATTCCATCCTGAATCTCGTGGTGAAGTCCGTTTTTGCATTTGGTGTCAAAAAAAATTTGGCTTCAAAAAACCTATTGGGAGCTTGGCAAACTTTTCCTGACCGCGGAGTCATGCATTTTCTTCCCCGGGCACCAAAAAGGCTTGATTTTTAAAAACTAGAAGAAACACCATTTTTAGACATGGAATTCCATCCTGAATCTCGTGGTGAAGTCCGTTTTTGCATTTGGTGTCAAAAAAAATTTGGCTTCAAAAAACCTATTGGGAGCTTGGCAAACTTTTCCTGACCGCGGAGTCATGTGTTTTCTTCCCCGGGCACCAAAAAGGCTTGATTTTTAAAAACTAGAAGAAACACCATTTTTAGACATGGAATTCCATCCTGAATCTCGTGGTGAAGTCCGTTTTTGCATTTGGTGTCAAAAAAAATTTGGCTTCAAAAAACCTATTGGGAGCTTGGCAAACTTTTCCTGACCGCGGAGTCATGTGTTTTCTTCCCCGGGCACCAAAAAGGCTTGATTTTTAAAAACTGGAAGCAACACCAGTTTTAAACATGGAATTCCACCCTGAATCTCGTGGTGAAGTCCGTTTTTGCATTTGGTGTCAAAAAAAATTTGGCTTCAAAAAAACCTATTGGGAGCTTGGCAATCTTTTCCTGACCGTGGAGTCATGTGTTTTCTTCCCCGGGCACCAAAAAGGCTTGATTTTTAAAAACTGGAAGCAACACCAGTTTTAGACATGGAATTCCATCCTGAATCTCGTGGTGAAGTCCGTTTTTGCATTTGGTGTCAAAAAAAATTTGGCTTCAAAAAACCTATTGGGAGCTTGGCAACTTTTCCTGACCGCGGAGTCATGTGTTTTCTTCCCAGGGCACCAAAAAGGCTTGATTTTTAAAAACTGGAAGCAACACCAGTTTTAGACATGGAATTCCATCCTGAATCTCGTGGTGAAGTCCGTTTTTGCATTTGGTGTCAAAAAAAATTTGGCTTCAAAAAACCAATTCGGAGCTTGGCAATCTTTTCCTGACCGCGGAGTCATGCATTTTCTTCCCCGGGCACCAAAAAGGCTTGATTTTTAAAAACTAGAAGAAACACCATTTTTAGACATGGAATTCCATCCTGAATCTCGTGGTGAAGTCCGTTTTTGCATTTGGTGTCAAAAAAAATTTGGCTTCAAAAAACCTATTGGGAGCTTGGCAAACTTTTCCTGACCGCGGAGTCATGCATTTTCTTCCCCGGGCACCAAAAAGGCTTGATTTTTAAAAACTAGAAGAAACACCATTTTTAGACATGGAATTCCATCCTGAATCTCGTGGTGAAGTCCGTTTTTGCATTTGGTGTCAAAAAAAATTTGGCTTCAAAAAACCTATTGGGAGCTTGGCAAACTTTTCCTGACCGCGGAGTCATGTGTTTTCTTCCCCGGGCACCAAAAAGGCTTGATTTTTAAAAACTGGAAGCAACACCATTTTTAGACATGGAATTGCATCCTGAATCTCGTGGTGAAGTCCGTTTTTCAATTTGGTGTCAAAAAAAATTTGGCTTCAAAAAACCAATTCGGAGCTTGGCAATCTTTTCCTGACCGCGGAGTCATGTGTTTTGTTCCATGGGCACCAAAAAGGCTTGATTTTTAAAAACTTGAAGCAACACCAGTTTTAGACATGGAATTCCATCCTGAATCTCGTGGTGAAGTCCGTTTTTGCATTTGGTGTCAAAAAAAATTTGGCTTCAAAAAACCAATTCGGAGCTTGGCAATCTTTTCCTGACCGCGGAGTCATGCATTTTCTTCCCCGGGCACCAAAAAGGCTTGATTTTTAAAAACTAGAAGAAACACCATTTTTAGACATGGAATTCCATCCTGAATCTCGTGGTGAAGTCCGTTTTTGCATTTGGTGTCAAAAAAAATTTGGCTTCAAAAAACCAATTCGGAGCTTGGCAAACTTTTCCTGACCGCGGAGTCATGCATTTTCTTCCCCGGGCACCAAAAAGGCTTGATTTTTAAAAACTAGAAGAAACACCATTTTTAGACATGGAATTCCATCCTGAATCTCGTGGTGAAGTCCGTTTTTGCATTTGGTGTCAAAAAAAATTTGGCTTCAAAAAACCTATTGGGAGCTTGGCAAACTTTTCCTGACCGCGGAGTCATGTGTTTTCTTCCCCGGGCACCAAAAAGGCTTGATTTTTAAAAACTGGAAGCAACACCAGTTTTAAACATGGAATTCCACCCTGAATCTCATGGTGAAGTCCATTTTTGCATTTGGTGTCAAAAAAAATTTGGCTTCAAAAAACCTATTGGGAGCTTGGCAATCTTTTCCTGACCGCGGAGTCATGCGTTTTCTTCCCCGGGCACCAAAAAGGCTTGATTTTTAAAAACTAGAAGAAACACCATTTTTAGACATGGAATTCCATCCTGAATCTCGTGGTGAAGTCCGTTTTTGCATTTGGTGTCAAAAAAAATTTGGCTTCAAAAAACCTATTGGGAGCTTGGCAAACTTTTCCTGACCGCGGAGTCATGCATTTTCTTCCCCGGGCACCAAAAAGGCTTGATTTTTAAAAACTAGAAGAAACACCATTTTTAGACATGGAATTCCATCCTGAATCTCATGGTGAAGTCCATTTTTGCATTTGGTGTCAAAAAAAATTTGGCTTCAAAAAACCTATTGGGAGCTTGGCAAACTTTTCCTGACCGCGGAGTCATGTGTTTTCTTCCCCGGGCACCAAAAAGGCTTGATTTTTAAAAACTGGAAGCAACACCAGTTTTAAACATGGAATTCCATCCTGAATCTCATGGTGAAGTCCGTTTTTGCATTTGGTGTCAAAAAAAATTTGGCTTCAAAAAAACCTATTGGGAGCTTGGCAATCTTTTCCTGACCGTGGAGTCATGTGTTTTCTTCCCCGGGCACCAAAAAGGCTTGATTTTTAAAAACTGGAAGCAACACCAGTTTTAGACATGGAATTCCATCCTGAATCTCGTGGTGAAGTCCGTTTTTGCATTTGGTGTCAAAAAAAATTTGGCTTCAAAAAACCTATTGGGAGCTTGGCAACTTTTCCTGACCGCGGAGTCATGTGTTTTCTTCCCAGGGCACCAAAAAGGCTTGATTTTTAAAAACTGGAAGCAACACCAGTTTTAGACATGGAATTCCATCCTGAATCTCGTGGTGAAGTCCGTTTTTGCATTTGGTGTCAAAAAAAATTTGGCTTCAAAAAACCAATTCGGAGCTTGGCAATCTTTTCCTGACCGCGGAGTCATGCATTTTCTTCCCCGGGCACCAAAAAGGCTTGATTTTTAAAAACTAGAAGAAACACCATTTTTAGACATGGAATTCCATCCTGAATCTCGTGGTGAAGTCCGTTTTTGCATTTGGTGTCAAAAAAAATTTGGCTTCAAAAAACCTATTGGGAGCTTGGCAACTTTTCCTGACCGCGGAGTCATGTGTTTTCTTCCCAGGGCACCAAAAAGGCTTGATTTTTAAAAACTGGAAGCAACACCAGTTTTAGACATGGAATTCCATCCTGAATCTCGTGGTGAAGTCCGTTTTTGCATTTGGTGTCAAAAAAAATTTGGGTTCAAAAAACCAATTCGGAGCTTGGCAATCTTTTCCTGACCGCGGAGTCATGTGTTTTCTTCCCCGGGCACCAAAAAGGCTTGATTTTTAAAAACTGGAAGCAACACCATTTTTAGACATGGAATTCCATCCTGAATCTCGTGGTGAAGTCCGTTTTTGCATTTGGTGTCAAAAAAAAATTTGGCTTCAAAAAAACCTATTGGGAGCTTGGCAATCTTTTCCTGACCGCGGAGTCATGTGTTTTCTTCCCGGGGCACCAAAAAGGCTTGATTTTTAAAAACTGGAAGCAACACCAGTTTTAGACATGGAATTCCATCCTGAATCTCGTGGTGAAGTCCGTTTTTGCATTTGGTGTCAAAAAAAATTTGGCTTCAAAAAACCTATTGGGAGCTTGGCAACTTTTCCTGACCGCGGAGTCATGTGTTTTCTTCCCAGGGCACCAAAAAGGCTTGATTTTTAAAAACTGGAAGCAACACCAGTTTTAGACATGGAATTCCATCCTGAATCTCGTGGTGAAGTCCGTTTTTGCATTTGGTGTCAAAAAAAATTTGGCTTCAAAAAACCAATTCGGAGCTTGGCAATCTTTTCCTGACCGCGGAGTCATGCATTTTCTTCCCCGGGCACCAAAAAGGCTTGATTTTTAAAAACTAGAAGAAACACCATTTTTAGACATGGAATTCCATCCTGAATCTCGTGGTGAAGTCCGTTTTTGCATTTGGTGTCAAAAAAAATTTGGCTTCAAAAAACCTATTGGGAGCTTGGCAAACTTTTCCTGACCGCGGAGTCATGTGTTTTCTTCCCCGGGCACCAAAAAGGCTTGATTTTTAAAAACTGGAAGCAACACCAGTTTTAAACATGGAATTCCACCCTGAATCTCATGGTGAAGTCCATTTTTGCATTTGGTGTCAAAAAAAATTTGGCTTCAAAAAACCTATTGGGAGCTTGGCAATCTTTTCCTGACCGCGGAGTCATGCGTTTTCTTCCCCGGGCACCAAAAAGGCTTGATTTTTAAAAACTAGAAGAAACACCATTTTTAGACATGGAATTCCATCCTGAATCTCGTGGTGAAGTCCGTTTTTGCATTTGGTGTCAAAAAAAATTTGGCTTCAAAAAACCTATTGGGAGCTTGGCAAACTTTTCCTGACCGCGGAGTCATGCATTTTCTTCCCCGGGCACCAAAAAGGCTTGATTTTTAAAAACTAGAAGAAACACCATTTTTAGACATGGAATTCCATCCTGAATCTCATGGTGAAGTCCATTTTTGCATTTGGTGTCAAAAAAAATTTGGCTTCAAAAAACCTATTGGGAGCTTGGCAAACTTTTCCTGACCGCGGAGTCATGTGTTTTCTTCCCCGGGCACCAAAAAGGCTTGATTTTTAAAAACTGGAAGCAACACCAGTTTTAAACATGGAATTCCATCCTGAATCTCGTGGTGAAGTCCGTTTTTGCATTTGGTGTCAAAAAAAATTTGGCTTCAAAAAAACCTATTGGGAGCTTGGCAATCTTTTCCTGACCGTGGAGTCATGTGTTTTCTTCCCCGGGCACCAAAAAGGCTTGATTTTTAAAAACTGGAAGCAACACCAGTTTTAGACATGGAATTCCATCCTGAATCTCGTGGTGAAGTCCGTTTTTGCATTTGGTGTCAAAAAAAATTTGGCTTCAAAAAACCTATTGGGAGCTTGGCAACTTTTCCTGACCGCGGAGTCATGTGTTTTCTTCCCAGGGCACCAAAAAGGCTTGATTTTTAAAAACTGGAAGCAACACCAGTTTTAGACATGGAATTCCATCCTGAATCTCGTGGTGAAGTCCGTTTTTGCATTTGGTGTCAAAAAAAATTTGGCTTCAAAAAACCAATTCGGAGCTTGGCAATCTTTTCCTGACCGCGGAGTCATGCATTTTCTTCCCCGGGCACCAAAAAGGCTTGATTTTTAAAAACTAGAAGAAACACCATTTTTAGACATGGAATTCCATCCTGAATCTCGTGGTGAAGTCCGTTTTTGCATTTGGTGTCAAAAAAAATTTGGCTTCAAAAAACCTATTGGGAGCTTGGCAACTTTTCCTGACCGCGGAGTCATGTGTTTTCTTCCCAGGGCACCAAAAAGGCTTGATTTTTAAAAACTGGAAGCAACACCAGTTTTAGACATGGAATTCCATCCTGAATCTCGTGGTGAAGTCCGTTTTTGCATTTGGTGTCAAAAAAAAATTTGGCTTCAAAAAAACCTATTGGGAGCTTGGCAATCTTTTCCTGACCGTGGAGTCATGTGTTTTCTTCCCGGGGCACCAAAAAGGCTTGATTTTTAAAAACTAGAAGAAACACCATTTTTAGACATGGAATTCCATCCTGAATCTCGTGGTGAAGTCCGTTTTTGCATTTGGTGTCAAAAAAAATTTGGCTTCAAAAAACCTATTGGGAGCTTGGCAAACTTTTCCTGACCGCGGAGTCATGCATTTTCTTCCCCGGGCACCAAAAAGGCTTGATTTTTAAAAACTAGAAGAAACACCATTTTTAGACATGGAATTCCATCCTGAATCTCATGGTGAAGTCCATTTTTGCATTTGGTGTCAAAAAAAATTTGGCTTCAAAAAACCTATTGGGAGCTTGGCAAACTTTTCCTGACCGCGGAGTCATGTGTTTTCTTCCCCGGGCACCAAAAAGGCTTGATTTTTAAAAACTGGAAGCAACACCAGTTTTAAACATGGAATTCCATCCTGAATCTCGTGGTGAAGTCCGTTTTTGCATTTGGTGTCAAAAAAAATTTGGCTTCAAAAAAACCTATTGGGAGCTTGGCAATCTTTTCCTGACCGTGGAGTCATGTGTTTTCTTCCCCGGGCACCAAAAAGGCTTGATTTTTAAAAACTGGAAGCAACACCAGTTTTAGACATGGAATTCCATCCTGAATCTCGTGGTGAAGTCCGTTTTTGCATTTGGTGTCAAAAAAAATTTGGCTTCAAAAAACCTATTGGGAGCTTGGCAACTTTTCCTGACCGCGGAGTCATGTGTTTTCTTCCCAGGGCACCAAAAAGGCTTGATTTTTAAAAACTGGAAGCAACACCAGTTTTAGACATGGAATTCCATCCTGAATCTCGTGGTGAAGTCCGTTTTTGCATTTGGTGTCAAAAAAAATTTGGCTTCAAAAAACCAATTCGGAGCTTGGCAATCTTTTCCTGACCGCGGAGTCATGCATTTTCTTCCCCGGGCACCAAAAAGGCTTGATTTTTAAAAACTAGAAGAAACACCATTTTTAGACATGGAATTCCATCCTGAATCTCGTGGTGAAGTCCGTTTTTGCATTTGGTGTCAAAAAAAATTTGGCTTCAAAAAACCTATTGGGAGCTTGGCAACTTTTCCTGACCGCGGAGTCATGTGTTTTCTTCCCAGGGCACCAAAAAGGCTTGATTTTTAAAAACTGGAAGCAACACCAGTTTTAGACATGGAATTCCATCCTGAATCTCGTGGTGAAGTCCGTTTCTGCATTTGGTGTCAAAAAAAAATTTGGCTTCAAAAAAACCTATTGGGAGCTTGGCAATCTTTTCCTGACCGCGGAGTCATGTGTTTTCTTCCCGGGGCACCAAAAAGGCTTGATTTTTAAAAACTGGAAGCAACACCAGTTTTAGACATGGAATTCCATCCTGAATCTCGTGGTGAAGTCCGTTTTTGCATTTGGTGTCAAAAAAAATTTGGCTTCAAAAAACCTATTGGGAGCTTGGCAACTTTTCCTGACCGCGGAGTCATGTGTTTTCTTCCCAGGGCACCAAAAAGGCTTGATTTTTAAAAACTGGAAGCAACACCAGTTTTAGACATGGAATTCCATCCTGAATCTCGTGGTGAAGTCCGTTTTTGCATTTGGTGTCAAAAAAAATTTGGCTTCAAAAAACCAATTCGGAGCTTGGCAATCTTTTCCTGACCGCGGAGTCATGCGTTTTCTTCCCCGGGCACCAAAAAGGCTTGATTTTTAAAAACTAGAAGAAACACCATTTTTAGACATGGAATTCCATCCTGAATCTCATGGTGAAGTCCATTTTTGCATTTGGTGTCAAAAAAAATTTGGCTTCAAAAAACCTATTGGGAGCTTGGCAAACTTTTCCTGACCGCGGAGTCATGTGTTTTCTTCCCCGGGCACCAAAAAGGCTTGATTTTTAAAAACTGGAAGCAACACCAGTTTTAAACATGGAATTCCATCCTGAATCTCGTGGTGAAGTCCGTTTTTGCATTTGGTGTCAAAAAAAATTTGGCTTCAAAAAAACCTATTGGGAGCTTGGCAATCTTTTCCTGACCGTGGAGTCATGTGTTTTCTTCCCCGGGCACCAAAAAGGCTTGATTTTTAAAAACTGGAAGCAACACCAGTTTTAGACATGGAATTCCATCCTGAATCTCGTGGTGAAGTCCGTTTTTGCATTTGGTGTCAAAAAAAATTTGGCTTCAAAAAACCTATTGGGAGCTTGGCAACTTTTCCTGACCGCGGAGTCATGTGTTTTCTTCCCAGGGCACCAAAAAGGCTTGATTTTTAAAAACTGGAAGCAACACCAGTTTTAGACATGGAATTCCATCCTGAATCTCGTGGTGAAGTCCGTTTTTGCATTTGGTGTCAAAAAAAATTTGGCTTCAAAAAACCAATTCGGAGCTTGGCAATCTTTTCCTGACCGCGGAGTCATGCATTTTCTTCCCCGGGCACCAAAAAGGCTTGATTTTTAAAAACTAGAAGAAACACCATTTTTAGACATGGAATTCCATCCTGAATCTCGTGGTGAAGTCCGTTTTTGCATTTGGTGTCAAAAAAAATTTGGCTTCAAAAAACCTATTGGGAGCTTGGCAACTTTTCCTGACCGCGGAGTCATGTGTTTTCTTCCCAGGGCACCAAAAAGGCTTGATTTTTAAAAACTGGAAGCAACACCATTTTTAGACATGGAATTCCATCCTGAATCTCGTGGTGAAGTCCGTTTTTGCATTTGGTGTCAAAAAAAAATTTGGCTTCAAAAAAACCTATTGGGAGCTTGGCAATCTTTTCCTGACCGCGGAGTCATGTGTTTTCTTCCCGGGGCACCAAAAAGGCTTGATTTTTAAAAACTGGAAGCAACACCAGTTTTAGACATGGAATTCCATCCTGAATCTCGTGGTGAAGTCCGTTTTTGCATTTGGTGTCAAAAAAAATTTGGCTTCAAAAAACCAATTCGGAGCTTGGCAATCTTTTCCTGACCGCGGAGTCATGCATTTTCTTCCCCGGGCACCAAAAAGGCTTGATTTTTAAAAACTAGAAGAAACACCATTTTTAGACATGGAATTCCATCCTGAATCTCGTGGTGAAGTCCGTTTTTGCATTTGGTGTCAAAAAAAATTTGGCTTCAAAAAACCAATTCGGAGCTTGGCAAACTTTTCCTGACCGCGGAGTCATGCATTTTCTTCCCCGGGCACCAAAAAGGCTTGATTTTTAAAAACTAGAAGAAACACCATTTTTAGACATGGAATTCCATCCTGAATCTCGTGGTGAAGTCCGTTTTTGCATTTGGTGTCAAAAAAAATTTGGCTTCAAAAAACCTATTGGGAGCTTGGCAAACTTTTCCTGACCGCGGAGTCATGTGTTTTCTTCCCCGGGCACCAAAAAGGCTTGATTTTTAAAAACTGGAAGCAACACCAGTTTTAAACATGGAATTCCACCCTGAATCTCATGGTGAAGTCCATTTTTGCATTTGGTGTCAAAAAAAATTTGGCTTCAAAAAACCTATTGGGAGCTTGGCAATCTTTTCCTGACCGCGGAGTCATGCGTTTTCTTCCCCGGGCACCAAAAAGGCTTGATTTTTAAAAACTAGAAGAAACACCATTTTTAGACATGGAATTCCATCCTGAATCTCGTGGTGAAGTCCGTTTTTGCATTTGGTGTCAAAAAAAATTTGGCTTCAAAAAACCTATTGGGAGCTTGGCAAACTTTTCCTGACCGCGGAGTCATGCATTTTCTTCCCCGGGCACCAAAAAGGCTTGATTTTTAAAAACTAGAAGAAACACCATTTTTAGACATGGAATTCCATCCTGAATCTCGTGGTGAAGTCCATTTTTGCATTTGGTGTCAAAAAAAATTTGGCTTCAAAAAACCTATTGGGAGCTTGGCAAACTTTTCCTGACCGCGGAGTCATGTGTTTTCTTCCCCGGGCACCAAAAAGGCTTGATTTTTAAAAACTGGAAGCAACACCAGTTTTAAACATGGAATTCCATCCTGAATCTCGTGGTGAAGTCCGTTTTTGCATTTGGTGTCAAAAAAAATTTGGCTTCAAAAAAACCTATTGGGAGCTTGGCAATCTTTTCCTGACCGTGGAGTCATGTGTTTTCTTCCCCGGGCACCAAAAAGGCTTGATTTTTAAAAACTGGAAGCAACACCAGTTTTAGACATGGAATTCCATCCTG